>CM030360.1:72132456-73476295 GCA_017893485.1 Hemerocallis citrina
AATAAAGGGGGATGGCATAATGATAATTAAGAGATGAAGGGGGGCCCACGAGTTGAGAAATAGTAGGTGTGTTGTTGTGGTTACGTCATCGCTGACGTCACCATGGGGACCCACTCGATTTGAGAAGGAAGCAGCGCTGCTATCTTCTGTTGATGACGTGGTGCATGGGGCTCGAGGTATGGTGTTGTGTACTGACGGGGAGAGAGAAAGAGATGGTTTGAGATAGTCCCATATCGAGAATTAACAAGGATTAAAAATATAATAAATATAATAGCCTGGGATTAGAGGTCACCAATAGGCTATAGCACCTTTTATGAGGCAGCCTGTGGTGGGCAGTTGTACTATAAATAATAATTTGTCTGATAAAAATAATAAAATTGTCTGAGTATTGGGGCGGGGTGTTACACACCGAGCACGGACGGCCATTGGCCGCCGGACGGGGGAGACCGAGGAGCGCTTGGAGTGTTACCTTTTCGTGCCTCGAGGCAGGATGGGCGAGTGGAGCAGGTGGTCCGAACTTTTTTCCATGGGTCACCGGTATCAGGCATTGTGCAACACAGCAGTGCCCAGGGACTGCGGACATCTTCGGAGCGACACTAGCTGAAGGGACAGCACCACCGACAGTTGGCTGCACAAAGGCAGGGAGCCTGCAGGGACATGCGAATCCGAAATCACTCACGCACCGACACGGCCACCGCCAAGCTTGTACTCGCACGCCTAACCGGCGAACGATTTTGCCACGCAGCAAGCGGGAGGTCAGCAAGAAGCGCTCATCAGGGCTCCACCAAGCACGAAAATTCTCTCTGACAGTATTCCCAAATGTGGGAGTGTGAATAGGCCACAAAAAAGTTTTGTGGGAAAATCAGCCCGAATAAGACAGATGGCGTTGCACATCGTGGCACAATGGCAATGCAAACAGTGTCGGTGTATGCTCTAGAGGCCAGTTGTGTATTGACATTACTAGTTTACATTGCATTATGATATTTATTTCATATATGAGGCATTTAATTTATAGTGTTGTTTATTGTGATTAAATTGGCATAATAGAGTCCTTTGAATAGTAGGTTTAATACTATGGGATATCAAGTGCATGATTTGATTGTGAGATCCTATTGGTTGTAATCAGAATACTATTCTTAAATGTTCCTAGTCAAGTACTATTGTGAATAAGGAAAACAATAATGCATAAAGACTAGTACATGTGTAGACTGATGACCATATCTCACGGGTCATGGATATGAGATATTAAGTCTTCACATGGGTACATATTAGAGTAATAATGTACTGAACTGTAGCGCCCCAAATCTGTATACCGGAAATTTGAGACACAATCCAGGAATCGAACTTCAAATAGTCACAATCACAGAAAGATACACGAAAATTAAAACTTTTATTTCATATAATAGTTACAATTACAAGTGTTACAATGTCCACTAAAATTTTACAAGATTTACAATTTTCAAATAACACTTGAATATGTCACTTGGATGCTTGGACTAACTCGAGCTTTGCTATACCTGTGAATCAGCTCCCGATAGGAACGTCAGTACATCTACTGATGCAATGCTGATAATAATAGCGATCTCCAAACTGGCAACCACAATCATAATTTATGCAAAAGAGAAAAGTGATGTGAAAACAAAGGATTAATTGATTCGGGTTATAGTATTGTTGTATGCCATGATCTAACAATTAAATGCATCATTCACATGTCTTATTCTAATGAAAGAAAGACTTTGAAAAACGCATGCATCTCATACTACATACGCCCCAAATCTAGTCGTCTGTCTCCAATCTTGGGGTTTCGAACCCTCACCATGCATCCTACTCTTGTACTCATCCTGTTCCCAATAGATTTACCGTGTCTGAGGAGGTTGCAATTATTCGGTCCGCCCGATACTGCAGTCACTTAGTGGTTATCGCGTTTGCCACCTAGTACCCACGCATAGACCTTACTCAAAAAGTCGTGACGAACCTACCGGTACAAACCATGTACCCATGACGTCAAAAATAATGTATATATAAAAAAATCCACGCGCATAAGAACATGATGGTCTCGGGGGTCAAATCCCCCTATCCGACAGGTGTTTCTCTCTCGTTCTTTACCCCGACTCTTCAGGAATTAACAGATCGAGATACGAGACTCACGATCTCAAAACCTGATAACACAATCCATATCCCTACTGTATATTCTAGATTTTGATGACAACAACATGACACACATATGTTATATTTAACATGTCTCTTGCAGTGCGTAGTCAAAGCTTCAAAGCTTCTCGAAGTGATCAGCTCAAGAACAAAAGAGTGTTTATATATCAAGCTATAAGACAAGTGTCATTCAAAGCTTCAAAGATTCTCAAAGTGGTCAGCTCAAGAACAAAAGAGTGTTTTTATAAATTGATATACAAAATTGTAATCTTTGATATGTCTGCTTCGAAATATTGTAATAGCCTTGAAGCACACACTCAAACAATCCCCTATGACTAAAATAAAGTTTATTAAAATCAAAAATGTAAAATTCAAGCTTGTATGAGTTCAGCTGTCAAGTACCAGTCGATTTACTTTGCTAAAGCAGTCGACTGTTCAATTACAAAACAATCTGAACATACTCAAGCTCTGACCAGTCGACTCCTTTGGCAACTCAGTCGACTGTTCGAGCAGTTTTGACAGTTTTCTAAGAGTTTAAATTTAATTTTCGAATTCAAAATATTTTCTGCCATTTGATGGTAGTTGCCTAACTATTTTCCAACGACTCTGGAGTTTCTACTTTATAAATAGAGTCCAGATTTCAGTTGGAAAGGTTACCCAATGCATTAAAAAAGTCTTTGCTTTTGTTCAAGTGTTTGTGAAATTGAACTTAAAGTTTTCAAAGAACTCTCACTTTCTTAAACTTGGTTATCTAATCTCAGTCTTGTATAACAACAATTAAGTTCAAGACTGCGATTAGAAGTTGACCTATAGGCTCAATACAAAAAGAACATTCAAAAATAAAGGCTGTAGGTGTTGTAATGTTCACTCTCGGGTTTTGAGAGTGGTACTCTCGGTTGGTGTTGAGTCAGTATTCACTCTAGGTTTTAGAGTGGGATCTTGCTCTCTCTAGTGATACTAGCTGAGAGAGGTCTACGGGTTTGGAATAGTTGTTGCCAAAGGTCATAGGGTATTCTTGTAAATCTTTTCAAGAATAGTGAGAAATGTCAAGTGGATTGCTTGGGAACTGGATGTAGGTCGGAAGGACCGAACCAAGATATATCACTATGTTAGCATTGCTGATTCTCTGTGGTTTGATCTTTCTAACTTGTAAATTAATTTCGCTGCATTTTATTTAATTTGTCTGTATCTGATCAGTCAACTGGTATTCCTATTAAGTTGACTTACAGACTCGCTGCTCTTCAAGTTGATCAACTCTCTTGCTTAATTATTTGTCGATTCAGTCAACCGGTTTTTCATCCCAGTCGACTTAACAGGTGTTTCAGTTATATATATATATATATATTATAACACTATTCACCCCCCTCTAGTATTATTTGCCTTGTATACAGGATCCAACTCTTGGTATTAGAGCCTGGTTAATCGCAATGGCATCTACTTCTTATTCAAATGCGAATCAATACCACGAAGGTCAATCTACACAAAGGCCGCCTCTCTTTGCTGGAACAAACTACAACTACTGAAAATATAGAATGAAGATGTACTTACAATCCATCTACTATGAGATTTGGAACATGACCGAGATGGAGTATATGTTGCCTACTCTTCCCTATTCTCAATGGAATAACGATATGAAGAGTAATACCATGAACAATGCAAAGGCGATGAATGCCCTCTTTTGTGCACTTACCAAAGAAGAATTCAACCGTGTGTCAACCACAACAACGGCATTCCAAATATGGCATACTCTTGAGGTAACACATGAAGGAACAAATAAGGTTAGGGAATCTAAAATTTTTGTTCTTGTTCACAGGTTCGAGATGTTTCGAATGAAGGAGAATGAAAGCGTATTGGAGATGATAACACAATTCACCGACATCACAAACTCCCTTGTGGCTCTTGGCAAAACATATATGCAAGTGGAGATGGTGAGAAAGCTTCTTCGCGCTCTTACCCCAGAATGGGAAAAGAAGACTACTGCAATTGAAGAAGCAAATGATTTAACACAACTTTCGCTTGAAAATCTTGTTGGAAATCTAATGGCTTATGAAGTACAATTGGAGGAGCACAAGGACTTAGAACCGCAACAAACCAAAAAGAAAACTCTTGATTTCAAGGCTATTTCTGAATCAGAAGATGATGAAGATGATGAAGAAGAAATGGCTATGTTCACAAGGAAATTCAAAAAATTTCTTCGCAAAGGTAAATTTAATTCATGATTAAAGAATACTAATGAACCTCCTACTTATTTCAAATGCAATAAGATAGGTCACTTGAAGAAGGACTATCCATTGGAGAATGCAAAGTCTCAAGGCAAAGTCTCAAACTTCAAGAAGGACAAATTTACCAAGAACCATTACATGAAAAACACAAAGGCCTACCAAGCAATGTGGGATGATAGTGATTCATCTTCGGAAGAAGAAAATGAGGAATCTAGTGAAGATGCAAACGTATGCTTCATGGCAAATCAAAGCGATATAAGTAATAGTATAGATTCTAATGATTTGTTAGAAGCCTTTAATGAAAATTTTCAAGAATTAAAAAAGGAGAAAATAAAAGGTAAGAATATAGAGAAAGTTAATCAAACTCTTTGTCAAGGAAACCTTAAACTTACAAGTTGAAGTCAAGTCATTAACTTCTCGTATTTCCAACTTGGATATCTCTAAAAAGGAAGTATGAAGAGATATCTAAGAATGTATCTATGTTCAATAAGGCAAAAGAGAATTTAAATGAAGTTCTTCAAAATATAATTCAGTCTAATAAAAGATTTGGACTTGGTTTTCAAAAAATTCTTGAAAAATGTCATTCTTCTAATAACACTAGTGATAATAAGCATTATTCTGCTTCTAGTGTAAAGAATAAGTTGTATGATTTCTTTGAAAAACCAAAAATTCTGGTTAATCATGAAAATGGAAAGTTTTCCGAAAAGACCAGTCGACTGGCTTCTCAAATAAGTCGCCAGTCCAGAAGGATGTAGTCTTATTCGAAAAGACAACATTCCTATATAAGTCGACTAGTTTCACCTCACATTCGACTGAAGTCACAAAACAGTCGACTGATGTGTAAAAATAAGTCGACTGAATAGTGTAAAAATATTTGGGTTCCAGTTAACCTGTGTCTAAATGAAAGGATTTCTTATATAAATTTCTTTGTAAATAATGTTTGTAATTCTGTTAATATTAAACCTGCATATGGGGGTATGTCAAACTCACTTTGGGTTTGGTTTCCCAAGCACTAATCTTTCACGGACCCAACGCAAATGGTACCATATTCACAAATAATATTTTGTAGGTACTTAAAAGGAACGATGGATACTTGACAGTGGATGTTCTAAACACATGACTGGCCATGCAAACTTGCTTTCTTCCATTCTAGATATAGATGGAGGAACCATTACTTTTGGTGACAATAACAAAGGAAAAGTCATCGGAATAGGCATGGTTGGTAAGAATACTACTCCTATTATTGAAGATGTATTCCTAGTTAGTGGTTTAAAGCATAACCTGTTAAGCATTAGTCAATTATTTGATAAGGGTTATAAGATAGTGTTTGAAAAAGATGCATGCTTGATTTATGATTCTTCTTTGAAAATTGTGATTTTTCAAGGTATTAGAAAAAATAACATATATGAACTTTGTTTAAAAACAAATGAGTTTTCGGATGATTTTTGTTTAGTTGCCTCGAACAACGATTCTTGGCTTTGGCATAAAAGACTGGGACATGTAAACATGAAAAATATTGCTAAAATCTCCAAGAATAATCTATAGTTAAAGTACTGCCAAAATCATCTTTTAAGAAAGATAAAATGTGTGATGCATGAAAACTAGGGAAACAAGTAAAATCCACTTTTAAAACAAAGAAAATGATTTCTACTAGTAGGCCTCTCGAATTGATCCATATGGATTTATTTGGTCCTACTAGAGTCGCTTCCTTCAATAAAAGTATATATGTATTTGTTTTAGTCGATGATTATTCAAGGTTTACATGGGTATTTTTCTTAAGACATAAAAATGAAGTTTTTGAAGAATTTGTAAATTTCTGCAAACGTGTTCAAAATCAAAAATCTTTAACCACACTGTTAGAAGTGATCATGATGGAGAATTTGAGAATGAAACATTTTAAGAATATTGCAATAAGAATGGTATAACACATACTTTTGCATTTCCTATAGCTTCACCACAAAATGGAGTGGTTGAATGAAAGAATAGAACTTTGAACGAATGTGCACGTACCATACTTGTTGAAAGTAATTTGCCTAAATACTTCTGGGCTGAAGTTGTTTCTACAGCATGTTATGTCTTAAATAGAATACTAATTAGGCCAAAGCTTAAGAAGACTTGTTTTGAGTTATTTTTTGAACGTATTCCTAAAGTTTCTTACTTTAAAGTATTTGGTGGTAAGTGTTTCATATTAAACACAAAAGATAACTTAGATAAATTTGATGCTAGATCTAATGAAGGAATCTTCATTGGATATTCAAATAGGAGTAAGGCTTATAGAATTTTCAATCAGTCATCTTTGACTATTGAAGAATCTATGCAAGTCTCTTTTGATGAATCTTTACCTTCATCTAGTGTTATTCAAGATGATGAAATTGTATCTTCACCACTAGATAACATTGTTAAATTACTTGAGTAAATTACTCTAGATAAGTCGACTATTTGGTTTCATAAGTCGACTGCTGTGTTGAATCAGTCGGCTGAAGGGTTCATTAAGACAACTGATCCTGTAGAGATAACTCCAACTTTACCAAAGTTATTTGTCGAAGTTCGAGATCATCCTCATGACTTAGTAATTGGTTACATTTCACCCGGCATTTAAACAAAATCGCACTCTCATGCTGCCTTCTTATCGGATTTTGAACCAAAAAAATAAGAAGCATGTGAGAATGAATTATGGTTCAATGCTATGCAAGATGAACTTAACCAATTTGTAAGGAATGATGTATGGGATTTAGTTCCACAACCCCCTGATCATAGTATTATTGGTACCAAATGAGTATTTAAAAATAAGTTAGATGAATTAGGACAAATTGTTAGGAAAAAGGCTAGACTAGTTGCCCAAGGATATAACCATGAAGAAGGTATTGATTTTGATGAAACATATGCTCGTGTTGCTGGACTAGAATCAATTAGAATTTGTTATCTTTTGCATGTTTTATGAATTTCACCTTTTTCAAATGGATGTTAAAAGTGCTTTCTTAAACGGTTTCATTAAAGAGGATGTTTATGTTAAGCAACCACCAGGTTTCGAACATGAACTATTCCCTAGCCATGTTTTTAAATTAAAAAAGGCTTTATATGGTCTTAAACAAGCACCTCGTGCTTGGTATGATCGTCTAAAAACTTTTCTTTTAGAAACAAATTTTGAAATTGGTAAATTAGACACTACATTGTTTATTAGAAAAATAAATTCAGACATATTAATCATACAAATCTACGTAGATGACATAATTTTTGGATCAACTAACAGTAATCTATGTCAAGAGTTTGCTACTACAAAGCAAAATGAGTTTGAGATGAGTCACATGGGTGAACTCAATTACATCCTTGGACTTCAAATAAAACAGTTTGAAAATGACATATTTATTAATCAAGGAAAATATGTTAAGGAGTTACTCAAACGATATCGCATGGAGGACACTAGTAGTAAGACCATACCTATGGCTACTACTACTACACGACGAAGATGAATTAGGTAAGAGTGTCGATCAAAAGTTCTATTGAGGTATGATTGGCTCACTCTTATATATAACTGCTAGTAGATCATATATTACGTTTAGCGTATGTTTGTGTGCTAAATATCAGTCTGATCCAAAAGAATCTCACTTAAAAGAAGTGAAACAGATTTTAAGATATATAAAGGCACATCTGAATATGGTTTATTTTATCCTCGCACCAATAATTTTCAGTTACTGTCTTATAGTGATGCTAATTTTGCTGGAAGTAAAACTGATCGCAAAAGTACTAGTGGAACATGTCACTTTTTGGGACATTCCCTAGTATCTTGGGGTAGTAAAAAGCAAAATTCCGTATCTCTATCTACCACCGAAGCTGAATATAGTGCTGCAAGTTTGGCTTGTGCTCAAATCTTATGGATTAAATAAACCCTTTAGATTGTGGTATTTCTTTTTCAAAACCTTCTATAATGTGTGACAATACCAGTGCCATTAATCTGTCTAAAAATATGGTTCAACATTCACGTACGAAACATATTGATATTCGACATCATTTTGTACGTGATCATGTTTTAAAAGGGGATATCTTATTGGAGTTTATTTCCACTAATAAACAAATAGCGGATATTTTTACCAAACCGTTGAAAGAAGACATTTTTATAAAGTTTAGACAAGAACTAGGAATTTGTTCATATCATGATATTTCCTAAAAATTTGTTGTGTAGGTCGACTTATTTTATTGATTCTATCACGCCCCGCTTCCCAGAATACGGGAATACGAACACGAATGTAGGCCCAGCGAATGATTATGCATCATCCATAAGCTGTACCAATCTAACTCAACAATATATAAGAGAAACAACTACGCAGACAAAAAATATAATCACATAAACAATGAATAAACTCAAAGATAATCATGAAATAAATTCACTAAATAATAATCCAACATCTGGGCTAAAAGCAAACTTCGGGTCATAGAGCCCAAGAATAAAAAGTATGATAAAAAGAAATACAATAAGAAAATAACAAAAGATAGCTAAGTAGCCTAATAGTCTAGCTCCGATCTTCATAGAGTTTGCTCACCAATTTCTTCTTGTATTGCTCCTTCGGTACCTGTTAATACTGGATCTAAAAAGAAAGAAAAAGTTCCCTTAGAGCAAGTCGTGGGTAGCAAGTAGAGAAAACAAAGGATAATAGTAAAGCATGAATATCAAAGAGAAGGGACAGGGTCAAAGTCAAAGAATAAAGCAAAGAGCAGGCAGTAATATCAAAGGTGTACAATTAATCACACATGAAATGCGTGATGTCAACTCAAGTTCAATACAAGATCAAGTATGCAGGTTGTTAAGCATTTAATTAATCTATATAGTATACGTACTACTGCGTCCTATTCCATAGGTTTCGCACAAGCACAGTGATCGTTTTAGATCAATGGTTAATTCACGGTTCGTGTCCTTGGCGTAACTAGGTAACGGGATAACAAGAAAACAAGATAACAAGATAACGTGATAATCTTCTTCCATGACAATCTCCTCCTTCCATGTCAAGTGTTCGTGCGAGCGAGAAGGCCTTACCGAGTACATTTCCCAATCGTTCACTACCAAGTCTACCCATAATACCCCGACTTGTTAATAATTTATTTTCATCCAATGTGAGCATGCAAGAGGGTGTCAGTGTGGTATATTACTATGTGTGACTAATTCTAAGCATTACAGACAAAGCATGAAGGAAACACATCATAAAAACGCATTTCACAAAATCATGACAGCATGAACTTGCTGTACCAAAACATGGATTATGGTCACTACACAATAGTAAATCTGAATCCGCTGGAAGATCTGGAAAGTAGACTTCCACACGGTTCCAGTGAGTATAATTAAGGCATATAAAAGGCACAGGAACTAGGGTGAAAATTCTATTCTAATCAGGTTTTATGTTCAGTCAACATGCAGAAGGTTGTGTTCAACTAATTATTTTGGGTAGGGAACTCCATAATAAAATCTCAAAAAAATCAGGGAAGTAGCTGTACATGTCTAGGTCCAGCCTGATTTATTTCAGATTTTTATTTTACTGTTAACAGGGTCAAATAAAATTTAAAACAGCAGCATACGCATGAAGTTATGAGTCTGGAATTACTAACACAGTTGCAGTAAGGTGCTGTTATCTATCAGTTGACAAATTGGAATTTAAATCCAGACCAAGGAAAAATTATCTAGACATCAAGTGCTACGTTTTATGTTCAGTAAGTTCTTTCAAATTATGCTATTAGCATGGCTAAACATATGATTCAAAGTGAAACATACAGCAGTCCAGAAATCAATTTAACATAAAAAGATAACAAATAATTTATACGATCACATATAGCATGAAAATGGGTAATCAAAGCAATCCTAGGTGTCAACATGCAAATTTCTAATATTTAAGATACATTTATCACGGTTACGGTGTCAATTCATCGAGCAACTTTAATTTAACACATACAATTTCATTGTCCAATTTATCAAGCAGTCCTATGCATGAATCTAGTTATTTAAGTGTCACGCCCTGCTTCCCAAAACAGAATACGAAATATGGATACGCGACAAAAGCCCAGCGAATGATTTTTATCATCCATAAGCCGTTCAAGAATCTTTACAACATTCACAAGATTAATCAGAGTCGGAAGCAAAAGGATCAACCAACAAGCACATATGAACCAAAATACCCACAAGAATACTTGAAACCAAATATATAAATCTCAAATACTCATGATCTGAATAAAACAAATATCTTGGCTCACATTGCCTAAATACAAATAAATTCAAGTACAAGATACAATATTGTTCAAGCAACTACAAAAATAATAATAACAAGATCCAGCACTAATACTTCATGTCACTGATACCATCTGGAACCTGTTCTCCAAAATCTACAATTCAACAATTGCAGAGAAGAGAATAAGAGAAGACAAGTACCCGTCAATTGCAAGTTACGGACCGCTTGTAATGCAGGATACAAGTACATGGGGAAACTAACTAATAGCGTAGTATAAGCATGATGTCAAAATAAATAACTAGCATGGTAAGGTGATCAAGTATCATGTAGCATATATCAAGAGTCAAGTAAACAAGTATCATGCAAACATGTATCAAGTGTCAAGTATCATGTAATCATGTATCAAGTGTCATGTATCAAGTCTCATGTATCAAGTGATCAAGTATCAAGTAAGCATGTATCATGTTCAAGTATCATGTTCAGGTCTTGTAGTGGTTACTATCTAGGTAGCACTTCAAGCGTTCCATATTATAACAGATGGTTGCTACAATAAACAGTTTCGCTTTAGATTTCATAGTGGACCATAGAGGGCAGTGTACTCATGGACAAGAACAGAAACAGGTTCTTGAATCAAACAGGTACACGAATCATCTGATTCATGCATCAACAGGTTAATGAATCAACAGGTACATGACCAATAGGTCCGTGCATCAACAAGTAACAGGTACACGACTAACAGGTCTGTATATCAATAGGTAACAGGTACATAAATCAACAGATCCATGCATCAACAGGTAACAGGTACATGAACCAACAGGTCCATGCATCAACAAGTAACAGGTACATGAACCAATAGGTCCATGCATCAACAGGTTCATGTATCAATATGAATCAAAATAGAAATACGGGATCCCTTCCGAGTACACATTTCTGAATTATCCACTATCAGATCTTTTCCTTAAACACCAGCTTGGTTATTTATTATTAATGTTAAACAAGCATGTAGGTGTGCAAAACATATCAATAATAACATGGCACGATCATGTAACAAGTTCAAGTTGCAAGGTAAACATGTACGGGTGCAAGATAACTCGTAAAAAATAGCCAAATCTCTAGTTCAGGACAGCAAGACCATACTGTATCAAAATAGAAATTTCCGGTGTTACAAACATGCAAACATGAATCCATCAAAACTTCTAGAAAATAGACTCCCAACCAAATCCAGCGAATACAAATAAGTCATATACTAATTCACAAAAACATAGCTCAAAACTGATTTGAATACAGAAAACATGTTCAGCCAGAAATCAGGAGATCGAATTCAAGAGCAGAAAGACAGCATCAAAACAACTCAAATAAATCCAGAAAAAATCTGGGTTATTCCCCTATATGTCTAGTATCATAATATAAAGTTTCATTATTTTCCAGTAAAATTAGATTAGTCATTAAAAATCATAAAACGTCAATAACGATAGTTTGGAAAAATCTAGAATTCCTAACACTGCTGTACAGAAACTATAATATCTCACAACCAGTGAAACGAAATCCAAATCCGCCAAAGGAAGATGAAAATAGATAGAATAAGATAACTTTTATATTTCACGAATATTTTTCATACAGTAAAATGAAATAAGGTGAAAATACAATTCTCTACAGAACAGCGAGTAAAATACAACAAGTACAGTTTTCATAAACGAGAATGAAACTGCATATAAAACTCATCAATAAAATCCACCAAAATTCTGGGTAATCCCTAAGTAAATATAAAAAAATTGACCAAAGTTTCAGATCAAAATAATATGTCTAGCACAAGTATCAAAATAATTTAATCATCAAAATCATTAAGAAACGAAATCTGGAAACGAATTACACCTCTGTAGTAAAATAGTCATATCTCACACATACGAGAACGAAATTGACCAAGGTCAGAGGGGTTGGAAAGAAGATGAATTTCTCTACAAATCATGTTTTATACTGAAATTAAGATACTGACCTTAATATGGTCTAAATTACTGATCAAGACAGATTATCAGCAAAATACAGAATTTCCTCAAAAACCAAAATCAACATAGATCCAACGAAACTTGATCCAAACACAACCAAACATGAAATCGAGTCTAACAAGTGTCCAAACATCATGAAATAGGGTATACAACATGTTCACAACAAGTATATCACATGGATCTCACAAGCACACAAGTTCTCATAATTGTTTCACAAATACATCATATCAAGAATGGGCGAAACATTAGGTTGTTTCATGTCAAATTTTGTGTCGTGAGTCAACTATGGTCAAACACTATAGAGACAATACTCATCAAACATACATCACACATACGAGTTGTCTCTAGAACCCAACTACACTACAAGCGATATTTTTTACTGGTATCATACAAAGGAATTTGAGTATAATTTACTTGCCTTAACCGTGGACGAAACCAACGAAAATCAAGAATAAGATAACGGGAGTGGATTCCCGGGCCACGAACAACAGACAAACTCACGAACCTAACAACGAATACAACCCACGAACAACGATCCAACGAACGACAAAAACACGAACCACGAGATCACACCCACACCAAGAGAGAGAGAGAGAGAGACGGGCGAACAGCGGGCTGTGAAGATGCTGCACGCTGTCGCGACTATTGCTGCTGGCCTGCAGGTCGCTGTCGCGATGACTGGTGCGTCGGGGGCAGCCGGGAGGAGGTCAGGAGACCGGAAGTTTGGTGAGAAGGTCGGGAGTAGAAGGCAGGTGCTGGGCGAGGATGATGCAGTGGAGCTGCGCGCCGCGGGGACTGCCGGTGATAGGTGAGGGTCACGACTGGTGGTGCATCTTGCTGGCGGGACTGAAGGCGAAAGGGCAGCGTGCTCGACTGCGGGGCTGCTCGATGTCGAAGAAGAGGAGGACCAAGAGGTGCTGTCGTCGAGCTCGCAGGGTGGCACGACGCTGGAGGAAGGGGGTGCTGGAGGTAGTCGGGGAGAGATGGGTGGCTGTTTGAAAAGCTCGGGAGATGAAATGGCAGTTATTAGGTAATATAGAGAAGATGAAGAGGTGGAACAGGGTAATATATAGGTAGGGATAGGGTGACGGGAATTAGGGTTGGCTGCAGAAGTTGGTTTCTGGTATTTAAATAGGTAAACGGGTTTGGTAGGTAACAGGGTTTGGGTTAATAAGGTAAATGGGTTGGGTATTAATTGATAAATGGGTTATTGGATATATTTGGTTATGGGGGTTTTAAAAACAGGGTATAGGTTTCAATAAAATTAATTCAAAAATACAATTAGATTAATATTAAAAGTAAATAATTTATTCATTCAAAAATATACAATTAGAAATACCATAGTACAATAAATCAAATAGTATACACTAAGTTAATAATCAAATACTAGCAAATACAATAGGATTTTTAATATACAATCAAAATGTAATAACAATAAAAATAATAATACTAACAATAGAATTTAATAATAAAAATAAAAATAAAGTAACAGTAATAATAAAAATAATAAGATTTGTATTAAAATATAAAATCATACAAAATAGTTACAAATACAATTATTGATCGAAAATAGATTTCAATAGGAGATCCAATAATACATTTTGACAAAATAATTTGAAAACCGAAAAAAAATAGTTTGCGACAATTTTAAATACAGAAAATATATAAAAAATATATTTTTAGTAATACAGAAAATATATAAAAAATATATTTTTAGTAAAATAGGGATTACATTAAGTGTGCATATGCATGAAACAATGGGGACTGGGTTTAGATCAAAGTGATAGCACGATGTTAAGAGTACGTCGAGTTAGCTCGTGTAAACCCTTGATAATCTTAACGGTATTGTCAATAGCAATTTCGATAACAAACTGGATGGATCTACTTGCAGGAGATTAAATAATCTTGAACACAAATAATAAAAAGAGTTCAAGAAGAGACTTGCTTGTTATATTGCAGATATAATTAAATAGGAATAATGGAATCAGAATCCCGGACAAAAACTCCCAAACACACGTGCGAAATACGTGCAAAGAAACCCAAGCAACAAACCAAGCAACAGCGGCCACAACTTCACCACAGCGGATTGTGGCAGAACACAGAACATCGTTCACAGATCCAATGCGCCCAGAACACCAAACAGTGGATCCCACCAATCACACCACGACTCTACTTCGGATCCCAGGCGGAACACGAAACAGCGACGCCAAATCACCCACACACAAATAGGGAACACCGACCCCACCCACTCATGCTCCATCTTCTCCGAAGTGACAGGGAGAGAGAGTGAGACGGATGGAGAGCGCGGCGACTGCACCGACTAGTGCAGGCAATGCTGGCAGCGGCGAGGGTGACAGGCGGCGGCCCTATGGTCTAGGAGCGACGACAGCAACTAAGGGCGACGAGGAGACGACGTCGCGGCTTGGACGGGGCCTGGACGGCGATGACTGCGATGAGGGATCTTCAGAGGATGAAGGGGGGTGCACGACGACGACGAGGGACGGCGAGGCGGTGGATTCGACTGGAACAGGGGATGGGTTGAGCGAAGACGAAGACGGGTGGATGGGTAATGGTGATGGTGAAGGATACGGTGAATTGAGTTGATGGGTTCGGTTCGAGCGGGAGACTGAGCGAGGATGGAGAGAAGGTGAGGTCGATGGTGAAAGGACGAGGGTGGTCGGAGCAATGGAGAGGGGCTGTTGTGGGTTGAAGCGGAACAGGGAGAGAGAGCGGGTGAGATAGAGAGGATGAACAATATAGGGGATTAGGGGTTTAAACAGGAAACTAGGGTTAGGGGTTATGACGGCTAGGTAATAGGAAATAGGATTAGGGTTTAGGGATTAATGAGAAGATTAGGGTATTTATAGGAAAAAGAGAGATAATTGGTATTGGGTATTTGGGTGTAGATCCAATAAAACAAAATACATTGTATATAATACAATAGATCAATATAAACCCAAACGCCAAGAATAAGATATATGATAAAATACACTTTGCATTACATAAATTATTTGAAATAATTAAAAATACAATTATTGAATAAGAATTTATTCACTTTAATAATCAATAACAATAATAAATAATTATAGTAACAATAAGGATAGAAATAATAGTAATGACGATAAAATACAAACATTAATAATAGAAATCCTCAGGATATTATCAATATACAAAAATATGAATTTTATTGAAATAGTTGAAATAGCAACAGTAACTTGGAGGGTCAAAATGCAAATAGCTGATCAAGTAGGAACTTAAACAAAGTTTATTTGAAATAGTTATAACTATTGTTTAGAAAAATACTTTATCATGAAATTCAAAATGAATCTTATGATAAAAAATTTATAAATCTCAAAATACAGAAAAATATTCATGAAAATATGTATTTGCGGAAATAGGGATTACAAATCCTACCCATCTTACTACAAAATTTTGTCCTCAAAATTTGCTCAGGCGGTACATAAGACAAGGCAAAAAGAAATCGGGGTAACAAAAATGGAGAGTTAAAGGGAAAGAACAAAGCAGTGACAACACATGGAAAAAAAGTAGATAACAAGAAAGAAGGAACTGGTATAAAAAATGAAGAAGAAACAACACAAGACTTGTAAGATAGCAAGCAAAGAGATGAAGAAATAGATAGAGCTGGGATAGAAGAAATGATGGACAAGGAAGAGTTAGACCAAGCAAATGAGTTAGCCGGTGAGGATGAATGCAAGGGATAGAGGGAAACAAACAATGCAGAGAAGGAGAAACAATAGGAGAATCCTGGGACCTTTGGGTTATGGGCCCACCACGCTTCCGCTGCGCTACTCCGATGGTGATGTCCCAAGCAACATACATGTCGCTGTAGGCCACATAACACCAATCGACGGACCGAGCAGGAGGACAAAATTGAGACACCAGGATCAAAGAGAGTATGGGCTCAAGATAGATGTAAGCAATAATGCAAAATGAATATAAGGTTGAGCTTCAATTCAAATAATCAAAAGATATAATATAGATCAAAACTAATGGGCTTTAACAAACATAATAATAACAACAAATATTAACAATAAAAATAATAGTAACAATGATGATAACAACACATATTAATAATAAACATAATAGTATCAATAACAATAAAAAAAATATTAAAAATAATAGCAACAATAATGACATAAGTAACAATAACCATAATAATAACATAATATTAACAAAATATAATAACAATAATAATAACAGTAATTAAAATTATCATAATCATACAGGTAATAATAATATAATAAAATAAAATACTAACAATACATACATGACAGAATGGGATTCAGCACATTCATGAAAATAATGCAATAATAATAATAATAATAGCATTAAAAATAATAACAATGATGATAAGAGCAATAATAATAATAAAAATAATAACAACAATAAAGATAATGAAAACAATAATAATAACAGCAATAGAAATGACAATAATAATAATAATAATAATACCAATAATAATAACGAAAATAATAGCAATAATAAAAATAGTATTATAAAACAAAGTAGGAATTTGGCTTATCAACTCTATAAATAAATCAACTATACTAGTCCAAATTGTATGGAAATATAAAGCATAATTGTATAAATAAAATGTCATAAGGAAAATACTTCTTTACCATTAGTTTCATTATATAAGTAAGAAGTCTTGAATATCAATTATCAAATAGGTAGAAAATCTTGCTTCCTTAACATCAACTTGCATGTTTGCCTTCACGACATCAGGTTGCAGGTTGCCTTCTAGATATTCGGTTGCACATTTTGCCTCCCCAATATCCAATTGCAATTTGCCTCCATTGACATCGAGTTGCATATTTGCCATCTCAACATTAGGTTGCACCGAAATGGTGAAATGGAAGATGTAACCTTCCATATGCACAGGGATATGGGACAATTAATTTAAGTATGATGTTATGTCTTGAAAATCGTGAAATAAAAATAGTAGAAAGGTAAGAATAATAATGCAAGACAAAATATAGTTTTAGGTTCAACATTTTTTTGTGAGAGTATTTCAATATTAATAATAATAAAATAATGAAAACAACAATAATAATAGCAATAGTAGTAACATAATAATAATAATACTAGTAATAATAATGAAAATAATAGCAATAATAATGATGGTAGTAATCATAGCATTATACAACAAAATATGAATTTTTCTTATCAAAATAATCCAATATAAATATATAGTCGATCAAAAATGAAAAGTGAAGTTAAAATACATCATTATTCAAAATAACAAAATCTTTGTTGAGAAACATT
This sequence comes from Hemerocallis citrina, assembly GCA_017893485.1. Taxonomy (NCBI): domain Eukaryota; kingdom Viridiplantae; phylum Streptophyta; class Magnoliopsida; order Asparagales; family Asphodelaceae; genus Hemerocallis; species Hemerocallis citrina. Next base: position 72,150,325 of record CM030360.1, read on the forward strand.
TTTATAGAAGATCCAAAATAAATATAACAAATAATAATCGAACTATAGAAAGTATTCGGGAAAAATAATTATAAAGAGAAAATTAGATAGGAGAATGAATCTATACCCCATAAAGACTCAAAGAAGAGGATGACCAAAATGGTCAAAAGGAAATCAAAGAATTGAATGTGAAGGGAGAGGAATAAGGGGCAAAATCGGAATTGTAGAGAATATAGCAGGGAAGAAATAACTAACATGATATTCAATATTGAATTGACAAAATATAATAGATGCAAGAACAGATAAAATAAAAGATGCAATAACTGAAATGCAACAAAATAGCAAAATACATGAGGTCGCACCTTCGGCAGTCTCAGCTTCCGTTGCAATCTGGTTGTGGGCCTGACCACATCCTCCGGCCTGTCCTCCACTAGGAGTTTATCCTCCAGTTGGTGCATTTTTCCTGTTATTTGGGAAGTTCCGAACCTTGTGGTCACTCACTCCGCATACAAGACATCGACGGTTGGCTACCCAGCAATCCTTGCGTAAGTGACCAATCTTGCGGCAAAAGTTGCATGTCGGGCCCTTCCTTCTAGGGGACTGTCCCATAATAGCGAAGGCATGATGCTAGAGCGCAATTACACTCAGTCGGGTGTGCTGCGCGCTCTCCTGGGCTCTTTCCAGACTAGCTCTCATCAGCTCATTGTGCTCTCGCTGTAGATCCATCATTCATTGCATCGCCTGGAGAATGGTGGCATTCTCTGATGTTTCAGCCTTGGGCGGGGGATTCAAAGAATTCTCACGAGCCATAGTCTGCAAAACCATTCAGTTAGTGAGTACCCAGACATGTGTTGGTAGATTGACAAATGATAATGAATGCAAGGGACGGAAGGAAACAAGAAATCAAAAGATTGAATGCAAAAGAGTCAGATGTGGATCGAATAGGATTAATATCCAGATTATATTAAAGTTAATACAAGATTCATGTGATCAACGTGGTGAGCATATTATTGAGTTAACCTGGCTAGAGCCAAACTCGACTAATATATCAATCAAAGCCAAACCTCGTAAAGATAGTCATGTTTGATTGACATATTACTCAACCCTGGGCTCTGATACCACTAAAAACCCTGTCACGCCCCGCTTCTCAGGATAAGGTAATACGAGCACGAACATAGGCCCAGCGAATGATTATGCATCATCCATAAGCTGTATCAGTCTAAATCTACAATATACAAGAGAAACAACTATGCAGACAAAGAATATAATCACATAAATAATGAATAAACTCAAAGATAATTATGAAATAAATTTACTAAATAATAATCCAACATCTGGGCTAAAAGCAAACTTCGGGTCATAAAGCCCAAGAATAAAAAAGTATGATAAAAAGAAATACAATAAGCAAATAACAAAAGATAGCTAAGTAGCCTAATAGTCTAGCTCTGATCTTCAGAGAGTTTGCTCACCCATTTCTTTCTGAATTGCTCCCTCGATACCTATTAATATTGGATCTAAAAAGAAAGAAAATAGTGTCCTTAGAGCAAGTCGTGGGCAGTAAGTAGAGAAAACAAAAGATTTTAGGAAAGCATGAATATCAAAGAGATGGGACAGGGTCAAAGTCAAAGAACAAAGCAAAGAGCAGGCAGTAATATCAAAGGTGTACAATTAATCACAAATGAAATGCATGATGTCAAATCAAGTTCAATAAAAGATCAAGTACGCAGGTTGTTAACCATTTTATTAATCTATCTAGTGCACGTACTACTGTGTCCCATTCCATAGGTTCCGCGCAAGCACAGTGATCGTTTTAGACCGATGGTGAATCACGGTTCGTGTACTCGGCATAACTAGATAACGGGATAACATGACAACGAGATAACGAGATAATAAAATAATGTGATAATCTTCTTCCATGATAATCTCCTCCTTCCATGTCAAGTACTCGTGTGAGCGAGAAGGCCTTACCGAGTACATTTCCCGATCGTTCACTACCAAGTCTATCCATAATACCCCGGCTTGTTAATAGTTTATTTTCATCCTATGTGAGCATGCAAGAGGGTGTCAATGTGTTATATTACTATGTGTGACTAATTCTAAGCATTACAGACAAAGTATGAAGCAAACACATCATATAAACGCATTTCACACAATCAGGACAGCATGACCTTGCTGTACCAAAACATGGATTATGGTCACTACACAATAGTAAATCTGAATCCGTCAGAAGATCTGGAAAGTAGACTTCCACACAGTTCCAACAAGTATAATTAAGGCATATAAAAGTCACAGGAACTAGGGTGAAAACTCTATTCTAATCAGGTTTTATGTTCAGTCAGCATGCAGTAGGTTGTGTTCAACTAATTATTTTGGGTCAGGAAACTCATTAATAAAATCTAAAAAATTCAGAAAAGTATCTATACATGTCTAGGTCCAGCCAAATTTATTTCAGATTTTCATTTTACTGTTAACAGGGTCAAATAAAATTAAAAACAGCAGGATACACATGAAGTTATGAGTCTGGAATTACTAACATAGTTGTAGTAAGGTGATGTTATCTATCAGATGACAGATAGGAATTTAAATCCTGACCAGGGAAAAACTATCTAGACATCAAGGGCTATGTTTTATGATCAGTAAGTTCTTTTAAATTATGTCATTAGCATGCCTAAAAATTTGATTCAAAGTGAAACATACAATAGTCCAGAAATCAACTTAACTTAAAAAGATAAAAAATAATTTATACGATAACATATAGCATGCAAATGGGTAATCAAAGCAATCCTAGGTGTCAGCATGCCAAAGGGTAATCAACGCAATCCTAGTTATTTAAGGTTTAAGATACATTTATCACGGTCATGGTATCAATTCATCGAGCAACTTCAATTTAGCACATACAATTTCAGTGTCCAATTTATCAAGCAGTCTTGTGCATGAATCTAGTTATTTAAGTGTGCATATGCATGAAACAATGGGGACTAGGTTTAGATCAAAGAGATAGCACGATGTTAAGAGTACGTCGGGTTAGCTCGTGTAAACCCTCGATAATCTTAATGGAATTGTCAAAAGCAGTTTTGATAACAAAATGGATGGATCTACTTGCATGAGATTAAATAATCTTGAACACAAATAATAAAAAAGGTTCAAGAAGAGACTTGCTTGTTATATTGCAGATAGAATTAAATAGGAATAACGAGATAAAAATCTCGGGCAAAAACTCCCAAAAACATGTGCGAAATACGCGCAAAGAAACCAAAGCAACAAACCAAGCAACAGCAGCAACAACTTCACCACAACAGATCAGGGCAGAACACAGAACAACGATCCCAGATCCAATGCGCCCAGAACACCAAACAGCGGATCCCACCAATCACACCATGACTCTACACCGGATCCCTTGCGGAACACCAAACAGCGATGCCAAATCACACTCACACAAACAGGGAACACCGACCCACCCACTCCTACTCTGTCTTCTCCAAAGCGATAGAGAGAGTGTGAGACGGCAGGAGAGCACGGAGACTGCAGCGACTGGGGCAAGCAATGCTGGCGGTAGCAATGGAGACAGGCGGCAGCACTATGGTCGAGGAGCGATGGCAGCAACCAAGGGCAGCACGAGAGCAAACTTTGTTTTCGCACCAAAACAGAGGAGACGACGTCGCGGCTTGGACGGGGCCTGGACGGCTATGACTGCAATGGGGGATCTTCAGAGGATGAAGGGGGGTGCACGACGATGACGAGGGATGGCGAGGCGATGGATATGATTAGAACAGGGGATGGGTTGAGCGAAGATGAAGACGGGCAGGTGGGTAATGGCAATGGTGAAGGATACAGTGGATTGGGTTGATGGTTTGAGTTTGAGCGGGAGACTGGGCGAGGATGGAGAGAAGGTGAGGTCGATGGTGAGAGGATGAGGGTGGTCAGAGCAATGGAGAGGGGCTATTGTGGGTTGAAGCGGAACAGGGAGAAAGAGCGGGGGAGATGGTGAGGATGAACAGTATAGGGGATTAGGGGTTTAAACAGGAAACTTGGGTTAGGGGTTATGATGGCTAGGTAATAGGAAATAGGATTGGGGTTTAGGGATTAATGAGAAGATTAGGGTATTTATAGGGAAAAAGAGAGATACTGGGTATTGGGTATTTGGGTATAGATCCGATAAAACAAAATACATTGTATATAATACAATAGATCAATATAAACCCAAACACCTAGAATAAGATATCTGATAAAATACACTTTGCATTACATAAATTATTTGAAATAATTAAAAATACAATTATCGAATAAGAATTGATTCACTTTAATAATCAATAACAATAATAAGTAATCATAGTAACAATAAGGATAGAAATAATAATAATGGCGATAAAATACTAACATTAATAATAGTAATCCTCAGGATATTGTCAATATATAAAAATAGGAATTTTGTTGAAATAGTTGAAATAGCAACAGTAACTTGGAGGGTCAAAATGCAAATAGCTTATCAAGTAGGAACTTAAACAAAGTTTATTTGAAATAGTTATAACTATTGTTTAGAAAAGTACTTTATCATGAAATTCAAAATGAATCTAACAATAACAAATTTATAAATCTCGAAATTCAGAAAAATACTCATGAAATTACGTATTTGCGGAAATAGGGGTTACAGATTCAGTCGACATTTACCTAGCATATGTATTTGTTTCTTTCTTGAAATTTTTTAATGAATAGTCGAATTTCTTGCTTTCACAGTCGACTGGCGATGCTTTATAAAAACAAACACTCTGTTTATTTTTGGATTTATTTTGTTCTCGCCTCAGTCGCCTTCCCTCTATGACCAGTCGACTATCGCGACTGTGTTTCGATTTTTTTTATCTGAATCATCACTTGTTTGGGGTTTCTTTTTCCTTTCTTAAACTCGAACCGCTTTTACTATCTATTTGAACTCCACCATCAATCAATCCTATCTTTTAATCTCCACCTTTTATTTTTTATCTTATCTTGTAAAAATCCTAGCTTCTTTTCACTTTATCCTTTTACTCTTCTTCTTCCTAAGAACCAGACGGCGGCTGAAGTATCTTGGATTTCTTTTTCTCGCAAGATCGCTGATTGAAGTTCGCTGACAAATCGCTGATTAGAGCTTACTTCTTTGCTCGGAGTTTCTCTGATTTGGTCTTTTTTTCTCTCTTTGTTGTTGGGTAATGTTTGTTCTCTCTTATCACTTTAGGTCTTTTAGGTTGTTCTATTAACTTCATGTCAAAATCCAAAAGATCTAGGTCTTCTGCTCCTGTTGAGGATGAACAAAGCCATCCGAATTACCTTCAATATTTGAGGAATCCAAACCCAGTTGAAAAATATTTTGCTATTTTCCAACTAGTTATTTTTCCTGGTAGGTTTATTAACTTTCCTGATTTAGAGAAATATCCAATTGCTCGACTATTTCAACAATGCGGATTGATCTTTTATCTCTTGTAAATCAACCCCATTACTACCCGCAACTTATTTATTTGTTTTATGGTAATATGAAAGTTGCTAGTAATGCTGATAGTAATGAGATAATTATCACTACCTCTGTCAAAAATTTGAATATAAAATTGGATGTTATGAAATTAGGACAGCTTCTGAAAATTCCTTTTAATGGGTTGGATTTAGGGGAACTTGAACTTGATGATCCCTCCATTTTGTCTAAAATATTTCTCCCAAATATTTGCTTTGTGGTCCTCCTATTACCAATAAGAACATCACCCCGCTTGCAAAGCTTGTTGCCAGAATTTTATCGTATTATATTATTCCTAAAACAGGGAGCTACGATCAATTATCGCACGAATTACAAGCGGCTGATTATGCTATTTTTGGGAATATCCATATCAACTGGAGTCAAGTTATATTTAGTCGTCTCCACAAAACTCACCTCTTTTTTACCTTATGGTGCTATTCTCACTCACATCTTTAGCCACTTTAAGGTAGATTTAGATTTGGAGTCTAGTGTTGTGTCTCGCTTTGAAAATTTTGATTGGGCCAGTCTTGCCCGTATGAAATTGCTACATACTCCTCATTCACCTACCCATAATGCTCCACCTATACTTTTGGCCAATTCCATTCCACCTCGTTCTTCGGCATCTAGTTCATCTTCCGGTAGTCATTCTCATCCTACGGCAAGCTTTTCTCATCCTGAAAGTCTCTATTTGTCTGTAAACTACATTATGGACCGTCAAGATCTCATTCTGGGTCGTCAAGATTCTATAGAAGCTAGTCTTGCCAACCCCACTCAGTTTTTGTTCAACAATTTCCTTAGCCTACTCCTGCCTCCGACAGTGATGAAGACGGAGATTGGTGTTGCATTTATTTTATTTTGCATTATTTTTCTATTTTTGATTTCGTAAGACGTTCTCTTTGAGTTTGGATTGTGTACTATATTTGGATGCTTATGTATGACTTTATGTTCTCTCTTTGGATTTCCCCTTGTTATACTTTCTATTTTTGTTGATGCCAAATGGGGAGAATTTTTGGATTTGTGCATATTCTATATTATTTAGGGGGAGCAAATTTGCATACCTATATGTGTGTTATGTTCAGGAGAAGCATGTTGCTTAAAGTTACTATTCTATATTGTTTAGTTATTGTGTCGTCATCATCAAAAAGGGGGAGAATGTAGATTCTTGATTTTGATGACTACAACACGATACACATATGTTCTATTTAACATTTTGCTTGCAGTGCATACTCAAAGCTTCAAAGATTCTCAATGTGATCAGTTCAAGAACAAAACAGTGTTTATATATCAAGCTACAAGGCAAGTTTCATTCAAAGCTTCAAAGATTCTCAAAGTGATCAGCTCAATAACAATAGAGTGTCCATATAAATTGATGTACAAAATAGTATTCTTTGATATGTCTGCTTAGAAATCTTGTAATAGCCATGATGCACACTATAACGCCCCTGCCCCTAGCTCAGACAATTTATACAATTTATAAGACAAATTAGATACTATATAGTACAACTGCCTACCACAGGCTGCCTTTCAAAGGGTGGTTAACCGGATTGGTGACTCTTGATCATCGAAAATTCCGATATGGGATTATTACTCACTGCTTTTTTACCTGCTCTTCATACTTACCCGGGTGGGCCCCCTGCAAGCTTGCCACGTCAAAGCAAACCACAGCACAATCCTTTATCACATAGGCCCCCCCACATCACCATCACAAATTTAATTCATTACCATCTGATTGTAATCACCATCAGCCATATATACCATAGCAATCAACCTTTTTCATATCTTTATATATATATATATATATATATATATATATATATATATATATATATATATATATATATATACACACACATACTACATATATATGTCTTTCTAGAAATTATATGTCTTTCTAGAAATTACGGGGTCTTACACACACCCCCCTTTAGAAATCTACGTCCTCGCTGAGGACGGGGCATGCACCACCTAGTGCAGGATCTCCTTTCCAGCCGATGTGGAGTGGAGTACCCTGATTCTGCTAGCTGCACCGCATCCTGATTCTGCGTGTTGTCCAGTCCCCTAGCCCACCTCCGTGGATTTACCGGACGACCTGGCCCCAACCCCCGATGTGGAGTGGAGTACCCTGATTCTGCTAGCTGCACCGCACCCTAATTCTGCGTATTGTCCAGTCCCCTAGCCCACCTCCGTGGATTTACCGGGCGACCTGGCCCCAACCCCGCTCCCTCTCAGGGATTTACCGGGCGACCTGGCCCCAACCCCGCTCCCTCTCAGGCATACCTGTACATCTGCTAGCTCTATCGAAGGCATACATCTCGCCCACTCTTACCACACTTAGTGTCGAAAGTCGGCTCTGATACCATTTGTAACGCCCCTACTCCTAGCTCAGATAATTTATATAATTTATAAGACAAATTAGATACTATATAGTACAACTGCCCACCACAGGCTGCCTCCCAAATGGTGGTTAACCAGATTAGTGACTCTTGATCATCGGCAATATATTTATATATTATTTTTACTCTTTTTATACCCGATACGGGATTATTACTCACTGCCTTTTTACTTGTTCTTCATACTTACCCGGGTGGGCCCCTGCAAGCTTGCCACGTCAAAGCAAACCACAACACAATCCTTTATCACGTGGGCCCCCCGACATCACCATCACAAATTCAATTCATTACCATCTGATTATAATCACCATCAGCCATATATACCGTAGCAATCAACCTTTTTCATATCTTTATATATATATATATATATATATACTACATATATATACCTACTACATATATATGTCTTTGTAGAAATTACGGGGTGTTACACACACACTCACACAATCCCCTAGGACTAAAATAAAGTTTATTCAAATCAAAAATATCAAATTCAAGCTTGTATGAGTTCAGCTGTCAAGTACCAATCGACTTAATTAGCTAAAGTAGTCAATTGTTCAAGTACAAAACAATCTGAACTTACTCAAGCTCTGACCAGTCAACTCCTTTGGCAACCCAGTCGACTGTTCGAGCAGTTTTGACAGTTTTCTAAGAGTTTAAATTTGATTTTCAAATTCAAATTCTTTTCTGCCGTTTGATGGTAGTTGGCTAATTGTTTTCCAATGACTCTGGAGTTTCTACTGTATAAATAGAGTCCAGATTTTTCTTCGAAAATGTTACCCCACGCATTAAACAAGCATTTGCTTTTTTTCAAGTGTTTGTGAAAAGGAACTCAAAGTTTTCAAAGAACTCTCACTTTCTTAGACTTGGTTCTCTAATCTCAGTCTTGTATAACAACGATTAAGTTCGAGACTGCGATCAGAAGTTGACCTATAACCTCAATACAAAAAGCACATTAAAAAATCAAGGCTCTAGGTGATGTAATTTTTTATTTCTTTATTGTTCACTCTCGGGATTTGAGAGTGGTACTCTCAGTTGGAGAGAAGGGCTCTTGGTGTAGAGTCAGTGTTCACTATAGGTTGTAGAGTGAGTTCTTGCTCTCTCTAGTGGTGAGAGAGGTCTACGGGTTTGGCATAGTTGTTGCCAAAGGTCGTAGGGTATTCTTGTAAATCTGTTCAAGAATAGTGAAAAATCTCAAGTGGGTTGCTTGGGGACTGGACGGAGGTCGGGAGGACCGAACCAAGATATATCGTTGTGTTAGCATTGTTGATTCTCTGTGGTTTGATCTTTCTAACTTGTAAATTTAATTTTGCTGCATTTTATTTAGTTTGTCTATATTTGATCAATCGACTGCTATACCTATTAAGTCGACTTACAGACTCGCAATTCTTCATGTTGATCAACTCTCTTGTTTAATTATCTGTCGATTCAGTCGACTGGTTTTTTGTCCCAGTCGACATAACATGTGTTTCAGTTAAATATTTTTTTAGTTTTTTTTATAACACTATTCACCCTCCCTCTAGTGTTATCTGCCTTGCATACATGATCCAACACCTACGAAAAAAAAAGTACAACACCCGACTAAGGCTTATTAATACTAATGCAATTTACATATATCAAACACATCACTCTAATCCAAGACTCACTTTAATTATTCAGGTTATGAAAGTTGCTCTCAAATTCCGCCTATCTGACCTGTGGCCCCAGCTACACATTCCCCTTCTCGCCACTTCCCCTAGCTTGGACTTTGTCCATCACCACAGCCCGCGTTCACCTTCCAGTGGCTTGAATTTGACGGCACCAATTGGACGTCCAATGCCTCGGCAGAAGTTTCTAATCTTAGGGTCGATAGTCGTAGGGTATCACTCTATCCCAGTGACTAACTCAAGTCACAAATGTCCTTATCAGGAGTTAAACACCATAAGACCAGTAATTCACCAATTATCCACAATATTAAGTCCATTAACTCTTTAATCACAACAGGGGGAAAATGTACTCCCAAACACAGTCAAAAATCATGATTAACCCAACTATATTGTTTCTTCCTGAAACATAGAAAGGTCATAACTCCCACAATACAACTCGAATTTGGGTGTTCTAGCCCATTCTGGAAAGCTAAGAATCTAGGCTAGAACTCTCTAGTTTACCATTACATCAGATTCTTCCATCTATTTTCTCAAAATATCCTTACAATCATCAGCCGGTGTACTCCCTGTACACTGGCTGCACCTTACCGATTGCTTGAAAACCTACTCACTCATTGGAAAGACACAAATCTAGGTTATATGGAAAGCTGAGAATGTCCCCTATAACTCTCTAGTTGATCACAAATCTAAATTATTTCATTTGAATACTATAAAGCAATCATCTTTCTCAGGTGTACAGAAACATATATGAAGTGCGTACACAAACAGAGTCTATAGCTCAAATCTAGTTTCTGTGCCATTTTGCAAAAATCATATCTATCACTATACTGGTAGAGATTTCTTGATACAGGGCTTGTTGGAATGCTTAGGATGTCTACTATAATTTCCTAGTTATACATTTCCTCAAATTCTGCTCATAAAGAGCCATAGAGTTGCAATCACTTCAGTGTGTCGATTCTGACTAAGTCTTGTACAGTACTCACTTAAAATTTCACAATAAATCACAGGAAAAACCAATGATTATCAAACTTGTATTTTCAGAAACTAGACATCATCGTGCATATTATAAACTAAAGATCTAATCATGATTCCAAGTATTCAATGAGTTCTACTTATTTCAATCTTGTACAAAAGTTCCACTGTTTACCGGTCACTGTCATGAATACTCTTGCTTGAACAATTTTGAACTTGAATCAAATGTCATCAAAATGATTTCAATCTTTTTTTGAAGGGTCTAGTTTCATACAGGATACTATGTTAAAAAATTCAGAGAAAGATCATGCATCAATAAATTCTAAAAATTCCTTCAAAATTAGGTTTGACAAAAGACAAAACCAGTCTCTGCCTTATGACCCTAGTCATCAAAAATGAATTTATTAAAATATTAAATAATGTCAGAAAAATCTGAAATAGTTCATTTATCCTCTAGACATGTATAAGATAGTGTTGTAAAAATTTCTAGATCATATTCCATATATAGTGCTCTTTGGAAATTCGGGAATACAGCATGCAGTTTGTGTATACTGTTTTCAATTTCAGATTCTGAACAATCCACCTCTAACAATCAACCCAAAGCTACTATTACTAATCTCATTCAAGAAATCAAACAAGGAAATAAGAAACAATAGTTTAGAGAACTCCCCACCCTTTAGTGAACTTGAGAAAAGTGAATAGCTAGGCCTCCTCTCTCTAGTTCCTCCTCCAAAAATTGCTCTTGATCACCTCCTTTTTCTTCTTCTTTCACTCTCTCCTTCTCTCTTTCTCTAGTAAAAAATTAGAAATTCTGAAATGAGAGTGAGAGAGGGGATTATATGAAGTGAGGGAGAGAAGGGGGTGTGCATGGGGGGTGGCCGGCATGTGGGGTCAAGGGGAAGGGAGATGGAGCCAAGTGTCATGGGGGTTTTTTTCCAAAACCATACTCTCTTGCTCATGGTTTTGAGATATTTTCCATGGCTCACTTCTAGCCATTTGATCATGATGAGATGTGATGAATATCTATATGTCAGTGCATGGCAAAGAGAGAAAAATATATATGGTGTAGTATCATACAATTTGATAATTGCACATGTACCACACGTATATACTAGTATATGTACTAGTGTCGATTTTCTCATTCTCGTGCACCATCATGAACGCAACCATTCACATATATAATCTAGCAATTTAGTCACACTATATATATATATATATATATATATATATATATATATATATATATATGGGTAAAAGGGATATGAGCAACTTGCTCATTTACTACTCATTTAGTAAATGAGCAATTGATTATGTGGCATGAATGTGATACATTGGAGAATTAACCCTTTTAATGATTTTCCAATCACATGTATGCCACATCATCAATTGCTTATTTTCTAAATGAGCAAGTTGCTCATACCCCTTTTTCCATATATATATATATAAATATATATATATACTTAAAAGCATTATTTTGTCTGAGGCATTACATTACTCCCTCCTTAGAATCGTTCTGTCCCCAGAACGACACTAGTGTAAGAAAAGAAAAGAAAAGAAAAGAAAAACAAACTCCTAAAACAAATCCGGATATGAAGTCTTCATGCGGCTCTACGGTTCCCAAGTGGCTTCTTCCACGAATTGATTTCTCCAGAGAACCTTGTCCATCGGGATGACCTTGTTTCTCAACACCTTGTCTTAACGATCAAGTATCCTGACTGGTTGCTCTTTGTAAGAAAGATTAACCTGCAGATCTTTCGGAACTTCTGGTAATTGGTGACTCGTATCCGGCACATACTTTCGTAGCATAGAGACGTGGAACACGTCATGCACTTGGGATAACTCGGCCGGTAGCTCCAACTCATAAGCCATCCTACCGATCCTCTTCAGAATCTTGTATGGTCCAATGTATCTCGGAGCTAACTTTACGCCCTTTCCAAACCTGATAACTCCTTTTGTCGGCGACACCTTGAGAAACACGGAATTGCCTTCCTCAAATTCTAGCTCTCTTCGGCGGTTGTCAGCATAACTCTTCTGCCTACTTTAAGCTCCTTGCAGTCTCTTCTGAATGAGCTCGATCTTTTTCGAGGTTTGTTGTATGATTTTCGATCCAAACATATGCCGCTCTCCTACCTCCTACCAGCACACAGGTGTTCTGCATCTTCTGCCATACAATGCTTCACATGGAGCCATACCAATGCTTGCCTGATAGCTGTTATTATAAGCAAACTCTACCAAGGCTAGCTTTTTCTCCCAATTTCCTCCGAAGTCCAAAATGCACGCCCTCAACATGTTTTCAAGAATCCGGTTGACTCTCTTGTCTATCCATCAGTATGTGGATGGAAGGCTGTGCTAAAATCTATTCTGGTCCCCAACGATGATTGTAGACTCTACTAGAATCGATATGTAAATCTTGCATCTCTGTCGGATACTATCGACACTGGCACTCCAGGTAGTTTTACTATGTTTTCGATGTAGATATCGGCCAGCTTCTCAACTGACCAGGTTGTCTCCACTGGAAGAAAATGTTCCAATTTTGTTAGTCGGTCTACAATCACCCACATTGAGTCATTTCCTTTAGGGCTCCTGGGTAATCCAGTAATAAATTCTACACTGATGTTCTCGCATTTCCACTCCGGTATGGGTAGGGGCTGTAGCAATCCTTTCGGTTTCTGGTTCTCGTCCTTGACATCTTAGCACGTCAGACATTTAGCCACGAATTCTGCTATGTCTCGCTTTATCCCTGACCACCAATAGTATTGCTTTATATCACGATACATCTTGGTGCTTCTGAGGTGAATTGCAAGCAATGTGGAGTGAGCTTCCTTCATGATGTCTTCTCTCAACTCATTCTCCTTTGGTACACACAGTCTGTTATCAAACATAGTGAACCTTCTCCTATACTGAATTCGGGCAGTTTTTCTTCGTTCACTTGGTTCTTCATTGCTTCAATCTCTGGATCTTCCGCCTGAGCCTTCTTCACTTGCTCATTTAAGTTTAGCTGTATTACCAACTGTGCCAAAACTGCAGCTTAAGTGTTGAGTAACTATTTCAATGCCTGCTTGTCGGATCTTATCATCTAGCTCCTTCCGGGTTGCTATAAGTGTAGCCATACTTCTCTTCCTACTGAGTGTATCTGCTACCATATTGGCTTTTCCTGGATGATATATGATTTCTGGCCTGATGTCTTTAAGGAATTCCAACCATCTCCTCTGCCTTAAATTGAGGTCCTTTTGCTGGTATATATACTTTAAGCTCTTATGGTCAGTGTATATCTCCACCTTTGCTCCGTAGATGTAATTTCTCTATGATTTCAAAGCGAAGATTATGGATGCAAGCTCAAAGTTGAGAGTCGGGTAGTTCCTCTCATGTGGTCAGAGCTGTCTTAATCCATAAGCTATAACCTTGCATTCCTGCATCAGCACACATCCGAACCCCAAATATGATGCATCACTATAGATGACATAGTCTTTATCCTCCTGAGGTAAAACAAATATTGGTGCAGAGATTAATCGGTTCTTCAGTTCCTGGAAACTATCTTCACACTTCTCTGTCCAGTGTTTAGTTCTTCATGGTCAAAGCAGTAAGGGGTACAACTATCCTCGCATAGTTCTGGATAAACTTTCGGTAATACCCAGTCATACCCAGAAAACTCCTTACCTCTTTCACCATCTTCGGCTGTGGCCATCCTTTGACTACTTCAATCTTCTGGGGATCCATAGCCACTGCCTCCTTAGAAAGGATATGGCCTAGAAATGCAACTTATGATTTCCAGAATTTGCACTTGGACAATTTGTCGTACGACTGATGCTCTTGTAGCTTGCTCAATACTGCTGTCAGATGTTCAGCATGTTCCTCTTCTGTCTTTTAGTAAACCAAAATGTCTTCGATAAAGACCACAACAAAGGAGTCAATAAACGGATCTAGAATTCGGTTCATCAAGTCCATAAAGATCGCTGGAGCGGTAGTCACTCCGAACGGCATTACTAAGAATTCAAAGTGTCCATGCCGAGTCCGAAAAGTTGTCTTGGGTACATCCTCCTCCTTGACTCGTACTTGATGATATTCGGACCGTAGATCAATCTTGGAAAATACTGCTGCTCCCTGAAGCTAATTGAACGAATCATCAATCCTGGGATTCAGGTACTTGTTTCGTACAGTGACCTTATTCAATTCCTGATAATAGATACACATCCTGGCTGATCTGTCCTTCTTCTTAACAAGCAATACGGGTGCTTACCAAGGTGATGCATTTGGTCTGATGAACACCTTCTGTAAGAATTTCTCAATCTGCTTCTTAACTACATTCTGCTCTACTGGCACCATTCTATAGGGTGCTTTTGATATTGGAGCGCTACCTGGTTGAATTGTGATACTGAACTCGACATCTCAGTGTGGGGGAAGGCCAAGTAATATTTCCAAGAATACGAGTGGAAATTTTCTCACCATTCGTATCTCGTTCACCTCTTCAGGTACCCGTACTTCATTTGTAGCGGCAATGATCATTGCTCTTGTAATACCCCAGAATTAGATAAATTATTTATTATTATATATATTATTCATTTTGAACTAAGTTGATACTTGAATTGAAATGGTGCATGGTTGTTTGGATTAAAGAACCATGCATACTTTTGCATTAGGGTTAGGGTTAGGGTTTGTTGATCTAGGGTTTGATGGCTTAGGGTTAGGAGCTAACCCTAATCAAGATTAACCCTGGGTCATCTTGATGAGATCCAATGGTTGGAAGTGTGCATGAAGAGAATCTTCATGAGAGCTCCAAGATACACCTAGATTGTTCTAGCACTTGTGTGTGTTGGCACCATCCCCACCATCCACTCCCACTCACCCCCCCCCCCCCCCCCCCATCCATCCCCACCCTACACCTCATCAAATCCGGCCAACCCCTCTCTCTCCCTCCCTCTCCATTTTATAAAAGCCAATCATTCATCTTCGCATTCCTTTTTCTTCATCTAAGTTATTCAAAAAAAATAAGGGATTTTGAGAAATAGTAGAGAAGGAGAAGAGTAGTGAGAGTTATCCACAAGCATCTACCCTTTTGTTGTAAGGAGATCTAGAGGAGCAAGCTTGGAGGAGGAGGCAATTTGGAAAGCTAGCAACCTCTCTTAGGGTGGGAATTCTCAAACTCGGTTTTTTTATATATTTTCTTATATGATCCTTTTATTAAGAGTAGAAAGATAGCAACTATGAAATGCATGTGTAATTGTGGATTTTCATCTATTAAGTTTTGTTCAATTAGCACAACTATTATGCCTAAAAGCCATGAAAAGAATATATGTGATATATAAGCTTAGGATTTTCTAGCTCACAAATGGATTAGGATCTTGGACTAGAAATTTTAGGTCATGTTATTGCTAAGAATCTAGAGCACACTTGATTTTTTTCATAATATTTGTGGTCCATTTAGTAGCTCAAATAATCACTTCAAATTCGGACAGAAAGTGAGCTGAAAACTGTTGTTGTGTGAGAACTTGGAGTTTTTCCAAAAATCATTACTCAGAAATGGTAGGGTATTTTAAGCTAAAATGATTACTGGATACTTTTGTATGTGTCTACAACTATAGTTTTAAATTTCGCACTTTTCTAAGATCGTTTGATACCTCAAAAAAATTATGAGTTTACAACTGACCTGGAAATCAGATTGAGTCTGCCCTGTTTTGAGAGTGAAGTTCACAAATTCATCACTACTTTTAGGTGCATGTTATTGTAATGAAATTTCTACTGTAGTCTGTAGTATGAGGCTACATCATGATTCTAATATGCTAGAATTGTTAGAAGAAATTTGATGGAGTTTGAAAAATAAATTGTATAAGGGAGTAGAAACCCTGTCTGAAAAAACAGAAGGATTTTTATGCTAAATTTGAAGGGGCCTAAATCTCTGTGTTATGAATTTAGATGCAATATTTGGACACATTTGAATGGTATATGTCTAGTTACAGAATCTAAAATTTCATAAGCTTTGGACTTAGGGTTGATTTGTTATTGAATTTAAACTAGACTGTGTCCAGTTTCTAGCTCAGATTGCATGGTTTGTGAATTTGTGCTTTCTGGAGTAATGTGTTCGGAATCTGCAAAAATGATTAACTAGAGATTTGGTGTAGAGACTCTTAGATTTTCAAAAAGTCTAGAAACAGGTAACTCCAAGTTATAGAGTAATAGATATGAATTTCGAAAGTACTAGATAGACCCAGTCTTCATGGAAGTTGTCAGTTTTGCATGCTGGTGATTTTTCTCAACTCCTAAGTTTTGGATTGAGAATTAGTGGTATTTTTATTAGCCTAAACACTTGTTGTTTTCATGTCTTACGTTGTTAAGACTTGAGTGGAGCTTGAACACTGTTCCGGTCATTAGTTTTACCAAAGGTGGAAACCCCATAACTGTCAACCCATAGGCTAGGATTGGGACTTCCACCTCATTGTTTAAGTGACCCAAACTCGTGCACCGACATAGTCTTAAAGGACGATCGTGGACCGAGGTTGTGAACGAGACTCAAGATAGGGGTAGTGGCGAGTAAGGTAATCGCGTCGTTGGAGCCACGGGTTGATAGACAAAAACTAGGGTTTTTCATTGGGGAAACCACATGAGACTAGGATAACCTAGATTATGGATCAAGTTTGTAACCATACCCTCATAGCATATCCAGGTAGACTCAGTATTAATTAGGAATACCGACACCTATAAATTGCATAAGTTTCCTAGCTAAATATTAGTCAGGTGTTGTACTCTCCTATAATTAGGGATACATGTTGCAGTGCGTATCTCGCACTGTTAATTCCTGAACAAACGTGGTAAGAACGGGAGGGAACTCCTATCGGAGTTAGGGAAGTAGACCCTACACTACCATCAAGTTCTATGTTTGTGGACATGACCGGATCATAGGGCTGTTGTCATGTGAATCTTCGGCACCATATATATGCTACGGTGTATCTTTAGTTCGTCACGGCTTTTGAGTGAGGTCTGGGCATTGGGCACTAGTGGCAAACAGGGAAACCACTAAGTGACTTCAATAACGGATTGGACCGATTAATCTACAACCTCATCAATCACGATCTACGTATCAGGTTCAGGACGGGTACTAGAGTAGGATGCATGGCGGGGATTCAAAACCCTGAACTTGGAGACAATGGCTTGATTTGGTATGTATGTAGTATGTGATGCATACATTTCCAAAGTCTCACTTGCATTAGAATAAGTACATCTTGACCTATGCATTAGATTACTAGGGCATGTCATACACACACACCTTTAACCCAATTACACCTTCCTATCTTTTAGTCACTTTTTCTCGTGCATTAAATCTTGATTTGTTAAGTTTGGAGATCGCTGCTTTCATCAGCTTTGCGTCAGTAGAATTACTGACGTACCCACTCTTTTAGGTACCGAATGTCGATTCGTGAGAACAGGATAGCTCAGCCAGATGGTGCGTCCGAGTGTTAGTATCAAGTGTTCACTATTCACGTCTTTTCTGTTGTTTTTGTAAACTTTAATTGTAATTTTTGGAACATTGTATATTGTAACACTTGAACTTGTCAATATCATGGAATAAAATTTGTTTAAATTTTTCCTGTATTGTGACTATTTCAAGGAAAGATTCTGGTTTGTGTCACGAATCGCCAGTATAGGGATTCGGGGCGCTATGGAGTTGGTATCAGAGCCACCTTCAAATCATAGTCCGACACAATAAGAAAATAGACTTTGATGCCACTAGGAGAGTCGGGTTTAGCCAGTTGGTAGATAATTATAATTCATATAGTTGCACTTTAAATTTTTGTTTTACAATTTTTCTATATCTATACTAATTTTCATATTTTCTCCTGATAGATGTCGATCGAGGGTACCCAGAACAGAGAGGCACACAACATCAGGGCACCAGGGTCAGTTAGGGCTGGACCACATCCAGCTACTGCTTAGTCCATCCCATCTCCACATCCCACAGCAGTAGAGCAAGATTTTAGTCCATTATTCCAGGTATTTTCCTTGTACCAGTGGAGTCACAACGAGTTAGAAGATCGACTGGAAAATTGTGGTCATGCACTGGCGGGTGTGTATAGGAGGATGTCAAGGCTGTGGAAGTCAAAGAAGAAACTTGCAACGAAGTTGGCGCTGATGAAGCGCCAATCTCAACAGAAGTTGTCCCTAATGGAACACAACATTGAGGAGTTGCAGTCCAAGGTGACACAATTGCAGACCCAGCTGGAGCAGCTCACCTCTGCAGAGCACTCCTCCACTGGAGGTCACCATGTAAAGGACATGTGTGATCTTGCTTTATAACGAAAGTTTTGATGGTTTCTTATGATGTTGTAATACCCTGATTTTTCAAATACATGAAAGATTATTTATTTTTACATATGGTATGCTTGTATAGCATGTTGACAATTATTTCTCAACATGATGAATAAAGTCTATTGTTTTCTATAAAACATTTTCTTAAAGCCAATGTTAATTTACTTATCTTCTTTTAAAAATATTTATTTTGGCCCAATTAATTTTAGCCCATGTAGCATCTTTTCTTTTCCGGGTATTTTATATTGGTGGTGCGGTTTGTGCGTGCACGTGCACTCAACGTACACGTGCACAAGCACACTAGCTTGTGGCCGGATGTGAGTGGCCGGATGTGAGTAGGGTAGTGGGGTAGATCATGGGTGGTTATTTGTGAAGTGTGGGTAGTTTCTCAACCCCCTAATGCATCCCAACCCTTGATCTTATAACTCCCCAATAAATCCTAGCCTTCTATTCTACATATAATTTAGTATAAATACCCCTCCCATTTCCTTCTCTCTCTTACACTAAGATTGTTCTTATTAATTGAGAGGTATTGTGAGTTGTGTGTGTGCTTTTCTGTGGAGACCGAGGAGTGCATCTGAAGGTTCGGTGCGGAGCAAAGGAGCAAGGTGCAAGGAGCAAGGAGCAAGGAGCAAGGAGGCGTCCACTATATTGAGGAGCTTTTGCGGGATTTCGATTATTTCTTCATATAAGGTGGGTGTTTCTCAGGACTTCTAATGTAGGAAGTATACTATAATGGTTATGATTGCTACCATATTGTGAAATGTGAATTCAATGTAGTAGAATTGCCATGAACATGCTGTAGATAATAAGGAGAATTGGGTCGGTACAGTCGACTGTCGTGTAGATAAGTCGGCTGGTACGAGACTATTAATTTGTGATGTGGTGGCAAACTGTATGCAAATAGACAAAATGGTGTGATTACTGCGTTGTAAATTTCCCTATGACACATATGATGGAGGGAAGGTAAATAGATGAAAAAGAACTAGCGATGATTAAACAAATAAAAAACTATCGGTACAGTCGACTGACAAGGTGTTCAGCCGACTGGTACATTGATCTAATTGGAAACTCCGTGTAAGGAGATATTCCATTATGATGACCCAGTATAATGACTTGGGATTTATATCTCCATCTCCATAAGAAAGTGTGAATGCATGTTTAAAGTATTCTCCTTGAAGAAAAGAGCTTTTAGTAACTTGAAATTCCATGCTACGATGTTTCTGAACAAATAAGAAGTATGGTGTAATATGAATGTTTGAATGATGTAATGAAAATGCATGTAAGAACGGTGGAAAAGATAATTACTGGTTGAATTATAGAACTGATCAGTCGACTTAGTGCGTGTAGCCAGTCGACTGAGCTGAACATGGAAATGTACTATTAAGAATCCCAGAACAGACGACTGATAGATGAACATTCGACTGTCATGTGGATGACACTGTGAACATGAAAGGTTGCGGGACAGCCGACTGACTGGGTGCAGCAGTCGACTATCCCGAGTAATTATGATGAACCTGTATTGACTGTATGAGTCGACTGGTGTCCTTCCAAGTCGACTGTACAGAGTGAACTTTGGTGTGTATGAGATTTCATTTTATTTATGGTTGTTGGAAGTTGTGAACTTTATGATCGAATTCTATGAACTCTTTTATGACTATGTGGATTTATGTAAAATGAATCATAAATGGGAATTGAGTATAGAATGAATATTAAAGGCTAAAATCATGATGAGAAAGTCTGTGAGACTCTAAATGAATGATGAGCTGAAAGTGCTCAATTGGAAGTAGTGAATTGTAAATTGAAACCAAGAGTAGCTAAGTCTCCCCCGGCAGTGAAATGAATGAAATAAAATGAGAATTGAAAGACCAAGGTTGGTCATGTATTGAAATGAAATGATAAGTCCGGTTTAGTGGAGAGGCTAACTCTAGAGCTTTGATTTGTATTCATGATTCTAATATTTAGTACATAGTGAAGAGGTGATGAAAGTGAGAGAAAAACATAAGTATGAGAACTAGGGTTTACGGTGCGGGTGTGTGAGCCGCAGAATGCATGCTTGATGAGTCAAGACATGGCGCGGGCACAACTCAGAATGATCGGACCTTAGTCACGCTCATGGGATGTTTTGGTGACTGCAAGAGGATTGTGTTCAGGGAGGAGGCTGAATTGCCGCAGAATGCATGCTTGATGAGTCAAGACATGGCGCGGAATTCTACTCCAGGGGCCAGGATACATGCTTGTACTCATAGAATCATCTAAGATACTCACCGTAATTACAGAAGTAGAATAAGTCATGGCGAGGGATTGAACCCTACAAAAATGAAGAACGGTTAAGAGGCTTGCCCTCGGACCTATGTAGTATGGGATGCATAGAATCCGAACAAGTGTGCATTAGTGTCATGTAAATTAAATAATTGCATTAAGGAGTAAGTGCACAATCACGACACGACATCGTTAAGAGTTCCCTTTGATTTATATGCTTATATTGAACAAGTTTGTGATTGTTAAGAAATGAGATTCATTATACTGTTTCTGGCACAGAGAGGATGGCCATGTATAATTATCGTCGGTTGAATAAACTGACGTACCCACAGTTTGTATGCAGGTAAATTGCATGTTAAAGAGAAATGGATGCATAAAGATTTTTACCATGTTGTTGTACATTCATGTAAATGTTGTATATTTTGCTTCCGCTGTGTAAAAAGAAAGATGTAATTTTGATGTAACTCTGATGTATCAAGAAAAATTTGAATTTCCTTGTAAAATTGTACTAAAGAAAGTGAAAAGATCCTGTAGAACATCTCGAATTCAGTGATTTGGGATTCGGGGCGTTACAGAGTGGTATCAGAGCCACGCTTTCTATGCTTTCACACTTGTACAAATTTATAAGGAACGACACCCTAGATGTGGACATTAGAGTGTGTGTTTGAGTCTAGAGATTTAAATGTAAGTGACTTACATTTGTGTTGCTCTATGATTTATGCTTCTTCCTCTCTATTTCTAAGATGGCTGATCACTTCGACCCTGCTGAAGGCGACGACTGGCATATTATTGAGGAAGAGTACCATCCTGGACAGGCTGATTCTGAGGACGAGTATCACCCTGGGCAAGCGGATTCTGATGATGAGGAGTGGCCTGAATCTCGAGAGATTACCCCACCTCCAGATTCATCTGATGATTCTTCTTCCGATGAAGAAGAGGGACCAGCTCTGAGTGGCACTGTGGCTTCTCTTCAGAGGCAAGTGGAGACCCTGAAGGAGAGAGTTGGAGTTTTGGAAGCTCAGCTGGCGAAGCGAAAGGACGATTTCTCTGTTCTCAGTCACCGGGTGTGGGAACTTGAGAAGAGAAAGAACCTGATGGATGTGCTGAAAGATGAGGTGGATGAACTGCGGGAAGAACTTCGAGCAGCGAAGAGGACCCGTAGGAGTTAGATTGTTGTAGCTCCTTTTTTCTTTCATTTCTGATGTCAAGAATGTCTTTAATTCGAATGTATAAACTTTGGAATTCAATGAAATGCAAGTTGGTTTAAATTCTTATTTTATACTTCGAATTTAATGGATCTTTTGCATCAGAATATGTCGAGAAGAGGAGCTACGAATGGGGAAGGTTTGGATCTGGAGACCGAGCTTGCTAGGGTCTACCAGACGCTGAATGCAGTGGCTGCGAACCAAGGAAGGGGGCCGGTGAATCTAGTGCCCGAGGCGATTAAGCTAGTGGAATCGTTCAAGAGAATGAAACCACCAGTATTCGAGGAAAGTCAGACCCAGATGCGGCTGACAACTGGATCCGTCAAGTGGAAACGATCTTTGAGGTATTGGAGACCCCCGAGAGTAGCAAGGTCAAGTTGGCGACTTTGCAGCTGGAGAAGGATGCAGGCAGTCTGGTGGCAATCCATGAAGAGGACCATGGGAGGTATAGTGCTTGGCTGGGAGGAATTTCTGGAAGAATTTCGCAGCCACTATTTCCCCTCCGACGTCCAGGAGAAGAAGGCGATGGAGTTTCTATTGCTACAGCAAGGTAGCATGTCCGTGAGGGAGTATGAGACTAAGTTTACTCAGCTCTCTAGGTATGCGCCTGAACTGGTAGTGGATGAGGCGAAGAAGGCTCGCAAGTTCGAGCATGGGTTGAGGCCAAGCTTGAGATCCCGGATGATACCTCTTGGATCAGGCGATTTGACAAGCTGGTGAAGAGGGCGGCAGCGATGGAGGCGGATATGGAGCAGTTCCATGTTGCTCAGCACCAGAAGAATAACTGGCAGTCCGGGAAGAGGCCTGCACAATCGGGGAGTTTCAAGGGGCAACCATCTGCACCGAGGTTCAAACCTGACAGGGGCGAACGCTGTCAGTGTAGCTGGGGGACCTGGGAACGATGTGGGGAGACCTTCTGCAGTCACCTGTTATAACTGTGGGAAAGTGGGACATTACCAATCTCGATGTCTCAAACCACGGACTGGAAATCACAATGTGCCAATACAGCAGACTGAGAAGAGGCCGTACCAGTCAGGGCGAGTATTTGCTTTGATAGAAGCTGATGCTGAGGAAGCGGATCAGGTCATCTCTGGTACGAGGGCTGATGTTTAGTGTGGTTTTGTCATTTCTTCTTCCCGTTTATATTGTGAAACTGTTATGTAATGGTGTGTATTATGTAACAGGAGAACTCTATCTTAATGGAAAGAAAGCTGTTGTATTATTCGATACTGGATCCTCTCATACTTTTGTGTCTCCTAGATTTGCTAAAGTGTTGGGAGTGGAACCGAAGACTTTTCCAGGCAATATCTTAGCAGTAGCTACTCCATCAGGGGAAACTTTAACCACTGATCGGTATTACGCTGATTGCGAGATTGTGATTGGAGATCGAATCTTTGGCATCGATCTGATCGAGCTGACTATCTTGGGAGTCGATGTTATCATTGGCATTGATTGGATGTCGGTGTACAGTGCAAGCATCGAGTGTAAGACCAAGACCGTAACAGTGAAGGCTCCAGGCGGACCTGAAGTCACTTTCCAAGGGAAGCAGAAATGTTCTAAGCTGGTGGCAACTATCCGCAAGGAAGAGACTCCTGTGGAAGTGCAAGGGATTCCTGTGGTTCGGGACTATCCGACTGTGTTCTTGGAAGATTTTCCTGGGATACCTCCACATCGTGATGTAGAGTTCAGCATCACTGTTCAACCGGGAAGTGCACCCATTTCTAAGGCACCGTATAGGATGGCTCTAGTGGAACAGGATGAAGTGAAACAGCAGATTGAGGAACTGTTGGAGAAAGGCTTTATTCAACCTAGTGCGTCACCTTGGGGAGCACCAGTGCTCTTGGTAAAGAAGAAGGATGGATCGATGAGGATGTGTATCGATTACCGGGAGCTGAATAAGGTCACTGTTCAGAATAAGTATCCGATTCCTCGAGTTGATGACTTGTTCGATCGTCTACAAGGACTAGCTGTTTTCTCCAAAATAGATCTTCGATCAGGATATCACCAAGTGCGAGTGAAAGCTGAAGATGTGCACAAAACTGCATTTAGAACTCGGCATGGGCATTACGAATTCTTAGTTATGCCATTCGGAGTGACGAATGCACCCGCAATCTTCATGGATCTGATGAACAGAGTTCTGAGGCCGTTTATTGATTCTTTCGTCGTGGTATTTATCGACGATATTCTCGTGTACTCTAAGTCTGAGGAGGAGCACACTGAGCATCTGGAAGCAGTTTTGCAGAAGTTGGAAGAGCAGAAGTTGTATGCCAAGTTATCCAAGTGTGATTTCTGAAAATCTGAAGTGACATTCCTAGGTCACATCCTTTCTAAGGAGGGAGTGGCAACTGACCCTCAGAAGATAGAGGCAGTGAGAGATTGGGCTAGGCCTACTACAGTGAAGAAAGTCAGAAGTTTTCTAGGGATGACTGGATATTACAGGAGATTCATTCAAGGTTATGCTCAGATAGCTGTACCGCTTACTGGACTGACCAAGAAGAATGTGAGCTTCAAGTGGACCGAGCAATGTGAGGCGAGCTTTCAGGAGTTGAAAGATAGACTGACTACTGTACCTATCCTGGCTTTTCCTAGAGTAGGTGTTGAGTATGATGTTTATAGCGATGCTTCACATCGGGGGCTTGGTTGTGTCTTAATGCAAGAAGGAAGAGTAATCGCTTATGGGTCCAGGCAACTACGACCACATGAGAAGAATTACCCGACTCATGATCTGGAGTTGGCGGCGATTATCTTTGCCCTGAAGCAATGGAGGCACTATATGTACGGTGAGAAGTTGAATATGTACACGGACTACAAGAGCTTGAAGTATATATATCAGCAAACGGATCTCA
Source organism: Hemerocallis citrina (assembly GCA_017893485.1). NCBI lineage: Eukaryota > Viridiplantae > Streptophyta > Magnoliopsida > Asparagales > Asphodelaceae > Hemerocallis > Hemerocallis citrina. The sequence continues at coordinate 72,175,402 of CM030360.1, forward strand.
ATCTGAGGCAGCGGAGATAGTTGGAAGTACTCGAGGATATGTGACCTGAGATCAAGTATCATTCTGGAAAGGCTAATGTTGTTGCTGATGCACTTAGTCGCAAGAGCAGTTTGGCCAGTCTGATTACAACTCAGAGGCATTTGATTGAGGAGTTGGATCGAGCAGACATTGAGGTTGTCTTGCAAGGATTGGGAGCGTCTTTGTCTCAGTTGAAGCTTCAGCCTACTCTGAATGCAAAGATCATTGCAAGTCAGGAAGTTGATGCTGATATCTTGGAGATGAAGGAGCAGGTTGGTGCTGGCAGGTTGCCCGGATTTCAAACCAGGGATGGAGTGCTGTGGTTCGGAGATAGGCTGTGTGTTCCAAATCAGGCGGATCTGAAAGAGAGTATTCTTCAGGAGGCGCATGCTACTCTTTTGTCGGTACATCCTGGGAGTGCTAAGATGTACAAAGACATCAAACAGCATTTTTTGTGGTCAGGTTTGAAGCGGGATGTGGCTAAATTTGTTGCGAAGTGTGAGGTTTGTCAGCAAGTCAAAGCCGAAAATCAGAGATACGGAGGTCTATTACAGCCGTTACCTATTCCGGAATGGAAGTGGGATAACATCAGTATGAATTTCATCACGGGATTGCCTAAGAGTTCTAAAGGCAATGATGTAATTTGGGTTATAGTCGATCCACTCACCAAGTCCGCTCACTTTTTGGCGATGAAACTCACTGCTTCGATGGACAAATTGGCTGAGATGTATGTTGGTGAGATTGTCCGACTTCATGGCGTTCCGTCAACTATTGTGTCTGATCGAGATGCGCGGTTTACTTCGCATTTCTGGAGGAGTCTTCAGGCAGCTTTGGGTACCAAGACAGATTTCAGCACTGCTTTTCATCCGCAAACCGACGGGCAGACCGAGAGAGTCAACCGTATTCTTGAGGATATGCTTCGGTGTTGTATACTAGACTTTGGAGGCAGTTGGGAAAGGCATTTACCTTTGGTGGAGTTTGCCTACAACAACAGTTTTCAGGCTAGCATCGGGATGGCGCCGTACGAAGCTTTGTATGGAAGGAAGTGCAGAACACCTGTTTGTTGGTATGAAGTTGGGGAGCGGCAGTTGTTTGGTCCTGAGCTTGTACAGCTAACTTCTGAGAAGATTGTTCTGATCAGGAAAAGGTTGGTGGAAGCTCAGAGCAGGCAGAAAAGCTATGCAGACAACCGGAGAAGGGACCTTGAGTTCGAGGTTGGTGACTTCGTCTTCCTGAAGGTATCACCCAGTAAAGGTGTGGTTCGATTTGGCAAAGGCGGGAAGTTAGCCCCGAGGTTTATAGGCCCGTATAAGATATTGAAAAGGATCGGGAAAACTGCTTACCGGCTTGAATTACCGGAAGAGTTGTCTCAGGTGCACAATGTCTTCCATGTGTCTATGCTGCGAGGTTATATTCCAGATCCGAGTCATCATTTGCCTGAAGTGCCGGAAGGTTTGCAGTTAGACCTGAATTACATCGAGTCTCCTGTCGAGATTGTTGACCGTAGGGAGAAAGTCTTGAGGAATAAGACGATACCGATGGTCAAAGTAGTCTGGAGAAACCACTTGGTTGAAGAGGCTACTTGGGAATCTGAGGAGAGGATGTTGGAGGACTATCCTGAGCTTTTTGCTTGATTGTATCTTTGTATCTTTGTATCTTTTGTTTTGTTGTTGTGTTTTCTGTTGTCTCGCTCTTGATTGTAGTTCCGGGGACGGTACTATTCTAAGGAGGGAGTGATGTAATACCCTGATTTTTCAAATACATGAAAGATTATTTATTTTTACATATGGTATGCTTGTGTAGCATGTTGACTATTATTTCTCAACATGATGAATAAAGTCTATTGTTTTCTATAAAACATTTTCTTAAAGCCAATATTAATTTACTTATCTTCTTTTAAAAATATTTATTTTGGCCCAATTAATTTTAGCCCATGTAGCATCTTTTCTTTTCCGGGTATTTTATATTGGTGGTGCGGTTTGTGCGTGCACGTGCACTCAACGTACACGTGCACAAGCACACTAGCTTCTGGCCGGATGTGAGTAGGGTAGTGGGGTAGATCATGGGTGGTTATTTGTGAAGTGTGGGTAGTTTCTCAACCCCCTAATGCATCACAACCCTTGATCTTATAACTCCCCAATAAATCCTAGCCTTCTATTCTACATATAATCTAGTATAAATACCCCTCCGATTTCCCTATCTCTCTTACACTAAGATTGTTCTTATTAATTGAGAGGTATTGTGAGTTGTGTGTGTGCTTTTCTGTGGAGACCGAGGAGTACATCTGAAGGTTCGGTGCGGAGCAAAGGAGCAAGGTGCAAGGAGCAAGGAGGTGTCCACTATATTGAGGAGCTTTTGCGGGATTTCGATTATTTCTTCATATAAGGTGGGTGTTTCTCAGGACTTCTAATGTAGGAAATATACTATAATGGTTATGATTGCTACCATATTGTGAAATGTGAATTCAATGTAGTAGAATTGCCATGAACATGCTGTAGATAATAAGATGAATTGGGTCGGTACAGTCGACTGTCGTGTAGATAAGTCGGCTGGTACGAGACTATTAATTTGTGATGTGGTGGTAAACTGTGTGCAAATAGACAAAATGGTGTGATTACTGCGTTGTAAATTTCCCTATGACACATATGATGGAGGGAAGGTAAATAGATGAAAAAGAACTAGCGATGATTAAACAAATAAAGAACTGTCGGTACAGTCGACTGACAAGGTGTTCAGCCGACTGGTACATTGATCTAATTGGAAACTCCGTGTAAGGAGATATTCCATTATGATGACCCAGTATAATGACTTGGGATTTATATCTCCATCTCCGTAAGAAAGTGTGAATGCATGTTTAAAGTATTCTCCTTGAAGAAAAGAGCTTTTAGTAACTTGAAATTCCATGCTACGATGTTTCTGAACAAATAAGAAGTATGGTGTAATATGAATGTTTGAATGATGTAATGAAAATGCATGTAAGAACGGTGGAAAAGATAATTACTGGTTGAATTATAGAACTGATCAATCGACTTAGTGCGTGTAGCCAGTCGACTGAGCTGAACATGGAAATGTACTATTAAGAATCCCAGAACAAACGACTGATAGATGAACATTTGACTGTCATGTGGATGACACTGTGAACATGAAAGGTTGCGGGACAGCCGACTGACTGGGTGTAGCAGTCGACTATCCCGAGTAATTATGATGAACCTGTATTGACTGTATGAGTCGACTGGTGTCCTTCCAAGTCGACTGTACAGAGTGAACTTTGGTGTGTATGAGATTTCATTTTATTTATGGTTGTTGGAAGTTGTGAACTTTATGATCGAATTCTATGAACTCTTTTATGACTGTGTGGATTTATGTAAAATGAATCATAAATGGGAATTGAGTATAGAATGAATATTAAAGGCTAAAATCATGATGAGAAACTCTGTGAGACACTAAATGAATGATGAGCTGAAAGTGCTCAATTGGAAGTTGTGAATTGTAAATTGAAACCAAGAGTAGCTAAGTCTCCCCCGGCAGTGAAATGAATGAAATGAAATGAGAATTGAAAGACCAAGGTTGGTCATGTATTGAAATGAAATGATAAGTCCGGTTTAGTGGAGAGGCTAACTCTAGAGCTTTGATTTGTATTCATGATTCTAATATTTAGTACATAGTGAAGAGGTGATGAAAGTGAGAGAAAAACATAAGTATGAGAACTAGGATTTACGGTGCGGGTGTGTGAGCCGCAGAATGCATGCTTGATGAGTTAAGACATGGCGCGGGCACAACTCAGAATGATCGGACCTTAGTCACGCTCATGGGATGTTTTGGTGACTGCAAGAGGATTGTGTTCAGGGAGGAGGCTGAATTGCCGCAGAATGCATGCTTGATGAGTCAAGACATGGCGCGGAATTCTACTCCAGGGGCCAGGATACATGCTTGTACTCATAGAATCATCTAAGATACTCACCGTAATTACAGAAGTAGAATAAGTCATGGCGAGGGATTGAACCCTACAAAAATGAAGAACGGTTAAGAGGCTTGCCCTCGGACCTATGTAGTATGGGATGCATAGAATCCGAACAAGTGTGCATTAGTGTCATGTAAATTAAATAATTGCATTAAGGAGTAAGTGCACAATCACGACACGACATCGTTAAGAGTTCCCTTTGATTTATATGCTTATATTGAACAAGTTTGTGATTGTTAAGAAATGAGATTCATTATACTGTTTTTGGCACAGAGAGGATGGCCATGTATAATTATCGTCGGTTGAATAAACTGACGTACCCACAGTTTGTATGCAGGTAAATTGCATGTTAAAGAGAAATGGATGCATAAAGATTTTTACCATGTTGTTGTACATTCATGTAAATGTTGTATATTTTGCTTCCGCTGTGTAAAAAGAAAGATGTAATTTTGATGTAACTCTGATGTATCAAGAAAAATTTGAATTTCCTTGTAAAATTGTACTAAAGAAAGTGAAAAGATCCTGTAGAACATCTCGAATTCAGTGATTTGGGATTCAGGGGCGTTACAGATGTTTTTGATGTACATAGAATAATGCTTTTTGTAAGCCTATGATGCATAGTGTGATTTTTTAGTGTATATACAACAATGTTTTGAAAACCGAACTATGACTGTGTGATGTTTTGACTACACTTATGGTCGTAGTATTTTGACTGTACATATGGAAATGCTAATGTACCTTTTCTTATATAAATGAAGACTAGTGCATATATTTTGACTACTAATTCTAGTATGATGTAAGTTTTACACTATGATTTCAACTTAATAATAAGATTTAGCGTTGAGATGTCTGGAAGAACCCGGGGCAGCCGAAGCGGGCAGAAAGAGGGTGAGGGCAGTGGAGTCAATGATGTTGGCCTCAGCGTACGATCAAAATTCGCCCGACTGAACCAAATGCTAGGAGCATTCGTGGAGGCGAGCAGGAACTAGGCACCACAGCCGGGAGCACCGAGAATCGCTCGAGAAAACACAGCCGCGGATCCGGTCAGGATGGTCGAATCCTTCAAACGAATGAAGCTGCCGGTCTTTGAAGGAAAAGCCAACCCAACCGCAGCGGACGATTGGATACGCCAAGTAGAAACGGTGTTTGAAGTATTGATGATGCCAAAAGATAGCAAGGTTTGACTAGCTACAATCTTATTGGAAAAGGATGCCGGATTATGGTGGCAATTCGTGAGGCATGGTTGGGGAGAAGGTCCGATAACATGGGAGGATTTTCTAGGAGAATTCAGAAAACACTACTTCCCCTTGGACATGCAGGAAGAAAAGGCGATGGAGTTTCATAGTTTGAAGCAAGGGAGCATGTCAGTAAAAGAATACAAAACCAAGTTCACCCAGCTGTCGCGATATGCACCAGAGATGGTTCAAAAGGAGAGGAAGAAAGCCAAAAAGATTTGAACAAGGACTTAGACCGGGATTAAGATCCAGGATGGTACCTCTAGGCCCACAGGTTCGATAAACTAGTAAGGCAAGCTGCTGCGACAGAGATGGATATGAATCAAAGCCAATCATCATAGGGAAAAACTAAGACTTGGAACCAGGGAAAAAGGTCTACCCCTACATCGAAGTTCAAGAAACACGACAAGAACCAGAAAATTTAGAGGACAAGTGATAAGATGGGAGGATTCAAACCAGGAAGTTGTTTTCTCTGTGGGGAACATGGGCATTTTAGGGATCAGTGCCCAAGGAACGAAGGAAAACTGTTCAAAAATGCTATCATTGTGGGAAGGAAGGACACATCAGACGAAATTGTCCCCAATATATGAAGAGCAGCGGCGAGGCAGTATCGGGAAGCACTAGCAAGAGAAAACAATAAGTCTGCCAAAGTCGAGTATTCGCTTTAACAAAGGAAGATGCGGAAGATAATGATAGGGTAATCACCGGAATGTGAAGAAACATTGTAATAAGTTTTATTTGTATTTTGAAATTTCATTTTGTAGAAGTATAATGAATGCTGTAACTCTTTTGTAACAGGAAGTGTATATATAAATGGAATTTTGGCTACTGTATTGTTCGATAGTGGCTCAACTCATTCTTTTGTGTCCAAATCATTCTTAAGAAAGTTAAAGTGCACAAAAGAAGCAACTCCAGAGTTAGCCTTAATGGTAGCTACATCATCAGGGGCAACTCTCAGTACAGATCGATGCTATAAAGACTGTAAACTTCAAATTAACGAAGAACCTCTGAGTATTGATTTGTTAGAGTTGGGTATTGCCGGAATAGATGTAATTATTGGCATGGATTGGATGTCGAAGCATGAAGCAAATATCGACTATAAGGAGAAGAAAGTAGCCATCACAGCTGAGGGAATGGAGCTCGTGTTTCATGCAAAGAAGAAGCCAAGAGGAATGATTATTGCAGCTACAACGAAAATGAAGGTACCTGAAGAAGTGAATGAGATACCAGTGGCGAGGAATTTTGCACTCGTATTCCTAAAAGAATTACCTGGACTACCCCCACATATAGATGTAGAATTCAGCATTGCAATCCAACCAGGCAGTGCTCCAGTATCAAAGACACCCTACAGGATGGCACCAGTGGAGCAGAATGAAGTCAAGAAACAAGTTGAAGAGCTATTGCAGAAAGAACACATTAGACCGAGTGCGTCACCCTGGGGAGCACCGGTTTTTCTTGTTAAGAAGAAGGATGGGTCTGCAAGAATGTGTATCGATTATCGGGAATTGAATAAGGTCACTGTTCGAAACAAGTACCCGATTCCCAGGATCGATGATTTGTTGGATCAACTTCAAGGGACAGTTGTATTTTCCAAGATCGACCTACGGTCCGGTTATCATCAAGTTCGAGTCAAGGAAGAAGATGTACCCAAGACAGCCTGTCGGACTCGGCATGGGCACTATGAGTTTTTAGTAATGCCGTTCGGAGTAACCAATGCTCCAACAATCTTTATGGACATGATGAACTGAATCTTAAGGCCGTTTATTGACTCATTTGTAGTGGTCTTCATCAACGACATTTTGGTGTACTCAAAAACAGAAAAAGAACATGGTGGACATTTGACCATAGTATTAAGCAAGCTGCAGGAGCATAGATTGTATGCCAAATTGTCCAAGTGTGAGTTCTGGAAGCCAGGAGTTGCATTTTCTTGGCCATATCCTTTCTAAGGAGGGAGTGGCCACAGACCCGTAGAAGATAGAAGCAGTAAAGGAGTGGCCACAGCCAAAGACAGTGAAGGAAGTAAGAAGTTTTCTGGGCATGACTGGGTACTATCGAAAGTTTATTCAAAATTATGCCAGAATAGCAGTACCACTCACAGCATTAACCAAGAAGAACTAGAGTTTCTACTGGACAGAGATGTGTGAAGAAAGTTTCCAAGAGTTAAAGAACAGATTGATCTATGCACCCATCTTGGTCTTGCCTCAAGCTGACAAAGGGTATGTCATCTACAGCGATGCATCGTATTTGGGGTTCGGTTGTGTACTGATGCAGGAAGGGAAGGTCATATTCTATGGACCGAGATAACTCCAATCTCATGAGAAGAACTACCCTACGCATGACCTAGAACTAGCCACCATAATCTTCGCCATGATATTATGGCGACATTACATCTACGGAGCAAAGGTATAAATGTATACCCACCACAAAAGTTTGAAGTATATATACCAACAGAGAGATCTGAATCTAAGACAGAGGCGATGGCTGGATGTCTAGGAAGATATCAGACCGAAAATCTTGTATCATCCAGGGAAGGCCAATGTGGTAGCTGATGCACTCAGCCCGAAGAGGAGTATTGCCACACTTACTGTAATAAGAAAGGAGCTGGAGGATGAGATCAGGCAAGCAAACATTGAGGTAATTACTCAAGACTTGAGTGCAGTTTTGGCACAGTTAGTTTTACAGCCGATTTTGAATGAGCGAGAAGAAAGCTCAGCCAGGAGACAGAGACATTGAAGCACTGAAGAAGCAGGTAAATGAGGGAAAACTTTCAGTATTAAGTATAAGAGAAGGATCAATTTGGTATGGCAATAGGCTGTGTACCGAAGGACAAAAAATTAAGAGAAGACATCATGAAGGAAGCTCACTCCACATGACTTGCAGTACACCCTGGAAGCACCAAGATGTATAAGGATGTGAAGCAGTACTATTGGTGGTCTGGGATGAAGCGGGACATAACAAAATTTGTGGCCAGATGCTTGACATGCAAGCAAATCAAAGCCGAAAATCAGAAACCAGGAGGATTATTACAACCTTTGCCCATTCCGTAGTGGAAATGGGAAAACATTATTATGGACTTTATCATCGTTTTTTCCAGAAGCATTAAAGAAAACAACTCTGTTTGGGTCATTGCAGATCGACTAACAAAGTCCGCACATTTCCTACCTGTAAAGATGGCCTGGTCACTTAAGAAATTAGCAGAAGTCTACACTGAAAGCATAGTGAAGCAACATGGAGTACCAGTGTCAATAGTTTCTGAAGGGTTGCAAGGTTTACATCTCGTTTTTGGCAGAGTCTACAATCAGCCTTAGGAACCATAACAGATTTTAGCACGACTTTTCATCCACAGGCTGATGGACAAACAGAAAGACTCAACAGGATCCTCGAGGATATGCTAAGAGACTGTATTATGGATTTTGAAAGAAGCTGGGAAAGATACTGGGCCCTAGTGGAATTTTCTTATAATAACAGGTATCAGGAAAGCATTGGTAAGGCTCTATATGAAGTGCTAGATGGGAGAAGGTGCAGGATGCCCATGTGCTGATACGAAGTAAGAGAGCGGCAAATGTTTGGACTAGAGATCGTGCAGCAAACCTCAGAATATATCGAGCTTATTCAGAAAAGGTTACAAGGAGCAAAGAGCAGACAGAAAAGCTACACTGACAGTCACCGGAGAGAATTAGTATTTGAGGAAGGTGATTCAGTGTTTCTCAAAATGTCACCAACGAAGGGCGTTATCAGATTCGGAAATGGTGGAAAATTAGCACCAAGATTTATTGGGCCATACAAGATTTTGAAAAGAATTGTAGGATGGAATATAAGTTGGAATTACCGGTAGAATTATCCCGAGTACATGACGTGTTCCATGTCTCGATGCTAAGAAAGTATGTACCAGATCCGAGCCATCAACTATCAGAGATTCCTGAAGATTTGCAAGTGAACCTCTCGTACAAGGAACAACCAGTCAGAATCATCGATCATCAGGAAAGGATATTGAGGAACAAGACCATTCCAATGGTAAAGGTTCTCTGGAGGAACTAGTTCGTGGAAGAAGCCACTTGGGAACCGGAGAGCCGCATGATAGCTTCTTTTCCTGAACTATTTGAGGTGTAATGTTTCCTTTTCTCCCGACTGAGTATAGTTCTGAGGACAGAACTACTCTAAGAAGGGAGTAATGTAATACCTCAGAATAAGATAAATTGTTTATTATTATATATATTATTTATTTTGAACTAAGTTGATACTTGAATAGAAATGGTGCATGGTTGTTTTGAATAAATAACCATGCATACTTTTGCATTAGGGTTAGGATTAAGGTTTGTTGACCTAGGGTTTGGTGGCTTAGGGTTAGGAGCTAACCCTAATCAAGATTAACCTAGGGTCATCTTGATGAGATCCAATGGTTGGAAGTGTGCATGAAGAGGTTCTTCATGAGAGGTCCAAGATGCACCTAGATTGTTCTATCACTTGTGTGTGTTGGCACCATCCCCACCATCCACTCCCACTCACTCACCACCCCCCCCCCCCAATCCATCCCCACCCTACACCTCATCAAATCCGGCCACCCCCCTCTCTTTCCCTCCCTCCATCGGATAAAACCCAATCCTTCATCTTCTCATTCCTTTTTCTTCATCAAAGTTGTTCAAAAAAAAAAGAAGAAGGGATTTTGAGAAGAATAGCAGAGAAGGAGAAGAGTAATGAGAGTTAGCCATAAGCATATACCCTTCTATTGTAGGGAGACCTAGAAGAGCAAGCTTGGAGGAGGAGGCAATTTGGAAAGCTAGCAACTTCTCTTAGGGTGGGAGTTCTCAAACTCATTTTTTAAATATATTTTCTTATATGATCTTTTTGAGTAAGAGTAGAAAGATAGCAACTTTGACATGCATGTGTAATTGTGGAGTTTCATCTATTAAGTTTGGTTTTTGAGCAAAACTATTATGCCTAAAAGCCATGAAAAGAACATATGTGATATATAAGCTTAGGCTTTTCTAGCTCACAAATGGCTTAGGATCTTGGACTAAAAATTTTAGGGCATGTTATGCTAAGAATCTAGAGCACACTTGATTTTTTTCATATATTTGGGGTCCATTTAGTATCTCAAATAATCACTTCAAAATCGAACAGAAAGTGAGCTAAAAACAGCTGTTGTGTCAGAACTTGGAGTTTTTCAAAAAATCATAACTTGAAAATGGTAAGGTATTTTAAGCTAAAATTTTTACTGGATACTCTTGTATGTGTCTAAAACTATAGTTTTAAATTTTGCATTTTTCTGAGATCATTTGATGCCTCAAAAAAATTATGAGTTTGCAACTAGTCTGGAAATCATAACTGAGTCTGCCCTGTTTTGAGAGTGAAGTTCACAAATTCATCACTACTTTTTGGTGCATGTTAATGTTATGAAATTTTTACTGTAGTTTGTATTATGAGTCTACATCATGATTATAAGATTTTAGAATTAATTGTTAGATGACATTTGTTGGAGTTTCAAAAATAAATTGTACAAGGGAGTAGAAACCCTGTCTGAAAAAACAGAAGGATTTTTACGCTATGTTTGAAGGGGCATAACTCTCTGTGTATTGTGAATTTAGATGCAATTTTTGGACACAATTGAACGGTATATGTCTAGTTATAGAATATAAAATTTCATAAGCTTTGGGCTTAGGATTGATTTGTTATTGAATTTTAACTAGCCTGTGTCTAGTTTCTAGCTCAGATTGCGTGGTCTGTGAATTTGTGCTTTTCTTGAGTAATGTGTTAGGAATTTACAAAATGGTTAACTACATATTTGGAGCAGAGATTCTTAGCTTTCCAAAAATTCTTGAAACAAGTAATTCCAAATTATCGAGTAATAGATATGAATTTCAGAAGTACTGGCCAGACCTAGTCTTCTTAGAAGTTGTCACTTTTGCATGCTTATGATTTTTCTCAACTCCTAAGTTTTGGATTAAGAATTAGTGTTTTTCATATTACCATAAACACTTGTCTTTTTCATGTCTTACGTTGTTAATACATGAGTGGAGCTTGAACACTGTTCGCGTCATTAGTTTTACCCAAGGTAGGTACCCTATAACTGTCAACCCAAAGGCTAGGATTGGGACTTCCGCCTCATTGTTTAAGTGGCCCAAACTCGTGCACCGACGAAGTCATAAAGGAAGATCGCGGGATGAGGTTGTGAACGAGACTCAAGATAGGGGATGTGCCGAGCAAGGTGATCGCGCGCCGGAGCCACGGATTGATAGACGGGAACTAGGGTGTTTCATTGGGGAAACCACATCAGACTAGGATAACCTGATTATGGATCAAGTTTGTAACCATACCCTCATAGCATATCCAGGTAGACTAAGTATTAATTAGGAATGCCAACACCTATAAATTGCATTAGTTTCGTAGCTAAATATTAATCAGGTGTTGTACTCTCATGTCATTAGGGATACGTGCTGCGGTGCGTATCTCGCACTGTTAATTCCTGAAGAACCGTGGTAAGAACGTGAGGGGATTCCTGTCGGAGTTAGGGAAGTAGACCCTACACTACCGTCAAGTTCTACGTTGGTGTACATGAACAGATCATAGGGCTGGTGTCCTGTGAATCTTCGGCGCCATAGATATGCAGCAGTGTATCTTTAGTTCTTCACGGCTTTTGAGTAAGGTCCGGGTTTCGGGCTCTAGTGGCAAACAGGGACACCACTAAGTGACTGCAGTAACGGATTGGACCGATTAATCCGCAACCTCATCAACCACGATCTATCTATCAAGAACAGGACGGGTACTTCAGTACGATTGATGGCAGGGATTCAAAACCGAGAGCTTGGAGACAACGGCTTGATTTGGTACGTATGTAGTATGGGATGCATACATTTCCAAAGTCTCGCTTGCATTAGAATAAGTACATCTTGACCTGTGCATTAGATTACGAGGGCATGTCATACACAGACACCTTTAACCCAATTACACCTTCCAATCTTTTATTCACTATTTCTCTTGCATTAAATCTTGATTTGTCAAGTTTGGAGATTGCTGCTTTCATCAGCTTTGCGTCAGAAGAATTACTGATGTACGCACTCTTTTAGGTACCGAATGTCGATCCGTGAGAATATGAGAGCTCAGGAAGATGGTGCATCCGAGTGTTAGTATCACGTGTTCACTATTCACATCTTTTTGTTGTTTTTGTAAACTCTGATTGTAATTTCTGGAAAATTGTATATTGTAACACATGAACTTGTAAATATCATGGAATAAAATATGTTTAAATTTTTCCTATATTTTCCTGTATTGTGACTGTTTCAGGGAAAGATTCTGGTTTGTGTCACGAATCGCCAGTATAGGGATTCGGGGCACTACAGCTCTTGACCTCTTCTTCCTGTGGAACACAAGTACCATACCTTCAGCTGAAATGACTACCTCCTTCTCCTTGCAGTTGATGCTTGCCTTGTGCTTCGACATCAAATCCATACCGATAATTATATCTGTTCCGGCAAAATGCAATTCTAACAAATCAATACTTAGGGTTTCCCCGTTGATCTGGAGTTTACATCACTTATAACATTGATCTGTAGTGAGAGTTGCCCCTGATGGTGTAGCCACCATTAAGGTTATTTCTGGAATTGTATCTTTTGTGCATCTTAATTTTCTTGAAAAATATTTTGACACAAAAGAATGAGTTGATCCACTATTGAACAAGACTGTAGCAAAAATTCCATATATATATATATATATATATATATATATATATATATATATATATATATATATCCTGTTTCAAAAAGTTCATCCTTCATCAACTTTCCACAAAAACCCAAAATACATCTTAAAACTTGATTACATTACTTCTTTACATACCCGTGATTACCCCTTCATCATCTTCAGCATCCTTCTCGGTTAAGGCGAATACCCTGCCTTGATGCATCGAATTCTTTCCCTTATCGGTTGTTCCCGACCCTGCCTAGTTGTTGTTTCTTTGATTTTGGGGACAATTTGGCCTAATGTACCATTCTTGTCCGCACTGGAAGTATCTCTGTACATTCTTCCTGGGGCATTGATCCTTATAGTGCCCCTGCTCTCCACAGAGATAGCAGCTTCTGGGCTTGTACTGTCCCACCTAACACTGGTTTTCTGAAACTTCTGGCTCTTGCCATGCTTCTTGAATTTGGATGCTGGGGTGGATCTCTTTCCTTTGTTCCAAAACTCAACTCTTCCTTGACTCTGACTCATGTCCATCTCTGTTACCACAGCTCGCCTTACTAGCTTGTCGAATCGGCGAATGCCTAACGGAACCATCCTCGACCTCAGTCCAGGCCTAAGCCCTTGTTCAAACCTCTGGGCTTTCTTTGTTTCCTCCTGGACCATCTCTGGTACATATCATGACAGCTGAGAAAACTTTATCTCATATTCCCTGACAGACATATTTTCTTGCTTCAAGTTGTGGAACTCCATTGCCATTTCTTCCTGCACATCCATGGAAAAATAGTGTTGTCGGAATTCTTCAAGAAAATCTTCCCAAGTTATTGGATCTTCTGTAAGACCACGCTTCACGGACTGCCACCATACTCTGGCATCCTTCTCCAGCAAGATTGTGTCCAGACGAACGTTGTTGTCTTCTGGAGTCATCATCACTTCGAAAACTGTTTCTACTTGATGTATTCAGTCGTCAACAGTTGTTGGGTCGGCCTGTCCTTTGAAGACTGGCGGTTTCATCCTCTTGAATGATTCCACCATCGTTACCTGGTCTGCGGTTGCAGTAACTCCTGGTGTTCCTTGTGGTGGTGCTGGGTTCTTGCTAGCCTCTACAAATGCTCCTATCATCTAGTACACTTGAGCAAATTCGTCTCTCACATCGAGGCTTGCACCTTTGGCTCCACTGCCTTCAGCTTCAGTCTAATCGCTCCGGTTACTTCTTGTTCTTCCTGCCAATTGAATGCTAACACTTACATTATTAAACTGCAATAGTAATGCAAAACCCATATCACACTAGAATTGGTCAGAAAACGTACTAGTTCCATTAAGTCAAAAAGGGTTACAAATGATATTGCCATTAATACAGTCATGTCATCATTCTAATGGGTTCATAGCATACCCAATCAAAAAAATAGCAGTCAGCCTAGCTATTCAAAAACGTTGTCATCTATACACAACAAAATCTCATAACATTGAGAGATATCACTGCTCTCCTGCTCCTGACTAGTCACCAGTCTCAGAACTATCCCGACGTTCATCTTGCCCAACAGGTCCTGCATATTAGCGACACGAGACCTCAGCGCCAGATATCGAGTCTGTAGCTGTCCCAACCTTTCCTTATATCGGTTCTTCAAAAGTATCACCCTCGCCTTCCACTTTCGCTTGGCACTCTCAAGCTTGGACACCCTCCTCTCGGTGGTCATCAAGGCGTGAGCGCAATTCTCAAAGCGATCATCCAGATGCCCGTGGCTCCATTTATAACTAGCCAGCACTTGGAATAGTATAGCGATAGCCTGCTCTACAGCTGTGGGTTGTGGGGGTGGAGGTGGGTGCGGAGGTGCATGACCGTTTCCATTGGCCCAACCGTTTGAGTGTCCATCATCCATGCTCGTCATCTGCAAGAGAGAATATGGAAATTAGTCCAGATACAGAAAAAATATAAACCATAAGTTGTAAAAGCAACATTATGAATTATAATCATCAACTATCTGACTAAACCCAACTCTCTCAATGCATCCGAGTCTAATTTTCCTGCAGTGTTGAACTAATATTTGAATTCAGGTCTGATACCAAGTCTATAGCGCCCTAAATCCCTATACCGGAAATTTGAGACACAATCCAGGAATAGAACTTCAAATAGTCACAATCACAGAAAAATACAGGAAAATTAAAACTTTTATTCCATACAATAGTTACAATTACAAGTGTTACAATGTCCACTAGAATTTTACAAGATTTACAATTTTCAAATAACACTTGAATATGTCACTTGGATGCTTGGACTAACTCGAGCTCTGCCGTATCTGTGAACCAGCTCCCAATACCTACAAGGTGGGGAACGTCAGTACATCTACTGATGCAATGTTGATAATAACAGCAATCTCCAAACTGGCAACCACAATCATAATTTATGCAAAATAGAAAAGTGATGTGAAAACAAGGAATTAATGGATTCGGGTTATAGTGTTATTGTATGCCATGATCTAACAATTAAATGCATCATTCACATGCCTTATTCTAATGCAAGCAAGACTTTGGAAAATGCATGCATCCCATACTACATACGCTCCAAATCTAGCCGTCTGACACCAATCTAAGGGTTTCCAACCCTCGCCAAGCATCCTACTTTTGTACTCATCCTGTTCCCAATAGATTTACCGTGTCTGAGGAGGTTGTAGTTATTCAGTCCGCCTGTTACTGTAGTCACTAAAGTGATTATCGAGCTTGCCACCTAGTACCCGTGCACGGACCTCACTTAAAAAGCCGTGACGAACCAACCTGTACAAACCATGTACCCATGACGTCAAAAATAATATATATAAAAAAAAATCCACGCGCATAAGAACATGACGACCTTGAGGGTCAAACCCCCTATCCGACAGGAGTTTCTCTCCTGTTCTTTACCCCAGCTCTTAAGGAATTAACAGATCGAAATACGAGGCTCGTGATCTCAAAACCTGAGAACACAATCCGTATCCCTACAACAGGAAATGTACAACACCGACTAAGGATTTCTAATACTAATGCAATTTACATATATCTAACACATTACTCTAATCCAAGACTCACTTTAATTATTCAGGTGATGGAAGTTGCTCTCAAATTCTGCCTATCCGACCTGTGGCCCCAGCAACACATTCCCATGCTCGCCACTTCCCCTACCTTGGATTTCGTCTATCACCACGGCCCGCGTTCACCTTCCAGTAGCATGAATTCGACGGCACCAATCAAACGTCCAATGCCTCGGCAGAAGTTTCTAATCTTAGGGTCGATAGTCGTAGGGTATCACTCTACCCTAGTGACTAACTCAAGTCACAAATGTCCTCATCAGGAATTAAAAATCATAAGACCAGTATTATCACCAACTATAGCCAATAGTAAGTCCATTAACTCTTCAATCATAAAAGGGGGGAAATGTACTCCCAAACACAAAGTCAAAAATCATGACTAACCCAACTATGTTGTTTCTGCCTGAAACCTAGAAAGGTCATAACTCCCATAATACAACTCGGATTTTGGTATTCTAGCCCATTCTAGAAAGCTAAGAATCTAGGCTAAAACTCTTTAGTTGACCATTACACCAAATTCATCCATCTAGTTGCTCAAAATAGCCTTACAATCATCAGCCTGTGTACTCCCTGTACACTGGCTGCACCTTACCGATAACTTAAAAACCTACTCGCTCATCGAAATGACACAAATCCTGGTTCTATGGAAAGCTGAGCATGTCCCCTACAACTCTCTAGTTGATCAAAAATCCAAATTATTTCATTTGAATACTGTAAAGTAATCAACTTTCTCAGGTGTACAGAACCATATATGAAGTGCGAACACAAACAGAGCCTATAGCTCAAAACTAGTTTCTGTTCCATCTTGCAAAAACCATATCTATCGCTATACTTGTAGGGATTTCTTGATACAAGGCTTGTTGGAAAGCTTAGGATATCTACTATAACTTTCTAGTTATACATTTCCTCAAATTCTGCTCATAAGAGCATTTGTAGTCGTTAAAGCCCAATTTTGGTTATTTTGCTTATAGCAAATAGCAAAAATAGGTTTCGTCGTAGTAGTTGTTAGCCAAAATTTGTCTAGATGGTCAATTATCTCCCGTTCAATGTATTAAAAAAAATAGTTAAAAAAATTTAACTGACTATGATAGTGACATTTTTTATATAAAACAAATCAAAATATCAAAAAATTAAAAACATAAAAAAAAATTGGCCTGAAGCTTGGACGGTATATTATCCCTCAACTGTGCATTTGTTTTTTTTATTATTATTACCTTCCCTAAAAAAAATTAAAATGTTTCGGACGGTGTATAATGTCCCGTCTCGTAAAAAATTTTCAAAAAAAGTTATATGACGGTGTATAATTTACCGTCCGTTAAATTTTTTTTAAAAAAATTAACAAATGGTAAATTATACATCTTCCGATCTCTAAATGAAAAAAATGGTATCATCGGGCTATATTTTCCATTCAGCCAAATTGACTGCCAAATATGGCTGGGTACTGTTCACAATTTTGGAAAAAATGGCTAAATAGACAACAACTACAAGACGTTCCAAGACAAATTTTCCAAAATTTGGCTAAATATCCAACGACTACAGATGCTCTAAAGAGCTATAGATTTGTAATCACATCAGTGTGTCAATTCTGACTAAGTTTTGTACAGTACTCACTTAAAATTTCACAATAAATCATATACATAACCAATGATTGTCAAACTTGTATTTTCAGAAACTAGACATCATCATGCATATCATATACTAAAGATCTCATCATGATTTCAAGTATTCAATGAGTTCTACTTATTTCAATCTTGTACAAAAGTTCCAATGTTTACCAGTCACAATCATGAATACTCTTGCTTGAAAATTTTTGAACGTGTATCAAATGTCATCAAAATGATTTCAATCTTTTTCTGTAGGGTCTAGTTTCATACAGGATACTACGTTAAAAATTTTAGAGAAAGATCATGCATCAATAAATTCTAAAAATTCCTTCAAGTTCAGGTTTGACAAAAGACAGAACCAGTCTCTGCCTTACGACCCAGTCATCAAAAATGAATTTATTAAAATATTGAATAATGTCAGAAAAGACCGAAATAATTCATGTAGCCTCTAGACATGTATAAGATCTTGCTGTAAAAATTTCAAGATCAAATTCCTTCTATATTGCTCTCTGGAAATTCAGGAATACAGCATGCAGTTTGTGTTCTTTGTTTTCAATTTCAGATTCTGAGCATGATAGTGACTAATCTCATTCAAGAAATCAAACAAGGAAATAAGAAACAAGAGTTTATATAACTCCCTACCCTTTAGTGAAGTTGAGAAAAGTGAGTAGCTAGGCCTCCTTCCTCTAGTTCCTCATCCAAAAATTGCTCTTGATCACCTCCTTATTCTTCTTCTTTCACTCTGTCCTTCTCTCTTTCTCTATGAAAAAATAAGAAATTATGAAATAAGAGTGAGAGAGGAGGTTATATGAAGTGAGGAGATAGGGGGGTGTGCATGGGGGTTGGCCGGCATGTGGGGTCAAGGGGGAGGGAGTGGGGGCCAAGTGTCATGGGGGTTTTTTCCAAAACCATGCTTTCTTGCTCATGGTTTTCAGATATTTTTCATGGCTCATTTCAAGCCATTTGATCATGATGAGATGTGATGAATGTCTATATGTTAGTGCATGGCAAAGAGAGAAAAATATATTTGGTGTAGTATCATACAATTTGATAATTGCACATGTACCACACGTATATACTAGTATATGTACTAGTGTCGATTTTCTCATTCTCGTGCACCATCGTGAACGCAACCATTCACATATATAATCAAGCAATTTAATCACAACAACAACATATATGTATATATAAATATCTATCTATCTATTTATATATACATAAAAGCATTATTTTATCCGGGGTATTACATGGACTGACTCACCATGAGATCGCTGCATGGATCGTTCTGTGAGACTCATAAACAATTCTCACAGTGACCATGGTGTATGTAGTCCTTTGACTTGAAGTCACTACGGTTCCGTACATGAGAAGTTGTATGTTTTAATATCGTCAAACGTTGCCTGTAATAAGGTGATTATAAAGTCGACTATTGGATATACTATAAATCATGTGGAGGGATGTGAGTAACTTAGATAGGATTTGTCCTTACATAACATGAGGGATATCTGTGGGCCCCTTGATTGAGTGAGACTACAAAATGCATGGTCATGCTCAAATGAGTCAATATGAGATATTAAGCTCATTTGTTTTAGTAAGTCTACTCGAAGATCAAGAAACCGAAGATTGAACTATACAAGGGTGACACGCTTTATGCCTTGTGGTCAATTAAGATATTTGGACAAAAAGACTAGACTACAGAGTCACATTGGTCATGGATAGGTAATGTCAAGTCACTGACATTCCCACTACTTGAGTAGCAGTGATGTATTGCTAGATACCGCTCACTGTTTGTAATACTAGAATCTGATTTTAGTATTGCTGTCACTGTAATGGGAACCTACAGGGTCATACACTTAGAATGGATCGAAATTGAAATTTAAATTCATAAGATGAATTTAATTGCGATTGCAAGTAATACTGGGACTCCCGACATTGGTTGTACATTTAATTATATTAAATGGACTGACTAAAGTTCAGAGGCCCACACACTAATCTGACCCAGGTCGGATTATGAGCCCAACAAGCTCGTTATACTCTTAGGGTTGATTTACTGCAGCTATATATATGATACAAATCTGTAAAAAATTCATATATGATAAAACCCTAGCCGTCACAGAAATTGTGAGAAAGAGATCGTGAGGAACAGCCCCATCCCGCAGCTAGCACTTCGGCTTGAGAAAAGCTTGGTTTTGATCCGTTCGTGGGGATACCGTAGAGGCACCGCAACATTGTAGTGCTGTGATCGACATATCATGGAGACTACAGATCCATCCTTAATGTATAACTCCTAAACACGTTTTATGGTTTTCGCATGGATCCATGGCTAGGTTTCAATATTTTCTAATTTTTCCGGCTATGTATTCAATCTGTGTTTGCCAATTTTTGCTATGTAATTTTTCTGCCTTGGGGCCCCCGTCACGGCTCTGCATAGGGCAATAATGATTCCCCAAAAACCAATCCTTCTAAAATAAACTAAAAAAAATCATAACAACATATTCTTTGATTATTATGTTCTGTGATGCTTGGTTCTATTCTGTGATGCATAGTTTATGTTCTGTGATGTACTGTGTATATTTTTGTATTTTGAATATGGTCTGCGTGTCGTGCCTTTCTCTCTATCTCAATGTAATCCTTTCTCCCTAAACTCTAATTGTAAATTCTTTCTTTATATGTAAATGTAATCCTACTGAGAAGGCAATGAATTGACAACTATATAAGGACAAGATTGGGAAGCTGCTTGGAGAACACGGTATAATCCCTTTGTTCAGTTTTTTATACTCTTATTGGCTTGAGAGAATCAGTGTGTTAGGGCCACAACCATGTCACACAAATTTTATGCTTTTATTTTAGTATGAGATGCATTGTTGTATGCTAATGGATGTCACACCCCGCTTCCCAAAAGAGAATACAGAATACGGATACATGACTCAGCCCAGCGAATGATTTGCATCATCCATAAGCTGTTTAGAATCTTTACAACATTTCACGTGAATAATTAGAGTCGGAAGCAAAAGAATCAACCAAGCATGCATATATGAAATAAAATACCAATAGGATTACTTGAAACAAAATATATTATTCTCAAATAAACCAGATCTGAACAAGTCAAACATCCTGGGTCACATTGCCCAAATACAAAATACATCCAAATACAAGATACATTATTGTTCAAAATAAGCAACAAGAAATAATAATAGCAAAATTCCAGCAGTTAGTATCGCATCTCACCAATTCCATCGGGCAGCTGATCTCCAAAATCTGCAATTTAACAATTACAGGAAGAGGAAAAAGAAAACAAACTCCCGCCAAAACAAGTTACGGGACGCTTGTAGTGCATGATACAAGTACATGGGAAAAAATAACTAACATGGAATAAGCATGATAACAAAATAGAATACTAACATGGCATGATGAACAAGTGCAAGTGGCATGTATCAAGTGTCAAGTAAACAAGTATCAAGTAAACAAGTATTAGGTAGCAAGTGTCAAGTGAACAAGTATCAAGTATCATATATCATGTATCTTGTATCATGTATCATGTACAAGTAATTCAAGTATCAAGTGTCAAACAAGCAGGTAAACAGGTATACAGATGTCAACTAGCATGTACAGGAAATCAGATAATAAGGTGATCATGTATCGGGTATCATGTTATTTCATGTAAAGTCTTATATTATTACTATCTAGGTAGCACTTCATGCGCCCCAGCATTTTATCACATGGTTGCTACATTCAAACAAGTTTCGCTTAGATTTTGTAGGGGATCCTATAGGGCGGTGTACTCAGGGACAGGTAATCCAAATCATATACAAAATTCCAAATTAACCAAATCTTATACCAAATTCAAAATAATCCAAATCATATACCAAATTCCAAATGTGGGAAACACGGGGCCCCTTCCGAATATACTTTTCAATATTGTCCACTACTAAATCTTTCCCTAACCCCGGTATGTTACTTTTTATTAAAAAATACACATGATCACGAGATAACGAGAACAAAATTGGGACAGGACAAGGATGTATCAGGAGCTCATGTGATGCAAGGAACATGTTCTAAATCACGAAATGCATGAAACAACATGCAAATATTTAAACATAGCAAAATATCAATTCGGGACAGCAAAATATTGCTGCACGAAAACTGAGATTCCTGCTGCCACAGAAATGCAAATATGGATCAGTCAGAAGATCTAGAAAATAGACTCCCGACTGAATCCAGCAAACATATATAAGTCATACGGTATTTCACAAAAACATAACTCAAAAATGAATTGAAACCAGAAAACACATTCAGTCAGAAATCAGAAGATTGTATTCAAAGTCAGGAAAACAGTATGAAAACTCATTAATTAAATCCACAAAAAATCTGGGGTATTCCCCTATAATTTTAGTATAAGAATATAAAATATCATAATCTTCCAACATAAATAGTTTAGTCAACAAAAATCACAAAACATCAAGATGCGGTAGTTTTGTAAATCTGGAATTATAAACACTGCATTACGAAAACAGCAATATCTCACAACCCATTAATCGAAATCCAAATCCATCGAAAGGGTAATAAAATAGATATAGTAGGCTAACTTTCATATTCAGAAATATTTTAGAAACAGCAAGTAGACTTAGGTCAAAAATCATGTTCTTTACTGAACAGTAGTCAAATTTCGCATGAAAAATCTTTATTTGCAAGCATGAAAAAGTTTGTAAAACTCGTCAAATGAATCCACCAAAATTCTGGGTAAACCCCAATCAAATCTAGAAATACTAAGCAAAATTTCATATCAAAATAATAATTTTAACACTAGAATAAAAATAGATTACTCTTCAATATTCATAGAAAACAAAATCTGGGAATCTTTCGACACCACTGTAGTAAAATAGACATAACTCACAACTTATAAATCGAAACTGAGATCGGTCAAAAGGGTTGTAAAATAGACAGAATTCTCTACAAATAATGTTCACAAAACATTTTCAAATACTGACCTTAATAGAGTCTAAATTACTGATCAACATCAGGGTAACAGAAAAATACAGATTTGTTCTTCATACACAAATCAACATAGATCACACGAAATTCATCCAAATCAACCAAAACATGAAATATAGTGTACTAGACGTCCAAACAACATGGTATAGGGTATTTTACAAGTCCACAACAAGTCTACCACGAATAACACGAACGAGCACATGATATCATATGAACAACACGCACATATGCAACAAGGTGTGGTCAATCCTATGTTATATCATGTCATGTATGTCGTGAGGCAACTATGGTCGAATCAACACTATAAAGGCAATATCAACAAGGGGATTCACACACAAATTGTCTCTAGAACCCAACTACTCTACAAGTGGTATTTAGTACTTGTATTTGCAAAAGAATTTAATACAAGTTACTTGCCTTAACCGGCGACGAAAATGACTCCAAGCAAGAATAACAGGAACGGATTCCCGGCAATGCACGACTACGAGTCCACGAACCAAAACGAGCAAACAAACTCAACTACGAACCCGTGAACTCAAAACGAGCACACGAACTCAGTAAGCGAACAACCCACGAACACCAAAATGCACGAACCAATCACATAATCCACGAACCCAAGAACAAGTCACACGAACCCAACGAATACCTGAGGTCCAACACCCGCTCACCAAACCCACTCACACTCGAGGGGAATGTGAGGGAGAGAGAGGTAGGGATGATAGCACCGGCGACTGTGGAGCATTCGGAGTAGATGGCAGCAAGGCGGCGCAACGAGGACAGTGACGGCAAGGACGGTGGCCCCTGGGGCTGTTGCTGGTCGACGCAAGGAGGGAACAGAGCGACAGGGGGGCGTCGGGGTGCATTCGCTGGCTGAGGGTGGCGACCAGTCGACGGAGAGAGAAGGAGGGAGACAGAGACTGGCTGAAGCTGCGGAGGAGCACCGGTGCATGGGCAATGCTGGTTCTATCGTCGCAGAGCCGGGAGGAGACACACAGTGCGGCGACACGTTACTGCTGGCATCGCTCTAGCTGCATTCGTGGCGAGGGTATGTGTTGCTGGCTGATGGGAGGAGGGTTGGACGGGAGAGAGAGAGAGAGACAGGGGCTGAGGAGAACGGAAAAACGGAAGGAGAAGTTGAAGCGGCAGGGGGTAAAGGCGGCTGATGAAGAAGGGGCAATGGGTTTAAATATATATAGGGAGTTTTAGGGTTGGGGTGAATAGCGATGTAGGGTTGGGTTTAAATGGGTAACAGGTTCGGGTTAGGATAGTATAGGGGTGTGGGGATAACGGGTTTGGGCTGATGGGTTTAAATGGGTTTAAATGGTTTTAATTAAAAAAAACCAATAAGAATACTAAAATAACGAATAACATATAATTTATAAAATAATGTAATTTACATTACAATATAGAATTTAGTAAAAATAACTACAATGACAGTTAGTAAATAAAAGTGGATTTTTAATAACCAGTCAAAAATATCAATAATAACAATAATACCCATAATAATAATAAGAATAAAAAAATGATATAAAAAATTAATGGTAATAATAATAAGAGTAACAATAACAAAAAAAATACGAATTTTATTACAATATAAAATTCATATAAATGGTAACAAATAAATTTATTGATCGGAAATAGATCTTAATAGGCGATCCAACAATACATTTTGACAAAAGAATTTGAAAACCGAAAAAATAATTTGCAAAAATTTCAATTACAGAAAATACACAAAAATACGTTTTTGGAAAAACTGGGGTTACAAATCCTACCCGCCTTACAACAAAATTTCGTCCTCAAATTTTTTTTAGGCGGTACATAGGACAAGGCAAAAGCAAACTGGGGAAAAGGGTAACAAAACTGTGGCTAATGGGGAAGGAACAAAACAGTGGCAACACCAGAAAAAAGAAGGAAGTAGATAACAATGATGTCAAATGGAATGCATGACAGAAAATAAACAATATCAAAAGAAAAGAAAAAACACAAGATAACAAAGCAAGAAAGGAGTAGGTAGAACTGGAATCAAAGAGAGAAAGGACTTGGAAGAATCGAATCAAAGAATGGATGGATGCATGATGGCAAAATGGAATGCAAGAAAGAAGTAACTGGTATCAAAAATGAAGAAGAAACAACACAAGATTGGCAAGATAAAGCAAAGAGATGAAAAATAGATAGAGCTGGAATCGAAGAAATGATGGACAAGGAAGAGATGAACCAAGCAATGAGTCAACGGATGAAGACGAGTACAAGGGATAGAAAGAAGCAAACAATATAAGGAAGGAGAAACAACAAGAGAATCCTGGGACCTTTGGGTTATGGGCCCACAACGCTTCCGCTACGCCACTCTGATCGGGAAGACTCTGCCACTAGCATCCAGCGATGCCGTCCGAAGAACCAAGCAGGAAGAAATGAATGGATGACACCAGAATCAGAAAGATATGGGTACAAGAAGAATGAATTCATACCCAACAAGAGGTCAATCAAAGAGGACGACTAAAAGAGACGGAAGAAACAAGGATCAAAGAAATAAGAAGGGATTAAAAAGAATGGACTAAGATTAGTATCCAGATCAATGTTGATTATAATTTATTCATGTATGCATGGTTGGTGAAGTGTTGAGCAGATCCCAGTTCGAGCCAAGTTTGTATAATATATCAGTCAAACTAATACAATAGCAAAATGTGGGCTCTGATACCACTAAAAACCTTGTCACGCCCCTACTTTCCAAAAGAGAATATAGAATACAGATACGTGACTAAAACCAGCGAATGATTTTCATCATCCATAAGCTGTTCAGAATCTTTACAACATTTCACAAGAATAATCAGAGTTGGAAGCAAAAGAATCAATCAAGCATGCATATATGAAACAAAATACCAATAGGATTACTTGAAACAAAATAAATTATTCTCAAATAAACCAGATCTGAACAAGTCAAATATCTTGGGTCACATTGCCCAAATACAAAATAAATCCTAGTACAAGATACATTATTGTTCAAAATAAGCAACAAGAAATAATAATAGCAAAATTCCAGCAGTTAATATATCATCTCGCCAATTCCATCGGGCAGCTGATCTCCAAAATCTACAATTTAACAATTGCAAGAAGAGGAAAAAGAAAACAAACTCCCGTCATTTCAAGTTATGGGCCGCTTGTGGTGCAGGATACAAGTACATAGGGAAAAATAACTAATAACATGAAATATACATGATAACAAAATAGAATACTAGTATGACAAGATGAACAACTGCAAGTGGCATGTATAAGGTGTCAAGTAAACAAGTATCAGGTAGCAAGTGTCAAGTGAACAAGTATCAAGTATCATGTATCATGTACAAGTAATTCAAGTATCAAGTATCAAGCAAACAGGTAAAAAGGTATACAGATGTCAAGTAGCATGTACAGGAAATCAAATAATCAGGTGATCATGTATCAGGTATCACGTTATGTCATGTCAAATCTTATATTATAACTATCTAGGTAGCACTTCGTGCCCCCAGCCTTTTATCACATGGTTGTTACATTCAAACAGGATTCTCTTAGATTTCGTAGAGGATTCTATAGGGCCGTGTACTTAGGGACAAGTAATCCAAATCATATACCAAATTCGAAATTAACCAAATCATATACCAAATTTCAAATAATCCAAATCATATACCAAATTCCAAATGTGGGAAACACGGGCCCCCTTCCAAGTACACTTTTCTATATTGTCCACTACTAGATCTTTCCCTTAACCCCGACTTGTTACTTTTTATTACAAAATACACATGATCACGAGATAACGAGAACAAAATCAGGACAGGAAAAGGATGTATCAGGAGCTCACGTGATGCAAGGAACATGTTATAAATCACAAAATGCAAGAAACAACATGCAAATATTTAAACATAGCAAAATATTAATTCGGGACAGCAAAACGTTGTTGCACCAAAACTGAGAATCCCGCTACCACAGAAATGCAAATCTGGATCCATTAGAAGATCTAGAAAATAGACTCCTAGCCGAATCTATCAAACATATATAAGTCATACGGTATTACACAAAAACATAACTCAAAACTGAATTGAAACCAAAAAATACGTTCAGTCAGAAATCAGAAGATTGTATTCAAAGTCAGGAAAACAGCATGAAAACTCATTAATGAAATCCACGAAAAATATGGGGTATTCCCCTATAACTTTAGTATAAGAATATAAAATAACATAATTTTCCAACAAAAATAGTTTAGTTAACAAAAATGAGAAAACATCAAGAAGCGGTAGTTTTGTAAATCTGGAATTATAAGCACTGCATTACGAAAACAGCAATATCTCACAACCCATTAATCGAAATTCAAATCCGTCGAAAGGGTAATAAAATAGATATAGTAGGCTAACTTTCATATTCAGAAATATTTTAGAAACAGCAAGTAGACTTAGGTCGAAAATCAGGTTCTTTACTGAACAGTAGTAAAATTTCGCATGAAAAATCTTTATTTGCAAGCATGAAAAAGTTTGTAAAACTCGTCAAATGAATCCACCAAAATTCTGGGTAAACCCCAATCAAATCTAGAAATACTAAACAAAATTTCAGACCAAAATAAAAATTTTAACACCAGAATAAAAATAGATTACTCTTCAATATTCATAGAAAACAAAATCTGGGAATCTTTCGACACCACTGTAGTAAAATAGATATAACTCACAACTTATAAATTGAAACTGAGATCGGTCAAAAGGGTTGGAAAATAGACATAATTCTATACAAATAATGTTCATAAAACATTTTCAATTACTGACCTTAATAGAGTCTAAATTACTGATCAACATCAGGGTAACAGAAAAATACAGATTTGTTCTTCATACACAAATCAACATAGATCATAGGAAATTCATCCAAATCAACCCAAATATGAAATATAGTGTACTAGTCGTCCAAACAACATGATATAGGGTATTTTACAAGTCCACAACAAGTTTACCACGAATAACCCGAACGAGCACATGATATCATATAAACAACACGCATATATGCAACAAGACGTAGTCAATCCGATGTTATATCATGTTATGTATGTCGTAAGGCAACTATGGTTAAATCAACACTATAGAGACAATATCAATAAGGGAATTCACACACAAATTGTCTCTAGAACTCAACTACATTACAAGTGGTATTTAGTACTTATATTTGCAAAGGAATTTAATATAAGTTACTTACCTTAACCGACGACGAAAATGACTCTAAGCAAGAATAACGGGAACGGATTCCCGGCAATGCATGATTACGAGTCCACGAATCAAAACGAGCAAACGAACTCAACTACGAACTCGCGAACTCAAAGCAAGCACATGAGCTCAATAAGCGAACAACCCACGAACACCACAGGAACCAATCACACAATCCATGAACCCAAGAACAAGTCACACAAATCCAACGAATACTCGAGGTCTAACACCCGCTCACCAAACCCACTCACACCCGAGGGGAAAGTGAGGGAGGGAGGGGTCGGGATGACAGCGACGGCGACTGGGGAGTAGTCGGGGCAGATGGTAGCAGGCGGCTCAGCAGGGACAGTGATGGCAAGGGCGGCAGCCTCAGGGGCTATTGCTAGTCGACGCAGGGAAGGAACAGAGCGACGAGGGGCGTCTAGGTGTAGTCGCTGGCCGAGGGTGGAGACCAGTCGACGAAGAGAGAGGGAAGGAGACGGGGACTGGCTGAAACGGCGGAGGAGCGCCGGTGCAAGGGCGACTCTGGTTCTGTCGTCATGACACCGAGAGGAGACACACAGCGCGGTGACACGCTGCTGCTGGCATCGCTCTGCCTGCAGTCGCGGTGAGGGGATGTGTTTCTGGCTGACGGGAGGAGGGCTGGATGGGAGAGAGAGAGAGACAGGGGCTGAGGAGAACGGGAGAGAGGAAGGAGAAGATGAAGCGGCAGGGGGTATAGGCGACTGACGAAAAGGGGCAATGGGTTTAAATATATATATGGAGTTTTAGGGTTAAGGTTAATAGCAGAGTAGGGTTGGGTTTAAATGGGTGACTAGTTCGGGTTAGGATTGTATAGGGTGTGGGGATAATGGGTTTGGGCTGATGGGTTCTTGGGTTAAAATGGGTTAAAATGGGTTTACTTAAAAAAACCAATAAGAATAATAAAATAACGAATAACATATAATTTATAGAATAATGTAATTTACATTACAATATAGAATTTAGTAAAAATAACTACAATTACAGTTAGTAAATAAAAGTGGATTTTTAATAACCAGTCAAAAATATCAATAATAACAATAATACCAATAACAATAATAATAATAAGAAAATGATAAAAAAAATAATGGTAATAATAATAACAAAAATAATAATAATAAGAGTAATAATAACAAAAAAAATACGAATTGTGTTACAATATCAAAAGCATAGAAATAGTTACAAACAAATTTATTGATCGAAAACAGATCTTAATAGGAGATCCAACAATATATTTTGACAAAAGAATTTGAAAATCGAAAAAATAATTTGGAAAAATTTTAAATACAGAAAATACACAAAAATACATTTTTGGAAAAACGGGGGTTACAATGGATGATGAATGGTGAGATCAGTTAATAACATAACAAAAAAAATCCATCAAAGTGAATATTAAGTTGTAATAAGATGCCTTCCACTGCATGCCACTCGTCTAGGCTAGAATCGATTAAGTGTAGGCCTGCCAAAGCAAGGTGCCTTTATCTATACTAGTGAGACGCGATGGGATAAAAGTAATATTCAATGGCCAACCATTAGGTCTGACTTAACTAGACGGTTTCAATAGGATTGAAGGTTTAGAGGCATAGAGTTGGGCTTTAGTCTATGAGATAGATTAGAGTAAGTTTTACTTACCCAATTATCCAAGAGTTGCATATGATGTAATTGGGAAATGTTCCCTACCTAAATAACTGAATTTTGGGTGATCAGCCAAAGCTGACTCAGAACTAGGTGAAATATGGATCTTCGCCTACTAGAAAATCTTACGATGGGATTTTCTGAGTCAATGAGGAGGGTCATTGATTTAAATAAAATAGTTTGAGGTATATTTAATAAAAGACCTTATTAAATATTTTAATGTCATGATACATACTCTGCATATTTCTGTTGATGGTTAATTATTTCTTACTTTGGATATTTCTATGAAATAATATTTATTTTGCATATTTCTGTTGATAGATTACCATGGCATCCAACATTAAATAACCTATCATTGTGATCCATCCTTGAGAAGGACAAACTTTCGGAGACAAATTTCCTAAACTGGTACAGGAACCTAAGGATAGTCCTTAGGCATGAGAAAAAGTTGTATGTTCTAAAGCAGCCTATTTCTGAACCACCCACTGCAAATTCCCCTCTCACCTAAAGGATGCTCATAAGAAATATCAAGATGATGCCTTGTACGTTGTGTAACTCCTGTTTCCCCGTATTTGTATTTTTTATACTGTATTTTGCTCAATTGTACTCTTTTATCTATTTGAGATCCAGTATTTTATTTTCGTTCGAATAAAACCATCAATTTATTTTCGACTCAATTTCTGGTCCTTTTATCGAATTCGTTTGTATGCTCCTTGTGTCATTATTCATGAAGAAATGGCTATTTCTTCATATTCATCTCTTTTTCCACCATTTTGATACATTTTGACCAATTCTCCAGTTGGGTCCTTTTCAATTCGGATACCCAAATACCCTATAACCCAAAACCCATACTATATAAACCCTAAACCTAACCCTAGCCCTCATTACTGTATTAACCCAAAAAAAAAACCCCCGCCGCTAAACATCTTCTTCCTCACCTGTATCTTTCTCCATCGCCCTCTGATCCCTTCGTCCAATGCCACGACCCATTTCCCTCACCTCCGATCGCCTCTCCGTCGCTTCATCAACACATTCACCACCACAGCACCCCAAACACCTCCATCGCCATCGCATATCTACCATCGTACCCATCGAACCCATCATCCAACCTCACCATTACCCAAATACTCGACAACCACCCCATCGCCATTGCCGTCGTTGCTCTCCTCATTCCCTCGACCTCCTCTCCTCTCCACCATCATCGCCAGTCACTCCCGAACCACCGCCGAACCCAGCCATTCTCCTCGCTCCCCTATTCGAGCGCGAAGAACAGAGCACGCACCGAGCCCACCGCCGCGCCATCGTCGCCGTCGTCGACTGATCCCCAGTCGAACCCAGACAAATTCGCAAGCCACCGCCGCCGCGTTGCGTCGCAGTCATCGCGTCGTCGTCGCTCTTCCGCGCGCTACCGTCGAAAGGATGAAGACGATCAGCGGTTGGTGAGATTCGCTGTTCGCTGTTCTTCCGCAGTGGATCCGCCTCCGTTGTTTCCTGTTCGCCCTCAATCTGGCGTGAGGAGGGAGATCTGATTAGTCGATTCCATGTTTCGCTGTTTTGCCGCACCAGATCGAGGCTGCTGTTTGCTGTTCTGGGTGGATCTGGTGTGGGGAATTTTCTCTACTATTAGATCTTCGCACGTGCTTTTAGGTGACTTCTTCCGGGATCTTTTCGATCCAACTTTCTTCAACAAGTGGATCTAATCATCGTCAAATTAAGGCAAGTATCCTTGTACAATTTATTGTTTTAGTACAAGCACCCTTGAAAATACTACAAATAGTTAGATTGTGACTCCTCCTTGAATATCGTTGTAGATCAATATTGAACCTCCAAATTTACAATTCTAAGAGTCACAAAATTTCCTTGTATTAAATTATAATTATTTGGACTCTTTTACCCCTTGAACACATGAACACATGAACTTATGAGATTAAGGAGTCCTAAATGTGTAGACGCATGGTATATTTTGTATTTGATGAACTTGCAACCATTATAACTTGAAAAACAATTTTTATTGCTGTTTTGACCACCATTATCCTATATTTTATATCACACATTAACCTAGACGTCTAATAACCAATTTTCATGCAACCTATACCAGTAAGATATTTTCACATGCTGCTGTCCTGAATCTTGTTATACTGTTTTGACCCCTTTAACGTTAGAATCTGAACCCAAGACCTGAATAGAAAATGTAGCCCTGGATGTCTAGATGTCGTTAGACTCTGAAACTTTCGAATTTGAAGTTACGGTCTAGGAGTTATTGCAATTTTACTGCAGCTGTGTCGGTAGACGCAGATTTGCAAAACTGCTGCACACCTTTACTTTGTGAATTAATTTAGCTATGTAAACAGCAAGCATGTGACCTGAAATTTCATATTTAGTTGCTGGAAACCCTATAGGACATCTCCAATTTTCTTAGAATTAATTTACATTACTTAAACACTATTTCATATATATGAATACAAATACACAAATTCTGCCTGAACATTTTAACTTGATAATTTATTCATGTCGACCCTCCATTATGCCATATGATTACCCTAAGCTTATTTCATGTACGTGACCCTGATTTCTTGACCCGTTTCACACACATGTATGCTGGCTTGATAAAGTAACAAATGTAATAAGCCGGGGTTAAAGGAAGGACTATAGAGTGGACAATATAGGTAAGTGTACTCGGAAGGGGGCCCGTGTTTTCCAGTACTCGGTTCATGAACTTGTTGCACGTGATGTATTCATGGAGTCAGTTACTTGGCTCATGAACCTGTTACACGTGATGTATTCATGGAGTCAGTTACTTGGCTCATGAACCTGTTGTATTCATGGAACCACTGTGTGGTCCTTGAACCTGTTGTATTCACGAACTCGTTTCGTGAACCTGTTATTAAATTCCGTATTCATGAACCATGCCTGCCTGATACCTGATACTTGATACCTGAAACCTGAGTACACCGCCCTATAGACTCCATTACTAGGTCTAAACGAAATTATTTTGACTGTAGCAACCATGTAGTAAAAGGATGGATGCATGAAGTGCTACCTAGATAGTAATAACTACAAGACTTGAACATGAAACTTGAACATGACACCTGTTACTTGATATTTGATGATACGATACATAAAACCTGACACATGAAACATGATACTTGATGTTAGTTACCCTTACAGGTTCACCTGTCATATGTTTTACCATTAATAGTTGTTAACTAGCCTGTTCACTAGGATGTCCCTTTTGTCAGCTAGTTCTTGGTTTTTCTACTACTTGTTATAACTCTGTTACATTCTTTATTCCAGTTCCTGTTCCCCATACTTGTACTTGTTTTCACTATTTGTGGCCCTAGCTTGCACTAAGGGCATCTTCTCTTGTTTTTTCCCTGTTTTTCCTTTTTATATTTATTAAGCAGACTTTGGAGACGAGTTGCCTGCTGGAATTAGCGAGTAGACATTTTAGGCTTCGCTTGGAGCAAGAACTTGTTTAAATAATTGCTTTCCTTAAGGTATTTATTTCTTCTGCTGTATAAGACTTGTTTTCGAGTTTACACTTGATCCAGATATGGAAACTATTTGAATATTATTATTTGTTTAAATTGTTTTCTATTGCTTAATAAATTATTCATGCATGCTTGGTTATATATAAATCTGGTTATATTCTTGTTATGATGCTGAGTCGATCCTACAGCTTATGGATGATGTAAATATCATTCGCTGGGCTTCGTCACGCGCTCGTATTCCATGTTTTTGGGAAGCGGGGCGTGACACGTTGGATGTCTCATGTTAGCCACCATGAACTCTGAGCTTCAGAAGCAATATGAGAACATGGATGCCTACGATATGATTGTACACCTCAAGAGGCTCTATCAAGAGCAGGCTAGGCATTATTTCAGTGCAAACTGGCAGAAGGAAGCCCTGTTGGAATGCATGTGCTCAAGATGATTGGGTACATAGAGAATCTTGAAAGGTTTGGTTTCCCTTTGGGTCAAGAGTTGGCCACTGACTTGGTCCTGCAATCGTTGCATGAAAGTTATAGTCAATTCGTCATGAACTACAATATGAATGAAATTGAAAAATCTCTTCCAGAATTTCTAAGCATGTAGAGAACTACTGAGCAGAACCTTAGTAAGGGAAAGACCATTTTGATGGTTCAACAGGCCAAAGGTAAGGGCAAGGGCAAAAAGCAGATTAAGAAATCCCATGGCAAGGGGAAGGGCAAGAGCAATTCCAAGCCCAGCACTTCTATCTTGAAACCTAAGGTTGGGGTGGCCAAGGAGGGCACATGCTTCCACTATGGTGAAGCCGGACATTGGAAGAGGAACTGCTATAAGTACCTAAAGGAGCTTAAGAAGAAGAAAGGAAGTGAGACTTCCACTACAGGTATTTTTGTTACAGAAGTCAATTTATCTAATTCTACATCTTGGGTATTAGATCCTGGATGTGGGTCCCACATTTGTGTAAATGTGCAGGATCTCAAAAGGAGTAGACCATTGGCTAAGGGCAAAGTTGACCTACGAGTTGGAAATGGAGCAAAAGTTGCTGCTTTAGCTGTATGAACTTGTCATTTATCATTGCCCACTAGGCTAATTATTGAGTTAGAAAACTGTTATTTTGTGCCTACTAGTAGTAGGAATATTATTTCTATTTCTTCTTTGGACAAGAAGGGTTTTTCATTATTAATAAAGGACAAAATTTGTTTTATTTATTTGAATGATATTTGTTATGGCAGTGCACAATTGAGTAATGGACTTTATATTCTCAACCTCGAAATGCCCATCTATTATATAAATACTAAGAGGTTCAAGTCAAATAATACGAACCCAACTTATCTCTGGCATTGTCATTTGGGCCACATAAATGAGAACCGCATATCCAAACTCCATGAAGATGGATTCTTGGACTCATTTGATTTTGAATCATATGAGATATGTGAACCTTATTTATTGGGCAAGATGACAAAAGCTCCATTCACTAGAAAAGGTGAAAGGGTTAGTGATATTTTAGGTGTCATACATAGTGTTACCTGCGGACCTTTCAACACATTGGCTAGAGGAGGTTTTCAGTACTTCATTACATTTACGAATGATTTCAGTAGATATGGGTTTGTGTATCTCATGAAACACAAATCAGAATCATTTGAGAGTTCAAAGAATTCAAGAACGAGTTACAAAACGAACTTGGTAAACATATTAAAGCCCTTCGATCAGATCGAGGAGGTGAGTACTTAAGCCAAAATTTTGATGACCATCTAAAAGAGTGGAATAATATCTCAACTCACTACTCCTGGAACATCGCAATAGAATGGTGTCTCTGAGAGAAGAAACAGGACCTTGTTAGACATGGTCCGATCCATGATGAGTCATACAGATCTTCCTAGCTCCTT
Source organism: Hemerocallis citrina (assembly GCA_017893485.1). Classification (NCBI taxonomy): domain Eukaryota; kingdom Viridiplantae; phylum Streptophyta; class Magnoliopsida; order Asparagales; family Asphodelaceae; genus Hemerocallis; species Hemerocallis citrina. The sequence continues at coordinate 72,210,191 of CM030360.1, forward strand.
CTAGGGATATGCTCTATTAACAGCTGCTTTCACACTTAACCGTGTTCCATCTAAAACGGTTTAAGAGACACCATATGAGATATGGACTGGGAGGCATCCTAGTGTGTCTTCTATGAAGATTTAGGGTTGTGAATAAGGTGCTAAGTCCCTGATAAAATTGGTCCCAAATCTGATAAATGCTTCTTTGTAGGATATCCCAAGGAAACCAAGGGATACTATTTCTATAACCCGACCGAAGGCAAAGTGTTTGTTGCACGGACTACTGTGTTCCTAGAGAGAGAATTCTTCTCGAAAAGAACCAGTGGGAGAAAGATTAACTCGAAGAAATTCAAACTTCGCAAAGTAGCTGCGAACCAATAATGGAAAGAGAGAACAACCACCTGCTCAAGAAGCACAAGGCCTATGTAAGTCTAGTAAGATACCTCATCAACCCGATAGATATGGATTTCTCGTGACTCAACATGGTGATATATTACATGTGGATCATAATGAGCCTATGACTTATGAGGAAGCTGTAAAAGGCCCAGATTCTAAGAAATTGCTTGAGGCCAAGAGATCTGAGATGAAATCCATGTATACCAACCAAGTATGGACCTTGGTAGACCTACCTGAAGGGATAAAACCTATTGGGTGCAAATGGGTTTTCAAGAAGAAAACTGACATGGATGGTCATGTGCATACCTTTAAGGGGCGGTTGGTGGCTAAAGGTTTCAAACAAGTTCATGGTGTAGACTAGTGAGACTTTTTTCCCAGTTGCCATACTTAAATCCATTCAAATCTTGCTTGCTGTTGCAGCATATCACGATTATGAAATCTGGCAGATAAATGTCAAAACTGCTTTCCTAAATGGAAATCTTCTCGATGATGTGTACATGACACATCCTGAGGGTTTTTTCACTCCAAAGGATGCTAGAAAGGTGTGTAAACTGCAACAATCTATTTATAGATTAAAGCAAGCTTCTCAAAGCTGGAATCTTCATTTCGATGATGCAATAAAGAGTCTAGTATCATTAAGAACGAAGATGAACCTTGTGTCTACAAGAAGGTTAGCGGGAGCACAGTTGTATTTCTAGTATTGTATGTAGATGACATACTACTCATTGGGAATGACATCCCTACCTTACAGTCTGTAAAGACTTGGCTAGGAAAATGCTTTTCCATGAAGGACTTTGTGAAGCTACCTATGTATTAGTTATCAAGATCTATAGAGATAGATCAAGGAGACTGCTTGGCCTGAGTCAGAGTACATATATAGACAAAGTATTGAAACGCTTCAATATGCAAGAGTCCAAGAAAGGGTTTATCCATATGTAGTATGGTGTAAGTCTGTCTAAGGCTCAATGTCCTTCCACTCAAGATGAAAGAGACTGCATGACTAAGATTTCATATGCATCTGCAATTGGATCTATCATATATGTCATGTTATGTACTCATCCAGATGTCTCATATTCTTTGAGCATGACGAACAGGGTCAGATCTCGGTGAGAGTCACTGGACGGCTATCAAGAACATCCTTAAGTACTTAAGAAGGACTAAGGATTCGTTCTTGGTATATGGAGCCGAGGAAGAGCTTGTTGTAAAGGGTTACACTGACGCTAGCTTCCAGTCCGATAAGGACGACTCCAAATTGCAATTAGCTTTGTGTTTTGCCTAATTATTGGAGCAGTGAGCTGGAAGAGTTCGAACCAAGAGACAGTAGCCGATTCCACCACAGAGGCTGAGTATATTGTTGCCTCTAATGTAGCAAAGGAGGCCATTTGGATCAGAAAGTTCATCACTGAACTTAGCATGGTTCCCAGCATTGTGGACCCATTGGACCTCTATTGTGATAACAATGGGGCCATTGCACAAGCTAAGGAGCCTAAATCTCACAAACGATCCAAATATATACTTAGGCGCTTCCATCTCATTTGAGTGATCATCGATAGAGGAGATGTGAAGATATGCAGAGCACCAACAGATGATCCAGTAACACAGTGCCGACGATGGAGATGTGAAGAGATGTAAAGGACTCTTAGGCTCTTAGGTGCCGACGACGCTACTCGGATCGCCGGCTTGGAGACACAGTGCTCGTCGGCCCCGCTTATCGCTCAATAGAAGCATCCCGCTCCTTAGGAGGGGTTAGGGAGGAATCTTGTAATCTTGTAGTCTTTGCTTCATATGAGTTGTATCTCAAATAATGAGTTTTTGGTCGAGAATTAGACTTCTACCTCAAATTTTGATGAAATAATATTCACTTCTCGAGCTTCTTGTAAGAGTTTGTGTTTTCTAGTGTTTGCAAGTGTCAACAGTTGTGGGAGCAATTCTGAATGGTGAGCTACTTCGTACTCGCTCGTTTGCAAGTAGCAAAAGTTGCGTCGAACCAAGTGTTGGACTCCGAACTTGTTGTTTAGAGAGTATCAACAGTTGTGGGAGCAATTCTGAATGGTGAGCAACTTCGTACTCACTCATTCACAAGTAGCAAAAGTTGTGTCGAACCAAGTGTTGGACTCCAAACTTGTCGTTTAGAGAGTATCAACAGTTGTGGGAGCAATTCCGAATGGTGAGCTACTTTATACTCGCTCGTTCGCAAGTAGCAAAAGTTGTGTCGAACCAAGTGTTGAACTCTGAACTTGTCGTTTTGACAGTATCAACATTTGTGGGAGCAATTCCGAATGGTAAGCTACTTCGTACTCGCTCGTTCGCAAGTAGCAAAAGTTGCGTCGAACCAAGTGTTGCACTCCTAACTTGTTATTTTAGTGAGTTTTTTGTGTAAGCCTAAGTTTTTTTTGTGAGCTTAAAAGTAGTACAACCAGAATCTTTAGAATAGAGAATTTCCAGGGGGTATATAACTTTTATTGAAAACATCTAGGCGGCTGCTTCTATGTTGCAAGCCGTTATTACACTTGATAAAGAAAAAAAAAGAAACTTTAACATGCTTTAAGGAGAACACTATTGGAGAAGTTGCTTGGAGCGGTGTTTAAATACCCTCTTAGTACTTCAACAAGTGCTCTGTGTTCCATGTCCTTGGCACCCTCTTGTCCCCCGGATCTTCAAGTTGGTAAGCACTCGGGCGGAAAACTTTGGAGATCCTATATGGTCTTTTTCAATTGGGTGCCAATTTGCCTTTATTGTTGGAAAAAGAAATAGACAGCTTCCTGAGCACCAGGTCTCCTTCTTTGAGATTGGTAGGGCAGACTCTCCCGTTGTAGGATTGCTCAATAGATTTCTTGCCGAATGGAGGATCTCTCATGGAGCACATCATTGAGGTCCAAGTTGCCGTGAAGCTCGTTCGTGTTTTGCTCTTCGTTGTAAGCAATTAAGCAGGGGGACGGTAGACCCACCTCCAAGGGGATAACGGCTTCAGAGCCGTAAGTGAGGTTGAAGGGTGATTCTCTCATGGGGGTCCTCTTCATAGTGCGATAGCTCCAGAGCACATTGGGGAGCTGCTCTACCCATAACCCTTTAGTCGACCTACTCAGTCTTTTTTTAAGGCCGGAGAGAAATTGCCGATTGGCATTCTCTGTCTGACCATTGGACTGGGGGTGGGAGACCGAGGAGAATCGTTGCTGAATACCAAGATCCGTGTAGAAAGCGCAGGTGTTGCCCTTATGAACTGGGTTCCGTGGTCCGTTAACAAGATTCGGGGCACGACAAACCAGCAGACAACATTCTTCCAAAAGAAGCGTTGCACCCTATTCTCCGTGATCGTTGCTAGGGGCTCGGCTTCGATCCGCTTAGGAAAATAATCAATTGCCAAGACAAGGAACTTTAGCAGGCCTGGTGCTGGAGGGAACGGCCCGAGCAAGTCCATTCCCCACATTGCAAAGGGGTTCGGACTGGATAGAGAGGAGATCTGAGCTTGCAGTAGGTGGCGGAATGTTGAGAATTTTTGGCAATGGCCACATTGACGAACGTGTTGTTCGGCATCGTGAAGGAGACTAGGCCAGAAATATCCATAGTTTAAGATTTTGCAGGTGAGGGACCTTGCTCCAGAGTGTGCGCCACATATCCCTCGTGCACTTCCTTCAAAGCATACTTGGCTTCGTCCGGGGAGAGACACCTCAAGTAGGGTCTGCCGTCTACTTTGGTGTAGGAGCATTTGTATAAGACTCCCTCGATGAGGGTGTACCGCTCAGCCCTGGTTTAGATCTTTCGGGCCTCTTTAGGATCTAAGGGAAGGATCCTATCTCTGAGGAACTCGAGCAGAGGCCACATCCAATTCTCTCCGAGTTGTAAGGGCTCCATCGGCTCGGGAACTTTTTCCTTGATGTTGGGCTTCAGTAAAACTTCTATTAGGACAGTTTGTTTGAGCCCTTGGAGGAAGGAGGAAGCTAGCTTTGAAAGGGTGTCTGCCTGTGCATTCTCTTCTCGGGGGATCCGCTGGAGTTGTGCTTCCTCAAAAGAGGCCATCAGGTCTTTGATCTTGGCCAAGTACTTGACCATGCGACCGTCTTGCGCTACATATTCCCCTGATACCGGGTTCACCACCAGCTGCGAGTCAATAAATATCTTGACATGCTTTGCTCCTACCTTGCGAGCCATGCATAGGCCTGCTATAAGGGCTTCAAACTCAGCCTTGTTGTTGGTCGCTCTGAAGTTGATGTGTAGTGAGTACGGGAGGATGAAGTGATCTAGGCCCACCAGGATGACTCTAGCTCCACTCCCATCGGCGCACAAGGACCCATCTACATACACCGTCCAGGAGGGGGTTTCCTCCCTTGCTTTGCTGGCCTCGGGAATCGTACTCTCCACTATAAACTCGTCTAAGGCTTGAGACTTGATAGCGGTCTACGCCTGATAGCTGATATCATGTTGGCTTACCTCGATGGACCACTTCGTAAGGTGCCCGGAGGTCTCAGGCTTTTAGAGGACTTGTTTGAGCAGCTGTTCGGTAATAACGACCACCGAGTGGGATTGGAAGTACGGGCGGAGCTTTTGGGCCGCCATGACCAAGGCATAGGCTATCTTCTCTAGCTTCGGGTAATGGATTTCAATGTCCCTGAGAACATTACTCACGCAGTAGATGGCCCTCTACGTCTTGTCTTCTTCTCTTACCAAAACAGCGAAGAGGGTCTGCTCCGAAACGGCGAGGTATAGGTAGAAGACCTCCCTGGGCTTTGGTTTGCTCAAGAGTGGGGAGTTGACTAAGTACGCCTTGAGCTGGTCAAAGGAGTCTTGTTTCTATTGCACCCATTCAAAGCCTTTAGCCCCCCTGAGGGCCTTGAATAACGGAAGGCATTTTTCCCCAGATTTAGAGAGGAAATGCCCTATCGCCGCAAGGCGCCCAGTGAGTCTCTGCACATCTTTAACATTGGAGGGGAGGGCCATGTTGAGTATGGCCTGGATCTTCTCGGGCTTGGCCTCTATGACCCTTTGGTTGACCATGAATCCCAATAACTTGCCGGATGAGACTCTGAACGCACACTTGTTCAGGTTCAGTCTCATATTATGTCTCCTCAATACGTCAAAAGCTTCTTGGAGATCGGAGACATGATCTGACCCGCTGACGCTCTTCACCAACATGTTGTCCACATAGACTTCCATGTTCCGCCCAATCTAATCCTTGAAGATCTTGTTAACAAGGCGTTGGTAGGTGGCGCCAGCGTTCTTAAGCCTGAAGGGCATGACCCGATAGCAATACAGGCCCTAATTGGTGACGAAGGAGGTCTTCGGGATGTCAGGAGGAAATATTCTTATCTGATTGTATCCAGAGAATGCATCTATGAAGCTTAAGAGTTCATGGCCCGAGGTTGCACCAATTAGGGTGTCGATGCTCGGGATTGGGAATGGATCATTGGGCTAGGCTTTGTTTAGATCTGTGAAGTCGATACAGATCTTCTAACTCTCGTTGGCCTTCTTGACCATCACGACATTGGAGAGCCACTCCGGATAGTTGACCTCCTATAAGAACCGAGCCCTAAGGAGTTTCTCAACCTCCTCCTTGATAGCTTGCTGGCGCTCGGGGGCGAATTTGTTTCACTTCTACTGAACGGGTCTGGCCCCCGAGGCGACACTAAGGTGGTGCATGAGGAGCTCCTCAGAGATTCTCGTCATATCAGCTGCAGTCCACGTGAAGAGGTTTCGATTTCCTCTTAGGCACTGGATAATGTCGGAGTGAACGGGAGGGGGGAGGACTTTGCTAATCAGAAATCTGCGAGTTGGACCTCCTTCTATAAAGGTCACCTCTTCCAGCTCATCGACCGACTCAGATATAGGTGGGCAACTCCCTTGGGGGAGTTCAAGAGCTTCGAGGGAGAGGACAGGTCCTCCCACCGAGGTTATGTAGCACTTGCGGGCTGCCTCCTGGCTTCCTCTGACTTCTCCCACGCCCGCAGTGGTGGGGAATTTCATCTTTATGTGGTAAGCCGAGGGTATGGCCTGCACAGCAGCTAGGCCTAGTCGGCAGAGGATGATGTTGTAGGAGGCTTTCACATCTACAACATGAAGTCCATTGGCTCGGTTCGGGTGGTGGGAGTTTTGCCAACAGTTACGTTGAGAGTCATGACACCCTCGATCATCACTAGCACTCCCGTAAACCCGTGCAGAGTGTATCCGGCGGGCTTGAGCTAATCCCTGTATAGCTTGAGCCCCTGGAAGGCCTCTAGGAAGAGAATGTTGACCGAACTGCCGTTGTCTACTAGGACCCGATGCACGTCAAAGTTGTCCATGTGGAGGTTTATGACCAACGCATCGCAATGTGGGGTTCTGACGCCCTCTAGGTCTCTATCTAAGAAAGTAACTGGGACCCCTAGACCCTTGGGGGGAGGACGATTCTATAAAGAATTTACTTCCCGAACAAAGGTTTTTTGGGAGGAGTTGGAATCTCCCCCTATTGGGCCTCCATGGATGAGATGAAGGATGGCCTCTGGCTCGGAGTACGGGGTCGCTCGGGTTGCTTATTTGCCCCCTAGAGGGTGGAGGAGGATCGGCCCTGTCCTTTCTCGACCTAGAGAGTTGCCCTCTCTGAATGAGGGCCTCGATCTCGTCTTTCAGGACTCGACAGTCATCCGTGTCGTGGTCGTGGTCCCTGTGAAAGCAACACCACTTGTCCCGGTTCCTCTTCTTCCCCGGAGTGTTCATCTTTGGAAGGGGCGGAAGAAGACCCACTTTCCCAACCTCCATTATGATGGCCGAGACACTCGCGTTGAGCGGAGTGAACTTCTCGAAGCGGGGAGGAGGGCGACGCTGGCCTCTGTTGTCCTTTTGGAGCTTCTTAGCTCCTTCTTCTTCAGCACCCCTCAGTTTGTTTCCGGAGGACGGTCCTTCAAAAGTAGGGTGGGAGAGGGCTTCTTCTGCTCGGATGTATTTCTCACTCCTAAGCAAGAGTTCTGAGAAATCCCGATGGGGCTTCTTGGCAAGGGATGCTTGGAGGGTGTCATTACTGACATTGGATTGGAAGGCGGCAGAGGCAACAGAATGGTCCAGGAAGGTGATGGATCTGGCCTCCGCGGTGAAACATTTGACATATTCTCTCAACCGCTCACCCTTCCTTTAATGAAGCAACAGTAGAGAAGTGCTCGTCTATTCAGCTCATCGGCTACTCATGAAGTGAGTTAGGAAGAGGCCTTCGAGCTGATCAAAGGAGAAGATGGAGGTCGGGGCTAGATGGGAGTACTATTCCCTTGCAGGCCCCTTCAGAGTGGCTGGGAAAGTCATGTAGAGGAGGGCGTCTGATGCTTGACGCATCATCATGAGAGTTTTAAAACTCTCCCATTGTGGTCAGCGGGGTCGGACTCCCCGTTGTAAGATTCAAAGTGAGGAGGCTTGAAGTTATCCGGGACCAGTGCCTCCATTATATCTGAGAGAATAGGCGTCTGCCGGGGCAGAAATTCCTCGCCCGTTGCTCCTCCTCTCTGTCCAATCGTCCAAGGCGCTTCTCCATCTTGTGGAGACGGCGGTAGACCAAATCCTCCCTCTGAACATGCCTTGCTGAGGCCCAAGATTCATCCTCACACAGAAGGGGACTGGGATTATGATGACGATAGCTCGGGGCCGCTTGAGGATTGGGCGTACGGTGCCTACGATCCTGGGCAGGCTGAGGACTGGGTGCCCGCTGACCGTGGTAGGGGGCAACATTGAGGGCTTCAAGACTACCTCCTGGAATTACTAGAATTCTATCCTCGTAACGAGGGCCTCCTGCTCTCGGTGGTCCCGAGGTGCGGGTCGGCCGACCGGAGAGCGGCTTCTCCTTTGATGGCGCTGGGGCTACTCCATCTGCCTCCTGGGAGAGTTGGACCTTCTGCGATCCGGCCTACGAGGGGACCGGGCTCTAGGGGACTGGATCGTTGGACCCCTATGATGCTTTCGACAAGGTATCCCATCATGGGTCCGCCTCTCATCTAGGTGGGTTCGGAGATCCTCCCCAGACTGCCTATTGATGATGATGTTCCGGAGATCCTTTGGCATAGGAGGAATGTGCGAGGCCATGGAGTCGGGCGAGGGGTTGTGTACCGACACATGGTCGCGATGAGGATGTTGCCCCTGTCGACTCCGGTGGGAGGGTCCCTGACAGCCTTTTGTGGCCCTTGAGGAGCTGGCTAGGGCTGAGGCTGTTGAGGAAGAGGTCGTCTAAGCTGTGGTTATTGGACAGGTTGATGAAGAGGATGTCCAGGCTGCTGGACTTGTTGTGTGGGTTGAGGGGGAACCTCAAGTACTCGATAAGGAGAAGGTGCGGGAGTTTCTCTGCATTTAGAGAACGTGGTCTTCCCCTTCTTGGGAGGCATGGCTCGAAACTAGTTTGGCTGAGGAGAGAGGACTGGATCGCTGCTTCTTTTTCCCACAGACGGTACCAATCTGTTGTTGCTGATTTCTGGTGTGGGAGCAAACAGACAAATTTGTAAGTTCTTTAAGGAAAACAGTAAAGCGGGCCTGTTGACTCCACCTATGTGTTTACTCGTTCCTTGCCGCTACCACGAACATGCACAAAGTTCGATACACCGGGATAGATCCCGGCGATGAACCCTCCGATGCTCTTGTTAATAACTAGGAAGATTAAGAAAGAGCTTTAGGTAAGCAAAGATTCATTACCATGTAATGGTGGGGGGAGAGGGGTATTTATAGTCACCTTAGGAATCCGTTTCAAGATAAGAACAAATCTTTACTTCCCGGTGTAGATGGATAGAAGTGGTTAAAACCAACCCTTAGGGATAATTATGAATCTGAATCCCTCTTTATCCTTCTGAACTGGTTTGTAATGGGTTGGGACCCGTATCTAACAGGACAGATCCGTTCATGGGTTGTTGGGCCCTGAAAAAGAGACCCAGTTCCCATTTCGGACCCTTTGTAGGTGAAATTACCGTTTCACCCCTGAGAGCTTTAAGATTCGTGCCTGGTTTGAACGGACTCGATTTAGTCCTATTTTTAGCCATATCAGATAGTATCAATACAAAATCAAGAAAATATCAAGGCTATGCAATACATGAAATGTACATAGTTCAATTTATTGAAATATGGAAATAATGGGATTATATGCAAAAACATAACAGTACAAGTTCTGGTTAGCAGCACACATAGGTACTCAAATTCAATTTTCCACTGCTACGGAAATGCAAATCCGATTCCGCCAAAGATTCTAGAAAGTAGACTCTCTAACGATTCCAACGCATATTCACTTGATACATTATAGTTAAAGAAGCTAGGTCGATCAATCAATTCTTTTATGGGTTTTTTGCACAGTCTCGGTTCTGGAAATTATAACATGCCAGTACTAAAACAGTGATAACTTACAATCTATAAATTGGATTGAGAATTCGTAAGAAGTTCCGCTCGGTGTGCTACAATTTTTATGTACAAAGTTTTAAGTTTCGATCTCACAAACTTTGTCGAAACCTCAGTACAAACTTGGGCAAACGATAGGGCAGTATATTTTAATGTTCAACAATGCGATAAATTTATGGTTCAAGTTTTAAATTAATAACAATGGCACGATAAGGCAACTATGAATCAAAAATATGGTACTATAGAGAAACTAATGAATCAATAATGAAATTCAATTAAATAAGATATTCAAATGAATAACTACTTGCCGGATTTCAAACAAAATGCTTGCACGGAATAAAAAGAGTGTACAAGAGATACTTGCCTTAACACGTGACGATTCTAAATGTAAAAAAAATAACGAGACGAGAGTCCCGACGGCAATATGTCTAAACTATGGAATGGCAAGAGCACGTGCAAGACAAGCCTGAACACATCAAGGACATCATCAATCATAGCAAGAGACACAGCAACTACAGCAAGGGACACAGCAACAATAGCAAGGGACACAGCAACAACGGTGCAACAACCGAGCATTGCAACAGCAACAACAAGTGGCAGCAACTGGGTGGGCAGCGGCGACCACAGCAAGACAGCGACAACAACAGCAAGATAGTGGCATGATCGTGATGGTCGGAGGCAGCGAGAACGGCAGCGATTGGGGTAGTTGCTGTCGGAGGATAGCAATGAGCCGAGGGGGCAAGGTGGGTTGCAGGCATCGGGACGGACGGCAATGGCACGAGCAGCAAGGCAGCAGGCTGTGGATAGTGGACGGAGGAGGTACTCGGGGCGGTAATAGGCAGGGGCTTCGATGGTGAACAGGGGAGCGCAAACAATGGTGGTGGCCCGGATGCTGTCGAAGGTGGCTACAGGGGAGACGCAGTGAGGGGGAAGGGGCTCGGCAAGGGTGAGGCAGGGGAGAGAAGGTTGCAGGGCAGGGGTGAACGTGTAACGCCCCGGCCCCAACTCAGACAATTTATTTATTTATTATTTATTTATGAGTACAATTCTCTACCACAGGCTGCCTCTCAAAAGGTGGTTAACCGATTTGGTGACTCTTGATCATAGGCAATTATACATATTTAATTATTTATTCTTGCTAATTAGCGATATGGGATTAACTCTATTACTCCCCCGTCTGGCTAAACACGTGGGCCCTTACCTAGGCGCCACGTCACCAGGCAACACAACCAGCCAACTCCCAAGGCTGCTGTGCATTTCCTTCTCATGTGGGCTCCTCCCACCAACTAATTCATTTTAACATTATTACCATAATGCGATTAACCATATTATATATATATATATATATATATATATATATATATATATATATATATATATACACACACACACACTATATTATATTAAATGTCTTGAAATTAAGGGGTGTTACATACACCCTCCCCTTTAGAAATAAGCGTCCTCGCTGAGTACGAGGCATGCAACCTAGTGCAGGATCTTCTTTATAGCCGATGTGGATCGGAGTACCCTGATTCAGCTAATTCTAGGCCAGCATGCTGATCTCAGCTCCCTCTCAGGCATACATCTCACCGATGTGGAGTGGAGTATCCTGATTTAGCTAATTCGAGCATACTGCCCCTGGCCAAACTGCCAGCGTACTGACCTCAGCTCCCTCTCAGGCATACATCTCACCCACTCTTTTACTCACAATCAGTGTCGAAAGTCGGCTCTGATACCAATTTATTTATTTATTAGTACAACTGCCCACCTCTCAAAAGGTGGTCAACCGATTTGGTGACTCTTGATCATAGGCAATTATATATATTTAATTATTTATTCTTGTTAATTAGCAATATGGGATTAACTCTGTTACTCCCCCGCATGGCCAAGCGGGTGGGCCCCTACCTGGGGGCCACATCACCAGGCAACACAACCAGCCAATGCCCAAGGCTGCTATGCATTTCCTTCTCACGTGGGCCCCTCCCACCAATTAATTCATTTTAACATTATTACCATAATGCCATTAACCATATATTACATATATATATATATATATAGTACTATATTTTCTCTCTTGAAATTACAAGGTATTACATAATGGGGATGAGGCAGCAACAGGGATACGAGGGTGTTGACGAGGTGATGCGGCGATGTGGACTAATGGTGGCAAGGCAGTGAGTTGACGAGGAGGATGGCAAGGTCGACGGTCGCTGCGAGGGATGATGAAGAGGTGGAGCTCGACAATGGTGATTGAGGAGGGTTTTGGGAAGGTTGAGGAAGGGTATGTAGTAGGTGATCGAGGTGCGGCAATGGCAGGGATGGTGTTGCTGGTGGTTGACGAGGACAGTGGTAATGGTGAAGATGGAGGGCCGACGAAGTCAAGCTTGGTGATGGAGGTGGTCACTGGAGGAGATGGCGCCTGCAGTGGAGTCGGAGACAGGTTTGCAGTTGAGGCTTCAGGTGAAGGAGGTCGACGAAGGGTGAAGAGTGATGGCAATGAAGATGCGAGGTCGTGGTTGAGGCAGGTGGTCGAGCGGTAGAGACTGGAGTTTTAGTGGAGATGTTGATGGATTCTTCGGTGGAGGATGCGGTGCTGGCTCGAGTGGGAGGCGAGCGGTGAAGAGGGAGGGCAACTCAGGTGGTGGCGAGGGCGAGTGGAGGAGCAGGTGGTGGCTTCGAGGTGGCCGTTTTGGAACAAAGGGAGAATGAGGGGGAGAGAGAGAGAGTCGGGGAAAGAGAGTGGGGGGGAGAGAGATAGGATTAAGCTGATTGATTAGGGGGTTAGTTAGAGTAATTAGTGGGGATTAGTAGGTGGTTAGGATTTAGATTAGTAGGAGAGTAAATAGTGGGGTTATAAGGTTACGGGATTGTTAAGATTTAGAGGAGAGATTAGAGGGGTCTGGTTGAGTTTGGGTATGGGTTCATTGTGGGCTTGAGTTAATGGGTTCACTTGGGTTTGGATAGTTAATACAGTATGGGCTTGGGTTTAATCTTGGTCTAAAGAATTGGGCATGGATTAACGGGCTCGAATTCAATTAATAAATTAACAATAGGATGACACTGGGCTTCAAATAAAAATAATAAATCCAATAATATTGGTTGTGCTTCACAAAAGAGATCAAACAATAATAACAATAGTATGGATTAAAATTGTACTTTGACAAAATAATAGATAATCAAGAGAAATATTGTAGAGTGAAATATGATTTGTTTTTGGGTTCGGACCGGGCTTTGAAAACTTAACAAATAATCCAAAGAAACGGAATGAATAGGATTGTTCCAAAATATAAAATTAGGAGAAAAGAAGAATAAGATTGTAGAATAAAATAAGACTTTGGGTTCGAGAAAATAGAAGAATTTATATGCGGACTTCACTAAGATCGCAAGATTGGGTTGGGTTTACAAAATAAATAAATAAAAAAAATTTAGGTTGGAATAGGAATTTAAGCTTGAACAAAATAACTGAATATTCAAATTAATGTAATTGAGTTCAAGAGAATGGAAAATCTTATATACTGCTTTAGGTTCAATCAAATAGAAGATGTACAAGAAATGTTCATTTGCTGAGATAATGGATGCTTCCCGAAAGAGGGGAATTGCACGTAAGAGAAGGGAGAATCTTCATGGAAAGAAATCCAGAAAATTCAATAGGGTCAGTTAAATGAATTCAAATGAAACAAAAGAATTTACAAAGAACATGAAATAAAACAATATTGCACAAAGAAGAATAAAATATGTACAATTGGTAACAAAATAATTTATAGACTACCAAATAAAGAGTACAGAAGATTTCGTATAAATGGAAACGGGGGTTACGCACTGCATGGAAAATTTCAGAAGATTTTTTGAACTTACTCAAACTTGATTACGTAGATTTGCTAGTAACAAGATCCAGCGATTTCACAACTGCTTTCCCCCAAGATTTACTGACATTATCGTTACTGCCAATAGGAGTAGACCAATGCAGCTTGTGATGTTCACCTTCATCCATGGACCAAGAATTCCTTTTTGACTTCATTTATAACCTCAGTAGTGCAGGTGTCATGTTAACATGATTAGTTGCCGAAGAGATCTCACCCTAGATAGTAGTATTGCCATTATTAGTGAGTGGAGCACCATGATTACCAGCTATCTTAGCAACACCCACAACACTGTCATTCACCTCCAGACAGGGACATGACGACGCAGAATGGCCAACAAGGCCACACCTGTAGCTGAATCAAAATATTGCGGAAAGCACAACACCCACACTTTCATACACAAAGTATTGACATATTCTTTCACCACGATGCGAGCCAATGAACCTCCCTGTAACGAGTGGTTTGGTTAGATCAACCTCTATTTTAAGAGGTTTCCCAACAGTATGCATGATATCAAGCACTATTTATCTTTCAAAATAATTTGTAGGCAGGTCAGGCAATCGCAGCCATAAAACGACAGTCTGAATAACATCTACAGGGGGACGAAAATGTGGTCTTCACTTCTGTAGAGTCAGTACCACTCTACCAATAACCTGCGGACCTCCCGTATGGACATATCTCATATCTTCCTCACTAATGAACTTGAATAAGAAATCCCTCCTGGTATCAGAATCACATCAAACTCTCCTTTAAGCTGCAACTTCTGAACCAGTACATGGCTAACAAAACTTACAAATCGACAACCTAAGACCTTACCGAACATGGATTTTTTTTCCAACAAGAGCATGAAGCTTCAACTTTCACTATATCAAACTCTAGGTTTTCAGTGAAAAGTTTTTCTATTCGTGCGAGTTCTTCAAATGACACCATATGATCTGTTCGACTCATCTTAGATCAATGTTCAATAACATCCTTAAGACCATTTGAGAGAACTGAAGAGAAAGAATAGGCCTCTGCCAGAAATCCTTGGACCCCACGTTTGAAAGGGAAGGCCCTTCCTTTATCTGCAACATCACCACCATCACCGGATAACCGGATACTTGGTCCTCCGCCCTCAATCACCATCACAAAACCACTAAGCCAACATCCATGAGATCCTAAGACCTGATCTCGTGAATGCAAGATGCGAGACTGCATTCAGAACCTAAACCACGAGAACCTGTGATGCGGTTTGTTTTTGGGGGGTGGCTGCACCAGGTGTGAGTTCTTCTCGATTTGTATTTTTGCAGAAGCTTCGGTACGGATGGTACGCCTGACCTCAGCAGAGGGAACGGCTCGAGAGTAGGCGGGAGTGAGGTGGAGATCGAATGCTCAGCTCAGATCTAGAGGCCCGAATCCAAAGGTCTCGTGTACCTACACTCGGTCAAGGAACACCAGAGTTGGTTTTGGTGGCAGACCCTCCGATGATCTAGTCAGTCACTGAAGAGTAACAGTAACTAGGGTTTAAGAGGGGGAAGGTTGAATATTGATTACCTTGTGAAGGGGTAGAGGGCCTGGTATTTATAGGCAACCCCAACCCGGTCTGGACCCGTTTGGGGCCGGGTCTAGACCCGGTTGCCCATGGGCCTGATGTGGCAGAAGCCCAGGCGGTTTATGGCTGACGTGGCAGAAAACCAGGTGGTTTTTGGGCTGATGTGGCAGATCTGATGATCGGGGATGAGCACCTTTTGAGGGGATCCTGTGGCCCAGGAGGGGCCACGTCATTTAACCCATTTTAGGAGCCCACACTTCCGGAGGGCTGGGGGATCCAGCCGTGCAGGAGTGGCTTTTTGCCTCAGTAGGAAGAGCGGGATGGTGTGTGCGGCGAAAAACGGGATCAGTGGGGTAGGATGAAGGGGATCCACTCTTGGAGTCACGCGGAGCGTCAGAGGTTGGCGGGCCGAGCATCGAGGGGCGGTGGACGAGCCCTCGCTGGTTGGGGAATAGTTTTGGGGCTCGCGGTGACATCCGATCGTCGACCCAGATGTGATTTGGCCGAGAGAGTAGGGGGTTGGTAGGCGAGCCCCCTTACTTGCTGGAAAAGCAAGGGAACGCCGGGACCGTGGAGCAGGAGGCCTTCTCGATGAGCGTGGAGGTTCGGCGGGCGAGCCCCTCACCGTTGAGATGATAATTTTGGGGCTCGTGGTGACATCCGAGAACCGAGCTCGAGATTGCTCAACCGAGAGATTGTGGGGTCGGTAGCCGAGCCCCCCTCACTTGTTGGAAAAGCAAGGGGACGACTTCGGGTCTGAGGAGACGAGATCTCCTTGATGAGGGTGGATGGTCGACAGGTGAGCCCCTCATCGTTGAGGGGGTAATTTTAGGGGTTGCGGTGACATCCGAGCACCGAGCTCGAGCTTGCTTGACCGAGAGAGTGGGGGCTCGGTAGCCGAGCCCCTCACTTGTTGGAAAAGCAAGGGGACGACTTCGGGTCTGGGGAGACAGAGATCTCCTTGATGAGCGTGGATGGTCGGTAGGCGAGCCCCTCACCGTTGAGGGGATAACGTTGGGGCTCGCGGTGACATCCGAGCGTCGAGGTCCAAGTAGTTTGGGAGAAACTTTTTGGGCTCGCAGTGTCATCCGAGCGTCGAGGCGCAAGTAGTTTGGGAGAAACTTTTTGAGCTCGTGGTGGCATCTGAGCGTCGACCCAGAGGTGCTTTGGCCGAGCGAGTAGGGGGCTCGGTAGGCGAGCCTCCTTACTTGTTGAAAAAATAAGGGGGCGCAGGAGTCTGGAAGAGAGGGTCCATCTTGCCGAGCATCTGGAGTCGGCAGGCGAACCCCTCATTATTGGGGGAAAATTCTGTAGGCTCGCGGTTCCATCCGAGCGTCGAGGTCGAAGCAGTTTGGGAGAAACTTTTTGGGCTCGTGGTATCATCCGAGTGTCGACCCTGGAGCCGTTGAGAGAGAAGATTTGGGCTCACGGTGCCATCCGAGCGTCGAGGTCCAAGCAGTTTGGGAGAAATTTTTTGGGCTCGGGTGTCATCCAAGTATCGAGGCCCAAGTAGTTTGGGAGAAACTTTTTGGGCTCGCGTTGACATCGAGCGTCAATCCTGAAGCCGTTGAGAGAGATTATTTGGGCTCGCGGTGTCATCCGAGCATCGAGGTCCAAGCATTTTGGGAGAAACTTTTTGGGCTCGCGGTGACATCCGAGCATCGACCCTGGAGCCGTTGAGAGGGAAAAAATTTTTGAATATTGGGGAAGTACCTTAGACGTTGACCATGTGCGACGAGGTGCCGCGTTAGTCGACAGAGCTGAGGGTAGGAAGGTCTTTTTGCGCACTAGGCTGACGTCATCAAGATCTTTGTGGCCGTTAGATCTTGTTGATGAAGATCAGACGGCCAGATCCTTTTGCGGAATTCGAGGAGTCTAGTCTGTGCTTATAAATCCCCCTCCCCCACCTTACCTTTTTTACTTTGCTTCCACTTACCAAATAAATGAAATTTTCTTGCGCACCGCCGACGACCGTTTTCCGTTGACCGTACATCCTCCTGTGAAACAGGTTAGTATTTTGGCTTTAAAATGTCACGGTCTCAGTCCGATTTCGAGGCAAGTACTTTGGGTCGCGGCAAGGAGGAGGTTCATTCATCTTCAATATCTTTCTTGTCGGGAGACATCCATCTGGTTAAGGAGGACGTTCTATCAGAAGAAGGATCGGAGGGCGAGGGAGATGTGGCCTTCATTGTAGAGCCTCTGCAATCCCGTAGGCCGGGTAAGGAGCCTGTGGAGGAGCAGGAAGAGAGGGATCTTGAGGGCGAGGAGCTCGTGGAGGAGGAGAATGAATCCGAAGAAGAAGGCTCAGAAGAAAAGGAGCAGGTCGAGGAGGGTGGTGATGAGGAGGAGTCCGAGCAAGGACTGAGAGTGGGAGTGACCGTGGCAAAGTCGGGGGGACCGCCGAGGAGGTAGAGGAAGGAGATGTCGACCTTCCACCATTGTCTCCACTAGCAACCCCTTCCCCTGATAGAAAGGATCGCCCTCGAAAAAAAGGAGGAGGAAGTGGATAAGGCCCGACAGCCTGGCCGAGAAGAATAAGCATGAGTATGGATCTGGGTTCACGTACCCCCTTCTCTCCAGCAAGAACCCAGGATCGATCAGGATGTATCCTGACGACGTGAAGGATCTTTTGGCATATACTTCATTGCTGAGGGACGAGAATCGGCCCATGATCAAGATGGATGGTGTGAAGTGTGCCGTGCCGAGGGACTACTTGCCCATCCTGAGGGCGGCCCATTTCATTCCTCGGGAGTTTGAGCTTCTAGTGCCGAACCCAGGGATTCGCCCGACCACCGCGCTCGAACCGAGCTTCTGTATGTTCCCTGAGGATGCTTTCGTCTAGGGGTTGAGGCTTTTGTTGCATTCGTTCATCAAGAAGGTGCTGAATTGAGGGGGCCTGAGCCCGATGCAGTATGGTCCCAACTCTTGGAAACACTTGGTGTGTTTTATCTTGAGGTGCTAGGAGAAGGGGGTTACGGCGAGGCTACCCTACTTTCGAGCAATCCTGGGGATGAGTTCTTTCGGGGACCAGGAGGGGATTTTCTATCTTTCTCCCCGCCCCCACAAGAAGGTGATGCACGGCCATCCGGACTCCATCAAGGGTTGGAAGGAGAAGTACTTCATTGTCCGGAGTGAAAAGCCTTGGGACATTCCAACCATTTGGAACTTCGGAAAGCCGAACCATAAGCCGCCAAAGCGGAAGGACTTGACTGAGAGGGAGTGGGCGAAGGTCGACAAGATCGTGGGGGGTCACAGCATTGGGTGGCCCCGCGTCACGGAGCTATACCTCGTCCGAGCCGGACTGAGCCCAGCTAACCCTAGTGTGTTTTTGTTGCCATTCTGTATTTCTTTCTACCTTTGCGTTAACATGTTAACTTTTTCTTTTTGTAAAAATGTCTGCCAAGGAGCTTGGCACCCGCAGTGCCATAGTAGAACTAGCGGCCAAGCAACAAGCCGAAGCTGCGAAGAAAGCCGCACAGGAGAAGGACGGAGCTTCGACCTAGGGATCCGAGAATATCGGTATCGGCTACCGAGCAACCGCCCCCGAGGAGGGCGAAGAGGCCTCACCACTCATCGAGGTCGAGAAAGGAGCCGGGGCGAGCTTCGGAAGTAAGAAGACAGTTGAGGCTCGAGAGCAGGGGCCTCCGCCAACCCGCCCCGACACTACGTAGATGGTGGAAAGGCAGAGCTTGCAGCAGCATGTCCTGGGCTGGAGGGTGAAGGTAGGGACACCCTATTCCACGGCTCGGTGGCTGTAGAGGCAGCGGAGCACATCGCCACTGAGCGGGACTGGATGACCCTGGCAACGTAGACGTCCGAGGCAGCCTACACGAGGTGGGCTCATGCGCAATTCTCGGTAAGTTTTCCGTGCTTGCAGAATTTTGAGAGTTCGGGACTTTTTCTAACTTGCCCTTCTTTGGTCAGGCGTTACTCCATGGGCAGCACTACCACCGGTGCATGGAAAAGGAGGTCCTGGTTGAGAGGAAGATTGCGGAGAAGCACTTCCTCGAGGTCTCTAAGCTTACGGCCGAGCTGAAGGAGGCCCGGGACA
Source organism: Hemerocallis citrina (assembly GCA_017893485.1). Classification (NCBI taxonomy): domain Eukaryota; kingdom Viridiplantae; phylum Streptophyta; class Magnoliopsida; order Asparagales; family Asphodelaceae; genus Hemerocallis; species Hemerocallis citrina. Next base: position 72,229,332 of record CM030360.1, read on the forward strand.
AGGAGGTAATTCATGATGCGCAGATGGATTCGATTATGGGCCATCACAGGGACGAGATGTCCCATTTTAAGGAGAAGGCCCGGCTGGAGGCCATGAAGGCGAAGAAGGCCATAGAGGCGGCGCGGATCTCTATGGCGGATACTCTGATCTCGGCCCAAGACGGGGCCTACGCCAAGGCGAAGGAACACCTCGCATTGATCTATCCGGACAAACGGGTGGATCATCTGCACTATAACTGGCAGCCAGAGCATCCGTCCATGCCCGGTGGTGATGAGGAACAGGAGGACCCCCATCAAGAGGAGGTCGGGGCCGACCCTGCTAACGAAGAGGTGCCACCCCCCTCAAGCATAGTTTAGGTTGTTTGTTTTGGATTTTGTAAATGCCTTTCGCGGACTGGCCACCGCATTTTGTAGTACAAAAACTTTGAACTTAATAGAAGACGATTTTTTGGCCGATGCTTCATGACTTGTGATTTTTCAGTCTCCTTTGTGATTTGTTGTTTTTTCCGTCTTTCTGATAGACGCATGAGATCCTCGGCGCCGACCTTGGTTCTGCCGAGGTTTCTTTAATCCGAGCTGGGCTAGGGGCCATGGAGAGTGCTCTGGCTCGCCAATATAAACTGGCCAGGGACCGAGCGGCTGCAGTGAATTACTTCATGGACAATTCTAGGGAGCTCAGCTTGGAGGTCGCTCGTCTGAAGAAAGCCATAGCCGACCGGGACTGGTGGGCAGTTGAGACAAATTGGTCGATCTCGAATGCCTCGAGTGGGCGGTCGGCTTCGGAGTCTTTTCTCCGTAAGGCCATTGTTGAGAAAAAGTTGGAGATCTGCCGGCTGAAGCTAATGCTAGGTGCCGGTCTGATCGAGGAGGCGAGCAATTCCATCCTAGAACCTTCCTCGACAATTTTCTTGGAGGTGGCCCAGCCTGCCGATGCGGAAAGCTCCATTGCTGGAGTGCCTTCCATAGTTGGTCCGGCCGAGTGCACGAGGGGACCCGAAGGAAGTGTCGACTTTGAGTTTTAAACTGAGCGATGAGTGATTTGTAAGCTTTTCATTGTATTTGGGCAGGCCGTTTCTGGCGCTCCATGAGTAATAAAAAACTTTCAATTTTTTTGACTTTGCCGACTCGTTGAGTGAGGATTGTGGCCAAGCTCGGCCACGTAGGGGGTCGCCGCCGAGGTAAAAAAGACCGCACCATGGTTTGTTGCAGGCAACGCCCAGTGAGTGGCGTTTCGCTTTCGATAAGCATTAATGGCGACGATTCGCCTTCTGCCATTTGGACTTCTCGGTGCAATAAATGTGCCTCTCAGGGGGCTATATAACTCCCATCTCCTCATTGTTTTTTTTATCAGTAATTGAGGTTGACCCATCTGACATAAGATTCGGGTGCCTGTCGAAGGCGGGCATCCTAGAAGTAGGACTTTGTTCTGAGAGTTCCGGATTGGTGGCGCACCAATCACTCTTGAACAATTCGGGGTTTTGGCTTTGAGGGCCGTAGACCCCGGGTTGTTCGTTGGTGAGTGGTGGGCCGATCAATTGGTTCGGAGGCTCGGAGAGAGTCCTGGGTCGGTGGCTCCCCTGCTGCCCTCGAACAATTCGGGATTTTGGCTCTTGAAAGCCGCAAACCCCGAGTTGCTCGTGGGTGAGAGGAGGGTCAACCAACGATCCAAAGCTCGGGGCGTTTGCTGAAGGCGGGCGCCCTAAACCTTAATGAAAGCTTTTCGAAACGGTCGTGGCTGAAGGTAATCACCTGGCGTAAGAAGGTATGGCTTGAAGGAGCCATGGCCTTGCCAGAGGGCGACACCGATCCCTCATTTGTACATCTTGACGGATAGTATGGGTGTGGCCAAAGTTCATCGCCGAGCGAATAAGCTGGTGGGCCTGAAAAGGCCCAAGCCATGCTCGAGATCGATGCCGAGCCCCCATTCCTTAGATAAGCCAGTGATGGGCGTGGTTGAAGGTCGTCACCGAGCGTAAAGGTCGCAGCTTCGAAAAACGCCAACTCCTGGCTCGAAGCCGACGACGAGACCCCACACCTGTTCTTGGGTAGATGGCACAGGTGTAGCTGGCGGTTGTTGCCGAGCGCATAGGTTGATGGTCTTGAAAAATTCCAAACCATGCTCGGGGCAGATGTCGAGCCCCCATTCCATGGAGAAAGTCAGTAATGGGCGTAGCTGAAGGTCGGCACCGAGCGTAAATATCGTGTGGCTTTGAAGAAAGCCAAGGCCTTGCTCGAGGTCGACGAAGAGCCCCCACACTTGTTCTCAGGTAGATGGCATGGGTGTAGTTGGCGGTTACCGCCGAGCGCATAGGTTGATGGTCTTGAAAAAGCCCAAACCAAGCTCATGGCAGATGCCGAGCCCCCACACCATGGAGAAATCCAGTAATGGGCATAGCTGAAGGTCGTCGCCGAACGTAAAGGTCGTGTGGCTTTGAAGAAAGACAAGGCCTTGCTCGAGGTCGACGATGAGCCCCCACACTTTTTCTCAGGTAGATGGCACGAGTGTAGCTGGCGATTTCTGCCGAGCGCATAGGTTGATGGTCTTGAAAAAGCCCAAATCATGCTCGGGGCAGATGCCGAGCCCCCATACCATGGAGAAAGCCAGTAATGGGCGTAGCTGAAGGTCGTGGGATCTGTGGGGGTAGATGCCGAGCCCCCATACAATTGCAAGAGGTAGGAGAAACCAAAACAATGCAAGGAAGGAGGAGCAACAATATGATCCTGGGATCTGTGGGTTATGGGCCCACCATGCTTCCGCTGCGCCACTCTGATGGTGACGTTCCAAGCTGCAGACATGTCGTTGTAGACCACGCGGCACCAAGCGACGATCCGAGCAGGAAGAAAAGAATGAGACACCAGATTAAAGTTGGGCTTTAGAGAAGCGCTTTAATTTAAATAATTAGGTCAAATCTAATGGGCGTTAACAAAAATAATATTAATAATACAAAAATCCACACATATTAATAATAAAATAATAATGAAAAAATAATAAAAATAATAATAACAATAACAATCACCATAAACATACTGGTAAAAATAATAATAATAATAAAATATTAACAATACTGGTAAGGATAATAATACAAGACAAAAAATAATTTTGGGGTTCATCATTTTTGTAAAAGTAATTCAATATCAACATCAAAAGTAAAATAGTAAGAAAAATACAATAATAATAATAGTAATAGTAATAACAATAATTATAATAATACTAATAATAATAAGGAAAACAATAATAACAGTAGAAAAAAAATTCTTTGATGTGGGTTCGACTCATCTGTATCCATCTGTAGACTTGCCTTCGCGTCATCAAGTTGCAGGTTTGCCACCACGACATCCGGTTGCAGGTTACCATCTGGATATTCGGTTGCATAATTTGCCTACCCGATATCCAGTTGCAATTTGCCTCCATTGACGTCTAGTTGCATGTTTGCCATCTCGACATCCAGTTGCAACAAAACGATGAATGAGATGATGCAATCTTCCACACATACTTATATATTGATTGCGCAATTTAAGTACGAAGTAGAAATTTCTGATATTAAAATACACATTTATTCGAAATAACAAAATTTTCGTATTAGAAAACAATTTTATAGAATATCCAAAATATAACAAATAATAATTGAAATACAAAAAATATTCGAATATATATATATATATATATATATATATATATATATATATATATATATATATAATATAAAGAAAATATAGGCAAGAGAAGAATGAATTTATACTCAATAAAGAGTCAACAAAGGAGGACGACTACAAGGGACGAAAGAAAATAAGAAATCAAAGAATTAAATATGAAGGAAGAGGAACGAGGGTACACAAGCCGAATTTCAAGAGGATATGGCAGAGAAAGAATAACTAGCACGATACTCAAAATGAGTCAACAAATGAGGATGAATGAAAGAATTAAAGGAATATGGGTATAGAAAGAACGAAACTATACCCAATAAGGAGTCAACAAATGAGAACGACTAAAAGATACGGAAGAAACAGGGAATCAAGGAATCGAATAAGAAGGGATCAAAAAGAAAGGAATAAGACTAGTATCCAGATCAATGTTGATTATGATTCATTTATGCATGCATGGTTGGTGAAATGTTGAGCAGATCCCAGTTCGAGCCAAGCTTGTCTAATATATTAGGCAACTAATACATTAGCCAAACTTTGTGCTCTGATACCACTAAAAACCCTAACACGTGCCGCTTTCCAAAAAGAATACGGAATACAGATATGCGACAAAAGTCCAGCGAATGATTTTCATCATCCTTAAAATGTTTCAGAATCTTTACAACACATCACAGATATAATCAGAGTCGGAAGCAAAAGGCACAACCAACATGCATAATTGAAACAAATTACCAACAGAAATTTACTTGAAACCAAATACAATATTCTCAAATAAATCAGAGTCTGAAGAAAACAAATATCCTGGATCACATCGCCCAAATACAAATGAATATCTAATAAACCAAATACACTTTATTCAATGTTCAAGCAAAAACTAATAATAATAATAAAGCAGAAACTCCAACTTAATACATTCTCTCACCATTACCATCTAGTAGCTGACCATCCTGATCTACAATTAGTAAATTTGCAGGAAAAGGGGAAAAGAAGAAAACAAGTACCCGTCAATTGCAAGTCGCGGGTCACAAATAATGTAGGATACAACACTACAAAAGATACTCGATTTCCCGGCGAATATTCCCCGGCATTTTACTAGTAGCGCCGGGGTAGGGAGCGAATAGGAATGGGGCGCCAGATGGGAAGGTTATACACCGGCGGTCGCATTAAACCACCGGGCAATCTTCGTATTCACCGGCGTTTTATTTAAAAACGCCGGTGGAGTTTATTATTCACCGGCATTTTAATAATAAATGCCGGTGAATATACCGACACATTCACCGGCGTGTCTAATTGAAACGCCGGTGAATAAGCTGCGATAAATCCCGCGAACCCTAATCTTTCGCTCGCCATTTTCCCAAACCCCAAAAAAAAGGGGCGCTTCGTTTTCCCTCCTTCCTCGCTCTACTTCCCGCGCGTTTGCCTTCGCCGCTTCGTCCTCTTCGACAGCCTTCGACCTTTCGTCATCGTCCCTTCGTCATTTTCGATTTCCCTCCTCCCTCTCTCTATTTGGAGGTGAATCGGCGATTCGCCTACGCCCCCGCGCTCGTCGCCCCGCTCTCTCTCTCTCTATTCGGTATCATCTCTTGATTTCCTTTACTTTTCAAAAAAAGCATGTTTTTTCAGATTATGCATCTTGATTTCCTTAACATGAATGGTTTAGTTGGGATGAAGAATGAATAGAAAAATATATGCTTAGATACTGGAAATTTTCATCTTCTTTTACTGTTAATGAAGCTTATTTCATGCATCTGATTGTCATCTTGGCATGTTTTTTTGACCAAAATGGGTTCACTGTGAACTGAGGATGGTATAGCTATATGCCAAAATCCTCCGGATATGTACAACAATTGGGTTTTAGATTTAGTTGGGCTAAAGAATTAGTAGAGCAACATATATGCTCAGATAATGGAAATTTTCATTTTCAGATACTGTTAATGAAGCTGATTGCCATCTTTGGCATGATTTTTTAACAAAAAATGGGTACACTTCCAAACTAAGTATGCTGCTAGCATCCTCATTTTCTTTTACTGTTAATGAAGCTTATTTCATGCATCTGATTGTCATCTTGGCATGTTTTTTTGACCAAAATGGGTTCACTGTGAACTGAGGATGCTATAGGTACGTATGCCAAAATCCTCCGGATATGTACAACAATTGGGTTTTAGATTTAGTTGGGCTAAAGAATTAGTAGAGCAACATATATGCTCAGATAATGGATATTTTCATTTTTAGATACTGTTAGAGAAGCTGATTGCCATCTTAGGCATGATTTTTTAACATAAAATGGGTTCACTTCCAAACTAAGTATGCTGCTAGCATCCTCATCTTCTTTTACTGTTAATAAAGCTTATTTCATGCATCTGATTGTCATCTTGGCATGTTTTTTTGACCAAAATGGGTTCACTGTGAATTGAGGATGGTATAGTTGTATGCCAAAATCCTCCGGATATGCACAACAATTGGGTTTTAGATTTAGTTGGACTACTGAATTAGTAGAGCAACATATATGCTCAGATAATGGAAATTTCCATTTTCAGATACTGTTAGAGAAGCTGATTACCATCTTAGGCATGATTTTTTAACATAAAATGGGTTCACTTCCAAACTAAGTATGCTGCTAGCATCCTCTTCTTCTTTTACTGTTAATGAAGCTTATTTCATGCATCTGATTGTCATCTTGGCATGTTTTTTTGACCAAAATGGGTTCACTGTGAACTGAGGATGGTATAGTTGTATGCCAAAATCCTTCGGATATGTACAACAATTGGGTTTTAGATTTAGTTGGGCTAAAGAATTAGTAGAGCAACATATATGCTCAGATAATGGTCATTTTCATTTTCAGATACTGTTAGAGAACCTGATTGCCATCTTAGGCATGATTTTTTAACAAAAAATGGGTACACTTCCAAACTAAGTATGCTGCTAGCATCCTCATTTTCTTTTACTGTTAATGAAGCTTATCTCATGCATCTGATTGTCATCTTGGCATGTTTTTTTGACCAAAATGGGTTCACTGTGAACTGAGGATGCTATAGGTACGTATGCCAAAATCGTCCGGATATGTACAACAATTGGGTTTTAGATTTAGTTGGGCTAAAGAATTAGTAGAGCAACATATATGTTCAGATAATGGAAATTTTCATTTTCAGATACTGTTAATGAAGCTGATTGCCATCTTTGGCATGATTTTTTAACAAAAAAATGGGTACACTTCCAAACTAAGTATGCTGCTAGCACCTTAATTTTCTTTTACTATTAATAAAGCTTATTTCATGCATCTGATTGTCAGCTTGGCATGTTTTTTTGACCAAAATGGGTTCACTGTGAACTGAGAATGCTATAGGTACGTAAGCCAAAATCCTCCGGATAGGTACAGTAATTGGGTTTTAGATTTAGTTAGGCTAAAGAATTAGTAGAGCAACATATATGCTCAGATAATGGATATTTTCATTTTCAGATACTGTTAGAGAACCTGATTGCCATCCTAGGCATGATTTTTTAACAAAAAATGGGTACACTTCCAAACTAAGTATGCTGCTAGCATCCTCATTTTCTATTACTGTTAATGAAGCTTATCCCATGCATCTGATTGTCATCTTGGCATGTTTTTTTGACCAAAATGGGTTCACTGTGAACTGAGGATGCTATAGCTGTATGCCAAAATCCTCCGGATATGTACAACAATGGGTTCACTGTGAAAAATATATGCTTACATACTGGACATTATCATTTTTCTTTTACTGTTAATGTAGCTGATTTCATGCATCTGATTGGCATCTTGGCATGTTTTTTACCAAAATCCTCCAAATTTGTACAAGAATTGGGCTGAACAAACCTTGTGCAGGTTTCTTTTGGCGCTACAAACGTCAATGATTTAGTTGGGATGAAGAATTATTTTAGAAAAACTTATTAGTAGCCATATTAGTTTCTTTTGTTTAGTATTATTATTATTATTATTATTATTATTATTATTATTATGAGATAAGTAAGTGATTATTAGTAGCCATGAACAGAATAGTTCATGGGTCATCAGATCTTCTTGTTACCGTAGTTACAGCACGACGCGCTCATTATTCGTCTGATTCCTCTTCATCAGCAAAATACCCTTTACCATCATCATCTCCTTGAACGGAAAGCCAAATACAGGGGAGACTATAGTCGAATTGATATTACACTCGAACACAGGGTGTGCGATAAAATACCACTAAGGTGGTTGTGATAATTTCCACAAAAGGTAGTTTAGGGTTATGTGAATAGAGTAGATTGTGTTAAGATTTAATTTTTTTTTGTACATTTTTTGGAACCATAATTTCTTTATTTTACAGTTAAAGATTATATCGTTTATTTATTTGCAGCTAGGGATGGTTTTCAAAAAGGTGAAATTTAATATACAAAATGCCTTTTACTGTTATTACTATTTAATATATCAAATTTTAATTTCAGATTGTGTGCTATTGTTATAATGGATAGAAGTTGGATTAGTAAACCACGATTATCCAAGGAGTACCGTGATGGTATTAAAGATTTTATTATCTTTGCCAAACGACATTCCCGTGATCCCAATCTAATCCTTTGTCCATGCCTCCGGTGTACAAATTGTAATTTGAGGACATGTGACATAGTACATACACACTTGGTTGTCAACGGTTTTCTTCAAGGGTACACAAGGTGGTTTTGTCATGGAGAGGATCATACGTCAGCTCCTGTTTGTCCGGTTGTATTAGAAAATGAAGATGAGCCCTTAGTGAACGAAGACTTAAGCATTTCCGATGAGATGCATGCTTTGTTGCAAGATGCCATGGGGATTCATAATGTTCCTTTCCACACCAATAACCCAACAACCCAAGTTCACAATGAGTCAACAGAAATATCACACATTGGTGGTGGGGTGGACGAGGAAATGTCTGGCCCCGCCCCTGAAAATAATAAGCAGCAAGAATCCTTCGCTAAGTTACTTGAAGATGCTAGTACTCCGTTGTACCGCGATTGCACCAAATTCTCTAAATTCTCATTCATTATCAGACTATTTCAGATTAAATGTTTAAACGGGTGGTCTGCTAAGTCCTTCACTATGGTATTTGAATTGTTGAATGAAGCATTTTCTGAAATTTGTATTCCAAACTCAGCCTATAAAATCAAAAAATTCCAAAGTTCTTTCGATCTAAGGTATGAGAAGATAGCAGCATGTCCAAATGACTGTATGCTTTTCACGAGTGGTAAAGAAAGTCTGGAGAATTGCAAAGTGTGTGGTTCTTCGAAATGGAAAGAAAGACCAAATCAAGACGAGGGAGCCAGTGGATCTACTAAGCGAAGTAGGACAAAGAAGCCTGCCAAAATACTGCGTTACTTTCCTCTGATTCCTAGGCTACAAAGGTTGTTTATGTCTATGAAAACTTCTTCTGATATGAAATGGCATGCTGAAGGTCGCACTAATGATGGGATTCTTAGACATCCTGCTAATTCTCAATCTTGGAAAAAATTTGATGAAAGATATCCTGATTTTGCGGAAGATCCTCGGAATGTGAGACTTGGACTAGCTAGTGATGGTTTCAACCCTTTCAGGCAAATGAGTAGTACATACAGCATATGGCCGGTTGTGTTAATACCATACAATTTGCTGCCTTGGAAATGCATGAAGCAGTCCTCATTTATTTTGTCCATGATAGTTCCGGGACCGAAAGGTCCTAGAAATGATATAGATGTGTACCTACAACCGTTAATAGATGAACTTCAGAAATTGTGGGTGGGTGTTCCAACCTATGATGCTGTGGCTAAAGAAACATTTTCTCTTCGGGCCGTGTTGTCTTGGACAATCAATGATTTTCCAGCATATGCAAATTTATCTGGATATAGTACTAAAGGACGTTATGCATGTCCATGTTGTGCTGACCAAACTAGTTCAAGGTGGTTGTACAATGGCAGAAAGTTTTGCTATATGGGTCATAGGAGATGGTTGCCTGACACACATATATTTCGGGTAGAGACAGCGACATTTGATGGTACCGACGAGTGGGAACATGCTCCTGGATCTTCTTCTGGTTCAGATATTTTGAGGCGGGTAGATGGTCATCAATTCAAGTATGGAAAAGAACCAGAAGTCAGGACAAAGGGCAAGAAAAGGGCAAGGCCGGAGCAAGGTGAGGAGACCGATCTATGTGGCGAAGATGAGCATCAAAACATGACGAGTTTAGGTGCATGGAAGAAGAAGAGTATTTTCTTCAAGTTGCCGTATTGGAAATTCAACTTATTGCGACATAATTTAGATGTGATGCATATTGGAAAAAATATTGGTGAAAATTGTATAGGAACAGTTATGGAAGATGACCGGAAGACAAACGACAATCTCAAGAGCCGACTTGATTTGAAGTCAATGGGCATCCGACATGAGTTGCACCCAGAAGAATTACCGAACGGGAAAGTACTCCTACCTCCTGCAATCTATTCAATGTCAAAATCGGAGTTGGAATTGTTTTGCAAAGTACTACTGGAACTTAAAGTTCCTGATGGCTATTCTTCTAACATAGCAAGATGTGTCAACTTTAAAGAGGATAGGCTTCAGGATCTAAAGTCACACGACTACCACATCCTAATGCAGGATCTCCTTCCTGTGGCCCTAAGGTCTTCAATGTGTGAGCAAGTCACTACTGTCCTGAAAGATCTTTGTAGCATATATAAAGGTATTTGCTCAAGAATGCTTCGTGTTGAAGATATTGACCAATTGGAGCAGCAGGCGGCATTGACACTTAGTAAAATGGAGATGATATTTCCTCTATCGTTCTTCACTATAATGATTCACTTGATAATCCACCTTGCTGGTGAAGCCAGAATCGGCGGTCCTGTTCACTATCGGTGGATGTACCCCATTGAGAGGTAAAAGAATTCATTCATCTTACAAAATTGAATTTTCAAAAGCCCATTTCTTTTAATCCCCTAATCCGCTCTAATTCATTAATTGTACATGTTCAGGTACCTATACCGGCTAAAGGGTTATGTTAAAAATAGAGCATATCCTGAAGGGTCAATAGCTCAGGGATATCTATCAGAGGAGTGTTCACGTTTTTTTTCCAGGTATTTGCCGGGTGTGGAGACATCTTCGAGTAGACCACGTCGAAATCTAGACATTTCCAACCTTGATGGTGCTCAATATCTTTTTGATACCGCTGGCACTACTGTTGGTAAACATGATGCATTTGAGCTAGATAACTTAGCGTGGGAACAGGCACATCGATATGTGCTAGACCACCATGCATCAGTGGAACCATTTCGAAAGTAAGTTGCTTTTGAATTTAAATCGAATACAGTGAAAACCGTGGAGTTCGATATTAACTTACTTTTGTTGTTCCTTATTTCAATTGCTTATTTTTTAGCGAATTTGTCAGGGACATCAAACGAAGGGCTAGACCAAAAAGACTACCACCACGTGAACAAAACAAGTTGATGAATGAAAAATTTCATAAGTGGTTTGAATCTCATGTAGGTGAATTACAGTTATGCAAGTTAATCTTCATTATATCTACATTTTCTATGGTTCTGATACGATTTGCGCAAAATTAATAGGTACATTCTTTGGGTCCTGAAGGTGTGTCCTCTGAAATACAAGTACTTGCCAAAGGTCCCTATAAGATGGTCAAAAGATACAGAGGATACATATTCAATGGTTTTAGATTTCGTACTAAGGATCGTGAATGTAATTTGAAGACTCAAAATAGTGGAATGGTAGTGACGTCTAAGACTAGAAGTTATGCTTCCAAATCGGACACGAGGCCTGTAGATGGAGATCTCGACTACTATAGAGTGCTCACGGATATTATTGAGTTGAATTATTTTGGTCATTTCCGTGTTGTCTTATTTCGTGGGGATTGGGCTGAGTTTGATAAGAATTTTGCTAACAACAAGGATAAGTTTGGCTTCACAGTTGTAAACTTCTCAAAATTGATTCACATCGGTACACACATTAGCCATGAGCCATTTGTGTTTCCATCCCAAGTGCAACAAGTGTTCTACATTGAAGATCCAACCCTGTATGTGGCTCTCGCTATGCAACCAAGAGATGTATTCCAACTGGGCGATACTTCAGAAGATGAAGACGGTGAAGTCATGAACAGTTATATTGCTTCTGAGTTTCCTGTGTTTGATGTAAACACAACCGATGGTGGAATTTGCCGGACTTGGCTCCGCAAGGATGGAGAAGAGGGCGATGTATTGGAAGATGTCGTATTGTAGTTTACTTGATTTTCAATCTCAATATTATATGTCTGTAATTTTCGTGTCCTAAATCTTGTTGTAATATTATGTCTGTAATTCCGAACATGTTCATTGTGAATTTAATACACAGGTTTAATTATCTTTCTATTTTTTACTGCTTGGTGTTATTTACATTAAACTATGCTTAGTGTCATTTGAACCAAACTATCATTGTAATTTAATTTGTTACAAATCTCATTTAATTAATTTTTTTATAATTATCTTGGTTTGTTAATCCTACTAAAGTACAAATTTTATGATAGTTATTATAAACATGTTATTAATTAAATTTGCATCTCTAAGGAAGTTATTGAATCCTTGACAGGTACAACATGCCGAGGCATGGAAAGAGGGTAAATATAAATGATGGCAATGAGAGCCATGGGGATGAGCAGCCACTACATAATAGTGGCAGTCAAACAGATGAGGGTGAGGGTAGCACGCCGCCCACTGTCAAAAAACATCGTGGGCGCACTAAGATGACGAATATTTGGAGGCTTAAGAATGACGAAAGGATTGTGGTGGAGGTAAACGGTGTCGGGCAACCGGTTGGCGATAACGCCAGCAAATTTTCTTCCTTTATTGGGGTTATAGCAAGGAACCCCCGGATAGTTCCTTTGTCATACGAGAGTTGGCCGAAGGTGCCAACCACGACAAAGGCCACTGCTATAGAGACAATCAAGGTATTTCCCATCTAAAATAATTGAAATATGTATTTTTAGTGATGGGTAATAAATTTTGCAGCAATGCTTCTCGTTCGCCAACTCCCTTACGCCTTGGGTTGAAAAGTCACTCTCCAAAAAGTGGAGGGACTACAAGAGTGACTTGAAGGCGAAGTATTTTGACAAAGACCTTTCAGAGGCGGAGAATGCAAGGGATGTGCCTGGAAAATGTGGAGCCTTCAGATTGGCAATTCCTTGTGCACTACTGGAGTTCGGCGATCGGTCAGGTATTTACATTAAAGTCTACTGAGTATATGGTTGTATGGCTACTCTAATGAATTTTTCTGCTAACTTCATTGTGGCATGTACAGAAAAGGGCGGAGGTGGGTGTTGCCAGTCGGTCAAAGCAGCTAGTGTTGCACACCGCTGGTATACAGAGCTTTGCTCTGGTTCGGGAAGAATTGGTAGGCGCAATCGTATTGAACATTTTTTACTTACAGTTATTTGTTTATAACCATTTCATCTTACTAATATATAGGAAGAAGATTTGGGGGTCCTACGGAGTTTGGCGACATTGACTTTTTCGATGCCACCCACAAATCGAAGGATGGGACGTATGTGAGCGCTGAGGCAGCACGGATTCTGGTAATTTGTGAACTAATATCTAATGAGTAGTCGAAATCTCATCTGCTTTTAACTCTGATTGTTATGTCCTTTTACAGACTAACGCTCGGAGAAGGTATGATGAAATCTCTTCCGCTTCAGATTCTGACCCTACGGCGGCACCCACAGATTGGCGTACCTGGCAGAGAGTTGCCTTGACCGAGGTTAGGAGAAAGGAGAGGCATGGACGTGTCCGTGGTATGGGGCTAGGACCAACCCCCTCGCGGCTATTCGGACGGAGTGAATCTAGTTCAAGTGCCAATCGGGACGAGGAGATGACTTCATTAAAGGCACAGGTTGCACTCCTACAAGAACAAATGGCCCATTTAATAGGGCAGCAATCCCAAGTCCCACCCTCGGTAAGTCTTTAAATTAGTATTTTTAAAGAGATAATGGTCTTGAATGCATGAAAGACACGTACTAGTGTTTGTGAGTCTGCATTGTGGTTGTCGTCTATAAGAATTCCGTCTATGTTTCTTAAGTGGGCTGTGATTAGAAAGAAAGGGCTGGAGTGGAGATCTGGAAACCTAAATAGAGACATCTCGTTTATTATAATCTATACTTATTGTTGGACCAACACCCTCTTGCTGTTGTTGCTGATGTCTCTTTGTGTGCGTGTGTTGAAGAGAATGAAGGGATGAGAGAGAGTTGAGGAAAATGCCGCTATGTTAGTCTGGTGTATCCTCATTCTCTACCATCCCTCTTTCTGGCTCCATATATGGCTTCTATATTAAATTGGTTTCCTTGCACGATGACAGTCCGTAATACTACACTTGATATGAGCCCTGTTCATAGCTGCACCCTATTGCATACTCACAAACAACTAATACGTGTCGTTCATGCATTGTATGACCAACCCCACTTTGGCACATAACATGCTTAGATGACATTGTATGACCTGCAAACAAGGTTTATTCAGCCGTGTTGTTGTACTGATTTGGAGGATTTTGGTATGCTAGCAGCATACTTAGTTTGGAAGTGAACCCATTTTTGTTAAAAAATCATGCCAAAGATGGCAATCAGGTTCTCTAACAGTATCTGAAAATGAAAATATCCATAATCTGAGCATATATGTTGCTCTACTAATTCTTTAGCCCAACTAAATCTAAAACCCAATTGTTGTACATATCCGGAGGATTTTGGCATACAGCTATAGCATCCTCAGTTCACAGTGAACCCATTTTGGTTAAAAAATCATGCCAAAGATGGCAATCAGATGCATGAAATCAGCTTCTTTAACAGTATCTGAAAATGAAAATTTCCATTATCTGAGCATATATGTTTCTTTAACAGTGACTGTGAACAATTGTTCTTAATTAGGCTGTGATTAGAAAGAGACGAGTTGGAGTGGAGATCTAGAAACCCATATAGAGACATCTTGTTCATAATAATTTATTATTATTGTTGTTCTTGTCGCTCTTGCTGTTGTTGCTGATGTCTCTATGTGTTCGTGTGATGAAGGGAAAGAAGGGATGAGAGAGAGATGAGGAAAATGCCGCTATGTTAGCCTGGTGTATCCTCATTCTCTACCATTCCTCTTTCTGGCTTCTATATTTGGTTTCCTTTCACGATGACAATTCCTTAAAACTACACTTGATATGAGCCCTATTCGTATTTTTCTTCAATGAAGAATTGATCTATGACTACAATCTCCATTCAAAGCCCAATCAAAATTTGTTTTGGAGCGACAAACATCAATGAAGAATTAATAGAGAAACATAAATGATTATATGCTAGAAATTTTCATTTTCTTTTACGGTTAAAGAAGCTTATTTCATTGTACTGATTGTCTTCTTGGCATATTTTTTTGACCAAAATGGGTTAACTGAATTAGTAGAGCAACATATATGCTTAGATAATGGAAATTTCCATTTTTAGATACTGTTAATGAAGCGGATTGTCATCTTTGGCATGATTTTTTAACAAATAAATGGGTACACTTCCAAACTAAGTATGCTGCTAGCACCGTAATTTTCTTTTACTGTTAATGAAGCTTATCTCATGCATCTGATTGTCATCTTGGCATGTTTTTTTGACCAAAATGGGTTCACTGTGAACTGAGGATGTTATAGGTACGTATGCCAAAATCCTCCGGATATGTACAGCAATTGGGTTTTAGATTTAGTTGGGCTAAAGAATTAGTAGAGCAACATATATGCTCAGAAAAGGGAAATTTTCATTTTCAGATACTGTTAATCAAGCTGATTGCCATCTTTGGCATGATTTTTTAACAAAAAAATGGGTACACTTTCAAACTAAGTATGCTGCTAGCATCCTCATTTTCTTTTACTGTTAATGAAGCTTATCTCATGCATCTGATTGTCATCTTGGCATGTTTTTTTGACCAAAATGGGTTCACTGTGAACTGAGGATGCTATAGCTGTATGCCAAAATTCTCCGGATATGTACAGCAATTGGGTTTTAGATTTAGTTGGGCTAAAGAATAAGTAGAGCAACATATATGCTCAGATAATGGATATTTTCATTTTCAGATACTGTTAGAGAACCTGATTGCCATCTTAGGCATGATTTTTTAACATAAAATGGGTTCACTTCCAAACTAAGTATGCTGCTAGCATCCTCATCTTCTTTTACTGTTAATGAAGCTTATTTCATGCATCTGATTGTCATCTTGGCATGTTTTTTTGACCAAAATGGGTTCACTGTGAACTGAGGATGGTATAGCTGTATGCCAAAATCCTCCGGATATGCACAACAATTGGGTTTTAGATTTAGTTGGGCTACTGAATTAGTAGAGCAACATATATGCTCAGATAATGGAAATTTCCATTTACAGATACTGTTAATGAAGCTGATTGCCATCTTTGGCATGATTTTTTAACAAAAAATGGGTTCACTTCCAAACTAAGTATGCTGCTAGCATCCTCATCTTCTTTTACTGTTAATGAAGCTTATCTCATGCATCTGATTGTCATCTTGGCATGTTTTTTTGACCAAAATGGGTTCACTGTGAACTGAGGATGCTATAGCTGCAGTATGCCAAAATCCTCCGGATATGCACAACAATTGGGTTTTAGATTTAGTTGGGCAGTTGAATTAATAAAGCAACATATATGCTCAGATAATGGAAATTTTCATTTTCAGATACTGTTAATGAAGCTGATTGCCATCTTTGGCATGATTTTTTAACAAAAAATGGGTTCACTTCCAAACTAAGTATGCTGCTAGCATCCTCATCTTCTTTTACTGTTAATGAAGCTGATTTCATGCATCTGATTGTCAGCTTGGCATGTTTTTTTAACCAAAATGGGTTCACTGTGAACTGAGGATGCTATAGCTGCAGTATGCCAAAATCCTCCGATATGCACAACAATTGGGTTTTAGATTTAGTTGGACTAAAGAATTAGTAGAGCAACATATATGCTCAGATAATGGATATTTTCATTTTCAGATACTGTTAATGAAGCTGATTGCCATCTTTGGCAAATTTTGATTGGGCTGTGATTAGATTGTTTAGTGGTTGTTGTCTATGTTCTTAATTGGGCTGTGATTAGAAAGAGAGGGCTCGAGTGGAGATCTAGAAACCCATATAGAGACATCTTGTTCATAATAATTTATTATTATTGTTGTTCTTGTCGCTCTTGCTGTTGTTGCTGATGTCTCTTTGTGTTCGTGTGCTGAAGGGAAACAAGGGATGAGAGAGAGATGAGGAAAATGCCGCTATGTTAGCCTGGTGTATCCAAAGTCTCTACCATTCTTCTTTCTATTTCCATTTCTGGTTTCTATATTTGGTTTCCTTCCACGATGACAGTTCCCTAAAAATACACTTGATATGAGCCTTATCTTATTTTTCTTATTTTTCTTATCTTTGGTTTCCTTCCACGATGACAGTTTCATGGATTGTCTGAACAATCCATGAAAGACATGCTTATATACTGAATTTTCATTTGTTTTACTGTTTTAGATAGTGGATATTCCCAATCAGAGGAGAAATTAAGGTTTCAAGTTAGATACTGAATTTTCATTTGTTTTGTTGTTTTAGATATATTTAAAAACAAAATTAAGTACTAGATTTTTAGCATTGCAATGTAATTATTTTACCTCTCTATATATCATTAACAATTCCATTTGCAATTGGCACTTTGATCTTATAATTTAAGATACAGGTAGATCTTTTTGCAAGTTCAAAAAATATGTATATTCTGTATTGTGGTCTACTGTTGAATTAAACTATTGTTTTTTTTTTTGACAGAGCGGTCGCCCAGATGAAGGAAATTCTGATGATCAGAACTGAAGCTACTCGAGGGGTATGAATCTGCGGTCCTCCTTGTTGTTCTTATGTCCTCCTTGCTGTTGTTATGTCAGACTGTTTTTTTTTTATGAGAGTTATGTCAGACTGTTAATTTGGGATATTTGGGATATTTGTCAGACTAGTTTGTTTGGATATTTGGGATGTTCGTCACTATATTAATTTGTTAATTATGACACTGTTAATTTTGCGGTGAATTTGGACGTTGATATGACACGTGTGAAACTTTATTATCTTTAATTATTCTTGTGTTTGGTTGTGATTTGCTCAGAATATGCAACGAAATTGGTTGAATCAGTTGTGAATTAGTTTACAGGTTTTGCAAATGAAACTGTGAATTGAAATCGAACGGAAAACCAGAGCATGAAAAAACAAATGGGCATAGCTAGACCGGCGTTTTGTAAAACACCGATCTATCTAATGAATTAGTTGCAGTGTGCGATATACCGGCGTTCCCACACACGCCGGTGTATGTCGCTAGCTGTAACGGCACCAAGAAACACCAGCGTTTTATAAAACGCCGGTGAACCTAACTACACCGGCGTTTTTTGGTCACGCGGGTGCTTGTAAGTAGGGAAAACCGGGCACTCATAAACGCACATACACCGGCGGTCTATGACCGCCGGTATACTTTCGTTCTACACCGGCGTTTATAGAAACGCCGGTGAATGGATAAATACCGGCGGTTGATGGCTGCCGGTGAATGTATATACACCGGCGGTCTATGACCGCCGGTATACTTTCGTTCTACACCGGCGTTTATAGAAATGTCGGTGAATCGATAAATACCGGCGGTGGATGGCCACCGGTGAATGTATATTAGGGGTAAAAGAACGGCACTCAGAGACCCCCATACACCGGCGTTTTATGACCGCCGGTGTAGTTGTAATATTTACCGGCATCCAGTGAAACTGCCGGTGTAGACCCCTTCCTTTCCGCGACGCTCGTTTCGGCGGCATTTGGACCGACGCTATTATAAACGCCGGTGAAGGTTTCACCGGCGTAAAAAAACGCCGGCAAAGATGCAAAAAAATGCCGAGAAATCGAGTATCGTTTGTAGTGCAAGCACATGGGAAAAAACTAGCATATCTAACTAATAGTGGAAACAGACCTAGCAAGGTATGGAAGAATCAACTGGCATGGTATACTAACATATATCAAGTGTCAAGTGTCAAGTGTCAGATAATATGCAAACAGATATACAGATAGTGTCAAATACTGTGTCACATGGTAGTGTCAGACAGATAATCAGATAATCAGATAACAGATAGTCAGATGTTCAGATAACAGATTCAAATTGAGATTCAGATTCAGATTTCATATTCAGATTCAAATATCAGATACAGATTCAGATGTCATGTTCTTACAAGTCTTGTGTGATTACTATCTAGGTAGCACTTCATGCCGCCCATACAACATGATTGCTACAACAAACAATTTCTCTTTAGATTTCGTAGGGGATCATATAGAGCCGTGTACTCAGGGTTCAGACAGATAACAGATCAGACAGATAGAACCTAGTGGTTCTCTTCTTCTCTACACCTTCCTATAAGAAATAATGTAGACAGGGATCAGATAACAGATTCAGACAGACAGATAGAACCTACTGGTTCTCTTCTCCTCTACACCTTTATATAAGAGGTAATGTAGATAGGGTCAGATAACAGATAATCATAGGGGAAACACGGGCCCCTCTTCTAAGTACACATTTCTATGCTTTCCCACTACTAGATCTTTCCCATAAACACCGGCTTGGTTACTTTTATTCTTGTTATCCGACATACATGAATGAGTACAAAATAGTATCAAACTAACATGGTATAATCAATATTAGTTTCAGAGAAACAAATCAGCGTGCATAGATAATATGCAGTCACATAATCGAGCAAAATGCTGTATGTTCATAATCAGGACAGCATGACAGATCCGTACTAAAACAGTGATTCTCGTCACTACAAAAATGCAAATATAGATCCGTCGAAGGATCTGGAAATTAGACATCCACACGAATCCAACGAGTATAATTAAGTCATACAGTACTTCACAACATCTTAACTCAAAACAAGTTCGAAGACAAATAACATGTTCAGTCAGAAATCAGGAAAACGAATTCTCAGTCAGAAAAACAACATCAAAACCTCTCAAATAAATTCAGGAAAAATCTGGGGTATTCCCCTATATGACTAGAACCAAAATATAAATTTTCATAATATTGCAGGAAAAATAGATTAGTCATCAAAAATACAAAAGCATCAAGAAAACATAGTTTAACAAATCTGGAAGTCTCAACACTACTGTACGAAAACTATGATATATCTCAACCAGTGAATCGAAATCCAATTACGCCAAAGTGATATGAAAATAAATAGAATTTACTAACTTTCACATTTCACAAAGAATTTTCATACAGTGAAAGAAATCATAGTGAAAATAGGATTCTTTACAGAACAGCGAGCAAAATACAGCACGAATAGATTTTAGAAACGTGCATGAAACAACACATAAAACTTATCAATAAAATTTATCAAAATTCTGGGTAATCCCTAACTTAATAAAGAAAACACTGGCTAAAGTTTCAAATCAAAATAATATGTATAGAATGGTTCTTGAAAATAGTTTGTTATCAAAATTACCCAAAAACAGAATCTGGAAAGGATCGACACCTCTGTACTAAAATAGTCATAACTCCGTCATACGAAATCCAAATCAAGCAAAACTAGTGGGGTTTGAAAATAGACGAAATTATCTAAAATTCATATTTTATACTGGAATCAAGATACTGGCTGTAGCATAGACGAAAATAGCAACCAAAACAGAACAGTGTCAAAATATAGATTTCACACTTCAAATCAAAAACGACATAACTTCAAGAATATTTATCCAAACACATCCAAACTTGAAGTACAACCTCCCAAGTGACTAAACATTATGATTTAGGGTTATTAACATGTCCACACATATTATTTCATATGGGTCTCAATCCAAACACAAATTCACACCATTATTCACATACATGACTAAGAATCAAGAATTGGGCAATTTCTAGGTTATCACATATCAAGATTTGTGTCATGAGTCATCTAAGGCCAAATTATCACAACAGAGACAAAATCCATCATGGAAAACACAATCTTAGGTTGTCTCTAGACCCAACTACACTATAGGTGAACTTTTTGACTTGTATCAAAAAAATGAATTGGAGTACAAGTTACTTGCCTTAATATGGAGATGAAAACAATCCAAACACGAAAAGAAGCAAAACGCACAAATGAAAATCTATGAACTCACGAACGATCCACACGCGCACTCATGCACGCGCAATAAAAATCCAAGAGCAAGAGAGTGCGAGACGGCAGATGTAGAGGAAGCGGGAGAGAGAGAGCACGAAAGAAGGTGCAATGGTTAGGAAAAAAAAATAAAATAATAAGGTGCAGCAAGGATGAAATATATATAGGAGCACAAGTATTAGGGTTGAATAAAGGGGCACACAATGGACGGCTACAAGAAAAAAAAAGAAGTGGGTCGGTTTGCTGTTTGGGTGCAAACCGGGTGGGGGGGAAATTTGCTCACGGTTTGATATGGTGTAGGGATTTGGAAGGTGTCGTATTAGGAAGTAGGTACATAATAGGTAAGTTTAATAAATGGGTATAAGGATTAGAGATTAGGAATATAATAAAGTATGGTAATTAAAAGGTAATGGAATAGGAAGTGGGTGTAGTCTGGGATGAAAACGGGTTGGGGAAGGAATTAAATGGGTAGTTAGGATAGGTCTTAATGGGTTTATTGGGTACTACAGGGTATTAATGGGTTGGGTTAAGTGTAAAACATATGGTAATTAATAGGTAATGGAATAGGAAGTGGGTGTAGTCTGGGATGAAAACGGGTTGGGGAAGGAATTAAATGGGTGGTTAGGATAGGTCTTAATGGGTTTATTGGGTACTACAGGGTATTAATGGGTTGGGTTAAGTGTAAAACATATAATGGGTTTAAATGGGTATATAAAAATCCAATAAGAAGTTGGGTTTTAAAAATCCAACCGAATATAAATTAACAAATAAAAATATTGTTCATAATAAAAATGCAATTTGCATTACAAAATATAATTTATACAACTAGTAGATCAAATGGATTTTTAATAACTAGTCAAAAATATTAATAAGAACAATAATAATAATAGAGACTGATAAAATAATATAAGTACTGCTAATACAGAAATCAGAGTAACAATATCAAAAATAAGATTTGTATTAAAAATGTAGAATTCATATAAAATAGTTACAATAAAATTATTGATCGAAAAATTAGATTTTTAATAGAAGAGTGGATAATACATCTTGACAAAAGAATTTGAAAACCGGAAAATTAATAGAAGAGTCGATAATACATCTTGACAAAAGAATTTGAAAATCGGAAAAATAATTTGTGAAAATTTTTAAAATACAGAAAATACTCAAAAATACATTTTTGGAAAAACAGTGGTTACAATCCTACCCACCTTACAACAAAATTTCGTCCTCGAAATTTGCTTAGGCGGTACCTAGGGCAAGGCAAAAACAAACTGGCGAAGGGTAACAAAGCAGAGGGCTAATAGGTAAGGAACAAGGCAAAGGCAACACCAGAAAAAGAAGGGAGGGGATAACAATGGGATCAAATGGAAATGCAAGAAAAGAATAAATAGTATCAAAAGGAAAGAATCAACACAAGATAACAAAGCAATAAGGGAGTCGGCCGAACTAGAATCAAAGAGAGAAAAGACAGGGAATGATTGAATCAAACAATAAGTCAACGGATGAGAACAATTGCAAGAGGTAGGAGAAACCAAAACAATGCAAGGAAGGAGACGCAACAATACGATCCTGGGATCTGTGGGTTATGGGCCCACCACGCTTCCGCTGCGCTATTCTGATGGTGACGTTCCAAGCTGCAGACATGTCGTTGTAGACCACACGGCACTAAGAGACGATCCGAGCAGGAAGAAAAGAATGAGACACTAGATTAAAGTTGGGCTTCAGAGGAGGGCTTTAATTTAAATAATTAGGTCAAATCTAATAGGCGTTAACAAAAATAATATTAATAATACAAAAAACCACACATATTAATAATAAAATAATAATGAAAAAAATAATAAAAATAATAATAACAATAATAATCAACATAAACATACTGGTAAAAATAATAATAATAATGAAATATTAACAATACTGGTAAGGATAATAATACAAGACAGAAAATAATTTTGGGGTTCATTATTTCGGTAAAGGTAATTCAATATCAACATCAAAAGTAAAATAGTAAGAAAAAGACAATAATAATAATAGTAACAGTAATAACAATAATTATAATAATACTAATAATAATAAGGAAAATAATAATAATAGTAGAAAAAAAATTCTTTGATGTGGGTTCGCCTCATCTATATCCATCTGTAGACTTGCCTTCGCGACATCAAGTTGCAGGTTTGCCACCACGACATCCGGTTGCAGGTTACCATCTGGATATTTGATTGCATAATTTGCCTACCCGATATCCAGTTGCGTAATTTGCCTACCCGATATCCAGTTGCAATTTGCCTTCATTGACGTCTAGTTGCATGTTTGCCATCTCGATATCCAGTTGCAACAAAACGATGAATGAGATGATGCAATCTTCCACACGTACTTATATATTGATTGCTCAATTTAAGTACGAAGTAGAAATTTCTGATATTAAAATACACATTTATTCGAAATAACAAAATTTTCGTATTAGAAAATAATTTTATAGAAGATCCAA
Organism: Hemerocallis citrina; assembly: GCA_017893485.1. Taxonomy (NCBI): domain Eukaryota; kingdom Viridiplantae; phylum Streptophyta; class Magnoliopsida; order Asparagales; family Asphodelaceae; genus Hemerocallis; species Hemerocallis citrina. The sequence goes on from CM030360.1 coordinate 72,252,584, forward strand.
AATATAACAAATAATAATTGAAATACACAAAATATTCGAATATATATATATAATATAAAGAAAATATATGCAAGAGAATAATGAATTTATACTCAATAAAGAGTCAACAAAGGAGGACGACTACAAGGGATGAAAGAAAATAAGAAATCAAAGAATTAAATATGAAGGAAGAGGAATGAGGGTACACAAGCGGAATTTCAAGAGAATATGGTAGAGAAAGAATTACTAGCACGATACTCAAAATGAGTCAACAAATGAGGATGAATGACAGAATTAAAGGAATATGGGTATGGAAAGAACGAAACTATACCCAATAAGGAGTCAACAAATGAGAACGACTAAAAGATACGGAAGAAACAAGGAATCAAGGAATCGAATAAGAAGGGATCAAAAAGAAAGGAATAAGACTAGTATCCAGATCAATATTGATTATGATTCATTTATGCATGCATGGTTGGTGAAATGTTGAGCAGATCCCAGTTCGAACCAAGCTTGTCTAATATATTAGGCAACTAATACATTAGCCAAACCTGGTGCTCTGATACCACTAAAAACCTTGTCACGCCCCGCTTTCCAAAAAGAATACGGAATACGGATACGCGACAAAAGTACAACGAATGATTTTCATCATCCTTAAGCTGTTTCAGAATCTTTACAACACATCACAGATATAATCAGAGTCAGAAGCAAAAGGCACAACCAACATGCCTAATTGAAACAAATTACCAACAAAAATTTACTTGAAACCAAATACAATATTCTCAAATAAATCAGAGTCTGGAGAAAACAAATATCCTGGGTCACATCGCCCAAATACAAATGAATATCCAATAAACCAAATACACTTTATTCAATGTTCAAGTAACAACTAATAATAATAATAATGCAGAAACTCCAACTTAATACATTCTCTCACCATTACCATCTAACAGCTGACCATCCTGATCTACAATTAGTAAATTTGCTGGAAAAGGGGGAAAGAAGAAAACAAGTACTCGTCAATTGCAAGTCGCGGGTCACAAATAATGTAGGATATAAGCACATGGGGAAAAACTAACATATCTAATTAATAGTGGAAACAGACCTAGCATGGTATGGCAGAATCAACTGGCATGGTATACTAACATATGTCAAGTGTCAAGTGTCAAGTGTCAAGTGTCAGATAATATGCAAACAGATATACAGATAGTGTCAACTACTGTGTCACATGGTAGTATCAGACAGATAATCAGATAATCAGATAACAGATAGTCAGATGTTCAGATAACAGATTCAAATTCAGATTCAGATTCAGATTTCATATTCAGATTCAAATATCAGATACAGATTCAGATGTCATGTTCTTATAAGTCTTGTGTGATTACTATCTAGGTAGCACTTCATGCCGCCCATACAACATGATTGCTACAACAAACAATTTCTTTTTAGATTTCGCAGGGGATCATATAGAGCCGTGTACTCACGGTTCAGACAGATAACAGATCAGACAGATAGAACCTAGTGGTTCTCTTCTTCTCTACACCTTCCTATAAGAAGGAATGTAGACAGGGTCAGATAACAGATTCAGACAGACTGATAGAACCTACTAGTTCTCTTCTGCTCTACACCTTTATATAAGAAGTAATGTAGATAGGGTCAGATAACAGAAAATCATATGGGAAATACGGGCCCCCTTCTAAGTACACATTTCTATGCTTTTCCACTACTAGATCTTTCCCATAAACCCCGACTTGGTTACTTTTATTATTGTTATCCGACATACATGAATGTGTACAAAATAGTGTCAAACTAACATCGTATAATCAGTATTAGTTTCAAAGAAACAAATCAGCATGCATAAATAATATACAGTCACATAATCGAGCAAAATGGTGTATGTTCATAATCAGGACAGCATGACAAATCGGTACTAAAATAGTGATTCTTGTCACTAAAGAAATGCAAATATAGATCCGTCGAAGGATCTGGAAATTAGACATCCACACGAATCCAACGAGTATAATTAAGTCATACAGTACTTCACAACATCTTAACTCAAAACAAGTTCGAAGACAGATAACATGTTAAGTCAGAAATCAGGAAAACGAATTCTCAGCCAGAAAAACAACATCAAAACCTCTCAAATAAATTCAGGAAAAATCTGGGATATTCTCCTATATGACTAGAACCAAAATATAAAGTTTCATAATATTGCAGGAAAAATAGATTAGTCATCAAAAATACAAAAGTATCAAGAAAACATAGTTTAACAAATCTGGAAGTCTCAACACTACTGTACGAAAACTAGGATATCTCGCAACCAGTGAATCGAAATCCAATTCCGCCAAAGAGATATGAAAATAAATAGAATTTACTAACTTTCACATTTCACAAAGAATTTTTATATAGTAAAAGAAATCATAGTGAAAATAGGATTCTTTACAGAACAGCGAGCAAAATACAGCACGAATAGATTTTAGAAACGTGCATGAAACAACACATAAAACTTATCAATAAAATTTATCAAAATTTTGGTAATCCCTAACTTAATAAAGAAAACACTGGCCAAAGTTTCAAATCAAAATAATATGTATAAAATAGTTCTTGAAAATAGTTTGTTATCAAAATTACCCAAAAACAGAATCTGGAAAGGATCGACACCTCTGTACTAAAATAGTCATACCTCTGTCATACAAAATCCAAATCAAGCAAACCAGTGGGGTTTGAAAATAGAGGAAATTATCTAAAATTCATATTTTATACTGGAATCAAGATACTGGCTGTAGCATAGACGATAATAGCAACCAAAACAGAACAATGTCAAAATATAGATTTCACACTTCAAATCAAAAATGACATAACTTCAAGAATATTTATCCAAACACATCCAAACTTGAAGTACAACCTCCCAAGTGACTAAACATTATGATTTAGGGTTATTAATATATCCACACCTATTATTTCACATGGGTCTCAATCCAAACCCAAATTCACACCATTATTCACATACATGACTAAGAATCAAGAATTGGGCAATTTCTAGGTTATCACATATCAAGATTTGTGTCATGAGTCATTTATGGCCAAATTATCACAATAGAGACAAAATCCATCAAGGAAAACACAATCTTAGGTTGTCTCTAGATCCAACTACACTATAGGTGAACTTTTTGACTTGTATCAAAGAAATGAATTAGAGTACAAGTTTCCTGCCTTAATATGGAGATGAAAACGATCCAAACACAAAAAGAAGCAAAACCGACGAATGAAAATCCATGAACTCACGAACGATCCACACACGTACTCGAGCATGCGCAATAAAAACCCAAGAGCAAGAGAGCGCGAGACGGCGGATGGAGAGGAAGCGGGAGAGAGAGAGCACGAAAGAGGGTGCAATGGTTAGGAAAAAAAATAAAATAATAAGGTGCAGCAAGGATGAAAAATATATAGGAGCACAAGTATTAGGGTTGAATAAAGGGGCACACAATGGACGGCTACAAGAAAAAAAGAAGTGGGTAAAGCTCCTCGGTGTTGGCACCGTCAAGCGTGTCTACCGCGCCTTCGACCAAGAAGAGGGCATCGAGGTTGCCTGGAACCAGGTAAAGCTCTCTACTTTTGCCTCACGTGACGATCACATGATCGACCGGCTCTACAAAGAGGTGCAACTGCTGCGGTCACTGCGGGATCCGAATATTATTCATCTGTATTCGGTTTGGACGGAGACGGGGGTGAATGGGAGTGGGAGCATGCTGAATTTCATCACTGATGTTTGCACGTCGGGGAATCTAAGGGAGTATCGTAAGAAGCACCGGCACATGTCGGTGAAGGCGGTGGAGAAGTGGTCGAGGCATATCTTGATGGGGCTGGAGTATCTGCATAACCATGAGCCTTGTGTGATTCATCGGGATTTGAATTGCAGCAATGTCTTCGTCAGTGGCAGCTTTGGTCAGGTAAAAATTAATTAATTAATTTTTTATTTTTTATTTTTTCTAATTGCTAAAAGGTATTTTAAAGCTTACAATTTTATTGTCAACTACCTCGATCCATTATTTTGGAGTATGTGTAATATAGTGCATTGTCTAAGAGTTAATTTTCTTAAAATATTTTGTTAGAATTAATACTGGGATTTGGGGTTGGTTGACTTGGAATAAAGAAATAGTCAGAATTAGAAAAAAAATTTGATTTAAGATTTAATTTTGGTGTGTTAGATTAAAAAGATTTGAGGTTGGATTATTGGGTAAGTTGCTAGGTAAATAAAAAGTAATTTTAAAATTTAATTTATTATTTGATTAAATTGAAAGGCTAGGATTTGGGGCTGTATTGTTTAGCGAGTTTCTTTGTAATTGTGTTGGTTGACTTGGAACAAAGACATAGTCAAAATTAAGGAATACATAGGTTAACTTGAACGTTTGAATTTGGATTGATTAGGTGGCATCTTTGCAAGCTTCAAAGTTTTTTATGCAAGTATTTTTAGATGTATTTTTTTTAATAGGAAAAACAATCCCAAAGCAACTATTCTATGCATAATTATTTAAATTTTAATTTAATCTTTTAATAAATTGAAAGACTGGGATTTAAGGTTGGATTGTTGGTTAGGTAAGAAAATTGAACCTTTACGGGGCGTTTGGTATGCGGATTGGAGAATTCCCAGGAATTGGTGGATTCCCAAGAATATGAGGGTGGGAATGAAGATTCCCGAAAATGTTGCAATACTGTATTTGGTATACGACATTACATGCCTGGGAATACTTTATTACCGTGTTTGGTATAGAACAATTCATTCCCATCAATCCATCTCTATAGTAGATATTACCGAAAATACCCTTTTGGCTTTATTTAAAAATAAATAAATATAAAAGTTATCTAATTTAGTAATTAATGTATATGCATGCATGTGCAAAAGCAATACTGATATATATCTTTATAAAACTTTAGCTATAAATGTGTTTTACCTCTGTTGTTAAGCTTTAGTGACCACTCCTGTTGAGCTCCACTTAATTTTACAAGTTTTGTTGAGTCGTTTTCACCTAAAATTTACTAGGAATCTTTTTAATCACATTCATTATGGTGTTTCTTTGTGGTTTTTTATCTGACAGGTCATTACAACAAACTCCACTTATCTTTATTCCAAACAACCCATGACTATTATTGCTACAAATTACTATATCCAAAACTAATACACAAAAACAACCAATAAAAGTACCAATTTTAAATGTCGAACCTGAAGTCAAGATTCCAACTTTACGAGTTTACACAACAAAATTTCCGCCTCAAACAACAAAATCAAAACCCTGGTTTAGAATAAGCAGGCAAAATCCCTAAATAGTAAAAACTACACCATTTAAACCCTGATTTGTTCGGATTTCGAAAAAAGGGTGAACACCAACCTCGATTTGGAATGCGAACGAAACCCTATATTCTGATTAGGGCACGAAATCGAGACTGGCGATCGGTTATTTGAGAAGTAGAGCAAGAAGTAGAAGAGGAATAAAAATTGGATCTTTTTGTTTTCTTTCTTCCGTTCACTACTTTTATTGCGGTAGTGGGTGAATTTGGTTGGAGGGAACAAGAGATGGTTATATGATAAGCCAGAAATCTGGAGGGTGTTTTGGGTATGCAATAATCTCACTCATTTTTAATGTGGAGGAATCCACAAATCCCACCCATTTCAAAGGGAGATAACCCTGAGAATTTAAAATTATTTACAAAACTATACCTATGTCTTACTAAACCAGGTAATCAAGAGGGTAATCCTAGTTATATGGCTAAAAATGGGGTTAAATCGGAACCGTCCAAATTGGGCGCGAATCTTGAAGCTCGGGGGTAAAACGGTAATTTCACATACAAATGGATCCAGAGCGGGTATTGGGTCTCCTTCTCACGGATCCAACAGCCCACAAACGGATCCACTCCGACTGGGTACGGGTCCCGACCCGAGGTAAACCCAGACCTACAAAGAGACAAATCAGGGTCACTGATTTGACCAAGTCAACAGGCCTGATTTACTCTCACCGGGAATCAGGGGTTAGTTTCCTAAACAGATTGTAAGGATTTTTCTCCTAGCAGTTACACAGGGAATCAAGCCTCTAATCACTCCCCTGGCGACTATAAATACCTCCCCTCTGCCACTGTGACGAGGTAATCACTTTTTTTCCACCTTAAGCTCTTTCTTTAATCACCACTGGTTACTGACAAGAGCGTCGGAGGGTGCGTCGCCGGAATCAACCCCGGTGTCTCGCACTTCCTTACAGGTTGCGGCAGGAATTGGAAGGCTTGGATCTGCTGTTCAGGTTTTCTCGAACTCACAAATCTCATCTGTTTACCCCCACACCGAAATCAGCGGTAACAGATTGGCGCCGTTTGTGGGAAACACTACACGAACAGCCTCCGTCTCTTCCTCGTCGCCTAGCCCTGCTCCAACCATGCCTCCAAAGAAGGTCAGATCCAGAGGATCCAACCGCGGGGCCATTCCCACCGATCAGACAGAGGAAGCCCCTGTCAATCCAGCCCAGCAGCCTGAACTTCCTCCCCCGGTCCAGCAGGGCCAATCTCCTCTTCCCAAATAGCAACCCCCCAATGGCCCTTTCGGCCATAACGGGCGGAGGCAGAAGCAGCCCCTCGACCCAGACCATGTCTCGGTTCATAATGAATCCTCGGATTCAATGGCTTCTCACCACCCCGACCTCCGCAACACAATCCTGAACCGCCAAAAAGATGAGGACCTCCGCACCCACCTTGATGAGAGGCGGGCCCGAGAGGGAGCCTCCCGCCAGCATCAGGGTGAGCGGTCCCCTCACCGCCGAGACGGTAGAAGGTCTCCGGACCGTAGGGGCCGAGCGACATCTCCCGAGCGCCGAAGGAGGAGGCCGCACTCCCCCGCAGATCGGCATCATCGGAGGAACAATGAGGCACCTATCACTCGTGCCGAGTTCCTACAATTTTAGGACACCGTGCTGCAGGCCCTCAACCTTCGGCAGAACAACCAAAATGCCCAGAGGGTTCCAACACCCCCGCGGGTTCCCAGTCCTCGCCACCGATCCCGAAGTCCTCTCCCGGCTCCCAGTCGCCTAGCAGCAGCCCTACAGTCCCCGCCGATCCCAGGACTACCGGCGCCGCAGTCCTCGCTCCCCTTCCTATGAAGAAGAGTCCGGGGGATCGTATGATTACCAGCGTAGGAACGATGCCCTCAACCGCCGTCTCCATGAGGTAGAGAGGGGCATTGGTCGCATGGACAGAGAGGAGGAGTCCAGAGCAGGGACCGTCCGGCCCAGCAGACCCCCTTTCTCTCGGACAATCATGGAGGCCCCCATACCGAGGGGTTTCAAACCTCCGCAGTTTGAAACGTACTCAGGGGAGTCCGACCCAGTTGATCACGTCGAAAGCTTCAAGACATTAATGCTGATCCATCAAGCTTCCGACGCCATGCTCTGCAAGACCTTCCCCGCCACCCTCTGGGGGTCGGCTCGGGAGTGGTACTCCAGGCTCGCCCCCTCTTCCATCTTCTCGTTCGAGCAGTTCGAGACGCTGTTCATTACTCACTTTGTGAGTAGCAGGCGAGCCGAGAAGACGAGCCTCTCCCTGCTCAACCTGCGGCAAGAAAGGGGAGAGAAACTGAGGGACTACGTGAAGAGATTCACCGCAGAAGTCAGGTCTATCGCCTTCCTAGACCAGTCAGTGGCAACTGTTGCGTTCCAGTCGAACGTCCTCAACTCCAACCTCTGGTCGTCCCTCGCCAAGAAGCCCCCGCACAACTTTGCCGACCTTCTCCTAAGGTGCGAGAAGTACATCCGGGCGGAAGAGGCTGAGTGCCTCCCGAACTTCGGAGGATCGGCCTCCGGATCGAAGAGGAAGGCGACCGAGGGGGAGGGATCGAAGAAGATGCAGAAGGACAACGGCGGTCAGCGCCAACCTCCCCCTAGGTTCGAGAAGTTCACTCCCCTCACCACCAATGTCTCCACTATCCTGATGGAAGTGGAGAAGGAAGGCCTGCTACCACCTGCTCCGAGGATAAACACCCCGGCCAAGAGGAGAAACAAAGAGAAATGGTGCCGTTATCACCGGGACCACAGCCACGAGACCAACGACTGCCGAGCGTTGAAAAATGAGATAGAGGCCCTCATCCAGAGGGGGCAGCTGGCCAAATTTGTGAAAGCAAGTGACCGGGCGGACCGCACTACCCCTCCACCTCAGGGGGGCTAACAAGCGGTCCGATCGGCGCGATGAAACCCCCGAATTTGAGGAAGAGCGGGTCCTGCACCTCATCCACGGAGGCCCCATGGGGGGCTCCTCCAATTCCTCCCGGAAGGCCTTCGTCCGAGAGGACAATTCAGTCCACAGCGCTCCTCCCTCCAAAGGCCTCGGCATCCCGGTGACCTTCTCCGATGAAGACCTCGAAGGGGTCCGAACTCCCCACTGCGACGCCCTCGTCATCGACCTTCGCATGGCAAACTTCAAGGTGCAGAGGCTCCTGGTAGATAACGGGAGCTCGGTGAACATCCTCTTTCTCTCGGCCTTCCGAGGCCTGCAGCTGTCTCGGGACCGTCTCAAGCCGGCCGGTTACACACTCTACGGGTTCACGGGGGTCCCAGTAACTGTCGAGGGAGTGATAAGCCTAGACGTGACTGCTGGAAACACCCCTACTACCCGGACCGAGCCGATGGATTTCATGGTCGTCGACGTCCCGGCAGCGTATAATGTCATTCTAGGCTGACCCGGCCTAGCCGCTCTGGAAGCTGTCCCCTCAGCGTACCATCTCAAAATGAAGTTCCCCACTCGGTCGGGAGTAGGGGAAGTCAGGGGAAGCCAAGAGACAGCTCGGAAGTGCTACATGACTTCCACTGGGGGACCGGTGCTCTCCCTCGAGACACTAGAAATCCCGAGCCAAAAGTCCGACCCACGTCCGAGCCAGCAGAAGAATTAGAAGAAGTGCTCTTCTCGGACGAGGACCCGAGCCGGAAGTTCCTCATCAGCAAGTCCCTACCGACTGCGCTGTGCTCTGACTTGGTTAAGTGCATCCGGGAAAATCGCGACCTGTTCGCTTGGTCAGCCGCCGATATGCCCGGCATCTCCGAGGAGTTGCTAGTCCATCGTCTAAGTGTCGAACCGGGGTGCAAACCGGTTCAGCAGAAGAGACGAAAGTTCGCTCCCGAGCGACAGCAGGCCATCAAGGAGGAGGTGGATAAACTTTTGAAGGCTAAGTTCATACAGGAGGTAAACTACCCCGAGTGGCTCTCCAATGTTGTAATGGTCAAGAAGTCCAACGGCTCTTGGAGAATATGCATCGACTTCACCGACCTGAATAAGGAGTGTCCGAAGGACCCATTCCCTCTTCCGAACATCGACACCCTCATTGATGCCACCTCGGGCCATGAGCTCCTCAGCTTCATGGACGCCTTCTCCGGCTATAATCAAATCCGAATGTTTCCCCCGGACATTCCGAAGACCTCCTTCATCACCGATCAGGGCCTCTACTGCTACCGGGTCATGCCGTTCAGGTTGAAGAATGCGGGCGCCACCTACCAGCGCCTCGTTAACAAGGTCTTCCAGAGCCAGATAGGCCGGAATATGGAGGTGTACGTTGATGACATGCTCGTACAGAGCATCCGAGGCACTGACCATGTGGCCGACCTCCAGGAGGCCTTCAGCGTGTTAAGGAGGCACAGCATGCGGCTGAACCCGAACAAGTGTGCGTTCGGGGTCTCTTCGGGAAAGTTCCTCGGTTTCATGGTGAGCCAGCGAGGGATCGAAGCCAATCCCGAGAAGATCAAGGCCATATTGGACATGGCCCCTGCCCCGAAACGTCAAGGAGGTGCAGAAGCTAACTGGTCGGCTCGCTGCTATCGGCCGGTTCCTCTCGAAGTCTGGAGAAAAGTGCCTCCCCTTCTTCAAAGCACTCAGGGGGGCTAAGGGTTTTGAATGGGGCCAACCACAACAGGAATCGTTCGACCAACTGAAGGCTTACTTGGTGAACCCCCCTATGCTCAGCAAACCTGTCCCCAGGGAAAACTCTCTTCGTCTACTTGGCTTCTTCCGAGCAGACCCTAAGTGCTGTCTTGGTGAGAGAGGAGGACCGGGCCCAAAGGCCCATCTACTACGTGAGCAAGGTGCTTCGGGATGCCGAGCTCCGCTATCCGAAGATAGAGAAGATGGCCTACGCCCTGGTCATGGCGGCGAGGAAGCTCCGGCCGTACTTTCAGTCCCACTCGGTTGTTGTCCTCACTGACCAACCTCTAAAACAGATCCTCCACAAGCCCGAGACCTCGGGCCGGCTAATGAAGTGGTCCATAGAGCTGAGCCAACATGACATCTCCTACCAACCTCGGACGGCAATTAAAGCACAGGCCCTCGCCGACTTCATCGTAAAGTCCACCATCCCTGAAGTTAGCCACGTCCCAAATGGACCCCCCATTTGGACGGTCTTCGTGGACGGCTCCTCCTGTAGAGCAGGAAGCGGCACCAGTATCATCCTGAACGGTCCTGACGACTTCGTCCTCCAGTATGCGATCCGTATGAACTTCAAGGCCTCCAACAATGAGGCAGAGTACGAAGCACTCATCGCAGGCCTCGGACTTGCCCAAAGTGCTGGGGCGCAGCGCCTCCGAATCCATAGTGACTCCCAGCTCATCGTGAACCAAGTCTTGGGCGAGTATGAGGCCCGAGACGAGCGGATGGCGAAATACCTCGCTAAGGTTCGGGCCCTCATGAGCCGGTTCGAAAGAGGCGCTCATCCAACGGGTCCCTCGTGAGGAGAACTCTCAGGCCGATGCCCTCTCCAAGTTGGCCTCATCCTCCCTGCAAGGTCTTGAACAGACCGTTCTGATCGAGGTCCTCTCTAAGCCGAGCATCGAAGACGAGACATCCGGCTCGGCGGAGTCGTTGCCGGTCATGTTGCAAGATAACTGGATGAAGCCGTTGGTGAAATTCTTGAGGGACGGGGTCCTGCCCGAGGATCCCAAAGAAGCACGCCGAGTCAGAACCCGGGCCGAGCGGTATGTCTTGATCGAGGGTATCTTATACAAACGCTCTTTCTCTCAAATAGACGGCCGACCATACCTAAGGTGCCTCTCTCCAGAACAGGCCGACTATGCCTTACAAGGGCTCCACGAAGGCATCGGCGGCGCGCATTCAAGATCCAGGTCCTTGGCCCGAAAAGCTTTGAATTATGGATACTTTTGGCCGACCCTACTTTAAGACGCCGAGCGACACGTTCGGCAATGTAACTCTTGCCAGAGACACTCCAGCGTCCGTCGCCTCCCTCAAGCCAACCTCGCCTCCCTATCAAGTCCTATCCCCTTCGCAATGTGGGGGATGGATTTACTAGGGCCTTTCCCTTCGGCTCCGGGTCAGTTCAAGTTCTTAGTCGTAGCCATCAACTACTTCTCGAAGTGGGTCGAGGCCGAGCCCCTCGCCACTATAACCGAGAACAAGATGGTTTAATTCTTCTGGAAGAACATCATCTGCAGATTCGGCGTCCCCCGTGTCCTCGTGACGGACAACGGGACTCAGTTCACTGGCACAACATTCCGAGCTCTGTGCGACGACCTTGCCATCCAACAACGCTTCTCGTCCGTCTCCCACCCCCAGTCGAACGGACAGGCAGAAAATGCTAATCGGCAGATCCTCGCAGGCATCAAGAAAAGGCTGGACAGAAGTTCCAAAGGCTTATGGGTCGACCAACTCCCCAACGTCCTATGGAACTACCGCACGAACAAGCGGACCCCCACAGGCGAGTCCCCTTTCAACCTCACCTATGGGTCCGAGGCCGTGATACCCCTCGAGGTCGGAATACCTTCCCCTCGGCTCGCGGCCTACGAAGAGGAACAGAACGCCAGGGACCTCAGGGCAGACTTAGATCTGATAGATGAGCTGAGGGAAAGAGCGTCGATTCGGCAGCAGAATTACCGAAGAAGGGTCGAGTTGGCATACAACAAGAAGGTCCGACCCGCCAACCTTAAGCAAGGGGATCTAGTCTTGAGAAAGCTGGCCATATCCTTCCCCAATTAGAAGAGCAAGCTGGCTCCGAACTGGGAAGGGCCGTACAGGATCACGAGGATAGTTCGGCCCGGAGCCTATCGTCTGGAAGATCTAGAGGGCAGAGAGATTTCGAGGACCTGGAAAGCCGACCACCTCCTAAAATACCAAGAAAGCGCCCCGGCGCCACTCTATGTATCATAGGATACCGAGTCATTCCTCTCCTCTGACTTATAACCTATTTTCATAAATTGTAATATGTAAAACGGTTTCGCCGTGGATTATCAATAAAGAAAGCTCTTTCATACTTATAAATTCGCATGCCTCTCTCCGCCCTTATCATCTGTTTTTTAATTTTGATTTCAACCAATGGCTCGGAGTCCATGTCCTGCTCGACTTTACCTCCTCGGCTCGTCCCCGGACGAGCCAGAGGTAGATCGTCGTTCGGAACTGCTCCCACAACCGTTGAACTACACCGATGGTTCGGAGTCCAACACTCGGCTCGACTTTACCTCCTCGGCCCATCCCCGGACGAGCCAGAGGTAGATCGCTGTTCGGAACTGCTCCCACAACCGTTGAACTACACCGATGGTTCGGAGTCCAACACTCGGCTCGACTTTACCTCCTCGGCTCGTCCCCGGACGAGCCAGAGGTAGATCGCCGTTCGGAACTGCTCCCACAACCGTTGAACTACACAGATGGTTCGGAGTCCAACACTCGGCTCGACTTTACCCCCTCGGCTCATCCCCGGACGAGCCAGAGGTAAATCGCCGTTCGGAACTGCTCCCACAACCGTTGAACTACACCGATGGTTCGGAGTCCAACACTCGGCTCGACTTTACCTCCTCGGCTCATCCCCGGACGAGCCAGAGGTAGATCGCCGTTCGGAATTGATCCCACAACCGTTGAACTACACCGATGGTTCCGGAGTCCAACACTTGGTTTCATTCTACCCCCCAAGCTTGCCTCGCGGCAGACTAGGAGTGGACCACCATTCGGAATTGCTCCCACAACCATCGATCGCACGCCATGACCGACGAGTCCCACAAAGGAAAAGAGCTCGGCTCACCCCTCAGCTTCGCAAGAAGAGGGAGACCGAAGCACTGTTCGGCCACATAATCCGAGCAATCTTGTCTAGAAGCCGAAAATCGAAACCCCACGCCTTCGGTCGGCTGCCGAGCAGGGGCCTTTCCGACCCCGCAAACGGAGAAAACTCACTTTCTCCTCAACTTTTGTGTCGGATCCCGATCAGACGGCCCAGATCTTGCCACCGATGCTAAAGGAAAAGATAGCGTTTTCTTGGGAACTGAGCCGCCTCGAGATTCGTGTCATCATCCGACAGTTCAGATCTTGCCAACGACGCTAAAACGACAAGATAGCATCATCTTGGGAACTGTGCCGTATCGAGATTCGCGCCGACATCCGACGGTCCAGATCTTGTCAGAATCGCTAAACGACAAGGTAGTGCTCCGACAGGGACTCGTTCGCCTCGAGATTCTCGCCGACGGCACCATGTGCTCGGCTCGAGGACCTCGACACGGCCAACACACTCACAAGCAAAATAAGTACGCAGAGCCACAAAGGAATTTCATTAATAATCGGGACACAATACAAAGCAGTCTTTTCATAGTTACAAAATATTTGAAAACAAAAAATACAGCACCGACCCATTACACTTGGTCCTCAAACAGAAATGTCTTCACTGTCCTCTTCGGTCGCCAGCCCTTCCACTTCAGCTGCAAGCTCCTCCGCCTCCTTCCGAAGCTTCGCCTCCACAGTCTGTAAGTGATGGATCTCAGAGAGCAAATCGTCCTGCTCGGATAATATCTTCGACTGATTGTGCTGAATACACTGAATCCGAAGAGCGTTACTAAAAGCTATCTGCGAGTTGTTGTCCTCCCCTATGGGGGTCGCCTCGATGATCCTGCTCTCCAGACGTTGGATCTCGGCGTGTCGTTGGCCGAGGACGGACTGAAGGTGGGCCCGCTCGCTCTCAGCTCGACGTAACTCCAGCTCCGCTCCACGACGCCGCTCTCGGTGCTTCTTCGAGCGCGACTTCGTCGCCCCTGAGGTCACCTCGGCATCAGCCTCATTGTCCGAGCTGTTGGGATCGGTGTATCGGTCTGACGCCACGAGCTGAAAAGAAGGGAAAATGAACAGCCAGATTACAATACACTTCCGAGGCGCAACACTTGAAGAATTTTCCAATCAAACTTTCAAACTCATATTGAGATATAATAGATCCACATACAACAAGACCAACTCTTCTACAAAGTTTTGCAACAATCAGAAGAAACACAAAATGACATGATCAGGGTCTCTTCGGAAGGGGAACGCTTCGGTTCAAGGAAACACGAGGACGATGAGGCCTGACCTCCGAGCTCAATTCCAAACCAACGAAGCGTGACCCCCCTTCGTCGCTGACCCTGACTGTGGCGTCGACCGAGGCACCACTCGACGAGACGGCCGCACTACTCTGAGCATCGGTAGGGCTCCGCCTAGCCACAGGCAAACGTGTCGCGAGTTCGTAAAAGGAAATCCCTCTCTCGCTCTCTTTGCGAGTGCACGACGTACTGTGGACGTTGGCCCTCTCCAGAAGAGGCTTGAGTGACGCAACCTCTTCCTCCAGTTCAATGATTCTGTCTCTCAGAGCGTCGTCCTTCGCCAACTTCTTCAAACGAGAAGGCTTTGACGAGCCCGAGACGTTGGCGCAATCGGTTGCGAGCCGTCAGAAGTGGGTGACCTCGATCCCCCTATCTATCGTGATCCTTCTGAGCCTGTCGACCTCGGCCAACAGCCTCTTGCGCTCGGTCGATGCCTTCTCCAGCTCGGAAGTTAGCTTCTCTTCCGCCGCCGAGCGTTCTTTCTCCGCTAATTCCATGTGTTGGACCTCGGCCAAAAGCTCGTCATTCTTCCGCTCGGCGGCAGTAAGCTCTCTACGAAGCCGCTCGACCTCGCCTTCGGGACAAGGGGCTTGGGGTTGCTTCCGCAGTTGCCACAACTCGCGACAATACTTCCGCACAGCTGCCTTCGTCTCCTCCAGCTTCAAGAGCATGAGAAACCGCCTCTGTCGGCTGTTCGAGAGCTCACCCTTCGTTTTGGCCAGCTCCTTACGAAGGTGTGCAACCTCCGTAATCGGACCAAACCTTACCTGAAAATCAGAGATAAATCCGAGACCCAACACTTGGAGAATTCTACGCCAAATCAAACACAAAATCCGAGACTCAACACTTGGATAAATTTTGGCCAAACAAACTGTTTTCATTCAAAATCGAGAAGAAAGTTTACAAGAGCGGTGGCCAGTCCGCGGTTAGTCTTACAAGAAGAAACAAAACAACGAAAGACTAAAAGAGACAACCGAGTCAGGGGTCGACCTTTTTGTCGTTCGGGTCCGTCGACCCCCCGGCCTTGTCCACGCCATCGCCCTCGTCTTCGTCTTCACTCCCACTCTCCTCCTCGGAGTCGTCCTCCTCTTTATCCTCGGCCTCGGTCTCTCCTGGGCCTTCGACACCTTCCGTCTCTCCCTCGGTATCGAGCAACCCCTGGGGAACCTCCTCCTCCCCTTCCACGGGGTCATAAAAATGGTAGGAAGACGTGTCGAAACCCGGGTTCCTGGCGGCCACGTGGAGCAAGGCTCGACCGTAGGCATCCTCCATGTTCTGGAGCACGTGTTGCGCGGCCTCCTCCTGCACGGCCTTCTTCACCTTCTTCACCATAGACCAGTGTTTTGCCGTGATTTTCTCGGCCCTCTTCCGAGCCCTCTCCGCTTCCGACCGAGCAATGGCCAGCTCCTCCTTCAGCTCGGCAACCTCCTTCTCCGAAGCCTCAAGCTTGGTTGCCGTGTCCTTCGACAGCTGAATGGCATCGGCCAGCTGCTTCTCCAGTCCCGCCACTTCGGCACCCCTCTTTGCTGAGAGGAGCTGCTCGGCATCAAGCAGCTTCGTGGCCTTGACACCCTCCACCCTCTCCCGCTCATGCTCCTGTTCCTTGCTCGCGAACTCCTCGAGCAGGAAGTTGAAGTGGCAGAGGGTCTGAAAAGAAAACAGCACATTAGAACCCGAATTCAAGAACTTAGAAAAATCTCAGAAAAAGTTTCGATGAGGAAGAGCTCGGCCCACTTACCGACATGGTGTTCCGAGCAATCTGCATCGCGGCGTCCCCTGCAAGCCCGGCCTTTAGGGTCGCTCGATCCTTTGGGGTCGGCAGGTGCCTCACCGCCTCCATGCAGATATTGCCATCGCCCAAGAAGCCATCGACATTCATCACCTGCCAGTCAGGGACGAAGATCTGCTTGTGACGCTCGGTTAAGATCTTCTCCGCCTCAGCAGTGAGGGGTGGAACTTGGAGGGACAGTGCCTCCTTCACGCTGAACGCACCACTCGACGAACCGGGAGCATCCCCCTTCGAGGTCAGTGTCGGCGCGCCTGACGCAGGAGGGTCGAGGGCCATGACCTCCCCCTGCTCGGAACTAGCCTCCGACGCAACAACCTTCGGCTGGTCGGGGACCTTCGCGACCGAAGGTATCTTCGAGGCTCGGCCGCCTTGAGGCCCCGCCGAAGGCCTCTTCTTCTTCGTCTCCTGATCCGCTGCCCTGGCCTTCGCCATCAGAGCTTTGTAGTCCATCTTCATCGTCTCTGCACAAGCCGAATGAAAAAATTTAGAAAAATTTTCATAAACTTTAAGCAAAGTGTATAAATACCAGAAGCATACTAGGGTCGATCGGACTGAGACCCCCTCGAAACAGAACCTCCTCGGTAATATCTTTCCAGCTTAACGCTGGCAGAGCGAGGAGCTTCTTGATGACCTCTGCATCCTCGTCACTCAACGCCGGCTCCTTCTTGGCTCACTTCGGCAGCCCATCCTTCGCCCAAACTATTGGGATCACCCACGGTGCGGGAGCCCGAATGATGAAATACTTCTCCTTCCAGTGTTTGATCGAGTCCGGGTTCTCGACCAACTTCACGCCCGTCCGCGGCAAAAGATAGAACCTCTGTTCGTTTCGGCTTGGCTGATAAGGTCGGTAGAGGCTCCGAAAGAGAAACATGCTAGGCGCGGCACCGACCTCTTGGCACCGGAGGACAAACACCATGACATGTCTCCAGGTGTTCGGCATCAGCTGGGCGGGGCTCAAATCGTACCAGTTCAAGACATCAACCACGAACGGATGAAGAGGAAAGCGGAGCCCAGCGATGAGAGAATCGACAGGAAAGACGCACACATCTGTCGAAGACTTCGTATTGGCACGGAAGCCTGGCCCGGGGAGCAGCAGCCCGTACTCGGTGGGGATCCGGAATCCCTTTCGGATCAAATGAAGATCGGCCTCCGTAAGCGAGGAGATGGTATGGTCCACCTCGGACAGCTCTCTCGGTTTATTCTCCTCCACCGACTTGGCCGTCCCTTGGGTCACCTTCTCCAAGACATCCTCGGTGTAGTTCCGAACGCCTCCCACGCTCGACAGAGCAATAGGCTGCCGACCGAACGCCCCCGCCGTCTTCGGCGTCTCGACGATTGTGACCACCGCCTTACCCTTGTGAGACGCCGCCACGACCTCCTGAGGTGGTTCGGCTACTTCACCAGCTCTATCCGGCCGGACGACACTCGGATCGGTCGGCTCCACTATCTCCTTTCCTCTGCCCGCTCGGCCTACGGCTTGCTCCGAGGCGGGGGTCTCATCCGTAATCTTAACCATTTTCTAAAGAGAAGGGAGAGAGACTGACCTCGAAGTGACAGCTACGGTCGGAAAGTTCACCGGAGACAAGGAACGCCTCGCCGCGATAGCTAGCACCACCACCAAGGAGCTAAAAACTTCGAAGGTGAAAGTAAAAACTGGAGAGAGAGAGTAAAAGTGAATAATGAGACTTGGATTAGGGGGGGTGAAGATTTATAGCAAAAGAGGAACGTCCCTTGGACTTCCAAACGTAAGGGAGCGACTTTTGGGCGGCTCTCGAAACGTCGTGAAGGCCCAACACGACTTTGTCTTCCCACCAAGTCAAGTAGCTCGGCACCACAAGGTCTGAATCCGAATCACATGCAATCCGACCCCAGCGGCAAAGAGCCCGGTCGGCGACCGAGCAAGTGCCATTCCGAGCCTGCAAACAGAGAAAACCCACTTTCTCCTCAACTTTCGTGTAGGATCTCGATCAGACGGCTCAGATCTTGCCAGCGACGCTAAACGACAAGATAGCATTTTCTTGGGAACTGAGCCCGTCTCGAGATTCTCCACAACTTCTAACGGCTCAGATTGCGTTGCATCGCTCGGATAACCGTACCCTCGGACGTCCCAAGTCTATCTGAGGGAGCCAGAAAAAAATTTAGATTCAAAGTTTTAAGGCACCGCCCTCGGCGAGCCCCCCAGGCCCCAGGTTTCTGTCGGTGTTCTGCCGACCCATGGGGCCCAGTCAAAAGCAGATCGGCACACCCCCCATCTTTAACTCCTTCAGGCTGGCAACCATCGGAAGCCATCAGCCCGGAAGGAAGACAGAGATGGGAAGAGACCCATCATTCCGAAGATACTGCAGTACCTCGGATATGGACTTGGGTCATCACCTCTTCTACCATGACCTTCCCCGACCCTGACACCCACATCGGAGCACTCAGAATCTGGAGAAGATCATGGTAGAAGAACGACCACCCGTCCTCCCGAAGCAAACTCGACCCTCGAATTCGGACTTGGGTCATCACCTCTTCAACCATAACCTTCCCCGACCCTGACACTCACAACGGAGCACTCAGAATCTGGAGAAGATCATGGTAGAAGAATGACCACCCGTCCTCCCGAAGCAAACTCGACCCTCGGATCCAGACTTGGGTCATCACCTCTTCTACCATAACCTTCCCCGACCCTGACACCCACGTCGGAGCACTCAGAATCGGGTGAAGATTATGGTGGAAGAGTGACCACCCGTCCAACCGAGGCAGATCGCCCGTCGGATCTGGACTTCAGCAGCCAACCCCTCTGCCAAGATCTCCCCTGATCCTGACACCTCCATCCGGGACGTCAGAGTCAGGAGAAGATCTATGCGGAAGAGCAATTCCCCGTCCTTCCGAAACACGTGGTCCCTCGGATCCGGACTTCGGTGGTCTACCCTTCGGCCCAAACCTCCCCTGACCCTGACACCTCCACCCGGGCCGTCAGAGTCAGGAGAAGATTTGGACAGAGGGACAGCCACCAGTCCTTCTGAAATGAACCCCTCCGTCGGATCCGGACTAGGGTCATCACCCCTTCTACCATGATCACCCCCGATCTTGACACCCACATCGGACCAGTCAAAATCAGGTGATGATCATGGTGGAAGAGTGACCACCCGTCCTTCCGAAACAAACTCACCCCTCGGACTCGGACTTGGATCATCACCTCTTCTGCCATGATCTCCCCCGACCCTAACACCCACGTTGGAGCAGGAGAAGACCATGGTGGAAGAACGACCACCCGTCCTTCCGAAGTAACTCATCCCTCGGGTCCGGACTACGGTCGTCACCACTCCTGCCTTATTCTTTCCCGACCCTGACATCCACTTTGGGGCCGTCAGGAACGGGGAAAGAACAAGGCAAAAGAGCGACCACCTCTTCGAACCTCGAAGGAGAAGTTACCCAAGGAAAATACCTCTGAGACCTGAAACTCTACATTGTTGCGATTGAAATGACAAAGGGAGTGGGATACTTATAAGCTCTCCTCCAAGATCTGGCCATTATGACCCTCGAAAGTTGAAACGCCGCACATTAATTGAAGGGCGTCATCATTAATGACCCTGGGAAAATGAAACGCCGCATGAATCCGGGAACGCCATTAATATCCTTGGAAATTGGGCCATACCGAGGTCCATTCCCCCACTGTATCTCGGAACGCCCTTTCACGTCGCTCACACTGCCGAGACCCCATGCCTTCGGTCGTCTGCCGAACAAGTGCCTTTCCGATCCTGCAAACGGAGAAAATTCACTTTCTCCTCAATTTTCGTGTAAGATCTCGATCAGATGGCCCAGATCTCGCCGAGGACACTAAACGAAAAGATAGTATTTTCTTGAAAAATGTGCCCGTCTTGAGATGCGCGCCGTCACCCAACGGCTCAGATTGCGCCACGTCGCTCGCACTGCCGAGACCCCATGCCTTCGTTCGGCTGCCGAACAAGTGCCTTTCCGATCCAACAAATGGAGAAAATTCACTTTCTCCTCAACTTTCGTGTAAGATCTCAATCAGACGGCCCAGATCTCGCCGAGGACACTAAACGACAAGATAGTGTTTTCTTGAGAAATGTGCCCGTCTTGAGATGCGCGCCGTCACCCAACGGCTCAGATTGCGCCACGTCGCTCGCACTGCCGAGACCCCATGCCTTCGGTCGGCTGCCGAACAAGTGCCTTTCCGATCCTGCAAACGGAGAAAATTCACTTTCTCCTCAACTTTCGTGTAAGATCTCGATCAGACGGCCCAGATCTCGCCGAGGACACTAAACGAAAAGATAGTGTTTTCTTGAGAAATGTGCCCCTCTGGAGATGCGCGTCGTCATCCAACGGCCCAGATTGCACCACGTCGCTCGGCCTTCCGAGCCCCTACCCTCCGGTCGGCGGCCGAGCAAGTGCCTTTCCGAGCCTGCAAACGGAGAAAAAAGACACCGAGCTACTACGACCGTTGGATATCACAGAAATTCGCGATTCTAATGATGAACGGCCCAGATTGCACCACGTGTGCTAAAAGACAAGATAGCGTTTTCTTGGTATTCACACCATCATCTGACGGCTCAGATTGTGCCACGTCGCTCGGCCTGCCGAGCCCCTATCCCTCCGGTCGGCGGCCGAGCAAGTGCCTTTCCGAGCCCGCAAACGAAGAAAAAAGCTTCCGAGCGATAATAGCCGATGGATCTCTCAAAAATTCGTGCTCGTCCATGATCTACGGCCCAGATCAAGCCACGTCATAAATCGGTATTTAAAATCATTTTTTATTTATTTAAATCGTTTTATTTATTTAAAAATTACGAAAAAATTGCTAAAAATTCGGAAAAATTAACTAAAAATTCTAGAAAATAATTAAAAATTCGGGGGTACATTTTTGAATCCCTGAACGAACAATTATTGCCTGGAATATACTGTTAAGACCCCCGAACGATTAGTAAGCACATCGCAAAATTAAATAAATAATCCAAAAGAAATAAATAAAAGCTGTCAAATACACGATATGGCTAGGGAACAGCACATGGCATCAAAAATTATCTCACTACCCCCTTCGAGCTTCAAAATTCTCCAATTGGACTCCGATACAACTCCACTAGC
This sequence comes from Hemerocallis citrina, assembly GCA_017893485.1. Taxonomy (NCBI): domain Eukaryota; kingdom Viridiplantae; phylum Streptophyta; class Magnoliopsida; order Asparagales; family Asphodelaceae; genus Hemerocallis; species Hemerocallis citrina. The sequence continues at coordinate 72,273,794 of CM030360.1, forward strand.
CACCAAAACAGTTAAACTACTCCTTAAAGGCTGATCACACTCAACCTTTAGGAGTGGGGGGCTCGTGATATGGCTAAAAATGGGGTTAAATCGGAACCGTCCAGATTGGGCGCGAATCTTGAAGCTCGGGGGTAAAACGGTAATTTCACATACAAATGGATCCAGAGCGGGTATTGGATCTCCTTTTCACGGATCCAATAGCCCACAAACGGATCCACTCCGACTGGGTACGGGTCCCGACCCGAGGCAAACCCAGACCTACAAAGAGACAAATCAGGGTCACTGATTTGACCAAGTCAACAGGCCTGATTTACTCTCACCGAGAATCAGGGGTTAGTTTCCTAAACAGACTGTGAGGATTTTCTCCTAGCAGTTACACAGGGAATCAAACCTCTAATCACTCCCCTGGCGACTATAAATACCTCCCCTCTGCCACTGTGATGAGGTAATCACTTTTTTCCACCTTAAGCTCTTTCTTTAATCACCACTGGTTACTGACAAGAGCGTCGGAGGGTGCGTCGCCGGAATCAACCCCGGTGTCTCGCACTTCCTTGCAGGTTGCGGTAGGAATTGGAAGGCTTGGATCTGCTGTTCAGGTTTTCTCGAACTCACAAATCTCATCTGTTTACCCCCACACCGAAATCAGCGGTAACACCGAGATTTCCTTTTACATTACAGCATACCAAATGCCTCCTTATTGATTTTTAATTTTTTTAAATTAGTTGTCTAGGATTTGGGATTGGATAGTTTAGGTAGTTTATTTGGATTGGGGTTGGTTGATTTGGAATATAGAAATAGTCAAAAACTTGGGTTAGCTTTTTGAACTGATTAGGTGGCATCGTTACAACTAATTGTTTTTTTTGTTGGCTAAATGGAGTTAATGTTAGCGACGATTGCAATTTTATGGGAGGGATTAATTATGTAATCTTTTCGTGTGGAGATGATTATTTAAGGTAATGTTGGTTGCTTGAAGTGTTGTATGTGTATGGGTTAATAGGGATGTGGCGTGTATTGGAAGTATACTTATTTTGTTTATTTTAAATTTTGTTTTGTGGTATATTTGCATCGATTTAGTCTAATGCTTCGGAACGAATAAGTGATATTTTTAATGATTTACAGTGACGGAGAGTAGATAGATAAACCATATAAAGGGGTATTTATATATAAAGTGAATCTGTGGTATCAATGGTCTACATAACTACATGCTACTTTTGTATTTTGTTATACCAATTTGGAATGACGCATTAAGGAAACTAGTATTATACACGTGCTGTGCACGTGGGAGAAAATTGGGGGGAATGAAAAGGAAAAAAAAATGACCTGCACGTGCACTGCACGGATTGGGTTATGGACAAAGGCCTTCTCCCATTATAGTAGTAGAGATTATTGGGATTTTAATTACTAGAATAATAGAGAGTGAATAGGTACATGATATTCAGTATCTATCATTCCAATCATTAAAATCTATTTCAGTCAATTAATGTGTTATTCCAAATTTATATAAGAAATACAAAAGTAGTATACATATTGTCGCTGCCACATTTCCACTTTATATATAATTAACTTTTAGTTTAATTTCATCTGTCTACTCACTATGTTTTTAATCATCATAGATCTTATTGGTTCTTCCAATGCAAAATACTAAGTCAATACAAATAAATCATAAAATAAAAATAACAAACAAAAATTGTATACTTACAGTATGGGTTATGATTTTTTGAATTCTGAAAGTGTAATAAGGGGGGTTTACAATTTTACATGTTCAAAGTTATGGATGATTGACAATATTATAGGAATTCTGGGTATGACAAATACAGGTTTTAGCATGACATCAAAATGACAAACTTCATATGAGTTAAGTCAAAACAAAACTAATTATGAGTTGGCTACGTGAATTTGAATTATGTTTAATTGTTATAATGAATTTTTTATGAGTTGAAATTCATTAATTAATTGGAATTCACATCAAATTCTAATTTTTTATTATATATATCAAATTGTCTATTACTGATACTTGATATCAAATACTAATTATAGTGAACTACAGATTTTTGTTTAACAGAAATTAATGCAGGAGATGTAGATAAGGTAGGCTCAAAATTTGGTAATGAAGTAGAAAAGCGAAATCTTATAGTTGTACGATTCAAGTAATATCGATTAATTAAATTGTATAATAATTTACGAAATTGCTTTTGAATTCATATGTTTTATCTTAATTTAAGGCCGAAATCAATCTTACTTACATTATGGGGAGATTAGCGATCATGGAATGAAAAACTTTGAAAGAACTATCACCCAACATATCAATTATTGCAATTATCTCTATAAAAACCTCAATCTTTGGAGGTAATTATATACAACAAAAAATAATAATGCTATTTATTATTTATTTCATTTATTTATTACTAATTTTTTTAACATGATTCTCTCCCACATCAACAAACAACAATACAATAGATTTAAGTCTGAATGAACCAGAAGTAGATAAAATTCAAGAACAGTATAATTCATTGTGTATATTAAATTCTTTAATTGTTGCCTTTTGGAGTATCATTTACCGTAATTTTTTTGTTTGTTTCAAGATAAATTGTAATGAAATTTTATTAAAAAGTAATTCATTGCAAACAAACAAAAGAAAAGTAATGGATGTGGAAGAAGTGAAACTAACCGACATTCTCCATTGTGCATACGAGGATTCTTCTGATGTATTATAAATAATAAAATTATTTTTAAATATTTTGTTCAATTCTCTCTGTGTCTAGAAATATTTTGATGAATTAAAATTTTATTTAATATTTGAAGACAAAATACTAATATTGCAAAGTTTGGATAAAAATGTCAGAGACGTTAGAGATCCATGGTACATTGCATGCAAAGCCTGTTCAACAAAAGTCAATGTTGAAAATGATGAAGTATATGGTCGGAAATGTAAAAAAAATGATGTTGAATATGACCCAAGGTATACAAGAAAACCATGTGGTTAGTTTTCCATTTTTCCATTCTTCAATAAAATTAAATAAATAAATAAAAACAAAGTAAGAATAAATTGTTTCAGATATGTATTCAAAATCACAATAAAAGATACAAGTGCGGATGCATAATTGAATTTATTTGATAAGGAAGCAAGATACATCATCGGTTGTTCCGCAAATTCCTGGAACATATTAAGAATAAGGAATAATATGTTATTCCCATAGAATTAAAAATGATTAAGAGCTAATTATTTAATTCTATATGCAGGAAAAAATATATTGAAGAATTTGATAGAAGGACCAAGAAATGCATTGCAGATTAGTATACTTTTTATTTTATCAAATTACAAGATGTCACGTATGGAAGAACAACTACAAAAACATTGACTAGATGCACAATAAAAAAGGATGAACAAGAAGTTACGAGCAGTCTTAAGTTCAACAAAGTTAAAGTCGAAAGTGATAATGATCCTATGAAAAAATCGATAATATCAATTTAGGATTTACTAATTTGTTTTTTTTTAATATTTTTTTTAATATCATTTTTATGTTCAAGAAACTTTAAGTCGAAAATGATGATCATTCTTATGAAAAATACAATGATTATATCTTTATGTTCTATATGAAAATATTATTTACATGTTATTTTGTTTACTCATGATAATATTGAGTCTTTTGTTTTAAAATTTTCAGTATTTTGTGTACATAATTAATATATATTGATTATACTATATATTTATTTCAGTTCTTAATAAAATTTATTCTATGATTCATTTTCTTAACAACATAAAATATTGTTAAAATATTCAACATTCATGTACACCAAGCCACGTGCACTTGGTGCACGGTAAATTTCAACTAGTATAATAAAGTATGGTAAATAATAGGTAATGGAATAAGAAGTGGGTGTAGTCTGGGATGAAAACAGGTTGGGTAAGGAATTAAATGGGTAGTTAGGATAAGTCTTAATGGGTTTATTGGGTACCATATGGTATTAATGGGTTGGGTTAAGTGTAAAACATATAATGGGTTTAAATGGGTATATAAAAATTCAATAAGGAGTTGGGTTTTAAAAATCCAACTGAAAATAAATTAACAAATAAAAATATTGTTCATAATAAAAATGTAATTTGCATTACAAAATATAATTTATACAACTAGTGGATAAAATTGATTTTTAATAACTAGTCAAAAATATTAATAAGAACAATAATAATAATAGAGACTGATAAAATAATATTACTGTTGCCGCTAATTTCGGTGTGGGGGCAAACAGATAGAATTTGTGAGTTCTTAGGAAAACTGAACAGTGAACCTGTATACCTGTTCCGTCGGTCTTCGATCGTCGATCCCGCCGCGGACCTGCAAAAAGTGCGAGACACCGGGGTTGTTCCCGGCGACGCACCCTCCGACGCTCAAGTAAGTAATCTGAAAAGACTAGGAAAGAGTGCAAAAACTGGTGAAAGATTGATTACCTCTTAATGGAGATGGATGGGGGGTATTTATAGGCGTCTCAGGGAACAGATTAGGCATGTAATTCCTGTGTATACAGATAAGGAATGTGATCCCTAATCCCCAGTGAAAGGATAGATATGAATCAGGGCCGTTGATTAATATTAATCAGAAACCCTAATTCTATCCTGCTGGACCGGGTTTGTTGCGGGTTGAAATCCGCACCCAGTTGTGGTGGATCCGTTCGCGGGTTACTGGATCTGCGAAAAGGAGACCCAGTACCCGCTTCAGACCTGTTTTGTAGGTAAAATTACTGTTTCACCCCTGAATCTCGGGATTCGTGCCCCATCTGGACGGCCTTGATTAAACCCCTATTTTTAGCCATATCATGAGCCCCCCACTCCCAAAGGCTGAGGTCATTCAGTCTTTGAGGAGTAGTTCGACTATTTTAGTGGCGAAGGGAGTTGTATCGAAGTCTGAATGGGTGTTTTTGGAATCCCGAAGTGGGTGGTGAGGCAATTTCTTTCTCCTTCTTGAAGCCATATGGTGTATCGAGTTTTTGTCTATTTTTTCAGGCTATTTATCTGATTTCGCGATGCGTCAGCTAGTCGTTCGGGGGCTTTAGCTGCGCGTTCTAGAGAATAATTATTCGTTCGGAGGCTTGGAAATATCCCCCGAATTTTTAATTATTTCCTGGAATTTTTAGCTAATTTTTCCGAATTTTTAGTAATTTTTCGCAATTTTTTAGATAAATAAAATGATTTAAATAAATAAAAACCGAATTTTTAATATTCATTTATGACGTGGCGTCATCAGAGCCCTCGATCAGGGCGGAGCGCGATTTTCGGAGAGATCAGATGGTCCCTGTTCCTCGGCACGCTTTTTCGCCGTATACGAGGTTCGGTACCTCGGTACTTCGGCTCGGCCTGGCATGCCGAGGACCAGTGCCTCGGCTCGATGGTTCCGAGGTACGTGGCATCATCTGGGTCGTCCATCTCAGCGTGGATCCCCATAAAACGCTATCTTGTCGTTTAGTGGACGTGGCCAAATCTGGGCCGTCCATCATGACGAGCACGCTTTTTCACAAGATCCAACGGCTGATATGGGTCAGAGCGATTTTTTGCCATATACGAGGGTCGGTACCCCGGTATCTCGGCTCGGAGCATCAGGGCTGTTTAGCCGAAGTACTGAGTTAGGCATTTTGGAGGAAGTACCTCTTGAGGGCTCCACTCCTCTGCGCCCAGTAGCTCGGCTGCTCGGCTGAGCTGTTCGGTAGCTCGGCTGGGCAAGCCGATGGCAGGCAGCAAGGAGGGACGCGTGGCTGGATCTGGGCGGTCCATCATGGCGCGCATCTCGAGGATGGGGTTTAGATCACGAGAAAATGCTATCTTGTCGTTTTGTGGGTGTGGCACGATCTGAACCGTCCATCAGATTCTGTCGCGAATTTTAAAGAGATCCGACGGTGACTTCGCCTCGGGACGATTTTTTGCCATATACGAGGGTCGGTACCCCGGTATCTCGGCTCGGAGCATCAGGGCTATTTGGCCGAGGTACTGAGTTGGGCATTTTGGAGGAAGTACCTCCTGAGGGCTCCACTCCTCTGCGCCCAGTAGCTCGGCTGCTCGGCTGAGCTGTTCGGTAGCTCGGCTGGGCAAGCCGATGGCAGGCAGCAAAGAGGGATGCGTGGCTGGATCTGGGCGGTCCATCATGGCACGCATCTCGAGGATGGGGTTCAGATCACGAGAAAACACTATCTTGTCGTTTTGTGGGCGTGGCACGATCTGAACCGTCCATCAGATTCTGTCGCGAATTTTAAAGAGATCCGACGGTGACTTCGCCTCGGGACGATTTTTTGCCATATACGAGGGTCGGTACCCCGGTATCTCGACTCAGAGTCGAGCCGTTTGTTTCGAAGGTGGGCAGTGGCTCGGTTGCCCAGCTTGGCTGTCCAATAGTTTTCTCGAAGGTGGCCGAGACGTTGACTTGGTATTTTGAAGAGTCTCTTGCTTCTCGTAACTTCGTAACTTTTCCGCCTGTCGCTTTGGCTCCTTAGTAGGCTTTTTGCGTTTCCCAAGGAGGCCCAACTTGGTAGGGGTTATAAGCTTTCACCCTCACTCTCAAGCTCATTTCTTACTTTTTACTCAAGTTTTTTACTTTCGATCTCTAAGTTCTCTGCTAGCGGCGATTTTCTCTCTAAGGCATTGCCGTTACCTGTCGCGTGGGCCAGGCGATTTCCGGCGAGAGCACTCCGACCGTGGACGTCACTTCAAAAGGTCAGTTCACTTAGTCTGAATAATTTTTCTAGAGATGTCTCGAGTGAACTCGGGGAGTGGGGCCTCATCTTCGGGCGATGAGGGTGCCGAGGAGAGGAGGAGGTCGGAGATTCGGAGGAAGGGTAAGCAAGTTGCCGAACCGTCTATAGCCGAGACGAGGAAGGAGAAGAAGAAGAGGAGGGTGGAGGCCCAATCACCCGTAGTGGCAGTGATTGTGGAGAATCCGAAGCAAGCCCCCGAGATGGGACGGTATCCTTCCGTCCTGTCCGGTCATTCGGGGGTCAGGCAGTACCAGGACGACTTGCTGGAGAAGGCGATCTACGGGAAGTCTAAGATTGTCGAAGAACCTAACCCGGCCCTTCCCACCGAAGCCGACGAGCTCATCACGCTGTTATCCGAGAAGGACCTACTCCGGGTTAGAAAGGCTTTCGCCATCCCTCCGGAGTACAAACTGATTCTCCCAGGTCCCGGGATACGAGCGAATTCCAAGCTGCCGTCGTCGGACATGTGCATGTTCGACGTCGACTCCTTGCATGCCGGGTTACGTTTCCCTCTACACCCATTCATCCTCGAGATCCTCGGCTGGTACTGCCTCGCGCCGACCCAGTTCATGCCGAACACATGGCGCCATGTGAACGCCTTTATGCTTCAGTGCTACCGAGCCGAAGTAGAGCCGGATCTCACGGTCTTCCGAGGATTGTATCGAGTAAACCGGCAGCACAAGACGGAGTATCGATACTACTTGGGGCCGAGGAAGGGTGTTAAGATTATAGAAAACCCTGACTCGATTAAGGGTTGGAAGGAGAAGTATTTTATAGTAAGGGGAGAGGCGATTCGGCCCATTCCGACTCGTTGGAAGGTGGAGGTGCCGAATTTCGCGTGCGCCGACCCTGTTTTGTCTGAGGCCGAGGAAGAGGTGGCGAGGAAGATAATGGCTCTTCCGATACTGAGTTGGAGGGATTTGACAGAGGAGGTGTAGTTCGGGTCCGGCCTAAGCCCCATCGACCCGAGTATGCTCCTGACATCTCATTTATTTTCATTTTTCTTTTAAGTTTTTGGTTCGACTTGCTAACTCGTCTCCTTTTTTTTTTGGCTCGTCGCAGAAGCAATGAAGATCGACTTCAACTCCATGATGGCCGACAGGTCTAAGTTGGCCGGGGGGAGAAAGAGGAAGAGGGCGGCTGCGACTGCCTCGTCGACTCCGCCACCCACTGTCGCCTCGACCATACCCCCGCCCCCTCCGACCGTTGAGGCGCCCTCAAAGGTTGTCGTCGTTGAGGAGCCCTCGTCCCCTGTGTTCCCTGGTGTGATCGAGGGGACCTTCGACGTGAACGCGGCGCTGTCGATCGAGGCACCACCGCTGACCAAGGCTGCCGAAGAGATTCTGACCGAGCAGCACAAGCAGCTGTTCGTGCCGAATTGGCGAGTGAAGAACCATGACGGGTTCATCGACAATTCGCAAATGTCAGTGCAGGTCGTCAAGCACTTGGCGACCCCGAAGGATCGAGCCGCGCTAAAGGCGGGGACGGTGGGTGACGACACCTACGAGGTGGATCGGTCACTCGTCTCGGTAAGTTTCTTGTTGCTATGTCACGCCCCGCTTCCCAAAATACGGAATACGAGTGCATGACTAAGCCCAGCGAATGATTTCTCAATCATCCATAAGCTGTAGGATCGACTCAGCATCACAACAAGCATATATAACAAGAGAGATATATAAAACCAAGCATGCATGAATACTTTATTAGCAAAGAAACAACTGAAATATGAATAAACATCCAAGTAGTTTCAAGTCTGAATCAAAGTAACTCGGGAACATCAGCCCGTTACAAGTTCTCAAAACTCAAGAAATAATAATAATCCAAATTAAACAAATAATGCAAGAATTAAATGTTCTAATCTGGTCCTTCTCCACTTGGGTACTAGAACCTTTGCTCAGCAATTCCCGCAGGCAGCTCGTCTCCAAAGTCTGTTTAATAAATATAAACAGGAAACAAGAGGGGAAACAAGAGAAAATGCCCTTAGTGCAAGTTAGGGCCACAAATAGTAAAAGCAAGTACAAGAAAGGGGAAAACAAGATTTGGAACCAAGAATAAACCGAGTTATAAGAAGTAGTGACAAATTCAAAGTCTAGCTGGCAAGAGGGAACATCATAATGACTAGATTGGATAACAACTGCTAGTGGTGAATCACATGTCAGGTATACTTATAGGGGTATTTAATATCAAGCGACAACCTCAAGCCTAGTGTCATATGTTATTTCAAATGTCAGGTTTCAAATGTCAAGTTGGCAAGTCCAAGTTCCAGGCTTTAAGTCTCAGGTATCATATTTCAGGTATCATATCATCAAGTATCAAGTGACAGGTGTCAAGTTCAAGTCTTGTAGTTATTACTATCTAGGTAGCACGACATGCATCCATTATACTACATGGTTGCTACAGTCAAATCAGTTGCGTTTAGACCTAGTAGTGGAGTCTATAGGGCGGTGTACTCAGGCATCAACTAGCAGGTGATCAACCATGGGCTCTAGAGGTGGCCCCCGTAGGCTCTAGAGGTGGCCCCCGTCACCCATAACGTGCCACTTAGTTCTACGTGGCACTTAGTTCCATGTGATCTCAAACATACATCATGTAATCATATAATGGGCTCTAGAGGTGGCCCCCGTAGGCTCTAGAGGTGGCCCCCGTCACCCATGACGTGGCACTTAGTTCTACGTAGCACTTAGTTCCATTTAACATACAACTTGGGAAACACGGGCCCCCTTCCGAGTACACTTACCTATGTTGTCCACTCTATAGTCTTTCCCAAAACCCCGGCTTGTCACATTTGTTCAGGCAGATTTTGTGTTCTTGTATTTATACATGTGAAACAGGGTTGAAATAATCTAATTTAATTCTAAGAAAAATTGGGGATGTCCTATAGGGTGTCCAGCAACTACATATAAAATTTGGGGTCAAACACTCGCTGTTTGCACCGCGAAAATAATTTGTAAAGAAAATATATACAGCAGTTTTTACAGAACTGCGCCTACTGACACAGCTGCAGTATAACGGCCATATCTCCTAGACCGTAACTCCAAATTCAATCATTCTGGAGTCTATCGACATCTACACATCCTGATCTACGTTTTGTATTCAGGCCTCGGGCCCAAATTCCAATGTTAAAAGGGTCGAAACCTCAAAAGAAAATCCAGACAGCAACCTAGGGAAATAATTCACTAATGTAGATTTCATAGAATTATGTAATTTGGTGTCTAAAATCATTATGTGGCACAAATACATGGTAATGGGAATCAAACAGCGAATAATAGTATTTTTCAAGTCATAATAATCATAAATTGCCAAAACACTAAATTTATATGCGTCTACAATTATTATGGGTCCTTAATTCATATGTCTATGTGATTCGCAAGTTCAAGGAGATAAAGGAGTCCAATTGAATTATTATTTAATGCGAGGAAGTTTTGTGACTCTTAGACTGGTGAGTTTGAAGGTTCAAATTGTTTTACTATGATATTCAAAGAGAGTCACAAACTAACTACATGTGGTATTTCAAGGAGACTTGTACTAGGACAATAAGATGTACAAGGTTACTTGCCTTAAATCGACGGTTGAAATCTCCGCTTGTTGAAGCAAATAGAGTAGAAAGATCCCCGGAAATGTCCTCGAAATGCGCGTCCAAAAACTGATTTGAGATCGAGCTTTCCTTGCACACACGATCGGCCCAAAACGGCGGACAGCAACTTCGGATCGGCTGCGGGTAGAACAGCGGACAGCAAAATCGCCCAATCAGATCACTCCAGTGCACTGGATCCAAACCCAGAACAGCGAACACGGCTTCGGGATTTGCTGCGGAACGAACACAGAACAGCAAAACCCAGCCACTCAGATCGCAGCGATGCAGCGGATCAGATCCGAACAGGGGACAGCGGATCCGGGATCTGGTGTGGCGAAACACGGGACACCGATCACCAGCACGAATCTTGATGAGATCTGGCGGCTGAGAATCGCTCCCGCTCTTTCTCTTCTTCTTCTTCGTTCGATCTCCTTCTTCTCCGACGTTCGACTGAGTGGAGCTCGAGAGAGAGGAGTGACGGCGGCTGCTTCGTTGGCGGCGACTACGGCAACGACGGAGTGCGGCGAGGTGGCGGCGACGTCGAGAAGCGACGCGCGGCGAGGTGCTCTGCTCGTGGGTTTCGAACAGGGGAGAGGTCGGCGTTGGGTTCGACGGTGATAGGGAGATGGCGGTGGTGGATGTGGTGGAGGTGCTGGCTGTGGGGGTCGACGAGGATGGCGGTGGTCGGAGGTGAGTCGAAGGAGGTGGGTTTGGTTGGCGGAAGATGGAGACGAAGGAAACGGGTGAAGGATTAGCGGCGGTAGATTTGATTAGGGTTAAAACAGTAGATGATTAGGGTTAGGGGTTTAAATACTAGGTTTTGAGGGTATTGGGTTTAAGAGTTTTGGGGATCCGTTTCAAAAAGGGCCCAATAGGAGAAGTGATCAAAATGCATTAAAATAGATATTAGAGAGATAAAGGAGCAGAATTGATCTATTGTTCATGAAGAACGATACAAATGGCACACAAAGAATTAGTTAAGAAGGACCCAAATTTGAGTTGAGACGAGAATAATGATTCCATTCAATCAGAAGAAATACATGATATCAAAAATAGACGAAAGAGTACAATAAGGCTCAAAACAGTACAAAATACAAATACGGGGAAATAGGAGTTACATGTTAAGTTTCTTTTTGCTAAGTTTACTGCTCGGTTTGCTTAGTGCGCTCATTGTTGTCTCGAGACGTTCGCCGAGCAGGAGAAGGAGCTGAAGGCCGCGAGCGACAAAGACCGGTTGGCGAAGGTGAGGGCGGTCAAGGAACTCGAGGCCGAGCAGAGGAGGGCAGAGGCCCTGGAGGTTCGGGTGGCCGACCTTGTCGCCGACCTGGAGAAGGTCAAGGAGACTCTAAAGGCGGAGTCTGCCAAGGCTGCCGAGGAGCTGGATGCGGCGACGAAGTCCTTGGCCGAAGAGAAGGCGGAGAAGGAGGCCCTGGCGGCGAAGATCCGGGCCGAAGTGGAGAAGGAGGTCGAGGCCGAAGCGAAGAAGCACATGGCCGAGAACATGGAGTGGTCTTACCAAACGGCGCTCGACCATGTTCAGGAACGGATCGCGGGCTTCGAGCGGGTCGGCTACCGACTGTGGCCAGGGTTGCCTTCAGGCGACGAGGGAGAGGAAGGCGAAGGCGACGACGCAGAAGGCGAAGACGAGGAGGGGGAGGACGGCCGACCGGTGGTAGACGGCCAGGTCGACGAAGGGAGGATCAAGGGGCCATCTGTTATTGCGCCCGTGGTCGAGGCGGCGACGCAGGTGGACCCTTGATCCCCTTGTTAAATCTTTGTAGTTTTCGTTTTGTTTTTTCTTCCGATCATTGTAATGCCTTTTGCGGACTGGCCACCGCTTTTTAATGAATGAAGTATTTTGACTCCGAAATTTGTCTAAGTGTTTGGCTCGGTAGTGTGGTATTTCAATTCTATCCCTTTCTTATTTCAGATTGCCGAGCAGACTCATAACACCTCGGCTGAAAATCGCCGAGCCGAGTTGTTTAAGCGATCTCGGGAGGATCGTCTCGAGGGTGAGGTTCACTTGATGAGGAGGATACTTCATAACTTGGAGATTAGGCATAGCGAGGCTTTGGTCGAACTGCACCACTTACGGATAGTCGAGGCCGAGCTATCTGCTAGGGAAGAGGAACTGGCGCGAGTTTCGGCCGAACGAGATGGCTTAGAGAAGAAGGTGGAAGAGCTGCAGAGGGTGACGGTCGACAAGAGTATCGAAGTGACCCACTTGCGTCGCATTATCTCCGACAGCGCCGAATACCCCGGTTCGGCAAAACTTCCTCGGTTTAAGGTGATAGTAAAGGATGACACATTGAAGGATCGCATCGTCGAACTGGAGGAAGAGGTTCCTCGGCTCAAGCCTCAGCCAGTGAGGGCTAACGTCCGGAGCACCTCGTGCACCCGCGAAGAGATCAAGCGAGGGATCACGTTCTATCAAGCGGCGAGCCGGACTCCTATCGTAGGCAAGTCAGCTGCCGATGTCCAAAGCAGTGTGGCGGTGTCTTCAAGCAGTGCTTCGGTTGGAGCAACCGTCAGGGTCAGCGGCGAGGAGGCGTCTCGGTTCGTCGGCCTGGATTCGAGCTCGGAGGTCAAGAAGCGCCGACCCAAAGTGTCTCTGAACCGGAGTATACCCCTTCCTCGGAAGTAACAGACGGGCCGTGTCTTGTTGTTGTAACCTATTCGCAAGTTTTTGTTGTTGTAATCCCCTTTGTAACTTTGACCAAGTTATTAATTGCATTGGGTTTGTTTTATCCGAACTATTCTATGCTGTCTTCTTATTTGCGCTCTAGTCGCACTAACTAGGGTAGGCTCGAAACGAACCGTGAGACAGGTGTTCGGCTCGTCGAACTCCTTGGCCTCGAAATTTTCTCTTTTGCTGCGCTTCTGAGCCTGGCCCGGTCCCCTCAGGTGCGGCTTGGTTTGGCTGTTAAGGTGCAGTTGTTTCTCGACTGCACCCACGTGGCCTGATCGTTGCTTGGGGACCGGGGTGACTTCCGCCGAGCGAGGTGAGGCGATCAGGGCCGTCTGATGTTTGCACGGATCTTGAGGCGGGTCCAGTTCCCAAGAAAACACTATCTTGTCGTTTTGTGGACACGTGGCTGAATGAGATCCGCTCATCACGCCCTAGTACACTTTCTGAGACGATCTGACGGTGGTTTCGTCTCGGGAGGTTTTTTTGCCATATACAAGGGTCGGTACCCTGGTACCTCGGCTCGGCGCGTCAGGGCTGTGATTCGTATTTAATTCTTGCCCGTTTGAGGACGAGTCGGAGAGATAGAGTCGAGCCATAGGAGAGATCCGGTCATTAGATTAGTTTAAGGGATGCGGGAGCAGTTCCGAATGGTGAGCTACTTCTAGTCCGCTTAGGAGCGAACTTGGGAAGTAGAATCGAGCCAAGTGCTGGACTCCGAACCATCGTGTGGTTAGTTTAAGGGATGCAGGAGCAGTTCCGAATGGCGAGCTACTTCTAATCCGCTTAGGAGCGAACTTGTGAAGTAGAATCGAGCCAAGTGTTGGACTCCGATCCATTCAACGGCTGCAGGAGCAATTTCGAACGGCGATCTACTTCCGGCTCGTCTGTAGACGAGCCGAGGAAGAAGAGTCGAGCCGAGTGCTGGACTCCGAACCATCGTGTGGTTAGTTTAAGGGATGCAGGAGCAGTTCCGAATGGCGAGCTACTTCTAGTCCGCTTAGGAGCGAACTTGCGAAGTAGAATCGAGCCAAGTGTTGGACTCCTATCCACTCAACGGCTGCAGGAGCAATTTCGAACGGCGATCTACTTCCGGCTCGTCTGTAGACGAGCCGAGGAAGAAGAGTCGAGCCGAGTGCTGGACTCCGAACCATCGTGTGGTTAGTTTAAGGGATGCAGGAGCAGTTCCGAATGGCGAGCTACTTCTAGTCCGCTTAGGAGCGAACTTGCGAAGTAGAATCGAGCCAAGTGTTGGACTCCTATCCACTCAACGGCTGCAGGAGCAATTTCGAACGGCGATCTACTTCCGGCTCGTCTGTAGACGAGCCGAGGAAGAAGAGTCGAGCCGAGTGCTGGACTCCGAACCATCGTGTGGTTAGTTTAAGGGATGCAGGAGCAGTTCCGAATGGCGAGCTACTTCTAGTCCGCTTAGGAGCGAACTTGCGAAGTAGAATCGAGCCAAGTGTTGGACTCCGATCCATTCAACGGCTGCAGGAGCAATTTCGAACGGCGATCTACTTTCGGCTCGTCTGTGGGCGAGCCGAGGAAGAAGAGTCGAGCCGAGTGCTGGACTCCGAACTATCGTGTGGTTAAAGAATTAAAGGCAGAGAGATGCGATAGTATCAAAAATATGAAAAACTTTATTTATTAATATCTAATGGTCGGCTGCTTCTAAAGTTGCTAGCCGTTATTACAACGAAAAAATAAAGGAAAAATTACTACTAGTAACAGGAAGGGAGTGGTTCGACATCTCGAGTTACTTAGATAGGCGTAGCTGCCTTCTCTTGGTATTTCAAAAGATGGTCGGCATTCCAAGTCCTGGGAATTTCTCTGCCTTCAAGATCTTCTAGCTTGTACGCACCGGGGCGGATCACTTTTGAAATCTTGTATGGTCCCTCCCAATTCGGGGCCAGTTTGCTTTTCTGTCCGGGGAACGAGATGGCCAATTTTCGGAGGACCAGATCCCCTTCTTTGAGGTCTGTTGGGCGGACCCTTTTGTTGTAGGCGAGCTCAATTCTTCTCCGGTAACTTTGTTGCCGTATAGCTGCTCTTTCTCAGATTTCGTCTATCAAGTCTAGGCTTGCTCTGAGCTCTCTGGCATTCTGCTCTTCTTCAAAAGCTATCAAACGAGGAGAGGGTATACCAACTTCTAGCGGGATGAGGGCCTCGGACCCATAGGTGAGATTAAACGGACTCTCGCCTGTTGGGGTCCGCTTCGTGGTGCGGTGATTCCAGAGCACATTTGGTAGCTGATCGACCCACAAGCCCTTGGAGCACTTGTCTAGCCTCTTCTTGATGCCGGAGAGGATCTGTCGGTTGGCATTCTCGGCCTGGCCATTTGACTGGGGATGAGAGACAGAGGAGAAGCGGTGTTGTATGGCGAGGTCCTCACATAAGGCTCGGAAGGCAGCCCCAGCGAACTGCGTTCCGTTATCTGTAACTATGACCCGAGGAACGCCGAATCGGCAGATTACATTTTTCCAGAACAATTGAACAACCCTATGCTCGGTGATTGTAGCCAGGGGCTCGGCCTCTATCCATTTCGAGAAATAGTCGACTGCCACGACTAGGAACTTTAATTGTCCGGGAGCTGGCAGAAATGGCCCTAGTAAATCCATCCCCCACATTGCGAAGGGGATCGGACTTGATAGGGAGGTAAGTGGTGCTTGCAGAAGGCGTCGGATGTCGGAATACTTCTGGCAGGAGATGCATTGCCGAACGTGTCGTTCGGCGTCCCGTAGGAGAGTGGGCCAGTAATACCCGTAGTTTAACACTTTGCGCGCTAGGGCTCTGGAGCCGGAGTGGGCTCCGCCGATGCCCTCATGAAGTTCTTGCAGGGCGTAGTCGGCTTGCCCGGGGGAGAGGCACCTTAGGTAGGGCCGACCATCCACCTGGGTGAAGGAGCGCTTATATAGAATGCCTTCGATTAATATGTAACGCTCGGCTCGGGTCCTTATCCTTCGGGCTTCCTTCGGATCCTGAGGGAGGAGTCCGTCTCTTAAAAACTCGACGAGGGGCTTCATCCAATTGTCTTCGAGGAGGACTGGCAGTGTTTCAACAGAGTTGAGCGCATCGTCCTCTATGCTCGGCTTCAGGAGGACTTCTATCAGAACAGTTTGTTCGAGGCCTTGAAGGGAAGAGGAAGCTAATTTGGATAGGGCGTCGGCCTGAGCATTTTCTTCTCTGGGGATTCTATGGATGAGGGCCTCCTCGAAGAGTGCCATGAGGCTTTTCACTTTAGCCAAGTATTTAACTATCCTGACATCACGGGCTTCGTATTCGCCGAGGACCTGGTTGACGACCAACTGAGAGTCGCTGAAGATCCGCAGGCATCGTGCCCCAGCATTTTGGGCCATTCCAAGGCCGGCTATGAGTGCCTCGTATTCGGCCTCGTTGTTCGAGGCTTTGAAGTTAATACGGAGGGAATATTGGAGGACAAAGTCATCTGGGCCTGCCAGGATGACCCCTGCCCCGCTTCCCTCGTTACAAGAGGATCCGTCGACATAGACCGACCAGACGGGTGGTCCCTTCATTGCTTGCTCGGAGTCGGGGATAGTTGTTTCCACTATGAATTCGGCCAGTGCCTGAGCCTTGATCGCGGTCCGAGGCTGATAAGTTATATCATGTTGGCTCAGCTCGATCGACCACTTCATGAGCCGGCCGGAAGTCTCAGGCTTGTGAAGGACTTGTTTCAGTGGCTGGTCGGTAAGGACGACCACCGAATGGGACTGAAAGTAGGGTCGAAGCTTTCTCGCGGCCATTACCAGGGCATAGGCTATTTTCTCAATCTTCGGGTACCGGAGCTCGGCGTCCCGAAGCACCTTGCTGACGTAGTAGATGGGCTTCTGAGCCCTTTCTTCTTCTCTGACCAAGACCGCACTGAGCGTCTGTTCGGAAGCTGCCAGGTAGAGGTAGAGTGGTTCGCCGGGTATTGGTTTGCTAAGGAGAGGTGGATTGGCGAGGTAAGCTTTAAGCTGGTCGAAGGAGTCTTGTTGCTGCTGCCCCCACTCAAATCCTTTAGCCCCCCTGAGGGCTTTGAAGAACGGGAGGCACTTCTCCCCGGACTTCGACAGAAAGCACCCAATGGCGGCTAGGCGACCAGTCAATCTTTGAACTTCCTTGACATTTCTAGGGGGGCCATGTCCAATATGGCCTTGATCTTTTCCGGATTTGCCTCAATTCCTCATTGGCTAACCATGAAGCCGAGGAACTTCCCTGATGAGACGCCGAACGCACACTTGTTCGGGTTGAGTCTCATATTGTGCTTCCTCAAAACATCAAATGCTTCTTGGAGGTCAGCCACATGATCAACGCCTCGGATGCTTTTCACAAGCATGTCATCGACGTACACTTCCATGTTCCGGCCGATTTGGGCTTAGAAAACCTTGTTGACGAGGCGTTGGTATGTCGTCCCTGCATTCTTTAGGCCGAATGGCATGACTTTGTAGCAATAAAGGCCTTGGTCGGTCACAAAAGATGTCTTAGGGATATCCGGGGGGAACATTCTTATCTGATTGTAACCCGAGAAAGCGTCCATGAAGCTTAGGAGCTCATGTCCCGAGGTTGCGTCAATCAGAGTATCGATGCTCGGCAGAGGGAAGGGATCTTTGGGACAGGCCTTGTTGAGGTCGGTGAAATCAATACAAATTCTCCATGTCCCATTGGACTTCTTCACCATTACTACGTTTGACAACCACTAAGGATAATTTACCTCCTGTATGAATCGGGCCTTCAACAATTTTTCTACTTCCTCTTTGATAGCGAGCTGACGCTCGGGGGCGAACTTGCACCTTTTCTGCTGAACCGGTTTGGACCCCGGATCAACACTTAGGCGGTGGACCAGGAGTTCTTCGGAGATACCGGGCATGTCTGCAGCTGACCATGCGAAGAGGTCTTGGTTGGCTCGGATGCATTTTACGATATCTGAGTATAGGGCGGACGGGAGGGTCTTGCTAACGAAGAACTTGTGGGTCGGCTCTCGCTCCGAGAAAAGCACCTCCTCCAATTCGTCCACCGGCTCGGAAGTCGGCCGAGCGGCATCTTGGGGAATTTCTAGTGTTTCCAATGAGAGAACGGGCCCGAGGGTGGAGGTCATATAATACTTACGGGCCTGCTCCTGATTGCCCCTTACTTCCCCTACTCCGGCCCGGGTGGGGAATTTCATTTTGAGATGATAGGCAGAAGGGACGGCTTCAAGGGCGGCTAGGCCGGGCCGACCCAAAATGACGTTGTAGGCTGCTGGGACATCTACGACCATGAAATCCATCGACTCCGTGCGGGTAGTAGGAGTTTTGCCGGCTGTGACATCGAGGGTAATCACCACTTCAATAGTCACCGGCACTCCTGTAAACCCATGGAGCGTATAGCCGGCGGGCTTGAGTCTGTCTCGGGAGAGCTTCAGGCCCTTGAAAGCATCGAGAAAGAGGATGTTAACGGAGCAACAGTTATCCACTAAGATCCTCTCAACTTTGAAATTGGCCATGTGAAGACTAATGACGAGTGCGTCACAATGAGGGGTGCGGACACCCTCGAGATCTTCGTCAGAAAAGGTGACGGGCACTCCGAGGCCTTTGGGAGGAGGGGTGGCTCGGATCGAGTTCACTTCTCTGATAAAAGCTTTCCGAGAGGAGTTCGAGGAGCCCCCCATTGGACCCCCATGGATGAGGTGGAGGACTCGCTCTTCCTCAAAATCTGGCGTCTCTTCTCGTTCCGGACGTTTGTTAGCCCCCCGAGGCTGGGGGGGAAGCTCGGCTCGGTCCTTTCTCACGAATTTCGCCAGCTGCCCCCTCTGGATAAGGGCTTCGATCTCATTTCTTAGAGCACGGCAGTCGTTGGTGTCATGCCCATGGTCCCGGTGATAGCGGCACCACTTCTCTTTGTCTCTTCTCTTGGCGGGGATGTTCATCTTGGGAGCTGGAGGTAAGACCCCTTCTTTTTCGACTTCCATGAAGATGGCGGAGATGTTAGTGGTGAGGGGAGTGAACTTCTCAAATCTAGGAGGAGGTCGGCGCTGGCCAGCATTATCCTTCTGGAGCTTCTTGGCTCCTTCTTCTTCCGCTCCCTTTCTCTTAAACCCGGAGGTAGACCCCTCCCAGTTGGGTTGCTGCTCGGCCTCTTCGGCCCGGATATACTTTTCAGTGCGAAGGAGGAGGTCGGAAAAGTCATGTGGTGGCTTCTTGGCGAGGGAGGAGCGGAGGTTGGAATTGAGGACATTGGATTGAAATGCTACCGTGGCGACCGATTGGTCCAGGGACGCTATGGATCTGGCCTCAGCCGTAAACCTCTTCACGTAGTCTCTCAAATTTTCCCCCTTCTTCTGGTGGAGGTGCAATAGGGAGATGCTCGTCTTTTCGGCCCTTCGGCTGCTCACGAAATGTGTGACGAAGAGTGTTTCGAACTGCTCGAAGGAGAATATCGAGGAGGGGGCGAGACGAGAATACCACTCTCGGGCCGGTCCTTTGAGAGTTGCGGGGAAGGTTTTGCAGAGGAGGGCATCGGAAGCTTGATGTAGGAGGATCAGAGTCTAAAAGCTTTTGATGTGGTCAACTGGATCGGTCTCCCCGGTGTAAGTCTCAAATTGGGGAGGTTTGAATCCGAACGGGACGGGTGCATCCACTACGGTCCGGGAAAAAGGGGGTCGGCTAGGACGTAGGGTCCTTCCTTTAAACTCCTCTTCTCGGTTTATCTGACCCAGGAGCTTTTCTACTTCATTAAGATGGCGGTTCATGGCGTCATCTCTCCGACGGTAATCTGCCGAGCCACGGGACTCGTCTTCGTATGAGGGAGAGCGAGGGCTGCGGCGATGGTAACTTCGGGAATGACGAGGACTTGGGGTGCGCCTGGAGTTGGTAGGAGCGGGTCGAGGAGAGGGGGACCGTCGGCGAGGGCTTCGGACCGGAGGAGGGGATGGGAGCTTCGGCTCAATAGGATTCTGACGGAGGTTGAGGGCCTGCAGGACGGTCGCTTGGAACTGCTGGAACTCGGCACGGGTGATTGGTGCCTCATTGTTCCTGGGCTGTTGCCGACCTGCGGGAGAGTGCCTTCTTCGGTAATGATCGGGGGACTCCTTCCTCCCTCTTCGGATGGGGGACCTCCTGTACTCTCGGCGACGAGGGGATCGCTCATGCTAGCGGGAGGCTTCCTCCCGAGCCCGCTTTTCATCCAGATGACGACGGAGGTCATCATCTTTCTGGCGTTTGGGGGTTGCATTGCGGCGACCAGAGGCTCGAGGATGATGGGAGGCCATAGAGTCAGTGGAGGCGTTGTGGATGGAGAGGTTCTCTTGGTGAAGAGGCTGTTTCTGAGGGTTAGGACCCTTTGGATCAGGAGGGGGAAGGTTTTGTTGGAGCGGCTCTTCCGTGGTAGGGGAAGTTGCCCTTGTTGCTGATCGGGATCAGGAAGGACTTCTTGCTGGTCAGGATTGGGTACTCGGTTAGACCCCCTTGACCTGACTTTGCGAGGCGGCATGGCTGGAGAAGACCTGTTCTCGGGGAAGAGGAGAGGTTTCTATTTGTTAGTTTCCCACAGGCGGCGCCAATCTGTTGCCGCTAATTTCGGTGTGGGGGCAAACAGATAGAATTTGTGAGTTCTTAAGGAAACTGAATAGTGAACCTGTATACCTGTTCCGTCGGTCTTCGATCGTCGATCCCGCCGCGGATCTGCAAAAAGTGCGAGACACCGGGGTTGTTCCCGGCGACGCACCCTCCGACGCTCAAGTCAGTAATCTGAAAAGACTAGGAAAGAGCGCAAAAACTGGTGAAAGATTGATTACCTCTTAATGAAGATGGGTGGGGGGTATTTATAGGCGTCTCAAGGAACAGATTAGGCATGTAATTCCTGTGTATACAGATAAGGAATGTGATCCCTAATCCCCAGTGAAAGGATAGATATGAATCAGGGCCGTTGATTAATATTAATCAGAAACCCTAATTCTATCCTGCTGGACCGGGTTTGTTGCGGATTGAAATCCGCACCCAGTTGTGGTGGATCCGTTCGCGAGTTACTGGATCTGCGAAAAGGAGACCCAGTACCCGCTTCAGACCTGTTTTGTAGGTAAAATTACTGTTTCACCCCTGAATCTCGGGATTCGTGCCCCATCTGGACGGCCTTGATTAAACCCCTATTTTTAGCCATATCAATTACTACTACTAATACAGAAATCAGAGTAATAATATCAAAAATAAGATTTGTGTAAAAAATATAAAATTCATATAAAATAGTTGCAATAAAATTATTGATCGAAAAATTAGATTTTTAATAGAAGAGTCGATAATACATCTTGACAAAAGAATTTGAAAACCGGAAAAATAATTTGCGAAAATTTTTAAAATACAAAAAATACTCAAAAATACATTTTTGGAAAAACAGGGGTTACAGATCGTCACGGGCCTCGTACTCTCCAGTGATCTGGTTGACCATGAGCTGAGAGTCGCTGAAGGCCCTGATCTATTTAGCACCGGCTTGATGTGCCAGGGTGAGTCCGGTGATCATGGCCTCATACTCAGCCTCGTTGTTAGAGGCTGAAAAGTTGAGGTGGAGGCAATATTGAAGGAGGAAACCATCGGGTCCTCGCAGAATGATGCCCGAACCACTCCTCGCTTCGCAGGAGGAGCCATCGACGTAAACTTCCCACATCTGGTTGGCCTCCTTACTTTCGGGTTGCTCAGAGATGGTGCAGTCCGTAATGAACTCGGCGTGGGCCTGCCCTTTGATGGCTGTCCTTGGCTAATAGCCGCTGTCGTCTTGACTGAGTTTGATCGACTATTTGACCAGTCGTCCGGAGCTCTTGGGCTTGTAGAGTACGGCCTTCAGAGGCTGGTCCGTGAGCACTTGAATCGAATGCGTGTGAAAATAGGGACGAAGCTTCCACGCGGCCATGACTAAGGCGTAGGCTACCTTCTCTATTTTAGAGTATCTGGTCTCGGCGGCGAGCAGAACCTTGCTCACGTAGTACAGCGACTTTTGTACTCTGTCCTCCTCTTGGACGGGAACAGTACTGAGCACATTTTTCGAGGCCGAAAGATAAAGACAGAGTGGCTCGCCTGGTTCGGGCTTGCTGAGGAGAGGAGGGTTGGCGAGGTACTCTTTCAATTGGGCGAACGCCTCTTGCTGCTGAGTACCCCACTCGAAACTCCTAGTTCCGCACAAGGCCTTGAAGAATGGGAGGGACTTCTCTCCGGACTTGGAGAGGAAACGGCCGATTGCCTGCCAGTCTTCCCGTAAGCCTCTGGACTTCTTTGATGTTTCTGGGAGGGGCCATGTCTATTATGGCCTGGATTTTCTCGAAGTTTACCTCGATGCCACGCTGGCTGACGACAAACCCAAGGAATTTTCCTGAGGAGACGCCGAACGCACACTTCGCTGGATTGAGTCTCATATTGTGCGTCCGAAGGACCCCAAAGGCGTCTTTCAGGTCGGCAACGTGGTCCTGCCTCTACTGGCTCTTGACGAGCATGTTGTCAACGTAAACCTCCATGTTGCGACCAATCTGATCCTTGAAGACTCGGTTAATGAGCCTCAGATAAGTAGCACCGGCGTTCTTCAGCCCGAGGGGCATAACCCGGTAGCAATAAAGACCTTGGTCCGTGACGAAGGATGTCTTGGCTATATCAAGAGGGAACATTCGGATCTGGTTGTATCCTGAGAATGCATCCATGAAAGAAAGGAGCTCGTGACTCGATGTAGCGTCGATCAGAGCATCGATACTGGGGAGATGGAACAGATCTTTCGGGCACGCCTTGGTGAGGTCGGTAAAGACTATACTGATCCTCCAGCTCACACTCGCCTTTCTGACCATCACGACGTTCGCCAGCCACTCAGGGTAGCTGACCTCCTGTGTGAAACGAGCGGACAAGAGTTAGTCCACCTTTGCTTTCACCGCCTGCTCCCGCTCCGGGGCGAACTTACGTCGCTTCTGGTTGATCGGCTTCGAGCCGGGGATCACGCTGAGTTTGTGCATGATCAGGTCTTCAGAGATGCCAGGCATATCAAAGGGCTTCCAGGCAAAGAGGTCGACATTGCGGTGAATACAGTCGATCAGGTCGGATTTGAGGTTGGGAGCCAGGGTGCAGCTTACTCGGAACCACTTCGATACATCCCCTGTCTCGAACGAGACTTCCTCTAGCTCGTCTTCTGGCTCGGGTTCTGGCTGGCTTCTTTCGGGCTGTAGCTTGATGGCGTCGAGGGGGAACACACCGTCCCCGATGGCCATCATATAGCACGACCATGCCACTTCTTGGTTTCCTCGGACAACTCCGACACCTGACTTAGTGGGGAATTTCAGCTTTTGGTGCGTAACCCCTATTTTTCGATTTGGTATTTTGAGGGTATTTTTCGTTTTTGTGTATTATTATATTCCTTGTATTTTTTCTGGACCATATATTGAATTATTTTCATTATATATTATTTTCTTGCATTTTTGACCTCCTTGTGTCGATTGTGCGTCGTTTGTTCGTTTTCGCCATTTTGGGATCTATTCTCATTTTCTTGGTCCCGTTCATATTTAATAATTATTTTTGGGCCATGATGAATTTTTAGAAGAGTTTTGACCAATTAGATATTTTTAGCCCTTAAGGAGATTTTTAGGAGCCATAGGATTCATTGCATTTTGTATCCCCATTTGAAATCTACCCAATACCCATTACCCAATTGTATACCTATTGTTTCCTATTGATATCCACTACCCATTAACCCACTTTGATCTCCTATATATATACCCCTAATACTAAATAATCCCTAACCCTAATATTATTTCTCTCTCCCTCTCCTACTTGCCCCCGGCCTCCACCCTAGTACCCCCAGCCTGCCTTCAAAAACCACAGGCCGACCATCCCTTGCTCTCTCCTTGCATAGCCGACCACCCACAACCCTTCCATCCATTATTCTATACTACTTCGCACCATTAATACCTCGTCTCTCCTCCTTCTTGTGGCCGGAAAGCACCAAGGCAGCACCCAACCATCCCAAAACAGCACCTAAACATCTCCCCTCGCTGTTTTGAGTTGTGGGCATCTCCCACTTTGGTTCGTGTGTCAAAGAGATCCATCGTTGGCGCGTTTTGTTCGTGGGTTTCGCTCGAAATCGCGTTATAAGGCGTCCTGCTCGTGGGTTTTCTTTGCTAGGCTTGGATTCGTCGCGATCGTCGTCACAAAAAGGCAAGTAACTTGTACATAATTTTCTTAGGTTGATACAAGTCGAAAGTTCACCTAATAGGGTAGTTGAGACTAGAGACGGCCAAAAGGTTGATTTTTATTTGTGGGTTACATCTCTATTGTTCAAAATAGGTCATAGATGACTTAGAACATGAGTTTTGATAAGTTTATGCCTTAGGTTTCACCCAAAGTGCGACTTTGATCGCGTAGGTCAAATAGCGCATGAAACATATTTGTTAGATTGCCCATAGGAAAATATTAGGTTTTGACATGTTAGAAACCCTTAGACATGATATTTAGATGATGGGTATGCAGCGTTTCGAATTTGGATGAGTTTGGATCATTTTTGTAGAAGTTATGATGTTTTGAAGTTTAGTTGTGAAATCTGGAAATTCGGGTTGTACTGAATTGATTGCTGTTTTTGCCTGGGTTAGAGTCCGAATCTCAACATGGACATTTCTGAGTAATTTGTAGAGGACTGAATCTTTTTCTAACCCCACTGGTTTCACCCGGTTTGGAGTTTGTATGAATTAGTTATGATTATTTTAGTGACTGTATATCGGTAGTGTCCAGATTCAGTTCGGGGTAGATTTTATCATCTATTTATTTTCAAGATCCAAGTTACACATAATATCATGCCACAATATTTTGTCCAGTGTTTCACCATGATGTTAGGTAGTTCCCAGATTTATGTGGTATTTTAAAGATAGATTTTGAGCGATGTCTTATACTCTTAACCCTAATGCACTTTTGCTGTAAACTGCGTGTTGCTCTATGTTGAATGCCGTGTTCACCCTATTTTTATTTACTGCATGGAAATATTATGTGAGATATGAAAGTTGGATAATTTTGTCTACTTTCACCCAGTTTTAGAGGAAGTGGATTTCGATGCGTTATTTGCAAGATATGGTTGATTTTGTACAGCAGTGTTGAGAAATTCCAGATCCATCAAAACCGTGTTTTGTGTTACTTTTCATTTTTGATACCATATCTATACTTTCTGGAAAATATTAAAAATTATTATTTTGAATCTATATATATAGGGGATTACCCCAGAATTTTCGTGGATTTATTTGATGACTTTGCATGCTGTTTTTATGTGTTGGAAGTCATTCCCCTGTTTTCTGGCTGTCCATGAAATCTGTGTTGAAATGAGTTTTAAGCTGATATGTTGTGAACTAGTATAGGTCTTTATTATACTCGTTAGAAGCGTGTGAATGTCTAGTTTCCAGATCCTTTGACGGATCGTGATTTGCATACCTGTAGCTCTCTGAATACCTGTTTTAGTACAGATTGGTCTTGCTGACCTAATTGTAAACATAGGCCATTTTGCTCGTTTGTGTGGCTCTGTAGTACCTATACTTGCTGATGTGATTCCCTGAATCTAAACCTGATTGTAGGATGTTAGTTTGACACCCTTTATCTCACATTCATGTCTGTTTAATAACCATAATAAAAGTAATCAAGCCGGGGTATGGAAAAGATCTAGTAGTGGGAAAAGCATAGAAATGTGTACTTAGAAGGGGGCCCGTGTTTTCCATATGATTATCTGTATTCTGATCCTGTCTACATTGCTTCTTATGTAAGAAGGTGTAGAGTAGAAGAGAACCACTAGGTTCTATCTGTCTGTTTCTGACCCTGTCTACATTACTTCTTATAGGAAGGTGTAGAGGAGAAGAGAACCACCAGGTTCCATCTGTCTGTTCTGATATCTGTCTGACCCTGAGTACACGGCCCTATAATATCCCCTACGAAATCTACGAACGAAATTGTTTTGAATGTAGCAACCATGTGATAAAAGTATGGCGCATGAAGTGCTACCTAGATAGTAATCACACAAGACTTACATTAATCTGAAATCTGAGATCTGAATATATTTCTGAAGTCTGAATCTGAATCTGATATATGAAAATCTGAATCTGAATCTGAATACCTGTAATATGAAATCTGTTATCTGATTACCTGACATATCTGTTTTCTGATTACCTGACATATCTGTTTAGCTAATACTTAACACTTAACCTCTGAGACATATGCTAGGATACCATGTTAGTTGATTTTACCATACCATGTTAGGTTTGTTCTGATGATTAGTTAGATCTGTTTAGTTTTCATGTACTTGTATCCTACTCTATTTTGTGACCCGAACTTGCCATTGACGGGTACTTGTGTTTTCTCTTTTCCTTTTTCCTGCATTCTATGAATTGCAGATTGTGGTGGACAGGTTCAGGATGGTGTTGGAGACTTGCAGTATTAGTTGTTGTTGATTATTTTTATTATTTCTGTTTCGTGCTAGAACAATAATTGTATTCTTGAGACTTGGATTATAATTGTATTTAAGACTTGAATGTTATTTGTATTTGGGCGATGTGACCCAGAATATTTGTTTTCCAGACTCTATTTTATTTGAGAATATGATGTTTTATTTCAAGTAATTTCTGTTGGTAAAATTGTTTCAATGTTGCATGTTGGTTCCACTTTTTGCTTCCGACTCTGATATATTGCTTGCGATGTGTTGCAAAGATTTCTAAAACAGCTTAAGGATGATAATAATCATTCGCTGGGCTTTTGTTACGTGCTCGTATTCCGTATTTTTGGGAAGCGGGGACGTGATAGGGTTTTTAGTGGTATCAGAGCATCAGGTTTGACTAATATATTAGGCAACTAATATATTAGACAAGCTTGGCTCGAACTGGGATCTGCACAACACTTCACCAACCATGCATGCATAAGTGAAACATAATACCAACGCAGATTCTGGGAGATGGAGCTAGAAGACTCTATCTCAACTACAAGAGGCACTGCCGAGCATCTTGGTGATACTCTAGTGGTTCGGAATTTCATGAATGTTTTTCCAAATGAGTTGCCTGCCTTACCTCCTGATAGGGAATTGGAGTTCGGTATTGATGTTCAGCCTGGAACAGAACCGATATCGAAGAGTCCCTACAGGATGGCACCGGTTGAGTTGGCAGAGCTTAAGGTGCAGATTCAGCAGTTACTTGATTTGGGTTACATCAGACCTAGTGTTTCGCCTTGGAGTGCTCTAGTCCTTTTTTTGATAAGAAGGATGGAAGTCGTCGGATGTGCATGGATTACCGAGAGCGGAACAGAGTTACGGTGAAGAATCGGTATCCGTTGCCCAGGATTGATGATTTGTTTGATCAGCTGAGTGGGGTTGCTATTTTTTCGAAGTTGGATCTTCGTTCTGGATATCACCAAGTTAAGGTGAAGGCTGCAGATATACCGAAGACTGCTTTCAGGACGAGATACGGGCACTATGAGTATCTTGTGATGCCGTTCGTGGTCACGAACGCGCCGGCTGTATTCATGAATCTTATGAATCGGGCGTTTTCTCAGTTCTTGGATAAGTTCGTGGTGGTCTTTATCGATGATATTTTGGTGTACTCTCAGAATCGGAAAGATCATGCTGAGCATCTTAGAGTGGTTCTGCAGACTATAAGAGAGAACCAGCTCTATGGGAAACTGAGCAAGTGCAAGTTTTGGCTCGACAAGATTTCTTTCTTGGGGCATATTATTTCTGGTGATGGTATTTCGGTGGATCCTGCCAAGATTGAGGCTGTGAAGGATTGGCCTATTCCCAAGTCAGTTTCAGAAGTCATGAGTTTTCTTGGTTTGGCTGGCTATTATCGGAAGTTTGTCCAGGATTTTCCGAAGATAGCAGGACCTTTGACTAAATTGACTGGGAAGGATCAGAAGTTTTGTTGGTCTGATGAGTGCAATGTGGCTTTCGTTGAGTTGAAGGACAGATTGACGTCAGCGCCTGTGATGACTATTCCAGATGGTTCAGGCAGATTCGTGGCTCACTGTGATGCTTCTTGTAAGGGTCTTGGAGCCGTTCTTATGCAGAAGGGCCGTGTTGTTGCGTATGCATCAAGGCAGTTGAGGCCGCATGAGAAGAACTATCCTACTCATAACCTAGAGTTAGCGGCGGTGATCTTTGCTCTGAAGCTGTGGAGGCATTATTTGCTTGGAGACCGAGTGAAGATCTTTACAGACCACAAAAGTCTCAAGTACGTCTTCACCCAGAAGGAGTTGAACATGAGGCAAAGGCGTTGGTTGGAACTTTTGGCCGATTATGACATCAGTTTGCAATACCATCCTGGTAAAATAAACTTGGTGCCTGATGCTTTGAGCAGGAGACCAGCAGTTTCATTTCTTACTCAGCAGAGAGACCTCATTGAGTAGATGAGGAGGCTAGAGCTTGATGTTGTGTTGCCGAGTTCTGGTCGGAGTTGTTTGGCGCTCCAGCAACAGTCGTCTCTTATTGACCAGATTAAAGAGGCGCAAGCTGGTGATGCACAGTTGCAGAAATTTCGAGCTGAGATTGAGTCTGGGTCCAGGACGGACATGGTTATTCATTCAGATGGTTCTATTTGTTTTGGTTCCTGGTTATGTGTCCCTAAAGGTGAAGTTCGTCAGAGGTTACTTGAAGAAGCTCATCAGTCTTCGTATTCTATCCATCCCGGCGGTACTAAGATGTATCGGGATTTGAAGCTTCATTTTTGGTGGCATAGTATGAAAAGGGTTGTTGCTCGGTTTGTTTCGCAGTGTTTGATCTGCTAGCAGGTTAAGGCAAAGCATCAGAGAACCGCTGGACTTCTTCAACCACTTCCTATTCCAGAGTAGAAGTAGGAACATATCACCATGGATTTTGTGACTGCTTTGCCGAGGAGTCCTAAGGGTCATAATGCTATTTGGGTGATTGTTGACCGTTTGACGAAGAGTGCCCATTTCATTCCTTTTCGTGTCGGTCAGTCTACTGAGAGCCTGGCTGAGAGGTATATGCAAGAGATTGTTAGACTTCACGGGGTTCCAGTTAGTATTGTATCCGACAGGGATACGAGATTCAGGTCTCATTTTTGGGAGAGTCTTCAGAGCAGTTTGGGGAGCAAATTAAAGTACAGTACAATTTTTCATCCCCAGACTGATGGACAGTCAGAGCGGACTATTCAGATCCTCGAGGACATGTTGAGGTCCTGCATGCTTCAGTTTGGTGGGTCTTGGGAGGATCATTTGCATCTGGTGGAATTCTTTTACAATAACAACTTTCAAGGCAGCATTAAAGCTGCTCCGTTCGAGGCACTCTATGGGCGGAAGTGTAGGTCACCAATGTGCTGGGATGACATTGGTGAGAGGAAGTTGTTGGGTCCAGAGATGATCACCAAGATAGTGGATGCAGTGGTTCAGATCAGGAAGCACTTGCAGGCAGCTCAGGACAGGCAGAGGCGGTGGGCTGATATTCATCGCAGGGCATTGCAGTTTGCAGTTGGTGATCATGTCTTTCTCAAGGTATCGCCATGGCGCGGAGTCATTCGGTTCGGTGGCGGGGGTAAGCTTAGCCCGAGGTTTATTGGGCCATTTGAGATTTTGGAGCGAGTGGGCAGGGAGGTCTATCGTCTCGCATTGCCGCCAGCTTTATCAGGGGTGTATGATGTTTTCCATGTCTCACAACTCAGGCGGTATATTCGAGATGGGAGCCACGTGATCGACTATTCAGAGTTGACCGTTAGGCCGGATTTGACTTGTGAGATTCCGCCAGTTGCTATTGTAGATCAGCGGGAGAAAGTGCTTAAGAACAAAGTCATTAAGCTGGTTCGTGTTGCTTGGAATCCTCACTCGCCTAGTGAGTCGACATGGGAGTTGGAGGAGGAAATTCAGCAGAAGTTTCCTCACTTGTTTGAGTAGCTTGTTTTGGTTTGGTTTGGTTGTTTCTTTTTTCATTCTCTTGGGGTTACCCTATGTATCTTTCTTTTGAATTTCGAGGATGAAATTTTTCTGTTGGGTGGGTAGGATTGTAACCCCTATTTTTTTGATTTGGTATTTTGAGGATAATTTTCGTTTTTGTGTATTATTATATTCCTTGTATTTTTTCTGGACCATATATTGAATTATTTTCATTATATATTATTTTCTTGCATTTTTGACCTCCTTATGTCGATTGTGCGTCGTTTGTTCGTTTTCGCCATTTTGAGATCTCTTCTCATTTTCTTGGTCCCGTTCATATTTAATAATTATTTTTGGGCCATGATGAATTTTTAGAAGAGTTTTGACCAATTTGAGATTTTTGGCCCTTAAGGAGATTTTTAGGAGCCATAGGATTCATTGCATTTTGTATCCCCATTTGAAATCTACCCAATACCCATTATCCAATTGTATACCTATTGTTTCCTATTGATATCCACTACCCATTAACCCACTTTGATCTCCTATATATATACCCCTAATACTAAATAATCCCTAACCCTAATATTATTTCTCTCTCCCTCTCCTACTTGCCCCCGGCCTCCACCCTAGTACCCCCGGCCTGCCTTCAAAAACCACAGGCCGACCATCCCTTGCTCTCTCCTTGGCATAGCGACCACCCACAACCCTTCCATCCATTATTCTATACTACTTCGCACCATTAATACCTCGTCTCTCCTTCTTCTTGTGGCCGGCAAGCACTAAGGCAGCACCCAACCATCCCAAAACAGCACCTAAACATCTCCCCTCGCTGTTTTGAGTTGTGGGCATCTCCCACTTTGGTTCGTGTGTCAAAGAGATCCATCGTTGGCGCGTTTTGTTCGTGGGTTTCGCTCGAAATCGCGTTATAAGGCGTCTTGCTCGTGGGTTTTCTTAGCTAGGCTTGGATTCGTCGCGATCGTCGTCACAAAAAGGCAAGTAACTTGTACATAATTCTCTTGGGTTGATACAAGTCGAAAGTTCACCTAATAGGGTAGTTGAGACTAGAGACGGCCAAAAGGTTGATTTTTATTTGTGGGTTACGTCTCTATTGTTCAAAACAGGCCATAGATGACTTAGAACATGAGTTTTGATAAGTTTATGCCTTAGGTTTCACCGAAAGTGCGACTTTGATCGCGTAGGTCAAATAGCGCATGAAACATATTTGTTAGATTGCCCATAGAAAAATATTAGGTTTTGACATGTTAGAAACCCTTAGACATGATATTTAGATGATGGGTATGCAGCGTTTCGAATTTGGATGAGTTTGGATCATTTTTGTAGAAGTTATGATGTTTTGAAGTTTAGTTGTGAAATCTGGAAATTCGGGTTGTACTGAATTGATTGCTGTTTTTGCCTGGGTTAGAGTCCGAATCTCAACATGGACATTTCTGAGTAATTTGTAGAGGACTGAATCTTTTTCTAACCCCACTGGTTTCACCCGGTTTGGAGTTTGTATGAATTAGTTATGATTATTTTAGTGACTGTATATCGGTAGTGTCCAGATTCAGTTCGGGGTAGATTTTATCATCTATTTATTTTCAAGATCCAAGTTACACATAATATCATGCCACAATATTTTGTCCAGTGTTTCACCATGATGTTAGGTAGTTCCCAGATTTATGTGGTATTTTAAAGATAGATTTTGAGCGATGTCTTATACTCTTAACCCTAATGCACTTTTGCTGTAAACTGCGTGTTGCTCTATGTTGAATGCCGTGTTCACCCTATTTTTATTTACTGCATGGAAATATTATGTGAGATATGAAAGTTGGATAATTTTGTCTACTTTCACCCAGTTTTAGAGGAAGTGGATTTCGATGCGTTATTTGCAAGATATGGTTGATTTTGTACAGCAGTGTTGAGAAATTCCAGATCCATCAAAACCGTGTTTTGTGTTACTTTTCATTTTTGATACCATATCTATACTTTCTGGAAAATATTAAAAATTATTATTTTGAATCTATATATATAGGGGATTACCCCAGAATTTTCGTGGATTTATTTGATGACTTTGCATGCTGTTTTTATGTGTTGGAAGTCATTTCTCTGTTTTCTGGCTGTACATTAAATCTGTGTTGAAATGAGTTTTAAGCTGATATGTTGTGAACTAGTATAGGTCTTTATTATACTCGTTAGAAGAGTGTGAATGTCTAGTTTTCAGATCCTTTGACGGATCGTGATTTGCATACCTGTAGCTCTCTGAATACCTGTTTTAGTACAGATTGGTCTTGCTGACCTGATTGTAAACATAGGCCATTTTGCTCGTTTGTGTGACTCTGTAGTACCTATACTTGCTGATGTGATTCCCTGAATCTAAACCTGATTGTAGGATGTTAGTTTGACACCCTTTATCTCACATTCATGTCTGTTTAATAACCATAATAAAAGTAATCAAGCCGGGGTATGAAAAGATCTAGTAGTGGGAAAGCATAGAAATGTGTACTTAGAAGGGGGCCCGTGTTTTCCATATGATTATCTGTATTCTGATCCTGTCTACATTGCTTCTTATGTAAGAAGGTGTAGAGTAGAAGAGAACCACTAGGTTCTATCTGTCTGTTTCTGACCCTGTCTACATTACTTCTTATAGGAAGGTGTAGAGGAGAAGAGAACCACCAGGTTCCATCTGTCTGTTCTGATATCTGTCTGACCCTGAGTACACGGCCCTATAATATCCCCTACGAAATCTACGAACGAAATTGTTTTGAATGTAGCAACCATGTGATAAAAGTATGGCGCATGAAGTGCTACCTAGATAGTAATCACACAAGACTTACATTAATCTGAAATCTGAGATCTGAATATATTTCTGAAGTCTGAATCTAAATCTGATATATGGAAATCTGAATCTAAATCTGAATACCTGTAATATGAAATCTGTTATCTGATTACCTGACATATCTGTTATCTGATTACCTGACATATCTGTTTAGCTGACACTTGAAACTTAACATCTGAGACATATGCTAGGATACCATGTTAGTTGATTTTACCATACCATGTTAGGTCTGTTCTAATGATTAGTTAGATCTGTTTAGTTTTTATGTACTTGTATCCTACTCTATTTTGTGACCCGGACTTGCCATTGACGGGTACTTGTGTTTTCTCTTTTCCTTTTTCCTGCATTCTATGAATTGCAGATTGTGGCGGACAGGTTCAGGATGGTGTTGGAGACTTGCAGTATTAGTTGCTTTTGATTATTTTTATTATTTCTGTTTCGTGGTAGAATAATAATTGTATTCTTGAGACTTGGATTATAATTGTATTTGAGACTTGAATATTATTTGTATTTGGGCGATATAACCCAGAATATTTGTTTTCCAGACTCTGTTTTATTTGAGAACATGATATTTGATTTCAAGTAATTTCTGTTGGTAAAATTGTTTCAATGTTGCATGTTGGTTCCACTTTTTGCTTCCGACTCTGATATATTGCCTGCGATGTGTTGCAAAGTTTTCTGAAACAGTTTAAGGATGATAATAATCTTTCGCTGGGCTTTTGTTACGTGATCGTATTCCGCATTTTTGGGAAGTGGGGCGTGACATGGTGGTAGGCCGAGGGAACCGCCTGGAGGGAGCAGAGCTCGGGATGGCCGAAGATGGCATTGTAGGCTGGCTTGACGTTTACAACCATGAAGTCCATCGACTCAGTCCGTCTGTGAGGGGTCATACTGGTGGTGACGTCTAAGGTCACAATCCCCTCGATCGGCACCGGGAAGCCAGAGAACCCGTGCAGGGTGTACCCAGCTGGCTTCAGCTTATCATGGGAGAGCTTTAGGTTCTCAAATACCTCCAGGAAGAGAATATTTACCGAGCTCCCGTTGTCCACGAGGATCCGATGGGCCTCGATGTTCTTCATGCTGAGGCTGACGATGAGCGCATCGCAGTGCGGGAGCCAAACTC
The DNA here is from genome assembly GCA_017893485.1 of Hemerocallis citrina. Classification (NCBI taxonomy): domain Eukaryota; kingdom Viridiplantae; phylum Streptophyta; class Magnoliopsida; order Asparagales; family Asphodelaceae; genus Hemerocallis; species Hemerocallis citrina. The sequence goes on from CM030360.1 coordinate 72,307,586, forward strand.
CCTCCAGGTCTTCCCCAGAGAATGAGACAGGGAGTTGCTGGACCTGGGGGGAAAGGAGACCCTGGACGGCATTGACCTCTCAGACGAATGCCTTGCTGGAAGTGCTGGAGTCCCCTCCCATGGGCCCTCCATGGATGCAATGCAAGATGGTTTGACCCTCGGGTTCTTCAGGATTGGGGTTCTGCTCGGGACGCTGTCTAGGTGCTCGAGGAGGAGGGGAAGGCCTCCGATTCCTCGTGTTTCTTTGGTCCTGGGCGTCTTCCCATTTGAAATCCCAGAGATACCCTCGTTGAATAAGGGCCTTGATTTCGTCCTTCAGGGTGCAGCAATGTTCAGTGTCGTGCCCGTTGTCTCGGTGGAAGTGGCAATAGAATCGTTGATCCCTCTTTTTTTTGTTGTTGGTCGGTCGAGGAGGGAATTGGATGAGGTCTCTGTCTTCGATCGCTAAGAGGATAGTTGATACGTTCTGCATCAGCGAAGTGTACCACTCGAAGCGTGGGATCAGAGGGACCCTTTTCGCGACGGCCCCGTCTTTTGGGACCTTCTTTGTTGGTTCTGCCTCGTCGGATACGCTTTCCCTTCCCGAGGACCTCTTTGGGGTCTTCCGGATTCAGGGCTTCCTCGGCCTGGATATACTTTTTGACCCGATTGAGGAGGTTGGGGAAATCGATCGGAGGCTTCTTTGCAAGGCAGGCCTTCAGTTGGCCGTGCCGGACATTTGTGCCGGAACACTGCCAAGTCAACCCCTAGGTCGTGGGAGGAGACCGACCTCACCTCTGTGATGAACCTTCGGATGAACAACCGGAGCGACTCCCTTCCTTCTGTCGGAGGCCCAGTAGGAATGCACTCGTCTTCTTGGCTTTTCTACTGGTCACGAAGTGGGCGAGAAAGTTGCCCTCCAGCTGGTTGACGGAGAAAATGGAGCCGAGGCGAGCTTATAGAACCATTTCCAAGCCGGACCCTGAAGGGTGGCGAATGCTCGGCACAGAAGGGGATCCGATGCGCTGTGAATCATCATGAGGGTCTTAAAATTCTCGATATGATCAGCAGGATCACCCTCACCGTCGTAAGTATCAAATTGAGGTGGGCAGAAATTCTGGGATATTTCCGCCTGCAGGATTACGGTGGAGAAAGGAGGTCGGGTCAGCCTGTGACCTTGTGCTGGCCTCGTGCCACCGTCGCCAAAGTGGTCGAGGCGGTTCTCCATTTCTTGGAGGCATTTTAGGACATCTTCGTCATACTCCGACGGGGCTGTCGGGTCGTGTTGGGGCGGCAGTCTTCGGCCGATGCGGCTGAGCGCTGACTCTTGTCCTCCGGGCGAAGGTCTGGGACGGTTTCGGGCCGAGTTGGAAGCGACCCCTCCCCTAGTCCGACTTGCCTGTCGGTTCTGGATAACCCCACGCAGGTCGGGTATGACCGAGCGAGATGCGCCCAACTGGTGTCCGAGGCTGCCCCTCGGATTGTTCGATCCATGAGTGTCAGCGGGGACGTCCTGAGGAGGAACGTCCTGGCGACGTGTAGAGATAACAGCTCTCCTAAGCTCGGTTTGATGGGATGCCATTGATGGCTGGGTTTGGACTGATGTCCGTACTGAGGTTTCGCACAGACGACGCCAACCTGATGCGGTTTGTTTTTGGGGGGCAGCTGCACCAGGTGTGAGTTCTTCTCGATTTGTATTTTTGCAGAAGCTTCAGTACGGATGGTATGCCCGACCCTCGACCGAGGGAACAGTTCGGGAGTAGGCGGGAGTGTGGTGGAGATCGGATGCTCGGCTTGGATCTGGAGGCTCGGCTCGGATCCAGAGATCTCGTGTACCTACACTCGGTCTAGGAACTCTGGAGTTGGTCCCGGTGGCAGACCCTCCGACGATCTAGTCAGTCATTAAAGAGTAACAGTAACTAGGATTTTAGAGGGGGAAGGTTGAATATTGATTACCTTGTGAAAGGGTAGAGGGCCTGGTATTTGTAGGCAGCCCCAACCGGGTCGGGACCCGTTTGGGGCCAGGTCTATATCCGGTTGCCCGTGGGCCTGACATGGCGGAAGCCCAGGCAGTTTAGGGCTGACGTAGCGGAAAACCATGTGTTTTCGGGCTGACGTGGCAGATCTGATGATCGGGGGTGAGCGCCTTTCGAGGGGATTCTGTGGCCCAGGAGGGGCCACGTCATTTTACCCATATCAACCTGGATTTTCTTTTTTTTTTTAGGAAAGGGATGGCCTTAGTCATTTTATATGGCCTCATGGCAAAAAGTTATAAAATTGTATAAGTTAAGGGGATTCACACACATAAATTTTTTTTATAACCAGGCCCACTGGGGCAAAGCAATTTTATTAATTTTCAAAAACTACATCATCATCAGCTAACTCCCTCACTCAAGTTGAGAAGTCAACCTTGAGCAGTAAGTACTTTTGGGCACTGCATACATATCTAGGATCATCTAAGTATCTAAGAGCATCTGTAGTCGTCTGCTAAATATCCAAAATATAAAAAATAAAAAAAAAAAAGTCGTTGTAGTTGTCAGCTAAATATCCAAAATTTGGGTGTCGCATGAACAGGAACATGCCAAATATAGAAGACGGATTGGCAAATGCCAAATTATAGCTGACGAAAGATTATTTTTCGTCTGTTAAATGAGACGAAAGATAATCTTTCGTCTTAAACGTGGGACGACAAACAAAATACCGTCGCTTCAATTGTGAATATGACGAATTCGATAGACGGAGGATAATATTCCATCCGATTAATTAAATTAAAAAAAAAATTTGACAGACGGTAAATTATGTACCGTCCAAGACCACTTGTGCAAAAGGCCAAATCGCCTAGGACGGAAGATTATCTTCCGTCCAAGGCATTTGGCAGTTTTCAAATTTTTTTTTTTTTTTTTTTTTTGTTTGTGTGTGTGTGTGTGTGTGTGTGTGTGTGTGTGTCCTTTTGTGCCCCTTTTGACTGTTTTGTTTTTTTTTATTTTTTTTTGGTCCTTTGTCCCTCACTTCAATGCATTAAAATATATATACTAGGTTTGCCCGTTGACACGTGCCTACGGCACGTCTTCAGAACGGTACACCTTGTTTGATTATAAAAATTAGTTTTGGAGGTCTAGCAAATTAATTGAAGTAGCAAACATAGAGCAAAAAACATATTATATGTTTTTTTTATATTTTTTTTGAATTATTTTTAAAGTTTTTAAATTTTTTAAATTTTTAAATATTTTAAAATTTTAAAAAATATATTTTCTTAATTTTTTAATATTATATAGAAGAGGGAGGGAGAGAGAGAAAAAATATTTAAATAAATATAGGAGTTGTTTTGGGTGGGAGATTTGAATTTGAGTTTTGGGGGAAACTTTTGGGGGAAAATATGTTTTGTAAGGTTAGATCTGGGCCTTTAATTTTTTTGGGGATTGAAGGAGAGCCACTTGATAGCTTTCTTTGTGTTTTATTACATAGATATATATATATATATATATATATATATATATATATATATATGAATTTATGAGACGAAAGATAATCTTTCGTCTGACCCATATTTCGGGTTTTGACGACTACAGCGCAAATCCATTTTTTCCATTTCTATTTGTCAAATACCCAAAATATGACTCAAGGCGACTACAGATGCTCTAACATAACCCAATCAATAAAGTAGTAAGATCCGTACTCCCGAGCAATCTTGTTGGGCACCGACTGAAGTATTTTTATTTTGTTTTTGCCCCTTTTGACTGTTTTGTTTTTTTTAATTTTTTTTTTTGGTCCGCTGTCCCTCACTTCAATGCATTTATATATATATATATATATATATATATATATATATATATATGAATTTCTAAGACGAAAGATAATCTTTCGTCTGACTCATATTTTCGGTTTTGACGACTACAGCGCAAACCTATTTTTTCCATCTCTGTTTGTCAAATACCCAAAATATGATTCAAAACGACTACAGATGCTCTAACATAACCCAATCAATAAAGTAGTAAGATCCGTACCCCCGAGCAATCTTGTTGGGCACCGACTGAAATTTATATAACCTCCTTCCGATTCCTCTTTAGTCCATAATCTGGCTTTTGACCATCTTCTACCCACTTCATTGATCTTATCTTGTGTCTTTATTATTTTTTAGGATAAGTCGGTTACTAGACCGCCAACTAGGAGGAGACAACCTTCGAAGTCAATAACAACAGATAATGGAGCCCCCCCCCCCCCGAACACACACACAAACACAACTAGATTCTCTTATATAGGACCCGTCAAAATTAAGCTTGATTTCTCTAACATTTGGTAGTTGTTCTTTTTTTTTGAGGAAAATTTGGCAGTTGTTCTTACCAGCACTCGCATTCAAGTTGGAGAAGAAAACAAACATACTTTTCTGCTAAACTTGAGCACAAAATATTTCTCGTGCTGAGCCTAAGTCGTACCTCTTCTTCAAGAGCACATGCATTGCATTGCTTCCATAAGAACCACCTGGCGTGTACCCCCCAACACACACACAAACACAACTAGATTCTCTTATATAGGACCCGTCAAAATTAAGCTTGATTTCTCTAACATTTGGTAGTTGTTCTTTTTTTTTGAGGAAAATTTGGTAGTTGTTCTTACCAGCACTCGCATTCAAGTTGGAGAAGAAAACAAACATACTTTTCTGCTAAACTTGAGCACAAAATATTTCTCGTGCTGAGCCTGAGTCGTACCTCTTCTTCAAGAGCACATGCATTGCATTGCTTCCATAAGAACCACCTGGCGTGTACCCCCCAACACACACACAAACACAACTAGATTCTCTTATATAGGACCCGCCAAAATTAAGCTTGATTTCTCTAACATTTGGTAGTTGTTCTTTTTTTTTGAGGAAAATTTGGTAGTTGTTCTTACCAGCACTCGCATTCAAGTTGGAGAAGAAAACAAACATACTTTTCTGCTAAACTTGAGCACAAAATATTTCTCGTGCTGAGCCTGAGTCGTACCTCTTCTTCAAGAGCACATGCATTGCATTGCTTCCATAAGAACCACCTGGCGTGTACCACGTAATAAACTCTCTTTGCCCTAATAACCCTCAACAAAATTTCTATTTTCTAACAAATGACATAAATTTTCGATTTGGAGGAAGTTCAAATTTACCTTAATGTCGAAACTGACAGCTTTCCACCAAGCTTTAACAATGAGGAAGAGGTGTTGCAAAACTTCCACATATTCATGGATCAATAGACAACTAGATAGTTTGATGATGTTGACTTTAAGGCGATTTGAGTTACAATAGTATAGATATTTAGGGACAACAATGGTCACTTCTCAGTTTTTGTGGATCCACAGTAATTTTTTAAGGTCCGTTTAGGAATTCAAACTGGCTGAGAAATATCAGTGTATAATGTCCTAGAAGAAGATAAAGGAATACCAAGTGACATGAACAAGAACTGGGCTAAGATTTGTTTAAAAGCATTATATTTAATCCAGTGGTCTTTAGAGGAGGAAGTCAAATGCAATATTCCCAATGAGGGTAGTGTTGAGTTCTAACTGCAGAATAACTCACAAATGAGATGCAAAACATTAATATCACAAGCAAGATAACAAAAGCAATCAAAAGCCAACACACAAGAACACATGAGTTTTTTTCGACGTTCACCTAATGCAATGGCTACTTCCCAGCGCAGAGGCACTCCTGTGATTTCCACTAGAGAAAAGAAGAACAAGTTTACAATCTCTTAAGAACGCAACCCCAAGGTATAGAATTTTTCTCTACGTCACGTCCCGCTTTCCAAAAAGAAATACGGAATACGAATACGCGACATAAGTCCAGCGAATGGCTTTCACCATTCATAAGCTGTAAGGATCGTTACAAGTATAAACAAGGATAACAACAAATAATCATCCACGCATACATGAGACAAATTAATGAGATCAACAGAAATACTTAAAATAAATACAAGATTCTCAAATATTCAGATCTTGAACAAACAAGTCACAAGTTCTGGGACAAAACACCTAATACAAGAATCCAAGTGGCAATTACAATTTATTTAAAATAAGAAATAAACTCATGCAAGGAACTCCAGCCAGCCTAAAATACTTGGTCACTTACTCCCTCGGGCAGCTGATCACCAAAGTCAGCAAGTTTAATAAATTGCAGGAAAAGGAAAGAGAAATACTTGATGAGAAATATTAGTGTATAATGTCCTAGAAGGAGATAAAGGGATGCCAAGTGACATGAACAAGAACTGGGCTAAGATTTGTTTAAAAGCATTATATTTAATCCAGTGGTCTTTAGAGGAGGAAGTCAAATGCAATATTCCCAATCAGGGTAGTGTTGAGTTCTAACTGCAGAATAACTCACCAATGAGATGCAAAACATTAATATCACAAGCAAGATAACAAAAGTTATCAAAAGACAACACACAAGAACACATGAGTTTTTTTCAACGTTCACCCAATGCAATGGCTACTTCCCAGTACAGAGGCACTCCTGTGATTTCCACTAGAGATATGAAGAACAAGTTTACAATCTCTCAAGAACACACCCCCAAGGTGTAGAATTTTTCTCTATGTCACGCCCCTGCTTCCCAAAAAGAAATACGGAATACAGATACGCGACATAAGTCCAGCGAATGGCTTTCACCATTCATAAGCTATAAGGATCTTTACAAGTATAAACAAGGATAATAAGAAATAATCATCCACGCATGCATGAGACAAATTAATGAGATCAACAAAAATACTTGAAATAAATACAAGATTCTCAAATATTCAGGTCTGGAACAAACAAGTCACAAGTTCTAGGACAAAATGCCCAATACAAGAATCCAAGTGGCAATTACAGTTTATTTAAAACAAGAAATAAACTCATGCAAGGAACTCCAGTCAGCCTAAAATACTTGGTCACTTACTCCCTCGGGCAGCTGATTACCAAAGTCTGCAAGTTTAATAAATTGCAGGAAAAAGAAAGAGAAACAAAACGCCTGTCAATACAAGTTATGGGCCGCATGTAGTGCATGCAACAAGTACTAAAACAGATAAAGGAAATACAGAGTAGCAACAAGAAGCAAGTATCAAAGTAAGCATGGAGGGAATGTGACAGTAAGGTAGAATAACTAAGTCTAAATCAAGGAATAGAATCAAGTGACATGGCAAGATAGTAAAGTGTAAGTAGCATGTGACAAGTATCATGTAGCATGCAAGCAAGTATCAAGAAACAAGTATCAAGTAGCATGTACAAGTGACAGGAATGAGCAAGTGATCATATTATTTCAAGTCTTGTATCTAATCTTATCTAGGTAGCACTTTATGTGTCCCAAATTTTTACCACATGGTTGCTACATTCATGCAAGTTACGTTTAGATTTTGTAGTGGATTATAGAGGGCAGTATACTCAGGTGCAAGTATCAAGTAATCATGTGTCAAGTACCAAAAATCAAGTATCATGTGCCAAGTAATCACGTGTCAAGTATCAAGTAGGATCTGTGGATCCCCTCCGAGTACACATCTCCTGTGGGAAAGCATGTAGTCGGGTAAGTAAATGGGAAACATGGACCTCCTTCCAAGTACACATTTCTGTATTTTTCAGTACTAGATCTTTCCCTTAACTCCGGCTTGATTTCTTGTTATTACTGTTTAAGACAAGCATGAACGTGCACAAACAAGGCAAGAAACACATGGCAAGAAACAAGGGACAAGTTCAAGTTGGATAGAAGACATGGATGGGTGGCGAAACAATTCATAATAGACTAGGTCAACGAAACTTTCAATTCTGGACAGCAAGACATGACTGCACCAAATCTGATATTCCCATTGCCACAAGAATGCAAATCTGGATCCGTCATAAAATCTAGAAAATAGAATCTCGGCCGAATCCAGCACATATACATAAGTCATACAACAACTACAGCAACAAGGTTCAAAACAGCATTTGATACGGAATTTATGTTCAGCCAGTAATCACAAAGTTGTATTCATAAGTATGAAAATGGCATAAAAACACATTAATTAAATCTAGGAAAAATATAAAAGTTTCCCTAGTATGCCTAGTATCAGCAAATAAAATTTTATAATATTCCATTTCGGATATAAATTCGGAAAAACAGAAAGATACAGCAAGTTTATGAATCTGAAATTTTTGACACAGCAGTACTAAAATAGTGATAGATCACAAAGTATAACTCGAAATCCAAATCCATCAAAAGCTTGTAAAATAGACACAGCAGGCTACATTTTATATTCACAAGTTTTAATCAATAGCGACTGGAATCGGGTTTAAAATATGGTTTTTTACTGAACAGCATGCAGTTTGGAAATATATTGGTTCGTTCACAAACATGGAATAGATTATAAAGCCAACAAATAAATATACAAAAATTAGGAGTTGATCCAGTCATGTTTAGTCATACCCAGAAAAATATTAGATTCAAATCTTACTTTGAACATCAGTTTTAAAATAAATAACCATACAATAACTCATAAAACAAAATTTGGAAATTTTCAGGCACAGCTGCAGTCTAATATCGATAACTCACACATCAAAAATTGAAACTGAGTTCTGTCGAAAGTTCTGAAGAACAGACAACGAAGCCTAAAAAATCATATTCATAGAATAATTTATTTTACTCGCCTTAACAGGGTCTAAAATACTGAACCAAAATAGGGCAGCAACAAAAAAAAACTCTTCTCATGCATTTAGTTCAAACAACTCATATGTAATAGATCCAAATTAAGGTAAGATTTAAAATATGATATACTAGATATTCAAAACAACATGGTATGGGTATTTAACAAGTCTAACTACAAGTTCACACATCTAATACATCAAGCATGCAACAAACACACAACTATCATAGATCACGAAAAACATACATACATGCATCAAGAGTCTATCTAGATCTAGTTTATTTTCATGTCATGTGTGTGACAACTATGATAATGGATAAAGACTATGAATGGATCGAATGAATGAGATCAAGATCTAACAAGTAATTATTATGAGGATGAACACAAAACAAAAACAAGACTACATGCGGTATTTTGTGCTTGTATATACAACAAAATTATACAAGTTACTTGCCTTGGGGTGTAGACGAAGAATCCGACGAAAAGAGAATAACGGGAATGGATCCCGGGCAACGAACACGCGAACCAAGCGAGTCTGGATGAGATGATCACGATCACGATCGGATAGGACGGTCAAGATCACCCCGATGGTGATGATTAAGATGATTGACTATCGGACAGCGGATAGAGATCCAAGTCCACTGCTTGGTGGAAACACACTGAGACAGCGGCAGTGCACCAGCAGATGGGCTTCGACTATGACCGCAGGTGGACGAGGACGGAGCGCAGTGTCGAGGGGAGCTCGACGGAGGGATGCAGCAGCGAGCGGGGGTTGTTGTCATTGGGGTGCAAGGCGGCAGTAGCAACAGGGGGGTCACGACAGGAGATGGCGATGGCTTGCATACGGGGGGTGGAGCGACAGGACGATGGAAAGAGGGGACGATGGAGAACGTGGGTAGAGGCAAAGGTAAGGAGCTTGGGCAAAAGGGTAGGCAGACGACGAGGCCGAAGGGTAAAGGAAGGAAGAAGGTGGTCGGGTGGTCTGCAGTGGGTGGAGGAGCACAGTCGATGATGTCGGGGAAGAGGGAGACGGGGTAAGGGTGATGAACAGTGGAGTTTAGGCAGCTAGGGTATTAAGGAGGTAATTAGATTTAGGGTTAAGGATAATTAATAGTGGTGTTTATATAGGAGTGAAAATTAGGGTTTAGGGTTAAACAGGTTAATGGGTTTGGGTTTCGGATCCAATAGGGAGATAATAATAGGGCTTTAATAGGGTAGGATTGGATCCAAACGGGTAGGAAGCAAAATATAATAACTAATTAGACCATGAACAAATAAATTAGGATTTAAACAATTCATCAAGAGATAAACAATTGGCAGGAAAAAAAATCGAATTACGAAGGTTGAAATCACATATGACAAACGAACAGATGAATTTTATTGAAAAAGAGGGAAACAATCACACGATCCAGAAGAATGAAAGAGTACAATTAGATAAAATACACTGGAAAGATAAATACAGTACAAAATACAAGAAAATGAAAACAGGAGTTACACTCTATCTCCCTCTCTCACTCTCTGACGGCTAATAAATCTCTTTATACAGATAGAACTCTCTTCACATAACCCTAAAATCATACTCAATACAATATATCTATGTTTATATCAAATTATGTCACAGTCGCAGATCAAACAGTGCCGTGCGATCTACCGCAAACTTGGACGATCGACCGCAACTATCCTTCAAGTGTACAGGGATCCAACAGAAAGCGGGACAGTCGACTGTGCAATCGACTGTTCATTTCCTTCGAGTGTGCAGGGTTCCAACAGATAGCGAGACGGTCGACTGCACTGCTCTCAACTTAAGAGACTGTGCATGTCGGTTGACTGCGCGGTCGATCACACTTTTCTTCCTACAGTGGCTAGCTGCAGTTGAGCTGTTTGCTCCAACTTTGACACTTCTTTTTGTCATTCTTCTTCAACCCATTATCATGTATTGGATCCACATGTTGATTCTTTATTTTGATGATTACAACACAATGCAAAGTTGTTGTGCTACCTCTCATATATTGCAGGTTGTATCAAAAGTTTATCATGTATGATACACAAAGGCCTCAAAGCAAATTGATCAAGCAAGTTGTTCTAAAGCTAAAGAATGATCAAACAAAGCTTCATACAAGGACAATGGCTAAAGCTTCTCTCAAGACTAAAGACTCAAGTCAAGACCAAAGCTTCAATGTCTTATATTTTGTGTTGTAAAAACAAATGCAATCTTCTTTTGTTGAGTCTTAGATTGATGTAAAAGCCTTGTCACACACACACACTCACATATAATTTTATAACTGTGTGGTTTTCAAAAATAAAGGTCAAAATAGTTTGAACTAGGTCAGCTGTTGAGTACCAGTCGACTGCCATTAAGGACCAGTCGACTGTACCTGTACAAAACTATCTGAGCTTCTTCAAATCCTGGCCAGTCGACTCATAACGGCAACCAGGTCGACTGTTCAAGCCGTTTTGACAGATTTCTGATTTCAAATTTTGATTTTTTTTATTTCAAAAAGATATATCTGTTTGTAAACAGTTGAAAGAATTGTTTTTGCAACTTCCAGGGATTCTACTCTATAAATAGAGGCTTAGAATCACCATGGAAGGGTTCCCAAGCCTTTTCAGAAAAAGTTTAAGTGTTCTTACTTTCAAAGAGAAAAAGCTTCTTTTCAAACACTCTAATTCTTAAGACTTGGTTCTCTAAGTTCAATCCAACATAACATTGAATTCGTTTTGGATTGAATTCAAAAGTTGACCGAATAGCCACGTACAAAATCACAATCACAACAAGGCTATAGGTTGATTGTAAACAATTTTATTGTTTTCTTTTCCTCTCGGTTGGAGAGTAGGACTTTAGGGTGTAGAGTCAGGTTTTCACTCTTAGTGGAAGAGTGGGTTGCTTTCTCTAGTGGTGAAGAGGACTACGGGTTGGATAATGTTATTATCTAATGCCGTAGGGTATTCTTGCACATTTTTCAAGAATAGTGGAAAATCTCAAGTGGGTTGCTTGCGGACTGGATTTAGGTCGGAAGGACCGAATCAGGATACATCGTGTGTACTCTGTGGTTGGAATTTCTGTGGTTGTATCTCTTGAACCTTTTATTACTTGCATTTTAATTCTCTCAAAACCATTCTGGTAAGTCGACTGTATTCCCATCTTAAATCGATTGATCAGACTGGTATTACAATCTTCTTAGAAACTCTTCTAGCAAGTCGACTGCCTCTCTGATTAAGTCGACTTATCAGACCAGTATCAAAATACTCTTCTACTCTGACGCCTCAGTCGACTGAACTACTTTTTATAGTCGACTGAATAGAAGATAATTTTTAAATTCCGCAATTAAGTTTTATAAAACACTATTCACCCCCCTCTAGTGTTTCTTGCCTTGCCTACAGGATCCAACACCACAAACCCCAAAAATCTCCCACTTGGAGACATACACAAGGTCTCTAACCTATTTTCATTCTTTCATTAGCCTAGTCTAGGCCTGTTTACGAGTCTCCTCAACTTTTAACCTGAAGACAATCTGATAGCGGTATAGCAGAACTGATGCACTACTGTCCATTACATTCGTGAGCATGACCACCGGATTCTTAGTGCCAATTATCTTAGATATCTTCAACCATTTCTTTTCAACCACCATTCTAATAAAATAATACCTCATCTGAATGTGCTGAGTCCTAGAGTGATATGCCGAGTTTTCCGCTAAGAAAATTGGATTTTGACTATTACATCATAGCTCTCCTATGGGTTCCTTTCTGGACAACTATTTCATAAGCTCCGAAATCCACAACATGTCTTTCGTTGCCTCAGTGAGTGCCATATACTCTGACTCCATGGTTGACTGTGCTACAACCTTTTGTAGCTGTGAAACCCAACTAACAGTTGTACATCTAACTGTAAATACATACCTTGTAGTATTTTTGCAATCATCACGATCGCCCAAAAAATTTGCATCCACGTAACATGTATATGTAAAGAATCTCCCTCAAAACAAAGAGAGTGATATGAAGTACCTACAAGATACCTGAGAATCCACTTCACTGAATCTCAATGATGCTTACCTAGATTCTTCCTGTAACGGCTGACAACTTTCACTGTTTGTACCATGTCTGGTCTTGTAGACACCATCGTATACATCAAACTCCCAATGGCTGAGGCATAAGGAACATTTGCAATTTTCCTCCATCTCTGCCTCTGTTGTCGGACATAAATCAGTAGATAACTTGAAGTGTGCAACCAAGGAACAAGTGATTGGCCTCACGCCATCCATATTGAATCTTTTCAACCTCTTTTTCATGTAGTCCGCTTGTGATAACCAAAGCTTCTTGCTTTTCTTTCCTATACTGATCTTCATATCGAGGATTTGCTTTGCTTCACCCAAGTCCTTCATTGAAAACTCTGAAGCTAGTACATTTTTCACATTCTTGACTTCTCCATACATGAACTTACTAACAACATGTCGTCTACATACATTGCCAAGGTAATTATATCATTACCTTCATATCTACGAATATATACAAAAATGATCCGGTTCGCATCTCTCGAAACCCTTTCCTCTCATAAAGCAGTCAAACTTCAAGTACCATTGTCATGGTGCTTGTTTGAGCCCGTAAAGGCTCTTCTTCAGTCGACACACCATATTTTCATTCCATTTTACTTCAAAACATGTGGGTTGCCTCATGTACAGCTCTTCTTCGACATCACCATAGAGAAATATTGTTTTCACATCCAACTGCTCTAAGTGCCAGTCTTCAATTACCATAATACTAAGCAGAACCCTGATTGAAGTCATCTTCACTCATGTGCAAAAATTGCACTGTAGCCGATATCTTCCCTTTGAGGGAATCCTTTCACAACAAGTCTTGCCTTATACTTCTTACTATCATCTTCCTCATTCTTGACTCTGAAAATCTATTTATTCATAAGTGTGCATTTCCCTATAGGTAACTTGGTCAACTCCCAAGTTTGATTATGTTCCAAGGAGTTCATCTCGTCCCTCATGGATGACTTCTACTAAATTCGAGCTTTGTCCTTCAAAGCCTCCTCATGAGTCTCTGGCTCTCCTAAATCCGTGTATAGAACATGCTTGTGAACTAAACTAAACGATGGATCAAATATCTTGGTTATCCTTATCTCTCGTGTTGATCTTCCCAATGTGGGTACCGGTGCAGGTTTCCCGAACTGCTTTGTCTGTACCTGTTCATCTTGGATATTATGATCATTCCTGACAGGCTTATCATGAGCCTCCAATGCTACATGTGGTACATGTAACTGATGCTGCACTATACGACCCCCACCACTGGGCTGCCATCAGAATTTAAATCCGAATCTGACTCTGAGCTAGTTGTATTGCTTTGACCTGCATGTCTGTTCTTGTACAAGACCTCTTCATTGAACAATACATTCATGCTGCGAATGACTTTGTTGTCCATAAAATTTCAAAGTTTGTAACAAAACTCATCGGCGTTGTAGCCAATAAATACACACTTTCTGGATTTAGAATTTAGTTTCTTTTTTTTCTTTCCTGTTGATTAGTGAATATGCAATACAAAAAAAAACTTTCAAATACAAATAATTGACAGGTTTACCTGATCATAGTTTTTATGGAATGACCCCATCAAGGGAAATAGACAGAAAACTGTTAATCAAGTACACTGATGTATCCACTATAGCTACCCAAAGATGGACTGGAAGACCGGCATGAAGTCTCATGCATCTCTCCTTTTCGAGTATCGTGCGGTTTATTCTTTTCGCTACCCCATTCTCCTGTAGAGTCCTAGGAACTGTCATGATTCCTTGGATACCTTCCTTTGCTAGATAGTCAATAAACTCTTTACTTGTGTACTCACCACCATTGTCTGACTTTAATACTTTCACCTTGCAACCTGTCTCGTTCTCAACCCTGGCCTTCCAACTTTGAATGCCTCAAACACTTCTGATTTCTCATGAATTGCATGAACCCAAATTTTTCTTGTAGCATCGTCGATGAATGTGACGAAGTATCTCTTACCACCATAAGAGAATTCCTGAGCCGAACCCCACACATCTATATGTACCAACTCTAGCTTCCTAAGTTTCCTCTCATGCCCATTCAACTGAAAGTTAACCATCTTCTGTTTTTCCATCACACAGTTCTCACATAAATCTATCTCAACCTTCTTAGGCCCCGACAAAAGATCACTAGAACAAAGCTCCTTGACATCATTTTCACCAAGGTGCCCCAACCTAACATGCCATAGAATTGAAGAAGAACTACCTAGCGATGTTTTAGCAATGATATCACCTGAACCAGCTTCTCTGAGTAAGTACAATGTGTCACCACACTTTTATTTTGCCACCAACCTTGCACCTGTAGTAACCTTCCATTCTCCACGTCGAATAGTTGTCGTGAATCATTCTTTGTCTAGTTTACTAGTCGAGATTAAATTCTTCCTCAATCCTAGAATATGTCATGTGTCATTCATGACTAATTGTGCGCCACTACCATACTTCACTCTCACTGTGCCTATACCTACAACTGGATATACTTGCCCATTGCCAACTGTGACTACACCCAAATCACCTGTCCAGTAATCCTCAAAAAGCATCCCTCATGGGTGTATAATTATAAGAAGCACCTAAGTATATACATCAATCATCTTGCATAATATCAAATCCAGTACATAAACACAGTTTATCTAAATGGGGTTGGTTACTTATCACAGTGGCTTCCTGTGACCCTGTTTGCACTTTCTTATACTTTTTGCATTGGTCTCTCCTGTGTTCCAGCTTCTTACAGTTCCAACACTCACCTTTGCGATGTCTTGCTCTTGAATTAAACCTATGATTCCTTCTTTGAGACTTTCATATGTTTTTTCTTCTACCACGGTTATCAACTGACAGCGTGGTATTGCTAAGATATGACGTCGAAGACTCTCCATGTCTCTTCCTTCTTGCATCCTCAATCAAGATGCTACTTATAACATCCTTTAGAGTTGTCGCATCAGTCATAGTGCTTATTACAGTTTGTTCCACTGGGCAGTAACTATCGGGAAGACTGTATAGTAATAACAATGAT
Organism: Hemerocallis citrina; assembly: GCA_017893485.1. Taxonomy (NCBI): domain Eukaryota; kingdom Viridiplantae; phylum Streptophyta; class Magnoliopsida; order Asparagales; family Asphodelaceae; genus Hemerocallis; species Hemerocallis citrina. The sequence goes on from CM030360.1 coordinate 72,323,218, forward strand.
TGTGCCCTTTCCTTAAACTTTAAACCTGACGATTCCATCTAATTGTAAACCATACAAAAGTTATTGATGTGCTCCGCTACCGAACCCCTTTCCGAAAACTTGATGTTGACCAACTTCTTCAATTGAAGTATTTGATTCGCTGTATTTGGCTTCTCAAATATGTCTGCCAAGATCTCCATTGCCTTCTTCGCAGTCTTTTCCTTCTCAAAATAAAAAAGTGACTTCATACTCTGCAACAACTGAATATGTCCAAGCGCTTTTTGATCCAATCTATTCCAACGCAACCAAATATACATCTGCCTTTCTGGCTTCATGCCAGACAATGGGTCATTTAGATCCTTCTGTCAAAGATACACTATCATCTGGATCTTTTACATCGTGAAATTTGTTACAGCAAACTCCTTAACTCTACTATTGTCTTCCATCTCAATCAACGCTACCAACCTGGTGCTCTGATACCACTTTGTTGAGTTCTAACTGTGGAATAACTCTCCAACGAGATGTAAAATAATAAAATCACAAGCAAGAGAACAAAATCAATCAAAAGCCAATACACAAGAACACACGAGATTTTTTTGAGGTTCATCCAATGCTATGACTACTTTCCCACATATAGGTACTCTTACGATTTCCAGTAGAAATATGAAGAACAAGTTTACAATCTCTAAAAAACTCACCCCCAAGATATAGAATTTTTCTCTCTCTCCCTCTCTCTCTCTGATGATTGAGAGAGCTCTCTTCACATAACCCTGAAATTGTACTCAATATATATATATATATATATATATATATATATATATATATATATATATATATCAGATTATATCTTAGTCGTAGATCAAACAGCGCCGCGCGGTCGACCGCAGACTTGGATGGTCGACCACAACAATCCTTCGAGTGTACAGGGATCCAACAGAGAGTGGGATAGTAGACTGAATGGTCTACTGTTCACTTTCTTCGAATGTACAAGGTTCTAGAAGAGAACCAAATGGTCGACTGTACGATCGACTACACAGCTCTTGACTTGAGAGACTGCATGCCGATCGGCTGTGCGGTCGACCCTGCAGCTGCTGGCTTCTATTACGCTGCTTGCTCCCACTTTGACACTTCTTCTCGGCAATCTTCTTCAACCCATTGTCGTATAATGGATCCACAAACCCCAACATGTAGTGTAGGAAGTCTTTGGGCTAAACAGAATATTGACTATACATGATCGTCTTTACTGGATCAGATGTACTTGAAGAGAAACTAATTTGTTTCACAATGAAGGAAGATACCGCTCTTCGTGAGCATCTCGTGAATTCAAATAGGTGTTCTTCGAGCTGAGGGTCATTGATGCGGATGTTCTTAGTAAGGAGGATATGGTTTCAAGATATATTGTTGATAAGTGAAATTTATATATAATTTTTATTACTCTTTAATACATTACAATTGTGAGTTCTCGTTTATTTCTTTGAAATTTATCCTATTTCTACCCAATATTATTTATTTGTTTGTTTTTGTAGGAATGAGATGGATAAATACAAAAGGTGGGCATTTTGCGTGAAATTATGGAAGAAAACAAGAATGAACATTTCAAAATTCAAGCACCCAAATACAAGTATTACGAATTGGCCCATGGATGAACCAATAGAAAATATGTCGATCAATTAGGGGGTGGAATAAAATTTTGTAATAGAGAATTATAAAATAAAAGGAATCTAAATATGGGTGGATTAGGAATAAGATTAGTTGGTTAATTAGTGTAAATTATTAAAGATTATTCTTAATCTCTTAACTTAAATTAATTAATTAATCTAGCATATCTATATAATAAAACACAAAGAAAGCTATTAGGTAGCTCTCCTTCAATCTCTCAAAAAAATGAAAGGTCCAGATCTAACCTCACAAAACATATTTTCCCCCCAAAAGTTTCTCCCCAAAACTCGAATTCAAATCTCCACCCAAAACAACTCCTATATTTATTTAATTATTATTATTTTTCTCTCTCTCTCCTTCCCTCTTCTATTTAAAAAATTATGAAAATAAAAATTTTAAATTTTTTTACAAAATAAAAAATTTAAAAACAAAAAAAAAATTAAAAACTTTAAAAATAATTCCAAAAAAATCAAAATAATCATATAATATGTTTTTTGCTGGACCCCCAAAAGTTTCTCATATAATATGTTTGCTACTTCAATTAATTTGCTGGACCTCCAAAACTATTTTATATGAGCAAACAAGATGCACCGTTCCGAAGACGGGTCGTAGGCACGTGTCAACGGGCAAACCTAGTATATTTAAAAACCCTAAACCTAATTCTATATAGGTGTGGCTACAGGAGATTGAAAGGTAGTATGGGGTTGGCGGCGGGACCAGACCCAAGAAAAAGAAGGAAAAAAAAAGTAGAAAAACCAAAACAAACAGAGAAGATAGGGGCGTGAGTGCGGATTTCAGCGGCTCGAAATTCTAAAGAAGTAGAAAGTTAGAGATTGCATGGTTTACGGTGGTGCGCGTAAACCGAGGCGAGAACAGAGAAGGAAATAGAGGTGTGAACAGTGGGTCGTGGATTTTGAGTCGTCGATTTTTGTCGAAAACAAGTTTTTCTTCTTCTCTTTTAATTTTTATTATGCAATCCACAAACATATTTGTTAGTTGCAAATTTATTATGAACTAATTTTAATTTTCTAAGGCTTTGATGTAGCCTAGTTTTGAGAACACAATTTTAATTTCATATTATTTTTCTATTTTTCCATGGTTGTGTGTTTGATTTTTGCTCTTAATGCTTACAATTGTTTGGCCAACTTTTGTTTGATTTATTAAATCATGGAGAGACCGAACTAGTAATTTGTGATTTCGAATTAATAAAATTAAACACCGTTACAAGAGCGAACCGCTGTTAATGTGATCGTGTCCATAGATCTTAATGAATTTTCAATTAGTAATTTGTGCATGAACTATGACAAATAATTAGTTGAGAATATTTTTGATATTGCTTGAGAGAGAATATTGAATAATTTGGAGATTTTGTTCTACAACTTGGAAAAATAATATTTTTATTCACATGGAGTAAAAAATTGTATGGGATTAACTAGGTGAAACCAAAGCCCTAGAATTAGTTTTGCCATTAACAAACAACCAAATTTCAGATTTCGTTCCTTTAAATTAGTTTATTTATTTCCTTAGTTTAATTTAGTATTAGTTGTTAGTTTTATCATATATTCAGCTTTCCAAATAGTAGTTAATCTAGTCAATTTTGGTACTTAATAAAATAATTAGTCCTTGTAGGTTCGACACTCTTTTCACATATCTATACTACTTGTTGCGATTTTGTACACTTGCAAATAATTCACATCAAGTTTTTGGTGCTGTTGCCAGGGACTAATTATTCTTTTATTGATACTGATAATTGCTAGATTGTTACTAATTTGGATTTTTATTTTTATTATTTTTATTTTCTATTTAGTTTTTTATTTTTTTCTATTTTTTAATAGCTATATTTCAAGTGTATCACAATGGTAAACAATGAGGAAAACAGGGCTTTGAGAGAATATGATATGCCCTCAATTAATAGAGTAACATCAAGCATAAAGAGGCCGGTTATTGAAGATAATGATTTTGAGATTAAACCGACGATCATTCAAATGATTCAACAGACTATTCAATTTGGAGGACTACCGCACGAGGATCCTAATATTCACATAGCAAACTTTCTAGAAATTTGTGACACTTTCAAGCATAATGGAGTATCTGATGATGCAATTCAATTGAGACTATTTCCTTTTTCACTAAGAGATAAGGCTAAGGCTTGGCTAAATTTTCTAGCTCCCTGTAGTATTACTATTTGGGAGGGACTTCCACAAAAAAAATTGGCTAAGTATTTTCCACCGGCAAAGACAGCGAAGCTAAGGAATGATATTACCACATTCACTCAATTTGAGACTGGGTCTTTATATGATGCATGAGAAAGGTATAGAAAGTGTCATCATCATGAATTACCAAAATTGCTGCAAATTCAAATATTCTATAATGGGTTGGGGGTTACAAATCGATTTATGGTTGACGCAGCAGCTGGAGGTGCACTTATGAGCAAAACTCATGAAGCAGCCTATGAGCTTTTAGAGGAGATGACATCTAATAATTACCAGTGTTCTTCAGAGAGTACAATGTCAAGAAAAGTGGTTGGAATTTTTGAACCTGATCCTATTACTACTTTAAGTGAAAAAATTTATATTTTATCTAAACAAATAAATAATATGAATATTAATGTTATTCAAACTAATATGACTTGTGATCTTTGTGCAGGAAATCATTCAAGTACAGATTGCCATGTGGGAAATCCATTTGCTCAACAAATATCCCATCAAGCAAATTACGTGTCCAATTTCCAACATCAAGAAAATCCTTATTCGAACACGTATAATCCGGGATGGAGAAACCACCATAACTTTTCATGGAACAACAATCAAGGAGAAATTAGACCACCTAAAAAAATTTTACAGCAATAAAAGAAGATGACACTTGAGGAGATGTTCATACAGTACATGCAAAAGACAGATTTGGCAATCCAAAATGTTGCAACTTCAGCTTCAGCTTCAGTTCGCAATCTTGAGATTCAGATGGATCAACTTTCAAATATTCTTAAAGAGAGAACAGCAGGAACCTTACTCAGCAATATCGTAACAAATCCTGATGAGCATGTCCAAGTAATAACACTACGAAGTGGGAGAACAATTGAGCAGCCACAAGAAGAAATTGCCGACCAAAATGTGATTGAAAAGCAAAGTAAGATCGAGCAAATTGGGGAGGAACAAACGCAGCAGGTGGCCAATCACCATTCTAAGAAGGATAAAGGAGTTTCAAGGCAAACAATTTCAGGGGAGTTTAATTCTGACACTTACCCTAATTCACCTTATGATCCACCTATTCCTTTTCCGCAAAGACTTAAAAAGAATAATCTCAAAAATAAATTTTCTAAATTTTTAAATATTTTTAAGAAATTGCATATTAATATTTTTCTTATTGAAGTTTTGGAACAAATGCCTAAATATGCTAAACTTTTGAAGGATATTTTATCAAACAAGCAAAAATTGGAGGAACATGAGATGGTACTGCTGACAGAAGGGAGTAGTGCAATTTTACAAAAGAAGCTACCTCCTAAACTTAAAGATCCGGGGAGTTTTACAATTCCATGCACTAGTGAAAATTCTTATTTTGATAAAGCTTTATGTGATTTAGGAGCAAATATTAATCTTATGCCTTATTCTATTTTCAGAAAATTAGGTATTGGAGAAGCAAAACCCACCACAATCTCATTGCAATTGGCGGACAGATCTATCAAGTACCGAAGAGGAATAATTAAAGATGTTCTGGTAAAGGTAGACAAGTTTATATTTCCAGCTGATGTTGTAGTGTTTGATACGGAGGAAGATGAACAAATTCCATTGATTTTGGGGTGACCTTTTCTAGCTACGGGGAGAGCTTTGATTGATGTCCAACAAGGAAAACTTATTTTGAGGGTTGAGGATGAGCAAGTAATATTTGATTTTTTTAAATCCATAGAGGTTGCTGCTGAAACTCACTCATGTTTTTAAGTTTGTAAAATTAATCTAATTGTGGGAGAGACACATAGAGCAGGAGTTGAGAAATTACCAATTAAAGTCTGTCCAATAAATTCAGCAACTCTTGAATCTGAGAAAGAAAAGATTTTGGAATACGTTCAAATTGCACCATCTATTAAATTTTCTTCTCAGCTAAAATTCGAAGAGGTGGGGATATTAAAGACTCCATCTTCAAGAAAAAAACGACTCAAACTCGAGCTTAACCCTAATCCACACCTGAAGAGAAGTATTAGAAAAGATGTTCTTATGTTGTTGAATCTTGGCGTCACATAACCATCTCCGCTATCAAGTCTGGCTGAAGACTTAAAACTTAGCGCTTCTTGGGAGGCAACCCATGTTTTCTTTTTACTGCATTAGATTTTCTTTTTCTTTTTTAGTTTACTTCAATTTTAATTTTTAATTTTATTTTTGTAGGATTGCATGAGTTTGGAAGTCACCGAGCGGAGCTGTTTTCTACACCTACATTGATGGCTATTTTTGAGCAAGATGAAGTCAGAATTTGGAAAAGTGTTTCAAAGAGAGATTGTAGGCAATTGTCTTAGCTTTCCAGAACAAAAAGAATCATACCATTTGGACATCTACAGCTCCAACTATCACTGAAACAATGAACATGGCGCGTGTAGAATTTTAACACGAATCAGGGGAGAAATTCTGAACTTTTTGCATTCTTTTTATTTTTCTTTCTCTTTACCCATTGAATACAATGTGATATTCAAGTTTGGGGGTGAGGATAAATACTTATTTTTAATATATATATTTGAAAAGAAAAACAAAACAAAAAGGGTTTCCAATTAGGCTTACTAGTGCACTTTTGAGTTCTTTATTATGCTAAAGCATTGAAATAAATTTTTTTAGGATAGATAATTGCTTATAAAGCAAGATTAAGTATACCTATTTACTTTAGGATTATTTAATTTCTAAATTCCTTACACAATTATGATAGTCATGTGATTATACATAAAAGAAAAATGTGACGCTTTTTCTTGTGATTATCCCCTTTGATCTAGTCCTAAACAGAGTTTAAGTAAATAGAAAGAATATATATATATATATATATATATATATATATATATATATATATGAATAAAGTTCTATCTACTCCCATGTTTTGAGTTGCTTAGTAAGTAGGGGTATTCATCACCAATGTTTACTTTTATATTAAACGGCAACTTGAAATATGAGTATGCAAAAGCACTTTAAGTATGTGACTTGTTGAGTAACCGGGTGAATTCATTACAAATGTATGCATTCGCGTGAAAAGGCAAGTGACAACCTAGAGAGGAGCTTAAATAAATGAATAAATAAATAAATAAATAAATAAATAAAACTTTAGTTTGCTACTCGGTTTGTAGTAGTGAAAATGGGTAATCACAGATGGAGTTGTTACATAATATAATTACATTAATTGCAATAGAAATATGATTGGGTTTGGAATTATAAATGATTAATTGTACTGGAGAAAGTGAGTATGCTTGGTTTTACTTTATTTGCTATTGTTTATATTTTAAATTGAAATTTTGATGCTTGCATGATAAGATCTCGTAGTGTGATGTGTTCAGCCTATTATTGATTATTATTCCTTTGTTCATGGTTTTACCTTTTGCTCGAGGACAAGCAAAATCTTAAGTTTGGGGGTATTTGATAAGTGAAATTTATATATAATTTCTATTACTCTTTAATGCATTAAAATTGCGAGTTCTCGTTTATTTCTTTGATGTTTATATTATTCTACTCAATATTATTTATTTGTTTTTTTTTGTAGGAATGAGATGGATAAATGCAAAAGGTGGGCGTTTTGCGTAAAATTATAGAAGAAAATAAGGATGAAGATTTCAAAATCTAAGCACCCAAATACAAGTTTTACGAATTGGCCCATGGATGAACCAATAGAAAATATGTTGATCAATTAGGAGGTGGAATAATATTTTGTAATAGAAAATTAAAAAATAAAAGGAATTTGAATATGGGTGGATTAGGAATAAGATTAGTTAGTTAATTAGTTTAAATTATTAAAGATTATTCTTAATCTTTTAACTTAAATTAATTAATTAGTCTAGCATATATATTTAAAAACCTAAACCTACTTCTATATAGTTGTGACTATAGTAGATTGAAAGGTAGTACTAGGTTGGCGGCAGGACCTGACCCAGGAAAAAGAAGGGAAAAAAAGCAGGAAAAACAAAACAAAACAGAGAAGACAGGGGTGTGAGTGCGGATTTCAGCGGCTCGAAATTCGAAAGAAGTAGAAAGTTAGAGGTTGCGTGGTTCACTGTGGTGTACGCAAACCGAGGCGAGAACATAGAAGGAAACAAAGGCGTGAACAGTGGGGTGCAGATTTCGAGACGTCGATTTTTGTCAAAAACAAGTTTTTCTTCTTCTCTTCTAATTTTTATTATGCAATCCACAAACATATTTGTTAGTTGCAAATTTATTATGAACTAATTTTATTTTTCTAGGACTTTGATGTAGCCTAGTTTTGAGAACACAATTTTAATTCCATATTATTTTTCTATTTTTCCATGGTTGTGTGTTTGATTTTTGCTCTTAATGATTACAATTGTTTGGCCAACTTTTGTATGATTTATTAAATTATGGATAGACCGATGTGGTAATTTGTGATTTCGAATTAATAAAATTAAATACCGTTACAAGTGCGAACCGCTGTTATTTTGACTGTTAAGAAATTCATAGATCTTAATGAATTTTCAATTAGTAATTTGTGCATGAACTATGACAAATAATTAGTTGAGAATATTTTTGATATTGTTTGAGAAAGAATATTGAATAATTTGGAAATTTTGGTCTACAACTTGAAAAATAATATTTTTATTCACATGGAGTAATAAATTGTGTGGGATTAACTAGGTAAAATCAAAAGCTCTAGAATTTGTTTTGCCATTAACAAACAACCAAATTTCAGATTTCATTCCTTTTAATTAGTTTATTTATTTCTTTAGTTTAATTTAGTATTGTCATGCCCCACTTTCCAAAATATGGGAATACGAGTCTCTGACGAAGGCCCAACGAATGATTTTAATATCATCCATAAGCTGTACCAATCTTAACTCAACAACATGAAAGGAAATAATCACAACCATGCAGAAAAACATAATCACATAAACAAACACTGAGATAAAACATGCAGTAGTTCAACATAATAAGCAACAAATGGAAATAAACAACAAATACTGGTCAACAAAGCCCGGGATACAAAGTTCAACAAAAGTAACAATACAAATTTAAAAATAATATGGAAGAAACAATTTATTTCAAAGCAGCTCCTACTCCAATCCTAGAAGAACTGCTCACCAATGCCTTCTGGTAATTCTTCTTGTGCACTTGTACTTAGATCAACTAGAGTGGGGAAAAATATCCGTTAGACCATGTACGGAAAGCAAGTAGTGAAAAGAAAAGAGTAAAGGAACATGGTACATCAAGGAATATGAAGCAAGAACAAACTCCAAAAACAATAACAATATCAATAAACAATGGTCAAGTGTACAAGTGTCAACATAGGTTTATTAGCATTTTATTGCCCTATCTAGTACATGTACTACTGTATCCCATACCACAGGTTCGATGCATGCAAAACAGTGTACGTTTTAGACATAGTGGTGGGATCTACAAAACGTGTACTCGATGTAACAAGATAACAAGATAACATGATAACAAAATAACGTGATAACATGATAACATGATAACAAGGTCATAAGTATTTCTCCACCTTCCATGTCAATAATCCATGTAAACAAGAAGGGTCCTACCGAGTACAGTTTCTGAGATTATCCACTACTAAGTCAACCCATATTATCCCGACTTGTTTAATATTTTATTATTTCATTTGTGATCATGCAAGTTTGTATAAGAGTGTCAGGTAATGATAAGGATGCAGCAAAATGATGCAATGCATGATAATATACATGTAATTGTGAATCTGAAAAGAGCAACACAGCAGTACTGAAACAACAATAACTCACAAACTATAATTCGGAATTCGATTCCGTCAAAAGGGCTATAAACTAGACATATGGGGCTACAGTTCATATTCAGTAAGTTTCAATTGATTCTAACTATAACTAGGTCGATTACCTTAATCTTTACAACTTAAGGGTTGTGCCAGCAGCTTATAGTCAAAACTCTATGACTGAAATACAGATGTAAAATCAATATAAAAATCTAAAAAAAAATAGAAAATGAATCGAAAGCATGTCTATTAAGTTTCTTGAGATTTTCATGTCATTACACTACTATTACTATGGTGTTTTAATTGAAAGTTGTGTCGATATTTCACTAAATTGCAATTCTGAAAAATACAGACCAGCAATTGAAGAGTTCGGCTATTTGGCTAAATTACTATAGTGTTTCACTAAGTTGAAGAGTTTGGTTGTTTATAGAAGAGAGAGAGAGAGAGAGAGATAGAGAGAGAGAGAGTGTGGGGAATTGTGGAGATATGGGGATCATGAGGAGTAATTCTAGGGGATACGGGAAGGTGTGTAGTTGAGGTAGATTTGGTCAAAACAAATTAGGGGAGAATTAGGTTATTGGGTTTGATTAGGATTCGGGTTTGGGATCCAATAAGATGTGGGTTTGGGTTTGGGTTTGGGTTAAAATCAAATAGGAGATGGGCTAAACTTTGGGTTGGGCTCAGGTTAGATATTAATAAATAATGCAATCAAAATATAAAATTGGGCTTTAGATTATGGGATTTACACTAAATAATTAAATGATATAATATAGATCAAAATCAATGGGCTTTAACCATAGATAATAATAATAGTAATGTAACGCTCCGAGTCCCTGTTACAGGATATCCGTGACAACACCAGAATCTTTTCCTTCAAATGCATTTCAACACAGTAAACATTACGGAATTTAAAAACTTTTATTGCCATCTAGAATCATTACATCAATAATTACAACCCTTATCTTGATCTTGAAAAATGAATCCAAATTACATAAACTTATTACAACTTATTACAAAAATATTTCCACTCCTTGCGAAGCTATCAGCTGTCTTCCAGAATGATGATCGGCTGGTTACTGTCAAAAATTCCGCTGAATGGTCTATCTGCCTCCCAGGAACTTGGCCCTCGGCTTGAGCCTTTTGCTACGCGACTTCGATATTTCTATGCCTACTCGAATGGTAGGAATGTACACTGCCACCCCACTTGGATGCCCTGCTTGCCTGGCTCTCCTGCCCTCACGACCCAGTATCCAGTACCTAATTAAGTGGGCACATCAGTAATTCTACTGACACAATGCTGATAAGAAAACAGCGATCTCCAACTATCACACCCACAATTCATCTTTAATGGAAAGAACGTGTATCCTGATTTTCTAGTGTTCGTGTATGCCATGACCTAAGGTTTAATGCATAAAACAAATTACATAACAGATGCACTTAATCTAATGTCAGCAAGACTCTGGACACACATGCATTCCATACTACATGTGTCCCAAATCAAGTCGTTTCTCCAGTTTCAGGGATTCGAACCCTTACTATGCAATGCATTCTACTTCGGTCCACTTCCTGTTCCTAATAGTACAACATGATTGAGGAGGTACATAAAAAGAAATAATTCGGAAAGCTACCTCGTTGTCACCATTTGCATCGGACCATCCAAAAAATTTGTGACGAACTTACAGTTATACCGCAGCATATCCATTGTGCAGAAAATCCATTATGATCCGTTCGTGTCCACCAACATAGAACATAACATCCTCGAAGGTCTAAAACCCCCTATCCGCCAGGAAATCGACATCCCGTTCTTATCACGGTACTTCAGGAATCAACAGTGCAAGATACGCACTGCAGCACGTATCCCTAGTGACAGAAAGAGACAATCTCTGGTTATCATCACCTAGTGCTAACTCTCAAAACGAGTCGATTATAGGGAATCACCCCTAATCACCAATTCGGTCTTCAAGCGAAACAATGAAGGAAAACCTAATCAATGTAGTTTACTGAAAACATGTTGTTACCCAAATCACACTCGATGTCGATCAAACAATGTCGAGCCTGACTAATTTGTCAAAATAACAATTAATCACGGAATCGCATTCACCGATTCCCAAAATCTTCACAGGTCATCGACCAATAATCTTGGCCCGTGACCCTTAGCGAGTAGTCCAACGGTGCCCAAAAGATGCATATAAATTGAATGAAGGTAAGCACACACACAACCACCAATACTCAACCATTGACAGACTCAGACATCAAGACACCAGTTACCAATCGACCAGAGCTATCTCCCAATTCACTCATGTCCACCATGAGTATTAAGCACAGGACACTTGTCCAAGTCCCAAATGAAGTGCTAATAACATCATTTAAAATCCAATAGCTCATGATCACTACCATGCGGTACACAGAGGATTCCTCATCAATTGTCCGATAGAATAGTTCAAGAAATAGCAGTAACTGTAACTCAAGCTACGCTCATCGGAATCCAACACAATCAGATTTTCTAGAAGCGTAGGGAGATCCACTGCAATCCCCTAGTGGATGACTCCCTCAATTCCTTAAAGAACTCAAGTCCCCGAGCTAACATATGCTCGAAGTCAAACTAAACAACAGGTTGCTAAACTTGCAACGTCCATAACTTCCAGCACACAAGTTGGAATTGCTTGATACTACCCATTTGGGAAAGTTAAGACCTTAGTCTACAACTTTCCAGTTCACCATTTCCTCAAATTTGATCATCTTGACACCATAAAACCTCATACACTCCCAGCATGTACGTTCCCTCACGCACTCGCTACACTTTTCCAACATCATAAAAATTTGCTCGCTAATCTGAATTACTCGATTCTGGGTTCTATGGAAAGGTGGGAGTGTCTATTACAACTTCTTAGTTGAACACATTCTCAGATTCAATCATTAAAGTCCTCGAAAACACCAAATTTCCGTCAGGTTCACAAAGAGGGGAAAAATTGATTTTTCAATAAACTGGGCATCGACTAGACTGGATCTGCTCTAGTCTTTGGAAAATCATAACTCTCAACCTACAAGCTAGAATTACAAAATTCCAGATGGGTTAGAAAGCTATGACTCCCTACTACAAATCTCTAGTTTGCAAAATTTTCATATTCTTAATAAATAATTCCAGAATTTTCCATCTTCACAGACTAGTCGATCTGCACTAGGCTGAACCTAGTTATCTTTGAAATTCAATAATAAATCAACCCTAAGTCCGATGCTCATGAAATTTGAGATTCTTAAACCACACATATACCACTACATTGTGTCCGAAATTTGCATTCAGATTCATATCACACTATGAGTTATGACTCCTCAAACATAACATATAATTTCAGCTGCTCTTTCAGCAGGGTTAGTATCACTGTATACGGTTTATTTTTGAAACCTCATCATATGATCTCTAAAAACTCTAAAATTTTAGAATCTTCAAATAGACTCATACCCTAAGTTACAATGAAAATTGCATAGCAAGATCATATACAGACAACTAGTTATGACCTTTTGAACTTCAGTCCAAAAACAGTCAGCTTCAGCCACAACTTCCAGACCAGTTATATTCTACAATTTGTTTGAGGTACCAAATGACCTCGGAAAAATATGAAATTTAAGAATATAGTTTTAGACACATACAAGAGTGTCCAAAAAAATTTTCAGCCCAAAACACCCAGTCCACACTGATCTACAAAATTGGAAAGACACAAAAATTTCCACAGCCAGTAGCATTTTCAGCTGCTCACTGTCCTGACTTTGACTCGGTATTTGGGCAACTAATTGCTTCCAAATATTATGAAAAAATTCATGGATTCTATACATACATAGAAGAACAAATCCTCCCAATTTGAGCCTCAAATTCCAAACCGTTTGAGAGCAAGAAATTCTCAAAGTCGCCTATTCACACATGTTCTTTAACAAAAACGTCATGAAAGAAATATTCTACCATACCACTATCTTTTTCTTAACATGTCATGTTCTGCATACAAGATAACAAAAGTTTTCTTAGCTTCTACCACATGCCAAAGATCTCATGCACATGAATTTTTTTTAAATCTTTATAGTTAGGAGTATCACCCGCATGTAGTTGCAAAAAGTCTCCTTGTAGCTTGCTTGCTCCTTGCTCCTAGCTCTTGTAGAACTTGGCCAACACCTTCTCCTTCTACTCTTCTCCTCTCCCACTACTCAAAGACTCCAACTTCCTCTTCTTCTCTACTTCTCTACTTTTATTTTTTTGAAACAAGATGAGAGGATGAGAAGATATGAGAAGTAGATGGAGTGGGGGAAAAAATGGAATGAGATGAGATGGGGGGGGGGGGGGGGTGAGGTGGATGGTTGGGATAGTAAGGAAGAAATGGATGGTGGGATGAGGTGCCACACCACAAGTAGAAGCTTCTTGGAATTTTCCAAGTAACTTCTCATTCTCAAAGTCAACATACACATGGTGATTTATCTTCACCATTGGATTTTCATCAAGATCCAAGCCATGATCACATGATGCTAGGGTTCCTAACCCTAGGTTAGGTCATATAACCCTAGGTCACCATACCCTAACCCTAACCCTAGTGCATAAACACAATCTATATTCAATTCAAGCACTAGCTCAATTTAAAGTAACCAATATATATAATTTAAAATCTATAAAAATATATATTTTATAGAAATTATAATTATCTCCCGAAAATTGAATGGTCAAGACAATTGGGACAAATCCACAGTTTAATCGAGAAGATATCCCGAGTCTGTCTTATCGGGTTCAGAACAGCTCATATGTGTGAAATCTCTCAATTAAAAACTGATAACTATTAAAAAAAATATGTAATCGTGTGCAATACTCAGACGTGCACATATTACAATGCAAAATTGCTATATGCTATTTTGCGGGGTATTATATTACTCCCTCCTTAGAATCATTCTGTCATCAGAATGACGCTAGTGAAGAAGAAAACAAAACACAATCACCAATGGTTCGTGAGATATTTCCCTGAACCATCTCCATTTCCCCGAGTGATATTCCCAACCAACTGGTCTTCTACCAAGTTAAATTGTTGCTCTTTAATCTTTTGGGTGGATCCATCATGAATTTGATGCTAACATTCTTCCGCTTCTACTCTGGAGTAGACGATAACTGCATTACCTTGCTTGTCCTTATCTGCAAGTGATGCTAACTTACTCTTTGTTTACGAATTCTGCTGGTCGTTAGCCACTCCCTCTTTAGAAGGGATGAAGTCGCATATTTCTGTTCTGATCTTCTAGCAGCTCTTGTTACTTACACATCAGGTTATGAATTGGCCTTTTTTTCGACAACCGGCTGCAGATTTGCCTTCTGGACATTCGGCTGCCGACTTGCCTTCCAATATCTAGTTGCATGTTTGTCTTCTAGACATTCGGTTGCAGATTTGCCTTCCGGTATCCAGTTGGAGGTTTTCCATCTAGACATTTAGTTGCAAATTTTTCCTTCAATATCCAGTTGCAAGTTTGCCTCTATTGATGTCTGGTACTAGACTAGTCGCCACTTGAACATGACTGCACCCAGCTCGTTAGTAAAAATGAAGTACACTGAGGCTGGTTCAGATATAGGGAAGATCATAATCATAAGTTGGAAAGCGCTACCATATGATTTATGATCATCCTATCTGCTAAACTAAGCTTTAATTAGAAGAAAAGTCATTTATCCAGGAAGTAGGACATTGAAAAGTTTTCCAAAATACAATATCATTCATAACAGAGTTGAACATTCAGAATACAAGGTGGATTACAACTTTCTTCAACTTTCAAAACATTTCAAAATATAGTTGGTCTACATAATATTTTCACCATGCTACTAATATCCAGTTACTTGCTTGCTGAGCATCCCCCTTGTAGTTGTGGGCAATTCGGCTTGATATGCCCAAGTTTTCCACAGTTGTAACAATTCTTGGCTTTAGTAGTCGGGAAGTTTGACTTGAAGTGTCTGACTTTCCTGCATTTGTAACAACTCTTGGCTGTAGCTGCTTCCTTGGGGTGCTTTTCCTTAGCGTTTTTGGTAGTTTTCCGTGTTTTTCTTGGCTTGATGTTTTTCTGGAGTTCCCACCAACGGCTCTGGAAGTGTGTCATATCGGATTGAGGTTGCTCTCGTTTTTCTTTTAGGCGTGCAATCTGTGCTCGGTAAGTGTTGATCTGCTGTTTGGCCTGGCGGATCACCTTGTCCCTTCGCTTCTCCAGTTTTCTCATTCTTAGATATAACATGGCTATCATCTGTCGTTCCACGATTGGGTCTGGTGATGGTGGAGGTGAGTCTTCTTCATTTTCAGTTTGCTATAGCACTCGCCTCATTTCTTCCTCTACTGTCATTATTTTCCTGGTATGCATTGGCTCATCTGCTGCTATTGACACATCAATGATGAAGATATCTTCAAACACCATTTTGCAAAACATAACGAGTTTAGTCCTAGTTAGGGAGGAATCACAGATATATCGATTACTCAAATTATCTGAACGTAGATCTGTCTCTAACTGGCATTTTAAGTTTTAGTTTTCTACTGTGTCAGATTACAATTTGAAGATAACTTTGATACCAACTGTAACACCCCGGATCCCTGTTACAGGACATCTGTAACAACACCAGAATCTTTTCCTTCAAATGCATCTCAACACAATAAATAATACGGAAATTTAAAAACTTTTGATGCCAAATATAATCATTATATCAATAATTACAACCCTTATCTTGATCTTGAAAAATGAATACAAATTACATAAACTTATTACAACTTATTACAAAAATATTTCCACTCCTTCTTGCGAAGCTATCAGCTGTCTTCCAGAATGATGATCGGCTGGTTACTGCCAAAAATTCCGCCGAATGGTCTATCTGCCTCCCTGGGACTTGCCCCTCGGCTTGAGCCTTCTGTTGCGCAACTCCGATATTTCTGTGCCTGCTCGAATGGTAGGCATGTACACTACCACCCCACTTGGCTGGGCTGGCTCTCTTACCCTCACGACCTGGTATCCAGTACCTAATTAAGTAGGCACGTCAGTAATTCTACTGACGCAATGCTGATAAGAAAATAGCGATCTCCAACTATCACACCCACAATTCATCTTTAATGGAAAAGAACGTGTATTCTGATTTTCTAGTGTTCGTGTATGCCATGACCTAAGGTTTAATGCACAAAACAGAGTACACAACAGATGCACTTAATCTAATGTCAGCAAGACTCTGGACACACATGCATCCCATACTACATGTGCCCCAGATCAAGTCGTTTATCCAATTTCAGGGATTCGAACCCTCGCTATGCAATGCATTCTACTTCGGTCCACTTCCTATTCCTGATAGTACAACATGATTTAGGAGGTGTATAAAAAGAAATAATTCGGGGAGCTACCCCATTGTCACCAATAGTTGTTGCATCGGACCATCCTCAAAATTTGTGATGAACTTACAGATATACTGCAGCATATCCATTGCATAGAAGACCCATTATGATCTGTTCGTGTCCACCAACATAGAACATGATGGCCTCAAAGGTCTAAAACCCCCTATCTACTAGGAAATCAACATCCCATTCTTATCACGGTACTTTAGGAATCAACAGTGCAAGATACGCACTGCAGCATGTATCCCTAATGACAACAAGAGACAATCTCTGGTTATCATCAGCTAGTGCTAACTCTCAGAATGAGTTGGATTATAGGAAGTCACTCCTAATCACCAATTTAGTCTTCAAGCGAAACAATAAAGGAAAACCTAATCAATGCAGTTTATTGAAAACATGTTGTTACCCAAATCACACTCGGTGTCGATCAAACAATGTCGAGGCTAACTGATCTGTCAAAACAACAATTAATCACGGGAATCGCACTCACCGATACCCAATATCTTCACAGGTCATCAACCAATAACCTCGGCCCGTGACCCTCAGCAAGTAGTCCAATGGCACCCAAAAGATGCATACAAATTGAATGAAGGTAAGCACACATACAACCACCAATACTTAACCATTAACAGACTCAGGCATCAAGACACCAGTCACCAATCGACCAGAGCTATCTCCCTATTCACTCATGTCCACCATAAGTATTAAGCACAGGACACTTGTCCAAGTCCCAAATGAAGTGCTAAAAACGTCATTTACAATCCAATAGCTCATGATCACCACCATGCGGTACATAGAGGATTCCTCATCAATTTTCTGATAGAATAGTTTAAGAAATAGCAGTAGCTGTAACTCAAGCTACGCTCATTGGAATCCAATACAAGCAGAATTTCGGGAAGGGTAGGGAGATCCACTGCAATCCCCTAGTGGACGGCTCCCTTAATTTCTTAAAGAACTCAAGTCTCCGAGCTAACTTAAGCTCGAAGTCCAACTAAACAACGGGTTGCTAAACTTGTAACATCCATAACTTCCAGCACACAAGTCGGAATTGCTTGATACTACCCATTCTGGAAAGCTAAGACCCTAGTCTATAACTTTCTAGTTAACCATTTTCTCAAATTCGATCATCTTGACACCATAAAACCTCATACACTCTCAGCTTGTACGTTCCCTCGCTGCAATTTTCCAACATCATAAAAATTTGTTCGCTCATCAGAATTAATTGATTCCGGGTTCTATGGAAAGGTGGGAGTGTCTACTACAACTTCTTAGTTGAACACATTCTCAGATTCAATCGTTAAAGTCCTTAAAAATACCAAATTTCCATCATGTGCACAAACAGGGGAAATTTTGATTTTTTTGCAATAATCAGGGCATCGACTAGACTGGATCTGCCATAGACTTTGGAAAACCATAACTCTCAACCTATAAGCTGGAATTACAAAATTCCAGATGGATTATAAAGGTATGACTCCCTACTACAAATCTCTAGTTAGTCAATTTCCCAAATTCTTAAAAAATAATTCCAGAATTTCCCATCTTCACAGACTATTCGATCTGCACTAGGCTGAACCTAGTTCTCTTCGAAATTCAATAATAAATCAACCCTAATTCCAATGCTCATGAAATTTGATATTATTAAACCACGCATATACCACTACTTTGTGTTCAAAATTTGCATTCAGATTCATATCACACAATGAGTTATGACTCCTCAAACATAGCGTACAATTTTAGCTGCTCTTTCAGCAGGGTTAATACCACTATATACGGTTTATTTTTGAAACCTCATCAAATGATCTCAAAAATTTTTAAAATTTGAGAATCATCAAATAGACTCATACCCCAAGTTACTCCAAAAACTTCATAGCAAGATCATATACAGACAACGAGTTATGACCTTTTGAATTTCAATCCAAAAACAATCAGCTTCAACCACAACTTCCAGACCAGTTGTATTCTACAATTTCTTTGAGGTACCAAATGATCTCGGAAAAATATGAAATTTAAGACTATAGTTGTAGACACATACAAGAGTGTCAACAAAATTTTTTAGCTCAAAACACCCAGTCCACACTGAGTTACAGAATCGGAAAGACACAGCAAATTTCCACAGCCAGTAACATTTTCAGCTGCTCACTGTCGTGAGTTTGACTCGGTGTTTGGGAAACTAAATTCTTCCAAATATTAAAAAAAAATCATGGATGCTCTACATATATAGAAGAACAAATTCCCCAAATTTGAGCCTAAAATTCCGAACCGTTTGAGAGCAAGAAATTCTCAAAGTCACCTATTTACACGTGTTCTATAACAAAAACATCATGAAAGAAATATTCTACCATACCACTATCTTTTTCTTAGCATGTCATGTTTTTCACACAAGATAATCAAATTTTTCTTAGCTTCTACCACATGCCAAAGATCTCATACACATAAAAAAAAATTAAATCTTTAGAGTTAGGAGTATCACCCACATGTAGTTGCAAAAAGTCTACTTGTAGCTTGCTTGCTCCTTGCTCCTAGCTCTTGTAGAACTTGGCCAACACCTTCTTCTCTACTACTCTTCTCCTCTACCACTACTCAAAGACTCCAATTTCCTCTTCTTCTCTACTTCTCTAGTTTTATTTTTTTTTGGAACAAGATGAGAGGATGAGAAGAGATGAAAAGTAGATGGAGTGGGGGAAAAATGGAATGAGATGAGATGGGGGGGGGGTTATATGTTGCCGGCCAAGGCTGGGGGGGGGAGGTGAGGTGGGGGTTGGGATGGTGAGGAAGAAATGGATGGTCGGATGAGGTGCCACACCACAAGTAGAAGCTTCTTGGAATTTTCCAAGTAACTTCTCATTCTCAAAGTCAACATACACATGGTGATTTATCTTCACCATTGGATCTTCATCAAGATCCAAGCCATGATCACATGATGCTATCGTTCCTAACCCTAGGTTAGGTCAAGTAACCCTAGGTCACCATACCCTAACCCTACCCCTAGTGCATAAACACAATCCATATTCAATTCAAGCACTAGCTCAATTTAAAGTAACCAATATATATAATTTAAAATTTATAAAAATATATGTTTTGTAAAAATTATAATTATCTCCCGAAAGTGGTTTGGTTAAAACAATCGGGACAAATCCACAGTTTAATCGAGAAGATATCTCGAGTCTGTCTTATCAGGTTCAGAACAGTTTATATGTCTGAAATCTCTCAATTAAAACTGATAACTATTAAAAAAATTTGTAATCGTGTGCAATACTCAGACATGCAAAGATTACAATGCAAAATAGCTATATATTATTTTGCGGGGTATTACAAGTAATAACATTGGGCTTTACATAATAATAATAATCATGACAATAAAAGGAATAATAATAATGGTAACAACTGTTTATTGTGCATTCTTTCCCAGCTGTTTATGAAGGGGTTTAGCTATGGTCGTGGTTTAGCTCCTCATTACCTTCATGAGTATGTGTCTTTTTGGGGTTTTCCCTCTTGTTCTAGGTTTGCGAGTGTCAGGTTTGGGGCGATGCTGATCTTTGTTTTTCGGAGTTTTGAGAGGTTCCACTCGTCTTGGCTGGATTTGGGGGTTAGGTGGTTTTCATTTCGTTCCTCGCCTTTCGTAGAGACCCGTTTGGTCCCTACCTCTTCGAGTATTTCCCAGCTGGCTACCTTTTCAAGCATGGGTCGTTTGATCTCGTTCGGCACCCCTCTCCTAGAGCAAGTTCTAGCTTGGCGATTGCGTTTTGCTCCGTTTCTAGCTCGCAGGTGGATGGATGGTCCACTATTTTCTTTGTGCTTGTCTCCCCAAGTGAGCGGGTTTTCGCGGCGTGGTCTTGCTCGGGATCCACTTTCTTTGTCGGTGTTATTTAGTTTAGGTTTCTAATTTTCGTTGTAGTTGTGGTTAGCTTTGGTTTCTCCAGCCTAGTTTGTTGAGCTGCTGTTTCTTTCGATCCACTACTTTTACGCCTTGTAGAATGTATCGTTGTATTCTTTTTGGTTTATTATATAATTATTTCAGGCTGGCGCCGCAAGATGCTATCCGTTTCATCAAAATAATAATGGTAACAACATCAATAATAATAATAATAATAATAACAATAATAATAATAATAATAACAATAATGATAATAATAATAATAATAATAATAATAATAATAATAATAATAATAATAATAATAATACATTACGAAATATAATTTGGACTCAACATTTTCATGAAAATAATTCAATAATAATAATAATAAAAACAATGAAAACAACAACAATAATAATAGTAATAGTAATAACAACAATAATAATAGTAATAATAATAATGATATGCATCAGAGTAGGATTTGAGATTAACAAGTTCATTAAAATCCAAACAGTAATAATATAAAATATAAATAGCCGCTCAATTATAAAATAGAAAAAAAATTGTCACGCCTCGCTTCCCAAAAATAAGGAATACGAGCACGTAAAAAAAGCCCAGCGAATGATTTTCATCATCTATAAACTGTTCAGAAATCTTTACAACATATCACAGGAATAATCAGAGACGGAAGCAAAAGATACAACAAGACATGCATAATTGAAACGAGATACCAACAGGAATTTACTTAAAACCAAAAATATATAAATCTCAAATAAATCAGAATCTAGAAAAGTTAAATATCCTGGGTCACATCGCCCAAATACAAATAAATATCCAAGTCATCAAGTACGATTTCTTCAAGTACAAGCAACAAGTAATAATAATAATAATAAAGCAAAAAATCCCGTACTAATACATCATCTCGCCAATACCATCTGGCAGTCGACCATCCTGATCTGCAATAAGTAAATTTGCAGGAGAAGGAAAAAGAAAACAAGTACTCGTCAATTGCAAGTTACGGGCCACTTATATTGTAGGATACAAGTACAGGGGATAGATAATTCTAAGTAACAAGTATAGCGTGGTATAAGTGTGTCAACAGAAATATAATATCTAACAAGAATCAGGAAAATAGAAACAAGTAACATGGTATACTAACAGGTACAGGTAACATGTATCGAGTGTCAAGTAAACAGGTAAACAGGTTAACATGTAACATGTATCAGGTAACAGGTAAACAAGATAATCAGGTATCAAGTCCAGGAAATTAGATTATGTCAGGTAAAGTCTTGTTATATTACTATCTAGGTAGCACTTCATGCATCCATCCTTTTACTACATGGTTGCTACAACAAACAATTTCTCTTTAGATTTCGTAGTGGAGTCTATAGGGCAGTGTACTCAGGGTTCGGGATAACAAGAATAACAGGAACAGGTAGAACCTAGGGGTTCTCTTCCGAGTAAACCTTCCTAAGGGAAGTATGCAGTCAGGTACAGGAAACAGATATAACCTAGTGATTATCTTCTGAGTACATCTTCCTATAGGGAAGCATGCAGTCAGGTACAGGTAACAGGTTCGTGAATTATGTAGTCATGAACACGTAACAGGCAGGCAGGACACAGGTCCTCATCTCAGTACACGTTTCTATATTTTCCATTACTAGATCTTTCCCTTAACCCCGGCTTGGTTATTTATTATTATAATCAGACATGCATGTATGTGTCACAAAACAAAGCAAGGATAATAGGGTATAAACATGTATCAGGTTCAGGGTGCAAGATAAACAAGTGCAGGCACAAGATAACACATAACAGGATAAAACAACTAGTTTTCTAATTTAGGACAGCAAGACAGTGTTGTACAAAAATAGTGCTTTCTTCTACTACAAACATCCAAATCTGGATTTGTCGAAGGATCTGGAAAATAGACTTCCACATGAATCCAGCGAATATAAATAAGTCATATAATGTTTCACAAAATCACAACTCAAAACTGAATCTAAACCAGGAAATGCGTTCAGCCAGAAATCAGTAAATTATATTCAAGTACAGGGAAACAGCAAGAAATCATCATAATAAATTCTAGGAAAAATCTAGGGTATTCCCCTATATGTCTAGCATCAAAACATAAAGTTTCATAATATTCTAGTAAAATTAGTTTAGTCATCAAAAATAAAAAAACATCAAGAAACGATACTTTGGAAAATCTGGGATTCCCAACACTGCTGTACGAAAACTGAAATATCTCGCAAGCCGTGAAACGAAATTCAAATCTGCCAAAAGGGAGATTAAAATAGACATAATAAACTAACTTTCATATTCCATAAATATTTTTCATATAGTAAAAGGAATCAGAGTGAAAACACGATTCTTTACGGTACAGCGAGCAAAATACAGCGAGTATAGTTTTCATAAACGAGCATGAAATGACACATAAAATTTATCAATAAAATCTACCAAAAGTTCTGGGTAATCCTTAACTAGATAAAGAAATACTGACCAAAGTTTTCGATCAAAATAATATGTGTAGCACAGTATCAAAATAATTTAATCATCAAAATTACAAAGAAACGGAATATGGAAAAGATCGACACCTCTGTAGTAAAACAGTCATATCTCACACATACAAAAACGAAATCAAGCAAGGTCAGAGGGATTTGACAATAGACGAAATTCTCTAAAACTCATGTTTGATACCGAAATTAAGTTACTGACTTCAAGACAGTCCAGAATAGCAAACAAAACCGATCATCGACAAAATACAGATTTTTCCCTTTAACGACAACTCAACATATATCATACAAAACTTGTTCAAAATATAACCAAACATGAAATTGGGTTTACCAAGTGTCCAAACATCATGAATTAGGGTTATTAACATATCTAACACAAGTCTATCACATGGTTCTCAACAAATGTCCAAATTCTCATAAGGAATCTCACATACATGATCAAATCAAGAACGGGCAAAGCCTAAGTTAATTTATGTCGATATTGTGTCGTGAGGCAATTATGGTTAAGTTTTCTCAATAGAGACAAAACCCATCAAAGATAACACAAACAAGAGTCGTCTTTAGACCCAACTATACTATAGGTGGCATTTTTGACTTGTATCAAACAAAGGAATTGGAGTACAAGTTACTTGCTTTAACCGAGACGAAACGAACTCCAAGAATAATAGGAACGGATTCCAAGGCAACAAACGAAAATCCATGAACAAGAGAATCCAAAATCAAGAGCAACGAACCCACGAACAATCACACGAACACACGACACGCTTCTCGAAGCAAAAGAAGAGAGAACCCACAAAAGAGAGATGTGAACTTTGCTGCAGCTAGTGGCTTGGGAGTTGGTCGCCAAAGAGGGGAGAGGGGATCGGTTGGGGGGTGTATGGTGGCTGGAGGTGGTCAGATGATGAGGCTCGGGTGTGTGGGTTGGAGGTGCAGGCCGGAGGGGGTCGGATCGGGATGCAGGCCGGGATGGGGGTCTCGGGTGTGCAGCCGCCACGGGAGAGGGAGAGAGAGGGTAGCCCGGGGTGAGGGTTTAGGTGTTAGGGTTAGGGTTTGTGAGAGGATGTTATATATATATAGTGGAGTTTAGGGTTTAGGAGTTAGGTTAATGGGTATTTGGGTTGTGGGTAGATTAGGAGTAGTATTATGATTGTTTAATAGGTATGGATTTAGGTTAATTGAATAGGGTTCAAAATAGGATTGAGTTCAATTTAGCTTTGGTAAATCTATTAGGGATCAACAATAGGATTGGAAAAAGGATGAACAACCACTCGCCACCACAAGCACAAAAAAAATAAAGAGGACAAGAACCAAAATGAAAGAAAGAAATAATAGACGAAGAACGGAACAAAAGATGAACAGAAACCAACACAAAGAGCTCAAAAAGAAGTAAATGAATATATATATTGAAAATAAATCCAATATGCGGTCCAAAAAAAATATAAGAGGAAATATACAAAAATGAAAAATACCCTCGAAATACATAAAACAAAAAATAGGAGTTACAATCCTACCCACCTAACAAAAAGAATTTTGTCCTCGAAATTCAAACCGGAAAATACATAGGGTAATCCCAAAACAACCAAAAAGAACAAATCAAACTACCCAAACAAATGAGGAAACTTATGCTGAATCTCCTCCTCCAGCTCCAAGTCGACTCACTAGGCGAGTGAGGATTCCAAGCAACACGTACCAACTTGATGACCATGTTCTTATGCACTTTCTCCCGCCGATCCACAATAGCAACTGGCGGAATCTCACAAGTCAAATCCGGCCGAACGGTCAACTCAGAATAGTCAATCACGTGGCTCTCATCTCGGATATATCTCCTAAGTTGCGAGACATGGAAAACATCGTGCACTCCTGAGAAAGCTGGCGGTAAAGAAAGACGATAGGCCACCTTGCCTACTCTCTCCAAAATCTCACATGGTCCAATAAACCTCGGACTAAGCTTGCCCCCACCACCGAACCGAATGACACCGTATCACGGCGATACCTTAGGAAAACATGGTCACCAACAACAAACTCCAAAGCCCTCTGATGGACATCAGCCCATCGCTTCTGCTGATCCTGAGCTGCCTGCAAGTGCTTCTTGATCTGAACCACAACATCCACTATCTTGGTGATCAACTCTGGACCCAACAACTTCCTCTCACCAATGTCATCCCAGCACACTGGCGATCTGCACTTCCGCCCATAGAGTGCTTCGAACGGAGCAGCTTTAATACTGGCTTGAAAGCTATTATTGTACGAGAACTCTACGAGATGCAAATGGTCCTCCCAAGATCCACCAAACTGAAGCATACAGGATCTCAACATGTCCTTAAGAATCCGAATAGTCCGCTCTGACTGTCCATTAGTCTGGGGATGAAAAGCTGTACTATACTTAAATTTACTCTCCAAACTGTTCTGAAGACTCTCTCAGAACTGAGATCTGAATCTCGTATCCCTGTCGGATACAATACTGACTGGAACCCCATGAAGTCTAATAATCTCTTGCATATACCTCTCAGCTAGGCTCTCAGTAGACTGCCCAACATGAAAAGGAATGAAGTGAGCACTCTTTGTCAAACGGTCGACAATCACCCAAATGGCATTATGACCCTTAGGACTCCTTGGCAAACCAGTCACAAAATCCATAATGATATGTTCCCACTTCCACTCTAAAATAAGAAGCGGGTGAAGAAGTCCAGCGGTCCTCTGATGCTCTGCCTTAACCTGCTGGCAGACCAAACACTGAGAAACAAACCGAGCCACAGCCCTCTTCATACCATGCCACCAGAAATGAAGCTTCAAATCCTGATACATCTTAGTACCACCGAGATGGATAGAATACGAAGACTGATGAGCTTCTTCAAGTAACCTCTAACGAACTTCACCCTTAGGGACACACAATCGGGAACCAAAACGAAGCGAACCATCGGCATGAATAACCAAGTCCGTCCTGGCCCCAGACTCAACCTCAGCTCGAAAACTCTACAACTGCCCATCACCAGCCTGCGCCTTTTTAATCTGATTAACAAGAGACGACTGCAGCTGGAGGGCCAAACAACTACGACCAGAACTCGGCAACACAACATCCAACTCCAACCTTTTCATTTGCTTAATGAGATCACCCTGCTGAGTAAGAAACATAACTGCTGGTCTCCTACTCAAAGCATCAGGCACCAAGTTTACTTTACTAGGATAGTATTGTAAACTGATGTCATAATCGGCCACAAGTTCCAACCAATGCCTTTGCCTCATGTTTAACTCCTTCTGGGTGAAGACGTACTTGAAACTTTTGTGGTCTGTAAAGATCTCCACTCGGTCTCCAAGTAAATAATTTCTCCATAGCTTCAAAGCATGAATCACTGCCGCTAACTCCAAGTCATGAGTTGGATAGTTCTTCTCATGTGGCCTCAACTGTCTCGATGCATACGCAACGACACGGCCCATCTGCATCAAAACTGCTCTAAGACCCTTACCAGAAGCATCACAGTAAATTACAAATCCGCCTGAACCATCTGGAATAGTCAACACAGGCGCTGACGTCAATCTGTTCTTCAACTCAACAAAAGCCTCATTGCACTCATCAGACCAACAAAACTTCTGATCTTTCCCAGTTAATTTAGTCAATGATCCTGCTATCTTCGAAAAGTCTTGAACAAACCTCCCATAATAGCCAGCCAAACCAAGAAAACTCCTGACCTCTGACACTGACTTGGGAATAGGCCAATCTTTCATAGCTTCAACCTTGGTCGGATCCACAGAAACACCATCGCCAGAAATAATGTGCCCTAAGAAAGAAACCCTGTCGAGCCAAAACTCGCACTTGCTAAGTTTTCCATAGAGCTGATTCTCTCTCAAAGTCTGCAGAACCACTCTAAGATGCTCAGCATGATCTTCCCAATTCTGAGAATACACCAAAATATCATCAATGAAGACCACCACAAATCTATCCAAGTACTGAGAGAAAACCTGGTTCATTAGACTCATGAATACAGCCGGCATGTTCGTGACTCCGAACGGCATCACAAGATACTCATAGTGCCCGTATCTAGTCCTGAATGCAGCCTTCTGTATATCCGCAGCCTTCACCTTAACTTGGTGATACCTAGAACGAAGATCCAACTTCGAGAAAACAGCAGCCCCACTCAACTGATCAAACAAATCATCGATCCTGGGCAATGGATACTGATTCTTCACGGTAACTCTGTTCAGTTCCCGATAATACATGCACAGTCGATGACTACCATCCTTCTTGTCGACAAAAAGGACCGGAGCACCCCAAGGAAAAACACTAGTTCTGATGAAATCTAAATCAAAGCAACTGCTGAATCTGCACCTTAAGCTCTGCCAGTTAAACCGGTGCCATCCTGTAGGGACTCTTCGATATCGGTGCTGTTCCAGGCTGAAGATCAATACCAAATTCCACTTCCCTACCAGGGGGAAAGCCAGGAAACTCATCTGGAAAAATATCCAAGAAATTCCGAACTACTAGAGACGCAGCCTCACAGCCTGAGTGAAATTCCATCTCACAATCTACCTGCTCAACTGCAAGCTTTGCTTGGCCAAGGGAAGACTCCTTGGCATGAACTCAAATTTTGCTCGATCTGGAATTCTGAAGACAACTTTCTTGGCACGGGAATCAATAATGACATGAGCTTCACCCAACCAATCCATACCGAGAATGACATCAAATCCTGAATTTCCAATTATAATCAGGTTGTTGAAATCTGCGTCCCCAATCGCAATAGAAAATTGCCTGCACTCACGAGAACATATGATAACTCCACCACCTTTCACAATATTCCAAGCCTCAGACATGTTGTTGCACTCCAACTGTCGGCGAGCGACAAATCGAGAGGAGACAAAAGAATGGGTTGCCCCATAATAAAAAAGAACATGGGCAGAAAAAGAGCAAACAAGGATGAAACCTAAAAGGAATCAAAGACAAGGAGAAAGAATAGACAATTAAGGGTGAGGAAAAAACAACAATGTAGAAAGAAAACATAGAGAAGCAGAGCAAGACCAAAAGAAAGAAAACAAAAGAGAAATAAAACATCAAAAAAATAAAATAAAATATACCTGCCACAACTCCTTCAGCTTTCTCAGCATCTGCAGTAGTCAAGTTGAAAGCCTGACCTCTCCTCGAAACAGTGGTGCTCTGACCGACAATTTGGCGCTGAGGAGGAAGCGGTGGCCTAACTGGACCACGAGCTAGGGCTACCTGCTGAACAGAATCCCTGGCTGGAAGAGCCAACTGCTGCAGCAGCTGTGGACAATCTTGCACTGTATGATCAGTAGAGCCACACCTAAAGCATCGGCGATTGGTGCGCCTACATTTCCTGTGATCATGCCCAGGCAACCGACAGAAATCACAGAAACTACCCCTCTGGGAACCAGCAGAAGAGTAAGGAGCTCCCCTGATTGAATGGGCAGAAACAGGCCTCCGAATAAGCCCACCAGAAGGACTAGCAACAGCAGCGGGAACAGTCCACTGAGAAGGAGTCACTCCACCGCGAGCCTGCTCCTGAGCTCGGGCTGCCTCAAGGGCCTCAGTGTAGGTATGCAAGCAAAGAGAGACAAGATGCCTCTTGATATCCTACTCAAGCCATTTGTGAATCTACGAGCCCTATCCTCTTCGGTTGCCACATGAACGATAACGAAACAGTTAATTCTAGTAAACTCAGCTGTGTACTCATCCATTGACCTAGAACCCTGTTTCAGGGCCAGGAATTGCTGTTCCATCTCAACTCGAGTACTACTGGGGAAGAACTTCTCCAAAAATCCCCGAGTGAATGCAGCCCAAGCAATAAGCCTCTCAAGTCGCTCAGACTCGGCTATCGACCAAATATGGGTCAAATCCACCAGCTGGATGGAAACCACGTCCACCCGATCAGCCTCGGTAACACGAGCCGCTAACAACAAGTGCTTAGTCCGGATCAACCACTGTTCAGCCTCCAAAGGCGTCTCAGTGCCGGAAAAATGGTCGGGATGCAGCCTCATAAAATCTGTAACTGTTCCTGGACGACGCGAAAGATTTGCCTGCACAGGCACAACAGGAGGCGAAACCTGGGCAGCTTCAAGAGCAGCCATCACAAGATCACTGTGGTTTTGCTACTGATTAATCAGCCGCTCAAGCACAGTAGTGACAACCTCAATCGGATCAACCTGCGACTGAGAAGTAGAACCTCTGCAAGCCATAGTCTGCACCAGACCAAAAACAATTAGCATCCAGAATCAGAGTTGGTATAAATTTATTTATGTATGCATGGTTGGTGAAATGTTGAGACGATCCCAGTTCAAGCCAAACTTGTCTAATATATTAGGCAACTAATACATTAGCCAAACCTGGTGCTCTGATACCACTAAAAACCCTATCATGCCCCGCTTCCCAAAAATACGGAATAGAGCACGTAACAAAAGTCCAGCGAATGATTTTCATCATCCATAAGCTGTTCAGGAATCTTTACAACATATCACTAAAATAATCAGAGTCAGAAGCAAAAGATACAACCAGACATGCATAATTGAAACAAGATACCAACAGGAATTTACTTGAAACCAAAAATATATAAATCTATATAATAAATTACAAAGAAAGTTATCAAGTGGCTCACAATTAATCCCCCCAAAATCAAAGGTCCATATCAAACCTCACAAAACATACTTTCTCTCCAAAATTTCAAACCCAAAAACCAAATTTCCCGCTAAAAAACTCATTACTTTATTACTATCGATCTCTTCTCTCTTTACTTTTTCATATTTCTTTCTTTCTCTCTCTCTCTATATCTCTCTATCCCATTCTTTTTTTTATTTACTTAGAAATTAGATTTTAAGATTTCGGTTTTGTAAATTTTCAAAATTTTTAATAGCAAATATCTCTTCAATAATTAAATTTTATTATTTTCCACAATTAAAGTTCTAAAAAGTTAGATTTTATATCCCCATTTATAATTATTTTTCAACGTATACTAATGGAAACATAGACTTTTATTTATCACTAATTATTGTCATACTATTCAAACTTGAGCTACATAATTATTGTTTTACTGTTTACAGGGCTTTTCGTATTTTGTATCGTTCCGAATACGTGTCGTAGGCACGTGCCCACGGGCATATCTAGTCTCAAATAAATCAGAATCTGGACAAGTTAAATATCCTGGGTCACATCGCCCAAATACAAATAAATATCCAAGTCATCAAGTACAATTTCTTCAAGTTCAAGCAACAAGTAATAATAATAATAAAGCAGAAAATTTCACACTAATACATCATCTCGCCAATACCATCTGGCAGTCGACCATCATGATCTGCAATTAGTAAATTTGCAGGAGAAGGAAAAAAGAAAACAAGTACCCGTCAATTGCAAGTTACGGGCCACTTATAATGTAGGATACAAGTACAGGGGATAGATAATTCTAAGTAACAAGTATAGCATGGTATAAGTATGTCAACAAAAATATAATATCTAACATGAATCAGGAAAATAGAAACAAGTAGCATGGTATACTAATAGGTACAGGTAACATGTATCGAGTGTCAAGTAAATAGGTAAACAGGTTAACATGTAACATGTATCAGGTAACAGGTAAACAGGATAATCAGGTATCAAGTCCAGGAAATTAGATTATGTCAGGTGAAGTCTTGTTATATTACTATCTAGGTAGCACTTCATGCATCCATCCTTTTATTACATGGTTGCTACAACAAACAGTTTCGCTTTAGATTTCGTAGTGGAGTCCATAGGACAGTGTACTCAGGATTCAGGATAACAGGAATAACAGGAACAGGTAGAACCTAGTGGTTCTCTTCCGAGTACACCTTCCTAAGGGAAGTATGTAGTCAGGTACAAGAAACAGGTATAACCTAGTGGTTATCTTCCCAGTACATCTTCCTATAGGGAAGCATGCAGTCAGGTACAGGTAATAAGATCGTGAATCATGTAGTCATGAACACGTAATAGGCAGGCAGGATACATGTCCTCATTTCAGTACACGTTTCTATATTTTCCACTACTAGATCGTTCCCTTAACACCAGCTTGGTTATTTATTATTATAATCAGACATGCATGTATGTGTCACAAAACAAAGCAAGGATAACAGGGTATAAATATGTATCAGGTTCATGGTGCAAGATAAATAAGTGCAGGCACAAGATAACACATAACAGGATAAAACAACTAGTTTTCTAATTCAGGAAAGCAAGACAGTGTTGTACAAAAACAGTGATTTTCGCTACTACAAACATCCAAATCTGGATCTGTCGAAGGATCTGAAAAATAAACTTCCACAGGAATCCATCAAATATAAATAAGTCATATAGTGTTTCACAAAATCATAACTCAAAACTGAATCTAAACCGGGAAATGCGTTTAGCCAGAAATCAGTAAATTATATTCAAGTACAGGGAAACAGCAAGAAATCATCATAATAAATTCCATGAAAAATCTAGGGTATTCCCCTATATGTCTAGCATCAAAATATAAAGTTTTATAATATTCCAGTAAAATTAGTTTAGTCATCAAAAATAAGAAAACATCAAGAAACGATACTTTGGAAAATCTGGGATTCCTAACACTGCTGTACAAAAACTAAAATATCTCGCAAGCCGTGAAACGAAATCCAAATCCGCCAAAGAGAGATGAAAATAGATATAATGAACTAACTTTGATTATCTTCTTATTTTGAGTCCTAATTACGTGAATTCTAGTTTGTATTTTGACTTGCATGAGTTCTTCTAATGTTTGCTATGAGAGCAAGATATTTGGTACTTACAAGTGTACAACATGTTCTTTGAGAAATAATAACGGTGAGAGTTATGAAGCCGTAGGTGTGGGAACAATTGAGTTAAAGATGTCATTCAGGAAGAGATTCATATTGCAAAATGTAATGCATGTTCCTTCGTTTAACCAAAACCTAATTTTCTTGGAAACTCTGGAAATACGGAACTGTCAGTACACAACTTGAGGTGAACAACTTGAAAATGTCGTCGTAAGGTGACGATGAGAGGGAGTAGTGTTTCCACACAACTTTTATAAGCTTAACGGAAAAGTGAAAACTAAACCGAGTGTAATAAAGCCCAGCGTTCCACAAGCATCTATTTTGTTGACGTGGCTAGGATGATTGAAGCAAGACCATGGTTTTCGTATATCGTTGAGATGTAAAGATGACCTCATGGTAGGTGGAGATGAAAGGGAGGATGATATCTCCATGTTAACATCCATTGGAGATATTTATGATGGGAGGAACAGATATAACATCCAGTATACTAAAATAAAGAGCCCCTGCGCTGCACGTGCTAACAAATAGTTTTCAAAATCGAAAACAAAAACCAGCGTATTTTTCATTGAAGCATCATCAATGGATGACTTGCGTGAAGATTATTCTATTCCATTCCTGAAACTAGTAATATACACGTGCGATGTACGTATTAATTTATTTAAAAAATTTAAAATAAAAACTCTAATTTACATGTGTGACGCATATCTTAATAAATATGATCAAATATTTTAAAAAATAAATGTGAAGACTATAATGGGAGAGTTAGAGTTGCACATGCGTTGCACATAAGTAGGTAGATTTACAACTCTAACTCTTCCATTATAATAGTAATTATATATTATATTATAGATAATAGATAGATAAATAGATAGTAATTTACAAGTGCGATGTGCATTTAATATATAAAAAAATTTAAAGTAAAAAATCTGACGTAGCGAGATCTCGAACCTGAGACCTCCTTTATATTAGTATGCACGTACAATGCATGTGTTGGTAGATTTACAAATGACTCCTATCTCTAATATTATAATGGGAGAAGGCCTTAGTGTCATTTGTAAATCTATCAACGCGTGCATTGCACGTGCATACCTAATATGAAGGAGGTCTCACGTTCGAGTCCTTACTACGTCAGATTTTTTATTTTAATTTTTAATATATTAAATGTGCATTACACGTGTAAATTATTATCTATCTATCTATCTATCCATCTATCTATAATATAATATACTAGTATAATATACGTGCGATGCACGTCTAAAAAAAGTAAAGTCATCAAATTAAATGAATACATATTGAATAAGAAAAAAATAATTTATATTTGAATGTTTTTTATTTGGGATACATGTGCGGTGCACATTTATATTTATTGGATATAGTTTGGACGTGTATTAAACGTGTTTATATAGTTACAAAGTTAGGGTTTGTTAGTTATAAACCGCAACTCTTCCATTAAAAAGGTAGAGATAATCTACTATTTTAATGGGAGAGTTGGGGGTTTGTAACAAATAAATCTCTAACTTTGTAACTATATAAACACGTATAATACACGTCCAAGTTATATCCAACAAATATAAATGTGCACCGCACGTGTAGCCCAAATCAAAACATTCTAATATAAACTATTATTTTTCTTATTCAATATATATTTATTTAATTTGATGACTTTACTTTGTTTAGACGTGCATCATACATATATTATAGTTGTAAATCTACATACTTACGTGCAACTCCAACTCTCCCATTATAGTCTTCGCATTTAATTTTAAAAATATATAATCATATTTATTAAGACATGCATCGCACCTGTAACTCATAGTTTCACTTTATTAAAAATAATACGTGTATCGCACGTGTATATTACTAGTAACTATTATAATGGAAGAGTTGGAATTGTAAATCTACCTACTCACTTGCAACGCACGTGCAACTCCAACTCTCCCATTATAGTCTTCACATTTTAAAAAATATATATATAATCTTATTTATTAAGATATGCCATCACATGTAAATCAAAGTTTTTACTTTAATTTTTTTCATTAAAATTAATACGTGCATCTCAGGGTGTATATTACTAGTAATATTGATGAAACGGATAGAGTCAAACGACTCCAGCCATAATATACAATCAATAAAATAACAGTAGCAGGATCTTACAAGACGTAAAACAAATAGTACAGGATACAATAAACTACAAAACAGACTCAACAATGATACATCCACAAAAGAATAGACGATAAGCAAAGTTCAATACGAGTCAGATAGAAACAAGCTGATTGAACGAGCGGCACCACGCAAGGAAATAGAAGAAACTGCAGGGTCTGATCAGATCGAAGGAAGTTGGCCACAGATCCAACGCACCAGCTCCATCTGATCGAGCAGGCGAGATCGAGCAGGCGAGAGGAGCATCTGCGAGCATCAGCCAAACAAAGAAGACCTAGTCACACTGCCAAACGCCATGGGAAAGTGGACCACCTCCCCTGGATCAAAACGTCAACGGAGACGCCAAAGGCGGACATGAGAGGCTAAAACCTCAAAATACCAATATTAAATTAGAGATTAGAGATGGAGATGGAGTAGGAATTGTCGGAGGCTCTGGAAACCGTACAGACTCCTTCATTTATTCCTATTCACCCTTCTCTTTAATTACCAAAACGCCCCCCTCGCCATCTCACCGTGGTCATCAAACTCAGGTACGCTTTCTCCTTTTCAAACTCTAACCCTGAATCGATCAAAATTCGTAACCGGGCGTTATTTTATTGAAATTGCATACCGATTTCGGTCATCCGTTCTCAACTCGGACAAAAGTTTGATCATCTGTGATTTCTCCTTGTAGATACTGAGATTGAGGGAGCTGGATTGATTGATTGATTGATGCGTTGAAATCGTTGAGAAACTACAATGCCACGGAAACCGGTTTCTGTGTATCTTTACATTCCTAACATCATTGGTGAGCATTTCGATTTCGATTTCTGATTATTTAGTTATTTGTCATTTTTTGTTTGGAAAATTTGTGTTGTGTTGATTGAATGAATGACGAATCAATTGTGGCATATTCGAGTTGTTTTTAGCTGTAGATTTGAGAATTTTTTTATCGTTTACATGTGATATCAAGATTGCCAAAAAGTTTTCTGGAATTTCTTGTATAAAAAATTGGAGGAAGAAGAGTTTATCTTCGAAAGGCCTCCCAAATATAGTCCTCAATGCTTAAGTTGACAGAACTCGAAGTGGTTTGGAGTATCATGTTACGGACGTAATCGGTTGTGAATAATTTTAATCTTCTTTTTTCTTGTTGGTGATCCCTACCACCTTACCCATGGCTTCTGTTTAGTATTCATTTCCATTGTTTTAGGATTTTTTTTTTTTTCAATTTTATCATCACCTTACTCCCTGCTTCGCTATTTAATTCTCCCTCCATTATTCTAGCTTGATACTCAAATTATATGAACCTCTCCATATCCACAGTTTTAATTCTCCCCTTTCTTGCTGTCCTCTGTTCTCTCTAAGGTCTCATCATTTTCTTTCCTACATTGTTCCCCTCTATATTCATCATTTCCTCAAAGTGTTCATTTTGTAGCTACTTCTGCATCTGCGTAGACAAAATATGTTTGGATCCTATACTTTTCCTTTAATCTTCGTATGTGTTTTGGTATGAAGATGATTTTGAATGATGTTTATTATGCATTTGATGTGA
Source organism: Hemerocallis citrina (assembly GCA_017893485.1). Classification (NCBI taxonomy): domain Eukaryota; kingdom Viridiplantae; phylum Streptophyta; class Magnoliopsida; order Asparagales; family Asphodelaceae; genus Hemerocallis; species Hemerocallis citrina. The sequence goes on from CM030360.1 coordinate 72,358,975, forward strand.
GGAGATTTGAGTTTTCATACATGCCAAAAAATTTGAACTTTCTACCGATGTTGTCTTCTACTATGTTGCTATCTTCTCTTCTAATTCATAATTTTAATTTTAGGATATCGCCCAACTGTTTTAGCAACACCTATATTTTATTATGTGGGATAAATGTTATTCTCGGAAGATTGTATGCAATGAATAGGGAGTATGTCAAGTCTCCAAAGTGAATATTACCTCATCGTTTAGTGCTATAGAAAGGTGCAATGAACTCAATGGTTGTTCCTAGCTTGAGAACGGCATTTGAAAAGAATCTGCAGTTAACTGTACGCTGGCTGGTTTAGTAGTAGGATGGTTGACCCGTAGAAATTCCTCGACAACTTTGGTTGTTTGTTTGTAAGGAAAACTACCCTGCCACCTCCCCCAACCCCACCACCAAACATAACCCAACGAAAAAAAGGCACTGCACTTACTTTGGTGCTTTTCCTTTTGGAGTTGTCTTATGTTTGTTCTACTTTTTCCTTAGTTAGAGTTATTCATGTTCAGGAGAGGCTATATCAGTTAGGAAAAACTACCCCCATGTAGTTACTCTTTCTGGTACTTATTTTCTTGCTAATTTTGTATTTAGATTAGAAATTGTAGTTAACATGTCTTCTGAACTATCATGTCTTTCAGTCTTATTCTTCTTTGATGTGTGTTTTAGTGCTGCACAGGATATATAAGAGTTGGAATGAACATTGTTGCATTTGCTGCTTGATTTTCCAACAAATTACTCTTCGCCGTTCTTTACTTCATCAGGTAATTGTAATTGCTCCAACGGTCAGATTGGTTCCTCACAAGTGCAAGCACAAGAAATGATACTTAATTATTTTTAAGATGCCTTCAATCATCTCTCCAAACTTTTGATGCAAATGTCCTTTCCCTCTAATATGTTTTGTTATTTCTTATCAAAAGTCCTATCCTTGACTATATTCAATAGATAGTATTAAGAAGCATGTGCTTTCCCGGGCTATATCTTATACATAATTATTATCTCTAATACTCCTCAAGTTGCAGCATACATATCATGCATGCCCAACTTGTCACTAATAAACTTAATCCCGACTCTCGCAAGAGGCTTTGTGAGAACATGAACTGGTTGATGATGACTGTTAATATGTCTAGCCTCTTTTAGTGGAGACTCATAAGGTGTGCGACTAATCTTGTTCCGAACTACATGACAGTCAACCTCAATATGTTAGGTTTGTTAATGAAACACATCATTGTTCGAATACTTGAAGATTAGGACCACTCAAATCAATAAAATGCACACAATCTTTTATTGGCTAAGTATAAAAAAAGGACACCGTGTTGGGCCAGTTTAAAAAAGTACACTAAGGTTTTTTTGTTTTAAAAAGGACACAAAGTTTCAAAAAACTCCACTGGGTTAGTTAGGGTTAGGGTTAGGGTTAGAGTTAGTTTCGGGGAGATTTATTTAAACATCTGATTAGTTAAGTGATGTTTTCTTAAACACAAATAAAAGATGAATGTGGTTTTTTTAAACACAAATGAAAGATGAAAGTGGTTTTTTTAAACCCTACCCTAACCCTAACCCTAACCCTAACTAACCCAGTGGAGTTTTTTTGAAACTGTCATTTTTTTAAACAAAAAAACCTTAGTGTACTTTTTTTAAACTAGCCCAAAACTGTGTCCTTTTTTTATATTTAGCCTCGTTTATTGCACTAATATATAGTTTGACTATCTTCAATGCCTCTTGTACACACAAGTTGAGAGTATGACGTGCACTTTTGACATAAAATATTTCAAGAGTGGAGGCTAAACGCTTGAATTACTGAAGGAAATGCTTTTTTATTATTGACGACATTATCATGGCTAATAGATTTTTTTTTTATCATAAATACCAAAATTATTGCATGTTTCTCTGATTTGTGATGCGATAGCCGCACAATTATGGGGATACATCAAGTATCCAAATTGTATTATCATTTTTTGAAGGGTCCAATTAGTATCAATCCAATGATAAGTTACGCACATAATGAGAATATCATTACAACAATTCTAACAATCAGTAGTTAATGTAACCTTACAGGTTAAAAAATACAAAGTAGCAATTAAAAATCTCGAAGCTCGTTATCATTATAGATTTTAAAACAATCAGATTTAACGGTGTTTATATGAATTCTTTTGTAATGGTGATTTGAAGCCATTTGAATAAATATTTCTAGGTTCTTACTGTAGGAATAAGAAAATGTGAACTCATCCTTAAAATGAGTTTAGCCATTTTCTTACGTACCATATCATGATCATAACTATAACTATCTACTTGACCGGTCATATGGTTGAATTTTTGTTGGATAAGATGATATTTTTGTGTTTTCAGGTGATTTAGCCAAGTGGCGCTTAAATGTATCCGTCCCGCTACCTACTTTCCATTTGTAAATTGCTTGGCACTTCTTACATACCTTGGTTCCATTGTTTGGATTATTTGGAGATGGAAAATATGTATAAAGTTTGTGGACTTCGGAAGTTTATTCTCTAGATTTTCGGGAAGAAGATATGTTCGCGATGTCTTGTATTTCAGTTTCTTCACATTGAATTTCATTATCATTGTGGGGAAGGTCGGAATGGTCTTACTCGGGAATACTATCAAACTCTCTAATATTATCTAAATGTGGAACATAATCAAGGCGAGATGTATTGGTGGATTTTTGTGCACTTTGACTACGGGAACGTGATGATGCTTTTATTGTATGAAAATTATAAAATTGATATGAAACAAGTAAGAAATTAACAAGCAACAAGTTAACACTTAACAAATAGTGAACTTAAAAAAGATACCTTACTAGAAGAACTCTTAAATTTGTGTTGTGAATGCTTCTTGAATTGCATTTCTTCACTTCACACTTTGAGAATCCATAAATTGAGAGAGTTGAGACTTGAATGAATTGTTTGGAATAGATTGAGACAGTTGAGAGAGTTAAGAGAATTGTTTAAAAGTTTTGGTATAAAGAACATGGTACGGAAGGGCTCTCGATTTATAGAATTTGGTATCTTTTGTGTTTTCTATTTTACCCCCGAACCTGACCACTATGGGATTTGTCTAACCCAGATTGGCCCGCATAAATTATGCGGGCCGGCCCTGACAGCCCGCGGGCGGTCTGGTTCGATTCGAGCCCGATCCGGGTAGGTCCAGGCGGGCCTCGGGCCAGACCGGCCCGGTTTCCCTCCCTAGGTTCATGCGTAAGTTTTATAATTTTTTCCCCCATGCCTTTTCTTTCTATTAGTTATTTAAATTATTAATTGTCTATTAGTATGATAACTTTAACAAAAAAAGACACATTATTAACTTATTTTTTATTTATATGAAGCATGCACTTTTAATGAAAAAATATGAAAGAAGTCGTTCTGTCGACAATCATTTTCTTATTTAGAATCTATAATCTAACGAAGTACAGGCTTTTAAATGAGCTCAGTTGTGGATTGGATTTCAAGTTTTCGAGACCGGGTATGAACATAGTATTCAATTATACGTGCCCTCTTTAGGGGTTTGGTTGGGTGGGTCAGGATCATGTCCTACCTGGAGCACAACTCTCAGTATACACAGATCGTACTATGATCTGAAGTTTTCACTGAAGATTTACAAGGTAAACGTTAGAATTAGGTATGTGGCCTGCAACTTTAGCAAACCTATAAATATAATATTATTGTAGCGCATCAAAATCACTTACTTCAACATTTTGGACTGAACAGTAGCCACATAGTTCATATTGTATTACTGAGTTAGAACTCAGATACTGCATCATTCTTCACTAACGATTGATTCGTGTACGTTGATTTTTCAGATAAAGTCAGCAGCAGATGCATGTGTGCTTTATGATATGCAGAAAGAGACCATGAACATTCACTTCGAAATTACAAACTAGCCGTCTTTCATATGCTGTCCATTAAGATCACTGATTTCCCTAAAAAAAGGAACATTTTGAGGAATTTGTTTTCAGCCTCTTAGAAGTATGTTCATGGCGGGTCCCCCTCAGCTATGAGTTGCTGCAGCTTACATCATTAATATGCGAGGCGGCCACCTCAGCTCATTTTGAATAGCTGTCTCTGCATAAGGTTCGTACAAATATTTGTTTTTTCTTGCTTTGTTCAAATTGTTGATACGAGTGTCACCAAGCCTGTTGCTGCTTGTTTTGCAGCTTGCACAATCACTATGTTTACAGTTTTCTTGACTGGTAGGTGTCTTTTCAAAGAAAGAGGCTTGATAACGAGTATTAGATGATAGATAGGGTATCATTTGGTCTACCGTTTAATGGATTTTTGTTCATACTGTGGAAACTAAACTGCGTTGTGATTTAATTCTTTTGATGGTGTTCATCTTACAGTTGATTATGTTGTACTATTAATTCAGTCATAACATGATGGTTTTGGATGTTATTTTTGCCTTTATGTTGATGGGGTGTTTCAACCAAAACATAGGAAACTGATCTTCTTGTGTTGATTGATCTGAGAGTTGCCTTTTAAATTAATACCTTGCGGACAGGTTTAATATTTCCGGAACTGAATGGGCTTTCAATTATGGGAAGATCAATTGGATTGTATTAGTTCCCCAATTTGAGATCATCTCTAATACTACAATGGGAGAAGGCCTGAGTGTATTTTGTCATTCTACCAACTCGTGCAACGCACGTGCATAACTATTATAAAGGAGGTCCTAGGTTCAAATTAAGAATGCGTCTAAATTTTTATTTTAAAAAACTGTATTTATTAAAACGTGCATCGCACGTGTAAACTACTAGTCATTTTAATGGAACATGGTTGTCATGCTCAACCTTAATTCTTAAAAAAAAAAAAAAGCAAAAAAGATGCAAGTGGAAAGAAAAGAGTAGAAACAAATTGATGAATAATTAGCTGGGCCTAATCCTTTTACCATCGCATTGATCCCAAGTATGTCCCTTCACACCTGTGAACTAAGAAAAACAGCAGCAATGAGACAACCCAAACAACAGATATCATCATCTACAAATATCATGAATTCACGAGCATTCATTAAAAAATACCTTTTTTTCCACACTGGTTCCCAACAAGTATTGAAGTCCCATATTAGTTCCTGTCAATTCACAAATTCTATATTAGTTCTTTGATCAACTCTAGAAGCAAATGATCAATGTCTCAATTGTAACATCATACAAATTCTGATCCATCATGCATGCTTTGAAGATTTTTTTTTCAAGTGGATGGGCCTCATTATTTCAAAATATTCTCTTTACCTTTGCAATTTTATTTTTCAATAGACCATTTAGCTTAAAGATTTTTGCTCCAAAATAGGTTCAAAGAATTAGAGTTTTCATAATGTTGCACTTGAATATTAAATACAAGAATTGATCTATGGACTAATATGAAATTGGCAAATTGGTGGGGAATTTATATAGAATTTTAATATTTGTTGGGAACCCGTGTGAACAAAACCCTAATAGATAACAAGAAATTCATAATTATCGAATGGTTTGGTTTATGGATAACCCCTAACGTAAAAAGACAAATCAAGAATATACAAACTGATTGATAAGGTTTTGGTAGGCAACCTTGCAAGAAAATGGTTTGATTTAAGACTTATTATTTAACTAGGTTTGCCCCCGTTGACACGTGCCGACGGCACGTCTTCGGAACGGTACACCTTATTTGATCATATAAAATAGTTTTGGAGGTCGAGCAAATTAATTGAAGCAGCAAAAATATTATATGAGAAACTTTTGGGGTCCAGCAAAAAACATATCATATGATTTTTTTTTTGATTTTTTTGAACTATTTTTAAAGCTTTTAAATTTTTAATTTTTTTAGTTTTAAATTTTTATTTTTTAAAAATTTTAAAATTTTTTATTTTCTTAATTTTTGAATAGAAGAGGGAGGGAGAGAGAGAGAGAGAGAGAGAGAGAGAGAGAAATTAAATAAATATAGGAGTTGTTTTGGGTGGGGGATTTGAATTTGAGTTTTGGAGGAAACTTTTGGAGGAAAAATATGTTTTGTGAGGTTAGATCTGGACCTTTGATTTTTGAGGGTATTGAAGGAGAACCACTTGATAGCTTTTTTTGTGTTTTATTATACTAGTATTATACACGTGCTGTGCACGTAGGGAAAAATTGGGGGAATGAAAAGGGCAAAAAAAAATTACCTGCACGTGCGCTGCACGGGTTGGATTACGGACAAAGGCCTTCTCCAATTATTAATAGTAGAGATAGATTATGCCTACTAAATTGAGAGAATACAACAAACCCGAGGTGAAAGGGGCTTTTCACATTCCAAGCATGCAAAACAACCCTTCAAACCAAGCATGCCTACTTTCCCTCTCTAAAAAATGTTAAGAGATAGAGAGAGAGGGATATTTAACACACCTATCTCTTCTCCTTCCTTCTTCAATGAGCAAACCAGCAACCATTTTCTCCATGTCATTCCTCTCCTGCTCCTCAAAAGACCAAAATGGCCTAGTCCGATCGCCTTCGTCCACCATGAGACGGAGGGTGTTTCCGTCGGTCTAGGCGTTGTACATGGTGCATAGTTTTAGGAGGCAGACAGGGTGGAGCCAGGCAATGGAATCAATCTACTTACAAAGATATACGGTGAGTACGCAAGACATATATTGTGGATGATCACCTTCTTCTCTCTCTTCTCTCTTTGTTTTTGGTACTTTGATTGGTAGATTTAGATGCTCATGGTTCTTTTTGCTAGAGGGTTCAGTACACCCGACCATTTAACAATTTTTTAAATCCAAATCACCTTCAGCAAAACATTGCTGAAGCATTGGATAGGCATCAGCTCCTTAATTAACATTGTTTTTGCCATTCTGCTTGAAATTCATATTTGTTTATAGTTTATAGCAATGCTAATTGTAATATAAAAGTTATGCTACCTTTTAGTATTTGTTTGGAAACACAGTTAAGATAAGATAACTAGAGTTATCTCCCTTAACTTTATAAAGCAAAGCCACAATTATCCTAACTTTTACTTGTTTTACAGTCATTGAAGTTAAGATAACTGTAGTTATCTCACCCCAAAAGTTGAGAAAATGAAACTCCACTCTAACATCTTTTTTCTTAACTGAGATGATGGTCCCTTTCTTTTTCTCCTATCAAATATAATTAAGATAACTTTGGGTGTCTTCCCAAACACCAAGTTAATTAAATCGCAGGTAAAGTTAACTTTAAGTTTGAGGTAAAGGTAATGTATTCAAAGTTAGCATACCTCTATCTACAATGTTAGTTATCTTAACCTTGTTTTCAAATAGGGACTTTAGTGTGACAATTTTGTTTGATAACCCAATAACAAGTGCTATATCAGAAACAAAATTTAAGGTACAAATCTTTCAAAAGAGATCCACTAACTTATTGGGTTAGGTATCATTTCTATAATAGTCAACTTCTCTTTTTGGATCCAAAACCAGTTAGTGTTAATCTAAAGCAATTTTTTTATTGTGAGAAAACCAATAAGATGAAGGATATAATTTATGTGTTAATTTACTTAGAAGTTTGTAGTGCCTAATACTTGGTATATATAAATTTTTATTTTGCTAAAATGGAAGCTAATCCATTAGGAAATGTAAACATCCTGGTGAATGTAATATAATGTATTAATCCATGTCATGAACAATTAGAGATGGAGTTGTTCAAAATTCTTGATAAAGTAAACCCACAGTGTTTTCGCACTGGCAAAGTTTTTATTTTTTTGAGTAATCAACATTTTATGCAGAACAAATAATAAGAAGTGTTGTATTGAAGGAAGATGAAAAGATAAGAAGTTGCCACCTGAATTTCGCTTTAATTTCATGTATTTTATCACTAGTACTAGGTTTTCCCGTGGACACATGCCTACGGCACGTTTTCGTGAACAAACCAATAAAAAATAATCGCTAATTTTAAACTAAAATGGGGAAAAGAGGATACCAAATCTTCACATCGCCGCCGACAACCAACCACTGTTGACTTCACCGCCGACAACCAACAAATTCGAGAAGAGAGACAGAGAGAGAGACAGTGAGAGGGAGTTGGGTGCTGAGGTGAGCTCGGGTGTGCACCGGTGGAGCTTCGGGAGAGCACATGAGGAGTAGGGGTGTAGTGGAGGATTGGAGAGCGGGTGTGGTTGTAGGTGGCGGGGCGTCGGGGCTGGCGTCGGGTGGTGGTGGCAGATGGGTGCGACAGAGGTGATTTCGAAAAGAGTGAGGGGGGGGGGGATTTAGGAGGCAATCGGGAAGAGAGAGAAAGCGTTGGAGAAGGGAGAAGTGAGAGAGAGAGAGAGATGGGCGAATTGGGGGGGGGGGATCTGGAAGAGAGAGGGGGAATATATTTGAGTTAATTTTGCGGGGTGGAAGTTTTTCCCAAACTGTCCCACTTTTTGAAAGTTTTTCCCAAACTGCCCTACTTTTTTTTAAATTTTCAAACTGCCTCACTCGCTTTCTGAAAAAACGAGTGTGGTTAAAACCTCATCGCTTTTTCAAAAAGCGAGTGTGACTTTTGATTTTCAAAAACGTAGACTCGCTTTTTAAAAAAGCGACCTGTTTTTAACCAAACTTGCTTTCTCAAAAAGCTAGTTTGATTATTTTGGTAAATACTTTCGAATGTGGGTCAGTTTGGTAAATACTTTCAGAAAGTGGGTTAGTTTGGTAAATATTTTTAGAAAGTCGGTCATTTTGGTAACAAGTTCTTTCTATATCACATTGTCACTTTATTTTCTTTAGGCTACTATATATGAAATCGTTTGTCAGGGCTTTCTATATCATATTGTCACTTAATCTTCTTTGGTTCTGATTTTATAAAGTTAGCAACTGTTTAGCAGTAGTCGAGTATATACATAACTTGGAATTATTTCAGTATATACATAATTGGTGTGTTTTAAGTTGTCGAAAATGAGCTCATAGATACTCCCAATCAATCTCAGCTTTTGGCCTACCCAATCATATGCGCTGGGTTCTTGCACCAAAAATTTTTCTATTAAAAGGGTAGTTGTAACTTTGTCCATGGCTGCTGTTACACATAATGGTAGACCACAAAAGCCTGACGTGATAATTGATGAGACATGGTTCTCTAGTTCTGAATATTGTCAGCAGACCAAGGTTTGCTCATAATATATTGTTTTGTATTTCTTGCACTTATTTTGAAAGCCCGAGCTTATTTTTTCCCAACAAAGAAGAAATTTTCTCTCTTGATCACTTTTCTTTCCTTTGTTTATATTGTTGTTTATGAATTGTTTATTTTGTTTATGAATTGTCCATTGATTTATTGGTAGGAGCATCAACATATGCCAATTCAGTATTTGGGTGGATAAATGTTAAAAATGTTGTCGAGGCTCATATCTGTTAACCATTGGACCTAATTTCTAAGATTGTGAGCTAATGGTGAACTATTTTGGTTGACAGGTGTGCTAATGACAAACCGTTTGTACAGATATATGAATTTTTCCCCAAACTTTCCCACTTTTTGAAAGTTTTTCCCAAAATGCCCTACTTTTAAAAAAAAATTCCAAACTGCCTCACTCATTTTCTGAAAAAGCAAGTGTGGTTAAAACCTCATCACTTTTTCAGAAAGCGAGTGTGAGACTTTTGACACAAGAACCCAGCGCATATGATTGGGTAGGCCAAAAGCTGAGATTGATTTGGAGTATCTATTGGCTCATTCTCGACAAATTAAAACACACCAATTATGTATATACTGAAATAATGCCAAGTTATGTATATATTCGACTACTGCCAAACAGTTACTAACTTTATAAAATCATGACAAAACAAGATAAAATGACAATGTGATATAGAAAGCCCTAACAAACGATTTCATATATAGTAGGCTAAAGAACATGAAGTGGCAATGTGATATAGAAAGAACTTGTTACCAAAATAATCCACTTTCTGAAAGTATTTACCGAACTAACCCACTTTCTGAAAGTATTTACCAAACTGACCCACTTTCGAAAGTATTTATCAAAATAATCAAATTCGCTTTTTGAGAAAGCGAGTTTGGTTAAAAACAAGTCGGTTTTTAAAAAAGCGAGTTTAAACTTTCGAAAATCAAAAATCTCACACTCGCTTTTTGAAAAAGCGATGAGGTTTTAACCACACTCGCTTTTTCAGAAAGCGAATGAGGCAGTATGGGAATTTTAAAAAAAAAGTAGGACAGTTTGGGAAAAAATTTGGGGGTAGGGGGGAGAATAGGTTTTGGAGGGAAAAGAATTGGTTTTGGGGGCAAAAGTTTTTGAGAGGAAAAATGTATTTTGAAATGGTGAATCTGAGTCGTTGATTTGGTTTCAATTGAAAGGGAGACACTTGATAGCTTTTTTTGAAAATGCATTGTCTTTTATTATACTAGTAATTTACACGTGCGTTGCACGGCTTAATAAATACATATTTTTTTAAAAATAAAAATTCAGACACGTGCGTTGCACGGGTTGGTAGAAGGACAAATTACACTAAGGCCTTTTCCCATTATAGTAGTAGAGATAGTAGTAGAGATAGGTCACTGTTACCCCTTTTTCTCATATGTAATTTCTATATGGTGTAATTAATTGTTCAACTTTTTTTGTGCTAGTAAGTGTAACTGTTAATTAATTCTGTATAGTTTACGTGGCTTATGCATGATATTAATTATAGGATACATCTAGATTTCTTTTTTCAAGTAATACTTATTGGATGCATTTGATTGACCAGAAATTTCGAGCAAGTATTTAAAAGATTAAGGGCAGAAGGATTACAAAGAAGAAGGCCTTTACATTGTGTGACGAGGGAGAAGAATGATGGGGAAGAGATCTTACCACGGCTTCTTCCAAATCGGTCTTTGTCCCTTGCATAGTTTATACTTCACGTGTTGTACGTTTCTCCTATTGTTTTAGACATTTGTGCGTGTGTTGCAGCTTGGACTTTTTAATATATATTAAGCTCCTCCTTTGGAAATAGATAGAATCCAATTATTAATGTATACTTTGTAGATGTTTCATTATTTCTCCTTTGTCGGCTCCTCGCCATCTTGTTTTATTTTCTTGGTTTTAACTCAATTTTTCCATCTTCTAATTTATTTAATCTAATTTTCTGCAAAATTTTGTTGTTCGTTCTATTAAAAAATTTGCTTGTTAATATCCCCCGATTGATCTGAGTTTTAAATTCATATTTCTATTGGTTATTTTAGTTTTCTATGGATCTAAATCCCCAAATCCGTGTTTTTTCCTTATTGGATACTACCCATTAACCCAATATCTCTATTTTCCTATAAATACCCCCTTTAACCATAATTCTTAATTACCCTATTAATATTTCATCTCTCTGTTCACCCCTAACATCCCGTTGCTCTCTCTCCTCACCCCCTGTTTCTTCTGTTTTCGTTTGAACCACCGCCGCTCAACACCATCGTCCACCCTCGACTTCCACCGCCCTCCGATCACCCCCAGCCCCTGTTGCCCACCATCCAACTCCTCGTCGCCCCTACTTCGAAGCTGCTGCCACCCGTCGTCCCTTCCGTCGAGCAACCCATCCTTCGAAGCTGCAATCATTCCTCATCATCTTCATCCCGTCGCTCTGAACACCTCCACCCCCGTCGTCATCTCTTGTCATCTTCATCCCGTCTTCGCCACCCTCGTCGACCAGCATCCACCGACCGATCACCACAGCGCCCCCCATCTCCAACCTCCGAACTCCCCTGTTTCCATCGACAACCTGCTTCTCCTCAAGCGCCGTCGACCTTTGCCACCCCAGTCGCCGCCCTGGCCCCCATCAACCTCCGCCAGTACAACCGCCGCAGTCCACCACCGTGCCGCTATCCACTGTTTGCTGTGATTAGGTTTCGCCGTTGCTGTTCTGGGTTGGAACAGTTGTTTGCTGTTGTGGCTGCTGTCATCTCCTTTTATTGTTGTTGTGCATTGCTTTACACATGTGTTGCATGTGTTTTTGTGCATCCGTGCGTGTCGTCATCGGGATTCTCATCCCGTTATTTCATTATATTCAGATTAACCGTATAAAGGCAAGTCTCTCTTGAACTCGTATATTTTTCTTGTTCAAGAACTCTTTTGATCTCTGCAAGTAGTTCTCAGTTATTTTCGTATTGTTATACTATTCATCTTTCGTTGAGTATATTGAGGGTTTACACGAGCTAACCACAGATATTCTCGACTTCGTACCAATATCTTCGACGGAAATCCTACTCTCTATTGCACATTGCATATGCACGAAATACATGAAGATAACTAGATCTATGTTATAGAATTGTTTGATGAATTGAATATTTCTGAATGAATTTAATTTGATGAATTAATTGTCATGATTCTAAATTGCATCATTAATCTTAGAATTTCATGTTAATCACCAAATAAAACTTTTGTTAATTTATTTCCATAATTTTGCATGCTTGTGTGATGAAAATATTGCCAATTTATGTTAAATTATTTTCCGGCCTACTGTTTATTTCTTTTTGTATCAAACTTTTGAACTTGTTACTATGGTAATTTAATAAACTTTTTCAACAGAAATTGTTGCCCCATGTGTCTATTTTTCTAGAACATTTGACGGAATTGAATTACGATTTATAATCTCCTAGATATCTGACTTTTAGTACTGCTAGGTCTGTATTTCCAGATTCATAATTTTATGTGTATCACCATGATTTATTAATAAACAGAACATGTTAACAGTAAATTAAAATGTGAAACAAATTTGGCTATGAATAGACATGTTTAGGTATCACCCTGAATTTCTGTGGAATTATTTGATGAGTATTCAGACATGAAACATATATGTGAACACAATCTATAACCTGCTGTCTGAACACAAAATCTGTAAAGAATAAGTAATTTAACCTAGTTTTTGTGATTTTTATATATCGTGTGTATATTCGCTGGAACTGGCAGAGAACCTAGTTTCTAAAACTTCTGACGGATCCAGATGTGCTTTTCTGTAGCAGCGGGAATCTCTGTTTCTAGAACGTTTTGCTGTCCAGATATTATGAATTGTGTTGATTTAATATAAATACTTCTTGCATTGTCTGTAATGAGTAGAATTAATCACACCTAGCATTACACAACCTTGACATCTTCTTGTGTACACATAAGATGAAATAAAATATGAACAAGCCGGAGTATTATGGGTTCACTTTGTAGTGAACAATCGAAAACTGTATTCAGTAGGGCCTTCTTGCTTGCATGGTTTATTTATATGGAAGGTGGAGAAATGCTTGTCATTGTGTTATCACATTATCATGATATCTTGTCATCTTGTTACCGAGTACACATTCTGTTGAGTTGACCATCAGTTTAAAACGTTCACTATTTGCTTGCACCGAACCTGCAGAATGAGACACAGTAGTACGTGCACTAGATAGGTTAATAAGATGATTAATAACCCGCACTTGATATTTCATACTTGAACCCGTATACTGTCATTGATATTAAACCTGAATTGAAATAATTAATTATTGCATAATCAAACATAGACCCTTGACATTATTGTCATTTCTTGTCTTTGTTCTTGACTTTGATCTATTCCTTCATTTTTGATATACCATGCCTTTTCGTTCTTTGTTTCCCACTACTTGCTGTCCATGACTTATTCTAAGGACATTATTTTCTCTCTTTTTAGATCACGAGTTTACAGGTACTGAAGGAGCGATACCAAAAGGAATTGGTGAGCAACGATTTTACAAAATGGAGTCCAAAAATAGATTGCTTGACTTATTTTAATGCTATTTTCCTTTTGAACTTTGTCATTGATATTGTACTTTGTTTTGTGCTTTTATGACTCGGAGTTTGTTTTATCCTAGATGTTGGATATTATGATTTTGAATTATTTCATTTATATTGAAGTTGTTCTTTGTTTATCTGATTATATTCTCTTGCGTGGTTGTGATTGTTATTCATATTGTTGAGTTAGACTGGTACAGCTTATGGATGATTTTGCTGGGCTTTTGTTACGTACTCGTATTTCTGTATTTTGGGAAGCAGGGTATGACAGGTTTTTAGTGGCATTAGAGCCCAGGTTTGGCTAATGTGTTAGTCATGTTTGGCTGATGTGTTAGTCGAGTCTGGCCTAGCCAGGTTAACTCAATAATGTGCGCACTACGTTGATCACATGAACATGTAATAACCAACATATAATCTGGGTACTGACCGTGTTTGATCTTATTGCAGACTTTGGCTCGCCGAACTTCTTCCTCTTCCCGTCCGAGGAATGAGCAGCCAGATAATGCTGCTATTCTTCAGACGATGCAGCAGATGATGGCCCTTCAGTAGGAGCATAATGAATTAATGAGGGCTGCATTGGAGGCAGCCAACCGAACTGTCGCTGTACTTACACCTGGGCCAGTGCCACCCAAGCCCGACACAGTGGCGGACTTCATGAGGCTGCACCCCTGATAAGTTTTTGGGCACTGAGAGGCCGCTGGAGGCTAAGAAATGGCTTATCCGGATGGAACAATTGTTGATTGTGGCTCGAGTTGCTGATGTTGTTCGTGTGGATGTGGTTAGCATCCAGCTGGTGGATCTCGTCCATATCTGGTGGTGAGTTGAGACTGAGAGGCTTGTGAGACCCATCGAGTGGGCTACTTTCACAAAGAGCTTCATGGCGAAGTTCTTTCCCAGTGTGACCAAGGCGGAAATGGAACGACAGTTCATTTCCTTAACCCAAGTTAGTCAGATATTGTTATTCAATGTCATTTGCTGTTGCTTACTTCACATGTGACAATATTAATTTGAGCATTATCTTGACTCAGGGGAACCGTTTTGTGGACAAGTATGCTGCAGAGTTTACTCGGCTTCGCCGCTTCGCCGCTTCGCCGCTTCGCCGCTTCGCCGCTTCGCCGCTTCCCTGGTGGCCACTGATGAGGACAAGGCTCGCAGATTTCAATTGGGTTTAAGTTTTCCCATCCAGGACGGCTTGGTTGCCCTTTGGCTTCGCGCCTATGCCGACGTTCTGGATACTGACCGAATTCAGGAGCAGACTCTTAGGAGGTCGAGTGTTTCTCAGCGGGCTGTTCAGTACCTTGTTGCAGTTTGACCTACCGGGAGACCTATTCGAAGGCCAGTTCTGACCCCTCTCGCGAGAGCACAGCAGTATCCGCCTGTTGCCTCGAGGACTGTCCAGACTTGCGACTACTGTCATAAGGCTGGACATTCACGGTAGGATTGCAGATCAGCCAATCGGCTATGCCTTGTGTGTGGGGGCAGTGATCACATGGTTCGAGACTGTCCCATGAACAGGAATCCTAAGCAGATTGGAGGTGCTGCTCAGCAGGGAGCACTCGCTCGTGCTCAGAGCGGACCGCCTCTTCCACTGCAGAGGAAAGCCTTCGATCAGAGACATGTGGCCCCAAGGGGAGGTATGACTGGGGGCCGTGGTCATGCCTATAACCTGACTGCTGAGGAAGCAGAGGCAGCTATTAGAGTGGTTGCAGGTATATCACAGTAATTATATTGTTTATTCTTTCTTTATTCTATTTCTACATGCTATTCTATTTCTTTTGTGCAATTATTTGTGCATATATCCTGCTTACATCTCATTCTCATTTCTTTGATCATCTTTAGTTGTTATTTCCCAGCTAATGTTTTGTTTGACTCCGGTGCTACCCACTCCTTTATTTTCTTTCGCTTTGTTGATCAGCATTGTTTGGCAAGCGACGCTATGCCCGCATCTTGGGACATCACCACAGGTGGTGGTGTCATTGTCTGTTCTAGGTTATGCAAGCAAAGCCCATTGCTGATTAGTTGTAATATCCCAGGCGGATATTACATTGTATAAATTTATTTTATTATTATTTTCAAAATTAAATTATTTTTATACGGATTATGTAAAGATTTTTGGTATATATATATATATATATATATATACATACATATATGTATTGTGTCAATTAGTACATTGTACAAATTGTGTGTTATGTACTTTTGGATAAAATAGTTCTCTTTGTCATGACAAAATCTAATTAGATTGTTAGGGTTTTAATAAGTTTTTAACCTAGGGTTAAAGTGTGCATGAGAGAATTAGGAGTTGTTCTTCTAGAAGCTCCCTCTCTCATCCACCTCACCCTCACACCCATACCTCCACCTCACCCTCACACCTTACCTCCACCTCACCCCCTCCCATACCATGTATGGCCGGCCAACCCCTAGGGGATTTTGTGCATTTTTGTGGGTACATTTTTGCACTCTCCACCCTCCTCTCTTCCATCCTATAAATACCCCTCCCCTCTTCTCTTGTCTCACTTTTATAAGAACAAAAAAATAAAGGAAGGAAAAGAAAGAGAGAAAGACTAATCGGAGAGTTTTTATTTGTAGGTTTTTAAGAGTTCCTAAGAGCTTAGGAGGAAGGAGAAGGAGTGCTAGGCAAGTCCTTCCTTCAAGGGAAACTAAGGTGGGGGTTCTCCATCTTCTTGTTTTGTTTGAGTTTGTTGTTCTCGTTCTCTTCTTGATTTTTGTTCCTTTGGTTGTTTGTTCTCTTTTGTGAGTTGTTTTTGTTGTGGTGTTGTTTTTGTTGGGTATATTGTTGGTGATTAAATAACTTGGACTAAGAATAATGGTATGGATAAAAGGAAATGGAAATAAGTGGTAGTACTAAATAAATAAAAAGATTGAATCTTGGATTGTGGCAATTTTTGTACTTGTTGTTGTTATTTGGACTAAATGGACACAAGCACATAAAGATTGTGTACACACCCATCTATGGGTTGTAGGACTTGACTTGAACATAAGCATATGGACTTGTGTACATACCCATTTTTGGGTTGTAGAACATACAACTTGGACTATTGGACAAAGGCATATGAAGATTGTGAACTAGAATATTTATATAACCATTTTTGGGTTATGGAACTTGACAACTATAATGAATAAGTCTTTTATTTGCTTATTTCTCTCTACTTTATTAAATAACAAATTCTTGCTAATTCTTAGTTTATAAAAGGTAGAAGGACTTGTAATTTGTAGAAAAAGTAGATTTTTGTGTGATGTAGGAATTGTAGTTCATAAAGTTAAATCTTGTAATATTTCAAGGCTTGTATTTTTGTAAAGAGAAATAGCCTTGTAATATCTAGTAAAATATCCATGCTTAAATTGTTGTAGAGTGTAATAGTGAAGAGCCCATGCTTATGATGTATTCATGCAAATTTTGTCGTAGGTTAAAGTAGTAAAAACTTATGTGTAAGTTGTAGCAATTATCCATGCCTAAGTCTAGTAGATATTCATGCTTAAGTGTGAGTAAAGTCCATGCTTAAATAGTTAGTAGACATTCATACTTAAATATAAGTAAAGTTTATGTTGAAGTAGTAAATAGACATTCTTGTTTTAAATTGTAGTAGAAACCCATGCTTAAATTGTAGTAGATATCCATGTTTAGATTGTTGTAGGATAATGTTTATACTATATACCATGCTTAGATTGTTGTAGGAAGTCCATGTCTATGTTGTATTCATGCTAGAATTGTTGTAGGTTGATGTTATGTTATACATCATGCTAGATTATTATAGGTTGATGTTTATGTTATGCACCATGTGTAGATTGTTGTAACATTTAAGACTTGTTTTCATAAAGAGAAGTAATCCTTATAACAGCTAGAAAAGACCCATGCTTGAATTTATCCATGCTTAAAGTAGTAATAGATATCCATGCTTAAACATAGTAAGCATTCATGTTAAGTCGTACTAAGTTCATGCTTATGTTGTACTCATGCTAAATTGTTGTAGGAATTATAGTAAGAACCCATGTTTATGTTGTATCCATGCTAGATTGGGTAGGTTTGATATAGTAAAGAAACCCATCATGTTAGATTGTAGTAGTAGATGATCGGACTTAAGTTGTATTCATGCTTAGATTGTTGTAGGTTGATACTTATGCTATATATCATGTTAGATTGTTGTAGGATTGATATTTAAATTACCTACCATGATTAGAATTGTTGTAGATTCATGCTAAGTTATATACCATACTTAGGAATGTTGAAGGATTGATATTAAATTACATACCATGCTTAAGAGTGTTGTAGATTCATGCTAAGTTATATACCATGCTTGGGAATGCTGTAGGATTGATGTTTAAATTACCTACCATGCTTAAGATTATTGTAGATTCATGTTAGGTTGTATACCATGCTTAGGAATGTTGTAGGGTTGATGTTTAAATTACTTGCCATGCTTAAGAGTGTTGTAGATTCATGCTAAGTTATATACCATGCTTGGAAATGTTGTAGGATTGATGTTTAAATTACCTACCATGCTTAACATTGTTGTAGATTCATGTTAGGTTGTATACCATGCTTAGGAATGTTGTAGGATCGATGTTTAAATTAGATACGATGCTTAAGATTGTTGTAGGTCCATACTTAAGTAGTAGTAACGGTTCATACTTAAGTAGTAGTAATGATCCCTGCTTAAGTAATATAGATCCATGCTTGAAATAGTAGCAGCTATCCATGCTCAAGTATAGAAATTATTCATGCTTAAGGTTGTGGTAGATATCCATGCTTAAGAGTGTTGTAGATTCGTGCTTAAGTTGGATACCATGCTTAAGGGTATTGTAGGTTGATGTTTAAGTTATATACCATGTTTGGATTGTTGTAGGAAAGTTGTATACCATGTTTAGGTTATTGTAGGAAATCCATATTTATGTTGTCTACCATGTTATAGGAAATCTATGTTTATGATTTCTACCATGTTGTAGGCAATCCATGTTTAGGTTATCTACGATATTGTAGGATTGATGCTCATGCCATATACCATGTTAGATTGTTGAAGGATTGATGCTCATGCTATATACCATGCTAAATTGTTGTAGGTTGGATGTAGTAAGAAACCTATACCTATGTTGTATACATGCTTAAGTATAGTAGTTATCCATGCTTGAAGTGGTAGTAGATGCTCATGCTTAAGATGTACACCATACTGGAGTTATATGTAGAACTCATGCTTGATCACGTTTGTTTAGTAAAGAACCATCATGTTGTAATTGTAGTGTTAGTAAGGAACTATCGTGTTGTAGTTATAGTGTTAGTAGAGAACTATCATGATGTGGTTGTACCGTTAGTGAAGAACCATCACGTTGTAGTTGTAATACTTGAATTGTGAAGTCGTTCTCGTTAATCTCCTAGAAGGAACCCATGTTGAGATTGCATAGTTGTTCTAGATTCAAAAAGCCACGCATGCTTGAATGGTATATTGTAGCTTTCTAGTTAAAAGAAACCATGCTTGAATTGCATATGGTGGTATTGTAGTGGGAAGAAACCATGAACCCATGCATTTAGCTTCTAGGTGATTCTAGTTCAAACTTTAGAGA
The DNA here is from genome assembly GCA_017893485.1 of Hemerocallis citrina. Taxonomy (NCBI): domain Eukaryota; kingdom Viridiplantae; phylum Streptophyta; class Magnoliopsida; order Asparagales; family Asphodelaceae; genus Hemerocallis; species Hemerocallis citrina. The sequence goes on from CM030360.1 coordinate 72,378,232, forward strand.
GAACCCAAGAATCTGGTTGCATGTAGTTCTAGTTCAATTTGGGTAAAGAACCATTGGATTCTAGTTGTATAAGGTTCTACTTAAATTTGGACCATATCATGTGAACATTTCTCACCTTCATGGGTAGTAAGGGTTGGGAAGGTCACTAGTAATTGTTAGCTCGATAAAAGTTGTTATGTCGCTTTTGGGCTTCTCATTGGTAGAAGGTCTATTTTATACTGTTAGTAGATTCTTTTGTTGCTTCTAATTATAGAAGATCAATTTTGCTAGTTAATACGTTTGCTTGTTTCTAGGTTGATTACCAGTATGGTTGTTTTGTATGTGGTTTTGCTCATACATGGTTTGCCTGGTCCGTATAGCTGTTAGTCTCACACGTAGCTTATTTTTCTTGTATGTATGTTGTTGTCCCATACGTGGTTGTTTAGCTCGTATGTGTTTTGTTTACTCGTATGTAGCTTATTGGCTAGTACGCAGTTCGTTGTGCTCATCTAGGGTGATATTATTGCCCTAGGGGCTATCGACCATCAAGACGTGTGTTCACCTTACTCCTAAGGGACTGTGGACAAGTCACTTATTGTGTACCGTCGGATCTTAACCGGTGTAGGTTAACCACGGACTGGAGTGTCGACAAAATCCAAGTTCAGGGTAGTAGCATACGAATACGTTCGTATTGCCGGGTCTTGGATCGATAGGCCATGAACCGAATCCTTAGGGATTCTGGTAAGTGTAGGTTGAGCAGCCTAGTAGAGTCATCTTGCGAAGTCTTAACTTAAGACTTAGCATGTTGTGTAAATTCTGTTGTCATCCCTCAGTTTGATTAGGGTTAGTGACATTGTTAGAGTAGTAACTTATGGCTAATACTACTTAACCTATATTATTATCATTTACTCGCCGAAGGGAAGGAGTTGGTGTTAAGGGAGATTCCTTATGATCCGACCAGTCCTATAGGCCGGTACTAGGCAGTATTATTGGGTTGTACCCTTCTTGTCAAAGGGATACGGTCTGTGCCTTCTCACGAGTTGAGAGCACGGGATCCATATCTCGTCTGTTAATTTCTGAAGTGCCTTGATAAGTGGGAGCGATTCCTGTCGGAGCTAGGGGATGGACCCCCGAAACTCCGTATTGTCTTATATCTAAGGGCGAGAAGCCATAGACTACGTTCTGGCTAGGGGGCGGCAGGGGATGCTTCGAGCTAACCTGCGTCCGCGGAAACTCCAAGGATTCGTCAGATATTTGAGTGGGGTCCGGTGCGACTTGGCAATAGTGGAAAATAGGGACACCACTATATGACTGCAATGGCAGGATTATACCGTTTCAGGGCAACCTCATCAGTCACGTTGTATCTTCAGAAACAAGTTGAGTACAAGAGTAGAACTCATGGCGCGGGTTCAAATTCCTATATATGAAGAAACGGCTTGAGATGGGCGCATGTAGTATGGGCTGCATGTTGTTCCGGAGATTTGCTGGCATTAGAATAGGAGCATCCTAGCCTTAGTTGATATTGCATTAGAGTCTAGTCATAGCACTCACGAACACTTAAACTACACTAACACATTTGCCATGGTTGTATGTTTGTTTTGGGAGATTCGCTGCTAGTTATTAGCCTTAAAGCGTCAGTGAATACTGACGTCGCCACTTCAATAGGTACTGGATCGCAGAAGTACAGATGCAAGATTCAGGAGGACTCAAGGTAAGGAAAGCGAGGAGTCGATGTCTTTTTAAGTTCCGCTATAATATTTATGTTGATTATCTAATTGTTGAAAAGTATCCAAGTGAGAATTACCAAGTGTTGTTCTTCATTCATTGTACTCTGATGTAAGTTGTTGGTAATGTAACACTTGGGATTATAAAGGTATTATTGTAACACTGTTGTAATGGATTGCAAATTGTAACAATCAGACTTGTAATAAACTTTGTGTTGAATAAAAAGTTTTAAATTTTCCTATTTTTCTGTGTATTGTGCCTAATAGAAGAAAAGATTCTGGCTTATGTCACGGTTTTCCAATTACCGGAAATCGGGGCGTTACATTAGTGGTGTGGATTTCTTGGCTGATCTGATTGTGATTTCCAATTCTGGCTTTGATGTTATTCTGGGCATGGACTGGTTGGGTGTTTTTTGTGCCGTGATTGATTGCCGAGAGAAAAAGGCTGTAGCGCCCCGAATTTCCAATAAATAAAATCAGAGATACGTGGCACAAATCTCCAGCATCAACTTCAATTGCAATAATAAACATAGTGCAAACACAAGATAACTTAAAACTTTCATTTCAATGTTTCTTTTTCAAGCACAGCGGAAATTGTATACCTTGAATTACAACTTTATTTTTGGCACACACAATTCTTTTACAACAAGCTTATGCATCAATTATTTTATCACAAGCTCTCAACTTCGTGCAAGATACCTACCTGTAAAAATGTGAGGCTAAAGGTAATCCTAACCCCCAAAACAATAAGGGGTCAGCCACAAGGGTGTAAGTGAAAAATACAACTCAAATAGAAATTTAAAAAATAAAATCATAAGTCAACGAACTGAACATATTAATACAGCAATAATAGATAGTACATAAGATGATAGTGAAAGAAACATAAATCATCAAGTGAACGAGACTAAGTGTCAAGTGTAAGGAAAACAGAAATCAACATGCATAAAACCAAGTCAAGAAAATCCAAATGCATATGATGAATACTAATGCATACTTGACGAATCTATGCTTCCCACTCTATATAGATCCGGTACAAGCTCTTATCGTTCTCCACTTGATAGAGTTCGATCCCACGTTATGCAACTAACCTACTACGATGACTAATATGAGACTTAGATAAACTTTGAGTGTCTAGCCCATGCCCCGATAATTCTGGAGGTCAATCTCTATCCACAGATAATTTCGGAGACTATTTCACTCACACCTGAGAATCTTCGAGAATACCCCACACTGCAAGTTATGGCGCCTCATCACACGAACACCCCATGAGCATCGCCTCAATCCCGATAATTTCGGAGATCAGTCCCACACGGCAGGGAATTTCAGAGATTATTTCACTGACACCTCGATAATTCCGGGGACTATCTCACACCGCAGATCATACTGAGGTCCATAACTCATGTTTGCACCCATTTCATCACAACTCCAACTAGTGCCCATCCTTATGTTTATACAGTTCATTTAATTAACTGGAGTTCTTCTAGAGTTGATGTACCCTGCCGGACTTAACTCAACTGAGCCACATCAAGGACCCAACTGGCCATAAACCACAAAATTCCAACTGCTGGTACACTAGGGTCTCACTCAACCTTTAGAGACTCACAACTCAAAATGTTAACACAAATCTTCCATTTTAATCACTTTATTTCATTGTTAACTTGTTCACAGTGAGAAATTCCCTTAATCAATGCAAATTCGAACCACATCTATAATCATTCAATATCTACATATTTTTGTTAAGAATTCTTCAAATAGTAGAGAAAGAAAAAAAAAACTCGAAGGGAGATACTCAATGTCTACATATTTTGTTAAAAAATCTAGAATCATCACATTGTATTAATGAAGTTATACATCTAAAAAAACAAAATAGAAACTTGAAGAGATATACTCACTGACTACAGTAGCTTTAAAATTCAAAATTTCTCACAAACTTATACGTAGTAAGAAGCTTCTGAAAACACAATTTCAAGTGATCAAGACCCTGAGATGTTCCATTACCTCTTGGCCAAAACAATGCAATCCATATACCAAATCAAATCTTCTCAAAATCAACAGTATTGAAAAAAAAAAACTTGAAGAGATACTAAATGCCCATATATTCTTGTTAAGGGATCTGGAACCATGAAGTATCAAACTTTGCAATCAGTGAATCCATGGAGCAAAATTTACCACACATAAGTTACATGTGGTTCAACTCCTCTCAGTTTAAATACCAACAAGCCCATTCAAAAATTTCATCCAACTTCAAACTCAAAGTTTTGGCCTGCATTTGCAGATCCGAAATTTAAAGCTCAACCTGTACATATAGTGGTTGATCCTTCCCTCAAAACCCATTCTCATGTGATTATCAAATTCAAATACAAGTAATTATATCACCTCAGTTCTTGTATTTTCCCCCCCAAAAAAGGGGAAAGAAACAATCGAAAATGTGCAAAAAATCTCAAAATTTTCATTTCCACAAACATACCGAAATCAAGAATCCCATTTTTACTCATACTTTTGATTTCTCCTATCAAATTCCACATCTTATGATTGTGATACACATACCAGTCCATGTCTAATGTCCATATCCTATTCGATATTCAGATCCAACAAAAAAATCAAGTTTTATTATATAAAACCCCAAAAACTAACTTGCAGGCATGAATAGTGCCAAAAAATGCTTATGCAACTTGATTTGCAGAATTGGTTTTGTTTGACAAATTTTACTTCTTGAAATGTGTAAATATATTGATTGTAAGTATGTGGAAGCATCAAACTCAAGTTGTTTTATCACCCCAGTCCTCATATTTGCCAAAACCCATCAAAAAAACATGCACAAACTCTCAACTCCATTTTTGGCTATACACAGACCCGAAATGTGTTAAATCCAAATTTACTTAAATCTTGGTTCTTTATCATCCAACCCACATCTCATGATCTTCACACATATGCCAATCTATTGTTAATCAGTTTACTTGTTGTGTGTGTTCACAATCCCCTCGATTTATCTATTCTATCGAATCGAAAATCAAAGCATTGTGTCCATACATGAACAGTAATCATGAGAATTCAATATTCATGCTAATTCCGTATAACTCAATAACAATCAATCCTTCACACGATCAAATCATGTAGTATGATATTCTCATGAGTGTTATTAAGTTTTTACAATTCTATTCAGTCATATATGAAAGTCGTTCATTAATTTACACTCTTGATCATACATCATCCAATACAAAATATGCATCATATCAAATATACGATTTTCTCAGCATGATCTACTACACTCATCATTAACAGCATATATACAACAAAATAAGAGAGTAGAGTATCACTCACCTTTAAAGGAGTTTAATTCGAAGAAACAAAATCAATATAAAAGCCTTCTCCTCCTCCTTTGCAAAATTTGAAGATCCAACTCCAAAGAAATATAATGAGAAATAAAATCTGGGTTCTCAATGGTGGAAGCGGCTGCTGCTCTGCTTATATGGCCGGGTATTCATTCTAGGTTTTTTGAGAAGATTTGCATATATCTTTTGAGAAAATCTTTACATATATAAAACTATTATATTAGGTAGTTAGAAATCCAAATAAGGTGAGATTTAAAATTCCCAAAATGCCCCTAATTAGGTCCGGCCTCATGCAGCCACGAAAATTTAAACTCTTTTGAAAAAACTGCCTCCAAGTTGCATTTTGCAAAGAGACCCTCCCTTTTAGCGTTATTTGCAAAATTACCCAAAACTAATTTATAAGGTCTAGAAAATTGAAATTATTATTCGCTAATGAATATCATATCCTCCAAATAAATTCTTGACTTTGTTTTTCCTAAAAAAATATTTGCACGTGCAAAAATGTAAAATTCAGAAAACATTTATTAAATCACCAAAATCACTTTAATTCATTTATTAATTTCAAAAACATTATTTATAATTCTAGGGTGTTACAAAGGTGACTTTTAGGCTAACTGGGCAACCAAAGTTTGAGTTTCTTGCGGGTGAGACACCGTCAGGGCATGTCAAGAGCCCGATAAGCCCAAAGGCTGCTGCACTTGTGTCGTTGTGCACTGATGGGGATGTTGTACCCTTGGTTGTTCGAGATTTCCTTGATGTCTTTCCGGAGGAATTGCCTGAATTGCCGCCAGACCGAGAAGTGGAGTTTTGTATTGATGTTCAGCCGGGTATGACACCTATCTCAAAAAGTCCGTATCACATGACACCGGTTGAATTGGCAAAACTGAAGGTGCAAGTTCAGGAGTTGTTGGATAAGGATTTTGTCAGGTCGAGTATTTCGCCTTGGGGAGCCCCAGTTTTGTTCGTCAGCAAGAAGGATGGCAATCGCCGACTTTGCATTGACTATCGAGAGTTGAACAATGTCAATGTGAAGAATCGGTGCCCATTGCCGAGGATTGATGATTTGTTCGAGCAACTGGGAGGTGTTCTGTGTTCTTGAAGTTGGATCTTCGTCCCGGTTATCATCAAGTTATGGTGAAGTCAGAGGATGTTCAGCAAACGATATTCCGAACGAGGTATGAGCATTATAAGTTCTTGGTGATGCCTTTCGGAGTTACCAATGCACCAGCTGTGTTCATGAGTGATGAACAGGGTGTTCTCACCATTTTTGGATCAGTTTGTCATGGTTTTTATTGACAACATCTTGGTGTATTCTCGAAACTGGAAAGATCATGCTGAGCATTTGAGGGTTGTTCTACAGACTTTGAAGGAGAACCAGCTGTATGGAAAGCTCAGTAAGTGTGAGTTTTGGCTGGATCGAGTTGCTTTTCTGGGTCACATTATTTCTGGTGATGGTGTTTCTGTTGATCTGTCGAAGATCTCTGTGGTCAAGGATTGGCCGATTTTGAAGTGAGCATCTGAAGTGCGAAGCTTTCTTGGATTGGCAGGGTATTATCGAAAGTTTGTTCAGGATTTCTCGAAGATAGCTGAGCCTCTGACCAATTTGACGAAGAAGGAACAGAAGTTTGTTTGGGATGAGGCTTGAGATGAAGCTTTTGTGGAGTTGAAGCGTCAGTTGACATCAGCGCCTGTACTGACTATACTTGACAGTTCAGGCGGTTTTGTGATTCACTGTGATGGTTCGAGTAGAGGTCTGGGAGCAGTGCTGATGCAGCGAGGCCGTGTTGTCTTCCATGCATCCAAGCAGTTGAGACCTCATGAGAAGAATTATCCCATGCATGATCTGGAGCTTGCAGCTGTGATTTTTTGCTTTGAAGTTATGGAGGCATTACCTGCTTGGGGATAGATTGGAGATTTTCACAGATCACAAGAGCCTCAAGTATGTGTTTATGCAGAAGGAGTTGTGTAACATCCTAAATTTTTATTTATAAGAGTTTGAGATTTACGTGTTTTGCACGTATAATTTCTTATGCATTTTATTTAGAGACAAATATTTCTTTATAGCTTAAGCTATTAATTATCCTGATTATTTCCTAAAAAGATCTATTTTTAAAGCCTAAATGAAATCCTAAGCCTAATTATCTCTCTAGCCCATTATAATTAATTTATTAATTAGTTCTCTTGAGCCCATGGTCTTTTGGCCCATTAGTGAGCCCAATTAATTTAATTTCTCTTTTAATTAACCTAACTTGTAGTGTAGAGCGACTTAACAAACAATTAATTAAATGGGCACGAACAAATTTTGGTACGGGGTACTAGTTTGCATGTGCATTGCACTTGCACGTGCAAATGCACCATGGAGTGTAGGGCGGATTGTGCAAGAGAGATGGAGAGATGGGGTGGTGTGGTGGTTTCTCAAGTCATGGGTAGTTACTACAACTCCCAAACACATCCTAGCTCTTGATCCTTAACTATTTGGACTAATCCCAGCCATTCAATTCACTCAAAAATATGTATAAATACCCTATCTCATTTACTCACTTTTGCACTTGCAAAAGAGATAAAGAAACATAAGAGTTAGAAATAGTTTGAGAGAAAGTGAGAGAAAGATTGAGTTTGTGTGCTAGTGTGTGTGTTCATTCCCTTTTTTGGAGGCCGGCCAAATCAGCAAGGAGCAAGGGAGGCCTGGGTTCCATCAAACACAAGGAGGAGAAGGCAATTTACCTCACAATCTAGGAGGAGAGAATCGCTCTTTGTTCAAGGAGATTTCTAAGAGTTCTTTCTTTTGTTTTCTTCAAATAGGTGGACAATTTTCTCTAACTTCTAAGTATTACCATGCTAGGTTGTGTTTTGATCATGCTAGAATAGATAAGTGAAAATATTGCTCTATGTTAGTACCATGATTAAGGAGAAAAGAAATATATGTGATATTGCATGAAATGACTAGTGAAATTGATTGAATAATATGATTAGAATTGTTGTTGTGGTAATTTGTTATTGCTCTAGCATGTTAAATTAGAATGAATGATTCTCCATAATGAAATATTCATGTATGTTATTGCCGCTGAATCTGGTGTGAGGGCAAACAGATAGTATTTGTGGATTCTTGGAAAACTTTGAATAGAAAACCTGTTACCTGTTTCGCCGGAGTTTGACCGTTGACTCCCGCCGTTCACCTGCAAAAAGTACGAAACACCGGGGTTGATCCCGGTGACGCACCCTCCGACGCTCAAGTCAGTAATCAGAAGTGATTATGAAAGAGCGTAAAACTGGCAAAAGATTGATTACCTCTTAATGGAGATGGATGGGGAGTATTTATAAGTGCCGCTGGGGTCAGATTAGGAATGTAATTCCTGTGGTTAGATAAGGAATGTAATTCCTAATCCCCAGTGAAAGGATAGATATGAATCAGGGCTGTTGATTAGAATTAATCAGAAACCCTAATTCTATCCTTTCTGGACCGGGTTTGCTGTAGGTTGAAACCCGCACTCAGTTGAGGTGGATCCGTTCGCGGGTTAGTGGGTCTTCGAGGAGGAGAACCGGTACCCGCTTCAGACCCATTGATAGGTGAAATTACCGTTCTACCCCTGGGCTTTAAGATTCGTGCCCGATTTGGACGGTTCCGATTTAACCCCATTTTTAGCCATATCACGAGCCCCCCACTCCCGAAGACTGAGTTTGATCAGCCGTTGAGGAGTAGTTTTACTGTTTTAGTGGCTAGTGGAGTTGTATCGGAGTCCAAATCGAAGGTTTTGAATCTTTGAAGGAGGTAGTGCGGTGATTTTTCAAGTTGGTTGCACTCTAAGTTATCCTTGAGCTCTTCTGGATGTTTGGTGATTTTTATCTATTTTTTCGAATTATTTATTTAATTTTGCGAAGTGTTAACCGGTCGTTCGGGGGTCTTAACAACATGTTCTAGGCAACAATTTTTCGTTCAGGGGCTCAAAAATATACCCCCAAATTTATAATTATTTCCTAGAATTTTTAGTTAATTTTTCCGAATTTTTAGTAATTTTTTCGCAATTTTTAAATAAATAAAACGATTAAAATAAATAAAAACTAATTTTTAATACCGATTTATGACGTGGTGCGATCTGAACCCTCCATCAGCGTCGAGCATGATTTTCTGGGCGATCGGACGATCCATGTTGCTCGGCAGATAGTTTCTCCGTATGAGAGGGTCGGTGCCCCGGTCGCTCGGCTCGTCTCCTCGGCAGCTCGACTCGGTACCTCGGAATCTGCCGAACAACGTGGCAAGATCCTGAGCGTCCATCTCAGCGTGGATCCCAAAAAACGCTATCTTGTCGTTTAGTGAACGTAGCAAGATCTGAGCCGTCCATCGCGTCGAACACGTTTTTTGACAAGATCGAACGGCTGAGGAGGATCGGCAGATAGTTTCTCCATATGTGGAGGTCGGTCCCTCATCCACTCGGCTCGGCAGCTCGGCGTTGTAGGCCGAATAAGTGCTCCGACGGGACGTTCGGTTCGACCTAGCAGCTCGAAGGCTCGACCAAGCTGTTTGTTAGCTCCGCTAAGCGCTCTGTTTGTTAGCTCCGCTAAGCGCTCTGGTGGCTCAATTCTTTGTCTACTGTATTAGGGGTTCGGTGGTCCAGCCCAGCTGTTCAGTAGCTCGGCTCAGCGTGTCGGGATCTTTCGAGCCACGTGGCACGATCCTGAGTGTCCATCTCAGTGCGGATTCCCAAAAAATGCTATCTTGTCGTTTAGTGAACGTGGCAAGATCTGAGCCGTCCATCACATCGAGCATGTTTTTTGACAAGATCCAACGGCTGAGGAGGGTCGGCAGAATTTTTCTCCATATGTGGGGGTCGGTACCTCAGCACCTCAGTTCGGTGGCAGGCCGAGGCGTTGATTGTCGCGGCATGGAGTTAGCTGTTTTGAAGTCTTTGCCTTGAGCCATCGCCATCCTCCATCCCAGTAGCTCGGTCGCTTAGCCAAGCTGTTCGGTAGCTTGGGCATGCACACCGGTGTCTGGCAGCTTGGGAGGTACGCATGGCTAGATCTGGAGCGATTATCACGGTGTGAATCACGAGGACGGGGTTCAAATCACGAGAAAACGTTATTTTGTCGTTTTGTGAGCGTAGCGCTATCTGAACCGTCCATCAAGTTTTGACACGAATTTTGGAACGATCCGACGGTGATTCGGCCTCGGCAGAATTTTTTTCCATATGTGGAGGTCGGTACCTCGGCACCTCGGTTCGGTTAGAACGGTTGTTCGGTGTCATGTCGAGGTGTTGTTTGCCGAGGAATGGAGTTAGGTGCTTTGAAGAGTTCTGGCTTTGAACCGTCGCCACCCTCCGACCCAGTAGCTCGGTTGCTTAGCCAAGCTGTTCGGTAGCTCGGCTAGGCACACCGGTGGCTGGTAGCTCGGAAGGTACGTGTGGCTAGGTCTAGAGCGTCCATCACGGCGTGAATCACGAGGACGGGGTTCAGATCACGAGAAAACATTATTTTGTCGTTTTGTGGGCGTGGCGCTATCTGAACAGTCCATCAAGTTTTGACACGAGTTTTGGAACGATCCGACGGTGATTCGGCCTCGGCAGAATTTTTCTCCATATGTGGAGGTCGGTACCTCAGCACCTCGGTTCGGTTAGAATGGTTGTTGTTTGCCGAGGCATGGAGTTGGGAGTTTTGAAGAGTTCTGGTTTTGAACCGTCGCCACCCTCCGACCCAGTAGTTCGGTTGCTTAGCCAAGCTGTTCGGTAGCTCGGCTGGGCACACCGGTGGCCGAGTCATGGACTTAAGCGATTTGAAGAGTTTTTGTTTTGGAACGTCGCAACTCTCTGTTTTGGCATTTTGCCTTCTCTTAGTGGGCTTTTAAATGCCCAAGGAAGCCCAAACGTCGCTTTGAGGTTATAAATTCTCACTCCCCCACCCCAAAGCTCATTTCTCACTTTTCACTCCAAGTTTTCACTTTTACTCTCTGTGTGCTCTGCTAGTGCCGATTTTAGCTCCAAGGCGGTTGCGTTAGCTGTCGCGTGGGCCAGGCGATTTCTGGCGAACTAATTCCGACCGTGAACGTCACTTCAAGGCCATGTCACATCAAGGTCAGTTTATTTGCCTTAGCTTTTTTTAGAGATGTCAAGAGTAGACTCGGGGAGTGAGGCCTCGTCCTCGGGCGATAGTGGCGCCGAGGAGAGGAGGCGAATGGAGATCCGAAGAAAAGGGAAGGAGGTGGCCGAGCCGTCCGTGGCCGAGGTGAAGAAGAAGAAGAAGAAGGCAGTGGCCCGATCTCCTATAGTCGAGGAGATCGTAGAGACCAAGAGGAGAGCCCCTGAGTCGGGCCGGTACCCTTGTGTACTGTCTGGCCATGCCGGAGTCAGGCAATACGAGGGTGAGCTTCTGGAGAAGGCGATCGTAGGTCGGTCGGCAGTGTACGAGGAGAACGACCCGTCCTGACTACCACGGTGGACGAGATTGTGTCGGTATTATCTGAGAAGGACCTGCTCCGGATCAGAAAAGGGTTCGCCATCCCTCCGGAGTACAAGCTGATCCTCCCCGGCCCTAGGATGCGGGCGAACTCCAATCTGTCGTCGGATATGTGTGTGTTCGATTACGACTCGCTGAACGCCGGACTGCATTTTTCTTTGCACCCCTTTGCTTTAAAGGTCCTCCAGTGGTACTGCCTGGCGCCGATGCAGTTTATGCCGAACACCTGGCGCCATGTGAATGCCTTCGTGCTGCAGTGCCGCAATGCCGAGGTCGAGCCAGACATGGTGATACTTCGGAGCATGTTTCGGATTCACCGGATGCAGAAGACTGAGCATCGCTACTACCTGTCACCCCGGAAAGGCGTTCGGCTCATAGAGAATCCGGACTCGATAAAGGGTTGGAAGGAGAAGTTCTTTTTGGTGAGGGAGCCCTCGATGCTGAACATTCCGACTCGGTGGAAAGAAGAGGTGCCGAAGTTTGCAAGGGTCGACTCGGTACTGACAGTGGCCGAGGCGGAAGTGGCGGAGAAGATCATCGTTCTCCCAATGTTGAGCTGGAGGGAAATGAGAGAGGAGGCCTTAGTCCGATCGACCCGAGTACGCTCCTGACATCTCGTAATATTTTTTTCCTAAGTCTCTTGCTCGTTTCACTAATTTGCTGTTAGTTTTGTTGTTTGGAACAGAAGTGCCGAATATGGACTTTTTGGGGATGATGAACGAGCGAGGCAAGGTTGCCAATGGAAGGAAGAGGAAGAGGCCAAGCACGACGGCTTCGTCCGGTCGGCCCTCTAAGGCTCCTTCGGCAGTTGCTCCGCCTACTACCGTTCCTGAGGCCCCCTCGCCAGCAGTGGTCGTCTCCGCCGACCCCTCAGCTCCTGCCACGTCTGCCACGGCCGGTGAGGCCTTCAATGTTTCGACGATGCTGTCGCTCCAGGCTCTGCCCCTGACCAATCAGGCCGAGGAGATCCTGACCGAGCAGCATAAGAAGCTGTTCATCCCGGACTGGCGAGTCAAGAACCACGACGGCTTCCTCGGGGACTCGCAGATGTGCATGCAAGCCTTCAAGCACTTAGCGATGACACCTACGAAGTTGCTCAGTCGCTTGTGTCGGTAAGCTTTGCATCCATTTTTCTTGAGAATTTCTTAAGTCTGCCGTTCGGCTTTTACTTTGTTCTTATTCTCTTTTTCCTTCGGCAGGCCACTTGTCACTTCAGCCACCTCCTTCAAGAGTTCGCCGAACAGGAGAGGGAGGTGAAGGCCGCCAGTGACAAGGACTGGGCAGGAGAAGGTGAGGGCGGTTCGGCAGCTCGAGGCAGAGCAGAGATGCGCGGATGGCTTGGCGGTTCGGGTCGCCGACCTTGAGGCGGACCTGGAGCGAGCTAAGGGGCGGCTCGCCAACGAGGTTGCCAAAGTCGCTAAGGCTGCCGAGGAGTTGGCGGCATCTGCGAAGGCACTGGAGGAGGCGAAGGCAGAGAAGGATGCCGTGGCGGCGAAGATAAGGGCGGAGGTTGAGGCTGAGGCGAAGGTGCACATGGCTTCTAACATGGAGAAGTCCTACGAAAGGGCACTCGACCATGTCCAGGAGCACGTCCCCGGCTTCTAGAGAATTGGGTATAGGCTGTGGCCCGGGGCCACAGTAGAGGACGAAGAAGAGGACGGCGAAGAGGAGGAAGGCGACGAGGAGGATGAGGAAGCACCTGTGGTCCCTGAGACGGTGGTGGCTGACCCCCAAGTCGGGGCAACAGGGGGCGATGGGCCGTCTAGCGAGGCACTCGTGGTCGAGCCGCCGCGGCAGGTGGACCCTTGATCTTCTCGTCTTCTTGTATTTTTGTTTTCCTTCTATGAATGTAATGCCTTTTCGCGGACTGGCCACTGCTTCTGTTTTATGAATGAAGAAAAAACTTTGTTTCTGTCTTGTCTAAGTGTTTTGTTCGGATTTTTAGTCTTTCAATGTGATGCCCTCGTTTTTCAGAATGTCGAACACGCACCGGTTACCGCAGCTGCTCGGAGCCGTGCAGAACTGTTTAAGCAGTCTCGCGAAGCTCGTCTCGAGGGCGAGATTGACCTGATCCGAAGAGTGTTGTTCAATGTGGAGAAGAAGAACAGCGAATTACTGGCCGAGGTACACCACTTGCGGATAGTCGAGGAGGAGCTCTCGACGAAGGAGGAAGAGCTGGCCTCGGGGCTGGCCGAGCGAGACGAGCTCGTGACGAAGGTCTAGCAGCTGCAGAGGGTTATAGTTGACAAAAGCATCGAGGTGACCCATCTGCGTCGCATCATATCCGATAGTGCTGAGTGCCCGGGTTCGGCAAAACTCCCTCGGCTAAAAATATTGGTGAAGGACGACACCTTGAAAGATAAGATCGTCGAGCTCGAGGAGGAGGTCGCTAGTCTAAGGCCTCAGCCCGTGAGGGCCAACGTCCGCAGCACCTCGTGCACACGCGAGGAGTGCAAACGAGGTATTTCCTTCTACGAGCTCGCGACTTGTCCTCCCGCCACAGGTCGGACCGCGAGCGATGCCCAGAGTGGCGTAGCTGTTAGCTCGAGCGGAGCCTCGGTCGGAGCCACTGTTAGGATTAGTGGCGAAGAGGCGTCCCAGTTCGTCAGCCTAGAGACGAGCTTGGAGATGAAGAGACGAAAACCCCGAGTGTCTCTGAATCGGAATATCCCCATTCCGAGGAGGCACTGAACAAGTTGTACTAGGCTTTTGATTTCTTGCATCGTCTTTTTTGTTGTAACTTCTTGCCTTGTAAATTTATCAAGTTGTTTTAATGAAATCGAAGTTCGCCTGCTCATTGTTGTGCCGTAGTTGCCTTGCTCTTGAAACCAACCATAAGAACCAGTAGTTAGTTTATTCGAGCGTTTTAGCCATAGAACTCTTGCGTTAGCTGTAGAACTTTAGCTCTTGCTCAGGGTATACCGAGGCAACTTGGCACTTCGGTGGTGGGGTAGATCGGATTTCAGACCCGAGGCACGTGGCTCAATCTGGACGGTCGATCATGATCATGGCACGAATCACGAGGCAGGAGGCTCGAGTTTCGAGAAAACACTATCTTGTCGTTTTGTGGATACGTGGCACGATCTGATCCGTTCATCATGTTCTAGTATGCATTTTGAGACGATCCAACAGTGAAATTGGTTCGCAGAATTTTTCTCCATATGTGGAGGTCGGTTCCTCGTCCGCTCGGTTCGGGATACTGAGAGAGTGCAGTCGAGCCGAGCATTGGACTCCAAACTCACCGTTAGAGTGGTTCAATCTGGACGGTCGATCACGATCATGGCACGAATCACGAGTCGGGAGGCTCGAGTTTCGAGAAAATGCTATCTTGTCGTTTTGTGGATACGTGGCAGGATCTGATCCGTTCATCACGTTCTAGTACGCATTTTGAGACGATCTAACGGTGAAATTGGTTCGGCGAAATTTTTCTCCATATGTGGAGGTCGGTTCCTCGTCCGCTCGGTTCGGGATACTGAGAGAGTGCAGTCGAGCCGAGCGTTGGACTCCGAACTCGGCATTAGAGTTGTTCAACGGTTGTGGGAGTTGTTCCAAATGGCGAACTACTTCTTGCTCACTTACGAGCGAGCTTGCGAAGTAGAGTCGTGCCAAGTGTTGGACTCCGAACCATCGTTAGAGTTGTTCAACGATTGTGGTAGCAGTTCCGAATGGCGAACTACTTCTAGCTCGCTTAAGAGCGAGCTTGCGAAGTAGAATCGAGCCAAGTGTTGGACTCCGAACCATCGTTAGAGTTATTCAATGGTTGTGGGAGCAATTCCGAATGGCGAACTACTTCTAGCTTGTTTAAGAGCGAGCTTGCGAAGTAGAATCGAGCCAAGTGTTGGACTCCGAACCATCGTTAGAGTTGTTCAACGGTTGTGGGAGCAGTTCCGAATGGCGAACTACTTCTAGCTCGCTTAAGAGCGAGCTTGCGAAGTAGAATCGAGCCAAGTGTTGGACTCCGAACCATCGTTAGAGTGAAGAGTAAAAGCAGAGAGATGCAAACAATTTTACAAGTAAAATATGAGAAAGCTTTCTTTATTTATAACTAATGGTCGGTTGCTTCTAAGTTGCGAGCCGTTATTACATGAGAGAAATAAAGAAAAAAATACAAGTAAAAGGAGAGGAACGGTTCGACATTCCAGAATACTTAGAGTGGCGTTAATGCTCTCTCCTGGTATTTTAAGAGATGGTCGGCATTCCAAGTCCTGGAGATCTCTCTGCCTTCAAGGTCTTCTAGTCGATATGTTCCGGGCCGAACTACTTTGGCGATCTTGTAGGGTCCCTCCCAATTTGGAGCTAGTTTGCTCTTCTGACCAGGAAAAGAGATGGCTAACTTTCTGAGGACCTAGTCCCCTTCTTTGAGGTCGGTAGAACGGACTCTCTTATTGTATGCCAGCTTGATCCTTCTCTGGTAGCTTTGTTGACGAATGGCAGCTCTTTCACGGATCTCATCAATCAAGTCTAGATTTGCTCGGAGCTCTCTGGCATTTTGTTCTTCTTCATAAGCCATTAGACGAGGAGAGGGTATACCAACTTCTAGGGAGATCATAGCCTCGGACCCATAGGTGAGATTGAATGGGGACTCTCCTGTGGGGGTCCGTTTTGTGGTGCGGTAGTTCCACAGCACGTTAGGGAGCTGATCGACCCATAAGCCTTTAAAGCATTTATCCAACCTCTTCTTAATACCGGAGAGGATCTGTCGGTTAGCATTCTGTACTTGGCCATTCGACTGTGGATGGGAAACGAAGGAGAATCGGTGTTGGATGGCGAGGTTTTCACATAGAGCTCGGAAGGCAGCCCTGGTAAACTGGGTTCCGTTGTCTGTGATGAGGACCCGAGGGACACCGAATCGGCAGATTACGTTCTTCCAGAAGAACTGAAGTACTTTGTTCTCGGTGATCGTGGCCAAGGGCTCGGCCTCTATCCACTTCGAGAAGTAGTCGATTGCCACGACTAAGAATTTGAACTGGCCGGGAGCTGGTGGGAATGGCCCTAGTAAATCCATCCCCCACATTGCGAAAGGGATAGGACTTGATAGGGAGTGAGTGGTGCTTGTGGGAGGCGTCGCATGTAAGAGTACTTCTTACAAGAGCTGCATTGCCGAACATGCCGTTCGACGTCTTGTAGGAGAGTGGGCCAGAAATATCCGTAATTCAACACTTTGCGGGCTAGGGATCTGGACCCTGAATGTGCCCCGCCGATGCCTTCGTGAAGTTCTTGTAGGGCGTAGTCGGCTTGTTCGGGGGAGAGGCATCTCAAATAAGGCATGCCGTCTACTTGCATGAAGGAGCACTTGTATAGGATGCCCCCGATAAGTGTGTATCGTTCTGCTCGGGTTCTTACTCGGCGAGCTTCCTTTGGATCTTTGGGGAGGAGCCCATCCCTCAGGAACTCAATGAGGGGTTTCATCCAGTTATCTTGGAGCAGGACAGGTAGAGACTCCATAGAATCGGAAGTTTCATCTTCTATACTTGGCTTCAGGAGTACCTCAATCAAGACGGTCTGCTCGAGACCTTGTAGGGAGGAGGAGGCTAGCTTGGAGAGGGCATCGGCCTGGGAATTCTCTTCTCGGGGGATTTGCTGGATGAGGGCTTCTTCAAACAGGGCCATGAGATTCCTGACCTTGGCTAGGTACTTAACCATTCGGTCATCTCTTGCCTCATACTCGCCCAGGACCTGATTTACGACAAGCTGGGAGTCGCTATAGATCTGGAGGCGCTGCGCCCCTGCATTGCGAGCCATTCCAAGGCCGGCTATAAGTGCCTCGTATTCTGCTTCATTGTTCGACGCCTTGAAGTTGATGCGGAGGGAGTATTGGAGGATGAAATCATCTGGGCCAGCCAGAATGACCCCGGCTCCGCTTCCCTTGTTACAAGAGGACCCATCCACATAAACCGACCAGACAGGTGGTCCCTTCATTGCTTGGCTGACTCGGGGATGGTACTTTCAACTATGGATTCTGCTAGGGCCTGAGCCTTGATCGCGGTCCGAGGCTGATATGTTATATCATGCTGGCTCAGCTCGATAGACCACTTCATAAGGCGACCGGAGGTTTCTGGCTTATGGAGAACCTACTTCAGTGGTTGGTCGGTAAGAACGACCATCGAATGGGACTGAAAATATGGGCGAAGCTTTCTTGCGGCCATCACTAGGGCATACGCCATCTTCTCTATCCTGGGGTAGCGGAGCTCGGCATCCTGAAGTACCTTGCTCACGTAATAGATGGGCTTTTGGGTCTTATCTTCTTCCCTCACGAAAACGGCGCTGAGGGTCTGCTCGGAGGCTGCTAGGTAGAGGTAGAGGGGTTCACCAGGAATTGATTTGCTGAGGAGAGGAGGATTGACAAGGTAAGCCTTGAGCTGGTCGAATGAATCTTGTTGCTGCTGACCCCACTCAAAGCCTTTAGCCCCCCTGAGAGCCTTGAAGAAGGGAAGACACTTCTCCCCTGATTTGGAAAGGAAACGCCCTATAGCGGCTAGGCGGCCTGTTAGCCTCTGAACTTCCTTAACGTTCTTGGGAGGGGCCATGTCTAATATGGCCTGGATTTTCTCAGGATTAGCTTCGATTCCTCGTTGGCTGACCATGAAGCCGAGGAACTTTCCTGACGAGACTCCGAACGCACACTTGTTCGGGTTGAGCCTCATGTTGTGCTTTCTCAATAAATCGAACGCCTCCTGTAGGTCGGTCACATGATCGGCCCCTCGGATGCTTTTTACAAGCATGTCGTCAACATACACTTCCATATTACGACCTATCTGGCTCTGAAAGACTTTGTTAATAAGGCGCTAGTAAGTGGCACCAGCGTTCTTCAATCCGAACGACATCACCCTATAGCAGTAAAGGCTCTGGTCGGTAATAAAGGAAGTCTTCGGGATGTCCGGGGGAAACATTCGGATTTGGTTGTAACCGAGAAAGCATCCATGAAGCTGAGGAGCTCATGTCCCGAAGTGGCGTCGATGAGGGTGTCGATGCTGGGAAGAGGGAACAGGTCTTTGGGACCTGCCTTGTTCAGATCAGTAAAGTCGATACATACCCTCAAGGTCCCATTGGACTTCTTCACCATTACTACATTCGAGAGCCATTCAGGATAGTTTACCTCCTGTA
Source organism: Hemerocallis citrina (assembly GCA_017893485.1). NCBI lineage: Eukaryota > Viridiplantae > Streptophyta > Magnoliopsida > Asparagales > Asphodelaceae > Hemerocallis > Hemerocallis citrina. Next base: position 72,396,818 of record CM030360.1, read on the forward strand.
TGAATCGGGCCTTCAAGAGCGTGTCCACCTCCTCTTTTATAGCTAGCTGGTGCTCGGGGGCGAACTTGCGCTTCTTCTGTTGGACCGGTTTGGACCTCGGAGCAACGCTGAGGTGGTGGACCAAGAGCTCTTCGGAAATTCTGGGCACGTCTGCGGCCGACCAAACAAAGAGGTCTCAGTTCCTTCGGATGTACTGGATTATGTCGGAGCATAGGGCGGATGGGAAGGTCTTGCTAACAAATAACTTTTGTCTTGGATCCTGCTCAGAGAAGAGCACTTCCTCCAACTCATCCACCGGCTCGGACGTTGGTCGGACAACATCTTGGGGGATTTCCAGAGTTTCGAGGGAGAGGACTGGACCGAGGGTAGAGGTTATGTAGCACTTGCGGGCCGTTTCCTGATTGCCTTTTACTTCCCCTACTCCTGTCCAGGGTGGGGAATTTCATCTTGAGGTGATAGGCGGAAGGGACGGCTTCAAGGGCAGCTAGGCCAGGTCGACCCAAAATAACATTGTAAGCTACAGGGACTTCCACGACCATAAAGTCCATCGACTCCGTTCGGGTAGTAGGAGTTTTGCCAGCGGTTACGTCGAGGGTGATCACCCCTTCAATAGTCACTGGCACTACCGTGAACCCATGGAGTGTGTAGCCGGTGGGCTTAAGTCTGTCCCGGGATAGTTAGAGGCCCTTGAAAGCGGCGAGGAAGAGGATGTTAACGGAGCTGCCATTGTCCACTAGGATCCTTTCCACTTTGAAGTTCGCCAAGTGGAGGCTGATGACGAGTGCGTCACAATGGGGCGTTCGGACACCCTTAAGGTCTTCATCTGAGAATGTGACAGGCACTCCGAGGCCTTTCGGAGGAGGTGTGGCATGGACCGAATTAACTTCCCTAATAAATGCCTTTCGAGAGGAGTTGGAGGAGCCCCCCATTGGGCCCCCATGAGTGAGGTGTAGGACACGCTCCTCTTCGAAGTCGGGTGTTTCATCGCGTTCGAGACGCTTGTTAGCCCCTCGAGGCGGGAGAGGAAGATCGGCTCGGTCCTTTCTCACGAACCTGGTCAGCTGCCCCCTTTGGATGAGGGCTTCTATCTCGTTCTTTAGGGCCCGACAATCATTGGTGTCGTGGCCATGGTCCCGGTGATAACGACACCACTTCTCTTTATCCCTCTTCTTGCCAGGGGTGTTCATTTTTGGTGCAGGAGGTATCATCCCCTCCTTCTCAACTTCCATAAGAATTGTGGAGATGTTGGCGTTAAGGGGAGTAAAATTTTCAAATCTGGGAGGAGGTCGGTGCTGGCCGCCATTATCCGTCTCGAGCTTCTTGGCCCCTTCCTCTTCTGTTCCCTTTCTCTTAGACCCGGAGGAAGACCCCTCCAAGTTGGGGTGGTGCTCAGCTTCTTCGGCCCGAATATACTTTTCGCTCCGGAGGAGGAGGTCAGAGAAGTTCTGTGGGGGCTTCTTAGCGAGGGAGGAGCGGAGGCTAGAGTTGAGGACATTGGATTGAAATGCAGCTGCAGCGACCGACTGGTCGAGGGATGCTATGGACATGGCTTCTGCTGTGAACCTTTTCACATAGTCTCTCAGCTTCTCACCCTTCTTCTGGTTGAGGTAAAGTAGCGAAATGCCGGTCTTCTCAGTTCGGCGGCTACTCACGAAGTGGGTGACGAAGAGGGTCTTGAATTGCTCGAAGGAGAATATTGAGGACAGGGCAAGGCGAGAGTACCATTCTCGAGCAGGACCCTTGAGAGTTGCGGGGAAGGTCTTGCAGAGCAGAGCATCGGAAGCTTGATGGATGAGCATGAGGGTCTTGAAGCTTTCGATGTGATCGACGGGGTCAGTCTCCCCGGAATAAGTCTCGAATTAAGGAGGTTTAAAGCCAATTGGTACGGGTGCAGCCATTATGGTTCGGGAAAAAGGAGGTCGACTAGGGTGAAGGGTCCTTCCTCTAAGCTCTTCTTCTCGGTCTAACTGACCCAAGCACCTCTCCATTTCGTGGAGAAGGCGGTAGACAGCGTCATCCCTTCGACGGTAATCAACCGAGCCTCTAGACTCGTCTTTGTACGAGGGAGAGCGGGGGCTACGACGATGGTAGCTCCTAGAGCGGCGAGGACCTGGTATGTGCCGGGGGTTGCTAGGAGCTGGGGGAGGAGTTAGGGACCATCGGTGAGGACTTCCGACCGGAGGAGGAGTGGGAATCCTTGGAGCATTGGTGTTGTTGGGACGGAGATTGAGAGCTTATAGGATGGCTGCTTGGAACTGCTGGAACTCGGCACGGGTGATGGGTGCCTCATCATTCCTTGGATGTTACCGACCGGCAGGGCAGTGGGGTCTTCTCCTGTGATGATCGGGGGACTCTCTCTGCCCCCTTCGGGTAGGGGACCTTCTGTAGTCTCGGCGGTGAGGAGATCGCTAATCCGGACGTTGCTGGCGGGGGGCTCCCTCTCGGGCCCGCTTTTCATCCAGACGGTGGCAAAAATCCTCATCCTTCTGCCGATTGAGGATGGTGTTGCGAAGGTCGGAAGCTCGGGGATTGTGGGAGGCCATAGAATCCGAAGAGGCATTGTGGATGGAGACGTGGTCCTGATGGAGAGGTTGTTTCTGCGGGTTGGGACCCTTAGGAGGTTGTTGATTCTGAGGAGGAGGCAGGTCCTGTTGGAGAGGGTCCTCTGCTTGAGGAGGAAGTTGCCCCTGCTGCTGAGCGGGTTGGATGGGGACTTCCTGTTGCTGATCGGGGTTGGGTCCGCGGTTGGACGCTCTAGATCTTACTTTCCTAGGAGGCATGGCTGGAGAAGATCTGACCAATGGGAAGAGGGAAGGCTGCTATTCGTTTGTTCCCACTGACGGCGCCAATCTGTTGCCGCTGAATCTGGTGTGGGGGCAAACAGAAAGTATTTGTGGATTCTTGGAAAACTTTGAATTGCAAACCTGTTACCTGTTCCGCCGGAGTTTGACCGTTGACTCCTGCCGTTCACCTGCAAAAAGTGCGAGACACCGGGGTTGATCCTGGCGACACACCCTCCGACGCTCAAGTCAGTAATCAGAAGTGATTATGAAAGAGCGTAAAACTGGCAAAAGATTGATTGCCTCTTAATGGAGATGGATGGAGGGTATTTATAGGCGCCGCTGGGGTCAGATTAGGAATGTAATCCCTGTGGTTAGATAAGGAATGTAATCCCTAATCCCCAGTGAAAGGATAGATATGAATCAGGGCTGTTGATTAGAATTAATCAGAAACCCTAATTCTATCCTTTCTGGACCGGGTTTGCTGCGGGTTGAAACCCGCACCCAGTTGAGGTGGATCCGTTCGCGGGTTAGTGGGTCTTCGAGGAGGAGAACCAGTACCCGCTTCAGACCCATTGGTAGGTGAAATTACCGTTCTACCCCTAGGCTTCAAGATTCGTGCCCGATTTGGACGGTTCCGATTTAACCCCATTTTTAGCCATATCATATGTGAAAAAGTGCTACTTAAGAAATGTGCTTATGTGAAAAATACAAAATATGAGAATTTCCTTGTTATCAAAATAAGATTGATTAGTAAATTATGCATGTTCATGGTTAGTATGATTGATACTAGATAACCCTAAAGTTGTATGTTAGTTGTTGAAAAAAATGAACATTTTGTAAATTAGGCCAAGTTCAAGAAATGATCAATTTATGTGTTAATCCAAAGGAAAGAAGGAAAACTCATTAGTCTAATAAAGAGGAACCAAATTATGATTGAAAGAAATCAAGAAAAATGTCTCTTTGAAAAAGAAGTTGTTAATAGAACATTATGTGATTTCATGTACACTTTGTATAAATAAAAGAGCAGTACTTTATATGAAAAATGAGAATTTAATGGCTTTAAAAATTTTAAGTTACTGTATAAATTCCTAATTTCGGATTTTAGTCGCTGAATAGACGACCGATTATGCCTTAACAGTCGATTGTCCTGACTATTTAATTTTTGACTTTTAATCCTCGCTGAACAGTCGACCGACTATACCTTAACAGTCGACTGTGCAGACTATTTAATTTTCGACTTTTTAATCCTCGCTAAACAGTCGACCTTCTATGCTTCAACAGTCGACTGTCCTGGCTATTTTGATTTCTCAGGTTTTAAATTGTCTTTGGATAAAAATAAATGTATTGTTTAAAAGAGTTTGAAAGGAAATTTGATAACAGGAAAATGAAAGTATGAATGTTAGATTAGAATTGGTAAAATGAGATTAAGAGAATTAAGTGGAAAGAATGAAGAATGAATATGACAAGTTAGAAAATGAATTTAATTGTCTTATGCATGAAAGTTTTACATGAAAGTGAAGTCAATATCATGATGAATTATGAAAAGTCTTACGAACATGAATACACAATGCTATGAACGTGAAATTGAATTGAAAGCTAGAGGGTAGCTAAGCCTTTTACTAGCATTGAAAGATATTTTTGAGATGAGATATTGAATAGAAAAGACCAAGTTTGGTCATGTTGATTGATTGATTTTTAAGACCGGTATAGAGGAAAGAGTTAACTCTAGGAATTGATTTTATTTATGATTCAAATAAACTAAGGACTAGATACATAGTGGTGATGTGATGAAAGTAAGAGAAAAACACGAGTATGAGGGGCATCGGATTGGCGGTGTGAGAGTGATTCACAGACTGCCTGCTTGATATGTCATGACATGGCGTGATCACTACTCCGGAATTATCGTCCCGGTGGCGACGCTTGTGGGGTGTTTGGTGACTACGGGTGGTGCCATCGTTCCATGACGGATGCTGAATTGTCTATAGTCTGCCTGCATTATGCGTCATATCTGTGCATGGGATTCCCCTCCAGACTGTCTGGACATGGGCTCTTAACTCATAGAACATCTAGGATACTTACCGTAGTTACCGTAGTAGATTAAGTCATGGCAAGGGATCTAACCTTACAAGATGAAGTACGATTAAGGGCTTACCTTCGGACCTATGTAGCATGGGATGCACAGAATCCGAATAAGTGCGTATTAGTGTCATATAAATTAACAACTGCATTAAGGATTAATTGCACAGCACAACACGACATTTATAGGATAGTCCCCGTAGGTTGCTTGTGATAAGTGTGTGCTTGTTAAATAGGAGAAAATTGATGTTTTATATCCTTGCGTCTGTTGAATGATCTCAGCCCACAGTTTCTATGAAGGATAAAGAGATTGACAAGAATAAAGTATGCATGCTGCATAAAGATTGTTTCAAGTGTTGTATAGTTTATTCATGTAATAATTGTAAATTGCTTCCGCTGTGTAAATGTAATTTAAAGATGTAACTCTGATGTAAAGTAAAGTTTTATTTTCCTTATAAAATTGTACGAAGAGAAGTGTAAAGATCCTGTGGAACTTCGAATTCAGTCTGTTTTGGAATTCGGGGTGTTATAGAGTGGTATCAGAGCCAGACTTCCAAGTAGGACAAATTTATAAGGAACGACACCCTAGAAGTGGACATTAGAGCGTGTGTTGAGTCTAGAGAATTAAATGTAAGTCACTTACATTTGTGTTGCTCTATGATTTATGCTTTTTCTTCTCCTTTCTTTAAGATGGCGGACCACTTCGACCCAGCTGGAGGCGATGACTGGCACATAGTTGAGGAGGATTACTACCCCGGGCAAGCTGATTCAGAAGAAGAAGATCCTAAAGAATTTGAAGAGGAATGGCCTGAGTCCAGAGAGATCACTCCACCTCTGGATTCATCTGGTGATCCTCCGACGAGGAAGAACCAGTTCCGAGTAGTCTCATTGTGTCTCTTTAGAGGCAGGTAGAGACTCAGAGGGAGAGAGCAGAGCTGTTGCAGGCACAGTGTGCGAAGTGCAAGGAGAGCATTGCCACACTCAGTCATCGTGTTTGGGAATTCGAGAAGAGGAAAAATATGTACGATGTACGGAAGAAGGAAGTGGAGGAACTACGGGAAGAGCTTCGAGAAGCCAAATGGAACCGTAGGAACCAGACTGTTGTATCTTCTTACTATTTCCATTTTGATATCAGAAATGTTTTAAATTCGAATGTACAAAGTTTGAAATTCAATGAAATGAAGAGTTGATTTAAATTCATATTCTTCTACTTCGAATTTTGAAGGATCTTTTGCATCAGAATATGGCCGGAAGAAGAGCTCGAAATGGTGAAGGTCTAGACTTGGAAACGGAGTTAGCAAGGGTCTATCAGACACTTAATGCCGTTGCCATGAATCAGAACCAAGGGAGGGTGCCTGTGAATCCAGTACCCGAAGAATCAAATCCGTGGAGTCATTCAAACGGATGAAACCACCTGTGTTTGAGGGGAAGTCAGACCCTGACGCGGTTGACAATTGGATCTGACAGATCGAGACTATCTTCGAAGTCTTGGAGACTCCGGAGGGCAGCAAGGTGAAGTTGGCGGCACTGTAATTCGAGAAGAATGCGGCTGTTTGGTGGCAGTCGATGAAGCAGACGATGGGAGATATTGTTCTTGGCTGGGAGGAATTCTTGGAGGAGTTCTGCAGCCAATACTTTCCATCAGACATCCAGGAGATGAAGGCCATGGAATTTCTGGCGCTGTAGCAGGGCAGCATGTCGGTTAGGGAGTATGAGACAACATTCACTTAGCTCTCGAGGTATGCTCTCGAATTAGTGATGGACGAGGCAAAAAGGCTCGAAAATTCGAGCATAGTTTGAGGCCAAGTCTGAGATCACGGATGATACCCATCGGTATCAGGAGGTTTGACAAGTTGGTCAAACGAGCTGCAGCCACCGAGGTGGACATGGAGCAGTTCCACGCTATTCAGAATTGGAGGAACAACCGGAATGTGGGGAAGAGGCCCACAGTTGCTAGAAATGTTAGGGGACAGCTATCGGCCCAAAGGTTCAAACCGATTGCAAGCATCGAATGCAAGACCAAAGAAGTTGGCATTGATTGGATGTCGATGTACATTGCAAGCATCGAATGCAAGACCAAAGAAGTAACAGTGAAGGCTCCAGGAGGTCCTAAAGTCACTTTCCAAGGGAAGAGGAGATGTTCAGGCTTGGTTGCTACTATCAGCAAGTAGAAGGGGATTCCTGTAGAGGTGCAACAAATTCTAGTGGCTCGGGATTATCTGACCGTATTTTTAGAAGATTTGCCTGGGTTACCCCCGCATCGTGATGTAGAGTTCAGTATCACTATTCAGTCAGGGAGTACACCTATTTCCAAGGCACCGTATAGGATGGTGCCTGTGGAGCAAGATGAGATCAAACGGTAGATTAAGGAACTGATGGAGAAAGGCTTTATTCAACCGAGTGCGTCGCCTTAGGGAGCACCGGTGCTGTTGGTAAAGAAGAAGGATGGTTCGATGAGGATGTGTATCGATTACCGAGAGCTGAATAAGGTCACTGTTCAGAACAAGTATCCTATTCCCCGAATTGATGACTTGTTCGATCGTCTATAAGGAGCGCCTGTTTTCTCCAAAATAGATCTTCGATCAGGATACCATCAAGTTCGAGTGAAAGCTGAAGATGTGCATAAGACTGTGTTCAGAACTCGACACGGGCATTACGAATTCTTAGTTATGCCATTTGGAGTGACGAATGCACCTGCAATTTTCATGGATATGATGAACAGAGTTCTAAGGCCGTTTATTGATTCTTTTGTCGTGGTGTTTATCGATGATATTCTTGTGTACTCCAAGTCGGAGGAGGAGCACACGGAGCATTTGGCAGCAGTTTTGAGGAAGCTTCACGAACATGAGTTGTATGCCAAGTTGTCCAAGTGCAATTTCTGGAAATCTGAAATAGCATTCCTAGGTCACATCCTTTCTAAGGAGGGAGTGGCAACTGATCCGCAGAAGATTGAGGCGGTGAAGAATTGGGCAAGGCCTACTACAGTGAAGGAAATAGGAGTTTCCTTGAACTAACTGGATACTACAGAAGGTTCATCTAGGGCGATGCTCAGATAGCCGTGCCGCTCACTGGTCTAACCAAGAAGAATGTGAACTTCAAGTGGACTGAGCAGTGCGAGGCAAGCTTTCAAGAGTTGAAGGAAAGGCTGACTACTGCTCCCATTTTAGCTTTGCCTAGAGCAGGCATTGAGTATGATGTCTACAGCGATGCTCACATCGTGGGCTTGGTTGTGTTTTAATGCAAAAAGGGAAGGTAACAGGCTTTGCATTGCAACCGGGAACAGGCAACTAAGACCGCTTGAGAAGAATTATCCGACTCATGATCTGGAGTTGGCTGCGATTATCTTCGCCTTGAAGCAGTGGAGACATTACGTGTATGGTGAGAAGCTAAACATGTACATGGACCATAAAAGCTTGAAGTATATCTATCAGCATCAGGACCTGAATCTGAGGCAACGGAGATGGCTGGAAGTACTTGAGGACATTCGTCCAGAGATCAAGTACCACCTTGGGAAGGCTAATGTTGTTGCTGATGCACTTAGCTGCAAGAGCAGTCTGGCTAGTTTGATAACTACTCAGAGGCAGCTTGCAAAGGAGTTAGATTGAGCTGGTATGGAAGTTGTTCTGCAAGGCTTGGGATCGTCTTTAGCTTAGTTGAGGCTCCAACCAACGCTGAATGAATGGATTATTGCAAATCAGAAGGAAGATGCAGAGATTCAGAAGGTGAAGGAGCAGGTTGGTGCTGGCAGGTTGGTAGAGTTTCAAATCAGGGATGAAGTGTTGTGGTTTGGAGAGAGGCTGTGTGTTCCGGATCAAGCAGAATTGCAGGAGAGTATTCTTCAGGAGGCACATGCTACTCTTTTGTCAGTACATCCTGCGAGTACCAAGATGTATAAGGACATTAAGAAACAATTCTGGTGGTCAGGTTTGAAGCGGGATGTGGCCGAGTTTGTGGTGAGATGTGAGATCTGTCAGCAGGTCAAAGCTGAGAATCAGAAACCCGGAGGTCTATTGCAACCGTTACCTATTCCAGAATGGAAGTGGGATAACATCAGTATGGATTTCATCACGGGCTTGCCCAAGAGTTCAATGGGCAATGATGCGATTTGGGTCATAGTCGATTGACTAACCAAGTCCGCTCACTTCTTGGCGATGAAACTCACTTCGTCTATGGACAAGTTGTAACGCCCCGCCCCAATACTCAGACAATTTTAAATATTTTCAGAAGACAAATTAGATACTATGTAGTACAACTGCCCACCACAGGCTGCCTCTCAAAAGGTGGTTAACCAATTAGGTGACTCTTGATCATTGGCTAATTATATTTATACTCAAATTAGTTTTTTGTGCACCTCCCATGTGGGACTAAATTTCTCAAATCCTTTCTCAAATCCCGTGTAAACAGTGTTACCAGTCAACTGTTCGCTGCAAATCTGGGGTATTACATACACCCCACCTTAGAAATCAGCGTCCTCGCTGAGTACAGGGCACACATCTAGTGTAGGATCCGCCCTTTCTAGCCGATGTAGTATAGTCCTCGATCCCGGAGATCAATCACTCTCAACACCGTAGATCGGATACCCGGCTATCAATCACTACATGTGACTCTCAACACCGCAGAGTATACCCGACCCCGGAGATCAATGACTCTCAGCACCACAGATCATACTGATCTCTACTACACCCGGTGTCGAAAGTCGGCTCTAATACCATTTGTAACGCCCCGCCCCAATACTTAGACAATTTTAAATATTTTCAGAAGACAAATTAGATACTATGTAGTACAACTACCCACCACAGGCTTCCTCTCAAAAGGTGGTTAACCAATTAGGTGACTCTTGATCATTGGCTAATTATATTTATACTCAAATTAGTTTTTTGTGAACCTCCCATGTGGGACTAAATTTCTCAAATCCTTTCTCAAATCCCGTGTAAACAGTGTTACCAGTCTACTAAACAATCGACCAGTCGACTGTTCGCTGCAAATCTGGGGTATTACACAAGTTGGCCGAGCTATATGTTGGAGAGATCGTCAGGCTTCATGGTGTTCCGTTAATCATTGTTTTTGATCAAGATGCGTGGTTTACTTCACATTTTTAGAGGAGTCTTTAGACAGCCTTGGGTACCATGACGGATTTCAGCATTGCTTTTCATCCACAGACTGATGGGCAGACCGAGAGAGTCAACCGTATTCTTAAGGATATGTATCGGTGTTGTGTTCTAAATTTTGGATGCAGTTGGGAAAGGCATCTAGCTCTGATGGAGTTTGCCTACAACATCAGTTTTCAGACTAGTATTGGGATGGCACCGTACGAAGCTTTGTATGGCAGGAAGTGCAGGACACCGGTTTGTTGGTTCAAAGTTGGGGAGCGACAGATGTTTGGGCCTGAGATTGTGCAGCAGACCTCTGAAAAGATCGATCTGATTAGGAAGAGGTTGGTGGATGCTCATAGTAAGGTAGAAAAGCTATGCAGACAACCGGAGGAGGGCCCTTGTGTTTGAGGTTGGTGACTTCGTCTTTCTGAAGGTTTCACCTAGCAAGGGTGTGATTCGCTTCAGCAGAAGTGGGAAGTTATCCCCGAGGTTCATAGGCCCGTATAAGATATTGAGGCAGATTGGGAAAACTGCTTACCGGCTGTAGTTGCCGGAAGAGTTGTCTCAGGTGCACAATGTCGTCCATGTGTCTATGCTGAGAGGGTACATTTCAGATCCGAGTCATCATTTGCCCGAAGTGCCGGAGGGTTTGCAGTTGGATCTGAGTTACTTTGAGCTTCCGGTTGAGATTGTGTATCGTCGGGAGAAAGTCTTGAGGAACAAGACGATACCGATGGTCAAAGTAGTCTGGAGAAACCAGTTGGTTGAAGAGGCTACTTGGGAATCTGAGGAGAGGATGATGAAGGATCATCCTGAGCTCTTTGTTTGATTTGTTTTCACTTTCCTTTTCTTTTCTTATCTTCTTGTTGTATTTCTGTTTTCTCACCCTTTAAGTGTAGTTCCGGGGACAGAACCATTCTAAGGAGGGAGTGTTGTAACATCCTAAATTTTTATTTATAAAAGTTTGTGATTTACGTGTTTTGCACGTATAATTTCTTAGGCATTTTTTTTAGAGGCAAATATTTCTTTAAAGCTTAAGCTATTAATTATCCTCTTTATTTCCTAAAAAGATCTATTTTTAAAGCCTAAATGAAATCCTAGGCCTAATTATCTCTCTAGCCCATTATAATTAATTTATTAATTAGTTCTCTTGAGCCTATGGTCTTTTGGCCCATTAGTGAGCCCAATTAATTTAATTTCTCTTTTAATTAACCTAACTTGTAGTGTAGACCGACTTAACAAACAATTAATTAAATGGGCATGAACAAATTTTGGTACGGGGTACTAGTTTGCATGTGCATTGCACTTGCACGTGCAAATGCACCATGGAGTGTAGGGCGGATTGTGCAAGAGAGATGGAGAGATGGGGTGGTGTGGTGGTTTCTCAAGTCATGGGTAGTTACTACAACTCCCAAACACATCCTAGCTCTTGATCCTTAACTATTTGGACTAATCCCAGCCATTCAATTCACTCAAAAATATGTATAAATACCCTATCTCATTTACTCACTTTTGCACTTGCAAAAGAGATAAAGAAACATAAGAGTTAGAAATAGATTGAGAGAAAGTGAGAGAAAGATTGAGTTTGTGTGCTAGTGTGTGTGTTCATTCCCTTTTTTGGAGGCCGGCCAAATCAGCAAGGAGCAAGGGAGGCCCGGGTTCCATCAAACACAAGGAGGAGAAGGCAATTTACCTCACAATCTAGGAGGAGAAGAATCGCTCTTTGTTCAAGGAGATTTCTAGGAGTTCTTTCTTTTGTTTTCTTCAAATAGGTGGGCAATTTTCTCTAACTTCTAAGTATTACCATGCTAGGTTGTGTTTTGATCATACTAGAATAGATAAGTGAAAATATTGCTCTATGTTAGTACCATGATTAACGAGAAAAGAAATATATGTGATATTGCATGAAATGACTAGTGAAATTGATTGAATGATATGATTTGAATTGTTGCTGTGGTAATTTGTTATTGCTCTAGCATGTTAAATTAGAATGAATGATTCTCCATGATGAAATATTCATGTATGTGGAAAAGTGCTACTTAAGAAATGTGCTTAAGTGAAAAATACAAATTTTGAGAATTTCCTTCTTATCAAAATAAAATTGATTAGTAAATTATGCATGTTTATGGTTAGTATGATTGATACTAGATAACCCTAAAGTTGTATGTTAGTTGTTGAAAAAAATTAACATTTTGTAAATTTGGCCAAGTTCAAGAAATGATCAATTTGTCTGTTAATCCAAATGAAAGAAGAAAAACTCATTAGTCTAATAAAGATGAACCAAATTATGATTGAAAGAAATCAAGAAAATTGTCTCTTTGAAAAAGAAGTTGTTAATAGAACATTATGTGATTTCATGTACACTTTGTATAAATAAAATAGCAGTACTTTAAATGAAAAATGAAAATTTAATGGTTTAAAAAATCTTAAGTTACTGTATAAATTTCAAATTTCAGATTTTAGTCACTGAACAGTCGACTGACTATGCCTTAACAGTCGACTGTCCTGACTATTTAACTTTCGACTTTTTAATCCTCGCCGAACAGTCTATCGACTATACCTTAACAGTCTACTGTCCTGACTATTTAATTTTTGACTTTTTAATCCTCGCTCAATTGTCAACCGACTATGCTTCAACAGTCGACTGTCCTGACTATTTTGATTTCTCAGGTTTTAAATTGTCTTTGGATAAAAATAAATGTATTGTTTAAAAGAGTTTGAAAGGAGATTTGATAATGGGAAAATGAAAGTATGAATGCTAGATTAGTATTGGTCAAATGAGATTAAGATAATTAAGTGGAAAAAATGAAGAATGAATGTGACAAGTTAGAAAATGAATTTAATTGTCTTATGCATGAAAGTTTTATATGAAAGTGAAGTCAATATCATGATGAATTATGAAAAGTCCTATGAACATGAATACACAATGCTATGAACGTGAAATGGAACTGAAAGCTAGAGGGTAGCTAGGCCTTATACCGGCATTGAAAGATATTTTTGAGATGAGATATTGAATAGAAAAGACCAAGTTTGGTCATGTTGATTGATTGATGTTTAATACCGGTATAGAGGAAAGAGCTAACCCTAGGAATTGGTTTTATTCATGATTCAAATAAACTAAGGATTAGATACATAGTGGTGATGTGACGAAAGTAATAGAAAAACACGAGTATGAGGGCCATCAGATTGGCGGTGTGAGAGTGATTCACAGACTGCCTGCTTGATGCATCATGACATGGTGTGAGCACTACTCCGGAATTATCATCCCGGTGGTGACGCTTGTGGGGTGTTTGGTGACTACGAGTGGTGCCATCGTTCCATGACGGAGGCTGAATTGTCCATAGTCTGCCTGTATGATGCGTCATGTCAGTGTGTGAGATTCCACTCCAGACTCTCTGGATATGGGCTCGTAACTCATAGAACATTTAGGATACTTACCATAGTTACCGTAGTAGATTAAGTCATGGCGAGGGATCGAACCCTACAAGATGAAGTACGATTAAGGGCTTACCTTCGGACCTATGTAGTATGGGATGCGTAGAATCTGAACAAGTGCGCATTAGTGTCATATAAATTAACAACTGCATTAAGGATTAAGTGCACAACACAACACGACATCTATAGGATAGTCCCCGTAGGTTGCTTGTGATAAGTGTGTGCTTGTTACGTAGGATAAAATTGATGTTTTATATCCTTGCGTTAGTTGAATGAAATGACAAGCCCACAGTTTCTATGCAGGATATAGAGATTGACAAGATTAAAGTATGCATTCTGCTTAAAGATTGTTTCAAGTGTTGTACAGTTTATTAATGTAATTATTGTAAATTGCTTCCGCTGTGTAAATGTAATTTAAAGATGTAACTCTGATGTAAAGTAAAGTTTTATTTTCCTTGTATAATTGTACAAAGAGAAGTGTAAAGATCCTGTAGAACTACGAATTCAGTCTGTTTTGGAATTCGGGGTGTTACAAGTTGAATCTGAGGCAAACGAAATGGTTCGAGTTGATGACAGATTTTGACATCAATTTGCAGGCAAAGGAGATGCTTGGGCAAAGTGAACATGGTACCTGATGCTTTCAGTAGAAGACCTACTGCTATGTTCTTTACCATGCAGAAGGAAATAGTGAAGGATATGAGAAGGCTGAAGTTGGATGTTATTCTTCCTAGATCAGCTCAGCAATTCATAATGTTGCAATTGCAGTCTTCTTTGGTAGAGCAGATCAAGGAGTCCCAAGTGGGTGAGCAGCAGTTGCAGAAGTTCCAAAGTGAAGTGGAAGCAGGCCTGAGAACTGATTTGATCATTGACCGGTTACTTCGTTTTGGCTCTAGGTTGTGGGTACCTAGAGGAGAAGTCAGACAGAAGCTACTTGAAGAGGCTCATAGGTCTTCCTATTCTATTCATCCAGGAGGTACTAAGATGTACATGGATCTGAAGCTACACTTTTAGTGGCAAGATATGAAGTAAGCTGTGACAATGTTTGTGTGGCAATGTTTGATTTGCCAACAAGTGAAGGCAGAGAATCAGAGGACCGTGGGACTGTTGCAACTTCTTCCAATCCCAGAGTGGAAATGGGAGAACATCACTATGAATTTTGTGACAGCTTTGCCAAGGAGTCCTAAGGGTCATAATGTTATCTAGGTGATAGTGGACCGGTTGATGAAGTGTGCCCACTTCAATCCCTTAAGTGTGGGTCAGTCCATGGAGAGTTTGGTTGAGAAGTATGTTCTGGAGGTTGTGAGACTGCATGGAGTTCCTGTCAGCATTGTATCGGATAGGGATACAAGATTCAGGTCTCAGTTTTGGGAGAGTCTGCAGAAGAGCTTGGGTACTAAGTTGAGCTACAGTACAACATTCCATCCACAGACAGATTGACAGTCAGAAAGGATGATTCAGTCCCTGGAAGACATGTTGAGATCCTGAGGTTTGTGGGAAGATCATCTGCACTTAGCCAAGTTCTCATACAACAACAATTATCAGGCGAGTCTCAAGGCAGCACCATTTGAGGCTTTGTATGGTCGCAAATGTAGATCGCCGGTATGTTGGGATGACATCGGCGAGAGAAAACTTTTGGGGCCTGAGTTGATCACGAAGACAGTTGATGCCTGACTCAGGTCAAGAAGCATTTGCAGGCTGCCCAGGATAGATAGAGGAAGTGGGTAGATATTCATCGAAGGCCTTTGGAGTTTGAAGCGGGGGATCACGTGTTCCTTAAAGTGTCACCAGGGAAAGGCATCATCCGCTTTGGTGGTGGGGGCAAGCTGAGTCCTCATTTCATTGGGCCGTTTGATGTTGTGGAGCGAGTGGGAAAGGTGGCCTAACCCCGACACTGTCTGGAGTCCATGATGTATTCCATATTTCTCAGGTCAGGAAGTACATCAGGGATGACAGTCAGGTGATTGACTACTCAGAGTTGTCCGTGAGGCCGGGCATGTCCTGTCAGATTCAGCCAGTCTTTATCTTAGACCGACGAGAGAACGTGTTGAAGAATAGAGTCATCAAGCTGGTTCGAGTTTCTTGGATTCCACACTCGCTAGGTGAGTCGACTTGGGAGTTAGAGGAGGAAATCCGGGAGAAGTTCCCTCAACTGTTTGAGTAGTTTCATTTTGTTTTTGTTTTCTTTTTGGGGTTGCCCTATGTACCACTTGTATGAATTTCAAGGACAAAATTCTTCTTGTAAGGTGGGACAGCATTTGTAACCCTGTTTTCATATTTGTATTTTTCTTTTCTTGGTATTTTTATTTATTTGTTTTCCTGAACACTTGTAATTTGGAGTATTTAATAAAATTTATTTTCTTGCTTTTAACTCGATTTTCCAATCTCCTAATTTATTTAATCCAATTTTCTCCAAAATTTTGTTGTTCGTTCCATTAAAAATTTTGCTTGTTAATGTCCCCGAATTGATCTGAGTTTTAAATCCATATTTCTACTGGTTATTTTACTCTCCTATTGGATTAAAACCCCAAACCCGTGTTTTTCCCCTTATTGGATACTACCCATTGAACCCAATATCTCTATTTCCCTATAAATACCCCTTTAACCCTAAATCTTAATTACCCTATTAATATTTTCTCTCTCTGTTCACCCCTAACCTCCCACCGCTCTCTCTCACCTCACCCCCTGTTTCCTCTGTTTTCGTTTGAACCACGGCTACTCAACCCCATCGTCCACCCTTGATTTCCACCGCCCTTCGATCACCCCCAGCCCTCGTCGCCCACCAACCAACTCCTCGTCGCCCCCACCTCCGAAGCCGCTGCCACCCGTCGTCCCTTCCGTCAAGCAACCCAACCTTCGAAGTCGCAATCATTCCTCGTCTCCCTGAACACCTCCACCCCCGTCGTCATCCCTCGTCATCTTCATCCCATCTTTGCCACCCTCGGCGACCAACATCCACCGACCGATCACCATAGCGCCCCATCATCTCCAACCTCCGAACTCCCCTGTTTCCATCGACCGCCTGCTTCTTCCTGAGCGTCGTCGACCTTTGCCACCTCAGTCGCCGCCCTAGCCCCCGTCAACCTCTGCTAGTACCGCCACCGCATTCCACCACAGTTTTGCTCTTCGCTGTTTGCTGTGATTGGGTTCCGCCGTTTGCTGTTCTGAGTTGGAACGGTTGTTTGCTATTGTGGCTGCTGTCATCTCCTTCTATTGTTGTTGTGCTTTTCTTTACATGTGTGTTGCACGTGTTTTTGTGCATTCATGCGTGTCGCCGTCGGGATTCTCATCTCGTTATTTCATTATATTCAGATTAACTGTATAAAAGGCAAGTCTCTCTTGAACTAGTTTATTTTTCTTGTTCAAGAACTTTTTTGGTCTCCGCAAGTAGTTCCCAATTATTTTCATATTGTTATACTATTCATCTTCCGTTGAGTATTGAGGGTTTAGACAAGCTAACCCAAGTTATTCTCAACTTCGTGCCAATAGATTTGACTCAAGCCGTAGTCTCTATTGCACATTGCATATACACGAAATACATGAAGATAACTAGATCCATGTTGTAGAATTTTTTGATGAATTGAATCTTTCTGATTGAATTTGATTTGATGAATTAATTGCCATGATTCTAAATTGCATCATTAATCTTAGAATTTTATGTTAATCACCAAATAAAACTTTTGTTAATTTATTTCCATAATATTGCAAGCTTGTGTGATGAAAATATTGTCAATTTATGTTAAATTATTTTCTGGCCTGCCGTCTATTTCTTTTTGCATTAAACTTTTGAACCTATTACTGTTGTAATTTGAATAAACTTTGTGAACAGAAATTGTAGCCCCATGTGTCTATTTTGCAGAACATTCGACGGAATTGAATTCAGATTTATAATCTGCTAGATATCTGACATTTAGTACTGCTAGGTCTGTATTTCCATATTCACAATTTTATGTGTATCACCTCGATTTATTAATAAACAAAACATATTAACAGTAAAGTTAATATGTGAAATAAATTTAGCTGAGACTAGACATGTGTTGGTATCACCATGAATTTTTGTGGAATTATTTGATGAGTATTCAGACCTGAAACATATATGTGAACACGATCTATAACTTGCAAAGAATAAGCAATTGAACCTAGTATCTGTGATTTTTATATATCGTGTATATATTCGCCTAGTTTCTAGAACTTTTGACGGATCCAGATTTTCTTTTCTGTAGCAGCGGGAATCTCTGTTTTTGTATAGTTACGTCCTGCTGTCCAGATTTTATGAATTGTGTTGATTTATATAAATGATTCTTGATTTGTCTGTAATGAGTAGATTTTAGCAGAAAGTTAAGGCCGTCGGAGTGGATTTTTTCAACTATACTTGAGTGTGGTTTTCTGCACAAAAAAAAATAGTTTAGTGAGGTTTTCTGCATAAACGGGATAGTTCAAGGTTTTTTTTCCCTTCAAATTTAGCCTTTGCTTTATACATGCTGCATGTAGCACCTGCATTTCAATATAGAAAATACGAGACACATTCCAAAATCTTTACTTCAGTGTAACTTAAACACATCACAAAAATACAGGGAAATAAAAACTTTCATTACATCAGTTTTCATTACAAAGCACAGCAGAAATTAATACAACTTGTTCCCACATTTAAACTCCAGTCTTCACATAAATCCAAGCTTTAACTCTTGTTCAAGCCACTTACTTTCAAATCCTACAAAACTATTAAAACTGTGGGCATGTCAGTCACATGTAACTGACGCAATGCGGATTAAAGCAGCGATCCTCCAAGGTCTCACAACCACAAACTTGTTGCACAAAAATTAAACAATAATGGAAAAAATCATAAATGAACAAGTGAAGCTAAACTAAAATAGTAAGTGTGTGTTATGAAAACTAAAGAAAAATATATAAAACAATGTCCAAGAAAACACAAATGCACACAATGCTCACTAACCCATACTTGTTTGGATTCTATGCCACTCATACAACATAAGTTCGAGGGCAAGCCCTTAGCATTCACTTCATTATAGGGTTTAATACCTCGTTAAGCAAAACTTATACCCTTGATTAACTTAAGATTTAGACATTCTATGAGTATTTGATCCATGCCCCGGTAATTCTGGAGGTCAATCTCTATCCATAACTAGTTCTGCAGACTATTTCACTCACATCTGATAATCTTCGAGAATACCCTACATAGCGAGTCATCATGGCACCTTATCACACAAACATCCCATGAGCGTCGCCTCGATCCCGATAAAACCTGAGATCAATCCCACACCGCTAATGATCTGGAGACACTTTCACTCACATCTTGATAATTCCGGGATCATCTCACACCGCAGATCATACAGCGGCCCCCCTACTCATGTTTTCTCTCACTTGATCACGTTTCCAACTAGTGCATCTTCTTAAGTTTAAACATAGATAAACACAGCCACTTAGAGCTAGCTCACCCTATTAGACTTAACTCGACCAATCCGGAACACTAGCCGACACTGGCTAATTTTCAAAATCAAATAATCTCAACTGCCGGTATCTAGGGTCTTACTCAGCCTCTAATGCTCACACACTCAACATATCAACAAATCATCATCTAGGGTTCTTCATAACAACCCTAACTTCTTATACGAATCCACATCTAGATTCATTAATCAATTATTCCTTCTTTTGCTAATTTTCAAAAATACACCTTTCCACATAATCTCAAATTTATACATCAATACCCTAATTAAATTTAACTCATCAAAGCATAAAATTTTGGTAAACAAAAAGATTGTTATAAGCATCTTACTTCTCAAAATAAATGGACATCCTCTTCCATAATTGATACTTTTATTTATAGAAACCAATTTAATTCAACAATACATCCATAACTCAATTCCCAATATTACTTCCCGGATACAAAACTAAAATATTAATTATGGGATTTTAATCTATTTAAAACTGAAACTAACTCACTTTGAATTCTCGGATTTATCCCTCAAAATATGAAACTTCATGTTCTAAAAATCTATAACTTTTATCACTTAAAATAAAAAATTTATGTCCTAAAAAATAGAAAGTATATCATTCAAAGTTGAAATATATGCTCTTCTAATTTAGGATTTATACTCCTTCAAAATATAGATTTTTATCACATGATTTGCAATTCAAACGTACAAAAATCTGATACATTATTTCCAAAAAAAATCTGAAACTAACGTTATAAAAATCCGAAACTTGATTCTTCAAAACTTGGTATTTTGATAAATGGAACTTCATACAAAACTCTAGATCTTTATCACAATATATTACATGCATGTACTAGGGTTAAACTCCAAACCCTAGCACAAAACCTGAGCCCTCGAAGAAACAACCCGAGCCCCTCTCAATGAAAGGCCGAGGGTTGCACAGTGCAGACCCGAGCACTGTGCTGACCCCAACACTGTTCAACCCCCAATTCGAAACCACTTAGTGCTTCGAACTACATATACATCACTTCATGCACCAATATTCTAGAATTTAAATTGTAAATATTCATTCAATAAAACAGGAAATTCTAATCATGAGCTTTAAGATCATACAACAAATTCTAATCATCTACAATATTACATAGGATCATTCAATCAATTAGTAGATTAAAAATTCAATCTTTCATGCTGTATCAACATATGTCATTCGAGAATAAAATACTCATGAACACCTCATATAAAAGTTCAATTTTTATCTCATGAAAATTTATTAACTTCATTTATCATTCATCACAACAATTAATCATGCATTCATGTTATAAAACAAACATAGATCTACCACCAAACACTAGCATGATAACTAAACACTTGCATCACCATCATAAATATAATATGCACATTAAGAGAGTTGAAGACCTTTAGTCGAAATTTGACACAAACACTTCAAGTCCTTCTCATCCTTAAGCAAGATGATCTTCAACTCCAACCCACCAAAAGAAAACAAAAAAAAATCCTAAATCTACTGCCATCTATATATACGGTCGGAAATTTAATTTGGGTTTTTGTGAAGAATTTTGCATAAAGTCCTCAAGAATCAATTATTTTGTAAATTACATATTCATACAAAATCAATTATATCACTTTCCTTATCTAATTCAATCAAATAATTTATTCCATCTTATTACTAGACCCTCCTACACTTGTACGACCCCAATTCAGATTAAAAATATTTTAATCATAATTTTTTCGGGATTTTATATGACCAAAAAAATTAATTCTTTCACACATTCAATTTATATTAACAAAATGTCCTAAATATAAGTTCCTTCATTAAAATAAATTTGAAAAAAAATGAAAATATTAGGAATTAATGAGAGAAAGTAATTACCGACAACAAAATTTTAAGAATGTAAATTTTCATAACATCGCACGTATTTTGCATGTGCAAAAACAGTAATTAAGGAAAACAGTCAAATTTGTCCAATACGTCAATTTAATATTATTTAATAATTCAAAATAATTCATTTTAACTTCTGGGGTGTTACATTACTCCTCCTTACAATAGTTCTTCCTCAGAACAACTGCTAGTAGGGGAAACAAAACAATCAAAATAGGGAAACTATACAAATAGTTTCGAGCAGGCCTTCTTCATACGGTATTCTGATTCCCAAGTAGCCTCCTCGAACAATTGCCACGGCACTTTGACCATTAGTATGACTTTATTCCACAACACATTCTCTCGTCGATCTAGGATTTTCACAGGTTGCTCCTTATAGCTCAAGTTCAGATGTAACCCTTCAGGTACCTCAGGCAACTGATGGTTCCGATCTGGCATGTACTTCCTCAATATAGACACATGGAACACATTGTGTACTTGTGCCAATTCTTCTGGAAATTCAAACATGTATGTTGCTTTACCAATTCTCTTTAAAATCATGTAGGGTCCAATATACCTTGGTGCCAACTTGTCACCTCCGAATCTGGTTACTCCCTTCGTTGGCGATACCTTATGGAAAACTATATCTCCAACCTCAAACTCCAAATCCCTTCATCGAACATCTGCAGAACTTTTCTACCTGCTATGAGCTTCAACGAATCTCTTCCGAATGAGCTTAATCTTCTCTGAAGTCTGCTGCGCAATCTCTGGTCCATACATCTGCCTCTCTCCAACTTCATACCAACAGACGGGTGTTCTGCACTTCCTCCTGTACAATGCATCATGCGGCACCATGCCAATACTGGCTTGATAACGGTTGTTGTAAGCAAACTCAACCAGTGCCCAAAACTTCTCCCAACTTCCACCAAAGTCCATGGTGCATGGCCTCAACATATCTTCTAGTACTCGATTCACCCTTTCTGTTTGTCCATTTGTTTGTGGATGAAAAGCTGTACTGAAGTCAGTTCTAGTCCCTAATGCTGTTTGGAAACTCTTCCAAAATTTCGATGTGAACCATGCATCTCTATCAGAGACAATTGTTACAGGAACTTCATGAAGTCTCACAATCTCTTCTATGTATACCTCTGCCAATTTCTCCAATGACCATGTTATCTTCATAGACAAGAAATGTGCCGACTTAGTTAATCGGTCCACCACAACCCAAATCGAGTCATTACCCTTATGACTCCTTAGTATACCCATGATAAAGTCCATGCTGATATTCTCCCACTTCCATTCTGGAATAGGTAATGGTTGCAATAATCCTCTAGGCTTCTGATTCTCTACTTTGATTTGCTGACAAGTTAAACACTTTGCCATAAAATCTGCTACATCCCTCTTCATGTTTGGCCACCAAAAATACCGCTTGATGTCCTTGTACATCTTCGTACTTCCAGGGTGCACCGATAGTAAGGTAGTATCATAGTGCTCTCCTTCAAAACTTTTCTTTCCAGCACACACAACCTCTCTCTCATCCATAAAACTCCATCCTGAACCCGAAATTCTAATCACTTGCTGACAAAAATCTGCTATTTCATATCCAAATCTCCACATCCGACCTCTGACCCTCAATGATCTGTTCCCTCAATGTAGGCTGAAGCCTCAATTACGCCAACGACAACCCCAAACTCTACAATACAGCCTCGATTCCTCCCCGATCCAACTCTTCTACAAAGTCCTTCTGTGTTGTAATCAAACAAGATAGACTGCTCTTTCGATTGAGTACATCGGCCACCACATTTGCCTTTCCTGGGTGATACTTGATCTTGGGACGAATGTCTTCTATCACTTCCAACCACTTATGTTCAATATACATGTTGACATTTTCTCCATATTCATAATGTCTCCACTGCTTCAAAGAAAAAATGATTGCTACAATCTCTAGATCGTGCATTAGATAGTTCTTCTCATGAGAACTCAACTGCCTTGATCGCAACTACCTTGATCTAAAAGAAATGACCTTCTCTTATTGAATCAGAACACAACCCAAATCTCTATGAGATGCATCACTGTAGATATTGTAATCCTTACCTACTTGTAATAGCAGTATTGGTGCTGTCGTTAAATTCTCCTTCAACTCTTGAAAACTAGCTTCACACTGATCAGTCCATTTGAAACTCACATTCTTCTTAGTCATCCCTGTTGACGGAGTTGATATCTGTGTGTAACCTTAAATGAAACGCCAATAGTACCCCGTAAACCCTAAGAAACTTCTGATCTCCATCATCATAGTTGGTCTAGGCCAACTCTTCACTGCCTCGATCTTCTGAGGATCAGTAGTCACTCCCTCCTTAGAAAGGATGTGAACAAGAAATGCCACATCCGAATTCTAAAATTCACACTTAGATAACTTGGCATACAATTTCTGCACTCGGAACTTCTTCAACACTTCTGCTGAGTGTTCATCATGCTTTTCCTCGGACTTCGAGTACACAAGAATGTCGTTGATGAATGCCACGAAGAATAAGTCGATCAATGGCCGAAAAATCTATTCATCATGTCCATAAATACTTCTGGTGCATTCATTACCACAAATGGCATAACTAAAAACTCATAATGCCCATGTCGAGTTCGGAAAGCTATCTTGTGTACATTATCTCCTTGGCTCGAACATGGTGATAACCAAACCGTAGATCAATCTTTGAGAACACTACTGCACCCTGAAGTCGATCAAACAACTCATCAATATGTGAAAACGGATACTTATTCTGAATAGTCACCGTGTTCAGTTCACGATAGACAATGCACATCCTCAATGACCCATCCTTCTTTTTCACTAGTAACACGTGCACCTCATGACGAAGCACTTGGTCTGATAAATCCTTAATGCAACAACTCTTCTATCTTCATCTTCACTTCATCCTTCTCTATAGGTACCATTCTGTAAGGTGCTTTGGATATAGGAGCACTACCTGGCTGAATGTTGGTGAAAAACTCAACATCACGATCCAGAGGTAATCCCGGTAGATCATCCAAGAACACTGTTCGAAAATCTTGAACTACTAGGATCACCCTGACTTCCTACAGAATCTTCATCTTTGATATGGTAGCCACCACTTTCATGCTTCCTTTCTTCCCTTGAAAAGTCACCGTGGGTCCTCCCGGTGCCTTCACCACTACCTTCTTATTATTGCCCTCAATAGTAGCATCATAGATCGTCATCCAATTTATGCCAACAATCACATCGACATCCAAAACTTCTAGCTCTAAGAGGTCGATTCCCAAAAGCCTTCCTCGGATCTCGATATCACAACCCGTGTAATATAGGTCAGTAGTCAACGTCTCTCCTGAAGGCGCAGCTACTGACAAAACTCTGCCGAAAACATCTTAGGTTCAACACCTAACACTTTCATAAATTTGGCAACAAATGTATGTGGTGACCCAGTATCAAACAAAACTTCAGCTCTTATCCTATTAATCAAAACATGTACTGTTACATGAAGAATCATAATACTCAATACTTCATATTATTCTCATACAAAGTTTTTTTTATACACTTCAACAATTTACTAAAATTACTGCGTACCAGTGATCACATCTTCAGAGTTTTCTGCATTTTCCTCTGTTAATGCAAAAACTCGCCCTTGCCTCTGATACTTCTCTTTCTTCCATTGCTGGTTTCTGCTTCCACCTTCTTACATCAGCTGTGGATAGTTCGGCCGATTGTGCCTCTCTTTGCAGCATTGAAAGTAAGTCTAGGTCCTTGCTGGCTTAGGACACGCTGACCTGTAGTGGCTAGACTCTTAAAAGTTGTGACAAGTTACTTCTTGAGCTGGCGCTACTCCTCTGCTGGGCTCATTGAATCTGCCATTCTTCTCTGAGAAATTCTTCCCACTTTGATTTTCTACTGCCATCCTTTTTATTCTTGTTCTGGATTTCTTTCTTCAGGTGGAACCGCTCCATGTCTGCCTCTATCATAGCTGCTCTTCTGATGAGCTTCTCAAACCTCCCAATCCCTAATGGTATCATTCGGGATCTCAAGTTTGGCCTCAAGCCCTATTCAAACTTCCTTACCTTCCATGCCTCATCCACAATTATCTCAGGAGCATACATTGACAACTGCGTGAACTTGGTTTCATACTCCCTCATAGACATGTCACCCTGATGCATGCTCATGAACTCCATGGCCTTTTCTCTTGTATGTCCACAGGGAAGTAATGATCCCTGAACTCTTCCAGAAAAGCTTCTAAAGTCGCATGCTTCTCACCAAATGTTTTGTTCACGGACTACCACTACACATCGACATCCTTATCCAACTGTAATGTGACAAACTTCATCTTGCTGGCTGCAGGGGTCTCCAAAACCTCATAGACCGTCTCCATCTTCCTTATCCAGTCATCTGCCGCATTAGGATTGCCTTGCCCTTCGAATACTGGTGGCTTCATTCGCTTGAAAGACTCCACCTGTTTGATGGGATCCAAATTTGGAGTTGCTGGTCCTGCTCTATTATTTCGGCCCACACCAACTGTCATGAAGGCATTTAGGGTCTGATAACCCTGGCGATCGCAGTCTCTAGATCGAGCCTGACCTCATTGGCTCCATTAATTCCCTCCATGCTGTTGTCATTTCTGGTTCTTTGACCCTGCCATTTTTGAGTTTAAAAAACACACCATTTGGTTAGAGAAAACAACACCTCATAAGAATACACATCAATTGCTCAAATATTAAAATTTTATTCTTCTGCCAAAAATCCATACACTAAAATAGTAACAAATAAATAATCTGATTTACTCAAAATAGTTCATACATCTATAAAAATAACGATACAGTTTTATTTCATTCAACTCTAGGAAATAAAAAAAAGCATAATATCAATCAAATGTGATGATGCCTCTTGGCCTCTCTGAGTTCCTCTCGCAGTTCTTTATGTTTTGCCTCTAGCCTGTTGCAACGTTTCATAAGATCTCACTTTCCCCAACTGGTGTAGTTGTCCAACTAGGAGAAATGCAGTGCTGATGCATGTCGACACTTCTCGAGGCTCTTCAACCCGACGTTCAAATATGCAATATTTTGCCTATCCGTCGCAAGAAGTTCCTCATAATGGGTCAACTACCACTGATAGCTGTACATATGACGTCGAAGTGATGCAATGACATGATCCTTCTTGGTTAGTTCAGGTGATTCATCTGAAGATTTGCCCGAAGGTTCTTTAGGAAGGGGAGTGACCTCCTGTGATTCCTGCGGTTCCTCCACTTCAGCTGGCTCTTCTTCAGACTCCTCTTCCAGATCCTCCTCCGAATCTTCCTTGGAATCCTCTAAAGGGTCCTCGAAGAAATCATCTTCTTCCACATTTCTTATGTTATCTTGATTCTCTGCCATCCTACAGAAAAGGGAAAAGACATCAGTAAACAAAATAGAGTAACATAAATGCAAGTTCAATCAACTACACATTCATGACTCTAAGACTGATACACACACTTCTAATGTCCACCTAGGTTGATTTCCTATACCATGTTTAATATTACTTATTGAAGTTGGATCTGATACCACTTTCTGTAGCGCCCTGAATTTCAATAGAGAAAATATGAGACACAGTTTAGAATCTTTACTTCAATATAACTTAAACACAACAAAAAAATACAGAGAAATAAAAACTTTCATTACATCGGTTCTAATTACAAAGCACACCGAAAATTAATACACAATTAATACAACTTGTTCCCACATTTAAACACCAGTCTTCACATAAATCCAAGCTATAACTCTTGTTCAAGCCACTCACTTTCAAATCCTGCAAAACTGTTAAAACTGTGGGCACATCAATCACATATAACTGACACAATGTTGATTAAAGCAGCGATTTTCCAAAGTCTCACAAGCACAAACTTGTTGCACAAAAATAAAACAATAATGGAAAGATTCATAAATTAACATGTGAAGCTAAACTAAATGAATGTGTGTGCTACGAAAACAAAAGAAAAATACATCAAACAATGTCCAAGAAAGCAGAAATACATACAATGCTCACTAATGCACACTTGTTTGGATTCTATGCCGCCTATATAACATAGGTCCACGGGCAAGCCCTTAGCGTTCTCCTCATTATATGGTTTAATATCTCGTTATGCAAAACTATTACCCATGACTAATTTAAGATTTAGACATTCGGTGAGTATCTGGTCCACGCCCTGGTAATTTCGGAGGTCAATCACTATCCACAAATAATTCCGGAGATATTTCACTCACACTTGGGAATCTTCGAGAATACCCCACACAGCGAGTCATTATGGCACCTCATCACACAAACATCCCATGAGCGTCGCCTCAATCTCGATAATTTTGGAAATCAATCCCACACTGCAGATGATCTAGAGACACTTCCACTCATATCTTGATAATTTTGGGGATCATCTCACACCGCAGATCATACAGATGCCCCCTACTCATGTTTTCTCTTACTTCATCACTTCTCCAGCTAGTACCTTTCCTTAAGTTTAAACATAGACAACCACAACCACCTACAGCTAGCTCACTCTCCTAGACATAACTCAACAAATTCGGAACACTAGCCTATACTGGCTAATTTTCAAAATCAAATAATCTTAACTACCGGTATCTGGGGTCCTGCTCAGCCTCTAGAGCTCACACACTCAACATATCAACAAATCATCTTCTAGGGTTTCTTATAACAACCCTAACTTCTCATATGAATCCAAACCTAGATTCATTAATCAATCATTCCTTCTTTAACGCATTTCCCAAAATACACATTTCCACATAATCTCAAATTTATACATCAATACCCCAATTAAATTCATCTCATTAAAACATAAAATTTTGGTAAACAAAAAAATTGTTATAAGCATCTTACTTCTCAAAATAAATGGACATCCACTTCCATAATTGATAATTTCATTTATAAAAACCAATTTAATTCAACAGTACATCCATAACTCAATTCCCAATATTTCTTCCCATATACAAATCTACCATATTAATTCTGGGATTTTAATCTATAGAAAACTGAAACCAACTCAATTTATATTCTGGGATTTATCCCTTAAAATCTGAATCTTCTTGTTCGAAAAACCTAAACTTTAATCACTTAAAATCTGAAATTTTTGTCCTAAAAAATATGAAAGTATATCGTTCAAAGTTGAAACATATGCTTTTCAAATTTAGGATTTATTCTTGTTCAAAACATAGATTTATTTCACACGATTTGCAATTCAAACATACAAAAGTCTAGAACTTTATTTCAAAAAAAATCTGAAACTAACGTTACAAAAATCCAGAACTTGATTCTTAAAAACTTGATATTTCGAGCAATCGAACTTCATGCAGAACTCTAGATCTTTATCAAAATATATAGTATGCATGTACTAGGACTAAAATCCAAACCCGAGCACAAATCTCGAGCACTCAAAGAAAAAACACGAGCCCCTCTCAATGATAGTCCAAGGGTTGGACAGTGCTAACCCCGACACTGTTCGGCCCCTAATTCGAAACCCCTTAATGCTTCAAATTCAATTTTTATACAACTACATATACATCACTTCATGCACAAATCTTCTAGGATCTAAATTTTAAATATTCATTCAATAATAAGGAAAAGAACATCAAGATTTCCTCTTTAAATTGATCAAACATGTGTTTTAAGATCATATAACAAATTCTAATCAACTACAATATTACTTAGGATCATTCAATCAATTAGTAGATTAAAAATTTAATACAATATTACTTAGGATCATTCAATCAATTAGTAGATTAAAAATTTAATCTTTCATGATCCATTAACATATATCATTCAAGAACAAAATACTCATGAACATCTCATATAAAAGTTCAACTTTTTTCTCATGAAAATTTATTAACTCCATCTATCATTCATCACAACAATTAATCATGCATTCATGCTATAAAAAGAACATATATCTACAACAAAACACTAGGATGATAACTACACACTTGCATCACCGTCATAAATATAATATAAACATCAAGAGAGATCAAGAAACACACACCTTCAGTCAAAATTTGACACAAACGCTTCGAGTCCTTCTCCTCCTTAAGCAAGATGATCTCCAACTCCAAGCCACCAAAAGAAAACAAAAAAAATATGAAACCTAATGCCATATATATATATGGCCAGGATTTTAATGACGGTTTGTAAGGAATTTTGCATAAAAGTTCTCAAGAATCAATTATTTTGTACAAATCAAAACTCCTTATTCGTACAAATCAATTAGATCTCTTTCCTTATCTAATTCAATCAAATAATTTATTCCATCTTATCACCAGACCCTCCTTCACTTGGCCACCCCCAATTCAGATAAAAAATATTTTAATCTTAATTTTTAGGTTTTATATGGCAAAAAAAATCAATTCTTTCACACATTCAATTTATATTAACCAAATAACCAAAATATAAGTTCATTAAAACAAATTTGAAAAAAAAAAAGAAATATTACGAAGTAATGAGAGAAAATAATTGCTGACAACAAAATTTTAAGACTTTAAATTTTAGTAACATTGCACGTGTTTTGCACGTGCAAAAACAATAATTAAGGAAAACGGTCAAATTTGTCGAAATCATCAATTTAATATTATTTAATAATTCAAAATAATTCATGTTAATTTTGGGGGTGTTACATTCATTATCATCAGAAATGATTGTAGGCTTGTTTGTGACTTCTGGGAGCTCGCAACTGCCATTGATATGCTGAACTAGAGACCTTGACCAGACTCATTCTTTACTTGCTTCATGAAGTGTTAATATCTCAGAATAATTGGTCTATGTTGTTGCAATTATTTATTTGACTGATGTCCATGAAATAGTTGCTCCACTGTTAAGAAAAACATATCTTATTTGTGATCTCCCCTTGTAGGGATAAGATAAGTAACCTGCGTCTATATAGCAATAGCGTCAGCAAATTCAAATGAATAATATAAACTAAGATCTGGTGCACTGCGTGTAACCCCTGTTTCCATTTTTGTATCTTCTTCTGTATTTTTGATCATTGTACTCTACTATATTCAATTCCGAACCATGTATTTGATTTTTCTCTCTTAATGAAATTCGTTATTGCTTTCGACTCAAATTTTGTTCCAATCTTGTTCCAATCTGATTAATTTAAAATTTTTCCTCCAAACCTAGTTTTTCTTCTTGAGAATTGACTAATTCTAATCACCTAATCTATGGCCTAATGTATTTATTTAATTCCCTGTTTCCCCTATTGGATCCTAATCATCTACCCATAAACCCAAACCCACTTAAACCCTATATATAATCTAACCTATTCTAAACCCTAACCCTATTACTGCTGTAATATCTTGATTTTCCAAATATATGAGAGATTATTTATTTTTATATATGGTGTGCATGTGTAATATTGTTGGCCATTATTTACTTTCATGATGAGTAAGAGTATTGCTTTATAAAGTATTTTTCCCTAAAGCCCAAATGTTAATTTACTTATTTACTCCTACAAAATAACTATTTTGGCCCAATTGATTCTAAGCCCATGAAATTAATCTTTTATTATTTTCTACAACTTGTATGTGTAACATTTCTTTTAAAGAGACTTATTATTTTATGCACAAGTTCTTGTAGGGGTGATTTATGCATGCACGTGCATTTCACATATACGTGCATTGAGCACATTTTTTGGCCGGATTGTGGTGAAGTGGGTGTGAGATCATGGGCGGTTATTATGAGGTGTGGGCCCTTGATCCTACAACTCCCTAGTTCATCCTAGCCCTCCATCTCACACAAATTTGTGTATAAATACCTCCTCTCATTCTCTATTTCTTTTACACTAGAATCATATCGTAAGAGAGGTATTTTGTGAGTGTGTGTGTGTGTGCTTTTTCTGTGGAGGCCGAGTAGCATTCTGAAGACTTCGGTGTGGAACAAGGAGCAAGGAGCAAGGAGTGCTGCATTGCATTAAGGAGCTTTTGCGGGATTTCGATTATTTCGTCAAATAAGGTGGGTGTTTCTCAGGACTTCTAATGTAAGAATTATACCATGATTATGATATTTGTTACCATGTTCCTGAAAAGCAAATTCAACGTATTAGAATTTGCCTGAGTATATTTATGATGATAATTGTGGAGGACAATTAGTGAAATAATGACACTACAAACAATGTTGAATTGGGTTGGTACAGTCGACTGTCGATGGATAAGTCGACTGGTACGAGACATCCGTTACATATTGTGTTAAAAAGTTTTTCGTTGACATATATGTGTATTATTAAAATGAAGTAGTAAGGCTAAACTCATCTTCTTCATGATGTACATGGCTAAGTAGACATGGACATGTGGAAAAAGAACTAGGGGATAATTAATAAAACTGAGAATGAATGGTACAGTCGACTGATGTTCGGATTAGTTGACCGATGCATTGATTAAACTATGAGTATGCCTGAAATTCCATGAAATGAGATATGTTTTCATTGTGATTGTCCTAGTGTGATTGAGAATCATGTTTTACCTCTGCACGAAAGTTATGAATAAGTGTAAATGCATGTTTAAAGTATTTTCTTAATGAAAAGATAATGTTAGTAACTTGAAATTCCATGTTGCGATGTTACTGAACAGTAAGAAGGGTTGTGTTCATGAAACATAAATGTATGTATATTGTGATTTAACATCATGATGCAAGTGTATGTAAGAACTGTAAGAAAGATAATCCCTTAATTTGAAATATGAATCTGTCCAGTCGAATGAATGCGCGTAGCAAGTCGACTGAGCTGAACCTAATATTGTACTGTTAAAAATTCCAGGACAGACGACTGATGAATGAACAGTCGACTGTCACGTGGATAACATTTTGAACATGAAAAGTTGCGGGACAGCCGATTGGCCGTGTGTAGCAGTCGACTCTCCCGAGTGTTTATGATGAATTTGTATTGACTGTACGAGTCGACTGGTATCCTTCCAAGTCGACTGTACAGAGTAGATTTTGATATGTCGGAGATTTCAGTTTTGATTATTGCTGAAAGTTGTGAACTTTATGATTGATGTCAATGAACTCTTTTATGGTTGTATGAATTTATATGAAAAGAATCATAGATGTGAGTTAAGAATTAAATGAACATGAAAAGGCTAAGATCATGATAAGAAAGTCTGTGAGACTCTAAATTGAATTATGAGCTGAAAGTGCTCAATTAGAAGTTGTGAATTGTAAATTGAAACCAAGAGTAGCTAAGTCTCCCCCGGCAATGGAAATGAAATGAAATTGAAAAGAAGACCAAGGTTGGTCATGTGTAAATGAAATGAATAAGTCCGGTTTGGTGGAGAGGCTAACTCTAGAGCTTTGATTTGTATTCATGATTCTAATATTTAATACATAGTGGAGATGTGATGAAAGTGAGAGAAAACATGAGTATGAGAACTAGAGTTTACGGTGCGGGTGTGTGAGCCGCAGAATGCATGCTTGATGAGTCAAGACATGGCGCGGGCACAACTCAGAATGATTGGACTTTAGCCACGCTTGTGGAATGTTTGGTGACTGCAAGAGGATCGTGTTCAGGAAGGAGGCTGAATTGCCGCAGAATGCATACTTGATGAGTCAAGTCATAGCGTGGGGTTCCCCTCCAGGGTCCAGGACACGTGCTTGTACTCATAGATCATCTAGGATACTCACTGTAATTACAGAAGTAGATTAAGTCATGGCGAGGGATTGAACCCTACGAAAATGAAGAACGAATAAGAGGCTTGCCCTCGGACCTATGTAGTATGGGATGCATAGAATTCGAACAAGTGCGCATTAGTGTCATGTAAATTAAGAAATTGCATTAAGGATTAAGTACACGATCACGACACGACATTATTAAGATTTTCTCCCTTACTTTAATTGTTATGTGAACAAGTTTGTGATCTGTTAAGAAATGAGATTCGTTATACTGTTTCTGGCATAGAGAGGATGACCATGTATAATTATCGTCGGTTGAATAAACTGACATACCCACAGTTTTGTATGCAGGATAAATTACATGTTAAAGAGGAATGGATGCATAAAGATTTACCATGTTGTTGTACATTTATGTAAATGTTGTATATTTTTACTTCCGCTGTGCAAATGTAAATGTAATATATGATGTAACTCTGATATAAAATGAAAAGTTTAAATTTCCTTGTAAAATTGTAACTAAAGAAAGTGAAAAGATCCTGTAGAACTTCTCGAATTCAGTGTTTTTGGAATTCGGGGCATTACAGAGTGGTATCAGAGCCACGCTTTCTACGCTTTCCTGTTGGTACAAATTTATAAGGAACGACACCCTAGATGTGGACATTAGAGTGTGTGTCTGAGTTTGGAGATTTAAATGTAAGTGACTTACATTTGTGTTGCTCTATGACTTATGCTTCTTCCTCTCTATTCTAAGATGGCTGATCACTTCGACCCTGCTGGAAACGACAACTGGCATATCATTGAGGAAGAGTACCATCCTAGACAGGCTGATTCTGAGGATGAGTATCACCCTGGGCAAGCAGATTCTGATAAGGAGGAGTGGCCTGAATCTCGAGAGATTACCCCACCTCCAGACTCGTCTGACGGTTCTTCTTCCGATGAAGAAGAGGGACCAGTTCTGAGTAGCACTGTGGCTTCTCTTCAGAGGCAGGTAGAAACACTGCGAGAGAGAGTCGGATTATTGGAAGTTCAACTGGCGAAGCGAAAGGACGATTTTCTGTTCTCAGTCATCAAGTATGGGAACTTGAGAAGATAAAGAACCTGACAGATGTGCTGAAGGATGAAGTCGATGAACTACGGGATGAACTTTGAGCAGCGAAAAGGACCCGTAGGGATTAGATTGTCTTAGTTTCTACTATCTTCTATTCTGATGTCGAAAATGTTTTTAATTCGAATGTATAAACTTTGAAATTCAATGAAATGCAAGTTGATTTAAATTTTTATACTTCGAATTTAATGGATCTTTTGCATCAGAATATGTCGAGAAGAGGAGCTAGGAGTGGGGAAGGTTTGGATCTGGAGACCGAGCTTGCAAGGGTCTACCAGACGCTGAATGCAGTGGCTATGAATCAAGGAAGGGGGCCTGCGAATCCAGTGCCCGAGGCGATTAAGCTAGTGGAATCGTTCAAGAGAATGAAACCACCTGTATTCGAGGGAAAGTCAGACCCAGATGCGGCTGACAACTGGATTCGGCAAGTGGAGACAATCTTTGAGGTGTTGGAGACACCGGAGGGCAGCAAGGTCAAGTTGGCGACTTTGCAATTCGAGAAGGATGCGGCTGTTTGGTGGCAGTCGATGAAGAGGACCATGGGAGGTATAGTGCTTGGCTGGGAGGAATTTCTGGAAGAATTCCGCAGTCATTATCTCCCCCCCAATGTTCAGGAGAAGAAGGCCATGGAGATTCTGTCGCTTCAGCAAGGCAGCATGTCAGTGAGGGAGTATGAGACTAAGTTCACTCAGCTCTCTAGGTATGCTCCAGAACTGGTGATGGATGAGGCTAAGAAGGCCCGTAAATTCGAGCATGGACGGAGATCAAGCTTGAGATCCCGGATGATACCTCTTGGTATCAGGCGATTTGACAAGTTGGTCAAGAGGGCAGCAGCGACGGAGGCAGATATGGAGCAGTTCCATGTTGCTCAGAACCAGAGGAACAACTGGCAGTCCGGAAAGAGGCCCGCCAATTCTGGGAGTTTCAAGGGGCAACCATCTGCACAGAGGTTCAAACCGATAGGGGCAAACGCTATCAGTGTAGCTGGAGGACCTGGAAACAATGTGGTGAGACCTTCTGCAGTCACTTGCTACAACTGTGGTGAAGTGGGACATTACCAATCTCGATGTCACAAACCACGGGCTGGCAATCACAATGTGCCAATATAGCAGACTGGGAAGAGGCCATACCAACCAGGGCGAGTATTTGCCTTGACGGAAGCTGATGCTGAGGAAGCAGATCAGGTCATCTCTGGTACGAGGGCTGATGTTTAGTGTGGTTTTTGTCATTTCTTCTTCCCGCTCATATTGTGAAACTGTTATGTAATGGTGTGTATTATATAACAAGAGAACTCTATCTTAATGGAATGAAAGCTGTTGTATTGTTCGATACTGGATCCTCTCATACTTTTGTGTCTCCTAAGTTTGCTAAAGTGTTGGGAGTGGAACCGAAGGCTTTTCCAGGCAAGATCTTAGCAGTAGCTACTCCATCAGGGGAAACTTTAACCACTGATTGGTATTATGCTGATTGCGAGATAGTGATTGGAAATCGAATCTTTGGCATCGATCTGATCGAGCTGACTATCTTGGGAGTCAATGTTATCATTGGCATTGATTGGATGTCGGTGTACAGTGCAAGCATCGAATGCAAGACC
This sequence comes from Hemerocallis citrina, assembly GCA_017893485.1. Taxonomy (NCBI): domain Eukaryota; kingdom Viridiplantae; phylum Streptophyta; class Magnoliopsida; order Asparagales; family Asphodelaceae; genus Hemerocallis; species Hemerocallis citrina. Next base: position 72,431,871 of record CM030360.1, read on the forward strand.
AAGACGGTAACAGTAAAGGCTCCAGGTGGACCTGAAGTCACTTTCCGAGGGAAGCAGAAATGTTCTAAGCTGGTGGCAACTATCCGCAAGGAAGAGACTCCTATAGAATTGCAAGGGATTCCTGTAGTTCGGGACTATCCGACTGTGTTCTTGGAAGATTTTCCTGGGTTACCTCGGCATTGTGATGTAGAGTTCAGCATCACTGTTCAACCGGGAAGTGCACCAATTTCTAAGGCACCATATAGGATGGCTCCAGTGGAACAGGATGAGGTGAAACGGCAGATTGAGGAACTGTTGGAGAAAGGCTTTATTCAACCTAGTGCGTCACCTTGGGGGGCACCAGTGCTTTTGGTAAAGAAGAAGGATGGATCGATGAGAATGTGTATCGATTACCGGGAGCTGAATAAGGTCACTGTTCAGAATAAGTATCCGATTCCTCGAATTGATGACTTGTTCAATCGTCTACAAGGAGCAGCTATATTCTCCAAAATAGATCTTCGATCAGGATATCACCAAGTGTAAGTGAAAGCTGAAGATGTGCACAAAACTGCATTTAGAACTCGGCATGGGCATTACGAATTCTTAGTTATGCCATTCGGAGTGACGAATGCACCCGCAATCTTCATGGATTTGATGAACAGAGTTCTGATGCCGTTTATTGATTCTTTCGTCGTGGTGTTTATCGACGATATTCTTGTGTACTCCAAGTCAGAGGAGGAGCACGCTGAGCATCTTGCAGCAGTGTTGAAGAAACTGGAAGTGCAGAAGTTGTATGCCAAGTTATCCAAGTGTGATTTCTGGAAATCTGAAGTGGCATTCCTAGGTCACATCCTTTCTAAGGAGGGAGTGGCAACTAACCCTCAGAAGATAGAGGCAGTGAGAGATTGGGCTAGGCCTACTACAGTGAAGGAAGTCAGAAGTTTTCTTGGGATGACTGGATACTACAGGAGATTCATTCAAGGTTATGCTCAGATAGCTGTACCGCTTACTGGACTGACCAAGAAGAATGTGAGCTTCAAGTGGACTGAGCAATGTGAGGCGAGCTTTCAGGAGTTGAAAGATAAGCTGACTACTGCACCTATTTTGGCTTTGCCTAGAGCAGGTGTCGAGTATGATGTTTATAGCGATGCTTCACATCTTGGGCTTGGTTGTGTCTTAATGCAAGAAGGTAGAGTAATCGCTTATGGGTCCAGGCAACTACGACCACATGAGAAGAATTACCCAACTCGTGATCTAGAGTTGGCTGCGATTATCTTTGCTTTGAAGCAATGGAGGCACTATGTGTACGGTGAGAAGTTGAATATGTACACAGACCACAAGAGCTTGAAGTATATATATCAGCAGAGGGTTCTCAATCTGAGGCAGCGGAGATGGTTGGAAGTGCTCGAGGATATGCGACCTGAGATCAAGTATCATCCTGGAAAGGCTAATGTTGTTGCTGATGCACTTAGTCGCAAGATCAGTTTGGCCAGTTTGATTACAGCTCAGGAGCATCTGATTGAGGAGTTGGATCGGGCAGGTATTGAGGTTGTCTTGCAAGGATTGGGAGCATCTTTGGCTCAGTTGAGGCTTCAGCCTACTTTGAATGCAAGGATTATTGCAAGTCAGGAGCTTGATACTGATATTTTGGAGATGAAGGAGCAGGTTAGAGCTGGCAGGTTGCCCAGATTTCAAATCAGGGATGGAGTGCTGTGGTTCGAAGATAGACTATGTGTTCCAAATCAGGCGGACCTGAAAGAGAGTATTCTTCAGGAGGCGCATGCTACTCTTCTGTCTGTACATCCTTGGAGTACTAAGATGTACAAAGACATCAAACAGCATTTCTGGTGGTCAGGTTTGAAGCGGGATGTGGCTGAATTTGTTGCGAAGTGTGAGGTTTGTCAGCAAGTCAAAGCCGAAAATCAGAGACCCGGAGGTCTATTACAGCCGTTACCTATTCCGGAATGGAAGTGGGATAACATCAGTATGGATTTCATCACGGGATTGCCTAAGAGTCCTAAAGGCAATGATGCGATTTGGGTTATAGTCGATCGACTAACCAAGTCTGCTCACTTTTTGGCGATGAAACTCACTGCTTCGATGGACAAGTTGGCTGAGTTGTATGTTGGTGAGATTGTCCGACTTCATGGTGTTCCCTCAACTATTATGTCTGATCGAGATGCGCGGTTTACTTCGCATTTCTGGAGGAGTCTTCAGACAGCTTTGGGTACCAATACAGATTTCAGCACTGCTTTTCATCCGCAAACCGATGGGCAGACCGAGAGAATCAACCGTATGCTTGAGGATATGCTTCGGTGTTGTATACTAGACTTTGGAGGCAGTTGGGAAAGGCACTTACCTTTGGTAGAGTTTTCCTACAACAACAGTTTTCAGGCTAGCATCGGGATGGCGCCGTACGAAGCTTTGTATGGCAGGAAGTGCAGAACACCTGTTTGTTGGTATGAAGTTGGGGAGCGGCAGTTGTTTGGTCCTGAGCTTGTACAGCAGACTTCTGAGAAGATTGTTCTGATCAGGAAAAGGTTGGTGGAAGCTCAGAGCAGGCAGAAAAGCTATGCAGACAACCAGAGAAGAGACCTTGAGTTTGAGGTTGGTGACTTCGTCTTTCTGAAAGTATCGCCCAGTAAAGGTGGGGTTCGTTTTGGCAAAGGCGGGAAGTTAACCCCGAGGTTTACAGGCCCGTATAAGATATTGAAAAGGATCGGGAAAACTGCTTACCGGCTTGAATTACCGGAAGAGTTGTCTCAGGTGCACAATGTCTTCCATGTGTCTATGCTGAGAGGTTATATTCCAGATCCGAGTCATCACTTGCCTGAAGTGCCGGAAGGTTTGCAGTTGGATCTGAATTATATCGAGTCTCCTGTAGAGATTGTTGACCATAGGGAGAAAGTCTTAAGGAATAAGACGATACCGATGGTCAAGGTTGTCTGGAGAAACCATTTGGTTGAAGATGCTACTTGGGAATCTGAGGAGAGGATGTTGAAGGATTATCCTGAGCTTTTTGCTTGATTGTATTTTTGTATCTTCTTGTTCTTGTGTTGTGTTGTATCTTTGTTTTCTCGCTCTCGACTGTAGTTCCGGGGACGGAACTATTCTAAGGAGGGAGTGATGTAATATCCTGATTTTCCAAATATATGAGAGATTATTTATTTTTATATATGGTGTGCATGTGTAATATTGTTGGCCATTATTTACTTTCATGATGAGTAAGAGTATTGCTTTATAAAGTATTTTTCCCTAAAGCCCAAATGTTAATTTACTTATTTACTCCAACAAAATAACTATTTTGGCCCAATTGATTCTAAGCCCATGAAATTAATCTTTTATTATTTTCTACAACTTGTATGTGTAACATTTCTTTTAAAGAGACTTATTATTTTATGCACAAGTTCTTGTAGGGGTGATTTGTGCATGCACGTGCATTTCACATATACGTGCATTGAGCACATTTTTTGGCCGGATTGTGGTGAAGTGGGTGTGAGATCATGGGCGGTTATTATGAGGTGTGGGTAGTTTTCACAACTCCCTAGTCCATCCAAGCCCTTGATCCTACAACTCCCTAGTTCATCCTAGCCCTCCATCTCATTCAAATTTGTGTATAAATACCTCCTCTCATTCTCTATTTCTTTTACACTAGAATCATATCGTAAGAGAGGTATTTTGTGAGTGTGTGTGTGTGTGCTTTTTCTGTGGAGGCCGAGTAGCATTCTGAAGACTTCGGTGTGGAACAAGGAGCAAGGAGCAAGGAGTGCTGCATTGCATTAAGGAGCTTTTGCGGGATTTCGATTATTTCGTCAAATAAAGTGGGTGTTTCTCAGGACTTCTAATGTAGGAATTATACCATGATTATGATATTTGTTACCATGTTCCTGAAAAGCAAATTCAACGTATTAGAATTTGCCTGAGTATATTTATGATGATAATTGTGGAGGACAATTAGTGAAATAATGACACTACAAACAATGAAGAATTGGGTCGGTACAGTCGACTGTCGATGGATAAGTCGACTGGTACGAGACATCCGTTACATATTGTGTTAAAAAGTTTTTCGTTGACATATATGTGTATTATTAAAATGAAGTAGTAAGGCTAAACTCATCTTCTTCATGATGTACATGGCTAAGTAGAGATGGACATGTGGAAAAAGAACTAGGGGATAATTAATAAAACTGAGAATGAATGGTACAGTCGACTGATGTTCGGATTAGTCGACCGATGCATTGATCAAACTATGAGTATGCCTGAAATTCCATGAAATGAGATATGTTTTCATTGTGATTGTCCTAGTGTGATTGAGAATCATGTTTTATCTCTGCACGAAAGTTATGAATAAGTGTAAATGCATGTTTAAAGTATTTTCTTAAAGAAAAGATAATGTTAGTAACTTGAAATTCCATGTTGCGATGTTACTGAACAATAAGAAGGGTTGTGTTCATGAAACATGAATGTATGTATATTGTGATTTAACATCATGATGCAAGTGTATGTAAGAACTGTAAGAAAGATAATCCCTTAATTTGAAATATGAATCTGTCCAATCGACTGAATGCGCGTAGCAAGTCGACTGAGCTGAACCTAATATTGTACTGTTAAAAATCCCAGGACAGACGACTGATGGATGAACAGTCGACTGACACGTGGATAACATTTTGAACATGAAAAGTTGCGGGACAGCCGACTGGCCGTGTGTAGCAGTCGACTCTCCCGAGTGTTTATGATGAATTTGTATTGACTGTACGAGTCGACTGGTATCCTTCCAAGTCGACTGTACAGAGTAGATTTTGATATGTCAGAGATTTCAGTTTTGATTATTTCTGAAAGTTGTGAACTTTATGATTGATGTCAATGAACTCTTTTATGGTTGTATGAATTTATATGAAAAGAATCATAGATGTGAGTTGAGAATTAAATGAACATGAAAAGGCTAAGATCATGATAAGAAAGTCTGTGAGACTCTAAATTGAATTATGAGCTGAAAGTGCTCAATTGGAAGTTGTGAATTGTAAATTGAAACCAAGAGTAGCTAAGTCTCTCCCGGCAATGGAAATGAAATGAAATTAAAAAGAAGACCAAGGTTGGTCATGTGTAAATGAAATGAATAAATCCGGTTTGGTGGAAAGGCTAACTCTAGAGCTTTGATTTGTATTCATGATTCTAATATTTAATACATAGTGGAGATGTGATGAAAGTGAGAGAAAACATGAGTATGAGAACTAGAGTTTACGGTGCGGGTGTGTGAGCCGCAGAATGCATGCTTGATGAGTCAAGACATGGCGCGGGCACAACTCAGAATGATCGGACTTTAGCCACGCTTGTGGGATGTTTGGTGACTACAAGAGGATCGTGTTCAGGGAGGAGGCTGAATTGCCGCAGAATGCATGCTTGATGAGTCAAGACATGGCGTGGGGTTTTCCTCCAGGGTCCAGGACACGTGCTTGTACTCATAGATCATCTAGGATACTCACTGTAATTACAGAAGTAGATTAAGTCATGGCGAGGGATTGAACCCTACGAAAATGAAGAACGAATAAGAGGCTTGCCCTCGGACCTATGTAGTATGTGATGCATAGAATCCGAACAAGTGCGCATTAGTGTCATGTAAATTAAGAAATTGCATTAAGGATTAAGTGCACGATCACGACACGACATTATTAAGATTTTCCCCCTTACTTTAATTGTTATGTGAACAAGTTTGTGATCTGTTAAGAAATGAGATTCGTTATACTGTTTCTGGCATAGAGAGGATGGCCATGTATAATTATCGTCGGTTGAATAAACTGACGTACCCACAGTTTTGTATGCAGGATAAATTACTTATTAAAGAGGAATGGATGCATAAAGATTTACCATGTTGTTGTACATTTATGTAAATGTTGTATATTTTTACTTCCGCTGTGCAAATGTAAATGTAATATATGATGTAACTCTGATGTAAAATGAAAAGTTTAAATTTCCTTGTAAAATTGTAACTAAAGAAAGTGAAAAGATCCTGTATAACTTCTCAAATTCAGTGTTTTTGGAATTTGGGGCGTTACAACTGCTTTACCCTTAACCTAGCCGTTTATACCCTCTTCCTTATTCCCTGTGATTTCCGAAGAAACCCATCCCGACGCCCAGTCGACCCACCTCCGACTACCTCCTGTCGTTCTCATCTTCGAGCCCCACATGCGTTCACCATGTCCTCCTCCCCTCCTCGACTGCACCCCGTCAAACCCAAAGCCACCATCGAGCCATTCATCACCTTCCTCGACTGCACATCTCCAACATCCACTGCCATCATCGAAACCCTCCGAGGCCACCACTGATCCCACTCTCCTGTGCCGATCACCGTCGCCTGCGCACCATCCTGTCCTCTCCCACCCTATCGACAGCCACCAGTCAACAGCATATCCATGTCAGCAGATCCCCGATGCACCACCAGTCGAGTCGCCGTTGCATTGCTGTCCCGAGCCGCCGCCAAGTCACTGTTGGTTTTATGTGCACTGCATGTAGAGTTGCTGCCGTGTTATTGCTTGTGTGTTCGTCATCCTTCCGTTACCATTTCATCTCAATCTAATCAAGGTAAGTAACTTGTATGATTCTTTTGTTTTCCCGTACAAGCATCTTTTTGAAATACCGCAAGTAGATTCTGTTGTGACTCGCCTTTTTCTTATTGTTGATAATCTTGGTCCAACTCGTTTGTTCATCTCTATCAATTTTCATAGTCGTATGGGTCATAACCATTCGTTAATACACTCATTTCACCACAACATGTTAGATCTAACTATTTATCTAATTATTTGGCTACATGAATTTATGAATTACCATAACTTATGGATGTTTGGTTGTACGATGTATATGTTGATGTTGTCTATTTTTATGAGTTGAGATAGACATGGGTGCTGTTTGAATAGTTATTGCACCCTGACTTGCATCACATATTAACTTAGATCCAGGAAGTTAATAATTGTGTTACATTTCGTGCAAAAGAAATCTGAGAATGTTGATGTCCTGGTCTTGCTTGATAATTTCGACCCTGTTAATGACAGAATTTTGAATTAGTTTCTAAATATGAATTGTAGCCTCATGTGTATAGTTTTCAGAACATCTGACGAAATCAAATTCCGAGTTATAAGTTGTGAGATATTACTCTTTTAGTATTGCTGGGTCTGGATTTCCAGATTCATAATTTCATCGTGTCACCCTATTTTGCAAATTAATTTGAACATGCTATCAGTAATATAATGATGTGAAATTTACCTTGCTGAGACCAGACATGCTGGGGAATCACCATTAATTTTCCTGGATTTATTTGATGAGCCTTCAGACTTGATTCATGCATGTAAACATAACTTTTAGAATTCTGACTAAACACAAAATATGTGTAGAATGTTTGATTTGAACCCAGTTGCTATAAATTTTATATATCGTGTGTATATATGCTGGAACCGGCAGAGAGTTAAGTTTCTAGAACTTCTGATAGATCTAGATTTACAGTCTTGTAGCAATTGGAATTTCAGTCTTGGTCCAGCTATGTCTTGTTGTCCAGAATTGAAATTCTTGTTGTTTCTGATAGTTATAAGTTATTTTGTCATCCGAATATGTTTTCTACCTGGCCCAAAATTGTTTCCTATTTTCTATCATGTTTACTTGCCCTGTTTGTGCACTTTCATGCCTGTTTTGATAATAATAATAAGTAACAAGCCGGGGTTTAAGGAAAAGACCTTAGTTGTGGATAATATAGGTAAGTGTACTCGGAAGGGGGCCCATGTTTCCCACCTATTACTTGATTCATGAACTTGTTATATTATTATGTCATTCATGGACTCGTTATTACTTAATTCATGAACTTGTTATATTATTATTTCATTCATGAACTCATTATTACTTGATTCATGAACTTGTTATATTATTATTGCATTCATGAACTTGTTATTACTTGATTGATGAACCTGTTATATTATTATTGCATTCATGAACCCGTTATTACTCGTTCATGAACAATTTATATTGTTATTGATTCATGAACCTGCTTGTTTGATACATGATGCCTGAGTACACTGCCCTATAGAATCCACCAGTAGGCTTAAATGTAACTTGTTTGTATGCAACAACTATGTGGTATATATATGGGACACATGAGTGGTACATTAGTTAGAATTAAACAAAAGACTTAAGAATAACACGTTACCTGTACACACCTGTTACCTGTCTCGCATGTTACTTAATATCTGCTACACATTACTTGTTCACTTGTCAAGTGATCCTGTTACCCAATTCAGTTTACTTGCTTGCTAGTTTCATCGGATTCTATAACTTATCACATTCCTGCAATGATATTGCATATTCTTGATTCCAGTTACCTATTTTATACCTTCTTGTATTTGTTACTATACCCGTTGCTTGTACTACTTGTGACCCGTAGCTTGCACTAACGGGCATGTTGTCTCTTGCTTCTCTATTTCTTCCACATTTTAAATACACAGGTTTTGGAGATCAACTGCTTGACGGAGTGAGTGACCAAGTATTTTGAGCTTGGTCTGGATCCTTTTATGTTTTTTTTTATGTTTCGAGTTCATTCATTCCTTGTTGCTACTTCAACTTGTATTGGACATGTTGTCCCAAAGTTTTATTTTTGTTCCAGATCTTATATTTATTTGAGGATTATGTATTGCTTTTAAATAATTCTGTTGATTATGAGTTTTGTTTCATGCATGCGTGGTTGTATATTTCTTTTATATTTCCTGTTATGTTATCGAGTTGATCCTTACAACTTATGAATGGTGAAAATCATTTACTGGGCTTTGTCACGTACTCGTATTCCATGTTCCTTTGGGAAGCGGGGCGTGACATTGTGCTAAATAAAAGTGTGTGCCAATTGCACTCAAATATGGTACTTCAGGACCCAGAATATCTTCATTTTGTTCTTTCGACCGATATGGATCTCGGTGAACTTCTAGTGAACCGACCACCATATGTGTACCGAGTAAATGACATTCACTCATATTGAATATCTTCGGGAGATTTTTAGCATATTTCACATGATGTAGTAAAATTTCATTTTTACTGTGTTCGATCTGCAGGCCGAGACAAAATTTTGTTTCATCCAAGTCTTTCATCTCATATTCATTCTTAAGATTGCCAAAAGCTTTTTTCAATCTCATCAGGAGATCCGATCAAGTTTATATTCTTCCATAGACTGATATTCACTGAGCCTATTGTACCACATTCTTCCAGATTGTTTTAGTCCATATAAGGCTCATTTTAATCTAATATAGTGAGTGTTTCTAGACTTGGTTTCTAAAATTTAAATCCTTCGGGGATTGTTATATATATCTCACTATCTAGGTTACCATATAGGTATACTCTCATCACATCCATGATTTTTATATCAAGTTTTTTAGAAACAACGAGACTAATTAGATATCTAATTGTGATGATGACCATGACCAGGGAATATGTTTCTGTAACACCCATTCCCGATAATTAGTATTTTCCGTGTATTTTCTATAATTCGATTTTTATAAAGTTATTTTATACTAAATTCATTTCAGGTCTTTTATTTAAGTATTTTGTAATTGAAAATTTATTCATTTTGAATAGCGTTGTGTTTTAATCTTATTTTCTATATCTTATTGATTAACAATTTATATTGAACCTAAAACAAATATTATTCGATTATTTTAACGAGTTCGTCAAACCCGAACTCTTTTGTTATATAATTTTATTATGATTGTTAATTGTTACTTCTGATTATTTAATTGATTTTCATTTACTGAATTATTTTATTTCGTACTTGATATAGTTTTCGTGGCAAATTCCGATTTAATTTTCAAGCCAAATTTATATTCATTGTATTATTTATTTATTTATTGGATCTAAATTTTTGTTCATAAAACTCTTTGTTTTTCTCAATAAACTATTTTCTTGTTAATCCTATTTTTCTTTTAATTAATTGTGAGTATTTTTATTTGAACCCGATTGATTTTGATCTATCTCTTGTTTGAACCCTAAAACCCAATTTCATTTGTTCTTGATGTAAATCCACTTTTATTGAACCCTAAACCTCTAACCCAGTACCCTAATTGTACCCTATAAATACAACTCTAATGCAAACCCTAATTTTTGCACACAAATCGAAACCTAGCTGCCTACTCTCTCTCCTCCTCTCTCTCTCTTCCTTTCTCTTTCTTTCTCCCTATTATCCCGCTGAAATCCCGGTAGCCACTTTTCACCATCAGCCCTCTTCTTCTCCGGCCAACCTCCAGTGCTCGTTGCCGTCGACGCACCTCCGTAGCGCCGCCCGACCTCTACCTCGATGCCCAGACCAACCCCTGAACCCCCTCCTCTGCCATCGACATTAACAGACACCCAAAATCGAAGGCCCTATTTACCCTTTTTCTGTCGATGACCAGACCAGCACAACGTGCCCTGAGCACTACCACCGTTGGTGCCGCCCATCACCATCATCGAAGTTAGCCATTGATGCCGTCGAGCCACCGAAGCCAGCCATCGAGGCCCCTCCCTGTTGCTACTACTTTCCCTTTGGTTCCGATTTTTCTGTGTGTTTGGTTCTCTTTTACACGTGTACTGCACGTGTTCACTTGTGTGTTCGTGGGTTCGTTGCTATGGGATTCTTATCCCGTTATTCTTGGTATTTGTTTTCACCGATTAACTGGCAAGTCACCGTCCTTTTGAATTGCTAATTGTATCAAATTCAAGTGTTATTGAAATTCTTGCAAGTAGATCTTTTTGTTATCGTATTATCCTTGGTTATCTCTTTCGTTGGGTCTATTGAGGGTTTACACGAGCTAACCCCAATATTCTTGATATCGTGCCACTTTGACCCTAAAGTTTGGATCTTTTATGAATGCATATAGAATGGATAATAGGGTTATTCATACAAGTCATAACACAAATAAATTATTGTAGAGACAATCGTTAGATTGTATGTCGTTTGATCGTTTGGTGATTGATTGATGTTAGACTAGTATATGTGTGTTCTAAATTTTATTTATCATATTTGTACCCCCATCATGCTAGTTACACAATTTATTGACTATAGAATCGATACCCATTATGTTCAATTAATTTATTTTCAAGAAAAATACCCTAAAAACTGTACATGCTTGCTGACCTGAACTTTGATCGCTGTTTTCGATCCAGTAAATGACCTTAAAATGAAATAATTTCTGAATATGAAATATAGTCCCAAGTGTCTACTTGCCAATAACATCCAGAACTTTCGAATTCCGAGTTTTCTAGCAAAAGTGATGCCTGTTTTACTACACCTGTGTTTTTACTTTCAGATTTTTAGATTCTCGTTCCTTTCATATTTAAACAGTAAAAAGGCTGATCAAATGATAAAATTCTGCTATAAAAATTTCCAGATTGTTGCTTAACATGTTTAGGAGTCTAGATTATATTTTTACTGAATTTAATATTGTGTTTTTACTGTTTCAAAAATTAAAACAACATGTTGTCGATATTCTGCCTGAACATAAAATTTGTAAAGAAACATGTGTTTGACCTAGCTACTGTTGTCGGATTTTGAACTTTAAGTATGCAATGGAACCGCATGGAAGTCTAGTTTCCATATTTTCTAACGGATTCAACTTTTGATTTTTGAGTTAGTGGGAAACTACATTTTTGTACAGGTTGCGCTTGCTGTCTAGAATTTGGGTACTACTTTTTAATGAATTAATTATTCCTATATCGTATTATTGCATGAATTGATGTATGTATGTTGCATTGCATATTCCCAAAGAGTTTTAACCATCCTATCCATGTTATCAACCTGTTGTTTCCTTATTGATACTATTGTTCAACTCTTGTCCCTTAAATGCATATTGTGTTGTTGCGTTGATAAATAATTAATAAGCCGGAGTTTAAGGGTTGACTTTTAGTAGTGGACAATATAGGGACTCTACTCGGAGGAGGGGCCCGTGTTTCCCTAAATAATGTTCCGGCTATTGTTTTATCGGTGATTGTGGTTATGGTCGTAACCCAATCTATCGTGTATTGTATCGTTGCCAATGACCGTATCGTACACCGAAAGGTGAATAATGTTTATCGTTGAAGAGTACATGAACTATAGAGCCCACTACTAAGTCTAAAGCGAAACAATTTGAATGTAGCAACCACGTAGTAAAAGGTTGGATGCATGAAGTGCTACATTAGTTAGGATTAAAACAATTAATAAACTTAAGGATCACACTACATCGACACTGCAATATTGTTCCTCATTGTTCCTATTGATATCGAATATTGGCTAAGTGTTATTGTTATTGATCATTGATTACCGTTACCGAATATTGAATCATTGTTTATAGCCAATTACATCGATTATCATGATTATTGTCCCATGTTATTGATTCCTATTGATCCATTGATTCATTGTTATACCGTTATTTCATTGTTCCCTGCTTTCTCTACTTGCTGTCCATGACTTGCTCTAAAGACAATTTTTCTCTTCTTTTTAGATGAAGTGCATACAGGTAATGAAGGAGAATTGTTTGCTGGAATTGGAGAACAAACATGCTAAAGACTACTGTTTTCTAATTGCTTATTGCTTTAAATAAACTCACTATATTAAGACTTGTTATTATTTTTGGATCGGATTATTATTTTTTTGGGCTTATGTCCCTGATTTTATTATTGTTTCCAGACGTTGGATTATTATTATAGTATTTAGATATTTTTATTTCTTCATTCCAAGTATTTTTTTGTTCATGACATCATTATTTTTGCCTGCGCAATTGTTCTGTATTATTTATATTGTTGAGTTAATCGGATAAACAGCTTATGGGTGACGTTAGTCGCTGGGCTTTTGTCATTTACTCGTATTCCATATTTTTGGGAAGCGGGGCATGACAGTTTCTTCCTTGGTCTTTGTGAGAATCCTTGAGGAACTATCTGTGCTTCATACCTTTGGATCTGATTCTTTTCATTTGTTTTTCTTACAAACACCCATTTAAAACCTAAAGTGTTTATTTCTTTTGAGGTTTGTACCATAGGACCAAACACTCAACATTTTGTGAGGAAATTTAGTTCTGCTTGAATCACATCCTTCCATTTTGGCCAATCTTCTCTTTCGACTTTCAAGGATTGTTTGTGGTTCGGTGTTATCCTCATTTTCATCATCCTTTTTAATCTCTTTGTTAGTGCGTATGAGAAAATGTCATCCATAACAAATTCTTTTCGATTCAAGTTTCTCCTAAGCAGGTGTAAAACATAAATTTCTCATTATTGTTGGGTACCAATACCTTGTTCTCAGTCTCTTCTGTGATCTGAGGCATATCCTCGACCCGAGCAATATGCTTTAATTTTGAGAAATTAAATCTTTGGTTCAAGACATCTTCCAAACCGTCATGAACTCTCTCTACAGAAGATGCTACTATTAGGTTTTGAGAACAATCTCAAATTGAATACATAACGGAAAAATTACAAAAAAAATCGAAACATAGCCATGGATCAATGCGAAAACCATAAATCGTGTTTAAGGATTATACCTTAAAGATGGATCTCTGTCTCCACAGTATGTTGATTACAACACTGCAATATTACATTTCCTGTACGGTATCCACACGAATTGAGCGAAAAAATGGCTCTCCCTCAGACCGCGGTGCTAGCAGTGGGATGGGGATGTTCCTCATCACGATATCTCTCTCTCACTTTCTCTGACGGCTAAGGTTTTTCACGTGTGTATTTTTCACAGATATATATGATATATATAGGGGCAGAAAACCAACCCTTAGAGAGTAATGAGGTTATTGTGCTCACTATCTGTAACACCTTGAATTCTAAATAAGACCGAATTCGAAGTTCCACAGGATCTTTACACTTCATTTCATACAATTTTATAAGGAATTTAAAACTTTTATTTACATCAGAGTCTTTTACATCAACATGCACGGAATAAATAAAATACAACAATGATAAATGTACAATTGTAACAACTCTAGCATTTAAATAATCATCAGCATCAAATTCATCTTTAACTCTTCTTGTAAACTCCAAGTCCTGCATATAAAACTATGGGTACGTCAGTTGCTTACAACCGACGAAATATTATACACGGCCATCCTCGCTATGCCTAACAGTATAACGATTCTTAAATACTTTAACAAACACAAACTTGATCACAAAACAAAGCCCCAGAGGATTATCCCATTTATGTCGTGGGTGCTGTGCACTTAATCCTTAATGCAATTAATTATATTAAATGACACTAATACGCACTTTTTTGGATTCTATGCATCCCATACTACATAGGTCCGAGGGTAAGCCCTTAATCGTACTTCATCTTGTAGGGTTCGATCCCTCGTCATGAATTAATCTACTACGGTAACTACGGTAAGTATCCTAGATGTTCTTTGAATTACGAGCCCATGTCCAGAGAGCCTAGAGAAAAATCCCATATCATGACATGAGTCATCATGTAGACAACCTATGAACAATTTAGCCTCCACCATGGGACATGAGACCACCCGTAGTTACCAAATACCCCATAAGCGTCGCCGCTGGGACGGTATCCTTGAGTAGTATCCACGTCATGACATGACACATCATGTAGACAGCCTGTGAACACTCTCACACCGCCAATCTAATGGCCTTCATACTTACGTTTTTCTCTTACTTTCATCATATCTCCACTATAGTGTAGTCCTTACAATTTCAGTTTGTTTAAAAAAAAAAATCATCACAACCTAGAGCTAGCTTGTCCTACCGTACTTAAACCAAAACAAAAGAGACAGTCAGCCTACCTGGCTACTTCTCAAGAGATGCTCAATCCATACTGGTTAGCTCTCAAATCATAAATAAAACTGCCGGTCACTAGGGTCTCGCCTACCCTCTAGATTCCAACAACTATCTCTTTCTAGAGATCTACAATAAGTCATATTTAATCTCAAAATAATCTTTCAATTTCTTTATTCATATCTCTTTCTCAAAGAGAATATTTTTTTATAATCTCATTACATGAAAACAATTTAATTCAACTCCTTTATCAATTTAATCATTCATAACATTGTGTGCAATAACAAATAATCTTAATCTAGTATTAATAATCATAAAATCTCATATTTGATCTTACATAACTGTTACAGGTCAAAAATCAAGTCCGAAACTTAAGAAAATCATCGACTAGGACAGTGATAGTCGACTGTTAAAAGTGGCCAGTCGACTGTCTTGCGAAAGTTCAAAGCTCAAGAACCCTCAGCCAGGACAGTAATAGTCGACTGTTGAAAAATGATCAGTCAACTGTCCTGCGAAAATTTAAAACTCAAGAACCAACAGTCAAGACAGTGACAGTCGACTGTTGAAACATAGCCAGCCGACTGTGCTGCAAACTAAAATCTGAAATTCAGTACCTGATAGTCGACTGTAGACTCTAGTTCGGTCGATTGTCGATTGTACCAGGTTGTAGTTAAAGTGGATTATGAATATATTTTCGACATTGAAAAGCAACAGTAACTTCTTCACAATATGGCACTACAATTATCACAAGGATAGTTTTCTTATTTTCTTTTATTTCTATAAACATTTCTAGGACATAATTCCCTTTATCACACTAGTGTCACACTAATTAATATAGTATATAACCAATGTTTTAATTAATCAACTAGCCATTTACAAACATACATTATACATCTAGCATGGTTCAAAATTCACATTTTCATAGCAATATGATAATTCTGATCTAATAATCACATTTCATAGCAACATGCATAATAATATAAATTTAACAACTCATACTACATCTACCAAAATTACTTAAAGCATCATACTCCTAAATTAGAAAGGATTTAAGAAACACCCACCCAAATGTGATGTACTCAATTAAACTCCTAGAATGAGAAACTTCTAGAAACTCCGATTTGGCCTCCTTAAAATCCACGCACCAAAAGAAAAAGTCTCCAATCTTCATTCGGCCAAGCACAGGGAACACCTTCCCATTTTCGGCAAGCATAGTGAAGGCACCAAACTCATACACATATGTATATATATCTATATGATTTATATATATACATATATACTAAGGGATGGTGGGAAGATAGGTGTATAGGTTGTAGGTGGAGAAGCTCAGGAGCTTGCTGAACTGGGGGTTTCGGAAGTAAACAGAGAAGGAAATGAAATAGATGAAGGGGGAGAAAATGTGAAGGGGCATATGTGCATATACATACATATATAGTTGTATACACACATTTGAAAATGGTGAGTAGGTGAAGAGAGCAATAGGGGTCTGCTGATGGTGACTTCGGCAATGAACAAAGAAGAAAGGGAGGAAGGGAGAATTGAAATGTGAGGGGATTGTCAGCATATGTATATGTATATGTATACACATATACTTTGAATGGTGAATAATGGAGAAGCATAGTGGGGGGATTTGGATTTGGTTTCGGATTGGAACAGAGAAGGAAATAAAGAATGGGAAGGAGAAGAAGTGTGAAGGGGTATTAGTAGGAGTTTAATAAAGTGGTTATAGTAACTACTCCCACATGAACACAACTAACACCTCCATTAACTCCACTCTACTTTTAAAAATTTCTCTTTCCCTCCTACTCCAAATCAGTCGGCCTACAATTCATGGGTAAAAACATGTGCACGTGCTTGCACTAGCATACTCTTCTTCAAAGTAATTATTTTTTAAAAACATAAATTATATATATACATAATAGGTACGTAAAAATTAGTTTAATTAAAAATTATAATGTTTCATGCAAAAATAAAATAAACATACACACACTTCAAAATTCATTTTGAAAACGAAAACGCCCAAATATGTTCACCGAAAACACGTGCGTTGCACGTACAATATCAAAATGCAAAACTCGATTTTATAAATGCAAAAATGTTAAAGATAATCAAAATAAAATATAAGAAAAATATATCTATTAATTTATACATATTCCATACGTGATCAATATGTACATAGAAAACACGTGTATTACACGTACAAAATTATTTTAATTAAAATAGGGGAAAAAATAAATTTCTGTTTATAAAATGAATTCGAATACACGAAATAAATAATTGAAACATAAAAAATATCACCCATAGTGGTGGAAAATACGTAATCGGTACGTGCATTGATAGCACGAAAAAGCACGTAAAAATACGGAGATTGAAATTTTACATTTGAGTTGACTCAAATAGGATAAAATCAATACGGAAAATGCATAAATAGGCAGAATCCAAAATACGTAGTGAAAACACGTTACAAATATTACCAATAACGGTACAAAATACACGTGCGTAACACACGAGGGCAAAATTGACATTTCTAATTTTGTGGGGTATTACTATCTAACCTGGGTCAGATTCTTTTGTAGAACTTTGAACTTTAGTAGACCCATTTAATCTAATTAAAAGTTCAACCAATGTCAGGAGTCCAAGTCTTACTTGGATACCTAATTAAATTCATCTCATGAATTTAAATCTCAATTTTGATCCATTCTAAGTATGTGACCCTGTATGTTCCCATTACGTTGACAGTAATATTAAAATCATATTCTAGTGTTACAAACAGTGATCGGTATCTAGCAATATATCACTACTACTCAAGTAACGGGATTGCCAATGATTTGACAACATATATGTGCCTAATGTTACCATGTAGTCTAGTCACTTTATCTAGATATCTTAATTGACCACAAGATATAGAGCGTGTCACCCTTGTATAAAAATTAATCTTTGGTTCTTGATGTCTGAGTAAACTTACCAAAACAAATGAGATCAATATCTCATATTGACTCATTGAGCACGACCAAGCATTTTGCAGTCTCACTCAAACAAGGGGCCCGTAGATATCGCTCCCGTTATGTAAGAGAGACAAATAATATCTAAGTCACTCACATTCCTTTGCATGATTTTTAGTATATCCAATAGTTAACTTTATAATCACCTTATTACTGACAACGTTTGATGATATTAAAATATATAACTTCTCATGTAGGAAACCGTAGTGACTACAAGTCAAAAGACTACACACACCATGGTCACTGTGAGAACCGCTTACGACACTCACGTAACGATCTATGTAGCGTTCTCATGGTGGGTCAGTTCAGAACATTATTATTACTCTAATATGTACCCATGTAAAGACTTGATATCTCATATCCATGACTCGTGAGAATGGTCATTAGTCTATGCATACATGGTCTATATGTATTATCGTTGTCCTAATTCACAACAATACTTGACTGGGGACATTTAAGAACAGTGTTCTGATTTCAGCCAATAGGATCTCACAATCAAGTCATGCACTTGATATCCTATGGCATTGAACTTACTATTCTAAGGACTTCATTATGTTCATTTAACAATAAATAACACAATAAATGAAATGTCTAAATATGAAATAAATATCATGATACAATGTAAACTAGTAATGTCAATACATAACTGGCCATTACGACATACACCAACAATCTGCCACTCGCACTAGAGCCAATCAGATGTACATCTAATGCCTATAGATCTAGGTACTCTCCATATCTTCACATCTCCTCTATCAATGATCTCTCGAATGAGATCGAAGTGCCTAAGTGTATGTTTGGCTCACTGGTGAGATCTAGGCTCCTTAGCTTGTGTAGTGGTCCCATTGTTATCACAATAGAGGTCCACCGGGTCCACAATGCTAGGAACTATGCCAAGTTTGGTGATGAACTTTCTTATCCAAACGATCTCTTTAGCTGCATTGAAGCCAACAATATACTTAGCCTCTATTGTAGAATCGGCTACTGTCTTTTGCTTCGAACTCTTCTAGCTAATAGCTCCACCATTTAGGCAAAACACCAAACCCGATTGCGATTTGGAGTCATTCTTATCGGAAAGGAAGTTAGCGTCAGTGTAACTCTTTACAACAAGCTCTTCCTTGGCTCCATATACTAAGAACGAATCCTTAGTCCTTCTTATGTACTTAAGGATGTTCTTGACTGTAGTCCAGTGACTCTTACTGGGATCTGACTGGTACCTACTCGTCATGCTCAATGCATAAGAGATATCTGGACGAGTACATAACATGGCATACATGATAGATCCAACTGCAAAAGCATATGGAATCTTAGTCATGCATTCTCTATCATCTTGAGTTGTAGGACTTTGAGCCTTAGACAAACTCACACCATGCAACATAGGCAGAAATCCCTTTTTGGACACTTGCATATTAAAACTTTTCAATACTTTGTCTATGTATATACTCTGACTCAGGCCAACCAATCTTCTTGATCTATTTCTATAGATCTTGATGCCTTATACATAGGTACCTTCATGGAAAAGCATTTTCCTAGCCACGTCTTTACAGACTGTAAGGTAGGGATGTCATTCCCGATGAGTAGTATGTCATCTACATACAACACCAGAAAGAAAATTGTTCTCCCACTATCTTTCTTGTAGACACAAGGTTCATCTTCATTCTTGATGAAACCAAACTCTTTGATTGCATCATCAAAGTGAAGATTGCAGCTTCTAAAAGCTTGCTTTAATATATAAATGGATCGTTGCAGTTTACACACATTTCTAGCATCCTTTGGAGTGACCAAACTCTCAGGCTGTGTCTTGTACACATCCTCGAGAAGATTCTTATTTGGGAAAGCAGTTTTGACATCCATTTGCCAGATTTCGTAATCATGATGTGCTGCAATAGCAAACAAAATCCGAATGGATTTAAGCATGACAACTGGGGAAAATGTCTCATCTTAGTCTACACCATGAACTTGCTTCAAACCTTTAGCCACGAACCGTCCCTTAAAGTTGTAACCCCTGTTTTTCATTTTGGGTATTTTTGGGTGTATTTTCTTTTTGGGGAAATTTGTACTCTCTCTTGTATTTCTTTGGTCCGTATATTGAATATTAAATTTTTTTTTCAATATATTCAATTACTTGATTTTTCTTTGTCTCTTTTATTTGATCTCCTTGATTCAATTGTCTCATTTATATCGTCCCTGTTTGATCAGTCTATTATTTTTTATTCTCTTTATCCATTTGTTTGTGCCTATTTTATTGCTCTTTTCAGTGCTCGTCTCATTTTTTGTATCACCGTAGTCTCCTTGTGGATTATCCTATTTCATACCCCTTGAAACCCAAGATCCATTTATTAGCTATACCCACTTATACTCCACGCCCATTCATTAATCCTATACCTACTCAGAAACCCAATTAATTAATCCCCAAACCATTTAATTAATCTTACACATACCCACACCTAATTATCTATTTACTCCACAACCTATACTACCCGTTATCCCCTAAACCCACTTCTATACCTACCCAGAAACACATTAAGCCTATACTACCGTCAGCCCCCTAGATGAAACCCTAATATCTAACCCATCCCATATATATAACCCAATATCATGGCCCTGTACACCCTCTAAACACCACAACCGTTTTCCTCCTAGCCCCTCCTACACCCTCATCCTCCCGCCTGCACACCCTAGCCGATCGCCAAGCCCAGCCCGACCATCCTTTGCTGACCAACTCCCTAACCCAAGCACTCCAATCTCTCCATCCACCGTCTCTCTCCCCTTGCCGTCCATCTGCCGTCCGCTGGTGCGCCAGTAGACAGCAGCAGCCGCAATAAGGCCAGCTGCTGTGCATCCCGATGCCATCTCTTGCTCTCTTGCTCTTGGGTTTTTCTTGCACGTGCTCGAGTGCAAGTGTGGATTGTTCGTGGGTTCGTTGATTTCTCGTTCATGGGTTTTGTTTGTTACCGGGATCCGTTCCCATTATTCTTGGTGTTCTTCATTTTTGTCTTCGGTTAAGGCAAGTAACTTGTACTCAAATTTCTTTGTATGATACAAGTCAAAAATACTGCTTATAGTGTAGTTGGGTTCTAGAAACAACTCGTGTGTGTGTTATGTTTGATGGGTTTTGTCTTTATTGTGCTATTTGACCATAGTTGCCTCACGACATAAAATCGACATGAAAACAACTAGGTTTGACTGTTCTTGATCTATTCATACATGTGAGATAATTAGGTGAAATTATGTGTTTGATGAGATCCATGTGATGTGATGGTTGTGAATATGTTATATACCCTATTTCATGATGTTTCGACACTTAGTAGACTCTAATTAATGTTTAGTTATATTTCGACCAAGTTTCGTGTGATTCGTGTTGGTTTTGTTCCCAAAAGGAAATTCTGTGTTTTGTCGATAATCTGTCTTGATCAATAATTTAGACCATATTGAGTTCAGTATCTTAATTTCAGTATAAAACATGATATTTAGACGAATTCGTCTTCTTTACAACCCCTCTGACCTTGATCAATTTCGTTTTCATATGTGTGAGATATGCATGTTTTACTATAGAGGTGTATTCTAATTCCAGATTTCGCTTCTTGTTGATTTCGATGAGTAAACTATTTTGATTCTTGTGTTAACTATATTGTTTTGATCTGAAACTTTGCACAATAATTCTATATCTGTCTAAAGATTACCCAGAATTTTGGTGGATTTTATGGATGAGTTTATACGCCATTTCATGGTTGTTTATGAAAGCTATACTTGTTGTATTTTGCTCGTTGTTCTGTAAAGATTTGTATTTGTACCCTATTTCCATTTACTGTATGAAAAATATTTGTAAAATATGAAAGTTAAATATTTTGTCTATTTTAATCTCCCTTTGATGGTTCTGGATTTTGTTTTACGGTTTGGGAGATATTACTGTTTTCGTACAACAGTGTTGGGAACTCCAGATTTGCTAAACTACCGTTTCTTGATGTTTTCTGATTTTGGTTGAGTAAACTAATCGTTCTGGAAAATTATGAAACTTTATATTTTGATGCTAGCCATATTGGGGAATACCCCAGATTTTTCCTGGAATTTATTATGGTGATTTCTTGCTGTTTTCTTGTACTTGAATACAATTTATTGATTTCTGGCTGAACGCATTTCCTGGTTTAGATTCAGTTTTGAGTTATGATTTTGTGAAATACTATATGACTTATATATACTTGCTGGATTCGGTTGGAAGTCTACTCTCCATATTCTCTGACGGATCCAGATTTGAATGTTTGTAGTAGCGGGAATCACTATTTTAGTACAACACTGTCTTGCTGTCCAGAACTAGAAAACTAGTTGTTTTACCCTGTTATGTGTTATCTTGTACCTGTACTTGTTTATCTTGCACCCTGAAACTGAGACATGTTTATGCCCTATTATCTTTGATTTGTTTTGCGACACATGCATGTATGCCTGATTATAATAATAAATGACCAAGCCGGGGTTAAGGTAAAGATTTAGTAGTGGTAAATATAGAAACGTGTACTAAGAAGAGGACATGTGTCCTGCCTGCCTGTTACGTGTTCATGACTACATGATTCACGATCCTGTTACCTGTTCCTGACTGCATGCTTTCCTATAGGAAGATGTACTCGGAAGATAACCACTAGGTTATGCCTGTTCTTGTACCTGACTGCATACTTCCTTATAGGAAGGTATACTCGGAAGAGAGCCACTAGGTTCCACATGTTCCTATTTCCTGTTATCCTGATCCCTAAGTACACTGCCCTATGGAATCCACTACGTAATCTAAACATAACTTGATTGAATGTAGCAACCATGTAGTAAAAGCCGAGATGCATGAAGAGCTACCTAGATAGTAATAATACAAGACTTGACATGACATAATCTGATTTTCTGTACTTGTTTCCTGATTACCTGTTTTCCTGATTACTTGTTCTTGGTCACCTGATACCTGATTTACCTGTTACATGATTACTTGTTCCTATTTACATATTACATGATACATGATTACCTGTTTACCTGATCACCTACTTGCATGATATTTGACACTTAGAACACGTTACCTATACTTGTTAGTATACCATGCTACCTGAGTTCAATTCCTAATTCATGTTAAATATTTTATTCTATTATCATGCTTATTACTTAGATTTATTTATCCCATATACTTGTATCCTACATTATAAGTGGCCCGTAACTTGCAATTGATGGGTACTTGTTTTCTTTTTTCTTCTCTTGCAATTTATTGATTGCAGATCAGGATGATCGTTTGCCCGATGGTATTGGTGAAATGAGATATTAGTACTGGACATCTTATTATTATTATTATTATTGTTACTTTGGAACAATGTATTTTGAGCACTTGGATATTTGTTTTGTATTTGGGCGATGTGACCCAGGATATTATTCTTGTCCAGATCATGATTTATTTGAGAAAATTATATTTTGCTTCAAGTAAGTTCTGTTGGTTTACTAGTTCAGTTATGCATGTGTGGTTGATTCTCTTGCTTCCGACTTTGATTATTTTGTGAGATGTTGTAAGATTCCTGAACAGCTTATGGATGATGAAAATCATTCGCTGGGTCAATGTTACGTGCTCGTATTCCGTATTTTTGGAAAGCGGGTTGTGACAAAAGTTTTGCACGTTACCATCCATGTCAGTTTTCTTTTTGAGAACTCATTTGCACCCAATAGGTTTTACCCTTTAGGTGGGTCTCCCAAGGTCCATACTTGCTTGGCATACATGGATTTCATCTCAGATTTCATGGTTTCAAGCCATTTCTCAGAGTCAGGGCCTTTTACAGCTTCCTTATAAGTCATAGGCTCATCTTGATCCATGAGCCATACATCATCATGTTAAGTCACGCGACATTCATATCTCTCGGGTTGATGAGGTATCCTACTAGACTTACATAGGCCTTGTACTGCTTGAGCAAGTTGTTGTTCCCCAACGATTTGTGGAGCCTACTCCATTTTCACCATTGGTTCACTACTACTTTAAGAAGTTTAAATTTCTTCAAGTTCTATCGTTCTCCCACTGGTTCTCTTGAAGACGGATTCTCTCTTTAGAAACACAACAGTTCGTGAGACAAACACTTTGCCTTCAACAGAATTATAGAAATAGTATCTCTTAGTTTTCTTAGGATATCCTTCAAAGAAGCACTTATAAGATTTGGGACAAAGTTTATCAGATACTTGGCGCCTTACATAAGCTTCACAACCCCAAATCTTCATAAAAGACAAACTAGGATGCCTTCCAGTCCATATCTCATATGGTGTCTCTTGAACCGTTTTAGATGGAACATGGTTAAGTGTGAAAGCAGCTATTAATAGAGCATGTCCCCAGAAGGAGCTTGGAAATTCTGAATGACTCATGATGGATCAGACCATGTCTAACAAGGTCCGGTACCTCCTCTCAGAGACACCATTCCGTTGCGTTGTTTCGGGGGGGGGGGGGGGAGTTGAGATATTATCCCGCACTCTTTTAGATGGTCATCAAAATCTTGGCTTAAGTACTCATCACCTCGATCTGATCGAAGGACTTTAATACTTTTACCATGTAGCGCCCCGAATTTCTAAAATGAGAACTTAGAAAATACGTGGCACTTTCCCAGCGATCCACTTCAATGTAACAATATACATAGACCAAAACTCAAATCATTTTATTCCAAATTCTTATTACAATAATCTTTTTCAATTGCAGCGGAAATACAACACCTTGAATTAAAACATTCTTTTACAACACTTCTCTTTACAAAATTTACACAAGGCTCTATTACATCACTTATAATCTCTAAAGCTAACTCAAGCATCCAAGCCTCCAAACTCTAAGCAACAACCTGCATTATATGAGGCTAGAGTTGGACCCTAACCCCCAAACTAAAGGGGTCAGCCATAAATGGTGTGAGTGATATAAACAACAAACATAAACAAACAACAAACATAAATTCTCAGGCAACATGAACTGAACAAAAATACATAAACTGAACATGTAATCTGAAACAAGAACGATAGGCCAGTACATGCGTGAACCAAGTCGAGAAACAATACCATCGATCCAATATCCATTAATCAATCACTCTCAAATATGTACAGGTCAACTGTACTGTACAGTCGACTGAGTAATTCAGCCAGTCGACTGTTCACTCCCAAATACCTGATTATCAAACATTCTCAATACCACGGTACGTGTCCAACGATCAATCACTAATAATGCCATAGATCGGGTACCCGGTTATCGATCACTAATAGTGACTCCCAATACCGCAGGGTATGCCCATCTACAAAGACTAAAGATAACATAGATCGGATATTCGGTTATCGGTCACTAATAGTAACTCCCAACACCGCAGATTCTATCCATCTACAAAGACTAAAGATAACATAGATCGGATATTCGGTTATCGGTCACTAGTAGTAACTCCCAACACCGCAGATTCTATCCATCTACAAAGACTAAAGATAACATAGATCGGATACTCGGTTATCAGTCACTCACAACACCGCAGATTGGATACTCGGTTATCGATCACTAACAGTGACTCCCAACACCGCAGAGTATACCAACCCCAGAGACCAATGACTCCCAATACCGCAGAATGTACCCATCTACCAAGAACTAAAGACTTGAAAGAACACTCAAGATTATGAAAAACTCATCAGCACCAGTCGACTCATACTGTAATAAGTCGACTGCCCCGAGAACCAATATCCAAGATTACAAACAAGTACGATAAGTTGACTTATAAAAACATAAGTAGACTTACCAAAAATATAAGATGACTTATAAAAACATAAGTTAACTTACCAACAATATAAGATGACTTATAAAAACATAAGTTAACTTACCAACAATATAAGATGACTTATAAAAAACATAAGTTGACTTACCAACAATATAAGATGACTTATAAAAACATAAGTTGACTTACCAACAATATAAGATGACTTATAAAAATATAAGTTGACTTACCAACAATATAAAATGACTTATAAAAACATAAGTTGACTTACCAACAATATAAGATGACTTATAAAAATCATAAGTTGACTTACCAGATCATAAGTAGACTTATAGAAAATATAAGTCGACTTAAAGGAGACATAAGTCGACTCATAAGAACATAAGTCGACTTATAAAAACATAAGTCGACTTACCAGAGAGAAATTCCAGAAATCTTTAAGAAAATATTCTAAGTGTCATAAGTCGACTTGCAAAGTCATAAGTCGACTTAAAATACAGTATAAGTCGACTTAAAAGGTCATAAGTCGACTTACCAGAGAAAAATCTAAGATAACTTTAAAAATAAATTCTAAGTGTACCAGTTGACTGAGAAGGGTCTAAGTCGACTGTCCAGAACAGATTTTCAAGAAAAACTAAAGATACAGCAGTAGAGTCGTACCAGTCGACTGAATCATAGACTAGTCGACTGTCGGCTTACAGATTTCATAAATTAGGTCTGAATACGAAAATCAAGACTGGAGTTTTCTAAAGAAT
The DNA here is from genome assembly GCA_017893485.1 of Hemerocallis citrina. NCBI lineage: Eukaryota > Viridiplantae > Streptophyta > Magnoliopsida > Asparagales > Asphodelaceae > Hemerocallis > Hemerocallis citrina. The sequence goes on from CM030360.1 coordinate 72,458,094, forward strand.
CATTGCTTAGGGAATTTACTCGTATTTAGTTAAAAGTGACAATCTCAAGATGATCCACATTATGGATACAATACTAAATTCTCATGTTCTCAATTCCTAAATCTTCCATTAGGGTTTCTCAATTCTTTCACAAATCATAACCAAGATCTGATTATACACACAAGATCCGGATGTTCATACATCCGATCAAACCATACTTGAATCTTAACATGTTTTCGAGCAATAAAGAATTTGTTAAACAAGATCTACTAAACATTCGTGGATTTCTCATGCATAATACGAATAACGACTATTGCATCGATCACATACAAGATACGAATACATCAAACAAAACAGCACATAATCACACACACAAACAAAACCAAGTTCATATCACTCACCTTTTGAATTGTAAAGATCCAACGAAAAGCCATCTTTTTGCTAGATCCAAATCTTCCTCTTCAACCATCAAGAGAATAGAAAATATAATAAAATCTGAGTTGTGCAGCGAATGACGGCTGCAAACTCTCTTATATAGGCCGGGAATATCATTTTTAGGGTTTAGGAATACATTTGCAAAATAGTCCTTTCAAAACATAATTTTACATATATAGTTCTTATCCTTGGAAATTCAATAAAAATCATTTAAATTAGGATTTAATAGTAAAATATACTCATTAATCACAATTGGTACAGTTCAAAACGTCCAGAAAATACATTTTGCATTTCAACCCCTAAAAATGTCAATTTTGCAAAAAGGTCCTTCTTTTCTCAAAATTTGCAAATAGTACTAATTAATTTCAGAAAAATCTAGAAAAATACTAAATAAATCCCAAATAATAAATAATGATTTTTCATAAAGGAATCTTAATTTTTCAAACTTCTCAAAAGTCATTTGCACGTGTTTTGCACGTGTACAAAAGATAAATCTTTTAGAAAATATCAATTAAATCCTCAAAATTCATTTAAATTCATTTTCAAATAATAAAAATAATATTTGAAAATACGGGGTTCTACATCACTCCCTCCTTAGAAGAGTTCTGTCCTCAGAGCTACGGCTAATGAGGTCCGAACAACCCACTAACAATGATTGAAAACTCATGGGTAGAAACATAATTCTTAGGAAATGCAGTCACACTAAAAAAAATGCATTCCAACAAAACAAACATATCATACATGCAAAGAATTCAGAAAAGACAAGCTCCCGCTGCGCGACTCTGATAACTTGCCATCGGAAGCCACGCTGCGACAACTACTGAACTTCTGCATCCCACTCTGACATTCTGCTTCATCCTTCCGAGAATCAGTGGCCACTCCCTCCTTAGAAGAACATGACTAAGGATAGCCACCTCAAGACCTGGCTTGGAAATACCTTAAGATCCACCCTAAGACTAGTAATCAATGGGCGACACAATTGCATGCAAGAAAACAGTATCAAATAAAACTTTGTCTTTATTCCATTAAATCCAAATAACTTGTTACATGAAGAAAATACTGAATCCTCAATTATTTCCAAAATAAAGTTTTACTTAATACAAAAGAATAAATTCAAAAATTCTTGCACACACAGATCATATTTCTGGATTGCCCGCATCCTCTTCAGTCAATGCGAACACTCGCCCCTGCTTCGGATCCTTGTCTTTCTCTGCCTTCTCTTTCTTCAGCTGTGGACATTGTGGTCGGATATGCCCTTCTTGACCACAATGAAAACAAGTCTGCTTTGCTAACTTCGGACATTCCCTCCTTTCATGTCCCGTCTTCCTGCAGAAGTAACAAGTCACCACCTGAGTTGTCGGTGCCTTCTGCACTGGATCACTGGACTTGTTCTGCTTCACTAGGAATTCCTTATCACCCTGGTCATCTGCTGGCCTCTTTTTCTTGTTCCCGGTCTCCTGCTTCACCTGGGACTGGTCCATATCTTCCTCGGTCATAGCTGCTCTCCTGACCAGCTTGTCGAATCTTCTGATGCCCAATGGAACCATCCTTGACCTCAATTTTGGCCTCAAGCCCTGCTCAAACTTTTTGGCCCTCTTCGCCTCGTCCACGACCAACTCTGGTGCATACCTCGAAAGCTGAGCAAATTTAGTCTCATACTCCCGCACGGTCATGCTACCCTGCTGAAGGTTCAAGAACTCAGTCGCCTTCTTCTCCTGAACATCAAGAGGAAAGAAACGATCTCTGAACTCCTCCAGAAAAGTTTTCCAATGTCAACTGCTGATCTCCCAAATTCCTCTTCAGTGACTCCCACCAGACACCAGCATCTTTCTCGAGCTGCATCGAAACTAACTTTACTTTGCTAGCTGCCAGAGTCTCCGACACTTCGAAGATCGTCTGCATCTTCCTAATCCAATCATCTGCTGCTGTTGGATCAGCTTGCCACTCAAAGACTGGCGGCCTCATCCTCTTAAAGGATTCGATCTGCTTGATGGGGTCGGCATTCACCAATCCATGTCCAGCTCCATGATTGGGCGGCGGATTCTGCTGCTGCTGAGCTTACTGCTGTTGCGCCACGTTGAATGCCATCAACGTATTCAGTGTTTGATACACCTTGGCGAATTCAGCCTCTAGGTCAGTCCCCGTTCCTCGAGAACTACCTGATCCATCCTCATTGTTGCCACCATTTCTGCCTATGGGTGCAACCATTTTGAATACTGCAAAACGAGGGTAAAGTTAGCGTAACAGACACAATTCAAACTCATATCAATGCCCTATGGCAAAACCATAGCCATGCCCCAAGCCAAACATCATGTTTTAACTCTATGTGATAGTCACACTCTAATGTCCACACCTAGGTACTCACTCTCTAGTGTCCACACCTAGGTTGGTTTTCATACTATGTCTATTATTATCATTGAAGCATGCTCTGATACCAAACTGTAGCGCCCCGAATTTCTAATATGAGAACTTAGAAAATATGTGGCACTTTCCCAGCGATCCACTTCAATGTAACAATATACATAGACCAAAACTCAAATCATTTTATTCCAAATTCTTTTTACAATAATCTTTTTCAATTGCAGCGGAAATACAACACCTTGAATTAAAACATTCTTTTACAACACTTCTCTTTACAAAATTTACACAAGGCTCTATTACATCACTTATAATCTCTAAAGCTAACTCAAGCATCCAAGCCTCCAAACTCTAAGCAACAACCTGCATCATATGAGGCTAGAGTTGGACCCTAACCCCCAAACTAAAGGGGTCAGCCATAAATGGTGTGAGTGATATAAACAACAAACATAAATTCTCAGGCAACATGTACTGAACAAAAATACATAAACTGAACATGTAATCTGAAACAAGAACGATAGGCCAGTACATGCGTGAACCAAGTCAAGAAACAATACCATCGATCCAATATCCATTAATCAATCACTCTCAAATATGTACAGGTCAACTGTACTGTACAGTCGACTGAGTAATTCAGCCAGTCGACTGTTCACTCCCAAATACCTGATTATCAAACATTCTCAATACCACGGTACGTGTCCAACGATCAATCACTAATAATGCCATAGATCGGGTACCCGGTTATCGATCACTAATAGTGACTCCCAATACCGCAGGGTATGCCCATCTACAAAGACTAAAGATAACATAGATCGGATATTCGGTTATCGGTCACTAATAGTAACTCCCAACACCGCAGATTCTATCCATCTACAAAGACTAAAGATAACATAGATCGGATATTCGGTTATCGGTCACTAGTAGTAACTCCCAACACCGCAGATTCTATCCATCTACAAAGACTAAAGATAACATAGATCGGATACTCGGTTATCAGTCACTCACAACACCGCAGATTGGATACTCGGTTATCGATCACTAACAGTGACTCCCAACACCGCAGAGTATACCAACCCCAGAGACCAATGACTCCCAATACCGCAGAATGTACCCATCTACCAAGAACTAAAGACTTGAAAGAACACTCAAGATTATGAAAAACTCATCAGCACCAGTCGACTCATACTGTAATAAGTCGACTGCCCCGAGAACCAATATCCAAGATTACAAACAAGTACGATAAGTTGACTTATAAAAACATAAGTAGACTTACCAAAAATATAAGATGGCTTATAAAAACATAAGTTAACTTACCAACAATATAAGATGACTTATAAAAACATAAGTTAACTTACCAACAATATAAGATGACTTATAAAAAACATAAGTTGACTTACCAACAATATAAGATGACTTATAAAAACATAAGTTGACTTACCAACAATATAAGATGACTTATAAAAATATAAGTTGACTTACCAACAATATAAAATGACTTATAAAAACATAAGTTGACTTACCAACAATATAAGATGACTTATAAAAATCATAAGTTGACTTACCAGATCATAAGTAGACTTATAGAAAATATAAGTCGACTTAAAGGAGACATAAGTCGACTCATAAGAACATAAGTCGACTTATAAAAACATAAGTCGACTTACCAGAGAGAAATTCCAGAAATCTTTAAGAAAATATTCTAAGTGTCATAAGTCGACTTGCAAAGTCATAAGTCAACTTAAAATACAATATAAGTCGACTTAAAAGGTCATAAGTCGACTTACCAGAGAAAAATCTAAGATAACTTTAAAAATAAATTCTAAGTGTACCAGTCGACTGAGAAGGGTCTAAGTCGACTGTCCAGAACAGATTTTCAAGAAAAACTAAAGATACAGCAGTAGAGTCGTACCAGTCGACTGAATCATAGACTAGTCGACTGTCGGCCTACAGATTTCAAAAATTAGGTCTGAATACGAAAATCAAGACTGGAGTTTTCTAAAGAATCATTGCTTAGGGAATTTACTCGTATTTAGTTAAAAGTGACAATCTCAAGATGATCCACATTATGGATACAATACTAAATTCTCATGTTCTCAATTCCTAAATCTTCCATTAGGGTTTCTCAATTCTTTCACAAATCATAACCAAGATCTGATTATACACACAAGATCCGGATGTTCATACATCCGATCAAACCATACTTGAATCTTAACATGTTTTCGAGCAATAAAGAATTTGTTAAACAAGATCTACTAAACATTCGTGGATTTCTCATGCATAATACGAATAACGACTATTGCATCGATCACATACAAGATACGAATACATCAAACAAAACAGCACATAATCACACACACAAACAAAACCAAGTTCATATCACTCACCTTTTGAATTGTAAAGATCCAACGAAAAGCCTTCTTTTTGCTAGATCCAAATCTTCCTCTTCAGCCACCAAGAGAATAGAAAATATAATAAAATCTGAGTTGTGCAGCGAATGACGGCTGCAAACTCTCTTATATAGGCCGGGAATATCATTTTTAGGGTTTAGGAATACATTTGCAAAATAGTCCTTTCAAAACATAATTTTACATATATAGTTCTTATCCTTGGAAATTCAATAAAAATCATTTAAATTAGGATTTAATAGTAAAATATACTCATTAATCACAATTGGTACAGTTCAAAACGTCCAGAAAATACATTTTGCATTTCAACCCCTAAAAATGTCAATTTTGCAAAAAGGTCCTTCTTTTCTCAAAATTTGCAAATAGTACTAATTAATTTCAGAAAAATCTAGAAAAATACTAAATAAATCCCAAATAATAAATAATGATTTTTCATAAAGGAATCTTAATTTTTCAAACTTCTCAAAAGTCATTTGCACGTGTTTTGCACGTGTACAAAAGATAAATCTTTTAGAAAATATCAATTAAATCCTCAAAATTCATTTAAATTCATTTTCAAATAATAAAAATAATATTTGAAAATACGGGGTTCTACATCACTCCCTCCTTAGAAGAGTTCTGTCCTCAGAGCTACGGCTAATGAGGTCCGAACAACCCACTAACAATGATTGAAAACTCATGGGTAGAAACATAATTCTTAGGAAATGCAGTCACACTAAAAAAAATGCATTCCAACAAAACAAACATATCATACATGCAAAGAATTCAGAAAAGACAAGCTCCCGCTGCGCGACTCTGATAACTTGCCATCGGAAGCCACGCTGCGACAACTACTGAACTTCTGCATCCCACTCTGACATTCTGCTTCATCCTTCCGAGAATCAGTGGCCACTCCCTCCTTAGAAGAACATGACTAAGGATAGCCACCTCAAGACCTGGCTTGGAAATACCTTAAGATCCACCCTAAGACTAGTAATCAATGGGCGACACAATTGCATGCAAGAAAACAGTATCAAATAAAACTTTGTCTTTATTCCATTAAATCCAAATAACTTGTTACATGAAGAAAATACTCAATCCTCAATTATTTCCAAAATAAAGTTTTACTTAATACAAAAGAATAAATTCAAAAATTCTTGCACACACAGATCATATTTCTGGATTGCCCGCATCCTCTTCAGTCAATGCGAACACTCGCCCCTGCTTCGGATCCTTGTCTTTCTCTGCCTTCTCTTTCTTCAGCTGTGGACATTGTGGTCGGATATGCCCTTCTTGACCACAATGAAAACAAGTCTGCTTTGCTAACTTCGGACATTCCCTCCTTTCATGTCCCGTCTTCCTGCAGAAGTAACAAGTCACCACCTGAGTTGTCGGTGCCTTCTGCACTGGATCACTGGACTTGTTCTGCTTCACTGGGAATTCCTTATCACCCTGGTCATCTGCTGGCCTCTTTTTCTTGTTCCCGGTCTCCTGCTTCACCTGGGACTGGTCCATATCTTCCTCGGTCATAGCTGCTCTCCTGACCAGCTTGTCGAATCTTCTGATGCCCAATGGAACCATCCTTGACCTCAATTTTGGCCTCAAGCCCTGCTCAAACTTTTTGGCCCTCTTCGCCTCGTCCACGACCAACTCTGGTGCATACCTCGAAAGCTGAGCAAATTTAGTCTCATACTCCCGCACGGTCATGCTACCCTGCTGAAGGTTCAAGAACTCAGTCGCCTTCTTCTCCTGAACATCAAGAGGAAAGAAACGATCTCTGAACTCCTCCAGAAAAGTTTTCCATGTCAACTGCTGATCTCCCAAATTCCTCTTCAGTGACTCCCACCAGACACCAGCATCTTTCTCGAGCTGCATCGAAACTAACTTCACTTTGCTAGCTGCCGGAGTCTCCGACACTTCGAAGATCGTCTGCATCTTCCTAATCCAATCATCTGCTGCTGTTGGATCAGCTTGCCCCTCAAAGACTGGCGGCCTCATCCTCTTAAAGGATTCGATCTGCTTGATGGGGTCGGCATTCACCAATTCATGTCCAGCTCCATGATTGGGCGGCAGATTCTGCTGCTGCTGAGCTTACTGCTGTTGCGCCACGTTGAATGCCATCAACGTATTCAGTGTTTGATACACCTTGGCGAATTCAGCCTCTAGGTCAGTCCCCGTTCCTCGAGAACTAACTGATCCATCCTCATTGTTGCCACCATTTCTGCCTATGGGTGCAACCATTTTGAATACTGCAAAACGAGGGTAAAGTTAGAGTAACACACACAATTCAAACTCATATCAATGCCCTATGGCAAAACCATAGCCATGCCCCAAGCCAAACATCATGTTTTAACTCTATGTGATAGTCACACTCTAATGTCCACACCTAGGTACTCACTCTCTAGTGTCCACACCTAGGTTGGTTTTCATACTATGTCTATTATTATCATTGAAGCATGCTCTGATACCAAACTGTAGCACCCCGAATTTCTAATATGAGAACTTAGAAAATACGTGGCACTTTCCCAGCGATCCACTTCAATGTAACAATATACATAGACCAAAACTCAAATCATTTTATTCCAAATTCTTTTTACAATAATCTTTTTCAATTGCAGCGGAAATACAACACCTTGAATTAAAACATTCTTTTACAACACTTCTCTTTACAAAATTTACACAAGGCTCTATTACATCACTTATAATCTCTAAAGCTAACTCAAGAATCCAAGCCTCCAAACTCTAAGCAACAACCTGCATCATATGAGGCTAGAGTTGGACCCTAACCCCCAAACTAAAGGGGTCAGCCATAAATGGTGTGAGTGATATAAACAACAAACATAAACAAACAACAAACATAAATTCTCAAGCAACATGTACTGAACAAAAATACATAAACTGAACATGTAATCTGAAACAAGAACGATAGGCCAGTACATGCGTGAACCAAGTCGAGAAACAATACCATCGATCCAATATCCATTAATCAATCACTCTCAAATATGTACAGGTCAACTGTACTGTACAGTCGACTGAGTAATTCAGCCAGTCGACTGTTCACTCCCAAATACCTGATTATCAAACATTCTCAATACCACGGTACGTGTCCAACGATCAATCACTAATAATGCCATAGATCGGGTACCCGGTTATCGATCACTAATAGTGACTCCCAATACCGCAGGGTATGCCCATCTACAAAGACTAAAGATAACATAGATCGGATATTCGGTTATCGGTCACTAATAGTAACTCCCAACACCGCAGATTCTATCCATCTACAAAGACTAAAGATAACATAGATCGGATATTCGGTTATCGGTCACTAGTAGTAACTCCCAACACCGCAGATTCTATCCATCTACAAAGACTAAAGATAACATAGATCGGATACTCGGTTATCAGTCACTCACAACACCGCAGATTGGATACTCGGTTATCGATCACTAACAGTGACTCCCAACACCGCAGAGTATACCAACCCCAGAGACCAATGACTCCCAATACCGCAGAATGTACCCATCTACCAAGAACTAAAGACTTGAAAGAATACTCAAGATTATGAAAAACTCATCCGCACCAGTCGACTCATACTGTAATAAGTCGACTGCCCCGAGAACCAATATCCAAGATTACAAACAAGTACGATAAGTTGACTTATAAAAACATAAGTAGACTTACCAAAAATATAAGATGACTTATAAAAACATAAGTTAACTTACCAACAATATAAGATGACTTATAAAAACATAAGTTAACTTACCAACAATATAAGATGACTTATAAAAAACATAAGTTGACTTACCAACAATATAAGATGACTTATAAAAACATAAGTTGACTTACCAACAATATAAGATGACTTATAAAAATATAAGTTGACTTACCAACAATATAAAATGACTTATAAAAACATAAGTTGACTTACCAACAATATAAGATGACTTATAAAAATCATAAGTTGACTTACCAGATCATAAGTAGACTTATAGAAAATATAAGTCGACTTAAAGGAGACATAAGTCGACTCATAAGAACATAAGTCGACTTATAAAAACATAAGTCGACTTACCAGAGAGAAATTCCAGAAATCTTTAAGAAAATATTTTAAGTGTCATAAGTCGACTTGCAAAGTCGTAAGTCGACTTAAAATGCAATATAAGTCGACTTAAAAGGTCATAAGTCGACTTACCAGAGAAAAATCTAAGATAACTTTAAAAATAAATTCTAAGTGTACCAGTCGACTGAGAAGGGTCTAAGTCGACTGTCCAGAACAGATTTTCAAGAAAAACTAAAGATACAGCAGTAGAGTCGTACCAGTCGACTGAATCGTAGACTAGTCGACTGTCGGCCTACACATTTCATAAATTAGGTCTGAATACGAAAATCAAGACTGGAGTTTTCTAAAGAATCATTGCTTAGGGAATTTACTCGTATTTAGTTAAAAGTGACAATCTCAAGATGATCCACATTATGGATACAATACTAAATTCTCATGTTCTCAATTCCTAAATCTTCCATTAGGGTTTCTCAATTCTTTCACAAATCATAACCAAGATCTGATTATATACACAAGATCCGGATGTTCATACATCCGATCAAACCATACTTGAATCTTAACATGTTTTCGAGCAATAAAGAATTTGTTAAACAAGATCTACTAAACATTCGTGGATTTCTCATGCATAATACGAATAACGACTATTGCATCGATCACATACAAGATACGAATACATCAAACAAAACAGCACACAATCACACACACAAACAAAACCAAGTTCATATCACTCACCTTTTGAATTGTAAAGATCCAACGAAAAGCCTTCTTTTTGCTAGATCCAAATCTTCCTCTTCAACCACCAAGAGAATAGAAAATATAATAAAATCTGAGTTGTGCAGCGAATGACGGCTGCAAACTCTCTTATATAGGCCGGGAATATCATTTTTAGGGTTTAGGAATACATTTGCAAAATAGTCCTTTCAAAACATAATTTTACATATATAGTTCTTATCCTTGGAAATTCAATAAAAATCATTTAAATTAGGATTTAATAGTAAAATATACTCATTAATCTCAATTGGTACAGTTCAAAACGTCCAGAAAATACATTTTGCATTTCAACCCCTAAAAATGTCAATTTTGCAAAAATGTCCTTCTTTTCTCAAAATTTGCAAATAGTACTAATTAATTTCAGAAAAATCTGGAAAAATACTAAATAAATCCCAAATAATAAATAATGATTTTTCATAAAGGAATCTTAATTTTTCAAACTTCTCAAAAGTCATTTGCACGTGTTTTGCATGTGTACAAAAGATAAATCTTTTAGAAAATATCAATTAAATCCTCAAAATTCATTTAAATTCATTTTCAAATAATAAAAATAATATTTGAAATACGGGGTTCTACATACCAAGTAGGTTTTTTACCTCATTCTTAAATTCTTTGAACTTTTCAGATGACTCTGATTTGTGTTTCATCAGATACACAAAGCCATATTTACTGAAATAATCAGTAAATGTAATGAAGTACTGAAAACTTCCTCTAGGCAATGTGTTGAAAGGTCCACGACATCACTATGAATGAGACCTAAAAGATCACTAACCCTTTCATCTTTTCCAATGAATGGAGTTTTTGTCATCTTGCCCAACAAAGTAGGTTCACATAACTCATATGATTTAAAATCATATAAGTCCAAGAATCCATCTTTATTGAGTTTGGATATGAGGTTCTCATTTACGTGGCCCAAACGATAATGCCAGAGGTAAGTTAAGTTCGTATCATTTGACTTGAACCTCTTAGTATTTTTATTACAGACAGATATTTCGAGGTCGAGAATATAAATACAATTACTCAATTGTGCACTACCATAACAGATATCATTAAATAAATAAAACAATATAATTGAAAAATCCTTCTTGTCCAAACCAGAAATAGAAATACTATTCCTAATAATAGCAGGCACAAAATAACAATTCTCTAACTCAATGATAAGCCCAGTGGGCAATGATAAATGACAAGTCCCTACAGCTAAAGCAACAACTTTTGCTCCATTTCCAACTCATAGGTCAACTTCGCACTCAACCAATGATCGACTCCTTTTGAGATTCTGCACATTTACACAAATGTGAGATCCACATCCAGTATCTAATGCCCAAGATGCAGAACTAGATAAATTGACTTCTCTAACAAAAATACCTGTAGTGGAATTCTCACTTCCTTTCTTCTTCTTAAGCTTCTCGTGGTACTTATGGCAGTTCCTCTTCCAATGTCCGGTCTCACCACAGTGGAAGCATGTACCCTCCTTGGCCACCCCACCCTTAGGTTTCAAGGCAGAACTGCTGGGCTTGAAATTGCCCTTGCCCTTCCCCTTGCCATTGGGTTTCTTAATCTGCTTTTTACCCTTGCCTTTATTTTTGTCCTGTTGGACCATCATAATAGTATTTCTGTAACCCCTGTATTTCATTTTTGTGTATTTTTAGAGTGTATTTTTCTTTTGGTGTATTTTTCATTCTTGTATTTTTTTCTGAACCATATATTGGAATTTGTTTTCAATATATATTCGTTAGATTTCATTTCGAGCTCTTTGTGTTTGATTGGGTGTCTCTTCTTTTGTTTCGTTCTTCATTAGTTTTTGTTCTTTCTTCATTTTTGGTTTCGTTCCTTTTATTCGTATTTTATTTTTCTTGGAGGTTGTGGTGGTGATTTGGTTGTCCTATTTTTTTCCCAATCCTTTTATTTGATCCCTAATAAGATTTTTACCCAAAGCCAATTAAAATCCCCAATCCTATTTGTTATCCTATACATTTGTACCTTATTTGAAACCCATTAAAACAAATCCTATTACTACTCCAAATTACCCACAACCCAAATACCCATTAACCCAACTTGTATTTCTCAACCCCAATCCCCATATATATATACATCTCTCTAATGCCTCTCATCCAAACCCTAACCCTAACTTCAAGCATCCCGGCCTCCCTTTCTCTCTCCCTCTCCTTGCTTGCATCCCGACCCGTGCACACCAACCCCGAGCCCAGGCCGAGCTCCTCTCCAGGCCGCCATCCCCTCTCCCCGGCCTATTCTCCTCCCGGCAACACCCACACCCGAGCCCCCGCATTATCCTACACCCGAGCCCTCTTCACCCTATTCCCGATCCCCCTCTTGGCCATCCCGACCACCTCACACCACCACTCAATTCCTCGACTCCTTTTTGTGGTGTTCTTTTGTGGTCGCAAGCCATTATTACCCTCTTGCTTTGTGGGGTTTTGTTCATGTGAAAATTTTCACTCTAGTTGCTTGGATTCGTTGATTTGCGGATTTTCGTTCGTGGGTTTTGCTCCTACTCTTGATTTGCATCGTTCTTCATCTTTGGTTAAGGCACGTAACTTGTACTCCAATTCATTTGTTTGATACAAGTTAATAATACCACCTATAGTGTAGTTTAGTCTAGAGACGACTCTTGTTTGTGTTTTCTTGATGGTTTTTGTCTCTATTGTGAAAATTTGATCATAGATGACTCACGACACAATATGGACATGAAATAACTTAGGTTCTACACATTTTTGATTTTGATTATGTATGTGAGACTTTTGTGAGAATTCGTGATTTGGTTGAGACCCACGTGATATATTCGGTGTGGACATGTTAGTTACCCTAAATTAGGATGTTGGGACACTTAGTAGGCTTGATTTCATGTTTGAATGTGTTTGGATCAATTTTCTTGAATCTATGCTGATTTTGTTCTTAAGGAAAAAATCTGTATTTTGTCGTTGTTTTGTTTTGTTTGCTGTTATCGTAATTTCAGTATAAAACATGAGTTTTAGATAATTTCTTCTATTTTCAAACCCCTCTGATCTTGCTCGATTTTGTTTTCGTATGACTGAGTTATTACTGTTTTACTACAAATGTGTCGATCTTTTCCAGATTCTGTTTTTCGGTAATTTTGATGACAACCCATTTTAAAGAACTATGCTAAATATATTATTTTGATCCAAAACATTGGTCAGTGTTTCCTTATCTAGTTAGGGATTACCCAGAATTTTGTTAAACTTTATTGAAGAGTTTTCTGTGTTGTTTCATGTTCATTTATGAAATCTATACTTTCTGTATTTCGCTCACTGTTCTGTAAAGAACCTTATTTTCACTATGATTCCTTTTACTGTATGAAAAATGTTTGTGAAATGTGAAAGTTCATATATTTTATCTATTTCCATATCCCTTTGGCAGATTTGAATTTTGTTGCACTGGTTGCGAGATATCATAGTTTTCGTACAGCAGTGTTGGGAATTCCAGATTTGCCAAACTCTCGTTTGTTGATGTTTTCTTATTTTTGATGACTAGTCTAACTTTTCTGAAAAATTATGAAACTCTATATTTAGATACTAGACATATAGGGGAATACCCCAGATTTTTCATGGATTTATTTAAGGTGTTTTCATGGTGTTTTCCTATTCTTGAATTTGTTTTCTTGATTTCTAGCTGAACCTATTTTCTGTATTCAAATCAGTATTGAGCCTTGTTTTTGTGAATTAATATATAACTTATTTATATTCGCTGGATTCATGTGGAAGTCTAATTTCCAGATCCTTCGATGGATCCAGATTTGCTTATTTGTAACACTGGGAATCACTGTTTTACTACAGTATAGTCTTGCTGTCCTGAACTTGAGATTTGTCTATTTTAGTCCTTTATGAGATATCTTGCACTCGTACATGTTTATCTTGTAACTTGCACTTGTCACATGATCATGCCATGTTATTCTTGATATATTTTGCATATATACATGCTTGTTTGACATTAATAATAAATAACCAAGCCGGGGTTTAAGGAACAGATCGAATAGTGGATAATTCAGAAATATGTACTCGGAAGGAGATCCACTAATTCTACGTGATTACTTGAGACATGATACATGACACATGATTACTAGATACATGCACGCAAGATACGATACTTGCCACTTGCACAACTTGACACGTGATTACATGATACATGATACTTGAAGCTTGGAGCTCGATTACTTGACTTGTCCCCGAGTATACTGCCCTCTATGGTCCACTATGAAATCTAAAGCGAAACTGTTTGTTGTAGCAACCATGTAAGGTGGGCTGCATGAAGTGCTACCTAGATAGTAATTCACTGCAAGACATGATACATGATACTTGAACCTGATACTTGAACATGATACATGCTTGCTTGATACTTGACTACATGATACATGAGATTTGAAACTTGACACTTGATATATGATTACTTGATACTCGATACTTGACACATGTTTATAAGACACTTGTTTACTTGACTCTTGATGTATGCTTCATGATACTTGATCACATTACCATGCTAGTTGTTTACTTTGACATCACACTTATACCATGTTGCTAGTTAATTTTCCCATGTGCTTGTATCTACATTATAAGTGGCCCATAACTTGCAATTGACGGGTACTTGTGTTTTCTCTTTCCCTCTTTCCTGCATTCGTTGAATTGCAGATTTTGGAGTACAGGTTCCAGATGGTATCAGAGATATGAAGTACTAGTGCTGCATTTTATTATTATTATTTCTTATAGCTTGCTTGAACAATATTGTATTTGAGACTTGAATTTATTCTTGTATTTGGGCAATGTGACCCAAGATATTTGTATTATTCAAATCATGACTATTTGAGATTTATATATTTGGTTTCAAGTATTCTTGTTGGTATTTTGGCTCATTATGTGCATGTGGTTGATTCTTTTGCTTCCGACTCTGATGATTCTTGTGAATGTTGTAAGGATTTCTTGAACAGCTTATGGATGATGGAAATCGTTCGCTGGGCTTTTGTTGCATATCCGTATTCCGTATTCTTTTTGAAAAGCAGGGCGTGACGGAATTTTTAGTGGTATCAGAGCACCAGGTTTGGCTAATATATTAGGCAACTAATATATTGGACAAGCTTGGCTCGAACTGGGATCTGCTCAACATTTCACCAACCATGCATGCATAAATTAATCAAATATTACCAACATTGATCTGGATATAGTCTTATTCCATTCTTTTTTATCCTTTTTTATTTAATTCCTTTTTGGGTATGAATTCATTCTTCTCGTACCCATATTCCTTGATTTTGGTGTCATCCAATTCTTTTCCTTGTCTCTTTTGATTTTTCTATCTTAGGTGTTTTCCTTGAGTGCTCTTTCCCTGCTCATATTCTATTTGATTCTCGCGCAACCCATTCTTTGTCTCCTCTCGATTTGTCGCTCTCCATCTGTTGGAGTGCAGCAACATGTCAGAGGCTTGGAACATTGTGATAGGTGGTGGAGTTGTCATTTGTTCCCGGGAGTGCAAGCAGTGTCCCGTGATTATTGGCAGTGCTGAGTTCAAAGCTAATCTGATTGTAATTGGGATTTCGGGGTTGACGTTTCTGGGTATGGATTGGTTGGGTGAAACCCATGCCGTTATTGATTGCCGTGCCAAGAAAGTTGTGTTCCAGATTCCAGATTGCACAAAATTTGAGTTCCATGCTGGGGAGTCTTCCCTTGGCCGAGCTGCAGTTGATCAGGAGATTTGTGCGATGGAGTTGCATTCAGGCTGTGAGACCGCGCCTTTACTAGTTCGGGATTTCTTGGATGTTGCCTAGCTTACCCCCTAATAGGAAAGTGGAATTCGGTATTGATGTTCAGCCTGGAACAGCAATGATATCGAAGAGTCCCTACAGGATGGCACCGGTTGAGCTGGCAGAGCTTAAGGTGCAGATTCAGCAGTTGCTTGATTTGGGTTTCATCAGACCTAGTGTTTCACCTTGGGGGTGCTCCAGTCCTTTTTGTTGACAAGAAGGATGGTGGTCATCGACTGTGCATGGATTATCGAGAAATGAACAGAGTTACTGTGAAGAATCGGTATTCGTTGCCCAGGATTGATGATTTGTTTGATCAGCTGAGTGGGGCTGCTGCTTTCTCGAAGTTAGATCTTCGTCCTGGATATCACCAAGTCAAGGTGAAGGCTGCAGATATACAGAAGACTGCTTTCAGGACTAGATACGGACACTATAAGTATCTTGTGATGTCGTTCGAAGTTACGAACGTGCCAGCTGTATTCATGAGTCTGATAAACCAGGTTTTCTCTCAGTTCTTGGATAGATTTGTGGTGGTCTTCATTGATGATATTTTGGTGCACTCTGGGAATCAGGAAGACCATGCTGAGCATCTTAGAATGGTTCTGCAAACTTTCAGGGAGAATCAGCTCTATGGAAAACTTAGCAAGCATGAGTTTTGGCTCAACAGGATTTCATTCTTAGGGCACATTATCTTAGGTGATGGTATTTCTGTGGATCCTGCCAAGGTTGAGGCTGTGAAGTATTGGCATATTCCCAAGTAGTTTCAGAAGTCAGGAGTTTTCTCCATTTGGCTCGCTATTATCGGGAGTTCGTCCAAGATTTTTCGAAGATAGTAGGACCACTGACTAAGTTGAATGGGAAGGATCAAAAGTTCTGTTGGTCTGATGAGTGTCAAGGAGCTTTTGTTGACTTGAAGAACAGATTGACGTGAGCGCCTCTGTTGACTATTCCCGATGGTTTAGGTGGATTTATAATTCACTGTGATGCTTCTGGTAAGGGTCTTAGAGCAGTTTTGATGCAGAAGGGTCGAGTCATTGCATATGCATCGAGGCAGTTGAGGCCGCATAAGAAAAACTATCCAACTCATGACTTGGAGTTAGCGGCAGTGATTTTTGCTTTGAAGCTGTGGAGACATTATTTGCTTGGGGACCGAGTGGAGATCTTTACAGACCACAAAAGTATCAAGTACGTCTTCACCCAGAAGGAGTTAAACGTGAGGCAAAGGCGTTGGTTGGAGCTTATGGCCGATTATGACATCAGTTTGCAATACCATCCTGGTAAAGTAAACTTGGTGCTAGATGCTTTGAGTAGGAGACCGACAATTATGTTCTTAACTCTACAGAGGGATCTGTTTGAGCAGATGAACAGGTTGGAGTCGGAAGTTTTGTTGCCGAGTTCTGATCAGAGTTGTTTGGTGCTTCAGCTGCAGTCGTGTCTGGTGGATCAGATTAAAAAGGCGCGGGCTAGTGATGCACAGTTGCAGAGATTTCGAGCTGAGATTGAGTCTGGGTCCAGGACGGACATGGTTATTCATTCGGATGGATCGCTTCGTTTTGGGTCCAGATTATGTGTCCTGGAAGGTGATGTTCGTCAGAGGTTGCTTGAGGATGCCCATCAGTCTTTGTATTCTATCCATCCTTGCGGTACTAAGATGTATCGAGATTTGAAGCTTTATTTTTGGTGGTAGGGTATGAAAAGAGTTGTGGCTCAGTTTGTTGCTCAGTGTTTGATCTGTCAGCAGGTTAAGGCAGAGCATCAGAGAACCGCTGGACTTCTTCAACCGCTTCCTATTCCAGAGTGGAAGTGGGAACATATCACTATGGATTTTTTGACCGCTTTGTCGAGGAGTCCTAATGGTCATAATGCCATTTGGGTGATTGTCGACCATTTGACGAAGAGTGCTCACTTCATTCCTTTTCGTGTCGGTCAGTCTACTAAGAGCCTAGCTGAGAGATATATGCAAGAGATTGTTAGACTTCATGGGCTTCCAGTCAGTATTGTATTCGACAGGGATACAAGATTTAGATCTCAGTTCTGGAAGAGTCTTTAGAACAGTTTGGGGAGTAAATTAAAGTACAGTTTAGCTTGTTAACCCCTGACTGATGGACAGTCAGAGCAGAATATTCAGATTCTTGAGGACATGTTGAGGTCCTGTATGCTTCAGTTTGGTGGGTTTTGGGAGGATCAATTGCATCTCATAGAGTTCTCGTACAATAACAGCTTCAAGCCAGTATTAAAGCTGCTCCGTTTGAAGCACTCTATGGGAAGAAGTGCAGATCGCCAGTGTGCTGGGATGACATTGGTGAGAGGAAGTTGTTGGGTCCAGAGATGATCACCAAGACAGTTGATGCTATTGTTCAGATCAGGAAGCATTTGCAGGCAGCTCAGGACAGGCAGAAGCGATGGGCCGATGTCCATCGGAGAGCTTTGGAGTTTGGTGTTGGTGACCATGTTTTCCTTAAGGTATCGTTGTGGTGCGGTGTCATTCGGTTCGGTGGTGGAGGCAAACTTAGCCCTAGGTTTATTGGACCGTTTGAGATTTTGGAGCGAGTAGGTAAGGTGGCCTATCATCTTGCTTTGCCGCCAGCTTTACCAGGAGTGCACGATGTTTTCCATGTCTCATAACTCAGGAGATATATCCGAGATGAGAGCCATGTGATCGACTATTCTGAGTTGAACATTCGGCCGGATTTGACTTGTGAGATTCTGCCAGTTGCTATTGTGGATCAGCGGGAGAAAGTGCTTAAGAACAAGGTCATCAAGTTGGTTCGTGTTGCTTGGAATCTTCACTCGCATTGTGAGTCGACTTGGGAGCTGAAGGAGGAGATTCAACAGAAGTTTCCTCATTTGTTTGGTAGTTTTTGTTTTGTTCTTTTGGTTGTTTCGGGGTTACCCTATGTATCTTTTTTTTGAATTTCGAGGACGAAATTCTTATTGTTAGGTGGGTAGTATTGTAACCCCTGTATTTCATTTTTGTGTATTTTTGGAGTGTATTTTTCTTTTGGTGTATTTTTCTTTTTTGTATTTTTTTCTGAACCGTATATTGGAATTTGTTTTCAATATATATTCATTTGATTTCATTTTGAGCTCTTTGTGTTTGATTGGGTGTCTGTTTTGTTTCGTTCTTCATTAGTTTTTGTTCTTTCTTCATTTTTTGGTCTCGTTCCCTTTATTCGTATTTTATTTTTCTTGGAGGTTGTGGTGGTGATTTGGTTGTCCTATTTTTTCCCAATCCTATTATTTGATCCCTAATAAGATTTTTACCCAAAGCCAATTAAAATCCCCAATCCTATTTGTTATCCTATACATTTGTACCCTATTTCAAACCCATTAAAACAAATCTTATTACTACTCCTAATTACCCACAACCCAAATACCCATTAACCCAACTTGTATTTCTCAACCCTAATCCCCTTACATACATACATCTCTCTAATCCCTCTCATCCAAACCCTAATCCTAACTTCAAGCATCCCGGTCTCCCTCTCTCTCTCCCTCTCCTTGCTTGCATCCCGACCCGTGCACACCAACCCCGAGCCCAGGCCGAGCTCCCCTCCAGGCCGCCATCCCCTCTCCCCAGCCTACTCTCCTCCCGGCAACACCCACACTCGAGCCCCCTATCATCCTACACCCGAGCCCTCTTCACCCTATTCCCGATCCCCCTCTTGGCCATCCCGACCACCTCACACCACCACTCAATCCTTCGACTCCTTTTCGTGGTGTTCTTTTGTGGTCGCAAGCCACTATTACCCTCTCGCTTTGTGGAGTTTTGTTCATGTGGAGATTTTCGCTCTAGTTGCTTGGATTCGTTGATTTACGAATTTTCGTTTGTAGATTTTGCTCCTACTCTTGATTTGCATCGTTCTTCATCTTCGGTTAAGGCAAGTAACTTGTACTCCAATTCAATTGTTTGATACAAGTCAAAAAACCACCTATAGTGTAGTTTAGTCTAGAGACGACTCTTGTTTGTGTTTTCCATGATGAGTTTTGTCACTATTGTAAAAATTTGACCATAGATGACTCACGACACAATATGGACATGAAATAACTTAGGTTTACCCGTTCTTGATGTTGATCATGTATGTGAGACTTTTGTGAGAATTCTTGATTTGGTTGAGACCCACGTGATATATTCGGTGTGGACATGTTAGTTACCCTAAATTATGATGTTGGGACACTTGGTAGACTTGGTTTCATGTTGAATGTGTTTGGATCAATTTTCTTGAATCTATGTTGATTTTGTTTTTAAGGGAAAAATCTGTATTTTGTCGCTATTCTGTTTTGTTTGCTATTTTGGACTATTTTAAAGTCGGTATCTTAATTTCGATTTAAAACATGAGTTTTAGAGAATTTCGTCTATTTTCAAATCCTTCTGACCTTCCTTGATTTTGTTTTCGTATGAGTGAGTTATGACTATTTTACTACAGAGGTGTCGATCTTTTCCAGATTCTGTTTTTCGATAATTTTGATGACAAATCATTTTAAAGAACTATGCTACATATATTACTTTGATCCAAAACTTTGGTAAGTGTTTCTTTATCTAGTTAGGGATTACCCAGAATTTTGGTGAATTTTATTGATGATTTTTCTGTGTTGTTTCATGTTCATTTATGAAATCTATACTTGCTGTATTTCGCTCGCTGTTCTGTAAAAAACCTTATTTTCACTATGATTCCTTTTAATGTATGGAAAATGTTTGCGAAATGTGAAAGTTCGTATATTTTATCTATTTCCATATCCCTTTGGCGGAATTGGATTTTGTTTCATTGGTTGCAAGATATCATAGTTTTCGCACAGCAGTGTTGGGAATTCCAGATTTTTCAAACTATGTTTTCTTAATACTTTCTTATTTTCGATGACTAATCTAATTTTACTAGAAAATTCTGGAACTTTACATTCAGATACTGGACATATAAGGGAATACCACAGATTTTTCGCAGATTTATTGAGTTTTCATGCTGTTTTCCTGTTCTTGAATTCGTTTTCTTGATTTCTGGCTGAACCTATTTTCTGTATTCAAATAAGTTTTGAGCTATGTTTTTGTAAATTAATATATGACTTATTTATATTTGCTGGATTCGTTTGGAAGTCTATTTTTCAGATCCTTCGATGGATCCAGATTTGGATATTTGTAACTCTGGAAATCACTATTTTACTACAGTATGGTCTAGCTGTCCTGAACTTGAGATGTGTTTATTTTAGTCTTTTATGAGATATCTTGCACTCGTATATGTTTATCTTGCAACTTGCACTTCTCACATGATCATGCCATGTTATTCTTGATATATTTTGCATATATACATGCTTGTTTGACATTAATAATAAATAACCAAGCCGGGGTTAAGGGACAGATCTAATAGTGGATAATTCAGAAATGTGTACTCAGAAGGGGATCCACTGATCCTACGTGATTACTTGAGACATGATACTTGTCACGTGATTACTTGATACTTGCACGCAGGACACGATACTTGCCACTTGCACAACTTGACACGTGATTACCTGATACATGATACTTAAAGCTTGGAGCTCGATTACTTGACTTGTCCTCGATTATACTGCCCTCTATGGTCCACTATGAAATCTAAAGCGAAACTGTTTGTTGTAGCAACCATGTAAGGTGGGCTGCATGAAGTGCTACCTAGATAGTAATTCACTACAAGACATGATACATGATACTTGAACCTAATACTTGAACATGATACATGCTTGCTTGATACTTGACTACATGATACATAAGACTTGAAACTTGACACTTGATACATGATTACTTTGTACTCGATACTTGACACATGTTTATAAGACACTTGGTAACTTGACTCTTGATGTATGCTACATGATACTTGATCACATTACCATACTAGTTGTTTACTTTGACATCACACTTATACCATGTTGCTAGTTAGTTTTCCTATGTGCTTGTATCCTACATTATAAGTGGCCCGTAACTTGCAATTGACGGGTACTTGTGTTTTCTCTTTCCCTCTTTCCTGCATTCGTTGAATTGCAGATTTTGGAGAACAGATTCCAGATGGTATCAGAGACATAAAGTACTAGTGCTGCATTTTATTATTATTATTTCTTGTAGCTTGCTTGAATAATATTGTATTTGAGACTTGGACTTATTCTTGTATTTGGGCATTGTAACCCATGATATTTGTATTATTCAGATCATCACTATTTGAGATTTATATATTTGGTTCAAGTATTCTTGTTGGTATTTTGGCTCATTATGTGCATGTGGTTGATTCTTTCGCTTCCGACTCTGATGATTCTTGTGAATGTTGTAAGGATTTCTTGAATAGCTTATGCATGATGAAAATCATTCGGTGGGCTTTTGTTCCGTATCCGTATTCCGTATTCTTTTTGGGAAGCAGGGGCGTGACAATTTCCCTTACTAATGTTCTGCTCAGTAGTTCTCAACATGCTTAGCAGTTCTGGAAGAGGTTTGTAATTTCATTCATGTTGTAGTTCATGACGAATTGACCATAACTTTCCGGCAACAATTGCAGGACCAAATCAGTGGCCAACTCTTGATCCAAAGGGAAACCAAGCCTTTCAAGGTTCTCTATGTACCCAATCATCTTGTGCATAGGAGTTCCAACAGGGCTTCCCTCTGCCATTTTGCACTGAAACAGTGTCTTTGAGACTTCAAACCTCACATGCCTAGTCTGCTCTTGATAGAGCCTCTTGAAGTGTATGATCATATAGTAGACATGCCATGTTCTTATATTGCTTCTAAAGCTCAGAGTTCATGGTGGCTAGCATGAGACAACCAATGTCAAAGTCGTCATCTTGATGCTTCTTATGAGCATCCTTTTTGGTGCGAGGGGCATTTGTAGCAGGTGGCTCAGGAATATGCTGCTCTAGAACATCCAATTTTTTCTCATGCCTAAGGATTATCATTAGATTTCTGTAGCAGTCTAGGAAATTTGTCCTAGACAGTTTGTCCTTTGCAGGGACAGATCGCAATGATAGGTTATTTGATGTGTTGGATGCCATGGTAATCTATCAATAGAAATATGCAAAGTAAATATCATTTCATTGAAATATTTAACAGCAATATGCAAAGAAAGAAATATTTAATCATCAAAAGTAATATACAGAGTAAGTATCATGACATTGAAATATTTAATAAGTTTTTTATTAAATGTACCTCATATTATTTTTATTCAAATCAATGACCTTCATCATTGACTCAGAAAATCTCATCTTAAGATTTTCTAGTAGGTCAAGACCTATATTTCACATAGTTTTAAGTCAGCTTTTGCTGGTCACCCAAAATTTAGTCATTTAGGTAAGAAACACTTTACAATTACATCATATGCAACTCTTGGACAGTTGGGTGAATAAACTCTATACCTTTAAACTTTCAATCCTATTGAAATAGCTTAGTTAAGTTAGACCCAATGGTTGACAATTAAATATTACTTTTACCTCATCGTATCTCAGTAGGATAGATAGAGGCACCCCGATTTAGCAGACCTACACTTAATCGGTCCTAGCCTAGACTAGTGCCATGCATTGGAAGACATCTTATTGCGACTTAATATTTACTTTGAGGGATTTTGTTATTTTATTTGATCTCACCATTTATCATCCATTAGCATACAACTAAAATAATGCATCTAATAGAAAATTAAAAGTATAAAATATATGTGACATGGTTGTGGCCCTAACACATTAATTCTCCCAAGCCAATGGGAGTATCAAAATCTAAACGAAAAGATTATACCGTCTTCTCCTAGCTGCTTCCCAATCTTGTCCTTGTCTGGTTGTCAATTTCTAGCATTTTCAGTGAGATTACATTTACATTTAAAGAAATAATGTACAATCGGAGTGTAGAGAGAAAGGATTACATTGAGAATATAGAGAGAAAGGCACGACACGTAGGCCATATTCAAAATACCAAAATATAAAGTATACATCACAGAACATAAACCATGCATCACAGAACTAAGGCCACAACCACACACCATGCATCACATAACATAATAAACAATGAATATGTTGTTATGATTTTATTTAGTTTATTTAAAAAGGGTTGGTTTTCGGGGATTCAATATTGCCCTACATAAAGTTGACACGGGAGCAAAAATTTGCCTCATCATCCCTTGCCACCGCCAGAGCATGAACTCTTCATGTTTTAAGAAACCCTAACGCCACTGCAAACGATGCAGGTGCATTAAATCTTCATGCTTTAAGAAACCCTAATGTCACTGAAAATCACGTCTTACTGCTCCAGGGTTTTAATGGTTCCAAGCCGAGGGCTACCTTGGTATGTAATCTATGTTAACAACCAATACATAAACGAATCCTAATATTACAACTGTTGCAATAATTATATCACATATGAATCTTTCTTCCAAAGTGCAAACATATCATGGATAATCACATCATACATAACCGAATTATGGTTTTGCATGTGGCTCTGATACCACTGTTAGATTTCGAAGGCAATCTCAAATAAAATATACAGTGAAAAAATTACAAAAAAAAAAATCGAAACCAAGCCATGGATCCAAGTGAAAACCATAAAATGTGTTGAGGAGTTATCCCTTAAAGATGGATCTGTTGTCTCCACAGTAACCCAATCACAGCACTGCAATATTGCGGTGCCTCTACGGTATCCACACTGATGGAACAAAAAATGGCTCTCCCTCAGACCGCGGTGCTAGCTACGGGAAAAGGATGTTCCTCCTCACGATCTCTCTTTCTCACTTTCTGTGATGGCTAGGGTTTTCAACGTGTGTCTTTTTTCACAGATACATATCATATATATAGGTACAGAAAGCCAACCCTAAGAGAGTAATGAGGTTGTTGGGCTCACAATCTGACCTTGGTCAGATTCGTGTGTAGGACTTTGAAATTTAGTTGACCCATTTAATCTGATTAAAACTCCAACCAATGTCATGAGTTCAAGTCTTACTTGGATCCCTAATTAAATTCATCTTATGAATTTAAATCCCAATTTCGATCCATTCTAAGTGTGTGACCCTGTAGGTTTCCATTACATTGACAATAATACTAGAATCACTGCTACTCAAGTAATGGGAATGTCCATGATTTGACATAACCTATCCTTGACCAATGATACCATGTAGTCTAGTCCCTTTGTCCAGATATCTTAATTGACCATAAGGCATAGAGCGTGTCACCTTTGTATAGTTCAATCTTTGGGTTCTTGATGTCCGAGTAAACTTACTAAAACAAACAAGGTCAGTATCTCATATTAACTCATTTTGATCTCATTTGAGCACGGCCATGCATTTTGCAGTCTCACTCAATCAAGGGGCTTGTAGATATCGCTCCTATTATATAAGAGGGACAAATTCTATCTAAGTCACTCACATTCCTCCGTATGATTTGTAGTATATCCAATAGTCAACTTTATAATGACCTTATTACAGGCAACATTTGACGACATTAAAACATATAACTTCTCATGTAGGAAACTGTAGTGACTTCAAGTTAAAGGACTACGCACACCATGATCACTGTGAGAACCGCTTATTACACTCACGTAACGATCCATGCAACGTTCTCATATTTGATCAGTCTAGTACATTATTATCATTACTCTAATGTGTACCCATGTGAAATTTGATATCTCATATCCATGACCTGTGAGATTGGTCATCAGTCTATGCACACACTAATCTTTATGTATCATCGTTGTCCTAATTCACAATAATACTTAACTAGACATTTAAGAATAGTGTTCTGATTTTAGCCAATAGGATCTCACAATGAAGTCATGCACTTGATATCCCATGATATTGAACTTACTATTCTAAGGACTTCATTATATTCATTTAATTCACAATAAATAACACAATAAATGAAATACCTAAATATGAAATAAATGTCATGATACAATGTAAACTAGTAATGTCAATACACAACTAACCACTAGGGCATACACCAACAACTACTTCAGGAGCTACTTCTTCAGAAGCATCATGAACTCTCTCTACAGAATATGCTACTTCAGGAGTTACTTCTTCAGGAGCATTAGGGTGTGTTATGTTATTCAATCTCTTCTTTGAGGGAGCTGAATCTTTAGAACCTTTAGGTCTTCTTATATGGAACTGTTTCATTTGCTGTTTTATTTGGTTCTTTGGGTACTTCAATGATTCACGTCGTTTTTCTGGAACGAGGCATTTATCTTCCTTTTTCTCCTCCCATAACTGTAGGAATATTATCTCTATTCCTATGGGTACACAAAAATCATTGAAGGTCTGTGAGGTAAATTTAGCTGTATTGTCTAGTCTTATTAATTCGATAGCTTATTCAGAGAAATTGATGATTTGGGTCAACAGACTAGAAAAATGTGTTCTAATTGAAGCACCAAGTAATACCATAAAGTATCTAAAAATACAATAAATTACCAGTAGAGGAAAACATAAATATTCATCAATAAATTCGAAAGAAATATTGTCCCAAATCATAAGTGTTAAAAACATAGTTCCAAAAATATCAACATAAGCCATGAAGTCTCAATGTCAAGTAATGCAATTTTAAATAAATAAAACAAAGTTACTAATAATCCTAAAAAATCTGCAGATGTCAAGTTTGTATATATATGACTAACAATGTCACACCCCACTTCCCAAAATACGGAACACAAGTACGTAACGTAGACCCAGCGAATGATGTAAACACCATCCATAAGCTGTACCAGACTAACTCAGCAATAAGAACAACAAAGTACAACCACGCAGGAAATATAACCACATGAATCAGAGATAAATTTCAATAATAAATGAAATAATCCAACAATATAAATATCCAACATCTGGGATCAAAACAAACTACGGGTCATAAAGCCCAAACAAAGTACAAGTCATAACAATATTCAAGAATAATAAATCTAGCAGCAAATAAAACTAAGCAACGCAGACTGGTTCCGTCTTTAGAAACGTTGCTCACCAATTTCTTCGGGAACAGATCCTTCGGTACCTGTAAAATCTTGATCTAAAAATAAAGAAAAGAGTGCCCTTAGAGCAAGTCGTGGGCAGCAAGTAGAGGAAACAAAGGATAAAGGAAAGCATGAATATCAAAGAATAAGGACATGGTCAAAGACAAAGAACAAAGCAAAGAGTAGGCAATAATATCAAAGTTCTATAGTAAATCATGCATGTAATGAGTGATGTCAGGGTCAAGCAGGAAAGACAGTTTATTAATCATTTTATTAGCCTATCTAGTGCACGTACTACTGAGTCCCATATCACAAGTTCGGCGCAAACACACAGTGTACGCTTTAGACTGATGGTGAGTTCTCGGTCCATGTACTCCGTCTAGTAATCAGTATTTCATGTTCAGGGACAGTAATTATCAGGCGGTGTTATATGGCCATCAGTACAGGTCAGTACAAGTCAGGCAGTAGGGCCCGACTGAGTACAGTTTCCGATCGTTCACTACCAAGTCTACCCATGATACCCTGGCTTTTTATTAATTCATTTTCATCTTATGTGAGCATGCAAGAGGGTGTCAATGTTGTAATATACTAAGTGTTCTAAGCGCTACAGATAAAGCATGAGGCAAACACATCAAATAAGCACAATTCACATAATCAGGATAGCATGACCTTGTTGTACTAAAATACAGGTTACGGTCACTACAAAATAGCAAATCTAAATCTGCCGGTAGGTCTAGAAAGTAGACTTCTACACAGTTCCAGCAAATATAATTAAGGCATATAAAAGATATGGGAACAAGGGTGAAAACTCTATTTTATTCAGGTTTAATGTCCAGGCAGCATGCAGTAAGTTGTGTTCAACTATTTATTTTAGGTCAAAGAACTCATTAATAAAATCTATAAAAATTCTGGGTTATACCTATACATGTCTAGGTCCAGTCTAATTTATTTCATATTTTTCTTTTACTGTTAATAGGGTCAAATAAAATATAAAATAGTAGGATACGCATTAAATTGGGAGTCTGAAATTTCTAACATGGCTGTACTAAAATGTTGATATCTAGAAAATTACCTTGCGAAACTTAGATCCGTTAAAAGGATGTTAAACTAGACATCAGGGACTAAAAATTTATGTATGTGAAGAAGATTCAAATTATGACATTATCATGGGTGAAAATCTGATTCAAAGTAAGCAACTAAAAATTCAGAAAATTGTCTTGACATGAATAGGAAAATAAATAAATCATATGATCACATATATCACGCAAATTAGTAATCAAGTGAATCCTAAGTGTCAACATGCAATTTCTAAGATTTATGATACAATTATCATAGGCATGGTATCAATTTATCGATCAACTTCAATCTAGCACATACAATTTAACATGTCCAATTGTCAAGCAATCCTATGCACGAATCTAGTTATTTAAAAGTGCATATGCATGAAACAATGGGGACTAGGTTTTAGATTAAAGAGATAGCACGATGTTAAGAGTATGTCGGGTTAGTTCGTGTAAACCCTCGATAAACTTAACAGAATAGTCAAAAGCAGTTTGATAACAAAATGGACGGGATCTACTTGAAGAGATCAAATAAACTTGAACAGAATAAAATGCTAGTTCAAGAAGAGACTTGCCTGTTATATGGCAGATTCAAATAATAAGAATAACTGGATCAGAATCCCAAGTGATACTCCCAAAAACAGGTACGAAATACATGCGAAGAAATCCAAGCAAACAAATCCACAGCAGCAACCAAGATCCCCACACCGGATCGGTCCAAAATAGCAAACAGGGGGATCGGATCTGCTGTGCCCAGAACACCGAACAGCGGGTCCCACCAATCACACCACATCTCCACACCGGATTGGCCCAAACACAGAACAGCGAAACCAGATTCGATGTGCCAAAACACAAAACAGCAAAATCAACCAATGGGCCTCCTTCTTCAACCTCAGCAAGGAGAGAGAGAGAGAGAGAGAGAGAGAGAGAGAGAGAGAGAGAGAGAGCACGACAACTGTGGCGGCGACTGCGACGGGGCGGAGCGATGTCGGCACCACTGCGAAGACTTCGTGTAACGCCCCGAATCCCAAATACACTGAATTCGAGATGTTCTACAGGATCTTTCCGCTTCCTTTACTACAATTTTATAAGGAAATTTAAACTTTTCACTTTACATCAGAGTTTACATCAATATTACACTTTACATTGCACAGCAGAAGTAAAATTTACAACAATGAAACAAATGTACAACAACATTGAATAATCTTTAAGCATTTGTTCCTCTTTAATCTGTATCAAGCCATTTACCTACAAATAAGACTGTGGGTACGTCAGTTTATTCAACCGACGATCATTATACATGGCAATCCTCTCTATGTCGGAAATAGTATAACTTATTTTCCATATTTAGCAAACACAAACTTGTCACATTCAAACTAAAGGGACTACCCTATTGATGTCGTGTTGTGATTGTGCACTTAGTCCTTAATGCAGTTATTTATATAATATGACACTAATGCACACTTGTTCGGATTCTATGCATCCCATACTACATAGGTCCGAGGGCAAGCCTCTTAATCGTTCTTCATCTTTGTAGGGTTCAATCCCTCGCCGTGACTTAATCTACTACTGTAACTATGATGAGTATCCTAGATGATCTATAAGTACAAGCTCGTGTACAGAAAATTCTGGAGGGGAATCCCACGCCATGTCTTGACTCATCAAGCATGCATTCTGTGGCAATTCAGCCTCACTTCATGGCACACGATCCTCTTGCAGTCACCAAACATCCCACAAGCATGGCTAGAGTCCGATCATTACTGAGTTGTGCCCACGCCATGTCTTGACTCATCAAGCATGCATTCTGTGGCTCACACACCCGCACCTTAAACCCTAGTTCTCATACTCGTGTTTTTCTCTCACTTTCATCACATCTTCACTATGCACTAATCCTTAGTTTTTATTAGAATCATGAACAAAAATCAAAGCTCTAGAGTTAGCCTCTCTACTAAACCGGACTTATTGATTCATTCAAACATGACCAACCTTGGTCTTTCATTTCAATTTTTCATTTCATTTCTTTCCAAATGCCGGGGGAGACTTAGCTACTTTTTCGTTTCAATTCCAATTCACAATTTCCAAAATGAGCATTTCCAATTCATAAATTCATTATGTTGAGTTATCATACTCAAATAGCATTTCTCTTTTCCAATCATGATTTCTAAATTGTTCAATAGTCCATAACTATACATGAATTTTACTTATTCATCATGAAACTCATGAATTGTTATTTTCACATTAAAACCCACATCACTAGTATTTAATCAAGATGGATATTCACGCATCATAATTTGTCACACTATTCTCCAACGAGAATAATTCACATTTCATAGTTGTCACATTATTCTCAAATGAGAAATACTTTACATCACTAATGAATATTCACCATTCATATTTTTCATACTATTCTCAATTAGGAATAAATCACATCCATCACATAATATCACTTCAATCTTTACTATATTAATCTTCTAATCCTTCATTTCAAGTTCTTTTTGCAGGGTATAATTTTTCACAAAGTATACATATAGAACCATAGTTCTATTTATGCATTTTATTCTCAAAGCATAGTTTATTTCATGCAAATAATTCCCAAATTATTTTTATAAAGTCCCTTATATTTTTAGAAGAATAACCATATTTTTCTCATAATTTTTTGAGCACTAAAACCCTAAAAAAAAATTGTTTTTCAATCTTGCCGAGGACAAGATTCGAACCCAGCACCACAGAGAACCCAACCGAAAGCCACAACCACTAGACCGAATGCTACTGGCGTCATAAAGAGACGCTGAGAGCCATAAGAGCTCTCGGCTGCTGCTATTCTTGTTTAAAAAAAAACGAAATAAAAGTATGGCGACCAGGGATTCGAACCAACAACCTCATGAGACCCAGCTGCACACTGTAGCGGAAGAAAACCCCCGACCACTTGAGCTACGTGCTCAAGTTGTCACTGGTATAATTCCAATTTTATTTAACCCATACTCTTTGTTATTTAGAACATTTCGATGTTCAACTAATCCCCATTTCATTTGGTTTTCATAAAAATTACTGTACAACTCAAGATTAATTCTTCCTCACATAATTTACATACCAGTATGAGCAAAATAATTTTTGTAATAATTAAAACATATTTTCATGTAACTAATTCGAATTCCACATTATAATACTACATTTCTTCTTCTTTCGACATTTCTTCGCATTTAGCATTCTAATCTCTTTATCAATAAATTTTCACCTTAATTCTCTGTCTTTAACCATTTACCCAACATGCAACACGTATTTTAAATTATTCATGCCCATATTAACACAAAAGATCTATTTAGCACAAGAAATGGTATTATCAAACTACTAACTTTTGTGAGTAATTCTTGATAGTAATAAATGTGTTTTTATCAATCAATCCATGATTCTAATCAATTCACATACAACTTAAATAATAGAAGCACATATAAATTTGTATATCCACATTTCAATCATTCAAGAAGTCATTTTCCCAATTAAAGTGTGCTCTTCTTAATCATTTTCATGCTTCATTCATTCATATCTAACATGCATTTCTAATTTAGAAATAGGGAAAATATACCCACCTTGTATGGAGAGAAAACACAATTAGCAACTCCCTAAACAAAAGTCCTTGCAACCGAATACTTCTCCTCCTAGAAGCGCGCACACAAGCCAAGCCCGAGCACCCAAACCGTGAGCTCCTCCTTTGCTAGCCGGCCTCTCCTTCTTTGATTGAAAGCAAGCACAACTCCCACACACAACTCAATCTTTTAACTCACAAAAATAACTACTAGATAATGTATAATAGACTATAAGTTTGGAAGAGAATAGTTTTGCACAAGAATAACTAGCCATGGGGGGGTATTTATACTAAAAATCAAGGAGAATGGAGGGCTAGGATCAATTGGTTGGTTGTAAGATGGAAGGCTAGGATGCAAGTAGGAGTTGCAATAACTATCCACAACCAAGTAACCACCACACCATGATCACCACTCAAAAATTTGGGTTTCCCTCCAAAGAATGCAACCAGCCTACATAGGAGAGTGCATTTTGCACGTGTACGCGTAGTGCACGTGCATGCAACTAGGCCCAAAAATTGTACATAAAATTTTTGTATAAAAATAAAATAGTCTTTAAATTGTATTCTACATGACAAGTTGTATAAAAATTGATTAATCCATGGGCTTTAGTTTATGGGCCAAAATACTTATTATAAAAATAATAAATTTAATTAACTTTGGGCTTTTAAAAGAAAAGGCTTTTTTGTCTAATTGAAAGAAGGCTTTTGTATAAAATAATTAAAAGCACATATTTAAATATCTATACTCGCCATGATGGAAATATTTATCAAAAAAAATATTGCACGTGCACACTACGTGCAAAATGAATAATTTATTATTAAATGAAAAATTAGGGCATTACACTTCGGTACCATGATCGGGAAGCGACGGCGGCGAAGGCAACCTCGATGACGGCGAACTCTGTTTTTCGTTGGAAATAGAGATGTGACGACGGCGACGATCGGGGCTTGGATGGCGATGCTAGGGGTCTTCGGTGGAGCGGCGAGGGACGACGGTGACAATGGTGGGGTGCACGGAGAAGGGTTGGGGCGACGGTGATGGGTTAAGGGCGATGGTTAAGGTTCGGTGGATTGGGTGAGCAGTTGGCGACTAGGATGGGGTGACGACGGGGACGGTGGGATGGTGGAGACGAGGGGGGTCGATGAGGACGAAGGTGGTAACAGAGGTCGAAGGTGATCGGAGATGGGAACGGGGATAGGGTTTGATTATGGTTGTTGGTGTTTTGAAGGGAAATAGAGAGATAGAAGGAGAGGGGTGAGGGATCGGGGAGAGAGAAACAATGGAGAGAGAAAGGGATTATTAGGGTTTAATTAATAGGGTATATATATAGGGATCAAGAGTTATGTTTTTGGGTTGAGATTATGTGGGTTCTGGGTATTAGTTTTGGCTCCAATAAGAGAAAAATGAATGCAATGAGATGAAATGAACACAAAGGAGAACAAATCAGACTCAAAATAGAAAGAGCAAAATTGCAAAGAGAACAGAATCCAACCAAAAGAACACAGATTGATCAAGAGAAAACAAAAGAACCCAAAAAAGACAAAATGTAATATAATAAAGGAATCCAAATACAATAATAAAAAGGAAACAAATTACAATAAAATCCGAAAATAGGGCTTACAAGTCCTACCACCTTACAAGAAGAATTTCGTCCTCGAAATTCATATAAGAGGTACATAGGGCAAACCCCGAAACAAACAAAACAAAACAAAGCAAAACAAGCACTACTCAAACAAATCAGGAAACCTCTCCCGAATCTCTTCCTCTAACTCCCAAGTAGACTCCCCTGGCGAGTGAGGATCCCATGAAACTTGGACCAACTTGATGACTCTATTCTTTAGCACCTTCTCTCGATGGTCTAAGATAGAGACAGGTCAAATTTTACAGGACAAATCCGGCCTCACAGACAAGTCTGAGTAGTCAACCACATGACTGTCATCTCTGATGTATTTCCTGAGCTGAGAAACATGGAATACATCATGGACACCCGCTAAAGTTGGCAGTAGCACGAGTCTGTAAGCTACCTTTCCCACACGTTCCATAATATCAAATGGACCGATGAATCGAGGACTCAACTTGCCTCCACCGCCGAAACGGATAACACCTTTCCAAGGCGATACCTTGAGGAACACATGCTCACCTGCCTCAAACACTAGAGGTCTCCAATGACAGTCAGCCTACCTCTTCTACCGATCCTGAGCGGCTTGCAAATGGTTGTGGATCTGAGCCACGGCATCAACTGTCTTCGTGATCAACTGAGGACCTAAAAGCTTCCTCTCGCCGATATCATCCCAACAGATTGGCAATCTGCACTTATGCCCATACAAAGCTTCGAATGGAGCAGCATTGAGACTTGCCTGGAAACTGTTATTATAAGAGAACTCGACCAAGTGAAGATGATCCTCCCACGAACCTCCAAACTGAAGAACACAGGATCTCAACATATCTTTTAGGTTCTGAATTGTCCTTTCTGACGGCCCATCCGTCTTAGGATGGAACACAGTACTGTAGCTCAACTTAGTACCGAAGCTCCTTTGCAAACTTTCCAAGAACTGAGACCTGAACCTCGTATCTCTATCCGATACGATGCTGACAGGAACTCAATGTAGACGAACAACCTCCTGAACGTACTGCTCGACCAAACTCTCTGTGGACTGACCCACACGGAAAGGAATGAAGTGAGCACACTTCGTCAGCCGATCCATGATCACCCAGATAGCATTATGACCTTTAGGACTCCTCGGCAAAGCTGTGACAAAGTCCATCGTGATATTCTCCCACTTCCATTCAGGGATAGGAAGGGGTTGCAAAAGTCTTGTGGTCCTCTGATGCTCCGCCTTCATCTGCTGACAGATTAGGCACTAGGCGACGAATCGAGCCACATTCCGCTTCATACCATGCCACCAGAAATGATGTTTCAAGTCCCTGTACATCTTGGTACCACCAGGATGAATAGAATACGGGAGCCAATGAGCTTCCTCAAGTAGCTTCTGCCTGACTTCTCCTCTAGGTACACACAACCTGTAATATTTCAGACGGATATTATGTTTATATAATTATTAATTTATTATTATTTTATTTTTATCGAAATATTTTTGGTGGATATCACCCGGTTTTGTTAAAATATATTATCTGTATATATATATCAGTCTGTCTGCATCGGTGTTGTATTAAATTGGTATTGTAATCTTCCGAGTCGATAATAAAATTTATTTTATTATTATTTTCGGAATTAATTTATTTTTATACAGATTATGCAATTTAACAAACGGAAACTATCGGTATGCATATATATGTATACGTATGCGTATAGTATCGATTTCGTATGTTTGTACAAATTGTGTTGTGTATAATTTTAGACAAAAATATCTCTTTTGTCATGATAAATCAATTTGCATAGCTAGGTTTTATTTGGAAGATTAAACCTAGGATTAAAGATACATAAGAGTTTAAGTGTTCTTCAAGAAGCTCTTTCTCCTCCACCTTACCCCTCCCACCATACCTCCACCTCACCACTTCCCTATCCCCTAGCATGGCCGGCCTTGATTACCCCAAGGTGGTTTTTGCAAATGTTTGGGTGTTTTTACACTTCTCCCCTTCTCTTCCACCCTATAAATACCCCCTCCCTCATCTCTTGTCTCATTTTTACAAGAACAAAAAAAAAGAGAGGAAAAGAATGAGAGAAAGCCTTAACTAGAGAGTTTTTCCCTTGTAGGTTTCCCTTGTAGGTTTCCATAGGAGTTCCATAGGAGCTAAGGAGGAGGAGAAGGAGCTTATACTAGTTCTTCCTTCAAGAAAAATCAAGGTGGGGGTTTCTTTAACCTTATGGTTGTGTGTTTTGTTTTCCTTTGTTGTGTATGTTGTTGAGTTGTTTTTGTTCTTTTTGTGGTGTTGTGTTGTTGTTCTCTTTGTTGTGTTCTAAAACAACTTGGACTAAGTCATAAGCATAAATAAGGTTGTAGGGGATCAAAATGGTCCCATGAAAGTACTGATGGTAGAACTTAAGTAAATAAACATAAAGATTGAATCTTTAGCATGTTGTAATTATTGTTCTTATTGTTGTTATTTTTGTTAACTAAACTTGGACTAATGGACATAAGCATATGGAGATTGTGTACATACCCATCTTTGGATTGTAGAACTTAACTTGGACGCATGGACATAAGCATATGAAGATTTGTGTACATACCCATCTTTGGGTTGTAGAACTCAAACAAGGACTAACCAACTTAAGCATATGAAGTTGTGTAGTAGAAATAATTACTTACCCATTTTAGGGTTGTAGACTATTAAAAATAAAGCTTTATTTGTTTATTGCTCTCTACTTGTTAATTATCAAATCTTGCTAATTTTTGTTTATAAAAAGGGTGAACCTCATTGTATGTAGGAACTAAGAGGTTAAAGAAAAGAAGGTTGTAATAAGTAGGACTTGTAATTTTGTTGTAGTTAATTTGTAGTTCATAAAGTTAGATTGTTGTAATAATTCAATACTTGTAACTCATAAAGAGAAGTAGTCTTGTAATAGCTAGTAATGATCCATGCTTAAGTGTAGAAAAGATCCATGTTTAAATTGTAGTAACCATTCATGCTTAAGTTGTAGCTCATACTTAAATTGTAGGAAAGCTTTATGCTTAGATTGTAGTAAATATTCATGCTAAGTTATAGTAAGCTTCATGCTTAAGTTGTATCCATGCCTGAGTGGGATAAAGATCCATGCTTAAAATAGTAGTAGATATCCATGCTTAGTTGTAGTAAATATTTATGTTAAATTGTAGTAAATACTCATGTCTAAGTGTAGCAAATATCCATGCTTAAGTAGTAGTAAAGAAACCATCATGTTGAAGTTGTGTAAAGAAGCCATGCTTGTTTGAATAGTATTTTGTAGCCTTCTAGTTAAAGGAACTCATACTTAATGTGTATATGGGTTAGAATAATGTGTATGCAAAGTTTGAAGTGGTAGAACACAAATTAGAACCATAAAGATTTCGATTTTTGTTGTTGTAGGGTTGATTTTATTTAACTAGGTTAAATGTAGAATTTTGACTCAAAATTTATGTGGGAGGTTCTCCTAGGTGTTAGTAGTGTGCTGTAATTTTTATACATTTTTCGGAGTCATTTTGATGGGTTAAACGAGCGTTTCCCCCACAACAGCGAGTCTCAGGTCAAAACATTGAGCTCACTGTTTTGGGGTTAGCGTCGCAGTAGCTTCGAGGGGCTAGAACTTGGGTTTCCTTGGGAAATTTGAGGTTCGGACCAACTAGGGAGTTGTAGTAGACATCCTCCCCTTTCCGAATGGACCTCTCAGGTTAAATTCCGATAAGCGGAGTAGGAGTTATACTTATTACAAAACACAGCAGCCAGATTGCACTTGAAACTTGCTATTTTGCTTCTTGATGTTTTATAGTGTCTTACTGGTTGAATCTGAGGTTCGAACCAACTAGGGAGTTGTAGTAGAGACTCTCTCTTTTCGAATTGACCTCTTGGGTTAAATTCTGATAAGTAGAGTAAGAGTTATGGTCTTCGAGAAATACGGCAACAAGCTGTTTGACAGGGTGCTTGCTATTTTGGTTCTTTATCATTTTTGAGGGTTTTACTTGATGAATCTGATATTCGGACCAACTAGGGAGTTGTAGTAGAGACTCTCCCCTTTCTGAATTGACCTCTAGGGTTAAAAATCGATAAGTGTAGCACTGGTTGCTTCTAGGCTGTTGGAAGGCCTTTATGTCGCTTTTTGGGCTTCTCATTGGTAGAAGCCTATTTTAGACTGTTAGTGGATTCTTCTGTTACTTCTAATTATAGAAGATCAAGAGCTGCTAGTGAGCACGTTCGGTTGCTTTTAGGATGATTACCTGTATGGCTGTTTCCATATGTAGGTTGTTGTCTCGTACGAAGTTCTTTGGGCTCGTATGTAGGTATTGTCTTAAATAAGTAGGCTATGAGTGGATCCGAGGAGATCTTGTGAAATCTAGGTTAAGACTTGGTTAATTGTGTCGACAAATTGTTGCACTCTCTAGAAGAGGGACATGTACGGTGCTTTTTCAAGTCGAGTTGGAAGCACAGTGGCATGTCTCGCTTGATTGGTTAGAAGAGGGACACGTTTGGTGCTTTTCATGTCTAGTTGGAAGCACAGTGGCTTGTCTCGCTTGTTTGGTTAGGGTTAGTGACATCGTTAGGGTAGTAACAGTTACTTAACCATTTTTATCTATAAATTGCCAAATGGTGAGAGTTGGTGTTAGGGGTAATACCCTATAATCCGACTTCTCCTATAGGCTGACATTAGGAGGTGTTATTGGGATGTATCCCCTGTCAAAGGAATACGGGCAGTGATTTTTTATGATGAGTTAGGAGCACAGGTTCCGTATCTCGTCTGTTGATTCCTGAATATGCCATGATAAGAACATGAGGTTTTCCTAGGGAAATAGACCCTACGATTCCTAAGGTTCTATGCCTTCTCATGATGAGTTGAGGGCACGGAAGAAGGTTGACGAGTATCTTGTAGTCCGTGTTGGTTTTTGGAGGGGGGTCCGGTGCAACCGGGCAATAGTTGCAAATGAGAACACCACTGTTGAATGCAGTAATGGAACTAAATCGTACCTGCAACTTCGCCAGTCATGTAGTATTGTGTCAGGAACAAGATGGGTACAAAGTAGAATTCATTGCGCAGGTTAAAATCCCTATATATGAAGAAACAGCTTGTTATGGGGCGTATGTGGTATGGGACACATACTGTTTCGGAGACTCGCTTGCATTGGAATAGGAGCATCCTAGCAATAGTTGACCTTGCATTAGATTCTAGTCATAGCACTCACAAACACTTAAACTACACTGACATATTTTACCGTGTTTTTATATGTTTGTTTTTGGAGATTCGTTGCTAGTCATCAGCCTTTAAGCATCAGTATATGTACTGACGTCCCCACTTTAATAGGTTGTGGATACATGATCACCGAACAGGGAGGACTCTAGTCAAGGCATGGTCTACAAGTGAAGAGCCCGATGTTATCATTTTTATTCATGTATACTCTAATGTAATGTATTGAATCAATGGAAAACACTCGGCCTGTAATATTGTATTAATAAAAAGTTTTAAATTTTTTCTATTTTCTGTGTATTGTGACTAATTAAATGTAAAGGTTCTGGCTCGTGTCTCGAATTCTCCATATAGGAAGTTCGGGGCGTTACACAACCTAAAGCCAAATCGAAGCGACCCATCAGCATGGACGACCAAATCAGATCTCAAACCAGCTTCAACCTCACTCTGAAACTCTTGCAATTGCTGATCACTCCCTTGAGCTTCCTTGATCTGCTCTACCAAGGATGACTGCAACTGCAACAACATAAGCTGCTAATCTGATCCAGGAAGCAACACATCCAACTCCAGCCTCCTCATGTCCTCCACTAGTTCCTTCTGCTGAGTGATGAACGTAGCGGCAGGCCTCCGACTCAAAGCATTCGACACCGAATTTACTCTGCCCGGGTGATACTGCAAATTGATGTCAAAGTCTGCCATCAATTCTAGCCATCTCCTTTGCCTCATGTTCAGCTCCTTCTGCGTGAACACATACTTGAGGCTCTTGTGATATGTGAAAATAACAACTCTATCCCCAAGCAAATAGTGCCTCCACAACTTCAAGGCAAAACCCACTGCTGCAAGTTCCAGATCATGCGTAGGATAGTTCTTCTCATGAGGTCTCAACTAGCTCGATGCATAAGCGACAACCCTACCACACTGCATTAGCACTGCTCCCAGATCTCTCCCCGAAGCATCACAATGGATCACAAAACCACCAGAACTGTCAGGTACAGTCAGCATAGGCGTTGACGTCAACCGACGCTTCAACTCGGCGAAAGCTCCATCACAAGCTTCATCCTAGACAAACTTCTGCTCCTTCCTAGTCAAACTGGTCAAGGGTCAAGCGATCTTGGAGAAATCCTGAACGAACTTCCGATAGTAACCAGCCAAACCAAGGAAACTCCGCACCACGGAACAGACTTTGGAATAGGCCAATCCTTGACCGCAGAAATCTTCGACGGATCCATAAAAACATCAGCACCAGAAATAATGTGGCCAAGAAAAGCAACCTGATCCAGCCAAAACTCACACTTATCGAGCTTCCCATACAGCTGGTTCTCCCTCAAGGTCTGCAGAACTACCTTCAGATACTCGGCATGATATGCCCTGTTCCGCTAGTACAACAATATGTCGTCGACGAAGACCACGACAAACTGATTGAAGAACGGTGAAAACACACGGTTCATAAAACATATGAACACAGCCGGTGTATTAGTCACTCTGAAAGGCATCACCAAGAACTCGTAATCCCATACCTCGTTCGGAAAGCTGTTTTCGGAACATCCTCTGACTTCACTCTGACTTGATGATACCCGGAACGAAGATCCAACT
Organism: Hemerocallis citrina; assembly: GCA_017893485.1. Lineage (NCBI taxonomy): Eukaryota > Viridiplantae > Streptophyta > Magnoliopsida > Asparagales > Asphodelaceae > Hemerocallis > Hemerocallis citrina. The sequence continues at coordinate 72,497,815 of CM030360.1, forward strand.
TCGAGAACAATGAAGCACCTCCCAGTTCGTCGAACAAATTGTCAATCCTTGGCAATGGATACCGATTCTTGACAGTAACATTGTTCAACTCCCTGTAGTCAATGCAAAGCCTGTGGCTTCCATCATTCTTGCTGACAAACAGAACTGGGGCTCCCCAAGGTGAAACTCTAGGTCTGACAAAGCCCTTATCAAGCAGCTCCTGAACTTGCACCTTCAGTTCTGCCAATTCAATCGGTGCCATACGATACGGACTCTTGAAAATAGGGGCCGTACCGGGCTGAACATCAATGCTGAACTCCACATCTCAGACTGGCGGCAGACCGGACAATTCCTTGGGAAACACATCAAGGAAGTCCTTCACAACTAAGGGTGCAACAACCCCATCAGAACCTAGTGACACAAGAGAAATAGCCTTGGGGTCCATCGAGTTCTTGACACGCCCTAACGGTGTCTCACCCGCATGGAAAACAAATTCTGGTTGACCAGAGAGCCTAAAGTCACATTCTTCTCCCGGCAATCAATCACGGCACCGGAAACACCCAACCAGTCCATGCTCAGAATGACAACGAAACCGGTATTGGGAATCACAATAAAATCAGTCGAGAACACCACACTACCAATCAGCAATGAACTCTACTTGCAAACCCTAGAACAGACAACGACACCTCCATTTGTGGTGATGTCCCAAGCTGCGGGCATAGCATCGCTAGCCAAACCATGCTGATTGACAAAGCTAGAAGAAATGAAAGAGTGGGTAGTACTCGAATCAAACAACACATGAACTGAAAGAGAGAAGACTAAAATCACACCTAGAAGAAGATCAAACAAAAGAATAAGGTGCTAGTAGGATATATACATGAATAATTGTACAAAGGAGGGAAAATAAATAATAGCATGTAGAAAACTGAAAGAAAGAAAAAGAAAGTACAACTACTGTGATATACCTGCAACCACTCCAACAGCAACTTCCACTTCCTCGGCTGTCAGGTTATAAACCTAACAACGACCTCCAACCTGACCTCCTCTAGGAGCCATACGCCTCTGATCAAAGACTTGCCTCTGTAGAGGAAGAGATGACCTACCCTGACCACGCATCGGTGCTCCTAGCTGAGCAGCACCAGTAACCGACGCAGGGGCTCTGCTCCTCGGACAGTCACAAACCATATGCTCACTGCTTCCACACACTAAACACAGCTGGTTGGCCATCCTGTAGTACCGCTGTGAATGCCCAGTCTTATGGCAGTAGCCACAAGTCTCAACATTCCTCGGTACAACAGGTGCGTACGGCTGTGCTCTCGCGGGAGGGGGCAAAACTGGCCTCCGAATAGGTCCTCCGGAAGGCCGAGCTACAACAAGGTGCGAAACAGTCATTTGAGGAACACTAAACCCTCTGAGAGTCTGCTCTTGGATCCGAGCCGCATCTAGAACATCGGAATAAGCACGAAGCTGAAGAGCAGCCAAATGGTCCTGGAGGGGAAAACTCAAGCCCAACAGAAATTGACTAGCTCGAGCCTCATCAGTGGCAACGAGGGTAGGGGCGAAGCGACTGAGCCGAGTAAACTCTGCAGCATACTCGTCCACGAAATGGTTTCCCTGATCAAGATAATGCTCAAATTAATACTGTCACAAGTGAAATAGGCAACAACAAATGACATTTAAGAACACTATCAAGCTGACCAGGGTTAGGAAAACAAATTGTCGCTCCATCTCTGCCTTGGTGACACGGGAAAGAACTTTGCCATGAAGCTCTCAGAGAAAGTGGCCCACTTAATGGGTCGCGACATACTCTGGGATTCAACCCGCCACCAGATATGAGTGAGATCCACCAACTGGATGTGAACCACTTCCACACGATCCACCTCGACAACACGAGCGACGACCAGTAGTTGCTTCACCCGGATAAGCCATTGCTCGGTTTCCAACGGCGACTCAGTACCCAAAAACTTATCCAGGTGCAGCCTCATGAAATTCGCTACCGTACCAAGCCTAGGTGGCAGAGCACCAGGTGCAGGTCCAGCGACATTCCCATTGGCTACCAAAGTGGCTCTCATCAGCTCATTGTGCTCCTGTTGAATCGTCTGGAGAATAGCAGCATTGTCCGACTGCTGATACCCAGAGCGAGAAGAAGAATTCCCACGAGCCATAGCCTGAAACACGATCAAAGATAGTCAGTACCCCGATTATATGTTGGTTATTATACAAGTATTTATGTGATTATCGTGGTGTGCAAATCACTGAGTTAATCCGGCTAGAGCCAAACTTGACTAATATACCAATCAAAGCCAAACCTTATAAAGATAGTCATGTTTGATTGATATATTACTCAACCCTGGGCTCTGATTCCACTAAAAACCCTGTCACGCCCCGCTTTCCAAAATACGGAACATGAGTACGTAACGTAGACCTAGTGAATGATATAAACACCATCCATAAGTAGTACCAGACTAACTCAGCAATAAGAACAACAAAGTACAACCACACAGTAAATATAACTACATGAATCAAAGATAAATTCTAATAATAAATAAAATAATCCAACAATATAAATATCCAACATCTGGGATCAAAACAAATTACAGGTCATAAAGCCGAAACAAAGTACAAGTCATAACAATATTCAAGAATAATAAATCTAGCAGCAAATAAAACTAAGCAGTGCAGATTGGTTCCGTCTTTAGAAACGTTGCTCACCAATTCCTTCGGAAACAGATCCTTCAGTACCTGTAAAATCTTGATCTAAAAATAAAGAAAAGAGTGCCTTTAGAGCAAGTCATGGGTAGCAAGTAGAGGAAATAAAGGATAAAGGAAAGCATGAATATCAAAGAATAAGGACATGGTCAAAGACAAAAAACAAAGCAAAGAGCAGGCAATAATATCAAAGGTCTACAGTAAATCACGCATGTAATGAGTGATGTCAGGATCAAGCAGGAAATGTAAGTTATTAATCATTTTATTAGCCTATCTAGTGCATGTACTACTGCGTCCCCTTCCACAGGTTCGGTGCAAACACATAGTGTACGCTTTAGAATGATGGTGAGTTCTCAGTCCGTGTACTCAGCCTAGTAATCAGTATTTCATGTTCAGGGATAGTAATTATCAGGCGGTGTTATATGGCCATCAGTACAGGTAAGTACAGGTCAGGCTATAGGGGCCGACCAAATACAGTTTCCGATCGTTCTACCAAGTCTACCCATGATACTCCGGCTTTTTATTAATTAATTTTCGTCCAATATAAGCATTCAAGAGGGTGTCAATATTGTATAATACTAAGTGTGACTAATTCTAAGTGCTACAGACAAACCATGAGCCAAATACATCAAATAAGCACAATTCACATAATCAGGACATCATGACCTTGCTGTACTAAAATACAGGTTACGATCACTACAAAATAGCAAATCTGAATCTGCCTGAAGGTCTAGAAAGTAGACTTCCACACGGTTCCAGCAAATATAATTAAGGAATATAAAAAATATAGGAACTAGGGTGAAGACTCTATTCTATTCAGGTTTTATGTCTAGGCAGCATGCAGTAAGTTGTGTTCAACTATTTATTTCAGGTCAGAAAACTCATTAATAAAATCTATAAAAATTCTGGGTGATACTTATACATGTCTAGGTCCAGCCTAATTTATTTCATATTTTTCTTTCACTTTTAACAGGGTCAAATAAAATATAGAACAACAGGATACGCATGAAATTATGAGTCTGAAATTTCTAACATGGCTGTACTAAAATTTTGATATCTAGCAAATTACACAGCGGAACTTAGATCCGTCAAAAAGATGTTAAACTAGACATCAGGGGATAAAAATTCATGTTCGTGAAGGAAATTCAATCTATGACATTATCATGGGTGAAAATCTGATTCAAAGTAAGCAACTAACAATTCATAAAATTGTCTTAACATGAATAGGCAAATAAATAAATCATATGATCACATATAGCAAGAAAATTGGTAATCAAGTGAATCCTAGGTGTCAACATGCAATTTGTAAGTTTTAAGATACAATTATCATAGGCATGGTATCAATTCATCGATCAACTTCAATCTAGCACATACAATTTAACATGTCCAATTGTCAAGTAATCCTATGCATGATTCTAGTTATTTAAATGTGCATATGCATGAAACAATGGGGACTAGGTTTTAGATCAAAGAGGTAGCACGATGTTAAGAGTATGTCGGGTTAGCTCGTGTAAACCCTCGATAAACATCACGGAATTGTCTAATGCAGCTTGATAACAAAATGGACGGGATCTACTTGTAGAGATCAAATATACTTGAACAGAATAAAATGCTAGTTCAAGAAGAGACTTGCATGTTATATTGCAGATTCAAATAATAAGAATAATGGGAGCAGAATCCCAGGCGAAACTCCCAAAAATACAAGCAAAATACGTGTAAAGAAATCCAAGCAAACAAATCCACAGCAGCAACTAAGATCCCCACACCAAATCGGCCCAAAACAGGGGGATCGGATCTGCTGTGCCCAGAACACCAAACAGCAGATCCCACCAATCACACCACAGCTCCACACCGGATTGGCCCGAACACAGAACAGCGAAACCAGATTCGATGTGCCAAAACACAGAACGATAAAATCAACCAATGGGCCTCCTTCTTCAACCTCTGTAAGGAGAGAGAGAGAGCACGGCGGACTGCGGTAGCGACTGCGACGAGGCGGAGCGACGTCGGCACCATGGTGAAGACGTCGGTACCACGGTCGGGAAGCGACGGCGGCGAAGGCAACCTCGACGAAGGCAAACTCTATTTTCGGTTGAAAATAGAGATGCGATAACGGCAATGATCGGGGCTTGGAGGGCGACGCTAGGGGCATTCGGTGGAGCAGCGAGGGACGACGGTGACAATGGTGGGGTGCACAGAGAAGAGTTAGGGCGACGGTGATGGGTTAAGGGCGATGGTTAAGATTCGGTGGATTGGGTAAGCAGTTGGCGACTAGGACGGGGTGACGATGGGGATGGTGAGATGGTGGAGACGAGGGGGGTCAATGAGGACGAAGGTGGTGACGGAGGTCGAAGGTGATCAGAGATGGCAGTGGGGATAGGGTTCGGTTATGGGTTGTTGGTGTTTTGAAGGGAAACAGAGAGATAGAAGGAGAGGGGTGAGGGATCGGGGAGAGAGAAACGGTGGAGAGAGAAAGGGATTATTAAGGTTTAATTAATAAGGTATATATATGGGGATCAAGAATTATGTTTTTGGGTTGAGATTATGTGGGTTCTAGGTATTGGTTTTGGCTCCAAAAAGTAAAAAATGAATGCAATGAGATGAGATGAACACAAAGGAGAACAAATCAGACTCAAAATAGAAAGAGCAAAATTGTAAAGAGAACAGAATCCAACCAAAAAAACACAAATTGATCAAGAGAGAACAAAAGAACCCAAGAAAAGACAAAATGTAATATAATAAAGGAATCCAAATACAATAATGGAAAGGAAACAAATTACAATAAAATTCGAAAATATGGCTTACAAACCATGTGGGGATCCTTTGGTGTCTGGCCAATAATAGGTCCTTGATTAGGAGTGAGCTGTTTGCTCTTAGTTGTATGTGACTCGAATACCCCAATGAGTGAAGTATATCTCTACTGACAAGCTAGAGAATTTCTCTAAAATGAACTTCTGGTTCCCTATACAAGAGGTTACACAAAGGTTTTCTTTATTTTCCTTGCTCGAGATTTAAATATGATACTCGTTTGCCCTTCTGTCCTTAAAGCTCAATAAATTTCTTCTGGAATTTCAAGAGTATAAGGCATTCTAAATAAGTATATGGGTTCCATTGGGTAAAATTAAATGTGCACTGCTAGAGACTTCAACAATGTGAGCAGGACTAGCTGTTGTGAATACTATGTTCGAACTAGAATTAATATTAGAGAAAAATATCTTATTCTTAAGAATGGTGAGGGTAGTAGCACTGTCAATTAGAAAGAAGCTCCCTCTATTTAGTTTTCCCATGGAATCCAGCATAGACTCTTTATAATTTCCTGGTAATTTGTAAAAATTTTGAGGCTCTCTATGCCACAGACTGTTCACATACTTAATGTTTATCCTTATTCACTATAAATACAAACACAATTAAAATTTACTAGTGAATTCTCCCTGAATCAATATTACGAGTGGCGATTGGAAAATAAGTATTACTCGGTTCTTAAAGTGATCATTCAACATATGATGCAAGCGTGTGACCAAAGTCTATTTCAATGAAGTTATATAAAAGCATAGTATATCTCTATACATATTCTCCTCTTATTCCAACTTCGTGTACCTCTTTCTCTAATTTTTCTCAAAAATGGCGTCAAGAGTAAAAGGATCTTCCAGAGTTAATATTTCATTTATATACACCTCAGCTGCACCATATAAGGATTCAAAGCATGAAACACCTCTATATGTGAGTCTTGTGGCACTATGCAAGGCAGTATAATAACAAATTGAGACAACAATAACTCAAATGTCACTAGATTTAATATTCATTTTAACTATTTAACAAATAAATATGATATGGAGTGTTTAGGAAGTGTCATAATGTAACGCCCCGAATCCCAAATTACTGAATTCGAGATGTTCTACAGGATCTTTTCGCTTCCTTCACATACACTTTTACAAGGAATTTTAAAACTTTTCTTTTACATCAGAGTTTACAACACATTACATTTGAATTTACACAGCGGAAACAAAATATACAATATTTACATAAATGAACAACAACATAATGAACTCTTTATGCATCCATTCCTCTTACATGTAATTATATCCTGCATAAAAACTGTGGGTACGTCAGTTTATTCAACCGACGATAATTATACATGGCCATCCTCTCTACGCCAGAAACAGTATAATGAATCTCATTTCTTACAAATCACAAACTTGTTCAACATAAGCATGCAAATAAGAGGGAACTTTTAATGATGTCGTGTCGTGATTGTGCACTTAAATCCTTAATGCAATTTATTTAATTAACATGACACTAATGCGCACTTGTTCGAATTCTATGCATCCCATACTACATAGGTTCGAGGGCAAGCCTCTTAATCGATCTTCATTTTTGTAAGGTTCAATCCCCGGCCATGACTTATTCTACTTCTGTAATTCCAATGAGTATCCTAGATGAATCTATGAGTACAAGCATGTATCCTGGCCCCTGGAGTAGAATTTCGCGCCATGTCTTGACTCGTCAAGCATGCATTCTGCGACAATTCAGCCTCCTCCCTGAACACACTCCTCTTGCAGTCACCAAAACATCCCACAAGCGTGACTAGAGTCCGATCATTACTGAGTTGTGCCCGTGCCATGTCTTGACGCATCAAGCATGCATTCTGCGGCTCACACACCCGCACCGTACCCTAGCTCTCATACTCATGTTTTTCTCTCACCTTCATCACCTCCACACTATGTATTTAAGTTACATTAGAATCATGAATAAAAATCAAGCTCTAGAGTTAGCCTCTCCATCAACCGGACTTATCATTTCATTTCACTTGACCAACCTGGTCTAATTCTCAATATCATTTCATTCACTGCCGGGGAGACTTAGCTACTCTTTGTTCAATTTCAAATTCACAATACCCAATGGAGCATCATCAGCTCATAATTCATTTTAGAGTCTCACAGACTTTCTCATCATGATTTAGCCTTTCATAATTATTCATTTAATTCTCAATTCTCATCTATGATTCATTTCACATAATTCATACAGCCATAAACAGAGTCCATCGATTCAAATCATACAGTTCATAATTACCAAGAGCAGAATAACATGAAGTTCAATTATATCCAAGTACCTGTACAGTCGACTTGGAAGAATACCAGTCGACTCATACAGTCACACAGTATCATCACAATTGCTCGGGATAGTCGACTGTTGTACACTACCAGTCGCCTGTCCCGCACTTTTCATATTCACCATATTGTTCTCGTGACAGTCGACTGTTCATCAATCAGCCGTCTGTCTTGGAGATTTCAACAGCAAAATTTCTAAGTCCAGATTAGTCGACTTGCTACATGCATCGGTCGACTGGACAGATCCATTTCAATTAGGGAATTTATTTACAGTTCTTACGTGTACTTGCATCATGATGTCAATTAACAGTATATATCAATTCATGTTTCATAAACGGAGTTCCTCTTGTTCAGTAGCATTCATAGCACAATTTTCCCAGTTATTAACGTGCTCTTTTAGAGAAAACTATTCTAAACATGCATTCACCTTGCTCATACTTACTTACGACAATGGAGATATAAATCTCAAGTAATCATCATGGGTCTACATAAATAGAATATCTTTATTCAGGGAACTTTCAAACAGTCACATTCAGAACGAAGCACCAGTCGACTTAACACCAAGTCAGTCGACTGCGCCGACAACTTCAGATATTTATCACCTTTAGTTCTTTTTATTGGTTTACCTTCCCTCCATCATATGTGTCATAGGGAAAAACATACATTTAATAATCACGCCATCATGGCTATTCATACACATTTTATCAGCACATTATGAAAAGTAATGTCTCGTATCAGTCGGCTGGCTCATATGGCAGTCGACTGTACCGACAGTCTCGCCTCAAATTTAATAGCATGTTCAAGCAATTTCTACCGCATTCAATTCACTTTTGTAACATGGTATCAATCATGACAATTATAGTATTATTCCTACGTTAGAAGTCCTGAGAAACACCCACCTTTTATGAAGAAAAATAACGAAATCCCGCAAGTCCTTCAATATAGCGCAGCACTTCTTGTTCCTTTGTTCCACTCCGACTCCTCAGCAATGCTGCTTGCCTCCACAGGAAACTCCCACACAACTCACAGATACTCTCTATAATCTCAGGAAATTTTAGTGAAAAAGAGATAGGGAATAGGAGGGGGTATTTATATTAGAAGATAAATAGGATGAAGGGTTGAGATCTATTAGGGAGTTGGAGGATTAAGGGCTGAGATTGATTTGGGGGTTGTAAAAACTACCCACAACTCAGGATAACTACCCATGATCCTAGCCACTTCTCTTACCAAAACCGGCCAAGGATTTGTGCCTAATACACGTGTACATTGAGTGCACGTGTAAGCACAAGTCACACACAAATATACCCGGAATTTAATGGAGAAAGAAATGTTACATTACAAGTTATAGAAGATAATAAGAGGGTTTAAAATTCAATTTGGGCCAAAATAAAGAAAGTAAACAAATTAACATTGGGCTTTAAAGCAAGTATTTTATAGGGAAAAATATAATTTATTCATCATTAGCCACATGCTACACAAGCATACTATAAAAGAGAATTAATCTTTAAATATTTAGGAAAAGTCGGGGTATTACACATAAGGCAAATTCTCATTAATAAATGAATAGACTGATGAATGTAATCTATAACCTAAAGTATCTTGCAAGTACTAGTTATTGCATATGCATCTAGCATGCTTTAGTTTTGAAATGCATCATGTTTGAACTAAATTTGTCTTGTTGTGGTTTCATTATACCAGAGCACAAATGTGAAAGCAATTTGTGGTGAGTATCTAGGTTTCATTTATACAAAAGATACAAACTTTTGTTTATATATTTAATATTGTGCATAACATGTAGAGATACCTGGTATCAATATCACGCGAGAAACTCAGGAAATCTATGTACTTGCAATATATCCACTGGCAGACAGAGGAACTTTCTAGTTTGAAAGTTTTTAAATAAAAAAGTTTTTTTTACTTTTTAATTTTTTTAATTTTTATTTTAAGGAGACATTATATTTGATTGGTATAGGGGTGCATAGTACAACAGTATAAAAAAAGTATTCTCTAATTATGACAAAGTCTTCTCTACTTTTTCGAGATTCAAAATTAACAAACAAATATCATGTATAGATCAACATTATTAGGGTTTTATACAAAGTGAGATCCGAATAGAAGAAAAATGATCAAAATTCGCATAAGAAAATTCAAAAAATTCACCGACATTAAAAAAATAAAATAAAGTGATCAATATCAACAAAATATTAATCTGATTAAGTCATATTAGTAAATCTAACATGTATCACATCAAGGTAAAATAATTTGACTGACAAATCTAACATGGATCTCATCAACAAAAATTAGTAAGCTACTGGGTTTTGGATAAATGCAATTGAATTCAATTTAATCTAAGTATTTAGATAATATCCAACTAATTACCCTATAAGTTAGTAAATGACCAATATTCATATGGATATGGATAAGTTGTAGATGATTAGGTCGAATCATATTACAGTGTCTCATATATATATATATATATATATATATATATATATATAGAGTCCCCTTCGGTTGCACACTACTTTTGGTGAGCACTCCGTGAGCACTCATGAAATAGAGCACCTATGACAAATCCGAACCGCTCATATTGTTCTATATACCTTAGATAGCCTAACAATAAAAAATCAAGTAATTTGAAGTTCATTTGCCCATCCATCATGCTGTTAGAATTTTCAGCCATACAATTTTGTAATGATGTAAATCATGGACAAATGAACTTCAAATTACTTGATTTTTTATTCTTAGGCTATCTAAGGTATATAGAACAATATGAGCGGTTCGGATTTGTCATAGGTGCTCTATTTCGTGAGTGCTCACGGAGTGCTCACCAAAGTAGTGTGCAACCGAAGATTTCTCTATATATATATATATATATATATATATATATATATATATATAAGTAATTACAGATTTATGGTATCAAATTTAACAAGCTAAAAAAGAAAATCAGTGGTAAAGTGCCAGAATGCAAACCTATACTCTATGTAATCAATTAAACAAATGTTTTCTATATGGATCTATAAAAATATAAAATTTTCAAGTGTCGTATATAAAAAAACATGATTTTCATAGAGTGAAGTCGCTATTTTCGTCCTAAATATTTCGCATGGTTAAGTCAACATGAATAGATCACATTTTTATTCACAACTGAACATGCATATATGAACATATTCATTTAAAAAAGAAATTCTAGTTTAAGGTTGCATGTGCATACATGCATCAACTCCTTCCTCCAAGAATAACCCATCAAAACACCGTAGATATAACTTCAAAATATCAACTTAGATGATTTCACCACAAATATTAATCAAATATATAAAAGAACTAACTTTTCTTAACAATAATCGACCCCCATTTAAAACTTTAACCACAAGAATCAAACCTGAATAACGTGTTACAAAAGAGAGAGATAAAGAGGTGTAGCAGAATCAATCATCGTGGCTCTTTATTCATAACACATATATAGGGAGAAAGCTAGGGTTAGGGTGTAGCATTGTGATTGGGCCGTCACCTGAATAAGTGGACTTGGATACCAAAAAACAGCTGAGAATAAATCAAGTAAATAGATAGCATATTAGATCCAAAAAACCCTAGCTTATTTTTCTATAGTGCACCTCTTTTTTTCCATCCTTATTTCCCAATCCTTTTCAATTTCCCGATGTCCTCAACCAATATCTCGACAAACTTAATTGTTGAAAAAGGAATATCGATTATTTCAAATCCTAAAAAAATTTAGGGTTTACAATTAGCAAATATATCAACGCCCTAATTCCGTGCATCAAATTTAAGATTAATAGTTGACGGTTAAGAGAATGAGTATAATGATGAATACATTTCATTTATATTCTTTGGTTTATGGATTACGGATTATAAGCTAGTATGGGAAGAAAGTAACCTTTTGAGTCAATAATATAATTGAAGTAATTAATTTAGTGGGGGTATTTTAGTTCTTTAAACTCAATGGATTGGCTCTCCTCCTAAACTCATTAATTTTGGGAAATTTTTGAGAACTTTTATATTTTTCCCACTCTTCAAATTCATACTTCAAAGTAGTGCAGTAACCCATTTTACAATTGGAATCCCAAAGATTCTATATAAATTAGGCAATGGTTATTGTATTTCTAGTTGGAGACATTGTGGTGATGATCGTTGAGGCATGGTGGAGGATTGAAGTGATAAATATACACCTGTTTTGTATAAGTCGTTCTCATCCCTGTTTACGTCTATCATTGTGTAGTTCTCATCCCTTAACAACTATCATTGTGTAGTCATTATCTCTTTATATTTGGTAAATTTTACCATAATTATCTCCTAATCTTTGTAATTCTAAAAGTAATTTAACTTAATACCTCAATACTAATATCATACATTATTTTCCCAAATAATGATGAGGATGAAAATCGCAGCAGATCTGCACTGCACAATTTCCGCACGAATCTCGAGACTCCTATAGTCTGGACATCAGGCCCAAGGGCTGTTCAAGGGCCTTCCACTGCCCCACCATCTCAACTCAGCCCAGCAGAGAACAGTTAACCAGTCATTCATGACCATTAATCAAATCCCCTAAAATTAAGGGATTAATTACTCCGTCGGGGCCCCAAATCTACATGATCTAATCAGGCAGCAGTGGAGTCTTTCTTTAACAGATTCCCACTAGCCTATAAATATTGGATAATCTTCACAGCTAGAATGTAATCAATAATTTTCCACAAATCCCTACCTTTACTTCCTCAGTCGCTGACTAGATCATCAGAGGGTCTGTCGCCGGGAATACTCCTGGTGTCTCAGGATTTTTTGCAGGTTCTCGGTGATCAGCGACAGTCATCAGATCAACCAAAATCTACAAATATTAGCCTCACATCAAGGGTCAAAAATACGGCTGAGATTCATTTTTTCTCTCTTTCCAAAGAACTCATTATGTTGCTCCCACACTAAAAAACAGCAGCATCAGATTGGCGTCGTCTATGGAAAGGAATATCGATCCAGCCACTGACTTAGATCCTACTCTGCAGCTGACTTTTTTGATGGCCAAAGCCAAAAAGATGATTACCGCGGGTCGCCACGCCGACCCTCCTCTTCTTCCTCCTCGTTCCTCCCGTAGTCTGTCGACCAGTCAACGATTGCAACAACAACAATCTGAACGGCCCTAGGGGTCGGCTTCGAGTGCATCCCGCTCGATATCACTAAGGGGCGAATGCCCGGTGGTCTCGGACCTCCGAAACGTCCTCGTCAATCGACATGATTATGATGACCTTCGTCATCGCCTCAACCGCTCAAGAAACGAAGGACTTTCAAGTCATCCCCCGAGCAAAAACTACTGCTCCTCAAAGGGTCGGGAGAAAGAGCGTAGTCGCACCTCGAGGGACCGTCGACCACCAAATAGACATGAAGAGGGAGGCCATGTGACGAGGGTAGAGTTCGAACAGTTTAAGAACAAGGTCCTTCTGGTCCTCCGAGGCGGAGCTCAGAACAATCATCACACCGACGACCACCGCAGCAGGGGGACGGAGAACGATGAGTCCTATGGGTCGACTATATTTGTGGTACAAGAAGACGACATCCTCAAATGTCTGCAGGATATGGAAGACCGCCTTGTCCGGATCGGGGAATCTGGGAGATATCGTAACCAAAGGTATCGGTTGGTCCAACTGCCCTTCTCATCCTACATCCTCGAGGCTCCCGTCCTGAGGTGATACAAACCTCCTGCCTTCGAGACTTACAATAGAGAGTCGGATCCTGCTGATCAAAATGATGGGTTTAAAACCCTCATGATGATTCACAGCACCTCAGATCCCCACCTTTGTCGTGCATTCCCAGCCACACTACAGGGGTCTGCGCAAGAATGATACTCTAAGCTTGCCCCAAACTCGATCTTCTCCTTCGATCAGCTTGAGGAGAGCTTACTCGTTCATTTCGTGACCAGCTACATGGCTAAGAAGACGAGTACCTCCTTACTGGACCTCAAACTGTAATGCCTTGCAAAATTGAGTTATGATAATTTTGCCCCATGTGTGTTACACACGTGTATTTCGTACCATTATGTGTAATATTTATAATGCTTTTACTATAAATATTGTACGTATTTCATATTTCGATCATTTATAAATATTTTTCCGTTCTCCTGAATTCATTTTATTTTATTCTTCTTTTTGAACCAGTTCAAGTATATTTTGTTTTATATGGGAAATACATATGTTTGTAGGGCACATGTTAATTGTAAAAAAAAATTGGAGTTATATTATTTTTATTCCATGCACAATCTTTTTTTAATTAAAGAAGCTTTATTTAATTCATATCAATTTGGGTGATGTATGTGGATATTTTAATTGACAATTCCTATGTTTTAGTGTGTAGGTTATCTGCACACAAACCCTCTCTTAAAACCTTTGCATACACATACATACATACATATATTTTTCAACTCTTCTCACTACCATTTATTTTCATATACTCACTCACCCCACTCTCGGCCTAACTGACTAACTACCCCAATTATCTACTCCACTATCTCCTAACCTAACTCACTCAACCTCATCTCACCAGACAACTCATCAACCTAATATATATATTAATACATAACCTACTAACTATATAACCTAACTCCATTATTTCTCCTTCCCTCCAATCCCGAGCCCCTCACTGCCTCTTCCTTTTCTCACCATTCTACTGTCTACAACCCGGGCCTCCTCCTCCTCCTCCTCCTCTATATATATACTCAATGTTATCTCAAGTTTAATGTTGGAGCTATCGGATTGGGGAAGAAGAAGGCTTTTGAAGATCCTTGCTTGCAAAGAATTCATTGATTGGGTGGGCGTTCCTGATGTTTCTAATCATCAATTGGGTGGGCATTCCTTAAGTTTCTATATATATATATATATATACTCAATGTTATCTCAAGTTTAATGTTGGAGCTATCGGAATGGGGAAGAAGAATTCTTTTGAAGATCCTTGCTTGCAAAGAATTCATCGATTGGGTGGGCGTTCCTTAAGTTTCTAATTTGTTCTTGTTAAGTTTCTAATTTGTTTTTGTTAGAATTTGCATGCTATGTGTGTGTGTGTGTGTGTGTGTGTGTGTGTGATCGTTACTCTAACTTTCTAAATTTTTGTATAGTAATTTTCATGTTAGATTGTGCAACTATGATTGTTTCGTAGCATCATGATAGTTTCAAATTGTTCAAAATAAATTGCTATGATGAAATAGAAGTAGAAAGCATGGTATGTTAATTATTTTAGATGGAGTTAATTTGTTTTAAATCATGATTAGAATTTATTGTATGCTCTCAAAATTCATGATTGATTAATTTAAAAGAGCAAATTTTAGATAGTTATTTGCTGAATTTAATTTTATTAAATACCATGATTTAAATCTGAGGGTTTTTGATACATGAATTGATGTATATGTGGGTTCTTGGATTTCGGGTACAGAACAATAGGCTTGCAGGTTGAATTCGGTTCATTTTAAATTCCAGAGGAAGAATGACAATGTAGTTGGTTGGACTTCTTGGCTAGCTCGTGAAGAGTGTGGTCGTTGGTTGGGTTGCGAGTTCTTACAAGGGGAAAGCCATTTTTGGATTTCTTTTTTTTAAAATTCATTATTTCAGTATTGTTAATATAAAAAATTTATATTTTAGAGTTTATATAAATAGGAAGTGAGAACAAGTCCTTTTGGAATTAATTTTCACCAAATTTTAATGATTTCTACGGTTTGATTTGATTTAACTATTTGATAATTAGATGATTAAATATTGATTTTTGAAGGATTTCATCTTTTGAGTATTTTCGAGAATTAGAAATTGATTTCGAGGAATATTGACTTTGGAGATTTTGAAATTGAATTTTTGGGGAATATTATTTTTACGAAAATTATTGCAAATGTTTGGAAGTATTTGGAAAAATTAAGAATTGATTTTGAGGGTATTATCTTAATGAAAATTCATACAAATATTTTGGATTAAATTCCATATTGAATGATTGATTTAGTACAGATATGATAATTAGATTTGAAATATTAGAACATAGATGATGTTGATTGAATTAAGACTTTTGTAGTCCTGTTATAACAGTTTGAGAAATTTTATCTAGTTATTTGAGAATGACTAATCAGATGGAATGAATAAGGAATGAATTGAGTATACGAATGAATAAAATTTGTAATGATTACAAAAGAGGTTATGGATGACCTAGAAAGTTTATGAACTTTGGAATGTGTGGATTTTAGAGGCTGAGCGAGACCCACGGTGCCAACAGGTTATAATTTGTGAAAAATTGAGAAGTAGCTAGTATGGGTTAACGTTCTCAGAGATTTGGTTTAAGCCCGGTAGGGTAAGCTAGCTCTAGGTCTGACTTATTTTGAATGAATCTTAAGGATATGCGCTAGGTGGGAGATGTGACGAAACTTGAGCAAACTTGAGTATAATGGCCCGGAGTGATCCTCGAGGTGATGTATTCTCCATTTATTCCTGGATTTGAGTGAAATAGTCTCCAAATTATCGAGGAAGGAGTCTGACCTCTAGAGTTCTGGGACGAGTGCGACACTCACGGGGTATTCGTGTGATGAGGGTTCCAAAGTGATCTACGGGGTGAGGTATTCTTCATTTATTTTCGGATTTTTGTGAAAGTCTCTAGAGTATCTGAGGAAGGAGTCCGACCTCTAGGTTTGCATAACGATGGATTGAACCATATAAGGAGGGGAACGTTAAGGGCTTGCCCTCGGACCTATATAGTATGGGATGCATAGAATTCGAACATGTGTGCATTGGGTGCATTTTTGCTACCTGGATACTTGTTTTATGACATGAATTTGGTGTCGAAGGATGTTGCAAGATTGAAGATTTTGATGATATAAGTTGTATTGAACCTAGATTCTACAGAAAAAGATTGAAATTACCTTAATGACATTTGATTCATGTTCAAAATTGTTTAAGCAAGTGCATTGATGACATTAACTGGTAAACAGTGGAACCTTAATACAAGATTAAAATCAGTAGAACTCATTGAATACTTGGAATCAGGATGAGATCTTTTGTGTAAGATATGCATGATGATGTCTAGTTTCTAAAAATACAATTTTGACAATAATTGGTTATGCATGTGATTTATTGTGAATTTTTAAGTGTGTACTGTGCAGAACTTAGTCAGAATTGACACACAGATGTGACTGTAACTCTATGGCTCGGTATGAGCAGAATTTGAGGAAATGTATAACAAGGAAATTATAGTAGAGATCCTAAGCTTTCCAACAAGCCTTTGTCAAGAAATTCATACAAGTATAGTGATAGATATGATTTTTTCAAGATCGAACAGAAACAAGTTTTGAGCTATAGGCTCTGTTTTGTGAACCGCAATAGGTATTTTCTGTACACTTGAGAAGGATGAATGTTTTACAGTATTCAAATGAAATAATTTGGATTTGTGATCAACTAAAGAGTTGTAGGGAACATGCTCAGCTTTCCATAGAACCTAAATTTGTGTCTTTTCGACGAGCGAGTAGGTTTTTATGCTATCAGTAAGGTGCAGCCAGTGTACAGGAAGTACACAAGCTGAGGATTGTAAGGCTATTTTGAGCAACTAGATAGATGAATCTGATGTAATGGTCAACTAGAGAGTTGTAGCCTAGATTCTTAGCTTTCTAGAATGGGCTAGAACACCCAAATCCGAGTTGTATTATGGGAGTTAGGACCTTTTTAAGTTTCAGGCAGAAACAACATAGTTGGGTTAGTCATGATTTTTGACTATGTGTTTGAAGTACATTTTTCCCTCTTGTGATTAAGAGTTGATGGACTTACTATTGGCGATGATCGGTGATATTACTGGTCTTGATAGTGTTTAACTCCTGATGAGGACATTTGTGACTTGAGTTAGTCACTGGGGTAGAGTGATACCCTACGACTATCGACCCTATGATTAGAAACTTCCGCCGAGGAGTTGGACATCCAATTTGTGCTGTCGAATTCTTGCAAATGCAGGGTGAACGCGGGCCGTAGTGATGGACGAAATTCAAACTAGGGGAAGTGGCGAGTAGGAAATGTGTCGCCGGGACCACGGCTCGGATAAGCAGAATTTGAAAGAAACTTTTATCACCGGAAATATTAAAGTGAGTTTGGATGAGAGTGATGTTTTAGATATCTGTAAATTGCAATAGTGCTAGAAGACCTTAGTAGGGGGTTGTACTTTTCCTGTCGTAGGGATACAGATTGTGTTCTCAAGTTTTGAGATCACGAGTCTCGTATCCCGGTCTGTTAATTCCCGAAGAGTCAGGGTAAAGAACGGGAGAGAAACTCCTATCGGATAGAGGGATTTGACCCTCGAGGCCGTCATGTTCTTATGCATGTGGATTTTTTTTATATGTATTTTTTGACGTCATGGGTACATGGTTTGTACCGGAAGGTTTGTCACGACTTTTTGAGTGAGGTCCGTGCATGGGTACTAAGTGGAAAATGCGATCACCACTACAGTGACCGCATTAACGGCGGGACCGATTAACTTCAACCTCATAACAGGATGAGTACAAAAGTAGGATGCATGGCAAGAGTTCGAATCCCTAAGATTTGAGAAAGATGGCTATATTTGGGGCGTATGTATTATGGGATGCATGTGTTTCCAAAGTCTTGCTTGCATTAGAATACGACATGTGAATGATGTATTTAGTTGTTAGATCATGGCATACAACAACACTATACCCCGAATCCATTAATCCCTATTTCACATCACTTTTCTCTATGCATAAATTATAATTGTGTTTGCCAGTTTGGAGATCGTTGTTATTATCAGCATTGCGTCAGTAGAATTGCTGACATTTCCCACCTTTTAGGTACCGGACCTACCATTCGAGCAAGTGCACAAATATCAGAGTCGCGCAGCAGAAGACTCAAGCCGAGGGGCAAGTCCCAGGGAAGCAGATTGACCACTCAGCGGAGCTTCGGCGGTGATCAGTCGATTACCTTTCCGGGAGACAGTTGCTAGCTTTACAAGTGGAGTCTATAAATATTTTGTAATAGGTTTTAATGAGTTAATGTAATTTGTAATCCTCGTCCAAGAACAAGATATCGGTTGTAATTGATGATGTAATGACTTATTTGGCAATAAAAAGTTTTTAAATTTCCGTGTTATTACTGTATTGAGATGCATTTGAAGGCAAAGATTCTGGTTGTGTCACGAATGTCTGGTAATAGGGATCCGGGGCGCTATAATTTTCGTGTGTATCGAATCGACAGAGGCAAACAGGATGATTCAATAAACTATCAAACAATCGATTTAAACATGAAAAGATAACGAGGCATGGAATAGTGGGGGTTCAATGATTTAGAGCTACAAGGATATACGCATAGACATGGATGGTAAACGGAATTCAAGACATGGTAAACAAATATGGAACTACTTACAGAATTCAAAAAAATACTTGTACGGGAACAAAAAGTGCGTACAAGAGATGCTTGCCCTATATTCGATGAGTACATTGAGCGAAGAACAATAACCATGATAAGAAAGTGCAACAGAAGCAACAAACAAGAATGACGAAAGCAATCAAGCAAGGGGCGGCGCAACTACGGCAGTGTCAACACTGCGAGAACAAACACAGTGAGACAACTACACACAACGAAAACCACAACAAGAACGACAACAACGAGTAGAATGGCAGCAAGGAACTGCGATGTCGAGGCTTCTAGATGTTGTACACAGCAACAAGGAAAGAGCGGCAACAAGTTAGCGACAACGGCAACATCAAGCTCAGTGAGTAAGGCAGATGGGGTTGCTGTGGTGGTGAGGCAGGTGGTGCTCGGGGTATCAAGTAATGACAATGGCAATGGCGGGCTGTGGTGTTGTCGGGGCTGACGAGGAGTTAGACAGATAGGAGGCATAGGTGGTAATGTTGGTGTGATGGCGTGGGATAGCGGCGCTCAGTGGTGGTGTGGCAACAACGAGGTGGCATCAGGGTTCAAGTTCGGTTGCGGGTGAAGGGAAGGTTTCATGGTCATGCAGTTGAGTAGGAACGCAACAACAACGAGGGGATGTTCAGGTTGCTAGTGGAGTGGTTGAACGACGACTGTTCGGGGTATTGTCGGCAGTGAGGTTGCGGGGTGATAGTCGATGGCAGGTGGCGGCATCAGTGGCGTTTGGGGCTGGCGATGAAGTTGGGAAGGAGTTGTTGTTGGGTTCACTGGAGGTCGGAGTGATGGTTGGGTGGCTGCGGTGGTGAGGATGAGGTGACAGGGAGGAGGAAAAGGAGTTGGGTTCTAATGGAGGTCAGTTGTTCGGGAAGGAGTCGGGGAGAAGATAAGTGGGTGTGGGAGGAAGACTTCTCGTGTACCGGGAAGAGAATAAGAAGAGGAGGTTTAGTAGGGGATTAGTTAATTGGTTAGGAGAGAGATTAGGAACTAGTGGAGTGATTAGTGGGGATTTAGTGGAGAGATAATTGGGATGGAGTTGATAGGCAGTTAGGGGGTTTTAGGTTGTGGGCTTAATTTGGATTTGGGTTTTGGGTAGGAGTTGGGATGAGTTTGTGTTTAGATTTGGGTTTCGGCTCCAAAAGAAGATCCAAGAAAATGAATTAAATACAAGAGACAAATTTAAGGTAAAGAAAATAGTTTATAAACAATCGAATATGAAAATACATAGAAAATTTTTACAATCAGAGATGGATTAGGAGTTTGGGCCCAACAAAATAATCAAATATTCAAATGAATGCAATTGGGTTCAAGGAATAGAAAGATATATTGAATACAAGGATACGATTAAAAGAAAAATGAAAAATTTGTATAATCAGAAACGGGAGTTACAATGGTGGTCAATGTCAAGGCTCTTTATAATGCGATTCTCGGATGCCTCGGCCTCGCCTTTCTTCAGGCAGTGCCCTCGTCATAGCACATGAAGATGATGTTCCCCGCTAAGTCTAGGGTTGAGGTCATCAAGGGCAACCAAGAAGCCGCCTGGGTTTGCTACACGGCCACGGTGGAGGGCTCGGTCCTACCTCATGATGCGGTCGAACTCCTGTGCGATAGGAGTTCAGTTGGCTCCGAACCAGTTGATGAGTTGGAATAGGTCCCCTTCTCCAAAGCAAACAGGACCAAACAGTTCCAAGTGAGCAAGGCCCTACCTTCGAGCCTCAAGGAAGACGTCATCAAATGTGTTCGACAGAACCGAGACTTATTCGCCTGGAACCCCCGATATGCCTGGGATCTCAGAAGATCTCATTATGAATAAGTTGAGCGTCCATTCAAACTCTAAGCCAGTACAGCATAAACATCACAATTTCACTCTCGAGAGGCAGCAAGCGGTGAAAGAAGAAGTGGACAAGTTTCTCTCCCCTCACTTCATCCAAGAGGTCAACTACCCTAAGTGATTCACCAACACTGTGATGGAGTAGAAATCCAATGGCAAGTGTATCAATTTTACCGATCTTAACAAGGCGTGCTGAAAGGATCCCTTTCCCCTCCCGAGCATTGATGCCCTCATCGATGCAACGTCCGGACACGAGCTCCTCACCTTCATAGATGCCTTCTTAGGGTACAACCAGATTCGGATGTTCCCTCCGGACATCTCGAAGACGGCCTTCGTGACACATCAGGCCTCTACTGCGATCGTGTCATGCCTTTCGGTCTAAAGAATATTGGGGTAACATATCAGAGACTTGTTAACCGAGTCTTCAATGAGCAAACTGGAAAAAACATGGAGGTATATGTGGATTACATGCTCAGTCAAAAGTCTCAGGGTAGAGGACCACGTGAAGGACCTCAAGGAGGCTTTCAGAGTCTTGAGAATGCACGACATGAGGCTCATTCCATCCAAATGTTCCTTCGGCGTAACTTCGGGAAAGTTCCTCGGCTTCATGGTAAGCCAGCAGGGGATAAAGGAAAACCCCGAGTAGATTTGGGCCATACTGGACATGGCTCCGCAGAAAAATGTCAAGGAGGTTTAGAGGCTCACTGGTCGACTGGCTGCCATCAGTTGTTTTCTTTCAAATTGGGGGAGGGGGAATCCCTCCCCTTCTTCAAGGCCCTCCAGGGGGCAAAGAAGTTTCAGTGGGGTGAGCCTCAACAGCAGGCCTTCGACCAGCTGAAGCGATACCTCGCCAACCATCCTCCCCTCAGCAAACCCGAACCGGGTGAGATCCTGTCCCTCTACTTAGCAGCATCTGGACATGCCCTCAGTTCCGTCCTAATCAGAGAAGACTATGGGGTGTAGAGGCCCATATATTACGTCAGTATAGTCCTCCGGGATGCCGAGCTCCGTTATGCTAAAATGGAAAGGGTGGCATATGCCCTCATCATGGCCACAAGAAAGCTTTGTCAATATTTTCAGGCTCATTCCATCCAAGTTCTTACGGACCAACCTCTCAAGCAAGTCCTCGACAAGCCAGAGAACTTCAGGCGCTTGTTCAAGTGGTCCATCAAGCATAGTCAACACGACATCAACTATAAGCTGAGGACCGCCATCAAGGGCAGGCACTCTCTGATTTAGTAACCGAGTGCACCATCCCTGTGTCACGCCCCGTTTCCCAAAAGAGAATACGGAATATGGATATGCGACAAAAGCCCAGCAAATGATTTTCATCATCCATAAGCTGTTCAAGATTCTTTACAACATTCACAACATTAATCAGAGTCGAAAGCAAAAGATTCAACCAATCATGCACATATGAACCAAAATACCAATAAGAATAGTTGAAACCAAATACATTAATCTCAAATAGTCATGATCTGAATAAGTCAAAATCCTGGATCACATTGTCCAAATACAAGAATAAATCCAAGTATCAAAATACAATATTGTTCAAGCAAGCTACAAAAAATAATAATAATAAAATTCAGTACTAATACTTCATGTCACCAATACCATCTGGAATATGTTCTCCAGAATCTGCAATTCAACAATTGTAGGGAAGAGAAAAAAAGAAAACAAGTACCCATTAATTGCAAGTTATGGGCCGCTTGTAATGCAGGATACAAGTACATGGAAAAAAACTAACTAGCAACATGGTATAAGCATGATATCAAAATATAACGACTAGCATGGCAAATGAACAAGTATAAGTGGCGTGTATCAAGTGTTAAGTGAACAAGTATCATGTAAACAAATATCAGGTTTCAAGTGTTATGTATCACGAAATTACGTAACAGGTGTCAAGTAGTCAAGTAGTCAAGTACAAATGTCAAGTATCATGTTCAAGCATCAGGTCTCATGTATCATGTAATCAAATATCAAGTAAGCATGTATCAAATATCTTGTATTATTACTATCTAGGTAGCACTTAATGTGCCATCCTTTTATCACATGGTTGCTACAGTCAATACAATTTTGTTTTAGATTTCATAGTAGACCATATAGGAAAGTGTACTCAGGGACAAGCCTCAAGAATTAAGTATCAAGTATCAAGCCTCAAGTATCAAGTAAACAAGCCTCAAGAGTGAAGTATCAAGCCTCAAGTAGTGAAATATCAAGCCTCAGGTAATCAAGTATCAAGCCAAATATCAAGTATCAAGCCAAGTCTCAAGTATCACGCCAAGTCTCACATAGAATCAATAGATTCTCTTCCGAGTACATGTTTCTCAATTATCCACTATTAGGTCTGTCCCTTTAAACCCCAGCTTGTTTAATTTATTATTAATGTCAAACAAGCATGTATGTGTCACGAAACAAGGTAAGAATATCATGGTATGATCAAGTAACAAGTTCAAGTTGCAAGATAAATATGTACAGGTGCAAGATAACTTACAAAAGAACAAAATAATCCAATTTCTAGTTCAGGACAGCAAGACCATACTGTAGTAAAACTGAAATTTTCAGTGTTACAAAAATACAAATCTGAATCCGTCAAAAGGTCTAGAAAATTGACTCCCAAATGAATCCAAAGAATATAAATAAGTCATATAGTATTTCACAAAATCATAACTCAAAACTGATTTAAATCCAGAAAACGCGTTCGGCCAGAAATCAGAAAATGGAATTCACAGTCAGGAAACAGCATCAATACATCTCAAATAATTCCAGAAAAAATCTGGTGTATTCCCCTATATGTCTAGTATCAGAATATAAAGTTTCAAAATTTTCCAGTAAGAATAGTTTAGCCATCAAAAATCAGAAAACATCAAGAAACGATAGTTTGGCAAATCTGGAATTCCCAACACTGCTGTACAAAAACTGTAATATCTTGCAAACAGTCAAACGAAATCCACATCCGCCAAAGGGAGATGAAAACATAGAAAATATGCTAATCTTCATATTTCACAAACATTTTCCATACAGTAAAAGAAATCATGGTGAAAATACAAATCTTTACAGAATAGCGAACAAAATCCAGCAAGTATAGCTTTTGTAAACAAGCATGAAATGGCATATAAATTTATCAATAAAATCCACCAAAATTTTGGGTAATTCCTAGTTAGATATAGAAATAATGACCAGAGTTCTAGATCCAAATAATATGTGTAGCACAAGTATCAAAATAGTTTAGTCATCAAAATCATCGAGAAACAAAATCTGGAAAAAGATCTACACCTCTGTAGTAAAATAGTCATATGTCACACATACAAAAACGAAATAGAGCAAGTTCAGAGGGGTTCGAAAGAAGATGGATTTATCTAAAACACATGTTTTATACTGAAATTAAGATTCTGACCTTAATATGGTCTAAATTACTGATCAAGACGGATTATCGACAAAACACAGAATTTCCTTTAGGAACAAAACCAACATGAATCACCCGAAACTTGGTCGAAACATAACTAAACATGAATTAGAGTCTATTAAGTGTCCAAAAAACATGAAATAGGGTATACGGCATGTCCACAACAAGTATATCACATGGATCTCACAAGCACACAAGTTCTCATAATTGTTTCACATACGCATCTCATCAAGAAACGGTCACTCCTAGGTTAATTCATGTCATATGTGTCGTGAGGCAACTATGGTCAAAACACTATAGACACAATATCAACAAGGAGTTTCACACATAAATTATCTCTAGAACTCAAGTATACTACAAGCGGAATTTATGTCTTGTATCATACAAAGAAAGTTCAATACAAGTTACTTGCCTTAACCGGAGATGAAGAACGAACACCAAGAATAATGGGAACGGATCCCGGCAACGAACAAAACCTACGAACAAGAAATCCATGAATCAACGAACAACTCGCACGATCCCACGTGCGAACTCTCAAGCAAGAGAGAGCCAGAACAATAGAGAGAGATAGCGGATGGCGGTTGCAGCCTTGGCTGTAGTCGGCGACGCCGGAGGAACATCGGAGAGAGAGATGGGGAGATAGGTCCTCGGGTGATGGTGGAGTGGTGGTTGCGGCAAGGGATCGGGATCGGGATCGGGATCGGGATCGGGGTGTAGGGCTAGGTGGCGTCGGGATGGGTGTAGGCCGAACAGGGGGTTGTCGGCATGGGTGCGCGTTGGGGTGTGCGGCGCAAGGCAGAGAAGAGAGGGAGGCCAGGGTTTAGTATTTGGGTTAGGGTTTAGGTTAGGGAGAGATTATGTATAGGCTTGTTTAGGGTTTAGTTGTATGAGATGGGTAATTGGGTTAATGGGTTGTGGGTATTTAGGAGTAGCAATAGGTTTAGACTAATAGGATTTGATTAGGATCAGTTAGTATAGGATATCAAATAGGATTGTGGATTTCAATTTTGGCATTGGTAGTCAATTCGGGATCAAACAATAAGATTGGGAATTAGGATGAGCAACCACATCACCATGAGCACCCAAAGACAAGAATAAAGAGAACAAGACACAAATGAAGAACGAAAATAACAACAATAGTCAAGACAAATCGAGGAACCGAAAATAAATCACAAAAGTCCAGGAATGAGCCAAAATGAATATATATTGAAAACAACTTCAATATACGGTCCAGAAAAGTGTACAAGAGAGTACAAATATCCAAGAAAAAGAAAAAATACACCAAAGATATGAAAAACGGAAAATAGTGGTTACACCCTGAGATACCAGAAGTCCAAGAGGGCGAGCGGGTATGGGAACTATATGCAGATGGTTCGTCGTGTGAAGAACGAAGCGGAGCCGGTGTCATACTGAACAGCCCAGATAATTTTGTCCTCTAATACTCTTTGTGCCTCAACTTTCTGGCCTCCAACAACGAAGCAGAGTACGAGACAATAATCACTGGACTCATTCTAGCTTGCAAAGTAGGGGCCAAAAGGGTTAGGTCCTTCACTGACTCATAACTTGTGGTCGATTAAGTCTGTAGGGAATAATGACACCCAAATGGTCAAGTACTTGGTACACGCGTAACTCCTTTTGGCAGATTTCGAAGCGAGCTAGTTGTTCGAATTTCACACGAACAGAACAACCAAGTGGATGCTTTATCCAAGTTGGCATCCTCTTCCTTTGAGAGCCTCGACCGCACGGTACTGATGGAAGTCCTCGCCCAGCCGAGCATTGACAAAGAGAACATCGAAGTCCTTTCTTTCGAGCAGACAATGTGGCTTGTAAAATGGATGGATTAGATCGTGAACTTCTTGAGAAACGGTAAACTACCGCAAGACCGTTCTGAAGCCAGAAAGATCAGAGCTAGGGCCAAGAGATTCGTACTCATCGATAATGTTCTATTCAAATGGTCGTACATAAAGGTCGATGGCCGACGGTACTTCTGGTGGCTGAACCTAGAAGAAGCCGAGTATATGCTCAAAGCAATGCATGAGGATGTTGGCAGTTGCCACATAGGTTGCAGGTCACTCGCAAGAAAAGTACTCAACCATGGGTACTAGTGGCAGACACTTCTACAAGATGCTTAGGTTCTCATCAAAAAATGAGGCCCATGCCAAAGGTTCTCTACAGTCTAACACACCCCCAAGCCGAGCTCAAGTTGATTGTAAGTCCAGCCCCCTTTGCCATGTGGGGAATGGATTTGGATGGTCCGTTCCCTAAAGCGACAGGTCGGAAGCGCTTTCTAATCATAGCCATCGATTATTTTACAAATTAGGTCGAAGCAGAACCCATGGCCACCATCACCGAGCATTAGGCCCAACAATTCTTTTGGAAACATATCGTCTGCCAATTCGGGATCCCTCGGGTCCTCGTCACCGACAACAGTACCCAAATCGCTGGCAGAGGTTTCTGCAAGTTCTATGAGGACCTGGTAATTCTGCAAATGTTCTCTTCAATTTTGCATCCCCAGTCTAATGGCCAAGCTGAGAATGCCAACCGCTAGATCCTTAACAGTCTCGAGAAGCGATTAGACAAATCCCTAATGTACAATGGGTCGATGAGCTACCCAGTGTGTTGTGGTCCTACCGAACAACCAAAAGGATTCCGACGGGTGAGCCACCCTTCAATATAACGTTCAGAACCAAAGCAGTCATCCCCTTAGAGGTTGGTTTACCTTCAACTCAGATTTTGAGTTTCGATGAAGACTCGAACTCAGATGGCCTCAGGGCCAACCTGGACCTACTCGATGAAGTCAAGGAAAGGTTCATCACCCGGAGGATTGTGTGCCAACAACGAGTATAGAAGTTCTACTACAAGAAGTTCCAACCAATCATCATCAAATAGGGTGATCTATTGCTACGAAGACTCAACATCTCCGAATCGAGTAAAAATGGAAAGTTCATATAGGTCTCAAAATTGGTCTTCCCGAAGACTTATCTAAGACCCCATAATTTCTAAACATATATATATATATATATATATATATATATATATATATATATATATATAAGGGAATTATAGATTGACCTATAGAGTTTTCTATAGAGGTGGGCTATTTGGAATCTGGGCTACTTTGGGGCTTAAGGGCAGAGACAGCAGCAGTTGCTGCTGCTACTACCGCAAGCCACGTGGCTTCGGGGGGCCCAGAAGCACATGAGTTGCTCTGCTACTTTCTGTGTGTGACATGGCGGGTCACGTGGGGGCGCTTGTGTGCTTCTCTCAAGAGAGAGAACTGGGAAGAGTGGAGGAGATTGGTCCCATATCGGGGGTTCAACAAAAATTAATTAATAATAAATAACTTTGGTTATGATCAAGAGTCACCAATTCGGTTAACCACCTTTTTAGAGGCAGCCTGTGGTGGGCAGTTGTACTACATAGTATCTAATTTGTCTTCTAAATTATATAAATTGTTCGAGCTCGGGGCCGGGGTGTTACAAATGGTATCAGAGCCGACTTTCGACATCGAGTGTGGAAGAGTGCCGCATTATGATCTACAGTGTGAGATAGTCCCTGGAATTATCGAGGTGTAAGGGAAATAGTCTTCGAAATTACCTACGGTGTGGGACTAGTCTCCGAAATTATCGAGGATCGAGGATGACGCCACATCGACTAGAAAGGAGATCCTGCACTAGTTGTGCATGCCCCGTGCTCAGCGAGGACGCTGATTTCTGAAGGGGGATATGTGTAACACCTCGTAATTTCAAATTAAATATAATATATATATATATATATATATATATATGTATGTATTAAGAGTAAAAATGGCATTTATGTAATAATGTGATGAATGGGGGCCCTACGACTTGGAAATAGAATGTTTATGTGCTGTTTATGAAGCTGATGACATCAGCACCTATGGGGGCCCCACAGTAAGGAGATGCAGCATTGCTGCTTGACTTTCGATCAACAGCCATGGTGATGTGGCAGTTATCTAGGGCCCACCAATTGTGAGAGACAGAGCACTGTATTCAATTGCTGATGTGTGTATGCACGGGGAAGAGTGGAGGAGATTTGTCCCATATCGGGATTGCACAAAGAATTAATTAATAATAAATAACTTTGCCTTTGATCAAGAGTCACCAATTCGGTTAACCACTTTTTGAGAGGCAGCCTGTGTGGGCAGTTGTACTACATAGTATCTAATTTATCTCCGAAATTGTATAAATTTCGAGCTCGGGGCAGGAGTGTTACAAATGGTATCAGAGCCGACTTTCGACACCAGGTGTGCAAGAGGGCCGCAGTTTGATCTGCGGTGTGAGTTAGTCCCTAGAATTATCGGGGTGTGAGTGAAATAGTCTCCGGAATTACCTGCGGTGTGGGACTAGTCTCCAGAATTATCGGGATCGAGGATGCCACTCCACATCGGCTAGAAAGGAGATCCTGCACTGGTTGTGCATGCCCCGTGCTCAGCGAGAAAGCTAATTTCTGAAGGGGGGGGGGGGTGTAACACCCCGTAATTTCTAACCATATATATATATATATATATATATATATATATATATATATGTGTATATATGTATATATATAGAGTCCCCTTCGGTTGCACACTACTTTTGGTGAGCACTCCGTGAGCACTCATGAAATAGAGCACCTAAAATAAATCTGAACCGCTCATATTGTTCTATATACCTTAGATAGCCTAACAATAAAAAATCAAGTAATTTGAAGTTCATTTGCCCATCCATCATGCTGTTAGAATTTTCAGCCATACAATTTTGTAATGATGTAAATCATGGGCAAATGAACTTCAAATTACTTGATTTTTTATTGTTAGGCTATCTAAGTTATATAGAACAATATGAGTGGTTCGGATTTGTCATAGGTGCTCTATTTCGTGAGTGCTCACGGAGTGCTCACCAAAGTAGTGTGCAACCGAAGATTTATATATATATATATATATATATATATATATATATATATATATATATATATATATATATATATATAAGGGAATTAGAGCTTGACCTATAGTGTTTTCTATAGGAGCGGGCTGTTTGGAATCTGGGCTGCTGTAGGGCCCCGGGCAGAGATAGCAGCAGTTGCTGCTGCTGCTACCCCAAGCCACGTGGCTTCGGTAGGACCCAGGAGCACATGAGTTGCTTTGCTACTCTCTGTGTGTGACGTGGCGGGTCATGTCGGGGTGCCTGTGTGCTTCTCTCAAGAGAAAGAATGGGAAATAGTGGAAGAGATTTGTCCCATATCGGGAGTTCAACAAAAATTAATTAATAATAAATAACTTTTCCTATGATCAAGAGTCACCAATTCGGTTAGCCACCTTTTGAGAGGCAGCCTGTGGTCGGCAGTTGTACTACATAGTATCTAATTTGTCTTCTAAATTGTAAAAAATTGTCCGAGCCCGAGGCAGGGGTGTTACAAATGGTATCAACGTCAACTTTCGACATCGAGTGTGGAAGAATGCCTCAATATGATCTGTGGTGTGAGATAGTCCCCAGAATTATCGAGGTGTGAGTGAAATAGTCTCTAGAATTACCTACGTTGTGGGACTAGTCTCCAGAATTATCGGGATCGAGGACGATGCCACATCGCCTAGAAAGGAGATCCTGTACTGGTTGTGCATGCCCCGTGCTCAACGAGGATGCTGATTTCTGAAGGGGGGTGTGTGTAACACCCCATAATTTCAAATTAAATATAATGATATATATCTATATATATGTGTGTGTGTGTGTGTGTGTGTGTGTGTGTGTGTGTGTGTATTAAGAGTAAAAATGGTATTTATGTAATAATGTGATGAATGGGGGGCCCACGACTTGGAAACAGCATGTTTATGTGCTGTTTATAAGGTTGATGACGTCAGCACCCTTGGGGGCCCCACGATGAGGAGATGCAGCATTGCTGCTTGATTTCGGTCAATAGCCACAGTGACGTGGCAGTTATCTGGGGCCCGCCAGTTGTGAGAGACAGAGCACTGTCTTTAATTACTGACGTGTGTATGCACGGGGAAGAGTGGAGGAGATTTGTCCCATATCGAGATTGCATAAAGAATTAATTAATAATAAATAACTTTGCCTCTGATCAAGAGTCACAAATTCGGTTTACCAACTTTTGAGAGCCAGCCTGTGGTAGGGCAGTTGTACTACATAGTATCTAATTTTTCTTCTAAATTGTATAAATTGTTCAAGCTTGGGGAAGGGGTGTTACAAATTACCTAGTTGAAGGCCCGGGAGGTAGGGTATTCTAGATAACCTAGAATGCAGAACATCTGACAAAATTCAGGAAGGCCCGTAGCGGTCTATTCTTGTAATAAGGCTCTAAAAGCCGAAGAATTTAATAAGTGTTCACTAGTCGGTAGCTAGTGAATAAAATTTTATTTAAATTTATCAAGATTGCATCCTCCGAACCTTTACATGGATTTCTCCACAACAAGATTCGCACCTCGTCCCTCAGCGTGGTTTCCCGACCCCGAACCTTAAACAGGTCCTCTGCAACAATGTTCACACCTCGCCCCTTGGCGTGGTATTTCGACTCCGAACCATTACGCGGATCTCTCTGCAACAGGTTTCACACCTCGCCACTTGGCATGGTGTTCTGACTCCGAACCTTAAGAGGATCTATCCACAACAAGGTTCACATCTTTCCCCTCGGCGTGGTGTTCCGACTCCAAACCTTAAGCGGATCTCTCCGCAACAAGGTTCACACCTCACCCCGTGGTGTGGTGTTCACACTCCGAACTTTAAGCAAATCTCACCACAACAAGTTTCAAACCTCGCCTCATGGCGCGGTGTCCCGACTGGAACCTTATGCAAATCTCTTTGCAACAAGGTTCCCACTTCTCCCCTCAGCGTGGTGTCCCGACTCGGAACTTTAAGTGGATTTCTCCGCAATAAGGTTCACACCTCGCCCCTGGTCTTAGTGTTTCGACTCTGAACCCTACGCGGATTTTCTCCGCAACAAGGCTCGCATTATGCTTCTCGACGTGGTGTCCAAACTCCTATCCAAACGTGGATTTCCCCACAACGAGGATCCTGCCCGTCACAGGTTGTCAAAAGTCAATCACCAGTGCCTCGTCTCCTGACGAGATGATTAGAGCAACTCAAACAAAATGAAAAAAATTCCCACATAAGGAGATACTAAGCCAAGGTCTTTTTATTAAGCAAAGCAATTACAAGAAGGGCGGTAGTTAGTCCGCAGTTTGAAAAACAAACACAAAACAAAGGTAGCTATGCCTAAAATGCATCCACAGTTGCCTCATATGTTGGAAAGTTATTGCCGACAGCCCACATGTAGAAGAGGAATCATAAGAAAATGTCGGCGGCAATGTGAAGGTCGGCTGAATAAACCCTTCGACCTCGGCCCTCGGTGTAATACCCTGCATCCTTAAGAGAGTGTGTGTGTGTGTGTGTCTATATATATATATATATATATATATATAGTCCCTTTCCGTTGTGCACTAGGCCTCCGTGTGCACTCAGTTTTCTCGCCTTCGTATTGACGATCCAAACCGTTCACATCGATCTACACATCTAAATTAGTCTAGATATGTAAAATCAAATAATTTTAAATTCATTTACCCATCCATTGAAGTGTTACAAAATTGTATGGCTGAAAATTATCATTTTGTATAGTCACATGATGGATGGGCAAATGAATTTCAAATGATTTAATTTTACATATTTAGACTAATTTAAATATGTAGATCAATGTGAACGATTTGGATCATCAATATGAAGGTGGGAAGGCCGAGCGCACACGGAGGCCTAGTGCACAACAGAAGGGGACTCTCTCTCTCTCCCTATATATATATATGAATAAGTAAGTGGGCCTATAGATGAGTTGTATGGGCTTGGTTGTGTGGAATATTAATGTTGGACCACATATGGTTAATTAGTGGCTAGTGTGTGCGTTGATTTGTTGAATGACTAGATGGGAATTTGGTTTGGATGCATGGCCAAGATTGCTTGATGAGGACATGAATCTCACGTGAAATTAGAGTTGTGTGCGGCTGTATGTTGGATTTGAGAAAAATCCCACATCGCCCAAATGTTAGAGATGAGAGTGTATATATTAGATATGCCAAGGAGCATAAGGTACCAAACAGCCATGACACCTTTTCTGAGGCAAGCCTGTGGTGGGTCGTTGTTAGGAATCATTTTTCGCATGCGGACATGTGTAGGCACGTGCGCAGCTGAGCTGGACTCAGGGCATTACAAAATGGTATCAGAGACTTTTGACACTGATCGTGATACTACAATGGTTGCAAGGCTTGTACAGATGACATAGGATTAGTACGGATGGAATAAAAATAACATCCATGTGTGGATCACATCTGCTAGAAAGGCGATCTTGTATTAGATTGTATGCTCCGGGTTCAGCGAGGACACTGAGTTCTTAAGGGGGGATGTATGTAATACCCCGTATCCTTAAGAGTATCTATATATATATATATATATATATATATATATAATAAAACACAAAGAAAGCTATCATGTGGCTCCCTTTCAATCCCCTAAAGTCAAAGGCCCAGATCTAAACTCACAAAACACATTTTTCCTCCCAAAAGTTTTTCCCCAAAACTCAAATTCAAATCCCTCCCGAAACAACTCCTTTATTTATTTAATTATTTATTTATCTCTCTCTCTCTCTCTCTCTCTCTCTCTCTCTCTCTCTCTTTCTATATATATATATATATATAAGGTAAAAGGGATATGAGCAACTTGCTCATTTAGTAAATGAGCAATTGATTATGTGACATGCATGTGATACATTGGACAACTAATCCGTTTAAGGATTTCCAATCACATGTATGCCACATCATCAATTTCTTATTTACTAAATAAGCAAGTTGCTCATACCCTTTTTTCCTATATATATATATATATATATACATGTATGCCACATCATCAATTTCTTATTTACTAAATAAGCAAGTTGCTCATACCCTTTTTTCCTATATAAATATATATATATATATATATATATATATATATATATATATATATATATATATATATATATATATATATATATATATTTACTTATGGAAACATTGACTTTTATAGCCCAATTCATAATTATTTTTCAACATATACTAATGAAAACATGGACTTTTATTTACAACTAATTATTGTCATACTATTCAAGCTTGAGCTATATAATTGTTGATTTACTGTTTATAAGGCTTTTCATATGCTGTATTGTTCTGAAGACGTGCCGTAGGCACGTGCCCACAGGCAAATCATATATATATATATATATATATATATATATATATATATATATATATATATATATATATATAGAAGTAAGTGGGCATGTAGATGAGTTGTATGGGCTTGTTTGTGTGGAATATTAATGTTGAGCCATATATGGTTAATTAGTGGCTAGTGTGTGTGTTGATTTGTTGAATGGCCAGATGGGAATTTGATTTGGATGCAAGGCTAAGATTGCTTGATGAACACATGACTCTCATGTGAAATGAGAGTTGTGTGCGGGTGTATGCTGGATTTGAGAAAAATGCCACATTGCCCAAATATTAGAGATGAGAGTGTATATATCAGATATGCCAATGAGCATAAGGTACCAAATAGCCATGGCACCTTCTGTAAAGCAAGCTTGAGGTGGGCCATTGTTAGGACTTATTTTTCGTGTCCACGCACATGTAGGCACGTGCACAGCTGAGCGGGACTCAGGGCATTACACTCGGCACCCGGTTAGGGACATCATATCTTTGAACCCTGGTTATACTTGATGAGGTTTAACAAGGAGTCCCCCGATCCTCTCTGGGTCCCTTCTGATCAGTGTTGTCAGCTTGGGAGGCACCCATTGAAGAAAATGCCACCAAGTCCAGGTGAATGGGCATAGTGAAGGACGGCCACGTCCCTCTGAACTCAGTGCCAACTTCAGATCTTGAAACCCGGGACAAACCTAACAGGGCTCTTTGTCGGTATGCCAAACCCCTCTGGGTTGGACACGCGAACAGCTTGCCAAGGGTCACCCGATTTGGCACCAACATACTTGAACTTGTTGGTTTTGACCCTCGGATAGCCATTCCGGAGCACTTGGTGAAAGACACTCTAGGAGTGCAGTCATTCAAAAGAACAAGGCAATGAGATTTGTGAACCAACTGACTTAGAACGAGGGATTTTATAGACATTCACATGAGATATTTCTCGTTGGTCACAGGGCTCTCATATTTATTACAGTCAACGCTCCAGCTTCCAAGATGCCTCGAGTATCTCAAGCGAGTGACGCAAGCTAACACGTGACAACTCTTGTGATGCTTCAAGAGATGAAGAGAAATCCAAGGATGCGAGGCCTCTAACGCCAAGGGAGAATTCCCAGCCCATGGCACCTCGGCTCGGGCATCCAAGAAGAAAGTCTCGTCAATAACCAAAAGGAAAAGCATATGAGTTTATTTCAAACATTTTATTCATTCATAAAAGTCAAAGTACCAAAGCGGTGGCCAGTCTGCAAAAAGGCAAAAGGCAGAGCCTAAAATCTACCGATTGGAGGAGGACCCCTTTTCAGGGACAGAAGCGGGGCGTTCTTCTACGACTGCAGGGGTGTGTTCGACTACCTTGTGGTTCTCCAAACCTTCTCCCGCCACAAGAAAAGTTATGTTATCCATCTTCCCCTCGAAAGAAATTCCCCAAAAATCGAGGTTCGAATACTTTTCCCTGATATGCTCAAGGGCACGATCATACCCCTGGTCTTGGGCGTGGATGATGTCGGTCAGAGCATCGTCGTACTGATTCACCATCTTCTTCTCTCTCACCTACCACGCCAGCCACTCACTGACCAGCTCATCCTTCTCCTTCGAGAGCTCTTCCTAGACCTCCTTCTCCTTTGCCAGGTATGCCTTCAGCTTCTTCACTTGCAGCCTAATACAGATGTTCCGACCAAGGAGCTCCTACTCCCCAGCCTCAGCTCGCTCGACCCGTCGGAGGAGCCATTCCTGCCTCCTTTTTAACTTAACCCCATGAATGGCCGCCTGCAAAAATGTCAGGGTACACTTAACAAAAGGGAGAAAGAAATAAGAGCAAGAGGTATCGATAGTAGATAAAGGTGGCCTTACTAGAACGGAAGCTTCCGCCCACCGACCAAATCCTCATCATCCTTGTTCACGCCCGCCCGATCACGAGGAGTAGCAAGGTGGATAATTGTAATACCCGTAAATAATTAACAATTATTTTTTATACTAAAATTTGCATATGAATGATGTTTTATGTGCTAGAGAATTTTGTCTCAATTTGAATTGTGTGTGTGTGTCTCCACTATAATTGAGATAGAGTGAAACAACCTAATTAGTGTTGTATGGTTGGGCTGAAGCAAACCTAACTCACTTGAGGCCGAAATGGACTCTAGCCAACTACAACTTGTCACATGAACAACACTAGACTACTTATCACATACATCTCAAAAAAAAAAAAAAAAAAAAAAAAAAAAAAAAAAAAAAAAAACCAAAGATGTAGAGTTTGCCGATTATGTGTTGGAGGGAGGGGTTTGATTTTTTAATTGTGTAGGGTATCTTTAGGGGTATAGGGTATCATTGCTTGAAAAGTCCGTATGCACTTGAGTGCTTTTGAAAAACCAAAGCAACCCTTCCCCTTCCCCCTTGGCCGGTCATACAAGAAGGGAGCAAAGGGAGATGCCCTAGCTCATTTTATGCACTCTCTCTCCACTCTACAAACTATCTTCTTTCAATTAGTTGCTATTTTGAGGGAGGACTAGGAGACAAGGATTTCCTTTGTTCAAATAGGAGCTTGGGAGGAAAGCTTAGAGCTAGGTGAGGAGCAGCAAGGCTAGAAGGTCATTGTTGTGCTAGTACTCTCCAGACAAGGTGGGTGTTCTCCGAATCTTTTAGGTCATTGTTGTGCTCGTACTCTCCAAACAAAGTGGGTGTTCTCCTAATCTTTTGTTGTGTGTAAGTAGTATCATGGTAGGTCAACATTTAACCAACCAATCTCATGAAAATATAGTTAAGATGGTTTCATTTCGGTTTTGAAAAAAAAACCTGAAAAATGAGTAAAAAAAATTGGCTCAAAGTAACCGATGTAAAGATAAAATTTATGTTTTGAGTTCTTGATTCATGCATGCCTGTAGTTTCTGCCATACTGTCACGCCCCGCTTCCCAAAAAGAATACGGAATACGGATACGTAAAAAAAGCCCAGCGAATTTTCATCATCCATAAGCTGTTCAAAAATCTTTACAATATCTCACACAAATAATCAGAGTCGGAAGAAAAAGTATCAACCAACATGCAAAATTGAAACAAAACACCTACAGAAATTTACTTTAAACCAAATACAATATTCTCAAATAAATCAGAGTCTGGAGAAAAATAATATCCTGGGTCACATCGCCCAATACAATAAATATCCAATAAACCAAATACACTTTATTCAATGTTCAAGCAACAATAAAATATTATTAATAAAGTACAATCTCCAGCACTAATACATCATCTCGCCAATATCATCTGGCAGTCGTCCATCTTGATCTGCAATTAATAAATTTGCAGGAGAAGGAGAAAAGAAGAAAACAAGTACCCGTCAATTGCAAGTCGCGGGTCACAAATAATGTAGGATACAAGCACATGGGGAAACTAACTAATAACATGGCAGTCAACTAGCATGGTATCCTAACAGTACAATTGTTTTATGTCTAAGGCAGTGTCATATGGCAACTAACAGTGTCTAGTAACAGTAAGCTCAGTATATCAGTGAATCAGGATAACAGTATAATAGTATCAGTCCAACAGTATCAGTCTAACAGTCTCAGTCCAACAGTTCAGTCTAGCAGTAACAGTCTAATGTTCTTATAGTCTTGTGTGTATTACCAGCTAGGTAGCACTTCATGCGCCCCAAAATCATATCACATGGTTGCTACAACAAACAGTTTCGCTTTTAGATTTTATTATGGACCATGATGGGGCAGTGTACTCAGGATCAGTAACAGTAGCAATAACAGTAACAGTCAGAACCTAGTGGTTCTCTTCTACTCTACACCTTCATACAAGAAGTAATGTAGACAGAGTCAGAAAACAGTAACAGTAACAGTAACAGTATGGAACACTAGTTCCCTTCTAAGTACACGTTTCCATATTTTCCACTACTAGATCTTCCCTTAAGAAACCCCAGCTTGGTTATTTTTATTATGGTCATCAAACATGCAGGAATGTGTACGAAATGGTGTCCAACTAACATGGTATAATCAGTATTAGGTTCAGGAAAACAAATCAACAATCATAGATAATATACAGTCACATAAACGAGCAAAACAATGTATGTTCATATTCAGGACAGTATGACAGTACAATACTAAAACAATGATTCTTGTCGCTAAAGAAACGCAAATCAAGATCCGTCAAAGGATCTGGAAAATAGACATCCACACGAATCCAAAGAATATAATTAAGTCATATAGTACTTCACAACATCTTAACTCAAAACAGGTTCGAAAACAGAAATCATGTTCAGTCAGAAATCAGAAAAACAAATTCTCAGTCCAGAAAATAGTATCAAAACTCATCAATTAAATCCAGGAAAAATCTCAGATATTCCCCTATGTATTTAGAATCAAAATATAAAGTTTTATAATATTCCAGTAAGAATAGATCAGTCATCAAAAATACAAAAGCATCAAGAAAACATAGTTTAGCAAATCTGGAAATCTCAACATTGCTATACGAAAACTAAGATATCTCGCAATCAGTGAATCGAAATCCAATTCCGCCAAAGGGATATGAAAATAGATAGAATTTACTAACTATCATATTTCACAAATAATTTTCATACAGTATAAGGAATCATGGTGAAAATAGGATTCGTTATAAAACAGCAAGCAAAATACAGCACGACTAGATTCTTGAAAATAGCATGGAACGTCACATAAAACTTATCAATAAAATTTATTAAAATTCTGGGTAATCCCTAACTTCATAAAGGCACACTGACAAAAATATTGGATCAAGATAATATGTATAGAATAGTTCTTGAAAATAGTTTGTTAATAAAATTAACCCAAAACAGAATCTGAAATAGATCGACACCTCGATACGAAAATAGCCATAACTCATTCATACGAAATCCAAATCAAGCAAAACCAGTGGGGCTTGAAAATAGACAAAATTATCAAAAATTTATATTTTATACTTGAATCAAGATACTGGTTGTAGCATAGGCGAAAACAGCAAACAAAACAGAACATCCAGAAAATACAGATTTCACACTTCAAAACAAGAACATCATAACTTCAAAAATATTGATCCAAACACATCCAAACTTGAAATACAACCTACAAAGCATCTAAACATCATGATTTAGGGTTATTAACAGGTCCACACCTATTATTTCACATGGGTCTTAATCCAAACATAAATTCACACAAATATTTACATACATGATTGAAAATCAAGAATTGGGTAATTCCTAGATTATCACATATCAAGATTTGTGTCATGAGTCATCTATGGCCAAATTATCACAATAGAGACAAAAATCATCAAGGAAATCACAATCTTTGGTTGTCACTAGACCCAACT
Source organism: Hemerocallis citrina (assembly GCA_017893485.1). Lineage (NCBI taxonomy): Eukaryota > Viridiplantae > Streptophyta > Magnoliopsida > Asparagales > Asphodelaceae > Hemerocallis > Hemerocallis citrina. The sequence continues at coordinate 72,536,781 of CM030360.1, forward strand.
ACACTATAGGTGAACTACACAATCTTTGGAGTACAAGTTTCTTGCCTTAATTAGGGGATGAAGAACGATGCAAATACGAAGAGAAGAGAAACCACGAATGAAATCCACTACAAGCAACGAATCCAAGCCCAACGTCCCACGAACGATCTCCTTGAAGCAACGACGATCAAAGTGGCAAACACCCACTTTGAGAACACCACAAGAAGGGATGATGCAAGAGTTGATGTTGATGGTGGTGATGGTGGTTGTCGGAAACAAGCAAGGGAAGATGGAGGGCTCGGTTGTAGGAGGTGTAGTATGGCCGAAGGGGGGTTGTGGTGGCTGGTAATGGGGCTTGGCCTAGGGAGGGATGGTGTCGGGTTTGGGGGTTGATGCAGGCCGGGAGCACACAAAGGAAGGGGAGGCCGGGATTAGGAGAGGGAGAGAGAGATTTAGGGTGAGGGTTTAGGGTTTTAGGATTAGGGTTTTATATATAGGAGTTTAAAGTGGGTTAATGGGTTGTGGGTATTAGTATCTAGTAATAGGTATACAATTGGGTAATGGATATTGGGTCAAATAACAATAGGATTACAATTAGGAATGAGATTTTTGGTTTTGGAAATCCTATTAGGGGATAAAATAATGGGAAAAGGAAAATACAACCAAAATACCACCATAACACCAAGGGAAAAATAAAATAAAGGGAACGAGACCAAAAATGAGGTAAATATCAAAATGATGAAAAATGAGACAAAAGAGACAATCAATCAAACACAAGAAGCTCAAAATGAAATAAAAATGAATATATATTGAAAACAATCCGGTTCAGAAAAATACAAGAGATATACAATACACCAAAAATAAAAAAATACACTCCAAAATACATAAAATGAAAAACAGGGGTTACACATACAATTTTGGTTAAATTACTCTTTCATGCTATGTTACGTTAGATAGACTTGTGAATAATTTTAAATTAAGAAGATTGAGAAGGTTTCTAGCCCACAAAATTGAGATGGACAACATGTAGTTGCTGTTTTTTCACATGAAGATCATCACTCCCTTAGGGTATCGTAATGAGCTAAATAACTCACTTTCAAAACTTAGAAGTATGTTATAAGATGCTATTAAACTAGGGCATTAATAGAATCAACTGCATGTGAATATAGTGGTTTTTTAAGTGCAAACTGTATCAATCAAATTGTGTATGCTCATTGTTTTGAGACAAAAGTTCATTTCGTTAGCTAATTGTTTATGATGTTTATACTCGCTATTTAGGGGAAGTAAATATCCCATTTCATGCCTATTATTGCTGTATAATGTGTGTATTAAATGGTTGCATGATCAGGCTTAAAGGCGTTGCATGGTCAAGCTTAAAGGCCCTTGAATCGGGTTCGAAAAGAACTCATAATAGCAGTTTTTATCGTCATTGCAGTTGCTGTTTTGCAACTATTTATTCTCTATTAGGGATGTTTCTTCACCTTTTTTTGTATGTTTTTCTTCTTGTTTGTAGTCCTTTAGTGTATTCCAAGTGTAGGGTTGTTTAGACCTTATTTGGTTGCCAAAACAAGCTCAAAAGGCAATTTACTCGCTGTTTGGGTTTGTTGTTGTTGGCTATTCTTCGCAAGCTGTTTTGGGCAACTGCAACTCTCATTTAGCCTCGAACGACACTCTCTAGGACCCTAAATTGCTTTCTAACTGTGTAACAAAATGAGCCGTGGGTCCTAGCTTGATAACACTTGATTTGGGGTAGAATAGGGGCTCGATTTGTCAAGAACACATCAGTTATGGACTGTTTCACGTGCTATCTTTGCTCACTGTCCAAATAGTTTTTGCTTGTCGTTTGGATCTACGACTCATCAGGAGGACCATAGAGGAGTTGGAAGTCAATAGAGCACAAGAAGAGCATGTTTGCGGCCCAAAGGCGCGTTTGAAACATCAAGCAAATAGGGCAAAATGACAATCGAGCAGAGCTCGATTTGCTATTTTCATTGGGCTAGTTTTGGGTCAAGTTTGGGCCAACTCTTGGGCCTGTTTTAGAGGCCAAGTTGGACCCTAATTGGGTCGGTTTAAGTCATGATTAATTTGACTAAGTTGCATAAACAATAGAACTGGATAAGAGTCATCTAGTGTTCGATAACCACTAGAATCTAATAAAGAGTTGACTAGTTGTTTTTAACCTAAAATGGATGGATAATTTTATGTTCGAACTCTAATTAGAATGGTAAACCTATTTATAATGGAATTAATGAAATATGAGGCAAGGATACGAAGAGTTGTATAATTGGTTAATAGGGTAGAGTCCTACAAGCAAGAAGATTGCCTAGTAACTTATCTTGGCTAATTGAACATGTGGGCTAATAAAAACCTAAAATTAAGAGTGCGGATTAATTAACTAATAGTATAAATGTCTATGCAAAAAAAGCTAGAGTTTGTAATAATAGAACAATTTGAAATGAGTAACCTAGAATGATCAACCGATCTAAAATCTATATTATCTATGCTCACTAGTTCTAGTGCTTCTTAATAAGTTGTGTTGTCGTAGGGACGTCTTAGTATGTAGATTTGTATCTTAGTATAGGAGCATGGTTCTAGAGGCTAGGCAAGTCCCAGATACTGACAATGCTGAGTTTATGAGTTGCAGGGTTTGACCAAGTATGGCGAGATTACTCGTTGTGGTTTACATAAAACCAGTGGGGTACGCTAGCTCTAGGTCGTGTTGCTATTGTTTGTAAGTACATGCACTAGTTGGGCATTGTACTATTCTGTTATGGGGATACGTGCGGCATCGTCTCGACTATTAAATTCTGGGATCTGGTGTAAGAACGGGAGGAGGGCGTATGGCCGCAAACTCCTATCGGAAACTAGGGGGGATCAAATCCTGTAATCAGAAGGACATTTAAGGCTTCTTGGAAAATATGTAGTATGTGATGCATATGTTTCCAATCAAGTATGCATTATGATAGGGTATCATGTGCATATGAGTTTGTGCACTAGATTCTAGGGTCATGGCATACACCGACACATTTAGTTTTGTATGAATTTTACATTTCTGCATTAATTTGATTGTTGAAGATCTTTGGAGATCGCTGGTATTATCAGCATTGCGTTAGTTGCATTCAGGGCCGGCCCTGGCCCAGAGTAGGCTGGGCGATCGCCCAGTGCCCAATTCTGATGAGGGGTACCAAAAATTGTAAGTATATTGGGTTTGTAACACTATAATGAATTAATATTTGAACTGTAACCCTTGTTTTCGCAAATACGTATTTTCTGTGTATTTTCGGTATTTCAAATTTTTGTAAATTAGTTTTCCGCTTTCAAATTAGTTTTGTTAAAATGTATTGTTGGATCTTCTATTAAAATCTATTTTTGATCAATAATTTTATTTGTAACTATTTTCTATGATTTTTATACAAATCTTATTATTGTTCTTATTACCTGGATTTTTATTATTATTACTATCATTATTTTATCATTATTCTAATTATTAATATTGTTAATATTGTTGTTACTATCAGTATTATTTTGTTAGTGTTATTATTTGCATCATTATTATTTTTTTATTGTTAATATTATTCAGTATTATTATTATTATGGTTATTTTTATTTTTATTATTATTATGATTATTATTATTATTATTATTATTATTATTATAACTTTGATTTTTATTTAAAAATCCATTTATATTGTTAATTGTATTAGTAGTTATTTCAAATTATTTCCATATTGTACTACAAAATATGTTTTGTTATATAATTCTACATTTTTATTGGTTATTTTATTTCCCCTATATTCTATTTAATTAAACCCAATAGCATTATAACCCAATAACCCATTTGTACACCTAACTCTACCCAAAACCCAATAAGCTCCTATCAAACCCATTACTCCCCTTTCAGCCAAAACCCGATATAACCCCAATACCCGTTACCCTATTTTACTTAATACCCGTTACGCCCATATACCCACACCTGCATGCACCCCTAACCTAAACCCTAATCATTATATATATGTATTCATATCCCTCTCCTTTGCATACCCTCAGCCGCTCTCAACTTCCCTTCGTCTTCCTCCTGCATACCCCGTTCTCCAAAACAAAAACCCTTCAGCCGTCTCTTCTAAACCCATCCCCCTTCATCCCTCTCTCCCGATCCTCTTCTCCCCTGTGCCGTGCTACTCCTCTCCTCGTCGTTCACCCCCGGTGCTCCTCCCCTCTGCTCTGCACAGTGCAGTACAGCAACCTCTCCTCAGTGCAGCTCTACATCCCGATGCTCCTCCACTGCGACTGCAGTGCTCGCCACTCCAGTGCCCTCCCCTGTACTGCGACCTCCCGTCGTAGCCACTCTGACAGACTGCAATAGTGACCAGCGAGGCCCGCTACCGCTACCGCTGTCTGTTGTGCCTTGACGTCGCTCAGTTCGACAGCCCTAGACCGCTGTCTCCCTCTCGCTCTCTCTTTGTTGCAAGTGCATGAGATTTGCATGTGTTAGTGTGTTCGTGATTATTTGCCGTATTCGTGGTTCGTTGTTCGTGGATCATGGTTGGGTTCGTCGTTCGTTCGTTGAGTTCATTATCCGGGAATCTGTTCCCGTTATTCTCACTTTTACTTCGTTTTCATCGTCGTCTCTCAGGCAAGTAACTTGTATTCTTTTCTTTGTATAATTCAAGTACTAAATACCGTCTGTATTGTAGTTGTGTTCTAGAGGCAATTCTTGTGTGGATCTCTTGTTGTATATTGTCTTTATTGTGTTGACCCGCCCGTAGTTGCCACATGACACCCATGACATAAAATAATCTAGAGATGGCCACTTCTTGTTGTATACATGCATGTTATTTGTATGATCTAGTATGCTTGATGTGTTATTCGTAGTATAACTCGTCGTGTACTTGTAAAATACCCTATACCATGTTGTTTGGACTTCTAGTACACCATATATCATGTTTGGTTATGTTTTGGATAAGTTTCATATGAACTAGTTGATTTTGTGCATGAAGGATAATTTCTGTTTTGCCGATTTTTCTGTTTTGATCAGTATTTTAGATCCTATTAAGGTCAGTATGTGAAAATATTTTGTGAACATGAACTATATAAAATTCTGTTTACTTTCTAGATTTTCTGACAGATCTCAGTTTTGATTTATGAGTTTCGATATATGACTATTTTACTACAGTTGTGTTTAAAAATTCCAGATTCTGTTGTCTATGAATTCTGTATAGTAATTTATTTTTCTACTGATGCTAAAGATAATATTTTGATCCAATACTTTCTGGTTACAACTAGACATGATTGGGATTAACCCCTAATTTTTATGGATTTAATTGATGACTTTTACATGCTATTCTATACTTGCAAACAACTACTATACTTGCAGAATTTTCTTATTGTTCAGTAAAGATACACTTTTTTGACTTGATTCTATTTGCTTTCTATAAAAAATTTGTGAATATGAATTATAGCCTACTATATCTATTTTATAACCCTTTTGACGGATCTGGATTTCGACTTATATTTTGTGAGATATTGTTGTTTTCGTACTGTAGTGTTTAAGATTCTAGATTTACAAATTTGTCGTGTCTTTTGTTTTCTAATTTTACTTGACTATTCAATCTATGTTGAAAAAATTATGATACTTTATTTTCTGTTACTAAACATACTAAGGAATACCCCAGATTTTTTGTGGATTTAATTAGTGAGTTTTGATGCTATTTTCTTATTCTTGAATACAAACTACTGATTTCTGGCTGAATATGTTTTCTGGATTCAATTCTGTTTTGAGACCTGTTGTTGTGAATTACCATATGACTTATATATATTTGTTGGATTCAGCCGAGAGTCTATTTTCCAGATTCTTTGACGGATCCAGGTATGCATTTTTGTAGCAACAGAAATTCCAGATTTAGTGCAATACTGTCTTGCTGTTCTGAACTAGAACTTTCGTTGTGCTATTCTTTTATGAGTTGTCTATAATTTGTACATGTTTATCTGTCAACCTGAACCCATTACTTGTTTATACCACTATTCTTACCCTGATTTATGCACACACATGTCTGTCTGATAATAATAATAATATAACCAAGCCAGAATTTAAGGGTTGGCCTAAGTAGTGGACAATATAGAGACTGTACTCGGAAGGGAGCTCATGTTTTTCTTACAATTACTGAATGACTGAATGACTGAATGACTGAATAACTGGATAACTGTATAGTGTTCCATGGATACCGATACTAATAAACTGGATGACTGAATGACTGAATAACTGAATACTGAAGAGCATCGTTTATACAGTTCCCGAGTACATGAACTATAAAGCCCACCACTAGGCCTAAACATAACTTGATTGTATGTAGAAACCATGTGGTAAAAGGATGGAAGCATGAAGTGCTATCTAGTTAGTAATAAATACAAGATTCGACATGACATAACATGATTACCAGTACATGATTACATGTTACATGCTTACCTGTTACATGATTTCCTGTATATGCTACTTGACACCTGTATATATGTTTACCTGTTTACATACTTGCATGATACTTGACATCTGTTCATGTACATACACCTGTTATCTCATTACTTGACTCTGTTCATGATTTATGCCAGTTGATCTATTTTGTTGCCATGTCTATTTCATGCTATGTTGTTTACCCCCTTTTCGGTACTTGTGCCTGCACTACAAGCGGCCCGTAACTTGCATTGAAGGACATTTTGTTTTGTTTTTTTCTATTCCTGCAATTTATTAAATTACAGATTTTGGAGATCAGCTACCAGATGGAGTAGGCGAGATGAGATTCTAGATACTGGAGTTTTGCTATCATGATTTCCTGCTATTATTATTATTTCTTGTTGCTTGCTTTTGAATAATTGTATCGGTCACTTGGATTTATTTTGTATTGTGTAATGTCACCCGGAATTGTTGACTTATTCAGATCTGATTTATTTGAGATTAATATATTTTGTTTCAAGTAAATTCTGTTGGTATTGGTTCATATATGAATGCGTGGTTGACTTCTCTTGCTTCCTACTCTGATTATTCTTGTGAAATGTTGTAAAGATCCTAACAGCTTATGGATGATGAAAATCATTCACTGGTCTTAGTCACGTATCCGTATTCCGTATTCTCTTTTTGGGAAGCGGGGCGTGACATGAACTCAAAATGTAAAAGGTCTTCTAGTTTAGTTGGTTAGAGCACCTTTTAGATTTTAGTAAGTGGGAGGTCTTGTGTTCGACTCTCAACAAGAGCAATTTTTCTGTACTTTTATATAATCATGTTTACTAATTTTTTTTAAAATTTTTTTTTTTTTACTTTTAACCTTTTTAATTCTCTTGACTTCGACTCTGTATTTTGTACCATTTTTATTCTCTTGAGTTCGACTCTTAATAAGAGCAATTTTTCTTTTACTTTTTATATTCATGCTTACTAATTAATTGTTATTTTTTACCTTTTCATTCATGTTTGGTAATTAATGGTTTACGGTTTTTAATTTTTACTTTTTGCTTGCTAATTAATGGTTCATTAAGTGTTCTTAGCTATATACTACATTATGAAACAAGCTTTAATTAAATCAGCAGAAATTTCTGATGATTCTAAAGTGAGTTAAGATGCTGAGAAATTTGTATCAGTTAAATTTTTAACTTTTGAATTTTTTTTAAGTTTGGTTATTTGTCACGAAATTTTGTACAAGATAAACTTAGTGAATAAAAATTTACATACTGAAGATATGTTTCTTGATGTTGCAATTAAAAACTTGGAAGTGTTTGTTTCATTTTTTGAAAAATATAAGGAAAATGAATTTACTTCTGCTATGATTGAAGCAAAAGATATTGTATATGGAATGGAAATTGAGTCCTTATTTCCTGCAATGCGTAGATATTTTAGAAAGAGACATTTTGATTAGACTCCTGATACAGATAGTAAATAACAATATGCTCAAGAAAATTTTACAACTGATTATTTTCTTGTTTTAGTTTATATGACTATTTCTCAATTGAAGAGTATATTTGAACAATGCATAATTTTGAAACTATATTTGGCTTCTTGTTTGATGAATCACGGTTAGTTTCATTGGATGATGATGGTGAAATGAAAATTTGTTGTAAGCAACTTGAAATTGCTTTGAAGCATGGTAAGGTGTCTAATATTAATGTGAATTATTTATTTTCAGAATTATAAATATTGCAAGAAATGCCAAAAGTGAAGCATATGAAATAGATATAGCATGACATTCTATTAAAATTATAGAGTTTACAGAAAAAAAATATATGTTTCCAAATATTTTGGTTTGTTATAGAATTTTACGGACTGTACCTGTGACTGTGGCTTCTGCGGAAAGAAGCTTTTCAAAATTAAAATTATTAAAATCTTATTTGCGAACAACTGTGACTCAAGATAAGTTAAATGGATTAGCAATTTTACGTATTAAAAAGATGTTGAAAAATTGAGGTTGAACACATAATTGATGATTTTGCTTCTAAAAATACAGGAAAAAATCATTTTAGATTAGATGTTATTGGAATTATTTTATTTTTACAAGATTTGCTGTCACTATGATTAATGGAAAGTATGAAATATTTGATATCATAAAGCAAAACAAGGCACTTTATTTTTTGGGGTGTTGGTTTTATGTCCCAACCCCATTATATCATATTTTATTAATATATATAAAAATACATGCGTGTCTATAAAGGGCAGAATTTTATTTTTCACCCCGGGCCTTAAATACCTCATGACCGGCCTAAGTTGTATTCCACTGACGTGGCCCTAGTTGATTAGTTGCAGGACCATCTGATCATGGGACCGGGGGACTCGAGCTGTGTGGTGCATCCAAGTGAAAAGGGAAAGTGACACAAAAATTTGTATAATGTAATTGATGTTGTAAATTCTTGTAAACAATTGTACGATGTAATATCACTGAAGTAAAAAAAAAGTTTTAATTTTCCCGTGGCTTTCTGTGTTATGTACTCATTTGAAGCAAGTTTTTAGATTGTGTCGCAAGTTTTCAGTGTACAAAAATTAGGGCACTGCTGTAATCATGTCCGAGGTGTTAGGGCGATCAGTTGATAAGTCCGCTCTGACACGGACCATGAAGGCTTCCACACCTTTGCCCGAGGAGGCAACTTAGGGGCCACCACGTCGTCTTTCAGGGACGCTACCGGGAGCTTCCCACCCTCCTTTTTAATGGACACCGCAACTGCCTTGACCTTAAGGGGCTCGCCGCCCCTGGACTTCTTCTTCATCGCAAGTTCCTCTATCCCCGGAGGAGGTGGACCATTCTGTGCCTACTCTTGCACCAGGGGATTCGCCTTCGTCTTCGCCTCAACCTTCAGAGTCGCACACCTTGCTCTCAGTACTTTGTCAGACACCTTTCTCTCTTACTGAAAGGATGAAAAGGGGCATATAAGAATAAAGGGAGCCAAAACAAAGATGGAACATGTAAGCAAAAATGAAGGCATGGGAACATATATATATGAGGGGGACATCGATCACTGTGCCAAGCACATGACACCACATCCCACGTGAATGCGCACGTGAGCATGCACGCGCCATAATCCCCAGTGACAAGGCTTCCCCCTCAGAATGGTATGCCGACTCCAGACCAGTCGCATAATTTTCAGTGACAAGGCTTACTCGAAGTGGTACGCCGACTCCAGACCAGTCACATGATTCTTAGCGACAAGGCTTACCACTCGAAATGGTATGCTGACTCCGAACCAGTCGCATGATTCTCACCGCCAAGGCTTCCCCCCTGGAATTATATGCCATCTCTGAACCACTCGCGTTATCGTTAGCGACAAGGCTTCCCCCTCGAAATGGCATGCCGACTCCTGACTAGTTGCATGATTCTCAGCAATAACGCCTACTCCTCGGAATGGTATGCCGACTTCGAACCAGTCGTATAATCCTCATTGACAAGGCTTCCCATTCAGAATGGTATTCCTACTCCGAGCCAATCACATAATTCTCAACGATTAGGGTTCCCGCTCGGCGTGGTATCTCGACTCCGAGCTACTTGAGGATTTCCTCAACACGGAACACCTGTCTCGACATGGTATCCCGACTCCGAACCATATATCATCAAAAACTGAGAAATGCATAGACCTTTGTTACAAAAATAAAGGAGTTACATTAGCAGCGTTACATAAAGAATTACATGTTCAAAGCGCAAGGGCCTGATCCACAGGGTCCCATCGTTGGGACTCTTCCCCGTATTTATTACATCAGCCCCAGAGGGACAAGTACCATGTTTAGGCACCTCATGGCCCCCTCTCACACTAGCGACACTCGAAGATCCTGCCACTCCACTTTGGGCATCCCTCGAAGCTCTCGCACTTGGACGGATTTACGGGTAAGGATCTAGTCTCGATAACGGGCTCCAAAAAGTATACGTTGGACCTATCTTTCCGATCTTGACCCTCAAATGATAAATCTCCAAGTCTCTATCCATTTTCATTCGTCTCAGAATAAAATCTGAGGACTAACCATCAACCGAACCAGAAGGCTCACCACCATAGCTCGAGCGAGGGCCAAGTTGACGTCCAGAACTAGCACCTTCAAGTGAGCTAACTCCTGAGCTACCTTTTGAGATTGGTGAATGGAGTAGCTGAATGCCCCTTCTCGGTCAATCGCCTCCTTCTGAAGATGGGCGATAGTATCCTCGACGTGACATAATTTGCCTTGGAGGATCCGTACCTCCTCCTCGAGCCTCGACTCTCGAGGTTCATAACTTACAATTTGATCAGAAAAACCACCATCTTAAAACATAGACAAATGTGAAGCCAAGATGTCAAGAATTGGATGAATTCTCATTAAACAAAAGATTACAAGGGGTGGTGGCCAGTCCATGGTCGGCACCCACACGAAAATAAGAAATGTGAAAAGCTTCTAAGGTGGGGGTCGACCTGAGAAGGAGAATGAGGAACCTCTTCCACTACCATGTCACGACTGGAAGGAACTCCCTCTTCATCCAGAGATAGTTCCGCAGGATTCAGAGGAGTACTGTCGAGCCCTGGTTTTAACCACAGGTTACTAAGATCAAGATCAGGGTACCTCATTCTGACATGCTCGCGGGCCCACTTATAACCTTATTTTTTCCCAGAGATGATCTGGCATGCGGATTCTTCGTGTTCGACCTTCAGCTTCTCCCGTTCCTCCTCCCAAGCCTCTTTCTCCATTATCAGGATGTTCTCGTCATTACATCCGACCGCGAGCTCCCCCTCCATTTCCTTCACTCCTTTTTTTCAGGTGCTTCTGTACGAAGCTTCTCCTCTTGATACTTATTATCGAGCCGTTGTGCTCTCCGATTAGCGCACTTCATTTTGTACTCGTACTGCCTCTTCATTTCTGCCCCATGAAGCAAAGTCTGTGGAAAGAGGGTTAAACACACTAAGAAAAATGTACCAAGAACTTCAAAAAAAAAATCCACTCAAGACCGAACCCCTACCATGACAAAAGCTTGAGCATACTTAAGATACCCCGAGCCGATGGTTTCCAGAGCAGGAGCACTCCTATCCCATGGTGGAGTGATATTATTCACCATCTTCAAGGCCACAGGATGCTCCATTAAGGAATCAGTCACCTTCACCGCCTTATCGGGTTTGAAGGTCTCCTCGATCTTAACGGGAATAATAGACCTCAGCACTGGTTGAAACGGAGGCAGGGTGTTGGATCCTGTAGGCAAGGCAGATAACACTATAGGGGGTGAATAATTTTGTATAAAAAAAATTAAAAACTTGAACTTTTCGTACTGTTAAGTCGACTGAAAAAGATATACAGTCGACTGTTACGTCAGATAAGAAGAGTATTTTACTGAAGAGTTACAAGTCTGATCAGTCGACTTATAGCAGAAAATCAGTCGACTTACCAGACAAGTTTTTAAAATAAAACTCAGAGAAATTGAAATTGCAAGTTGAGAGAATACAACCACAGAGAGTCAATCACAGCCAAACACAATGATGTATCCTGGTTCAGTCCTCCCGACCCATATCCAGTCCCCAAGCAACCCACTTGAGATTTTCCACTATTCTTGAAAAAGTACAAGAATACTCTACGGCCTTTGACAACAACAATATCAAATCCGTAGACCTCTCTCACCACTAGAGAGAGAAAACTCACTCTACACCCTAGATTGAAACCGACTCTAAAACCAGGAGCCCTACTCTCCAACCGAGAGAACCACTCTCACAACCCGAGAGTGAAAACAGCAACAAAATTGAGTTTACAACAACCTATAGCCTTGTATGTGATAGTGCTTTGGTATAGCGGCTATTAGGTCAGCTTCTGAAATCAGTGTAAACCGAAATCAGTGTTATATTAGACTAAAATTCAGAGAAACAAGTCTTAGAGAGTTTGTATGCTTTTGAAACACTTGAAAACAAAAAGACTTTAGAGTTTAAAGAATGCTTAGTGTTGAGTAACTTTTGCCAATTGAGTTCTATACTCTTTTTATAGTTAGAAACGTTTGGACATTGAGAGATAGATTCCCAACTACCATACAACGGTAGTGAAAAAGATTTGATTTTGAAAAACAAGTTTCAAAATCAGAAAACTGTCGAAACGGCTTGAACAGTCGACTGGGCCATAATGAGTCGACTGGCCAGAGCTTGTATGAGTTCAGGCAGTTTCGTACTATGACAGTCGACTGGTTCCAAGAAGTGGTCGACTGGTACTCATACAGCTGAACTTATTCAAGCTTGTTTTGACATTTTGATTTTGTAAAACACTCAGATTATTTAAAGTATGTGTGAGTGTGTGTGTGACAAGGCTTTTACAAGTTTCTAAGATTCAAAGAATTAAAATTACAATATTACAAAACGCTTTGTTTAAAATAATTGAAGCACTTTGAATCTTGTCTTGAACGTGAGTCTTTGTCTTGAGCTTGAGCCTTTGTCTAAATTTCATGAAGCTTGATCAATTACTCATGAAAGCTTCATCAAATTGTGTTGCCTTTGTGTATTTCACCATGATATTGACTTTGATACACTCTGCAAGAGATATGAGATAGACAAACTTTGTAGTGTGTTGTAGTCATCAAAATCAAGAATCAACATTCTCCCCCGTTTTCATGATGAAAACACAATAACTTATAATAACAATATACATGACAAGATGTCACACATAATTAAATGATATATAAATTTGAAATAAGCTCCCCCTAAATAATGTACAATATGCACAAAATTGTAAAACATGCACAACATAAAACATATAAACACAAACATGTAAACCACAAAACCATATTTTCCATATTTTTCTCCCCCTTTGTCATCAACAAAAAAAACATAAGGAGGAAGGATACATTGTTATCAACAAAAACTAATGTCGCAACAGTCGACTGGTTTTGATATCAGTCGACTTAGTCGAGAGAAAATTAAACCAAACGAAACATCAAGTAAAACATCCATCAGTTGACTGGTTACTTATACAGTCGACTGTCTAGAACACAAAATTCAGTCAAAATATGAACAACGAAAACACTTTAGGATTTAAACAAAATAAATTTTCAAGAAATGTCATGAAAATAGAAAATTCTTAGTTCTCTTCTAAAGTTGATAAAAGTGTCTTCCTTAAGTAGTTTGGTAAATATATCTGCTACTTGTTTATCAGTAGAAATAAAATCCAAAGTTGTCTCTCTTTAAAACATGATCACGTAAAAAATAATGTCGAATATCAATATGTTTTGTACGTGAGTGTTGAACCGGATTTTTAGATAGATTAATAGCACTGGTATTGTAACACATTATAGCAGGTTTTGAAAATGAGATACCATAATCCGATAATGTTTGTTTCATCCACAGAATTTGGGCACAAGCCAAACTTGTAGCAGTATATTCAGCTTCTGTAGTAGATAGGGATATCGGATTTTGCTTTTTACTACACCAAGATACTAGTGAATGTTCCAAGAAGTGACAAGTTCCACTATTACTTTTTCGATCAGTTTTACTACCAGCAAAATCAGCATCACTATACGACAAAAGTTGAAAATTATCGCTGCATGGATAATATAAATCATACTCAGACGTGCCTTTAATGTATCTTAAAATACGTTTCACAGCTTTTAAGTGAGATTCTTTGGGATTCGACTGATATCTAGCACATAAATATACACTAAACATAATATCTGGTCTACTAGTAGTTATATATAAGAGTGAGCCAATCATACCTCGATAGAGTTTTTGATCGACACTCTTACCTAAATCATCTTTGTCAAGTGTAGTAGTAGTAGCCATAGGTGTGTCTTACTACTAGTGTTATCCATGCCAAACCATTTGAGTAATTCCTTAGCATATTTTTCTTGATTAATAAATATGCCATTTTGTGACTACTTTATTTGTAGTCCAAGGAAATGATTGAGTTCACCCATGTGACTCATCTCAAACTCATTTTTCATGGTATTAGCAAACTCTTGACAGAGATTTCTATTAGTAGATCCAAAAATTATGTCATCTACATATATTTGTATGATTAGAATATCTATCTCTATTTTTCTAATAAACAAGGTAGTATCTACTTTATCTATCTCAAAACCAGTTTCTAAGAGAAGATTTTAATCGATCATACCAAGCACGAGGTACTTGTTTAAGACCATATAAAGCCTTTTTCATTTTAAAAACATGGTTTGGGAATTGTTCATGTTTGAAACCGGGTGGTTGTTTAACATAAACATCTTCCTTAATAAATCCATTCAAGAAAGCACTTTTAACATCCATTTGGATTAGTGTAAAATTCATAAAATATGCAAAAGATAATAAGATCATAATTGATTCTAGTCTAGCAACAGGAGCATATGTTTCATCAAAATTAATTCCTTCTTCTTGATTATATCTTTGAGCAACTAATCTAGCCTTGTTCCTAACGACTTGTCCTAATTCATCTAACTTATTCTTAAATACCCATTTGGTACCAATTATTGTATGATCAGGAGTTCGTGGAACTAGATCCCATACGTAATTTCTTATAAATTGGTTAAGTTCATCTTGCATGGCATTCATCCAAAATTTATTCTCACAAGCTTCTTGTATAATCTTCGGTTCAAAATCCGACAAGAAAGTCGTATGAGAAATCATGTTAACATGAGATCTTGTTTGAATACCACCTGAAATGTCACCAATTCTTAAGTCATGAGGATCATTTCTAACTTCAACAAATATATTTGGTAAAGTTTGAGTCATCGCAACAGGATCAGTCAACTTAACAAGCCCATCAGCCGACTGATTCACATCAGTCGACTTGAGATCCTTATCAGTCGACTTGTCTAGGGTAGTTTGCTCTAGTGATTTAATAACGTTATTTAAAGGTGATGATTCAATTTCATCATCTTTAATAACAGTAGATGAAGGCAAGCATTCATCAAATGAAACATGCATAGATTCTTCAATAGTCAAAGTTGACTTATTGAAAATTTTATATGCCTTACTCCTATTTGAGTATCCAATGAAGATACCTTCATTAGATATAGCATCAAATTTATCAAAAATATCTTTAGTGTTTAATATGAAATACTTACATCCAAATACTTTAAAATATGATACTTTAGGAATTCTTTCATAGAATAGTTCATAACAAGTTTTCTTAATCTTAAGCCTAATCAATATTCTATTTAAAACATAACATGTTATAGAAACAACTTTAGCCCAGAAGTACTTAGGCAAATTGCTTTCAACAAGCATAGTACGTGCACACTCTTGCAATGTCCTATTCTTTCTTTCGACCACTCCATTTTGTGGTGAAGCTCTAGGAAAAGCAAATTAATGTGTTATACCATTCTTGTTGCAATATTCTAAAAACGTTTCATTCTCAAATTTTCCACCATGATCACTTCTAATAGTGACAATGGTTAGAGATTTTTGATTTTAAATTCGTTTGCAGAAATTTGCAAATTCTTCAAAGGAATCATATTTATGTTTTAAAAAGAAAACTCATGTAAATCTTAAAAAATCATCTGCTCAAACAAATACATATCTACTTTTATTTAAAGAAGCAACTCTAGTAGGACCAAATAAATCCATATGGATTAATTCGAGAGGCTTACTAGTAGAAATCATTTCTTTTATCTTAAAAGTATATTTGACTTTTTTTCCTATTTGACATGCATTACATAACTTATCTTTCTTAAAAGATAGTCTTGGCAGCCCTTTAACTATGTTGTATTTAGACAATTTAGCAATATTTTTCATATTTACATGGCCAAATCTCTTATGCCAAAGTCAAGAATCATTATTAGACGCTATTAAGAAAAAATCATTAGAAAATTTATTTGTTTTTAAGCATATTTCATAAATGTTGGTTTTCCTAAAACCTTGAAAAATAACATTTTACATAGGTGAATCATATATTAAACATGCATCTTTTTCAAAAATAATTTTATATCCCTTATCTCAAAGTTGGCTAATACTTAACAGATTATGCTTTAGTCCACTAACTAGAAATACTTCTTCTATAGTAGTGATAGTGTTCTTACTGACAATGCCTATTCCAATAACCTTCCCTTTGTTGTTATCGCCGAATTTTACTGTTCCTCCATCTATCTCTTGTATGGAAGAAAAAGATTTGCATGACCAGTCATATGCTTGGAGCATCTGCTGTAGAGTATCCAACATTCTCTTTTAGGTACCTATAAAATAAGCACTGTGAATATGGTACCCTTTTCATTGGGTCCGAAAGGGATTAGTTTTTGGAAAACCAAACCCAAAATGAGTTTAATTTACCACCAAAAGCAGGAATATAATTTACAGAATTACATACATTAAGAACATAAGAATTTATATAAGTAATTCTATCGTTTAGACTCAGGTTGACTGAAACCCAAATGTTTTTAGTCTATCCAGTCGACTTTATTGTACCTTTCAGTCGACTGTTATGAGAAGTCAGTCGACTGGGAGGTGAAATAGGTCGACTTATCTGAGATTTTCGTCTCTTTGAATAAGACTCCAAACCTCTAGACAGACGACTAACATTAGGGTTCAGTCGACTGGTCTGAACAACAGAATTACTATTTTCATGGAAAATAATAGTTTTTGGTATATCAAAAAACTCATATAATTTGTTTTTCACACTGGAAATAGAATCAGTCTTATTACTACTAGTATTCTTAGAAGAATGATGTTTTTCAAGAGTCTTTTGAAAACCAAGTCTAAATCTTTTATTAGATTGAACTTAATTTTGGAGAACTTTATTTAAATTCTCTTTTCCTTTGTTAAATTTAGATACATTCTTGGATATCTCATCATAATTTTTCTTAAGAGGTACAAGATCTACATCCAAATTTGAAAGTCGAGAATTGAAAGATTTGACTTCAACATTTAATTCAAGATTTTCTTGAGAAAGTGTTTGATTGATTTTCTCTAAATTTTTAACTCTAATTTTCTCCTTCTTAAGTTCTTGTAAAACTTCATTGAAAGCATCTAATAAGTCATTTGAATCGAAGTTTTCACTTACATCGTTTTGTGTAGCCATGAAACATATGTTCGCTACTTCGTTTGACTCCTCATTCTCTTTTTCCGATGAAGAGTTGCTATCATCCCAAGTTGCTTGATATGCCTTCTTGTTCTTCATATACTTGTTCTTTGTGTACTTGTCCTTCTTGATGTTGGGAGCCTTCCCTTTTGAATGTCGCATTTTCTAATAGGCAATCCTTGTATATATGACCTGTCTTGTTACACTTGAAACAAGTGAGAAGTTCACTAGTATCTTTAAATTTGAAATTAAATTTACCTTTTCATAAAAATTTCTTGAACTTTCTAGTGAACATGGCTATTTCTTCTTCATCTTCTTCTTCATCTTTGGAATCCGATATGGCCATGAAAGCGAGTGTCTTCTTCTTTGCTGGTTGAGGTTCTAAATCCTTCTTGCGTTCTTTAAGTTGTACTTCATATGCCATAAGATTTTCCATAAGATTCTCAAGAGAGAGTTGTGATAAATTGTTGGATTCTTCTATAGCGGTGGTCTTCTTCTCCCATTCGGGGGTTAGGGCACGAAGAACTTTCCTCGAGTACGTCTTTCCAAGGGCCACAAGAGAGTTTGTAATGTCCGTGAACCGTGTTATCATGTCCAACACATTCTCGTTCTCCTTCATACGGAATATCTCGAACCTATGAACAAGAACAGATATCTTAGATTCTTTAACCTTATTAGTACCTTCATGAGTTACCTCGAGTGTGTGCCAAATTTGATGAGCCATTGTTGCATTTGACACACGATTGAACTCCTCTTTGGTAAGTGCACAGAATAAAGCATTCATCGCATTTGCATTGTTCATTGTGTTGCTCTTCATGTCATCGTTCCATTGTACATAGGGAATTGTAGGACCGATGAATTCTATCTCAGTCATGTTCCAAATCTCATAGTTGATGGACTGAAGGTAGATCTTTATTCTACACTTCCAATAGTTATAGTTTGTTCCATCGAATAGGGGTGGCATTTCTGTGGATTGGCCTTCATGGTATTGGTTGCATTTGAAGTAGATGCCATTGCAATCAACCAGGCTCTAATACCAAGTGTTGGATCCTGTAGGCAAGGCAAATAACACTAGAGAGGGGGTGAATAGTGTTGTATAAAAAAATTAAGAACTTGAACTTTTTGTACTGTTAAGTCGACTGAAAAAGATATACAGACGACTGTTGTGTCACATAAGAAGAGTATTTTACTGAAGAGTTACAAGTCTGATTAGTCGAATTATAGCGGAAAACCAGTCGACTTACCAGACAAGTTTTTGAAATAAAACTCAGAGAAATTGAAATTGCAAGTTGAGAGAATACAACCACAGAAAGTCAATCACAGCCAAACACAACAATGTATCCTAGTTCGGTCCTCCTGACCTACATTCAGTCCCCTAGCAACCCACTTGAGATTTTTCACTATTCTTGAAAAAGTACAAGAATACTCTACGGCCTTTGACAATAACAATGTCAAATCCGTAGATCTCTATCACCACTAGAGAGAGCAAACCCACTCTACACCCTAGAGTGAAACTGACTCTAAAACCTAGAGCCCTACTCTCCATCTGAAAGGACCACTCTCACAACCCGAGAGTGAACACACCAACAAAATTGAGTTTAGAAAAACCTATAGCCTTGTATGTGATAGTGCTTTTGTATAGTGGCTATTAGGTCAACTTCTAAATTTAGTCTAAAAAGAAATCATTGTTATATTAGACTAAAATTCAGAGAACAAAGTCTTAGAGAGTTTGTATGCTTTTGAAATACTTGAAAACAAAACGACTTAAGAGTTTAAAGAATGCTTGGAGTTGAGTAACTTTTTCCAAACGAGTTCTATACTCTTTTTATAGAGTTAGAAATGTTTGGACGTTGAGAGATAGAATCCCAACTGCCATAAAATGGTAGTGAAAAAGATTTGATTTTGAAAATTAAGTTTTAAAATTAGAAAACTGTCGAAACGGCTTGAACAGTCGACTGGGTTGCCATAATGAGTCGACTGGCCGAGCTTGTATGAGTTCAGATAGTTTCGTACTATGACAGTCGACTGATTCCAAGAAGTGGTCGACTGGTACTCATACAGCTGAACTTATTCAATCTTGTTTTGACATTTTGATTTTGTAAAATACTCAGATTATTTAAAGTATGTGTGAGTGTGTGTGTGTGACAAAGGTTTTACAACTTTCTAAGACTCAAAGAATTAGAATTACAATATTACAAAATGCTTTGTTTAAAATAATTTAAGCACTTTAAATCTTGTCTTGAACGTGAGTCTTTGTCTTGAGCTTGAGCCTTTGTCTAGATGTCTTGAAGCTTGATCAATTACTCTTGAAAGCTTCATATGATTGTGTTGCTTTTGTGTATTTCACCATTCTATTGACTTTGACACACTCTACAAGAGATATGTGATAGAAAAACTTTGTAGTGTATTGTAGTCATCAAAACTAATAATCAACACAGGGGAGGTTCAGCTAGTTCTTTAGCCCTGAGCGATCTCTTGTTCGGAGGGACCCTCGATGACTCCTCCTGGTTGCGGATGGTCAAGGTACTCGACCTCCTCGCCCTTGCTGGCCTTTCTTTTCCAGACACCTCGGCGTTCGGGGTCAATTCCCTCTTCTTCCCCTTGTTATCCTTAGTGGCATCCTCTTCCGTCTGCTTGGCCAAGAGGACAGCGATTGTTGGTGTATGCCCTAAAGGCCAACCTTAAATTGACCGTGCTAACTCATGACATTTATTTCATATATAAGGTATTTTATTTACTGTGTTGCTTATTGTAATTAAATAAACATAATAAATTTCTTAGAATAGTAAGTTCAATACAATGAGATATCAAGTGCATGACTTGATTATGAGATCCTATTGGTTGTAATCAGAACACTATTCTTAAATGTCCCTAGTCAAGTATTACTGTGAATTAGGACAACAATAATGCATAGAGACTAGTATGTGCATAGATTCATGATCATATCTCACGGGTCATGGATATGAGATATCAAGTCTTCACATAGGTACATATTAGAGCAATAATGTACTGGGCTGACCCATCATGAGAACGTTGCATGGATCGTTACGTGATTGTCATGAGTGATTCTTATAGTGACCATGGCGTACGTGGTCCTTTGACTTGAAGTCACTAAGGTTCCCTAGTTGAGAAATTATATATTTTAATACCATCAAACATTGTCTGTGTTAAGGTGATTATAAAGATGGCTATTGTATGAATCATGCAGATGGATGTGAGTGACTTAGATAGGATTTGTCCCTCTTACATTATAGGAGTGATATCTACGGGCCGCTTGATTGAGTGAGACTGCAAAATGCATGGCCGTGCTCAAATGAGTCAATATGATATATTGATCTCATTTGTTTTAATAAGTCTACTTGGACATTAAGAAACCAAAGATTGATCTATACAAGGTTGACACGATCCATGCCTTGTGGTCAATTAAGATATCTGAACAAAAGGACTAAACTACATGGTAACATTGGTCACGGATAGGTAATGTCAAATCACTGGCATTCCTGTTACTTGAATAACAGTGATGTATTGCTAGATATCGCTTACTATTTGTAAGACTAGAATAGGATTTTAGTATTACTGTCAACGTAATGGGAAGCTACAAGGTCATACATTTAGAATGGATCAGAATTGAGATTTAAATTCATGAGATGAATTAAATTGGGAATCCAAGTAAGACTTAGGGCTCCCAACATTGGTTAGACAATTAATTAGATTAAATGGGCCAACCAAAATTAGAAGGCCCACATATGAATCTGACCTAGGTTAGATTGGGAACCCGACAACCTCTCTACTCTCTTAGGGTGGATTTCCTACTCTATATATATGATTTGTATCTGTGGGAAATGACAAGGAAAAACCCTAGCTGTCACAGAAAGTGAGAGAAAGGGAGAGCAATAGGAACATCTCATTCTCGCAGCTAACACCGTGATGTGAGGGAGAACCTGATTTTGTTTGTTTGTGTGGATACCGTAGAGGCACCACAACGTTGCGGCGCTCGTGATTGGCGGACTGTGGAGATAGTCGTTCGATCATTGAGGTAAAAACTCCTAATACGTTTTATGGTTTTTGCATGGATCCATGGCTGATTTGAAATTTTTAATTTATTTTCGCTGCATATTTACTCTATGATTGAATTAGGAACCCAACAACGTTTTCATTGCCTTCCATAACAGCAAGGGAACACTTCAAAAAAAGTAATAATACCACAAAAAGAAATAGGAAAGGAAACAAGGGACTTACGAGCAACACAAGGGCTCAGGCTGCATACAACAAGTGACCGCTCCATCACCTTATCCCAATCTATGCTCTGGCCGTCCTCAATCAGCCTCTTGAACTCGATTAGCTTCTCCCCGGTGAACTTCGATGGCTTTGTGGTCTTGCTTTGAAGGTACATATACGACCACTTAATGGGAATAACCCATGGCTCAGGACTGTAGACGGTGAAATACTTGGTCTTTTAATCTTTTATAGAGTCCGGATGATTATGTACGATGAGAATCTTGTGACGAGGGGAGATGTACCATCGGTTTTGGTAACCCAGAAGAGCACTTAATCCCAAGCACCTACGGAAGTACTTGAGCCTCAGGGGGACTCCCCTTTTTGGAAGAGCATGATGAAACTGATCACATACTTCGACGAATTGGGCCCATATCGCGTAGAACTCATCCCCGGGCGATTCAAGACCACTTTGATAAACTGGATGAGGAGATGCATCTCGAAGCAAACGCATCCGGAGGAAATATACAAAACCACTCCGACAGAAGATCTGTTGTTGAATACCAGCGCTTGGAAGCAACTAGACAAACCTCTCGAGAATATCAAAGACATCCCGGATATGGTCGAGGTCACTCTCCACCAAGGTATTCTGCATTTTGTCCGCGTCTATCTTTGTCTTGTTCAGCGAAGACTTTTGCACCCCAAAGCGCAAGACATTATGTAAAGCTTATGGGTACATCCAAATAGGCTTTGTGCCCATACATGGTCAGAACACGCCCCTTGTCGTGCTCGTATGCCATCTGCTTGTACACCCTATCAAGAGAGAGAACCTTTCTTTTCCATTTCACAGGTCGACGTTCACGAAGAGGAGGAACAGACAAGATGCTATCATGAGGCGATGGCCCAACTTGTAATGCCCCGAATTCCAAACACACGAAGTTCCTAGCACAACTAGAATCTTTACTTTAATTTCGTACAAAAATACTAGGAATTCAATTTTTTTCATTATAATGTTATTCTTTACAATGCACAATAGAAATTTTTATATAAAATACAACCTATATCATTAAAATATTCAACCTTACAACATCTCTCGACACCAAACCCATGCCCACGCCATTCGCTGATCCGAGTCCTGCAAAACTTAAGAACTGTAGGCACATCAGTTCAGTGCTACTGAAGAAATGCTATAACAAAGCGATCCTCAACTTTAATAATCACAAACTTGATGCATAAAAGAAAAGCATTAATGATAAAGATAAATAAAAACATAAAGTGAATCTAATCTAAGTGTATAAGTGTATGCCATGAAACATAAATCAAAATGCATAAAACAATGACATAAAACAAGTATTCAAGAACACAACAAATGCACACAATGCACACTTAGTCGGATTCTATGCATCCCATACTACATAGGTCTGAGGGGCACCAACAGTGGCAGCAGGAATGGGAAACAAGCCCTTAGCATTCATCTCATTATAGGGTTCAATCCCTCATTATGCAAACCTTGAACCTTGACGAAAATCAGGATTTAAACATATTGTGAGTATTGGTTCTCGCTTCGAAACTCTGGAGGTCAGACTCCTTCCTTAAATAATCTAGAGAGTATTTTACTCACATCCGGGAAATAAATGGAGAATAACTCAATTCATAGGTCACTTTGGAACCCTCATCACATGAATGTCACGTGAGGGTCGTACTCATCCCGGAACACTAGAGATCAAACCCATATGGGAATATCTCACTCCGTGGATTACTCTAGGCCCTCATAACAACATTTGCTCAAGTTTCATCATATCTCCCATCTAGTGCCCATCCTTAAAAATTCAAACATAATAGATATGACCTAGACCTAGCTTACCCTACCGGACATAAACCAAATCACTAAGAATGTTAACCCATACTAGCTACTTCTCAAATTTTTACAAATTATAACCTGTCAGCATCCTGGGTCTTGCTCAGCCTCTAGAATCCACACATTCCAAAGTTCATAAACTTTCTAGGTCATCCATAACCTCTTTTATAATCATTACAAATTTTATTTATTCATATACTGAATTCATCTCATATTCATTCTATCCAACAAGGCAGTCTCAAATAGATAGATAAAAACTTTCCAAACTATTACAGTAGGACTTCAAACGCCCCAACTCAATCAACACCATCTTTGCTCTAATGTTTCAAATCCAATTACCAAATCTGTACTAAATCATTCATTTAATTCTGAAATTTAATCCAAAACATTTGTACCAATTTTCATTAAGATAATATTCTTCAAAATCAATTCTTAATTTTCATAAATACTTCCAAAACATTTGTACCAATTTTTATTAAAATAATATTCCTCATAAATCAATTTATAATTCTCTGAAATACTCCAAAGATAATATCCCTCAAAATCAATGTTTAATCCTCCAAATATTCAAACGTTAAATGAAATTAAACCGTAGTTATTCATTACATTTTGTGGGAATTAACCCAAATTACTTGTACTCATTTTTCATTTATACAAAACTCAAAAAATATAATTTTTATGTCGAAAATACTCATAAAGTCAAATTTTAAACAAAATTCCTTAAAAAATGGCTCCTCCCTAGCTTGAACCAGCGACCCAGCACCAAGCCCCAATGCCCAAAGTGACACCCTCTAACCAGGCTTCCAAGCTTCACAATTTGCTTAAATTCATGCCACCATGCTTTATAAATGTTTCAATCTCTTAATTAACAAAAAATTTCAGAAAGAAAAGTACCCCCCTTTGGATTCGAACCAGTGCAACCTCCTTGTGCTCAACGCCTTAAATCGCACCCAATGACCAGGCAAGCTTGCACCAATCCCTATCTATTTGTGTAAATTCATTTCTTTTAACTATGCGAATATTTATATTCTAACATAAATGGGCACGAACAAGACTTGATCTTGTAATTCCTCTGACTCTCTAATAGCGTACATACAATTTCTAATAAAATTCCAGAGCATAACTTTATTTGAGCTAGTATAATTTTAAATGAATTTATGCATATATCGATTTATATTAATTTAACATCTACTCCAGCATGAAAATTACATGTATAAAATGTCATAATCAAGTCTTAACAATCCATATCCGAAACCCAACAATTCACATATACATCAATTCATGTATCAAAATCCTAAGATTTAAATCATGGTATTAATAAAATTAAAGGCAGTACACAACTATCTAAAATTTTCTCTTTTTAATTAATCAATCATGAACTTTGGGAGCATAAAAAAAATTCTAACCATGAATGAAAACTAATTATATTCCCTCTAAAATAATTAATATACCATACTTTCTACTTCTATTACTTTATAACAATTTATTTTGCACAATTTGAAACTACCATGATACTATGAAACAATAAAAGTTGGGGAACACCCACACACATAAATGTATACTTGCACAATCGAGCAAGAAAATTACTAGAAAAATTATAGAAAGTTAAAAGAATGCCCACCCAATGGTTGCCGAAATTGATTGCTCCTAGTCTCCAACGAAAAATGCTCCAAAACTCGAGTTGAAGTGGAGTAAGCATGTAGATGTGCGTGTGTGTGAGTGTCTGGTGTTAAATGGTGGAGGATTAGTATATAATATATAATTGTATGTAGATTAGTGGATATAATAGAGTGGAGAAGTGGGTAGTTAGGGTGTGATTTCTGAAAATTTAGGTGTGTGTATATATATATATATATTGAGAGAGAGAGTGTGAGAGAGAGGAAATAATTGGACTTGGATGAGATGAGAAAATGAGCGTATGTGATAATTTGTGTAGTATATATTATATCTATATATAGAGAGAGAGAGGAAATAATTGGAGTAGGATGAGATGAAGAAATGAGTGTATGTGATAATTTGTGTCGCATATATTATATCTATATATATATAAAGAGAGAGAGAGAGGAAATAATAGGAGTAGGATGAGATGAAGAAATGAGTGTATGTGATAATTTGTGTAGTAGGAAAAATCAGTGTAATTAATAGTAGTTTGAAGTTTTCAGTCTAATCTCCTATACATTAAGTTAAGCACAAATAAAAATAAATATACACACTTCATTAATTTTATATATTAAAATATAATCAACACGTACATTGAAAGCACGTGTATTGCATGTATTGTAATACCCCAGATGTTTAAATATTGCTTTTAAGATTAATAAGTGAATTAAAATGACTTTTGGTGACTTAATAAACATTTTTCTGAAATTTTTGTACAAAATTACCACTTGGAGTGAAAACTCCAGATTTTTGGGATTTTGGGCTGGGCATGATGCCTAATCTACTCAGAGGTAAAGAGTTTACCTTTTGTTTTAACAAATTTGGTTTATTTTGTAAGTTTTGATAAAAAAAAGGGTCTTTTTGCAAAATTGCCACTTAGAGGGAAAAAAGTACAATTTCATTTTCTGGGTTTTTAAAATAGTGTCGGCCAATATTAGAGTAGTTGTTTTGTTTTTAAATCTCAATTAAGTTGGTTTTATCTTAATGTCCAAGTATAAAGATTTATATATATAAAGATATATTTAAAAAAGATATTTTGCAATTCTATTCAAAAATCCTAGATACCCTATTTCTGGCCTATTAAAGGTGATCTGCGGAGTGGGATTGGCCTCCAGTATTCCAAAGGCAAAAACCGATACTTGCAGAATGTCTAAATCTCGTAGTAGTCATCGTAGTAGGATTAGTTGCATAGCGGGAGATTTAACCCTATCAAGTGGAGAACGATAAGGGCTTGCACCGAACCTATTTAGAGTGGGATGCATAGAATCTGACAAGTATGCATTAGAGAGTCAGCATATAGCATTGGTGATTCCTTGACTTGGTTTTATGCTTGTTGTTTCCTGTTTTTCTACACTTGACACTTAGTCTAGTTTCACTTGATGCTTTCATGTTATATTTATTATATTTCTTTTTCCATTCGTTACTACTGTTAATACATGTTGTTTATGACTCTATACCTTATGTTTTATTTATGTTGCGTTTATTTTATGTCACTCACACCACTATGGCTACCCCTGCAGTTTTGGGGGTTAGGGTTATCTCTAACCTTATGTTTTACAAGTAGGTACCTATAGCATTGGGATTTAGATGCATGTGCTAGATTGATGTTATGACTTATGTAAATTGTAAAAGAATGTGTTATAAAAGAAAGAATTTGTAATTCAAGGTGTTTGTTTTCTGCTGTGCTTTGTAAAGAATTAATGTAATAAATGTTGAAATTTTTTTTTTTGTATTTTGGCTATGTTTACTATTACAGTTGAGGTTGATGCTGGAAATTGTGCCACGTATTTCTGAGATATCATATTGGAAATTCGGGGCACTACAGAGATTGGTATCAAGCATGCTTCAATAGTAATAATAAACATGGTATAAAAATAAACTTAGGAGTGGACTTTAGAGCGTGAGTACCTAGGTGTGGACATTAGAGTGTGAGTATCACATAGAGTTAGAACATGATGTTTTGGATTGGGATATGGTTAAGGTTTTGCTTTAAGGTATTGATGTGATGCTCTAACTTTACCCTCATTTTGCATTATTCAGTAATGGCAGGACCCAGGACCAGGAATGGTGGTAATGGTGATGGGAGCTGGAAGTTCCCATGGGGCTGGACTTGATCTTGAGACTGAGATTGTCAGGGTGTATCGGACCTTGAATATATTCATGGCAGCTAATATGGCACAGAATCAAAATCAGAATCAGAATCAGAGGGCTGGACCAGTGTTTATTAATGCTGATCCTATCAAGCAGGTTGAGTCCTTCACGCGGATGAAGCCACCTATGTTTGAGGGGCAGTCTAATCCAAATGAGGCTGATGATTAGATTAGATAGATGGAGATGGTCTTCATAGTCTTGGAAACCCCAGCAGTCAATACGGTGAAATTGGCTACTATGCAGTTAGAGAAGGATGTTGGCATCTGGTGGCAGTCAGTGAGGAGGACTTTTGGAGATCAGCAAGTAACTTGGGAAGATTTTATGGATGAGTTCAGGGATCGTTTCTTTCCTTTGGATATTCAGGAGAATAAGGTAACAGAATTCTTGAATCTGCAGCAAGGCAATATGCCAGTGTGTGAATATGAGACTAAGTTCGCCCAACTATCAAGGTATGCACCGGAGCTGGTTGTTGATGAAGCGAAGAAGGCCAAGAAATTCGAGCAGGGCTTGAGGCCGAATTTGAGGTCGAGGATGATTCTGTTGGGCATAAGGAGTTTTGATAAACTGGTCAAGAGAGCAGCGATGACATAAGAAGGATGGGTCAATGAGGATGTGCATTGACTATCAGGAGTTGAATAGGGTGACTATTCAGAACAAGTATCTGCTTCCACAGATTGCTGATCTGTTCGCGCTTCCACGGATTGATGATCTGTTCGATAGGGTTCGGGGAGCAATTGTGTTTTCGAAGATTGATTTGAGGTCAGGGTATCATCAAGTTCGAGTCAAGGAGGAAGATGTAAGTAAAACAGCATTCAGGACTCGTCATGGACTCTATGAGTTTTTGGTAATGCCATTCGGAGTGTCGTATGCGCCGGCAGTATTCATGGATATGATGAATCAGATTGTAACGACCCTAAATTTTTTATGAATACGTTTTATAAACAAACTAGATTCTACTAGTTAGAAAATTATTATTTTTTGATTAAAGAATTATTTTTTTTACTAATAACCTCAAATTATGCATATGCATATATACATGCATATGTGTGTTTTTGTGTTGTGCTTGAGAGTCCCAATGTGGCAACCAAGAAAAAAAAAAGAAAAAAAAAATGAAAGCCCATGGCCGGCTAAGATTGGAAGGGAAAAAAAAGGAGGGAAATATGAGAACTAGGGTTAGCGTTTTGAACTTGAATTTGACTCATGATGAGTTCTTCTCCACTCCTAAACTCCACCTCCATTCTCCCCCAATGCAGCCCTCTCACTTTCTCCCACCCCCTCCTCTAAAAAATCTAGCCACATTCATTACCCCATCCTCTATTTAAACACCCTCATCTCATCCTAGCTCCATTTCTCATCTTTCCCTACAATTTAGCTATCTCGTACACCCTCAAACTACTCTCTTTAAGCACTTAGCTACTGATTTGGAGCAAGGGGGAGGAGCAAGAGGAGCCAAGGAGGAGAAAAAGTGGAGTAAGAAGGACAAGCAAGTAGGAGCAGGAGCAAGAAGATCAAACTTGTAGAACATTACTTTCATTCAACCAATCAAGTGGACGATTCTAATATCATTATTTGTTTTTGTTTGTTATATGGTAGTTGTAGTGACTGAAAAATTACTTGCATGCTCTAGAATGAACCTTGGTAACTCGTTTGGTGCTAAGAAACCCAAAACAGAAAATCCTGTTGAAAAGCTAAAATTTTGCTGTCAGTCCGTAGCTCATAACTTGAACACTACTGCTTGGGTTAACTTGAAATTTTTACATGATGTTCATTTTTGTGTCGTACACCTTCAGTAATTTATCCAGATTTTTATGATTTTTTCTGCTATAAGAGTAAAATGCAAACTTGCATGCAGGTCAGAATAAAAAGAAACAGTTTTTGTTGTTACTGTTGTGAGAAAAGTGACTTGTAACTTGCATCATGATTATGGGAATGATCTGAAATTTTAGTATATCAATGTTGAGTTTATCTAAGATCTATGTTTCAAATTTCATCAGATTTGGACCAATGTAGCTATGTTAATAAAATCATGCAAACTTAGCTAGTTATTTTTAGTAAACAGA
Organism: Hemerocallis citrina; assembly: GCA_017893485.1. Classification (NCBI taxonomy): domain Eukaryota; kingdom Viridiplantae; phylum Streptophyta; class Magnoliopsida; order Asparagales; family Asphodelaceae; genus Hemerocallis; species Hemerocallis citrina. Next base: position 72,566,154 of record CM030360.1, read on the forward strand.
ACTGCTGCTGTTATTGCTCTGTTTTTTATGTTATTCAAAGAGACTTAATTGAAAATCTACATGATAGAATCACCTGATTCTTGGAAGTGTTGTCACATCATGTGTCAGAAGTTATAACCTAAAATTTCATAATGTTCTAACACTGTTTACTATTTTAATCTGATTTTACCCCATGATTGTGTTATTATGATATGCTGTTCTGAGAATCTGCATACTTGTTAATGATGGGACCATAAGGGCTTGTAAACGACCTATTCCGAAGAAACTTGAAACTTTAGTAAACACATAGAACTTTCTGGAATGACTAAGAAATCATAATTTGGATAAGTGTACGATTTTATCTGATTTTTGCAAGTGACGACAGAAATACAGTGAATCATAGAGCTTACTGTTTTGCACAATGTTCATGGAAATGAGTCTGAACTTGCACTTTACTAGCTTAAAGTTGTTTTTTGAGGTCACAAATCATGTTATAGATGTGTACATGTGTTAGGACCGAAATTATCTAAAGTCCCTTGCTAAGGGTAGCTTATAGTTGCTCGTAGATCCCAATATAGATAACGTTGTTCGCTGTTTTGAAGTGGAAATTGTATTGGATATTGGGGTAGTGTTGTTACCATTTTGGGATAAATCCGTGCCCAAAATGTGCTTATACTTGGTATCTACCTTGAGTAGAAGCATGGGAGCGCCCGATTCTTCAAAGAAACGAGACCAGGAGTGACTCCGTATTAGCATAAACGTCAAATGCGTGCTTGCTGTTTGGAATTGTAAATTGTCAATTTTAGGGCTCTTAGAACCCCCTTTTTGAGTATTCATGGGTTAGGACTTACTCTTAGTGTAGGGTACCTTGTTGGGATACATCGGTTGACTATTGAGACTCTAGGATTAAGTATTGTTGACAAACCTAGACGGGTAGAATAGGACCCATGTCGCATCGAACGCGTTGGAGGAGACGACTCGTCTGCCGACGTACTCGTCGTGCATGGATGGATAGTATGACTTTTATTAAAGCCTAAAAATTTTTGGGCATTTGGTCATCTCGTGTCTTGCGCTTATTTTATTAGGTGTTTGGGATAAGGCATAAAGCTGAAATTTTTGCCTTTTCCTTGGTGAGCCTCATTTTCTTCTAAGGAGGGAGTGCCAGTTGCGACGTTCGACATGGTAGATTCGCCGTTGATTCCTGCCAACTGTGGGCCGAGGCGGGTCAACCCTTGGGCCGGACATGAGGGCTAGTTGAGTCCTAGTGTGGGATGCGTTGAGATCCATTAATGATAAAAGGTAACTAACTAGAAAGAGTCTATAAGTTGAAATTAACTAGTTGTTCATAGCAAGCTAAGTTGATTACTAAGTTAGGGATTGGAAATGGTAGATAGATCGCCTAACTAAGGGATTGGGTAATATGAGATAGTTCTAGGCTCGCCTAGAGGTACATACTTCTAATAAGAAAATGAAAGAGAATTAGAGTTTGGCTAGAGTGATGGCTTTTAGTAATCAGTTGATAAAAGAAATACTAGTAATCGTGTAATTAACCTTACCTTTAATCTTGGAGTAGGGTAGCATGGATACCTTGGTAGGACTAGATCGAGTCTTGGTTAAATATAAGGACAGGCACTAGAGAGGGTATTCGCCTGTCAGAGGGACGCATGGCGTCATCACGCCTGGCTAAATCCTAGGTTCGTTTAATGCGGATAGGGACCCCGAGCTGCCTTGGGGAGTTGGGAAAACTCTGTGGGAGCTCTGCTGCTACGGCAGGAATGCCTTTATGTCCGTAACAACCTTTGAAGAGGCTTGGAGTATTGACGTCGTCTCGACTGCAAGTTCTGCTCTAGTGTATGGACAAGTGCAGCGAAGTCGGGGAAACCTTATATCCTCCAGGTCCTTTGTTGATCAATGCGGGCAGGAGGTTTAGAGAAAGACCCGGTGAGCGAGACTCTACGGGAAAGGCTCTAAGTCCTTCGGCGGGGAGCCCTGATGTCCGTATATCAGCTTTTGGTGAGGTCCGGGGAGACATAGAAACAGCAACATTCCATAAGTATAGCCGTGACGAAGGAAGCCAGCAGCTGAGATCCCGGACATAGTGGATAAAACACAAGGTATTGGACACCACTAATGACAGCAGTGACTAGAGTAAGCCGGACGACTGCAGCCTACCATCTCTGGAATCAGAAACAAGATAGAGCACATTAGTAGGATTCATAGCGGGGGATCGAGCCCCAACAAACTGAAGAATGTTGTTTGGTTGGGGGATGTGCAGTATAGGATGCATGTCGAGCCCCAAAAAACTGAAGAATGTTGTTTGGTTGGGGGATGTGCAGTATGGGATGCATATCTTTCAACCAAGCGTGCATTAGCTTTAGGAGCATGTGTGCATAGTGTGTGCATTACATTAGGCCATGGCATACACCGACACTTGTTTGACATCACCTTTTTCTTTGCATCAAATATTATTTGTGGTTGTTGAGGTTAGAATTGTTATATTATGGCATAGAGAGGATAGACGAATATAGCATTTTGTCACTTGTAATCAACTGACGTGCCCACAGTTATTAGTGCAGGATTGTCGACTTGGTAGGGCGGGAAAACTCTAGCAGGGGAAAGCATCCATGTGAAAGTTACTGTCCAAACTTTATTGTACATTCTTATTGTAACAATTAATTTGTAATTGTTGTAATCAGTGGATATTGTAATAACAATTTGATGTAATAAAAGTTTTAATTTCCTGTGATTTTGTTGTGTTGTGACTCATTTGAAGAAAGATCCTTGAGTGTGTCATGAGTTCGTATGTTAGGATTTCGGTGCGCTATAGAGTTGGTATCAGAGCTTACTGCAAATTGTAGCCAAACACAACAGAAAATTAGACTTGGATGCCCCAGCCAGAATTAGGGTTAGTTTTGATAGTGGGATGGTCGTAAATCATATTGTTGCACTTTTGCAACATTTGTTTACGAATTTTTCCTATGTCTGACCTAACCCCACTGCGATTATTCTTTTACTAACTTTTATGATTCAACTGGATGTCGAGGAGGCAGATCTGCCGCCTGATGTCCAGGAGGCAAGCATGCAGGCGGGCATCAATAAAGGAGAGCCCATGATGCAAGCGTCGAGGAAGAAAGCAGAGGAGTCAACGACAGTGAACTCAATGTCTAGGTGAGAATTCAACAGGATGTCCAAGCACAAGGTTCACATTGACTGTAAGGAGAAGAAGGTGATCATAACCATGCCCGAGAAACCGGAGATCGTGTTTCAAGGGAAGAAGGTGAACGGGAAGATTTTGGCGGCTACAGCTCGGAGTAAGGTGACAAAGGAAGTCAAGGGGATACCCATTGTGCGAGACTTCTCACGCATAATTTTGGAAGAGTTACCAGTTTACCCCACCAAGGGTGTGGAGTTCAGTATCGTGATCCAGAAAGGCAGCGCACCTGTATCAAAGACACCGTATCGTATGGCACTGGTGGAACAGAATGAAGTCAAGAAGCAAATAGAGGAATTGCTACAGAAGGGACTCACCAGGCCTAGTGCCTCTCCTTGGGGAGCACCAGTACTACTGGTCAAGAAAAAGGACGGGTCATCATGGATGTGTATCGACTATCGAGAATTGAACAAAGTCACAGTCCAAAACAAATATCCAATTCCCAGGATCGACATCTTGTTCGATCAGCTACAAGGAGCTGCAGTGTTCTCAAAGATCGATTTACGATTGGGTTACCATCAGGTCCGTGTCAAGGAGGAAGACATACCAAAGACAGCTTTCAGGATGCGGCATGGGCACTATGAGTTTCTGGTGATGCCATTTGGAGTGCCCAATGCTCCAATAGTCTTCATGGATTTGATGAATCGAATCCTACAGCCATTCATTGACTCATTTATGGTGGTCTTTATAGACGACATTTTGGTGTACTCAAAGATCGAGGAGGATCATGCCAAGCATTTGTCTACAGTTCTAAGCAAGCTTCAAGAGCAAGAGTTGTACGCAAAGCTTTCCAAGTGCAAGTTCTGGAAGTCGGAAGTAGCTTTCCTCGGCTATCTCCTTTCTAAGGAGTGAGTGGCCACTAACCCATAAATCATATGCAGAGATTCAGAAGATGTTGCAGCAGGTTTCCGATGGCAAGTTATCCGAGTTCCATATCCAAGATGGAGTTCTATGGATGGGTGAAAGGTTGTGTGTCCGGGAGAATGCAAATTTGAGGGAGAGTATCTTGTCGGAGGCACACAGTACTTTGTTGTCAGTACATCCTGGAGGCACAAAGTTGTACAAGGACATCAAACAACACTTTTGGTGGTCCAGTATGAAGATGGATGTGGCAGATTTTGTAGCAAGGTGTCTGACTTGTCAGCAGATCAAAGCAGAAAATTAGAGACCTGGAGGTTTGTTGCAGCCTTTGCCCATTCCAGAATGAAAGTGGGAGAATATCAGCATGGATTTCATTACAGGGTTTCCGAGGAGTTCGAAGGGCAATTACTCGATTTGGGTTATTGTGGACCATTTAACCAAGTCAGCTCACTTTTTGTCTATGAAGATTACTGGGTCGTTGAAGAAATTGGCCGAGCTATACATTGATGAGATTGTGAGGCTTCATGGGGTTCTTGTGTCGATTGTGTCGGACAGGGATGCAAGGTTCACTTCGAGGTTTTTCAAGTGTCTGCAAGCAGCTTTGGGTACCAGAACCGATTTCAGTACTACTTTTCATCCACAGACTGATGGTCAGACTGAAAGGGTTAATCGGGTATTGGAGGATATGCTGAGGACTTGTGTTATGGATTTCGGTGGTAGCTAGGAGAGATACTTGGCATTGGTGAGTTTGCATGTAACAACAGTTACCATGCAAGTATCGGGATGTCTCCGTATGAAGCTCTGTACAGGAGGAAGTGCAGGACACCTGTTTGTTGGTATGAGGTTAGCAAAAGACAGATGTTTGGGCCCGAGATTATGCAGCAAATATCAAAGAAGATTGAGTTGATTCGCAAGAGGTTGGTCGAGGCTCAGAGTCGGCAGAAGAGTTATGCAGACACTTGAAGAAGGGACTTGGAGTTTGAGGTTGGGGATGCAGTTTTCCTCAAGGTATCTCCGACTAAAGGAGTGATCATGTTTGGTAAGGGAGGCAAGTTGGCACCAAGGTATATTGGGCCATACAGGATTTTGGGGCGGATTGGTAAGACGACATATAGATTGGAGCTACAGGAGGAGTTGGCATAGGTGCATGATGTGTTCCATGTGTCGTTGTTAAGGAAGTATGTGCCAGATCAGAATCATTAGTTGGTAGAAGTGCCTGAAGGACTACAGGTGAACTTGAGTTACAAGGAGTAGCCTATGGAGATTGTTGATCGTAGGGAGAAGGTTTTGAGGAGCAAGGTGATACCTATGGTCAAGGTGTTATAGAGGAACCAGCAGTTCGAGGAGGCTACTTGGGAGCCGGAGGATCGCATGCAAAAGGATTTTCCTGAGCTTTTTGTATAATTGTATTCTTTTGTATGATTGTACTCTTTGAGTTGAGTTGTATTCTTTTGTTAGATTACATTCTCTTGTGTAATGGTATTTCTTAAACTATTCTGGGATTTCAATTCCATTTGCCTATTTTGTTTGGACCCGAGGGAGTGATGTAATACCCCAGATTTTAAAATAATGCTTTTAAGATTAATAAGTGAATTAAAATTATTTTTGATGATTTAATAAACATTTTTCTAAAATTTACCTTTTTACACGTGCAAAACACGTGAAAATATTTTCTTGGGAAGTTCAAAGTCAGAAACTATTTTGGGAAAACCCATTATTTATTATTAGATATCATTTGAGAATTTTCTGGATTTTTTCAATAATTATTTGACCTATTTGTAAATATTACAAAAAGAGGCTTTTGTGAAAAATTACCACATGGAGTGAAAACTCCATATTTTCGGATTTTTTGGCTGGGCATGATCCCTAGTCAACTCAGAGGTAAAGAGTTTACTTTTTGTTTTAATAAATTTAGTTTATTTTGCAAGTTTTGATAAGGAAGGGTCTTTTTTCAAAATTGCCACTTAGAGGGCAAAACGTACAATTTCGTTTTCTGGGTTTTTAAAACAGCGCTGGCGAATATTAGAGTAGTTTTTTTTAAATCTCAATTAAGTTGGTTTTATCTAATTTTCGAGTATAAAGATTTATATATGTAAAGATATATTTAAAAAAGATACTTTACAAATCTATTCAAAAACCCTAGATACCCTATTTCCGGCCTATTAAAGGTGAAGTGCAGTCGTCTCTTTGCTGTACTACACAAAGGGATTTCTTTATTATTATTTTCTTGGAGTTTCAAAGCGAGGATCTTGGTTTTCTTGCGAAGGGAGGGATTTTCTTATTTTCTTTATTATCTTCGGTTGATTCTTCAATAAGGGGAGTGATATATGTTTGTTTTGTTATACTATTAGAAAGCATGTTAGGGATTGTATGTTGATATAATGAACTATGGATGGATGGATGAGTTAAAAATTGAATCTTTCATGAAAACCTTGCTATTGATGATTAAAATTACATATAAATGACTTGAGATTGTTAAAGAACCTATTAGAAATCATGAGTAGGTCGTTTCCCTTCATCTAGTTGTTGTTTTGACTTGTTATGATGAGAATTTATGTTATTTAATGGAAAAGTAGACAAAAACCTAACCTTTACTGTGTATATAGACATACATATTGTTCGTGATGTTTGTTGAGTATAACTTGATTAATACTTGTTGGAAATTGCTTATATTCATGGGTAAGCTATTATAATCAGTGGGGTATGCGTGAAACAAGATTGTAGAAGGGGGTTTTGAATCAAAAGAGATCAAGTTCAATGTTTTAAAATGGTTTTTTTAATTTTGGGTCTGATGAATGTTCAGCCGAAAGTGGATTTTGTGACTTTTATGAAGTTTTCGAATTGGATTTGATTTGTTTTGATACTGAGAATGTAACATCTGTTTTTTTTAATTCCTTAATTATTTGATTTAAATTATTTTTAAATATGTTTCTGAGTATATTTACCCCTATTAATTGATTTTATTAGCATTAGAATGATTAAATTGATATTTTGGGGTAAACGGGAAAAATTGAAAATACAGGAGTTTGGAGACGAGTTTTCTCGGAGGAGATGAATCTGTTTTGACCTGAAATTTTCGGGGAGTTTGTATGATATCGGAGAGCAATAAAAATGTTAATTCGAGGAATTATTAGGTTATAAAATGAAATGGGAGTTTTAATGCATGTGTGTTTAAAAGCTTAAAAATATTCGTGTGTGTATATATATATATGTATTTCTATTGGTTATAACTATTGATATTGATTATAATTATGCATAGAACTGCACTTCTAATTCATTTTATGTCTATGATGTATTTAAGCAGATAGTGGAGTGATTTTTGAAAAGAAGTATACTAGAAGGGTATAAAAATAACCCTATGGTCAAAAGAAGGACTTATATTAAATTTTACCATTTTATTTTCTTATCCATATCCTTTCTCCCCCCTCCCACTTCAGTTTTCGGCCAGCAAAACCCTTCCCCCTCACCGACCAAGGTAGGGTTCCAAACCCATAGTGATTTCAACCAAGTTTTGAAGGAAATTTGAGGGCTTGGGCTATTTTCAAGGCGTACAACTCATTTCTGGAGTCCGTTAGTGAGAATACTGCATGTAAGGTGAGAAATTGTGAAACTCTATTTTATGTGAATATATGATTTTGAATTTTAGTGCTAGAAAATGATATAGTAGGATAATTAGGTGATGCTAGTAATTATAGAGAATGAAGATTGGTAAGAAATTGATGTGTTTTGCAAAGTTTCTGATATATTCGATGGGGTTTTTGGTCCCCCACCTTAGCGAACTCTGGAGTTCAAGATCGATTAGATATTTGGTATGACTACAATTTCTAAATCAGCTTGTGTTATAGCACTTAAGGAATGGGAAAAGATGAAAGAGAATTTGAGATGATGTTTTGGAAAAGGTTATCGGATCAAGTGATACGCCGTAGGGCGCTTCTGCAGTATTGTAACAAAGAAGGTAGTTCACCGAGAAGGTGTACTAAGTAAAGTGACTATTAAGCATTCGTTGTTGAAATTAGATAATTTGTTGGATTAGTTGCGGTGAGTGCCACTAATCTCCCGACTAGAGTTGCACACCGAGTACTGTCAGATAATCCTTGAAAAGGGAAGTATCCCAGGGGCTGTTTTTCGTACTCGGTATGAATTGTATGAGTTCTCAGTGATGTCTTTTGGGTTGGCGAACGCCCCTGTAGTTTTCATGAATTTGACGGATTTGACCTTTCACCCTTATATTAATAGGGTGTGATTGTATTTGTATATGATATTTGGTGTATTTTCGCAGTATGGAGGGGTATAGATGGCACCTCAGAACTGAGTTGTAGACTCGTTGGGACTAGAAGCGGTATGAAGGGTCTGTAAATTTTCATTTATGGGAGTGAGAAGTGTGATTTTTGAGGGCACATTGTGTCTGCTGAAAGCGTATCTGTGGATCTGAAAACATTTACATAGGTGAAAAGATGGGAGATAACCCACGAATGTGTCAGAAATTCTGAGTTTCTTGGTTTTGGATGTCTATTATGGGCAATTCATTCTTCGATTTTCTGTTATTGCTGCACCGATGAATTAGTTTCCCAGGAAGAATGTGCCGTTCGTATGACCGGTGGAGGGTGAAAAGACATTTTCAAGAGTTGAAGGAAGAATTAACAACAGATGTTGTTTTGAATACCCCGAGAAGGGAGTGCCTCTCTATATATATATTGATGCTGGTGGTACATGTAGGTGCAGTTGGTGCATGAGGGCAGGTTAGTGCCTTATATATTTGGGTCGTCGAGGTTTCATGGAGATTGTGATTTTAGGTAGATTTGAAATCGGCAGCAGTGTTGTATGCAATTGAAGATATGGAAACATTATTTATTGGAAGGATGGTTTTAGCTTTTTGCAGATCATAAGAGTTTAACGCACATGTTCTTGTAAATGATTTTAGCAGGAGGCAATAAACGTGACTTGAGTACCTTGGTAGCTTGGTATGAAAATAAAATACCACTCGGGGAAGAAATAAGGTGATGAATGCTATAAATGGAAAGAAGGTTTTGGTCCTAATGACGTCCTAGGAGTGGATGGTGTTAAATTCATTAGATCAATTTGACTTTATTTCCGTAGTAGAGGTTGACACGACCTTATATATCAGTAGTGTATCAATACAGCTGTCCATCCTACAATTGATCAGTCAAACATGAATTCAAAATTTCTGCTTGCGACAGTGGATGCATGGTCGAATTCTGGTAGGGATTAATGAATGCAATGCAGATTGGTCAGTAGGCAGTAGGGAAAATCCTTATTATTATCGTAGATTTGGTGTTCTTGATGAGGATGGCTTGTGGTAGTAGGTGATGGAGAATGTTCCTTATGCTCAGTATATTGTCTATCCCGGTGGCATGAAGATAAATTAAGGTTCCAGGAGAATATTTTATTGGTCCGGAATGCGGAAAAATATTAATTATCAGGTGAGCATGGATAAGCCTCTTTTGAGGTGTGTAGTCGACAAAAGAAAAGGTGACGCAGATCAGCGGCAAAAGCCTCCGGAAGCTAGAAGTTGGAGATTGGGTATTCTTAAAGGTATCCCTTATCCATGGAGCATGCCGTTATAGGAATCGGGGGAAAGTTAGACCCGAGGTATGATGGCCCTTCAGAATTATAGAAAGAATTGGAACTGTGGTATATTGTTTGAAGCTTACCTCAGAGATGTTAGGCATTCTCGATGTATTTCCTGTTTTATGTTGAGAAAATGTGAGAGATCTATCTCCAGTTATGGAGCCACCGCAGATTGAAGTCCAGCTGGATATGGGTTTGGATGTGATATCCTATGAAACTAGTGGTTATGATAGGTCGATAGTACGGCGGATCAGACGGCGAGTTGTTCAGTTGCTAATAGTGCAATGAAGTAGTGATGCTGATAATGTACCTGGAAATCCTAGGTAATGGTGTGAGGAGGTATCTTGAAATCGTTCGAGGAGTTTTCTTAAACCCCATAGCTCGAGGACGAGCTTCTTTTGAGGTGTGTAGAATGTAACATCTGTTTTTTTTAATTCCTTAATTATTTGATTTAAATTATTTTTAAATATGTTTCTAAGTATGTTTACCACTATTAATTTATTTTATTAGCATTAGAATGATTAAATTGATATTTTGGGGTAAACGGGAAAAATTGAAAATACAGGAGTTTGGAGACGAGTTTTCTCGGAGGAGATGAATCTGTTTTGACCTGAAATTTTCGGGGAGTTTGTATGATATCGGAGAGCAATAAAATGTTAATTCGAGGAATTATTAGGTTATAACATGAAATGGGAGTTTTAATGCCTGTGTGTTTAAAAGCTTAAAAATATTTGTGTGTGTATATATATATGTGTATTTCTATTGGTTATAACTATTGATATTGATTATAATTATGCATAGAACTGCACTTCTAATTTATTTTATGTCTATGATGTATTTAAGCAGATAGTGGAGTGATTTTTGAAAAGAAGTATACTAGAAGGGTATAAAAATAACCCTATGGTCAAAAGAGGGACTTATATTAAATTTTACCATTTTATTTTCTTATCCATATCCTTTCTCCCCCCTCCCACTTCAGTTTTCGGCCAGCAAAACCCTTCCCCCTCACCGACCAAGGTAGGGTTCCAAACCCATAGTGATTTCAACCAAGTTTTGAAGGAAATTTAAGGGCTTGGGCTATTTTCAAGGCGTACAACTCATTTCTGGAGTCCGTTTGTGAGAATACTGCATGTAAGGTGAGAAATTGTGAAACTCTATTTTATGTGAATATATGATTTTGAATTTTAGTGCTAGAAAATGTTATAGTAGGATAATTAGGTGATGCTAGTAATTATAGAGAATGAAGATTGGTAAGAAATTGAGTGGTTTGTGAGTTATAAATTAATTAGTGTGTTGGCTTTAGAATTTGGATAATAAATAGAATAATTGATAAGTATGAGTTATAGAAATTGTTGTGTATTAATGGGAAACAATTTAGAATGGGTCTAGTGAAAATTTTATGGAGTTAGAAACCCGTCGGAATCTCAAAAATACGGGTATACCATGTATGCACGCCGGGTGTTCGGTGAAATACCCGAGCGAGGTTTAGGTGAAAATTTGATGGGTTCGGAGGTGTAATTGAGTCTTATTATTATTATTAACTCTAATTTGAGAGATTAGGACAAAGAGGATTAAAAAAATTAGGAAATAGGAAATTTTCCTATGAGAAAGCCTCCGATCGATATGTGAGTTCTTGTACTGAGGTTCGAATTTGAAATCCGTCGATGTGGCTCACCTACATATGTCATTTGTGACGTGTGGGTGAAGATGGATTCAAATTTGGAGGTCCATTGGTCGAGTTTTGCGTTTTAAGCTAATCGGTTCTATAATTTTCCAATTAGGTTGAAAAAGTTGAACTTCGACTGGCTACCGGGCGGACGTGGACATCATTTGCTCGATCCGTCAGGTGAGTATGTTGTATTTAGGTATATTCTATGTTGTGGCCAAATTTTGTGGCATTTCGATATATTTGATAGAAGTTATGCTAAAATTTCATTTTTCCGAAAAATACGGATTTTTAAGGCCCGAAAATGGGATTTTGAGATATTTGGTGAAATTAACTATTTTAAGTATATAAAACCTATATTATGGGTTAATTTGATGTGTTGATGTATAAAAACTAAATATATTAAATTATTTATGTAACGCCCCGAATCCCAAATACAACTGAATTCGAGAGTTCTACAGGATCTTTTCACTTCATTTAGTACAATTTTACAAGGAAATTGGAACTTTTCACTTTACATCAGAATTTATATAAAACTTTACACTTTACATTGCACAGCGGAAGTAAAATTTATAAAAATTAAATAAATGTACAACAACATTGTATAATCTTTAAGCATCTGTTCCTCTTTAATCTTTATCATGTTACTTACCTGCATATAAGACTGTGGGTACGTCAGTTTATTCAACCGACGAACATTATACACGGCCATCCTCTCTATGCCGGAAATAGTATAACTTATTTTCCATATTTAACAAACACGAACTTGTCACATATCAAACTAAAGGGAATACCCTGTTGATGTCGTGTTGTGATTGTGTACTTAGTCCTTAATGCAATTATTTATATTACATGACACTAATGCACACTTGTTCGGATTCTATGCATCCCATACTACATAGGTCCGAGGGCAAGCCTCTTAGTCGTTCTTCATCTTTGTAGGGTTCAATGCCTCGCCATGACCTAATCTACTACTGTAACTACGGTGAGTATCCTAGATGATCTATGAGTACAAGCACGTGTACCGAACCCTGGAGGGAAATTCCATGCCATGTCTTGACTCATAAAGCATGCATTCTGTGACAATTCAGCCTCCTCCCTGAACACGATCCTCTTGCAGTCACCAAATATCCCACAAGCGTTGCTAAAGTCCGATCATTACTGAGTTGTGCCCACGCCATGTCTTGACTCATCAAGCATGCATTCTGTGGCTCACACACCCGCACCGTAAACTCTAACTCTCATACTTGTGTTTTTCTCTCACTTTCATCACGTCTTCACTATGCACTATTCCTTAGTTTATATTAGAATCATGAACAAAATCAAATCTCTAGAGTTAGCCTCTCCACTAAACCGGACTTATTCATTCATTCAAACATGACCAACCTTGGTCTTTCATTTCAAATTTCATTTCTTTCCAAATGTCGGGGGAGACTTAGCTACTCATTTGATTCTATGCATCCCATACTACATAGGTCCGAGGACAAGCCTCTTAGTCGTTCTTCATCTTTGTAGGGTTCAATGCCTCGCCATGACCTAATCTACTACTATAACTACGGTGAGTATCCTAGATGATCTATGAGTACAAGCACGTGTACCGGACCCTGGAGGGGAATTCCATGTCATGTCTTGACTCATCAAGCATGCATTCTGTGACAATTCAGCCTCCTCCCTAAACACGATCCTCTTGCAGTCACCAAACATCCCACAAGCGTTGCTAAAGTCCGATCATTACTGAGTTGTACCCACGCCATGTCTTGACTCATCAAGCATGCATTCTGTGGCTCACACACCCGCACCGTAAACTCTAACTCTCATACTTGTGTTTTTCTCTCACTTTCATCACGTCTTCACTATGCACTATTCCTTAGTTTATATTAGAATCATGAACAAAATCAAATCTCTAGAGTTAGCCTCTCCACTAAACCGGACTTATTCATTCATTCAAACATGACCAACCTTGGTCTTTCATTTCAAATTTCATTTCTTTCCAAATGCCGGGGGAGACTTAGCTACTCATTTGTTTCAATTCCAATTCACATTTTCTAAAGTTGAGCGTTTCCAACTCATAAGTTCACACGTTGAGTTATCATACTCAATAGTATTTCTCTTTTCCAATCATGATTTCTAAATCGTTCAATAGTCCATAATTATACATTAAATTCAACTATCCATCATGTAATTCATGAAATGTTATTTTCACATTAAAAACCGCATCACTAGTTATTCAATCAAAGATGAATATTTACACATCATAATTTGTCACACCATTCTCCAATGAGAATAATTCACATCGCTTCATATAATTCCTTTTTATTCGTATTTCTTTTCTAATATTCCATTTTAAGTCTTTTGTAAAATACAACTTAAACAAATGCAAATGTAGAACTTATAGTTCTAAATTATGTTTTTATTCTCTAAACATACACCACTTCATGCAAATAGTTCTCAAATCAATTTTCATAAACTTCACATATTTTTAAGATAGTAATCATATTTTTTTCATATTTTTTTGATCATTAAAACTCCCAAAAAAATGTTTATACCACAACATAAACCACAGCCGAAGGCCAGAGTCGAACCAGCGACCACAGGGAAGCCAACCGAAGTCACAAGCCGCTAGGCCGAGTGCTACTCGCGCTTAGAAGAGAGGGCGAGAGCATTAAGTGCTCTCGGCCGCTGCTCTATATATTTTTTAGAAATGAAAAAAAATAAAAGTATGGCAGGCCGGGGATTCGAACCAGCGACCTGGGGCTCCAAACACCCACTGTAGCATACAGAGCCGTCCCAACCACTTGAGCTATGCGCTCGGGTTGTCAATGGTAAAACTCTAAGTTTACTTCAATCAATCCTTTCTGTTATCAAAACGTTTTGATGTTCAACTAGTCCTCATTTCATTTTGCCTTTATAAAAATTACTGTAAAATTCTAGATTGATTCTTCCTCACATAATTTACACACCAGTATGTAAAAATAATTTTTTTAACAATAAAAACATATTTTTCATAAAATTAATTTGAATTCTACATTATAACTACCACATTTCTTCCTTTCGACATTTCTTGACAATTAACATCTCAAATCTCTTTACTAGCAATTCTTCATATTAATTTATGTTTTTAATCGTTTACCAAACATACAAATCTATATTTTAATTCATTTCAATAAAACACAAAGATTCATTTAACACATAAAGTAGCATTGTTAATCTACTAACTTTTGTGTACATAATTTGTGATGTAGATAATGAAACTTCTCCAATAATTTATGGCTATAATCGATTCATACACAATTTTGTCTTTACTAATAGAACCACATACAGTTGCACATCCATATATCAATCAATCAATAAGTCATTTTCCAATTAAATGTGTACTCTTATTAATCTTTTTCATGCTTCATTCATTCAATTTAATCTAGCATGCATTCCTACTTAGAAACATGGAAAATTTACCCACCTTATTGAAGAAAAGTACAATTAGCAACCTCCTAAACGAACGTCCTTGCAACGAGAGCGATTCCCCTCCTCGTCGACGCGCACAAGCCAACCCGAGCACTCCACAAAGCCAAACCGAGAGCACCTTCCCTTGGTAGCCGGCCTCTCCCCTTCTTGATCCAAGCAAAAATCCCACACAATCTCTCAATCTTTTACTCTCTTACTAACTACTAGATACTTGTATTTTAACTATAGGTTTGGAAGAATTAATTTGCACAAGAATACTAGCCAAAGGAGAGGTATTTATACTAAAAAAATAGGAGAATGGATGGCTAGGATTGAAGTAGGAGTTAGGAACAAATAGCTTAGATTTAAGGAGGAGTTACACTAACTACCCATGATCAAATAACCATCACCCCATGACTCCACTCAAAAATTTCATTTCCCTCCAAAAGATGCAATCCGGCCTACCTAGGATGGTGCACATTGCACGTATACGTGCAATGCACGTGCATGCAATTTGGTCCCCAAAATTTTGTACATTACATTTTATATAAAAATAACCTTTAAAATGTATTCTACATTACAAATTGTATTTAGAAGTAAATTAACTCATGGGCTTTAGTTTATGGGCCAAAATAATAATTTTAAAATAAAATAAATGAATTAAATTTTAGGCTTTAAGAAAAAGGCTTTTTGTCTAATTGAAAGAAGGCTTTTATATAGAAATAATTAAAAGCACATATTTAAATATCTATACTCATCATGATGAAAATAATTACAAAAATTATTGCACGTGCACACTACGTGCAAAATAAATAATTTTTCATTAAATGAAAAAACAGGGCATTACAATTGTTGCCGCAAAATTCAGTGTGGGGGCAAACAGATAGAATTTGTGGATTCTTGGGAAACTTTGAATAGGAAACCTGTTTACCTGTTCCGCCGGAGTTTGACGATTGCTCCCGCCGTACACCTGCAAAAAGTGCGAGACACCGGGGTTGTTCCCGGCGACGCACCCTCCGACGCTCAAGTCAGTAATCAGAGAAGATTATGAAAGAGCGTAAAAACTGGCAAAAGATTGATTACCTCTTAATGGAGATGGATGGGGGGTATTTATAGGCATCTTAGGGGATCAAATTAGGTATGTAATTCCTGTGTATAGATAAGGAATGTAATCCCTAATTCCCAGTGAAAGGATAGATATGAATCAGGGCCATTGATTAGGATTAATCAGAAACCCTAATTCTATCCTAATGGACCAGGTTCGCTGCGGGTTGAAACCCGCACCCAGTTGGGGTGGACCTGTTCGCGGGTTATTGGATCTTTGAGGGAGAGATCCAGTACCCGCTTTAGGCCCAACAATAGGTAAAATTACCATTTTACCCCTAAGCTTTAAGATTCATTTCTGATTTGGATGGTTCTGATTTAACCCCTTTTTTAGCCATATCACGAGCCCCCCACTCCCGAAGACTAAGGTTGATCAGCCTTTGAGGAGTAGTTTTACTGTTTTAATGGCTAGCGGACTTGTATCGGAGTCCAAATGAAAGGTTTTGAATCTTTGCAGGGGGTAGTATGGTCATTTTTTGAGTTGGTTGCATTCCAAGTTGATTTGGAGCTCTTCTGGTTATTTGGTGATTTTTACCTACTTTTTCGTAATATTTACTCAATTTTTGCGAAGTGTCGATTCGTCGTTCGGGGGTCTTAATAAATGGTCCTAGGCGATAATTATCCACTCGGGGGTTCGAAAATATTTCCCTGATTTTATAATTATTTCCTAGGATTTTTAACTAATTTTCCTGAATTTTTAATCATTTTTTTGCAATTTTTTAAGTAAATAAAACGATTTTAATAAATAAAATACCAAATTATTGCGTGGTGCGATCTGAACCGTTGATCTCGAGCAAGCGCGAAATTCTGGAAGATCGGACGGACGAAGTCGCTCGGCTGTGTTTTTCTCGCTTTTGTGGGTCGGATGGGCACTTGCTCGGAATCCGAGCGAAGTGGCTCGGCTCTTCCTCCGCGCAAGTGGCTCGGATCGCCAGTCGCTCGGCTCGAAATACCGAGCGACGTGGAGAGATCTGGGCGTTGGATCTTGACGCAAATCTTGAGACTGGCACGGTTTCCAAGAAAATGCTATCTTGTCGTTTAGTGGATGCGGCGCAATCTGGATCGTCGATCATTCGAGGTGCGAATTTCGTGATGATCCAACGGTCGGGGACGCTCGGCAGCATTTTTCTTCACTTTCGTGGCTCGGATTGGCACTTGCTCGGAATCCGAGCGATATGGCTCGGTTTCACCCTCGGGCGAGCGGCTCTGATCGCCAGTCGCTCGGTTCGGATCGCCGAGCGACATGGAGCGATCTGAGCTGTCGGATCTTGGTGCGAATCTCGATGCGATCTCAGTTTCTAAGAAAACACTATCTTGTCGCGTAGTGGCGCTGGCAAGATCTGAGCCGTCTGATCGAAATCCAGCACGAATCTTGAGGAGAAAGTTGTTTTTCTCCATTTCGTAACTCGAATTGGCACTTGCTCGGAATCCGAGCGATGCGGTTCGGATCGCCTATCGCTCGGCTGTTCGATCCGAGGGACGTGGGGCGATCTCGGCCGTTGGATGTTGGCGCAGATCTCGAGGCAGGCACGGTTCCCAAGAAAACACTATCTTGTCGTTTAGTGATGTTGGCATGATCTGGGCCGTCTGATCGTAATCCAGTGCGAATCTTGAAGGGAAAGTTGTTTTTCTCCATTTCGTAGCTCGGATTGGCAATTGCTCAGAATCCGAGCGATACGGCTCGGATCGCCTGTCGCTCGGCTGTTCGACCCGAGGGACGTGGGGCGATCTCGGCCATTGGATGTTGGCGTAGATCTCGAGGCAGGCACGGTTCCCAAAAAAATACTATCTTGTCGTTTAGTGATGCTG
The DNA here is from genome assembly GCA_017893485.1 of Hemerocallis citrina. Taxonomy (NCBI): domain Eukaryota; kingdom Viridiplantae; phylum Streptophyta; class Magnoliopsida; order Asparagales; family Asphodelaceae; genus Hemerocallis; species Hemerocallis citrina. The sequence continues at coordinate 72,583,814 of CM030360.1, forward strand.
GCATGATCTGGGCCGTCTGATCGAAATCTAGCGCGAATCTTGAGGAGAAAGTTGTTTTTCTCCACTTCGTGGCTCGGATTGGCACTTGCTCGGAATCCGAGCGATACGGCTCGGATCGCCTGTCGCTCGGCTATTCGATCCGAGGGATGTGGGGCGATCTCAGCCGTTGGATGTGGAGTGCCGAGCAGCCTTACTTAGGGGGTCGAAACATCGCTCCTTTTGCCATTAGTCGTCTCTCTTCATTACTTAGCCGTTTGGGCTTTTGTAACGGTTCATGGGAGGCCCAAGAGTCGCGCCTTTACGTTACAAAGCCCAAGAGGTGCCGTTTTCACTATAAGTTTTCACCCCCTCAACACTTCACCTCATTTCTCACTTTCACTTTCTCACTCTTGATTTTTACTTGCAAGCGAGGCTGTTAGCTCTCGAGCGGCGCTGCTAGCTGTCGCGGCCAAGCGTTTTATTCTCCGGTGATCTTTCTGGCCGTAATAGTCACTTCAAGTCCAGTCCCCTTTCCCCATCTTTGTAAAAATGGTTAAGTTATCTTCCACGGACGAGACCCCCTCCTCGGACATAGGCGCCAGTCGAGTGGTCAGGCCGAGCAAAGATAAAGGGAAGAAGGCCGTGGAGCCGACCGAAGGGACTTTGGTTCGGCCGAACACAGTCGGGGAGGTTGCCGAGCCACTCCAGGAAGTTGAGGCCCGGTCTAACAAGGGCAAGGGTGTGGAAACCATTATTGAGCATCCGAAGAGAGCAGGGGAACTGGGTCGGCAACCGAGCGTTCTGTCCAGCGTCGGCGGTGTGCGGAGCTACACTGGAGAACTGCTGGAGAAGGTGACGCAGGGCACAGCCCAATCAATCGAGGAAAACGAGCCTAGGGAAACCTCCGAGGTGGATCATATCTCTTTGGTGCTGACCGAGGCGGATCTGCTTCGGATCCGGAGTGGGTTCCAGATCCCAGCAGAGTACGGACATTTGCTCCCCTGCCCCGGCTTCCGAGCATGCACCTCATCCTCAGCCGATATTTATGTTTTTCCCGCCGACTCACTAAATACCGGACTTCGTCTGCCGCTGCACCCTTTCGTGGTGCAGGTGCTGCAGTGGTACAGCCTGTCTCCGGCTCAGCTGATGCCGAACACGTGGCGGCATGTGATGGCGTTTGTTCTTCAGTGTCAGGAGGTCGGCGCCGAGCCGAACATGTTCATCCTTCGGAGTCTCTACCGACCTTTCCAACCTAGCAAGAACGAGCAGAGGTTCTACCTCTCGCCGAGGAAGGGCGTAAAGTTGATCGAAAACCCGGACTCGATCAAGCACTGGAAGGAAAAGTACTTCCTCGTCCGAGCTCCTGAGCCATGGGCAATACCGACGGTGTAGTTGAAGGTCTTCCGAAATGTGTGAAGAAAGAGCCCGTGCTCAGCAATGAGGAGGCCGAGGTCGTGGAGAAGTTGCTCGGCCTCCCGACCCTCAGCTGGAAGGACATTACGGAGGAGGCATTGTTCCGAGGGGGTCTCAGTCCGATCAACCCCAGTAGGCCTCTTCTGTACTAGTTTTTTTCTTTGAAGTTTTTCCTTGAAAATTTTGCTAACTCTCTTCGCCCGGTTTGTGCAGAATCTTCCGGCATGGATTACAAAGGCTTGATGGCGAAGGCCCGAGCGGCAAGGGAGCAGGAGACGTGGAAGAGGAAGAGGACCGTAGCCGGACCTCAAGGCGGCCGAGCGCCCAAGTTACCCTCGGTTTCTCCGACCCCCGAGAGCCCGGCTATTGAGGCTTCCCAGGCCGAGATCGAGAAAGATCTCGTCGAGCCGACCGTCTTACCAACCTCGGATGTGCCGACCCTGCCAGCGCAAACGGATGCTCCGGGGTCTTCCGGCGGAGCGTTCAACATCGGTGCGCTGTTAGCTCTCGACGTTCCGCCACTTACTGCCGAGGCGGAGCGGATTTTGACCGAGGAGCACAAGCGCATCTTCGTCCCCGACTGGAGGGTGATGAAGGTCGACGGGTTCTTGGGGGACAGAGATATTTGTATGCAGGCGGTGAAACACCTGCCGACACCCAAAGACCGAGCGGCATTGAAGGCTCGTGAAGTTGGTGACGCTGCGATGCAGATCGCTCGGAATACTATGTCGGTGAGTAGTGAATTACTTTCTTGAAAATTTTCCCAAGTTTTTGTGCTCATTTTTGACAGCTTCACATATCGCCTGTAAACCCTCTGCCACTTCAACCACTTGCTCGAGGAATTTGAGAGCAAGGAGAAGGAGATGACAATTCTGAACGACCGTGAACGGTCGGAACGGTCCAGAGCGGTGAGGGAGCTGGAGGCAAACCAGCTACGTTCTACATTGCTCGAGGCCGAGGTCGGCAGCTTGAAAGCTCAGCTTGCTGAGGCACTGAGGAGGTCGGCCACAGAAGCCTCCAAGGTCGAGGCCCTTGAGAAGGAGAGAGCTCGGCTTGAAGGGGAACTGTCTGAGGCTCGGAAGGCGACGGAGGAAGCCCTGAACGAGCAAGCTTTGAAGGTGGCAGCCGCAGAGAAGGCGGTCCGGGACGAGGCCGAAGCTCACATGCTGTCGAACATGGAGGAGGCCTATGGCCGAGCCCTGAAGCACATCATCGCTCGAAACCTCGGGTTTGACGTCTCGGACTACTATTTCTACGACTCCGTGGAGGGTGAGGAAGAGATGCCCTTGTCCATGCTCGCGCCAAGGCCGGATGGCGAGGATGCCGAGGACGAGGAAGGTGCTGGTCGTGCAATTGTAACCGTGTCGACCATTGACGAGGTCGACCCTTGACTTTGCCGTCTCCTGCTCTGTTTTTCTTTTCTTCTTTTTCTTTGTGTGGACTGGCCACCGCCTTTTGTAAACTCTTGGATTTCAATGCAAACTTTTGTGGGATTTTGGCTGAGGATTATGAAACTTTCACAAAAATGTTTAACTCTTTTTGCTCGGATTGCATCTCTATGTGTCGGAGATTTGTCTTGAAATTTCTCCGCTTTTCAGGTTGAGTTTGGTCCAATTACTTTGGTCTCCTACCTCCGCACTGAGTTAAAGAAAACGAAGGAGGCTCTTTCCCGCAATCGGAACAAAGCGTTTTATGACTTCTTGAATTTGGAAGAAATCAAAGCAACAGCAAGAGGGTATTTAAGTGAGTTAAAGCAACTGCGAAAGCAGTCGCAAAAGATGCCTCTCGAAGGTGAGGTAGAGCCGATCCGTAAGGGCCTCTTTGATGTCGAAGCGAGAAATAACGAACTGTTGGCAGAGATTCGTCAATTGGAGGTGACAATAAAAGAACACTCAGCCGAAGAAGAGGAGTTAGCTTCGAAGGTGGGGATGTTGATGTCCGAGCGCGACGAGTTATTGGCCAGAATCGATAAATTAAGGCAGATAACGATCGATAGAGGTATCGAAGTGACTCATCTTCGTCGCGTAGTAGCTGATAATACTAATGTCGCAGGCTCGTCTAAACTTTCTCGTCTCAAAACATCGGAGGCGGATGGGATCCTGAGAGATAGGATCATCGAGCTGGAGGAGGAGATTGCTTCGCTAAAACCTCAGCCTATAAGGGCCAACGTTCGCAGCACGTCATGCACTCGTGAGGAGAGTGAAAGAGGGATCACTTTTTACGAACTTGCGACTTGCTTGCCTGCTGTTAGGCGAAACCCAGCAGATGCTCAGAGTGCCATAGCTATTTCGTCCAGTGGGGCCTCGGTTGGGGCCACCGCTAGAGCTAGTGACGAAGGGGGATCTCGCTTCGTAGGTCTGGAGTCGAGTTCGGAAGCGAGGCGACGTCGCCCTCGCGTATCCCTGAACCGAAGCGTTCCCCTTCCAAAGAAGCACTGAATAAGTTGTATTATGCTCTTCAAACTATTGTAAAAACCTTTTCGTAGTGTCGGCTTGGTCCGGGCCCTTAATAAAAAGTTTGTTTTGTTCCCGATGTTTGAGTGCTATGATGGTTGACAAATTGATAAGTATAACTTTTCCAACTTTTGACAACTACTTAAAATCAGAAGCAAATCTTCTTTCATATGGGTGACCCACTCCTAGCTCGTTTAAAAGTGAGCTTTGCGGAGCTGAGCCGAACCACGTGTTTGGACTCCGAACTCGTCGTTAGATTAGCTCAACAGTTGTAGGAACAATTCCGAATGGCGAACTACCTCTAGCTCGCTTAGAAGCAAACTTGCGAAGTACAATCGAGCAAAGTGTTAGACTCCGAACCATCGTTAGAGTAGTTCAACGGCAGTGGGAGCAATTCCGAATGGCGAACTACTTCTAGCTCGCTTAGAAGCGAACTTGCGAAGTAGAATCGAGCCAAGTGTTGGACTCCGAACCATCGTTAGAATAGTTCAACAGTTGTGGGAGCAATTCCGAATGGCGAACTACCTCTAGCTTGCTTAGAAGGGAACTTGCGAAGTAGAATCGAGCCAAGTGTTGGACTCCTAACCATCGTTAGAGTAGTTCAACGGTTGTGGGAGCAATTCCGAATGGCGAACTACTTCTAGCTCACTTAGAAGCCAACTTGCGAAGTAGAATCGAGCCAAGTGTTGGACTCCGAACCATCGTTAGAGTAGTTCAACGGCTGTGGGAGCAATTCCGAATGGCGAACTACTTCTAGCTCGCTTAGCAGCAAACTTGCAAAGTAGAATCGAGCTAAGTGTTGGACTCCGAACCATCGTTAGAGTAGTTCAACGGCTGTGGGAGCAATTCCGAATGGCGAACTACCTCTAGCTCGCTTAGAAGCGAACTTGCGAAGTAGAATCGAGCCAAGTGTTGGACTCCGAACCATCGTTAGAGTAGTTCAACGGCTGTGGGAGCAATTCCGAATGGCGAACTACTTCTAGCTTGCTTAGAAGCGAACTTGCGAAGTAGAATCGAGCCAAGTGTTGGACTCCGAACCATCGTTAGAGTAGTTCAACGGCTGTGGGAGCAATTCCGAATGGCGAACTACTTCTAGCTCGCTTAGAAGCGAACTTGCGAAGAAGAATCGAGCCAAATGTTGGACTCCGAACCATCGTTAGAGTAGTTCAACGGTTGTGGGAGCAATTCCGAATGGCGAACTACCTCTAGCTCACTTAGAAGCGAACTTGCGAAATAGAATCGAGCAAAGTGTTGGACTCCGAACCATCGTTAGAGTGAAGAATAAAAGCAGAGAGATGTAAACAATTTTTACAAGAGTAAAATATGAAAAAGCTTTCTTTATTGATGACTAGTGGTCGGCTGCTTCTAAAGTTGCAAGCCGTTATTACAAGAGAGAAATAAAAGAAAAACAGTACAGGTGATAGGAGAGGAATGGTTTGACATCCTAAAAATACTTAGAGAGGCGCTGGTGCTCTCTCTTGGTATTTTAGACGATATTCGGCATTCCAGGTCCTGGGGATCTCTCTGCCCTCGAGGTCTTCTAGTCTGTATGTCCCGGGCCGAACTTCTTTGGCGATCTTATAGGGTCCCTCCCAATTTGGAGCCAATTTGCTTTTCTGTCCTAGGGAACGAGATGGCTAACTTTCTGAGGACAAGGTCCCCTTCTTTGAGGTCGGTAGGACGGACTCTCTTATTGTATGCCAACTCTATCCTCCTGCGGTAGCTTTGCTGTCGGATGGCAGCTTTTTCCCGGATCTCATCTATCAGGTCTAGATTTGCTCGGAGCTCTCTGGCATTTTGTTCTTCTTCATAGGCCATTAGACGAGGAGAGGGTATACCGACTTCTAGGGGAATCATAGCCTCGGACCCATAGGTGAGATTGAAGGGAGACTCTCCTGTGGGGGTCCGTTTTGTGGTGCGGTAGTTCCACAGCACGTTGGGGAGCTGATCGACCCATAAGCCTTTGGAACATTTATCCAACCTCTTCTTTATGTCGGAGAGGATCTGTCGGTTAGCATTTTCGACTTGGCCATTCGACTGGGGATGGAAAACGGAGGAGAATCGGTGTTGGATGGCTAGGTCTTCACATAGAGCTCGAAAGGCAGCCCCAGTGAACTGGGTTCCGTTGTCTGTTATGAGGACCCGAAGGACGCCGAATCGGAAGATTACTCTCCTCCAAAAGAACTGGACTATCTTGTTCTCGGTGATCGTAGCCAAGGGCTCGACCTCTATCCATTTTGAGAAGTAGTCGATTGCCACGACTAAGAATTTAAACTAGCCGGGAGTAGGTGGGAAGGGCCCTAGTAAATACATCCCCCATATTGCGAAGGGGATTGGACTTGATAGGGAAGTGAGTGGAGCTTGTGGGAGGCATCGGATGTTGGAGTACTTTTGGCATGAGACGCATTGCCGAACGTGTAGTTCGGCGTCTTGCAAGAGAGTGGACAAGAAATATCCATAGTTCAACACTTTGCGGGCCAGGGATCTGGACCCCGAATGTGCCCCGCCGATGCCCTCGTGAAGTTCTTGCAGGGCGTATTTGGCTTGCTCTGGGGAAAGGCATCTCAGATAAGGCCTGCCGTCTACCTGGGTGAAAGAATGCTTGTAAAGGATACCCCCGATGAGTGTGTATCGCTCTGCTCAGGTTCTTACTCTCCATGCTTCCTTAGGATCTTCGGGGAGGAGACCGTCCCGTAAGAACTCGACGAGGGGCTTCATCCAGTTATCTTCAAGAAAAACAGGCAGTGACTCCATTGAGTCGGAGTTTTCATCCTCTATACTTGGCTTTAGAAGGACCTCTATCAAGACGGTCTGTTCGAGACCTTGGAGGAAAGAAGAGGCTAGCTTGGATAGGGCATCGGCCTGGGCATTTTCTTCCCGGGATATTCGTTGGATGAGGACTTCTTCAGACAGTGCCATGAGGCTCTTGACCTTGGCTAAGTATTTGACCATCCTGTCATCACGTGCTTCATACTCGCCGAGGACCTAATTTACGACTAGCTGAGAGTCGCTAAAGATCCGGAGGCGTTGTGCCCCTGCATTGCGAGCCATCCCAAGACCGGCTATGAGTGCCTCGTATTCTGCTTCGTTGTTAGAGGCCTTGAAGTTTATACGGAGGGAGTATTGGAGGATGAAGTCATCTGGGCCTGCCAGGATGACCCCGGCTCCGCTTCCCTCGTTATAGGAGGATCCATCCACATAAACCGACCAGATAGGTGGTCCCTTCATCGCTTGGCTAAACTCAGGGATGGTACTTTCAACTATAAATTCTGCTACGGCCTGAGCCTTGATCGCGGTCCGAGGCTGATATGTTATATCATGCTGACTCAGCTCGATAGACCACTTCATAAGGCGACTCGAGGTCTCGGGCTTGTGGAGCACTTGCTTCAACGGTTGGTCGGTAAGGACGACCACAGAATGGGACTGAAAGTATGGGCAAAGTTTTCTTGCGGCCATCACTAGGGCATAAGCCATCTTTTCAATTCTCGGATGGCGGAGCTCGGCATCCCGAAGCACCTTGCTCACATAGTAGATGGGCTTTTGAGACCGGTCTTCTTCCCTTACTAAAACAGCACTGAAGGTCTGCTCGGAGGCTGCCAGGTAGAGGTAGAGGGGTTCACCAGGAATTGGTTTGCTGAGGAGTGGAGGATTGACGAGGTAAGCCTTGAGCTGGTCAAACGACTCCTGTTGCTGTTAACCCCATTCGAAACCTTTAGCCCCCCTGAGGGCCTTGAAGAAGGGGAGGCATTTCTCCCCGGACTTCGAAAGAAAGCGCCCTATGGCGGCTAGGCGGCCTGTTAACCTCTGAACTTCTTTAACATTCTTGGGAGGGGCCATGTCTAGTATGGCCTTGATTTTCTCAGGGTTAGCATCAATTCCCCGTTGGCTGACCATGAAGCCGAAGAACTTTCCTGACGAGACCCTGAACGCACACTTGTTCGGATTGAGTCTCATGTTGTACTTTCTCAGAACATCAAACGCCTCCTGGAGGTCGGTCACATGATCGGCACCTCGGATTCTTTTTACAAGCATGTCGTCAACGTACACCTCCATATTACGGCCGATTTGAGCTTGGAAAACCTTGTTAACGAGGCGTTGGTATGTGGCGCCTGCATTTTTCAAGCCGAAGGGCATAACCCTGTAGCAATAGAGGCCCTGCTCGGTCACAAATGAGGTCTTCGGGATATCCGGGGGGAACATCCGGATTTGATTGTAGCCTGAGAAGGCATCCATGAAGCTGAGGAGTTCATGACCCGATGTGGCATCGATCAAGGTGTCTATGCTCGGAAGAGGGAAAGGGTCCTTGGGGCAAGCCTTGTTGAGATCGGTAAAATCGATACAAATCCTCCAAGTTCCATTAGACTTCTTCACCATTACTACATTTGACAACCACTCGGGATAGTTTACCTCCTGTATGAACCGGGCCTTCAAGAGCTTATCAACCTCCTCTTTTATAGGTAGTTGGCGCTCAGGGGCGAACTTGCGCCTCTTCTGTTGGACGGGTTTGGATCCTGGGGCAACACTAAGGTGGTGGACTAAGAGTTCTTCGGAAATACCGGGCATGTCTGCAGCTGACCAAGCAAAGAGGTCTCGGTTCCTTCGGATGCACTGTACAATGTCCGAGCATAGGGCGATGGGAGGGTCTTGCTAACAAAGAACTTTCGAGTTGGATCCTGCTCTGAGAAGAGCACTTCCTCCAACTCATCCACCGGATCGGACATCGGTTGGGCGACATCTTGGGGGATTTCCAGAGTTTCTAGTGAGAGGACTGGACAGAGGGTAGAGGTCATGTAGCACTTACGGGCTGTTTCCTGATTACCCCTTACATCCCCTACTCCGGCCCGGGTGGGGAATTTCATCTTGAGATGGTACGCCGAAGGAACGGCTTCTAGAGCTGCTAGACCGGGTCGGCCTAGGATGACATTGTAAGCTGGAGGGACATCCACAACCATAAAATCCATCGACTCCGTTCGGGTAGTAGGAGTTTTTCCAGCGGTTACGTCGAGGGTGATCACCCCTTCAATAGTCACTGGCACTCCCGTGAACCCATGGAGCGTGTAGCCGGCGGGCTTAAGTCTGTCTCGGGAGAGCTTTAAGCCTCTAAAAGCGGCGAGGAAGAAGATGTTAACGGAGCTGCCATTGTCCACTAGGATCCTCTCAACTTGGAAGTTTGCCATGTGAAGGTTGATGACGAGTGCATCACAGTGAGGGGTTCGGACGCCCTCGAGGTCTTCATCTGAAAATATGACGGGCACTCCGAGGCCTTTAGGGGGAGGGATGGCACGGACCGAATTGACTTCTCTTATAAATGCCTTTCGAGAGGAGTTGGAGGAGCCCCCCATTGGGCCCCATTGGATGATGTGTAGGACATGCTCCTCTTCGAAGTCGGGCATTTCATCGCGCTCTGGACGCTTGTTAGCCCCCCGAGGTGGGGGAGGAAGGTCGGCTCGGTCCTTTCTCACGAATCTGGCCAGCTGCCCCCTCTGGATGAGGGCTTCTATCTCATTCTTCAAGGCCCGACAATCATTGGTGTCGTGGCCATGGTCCCGGTGATAGCGGCACCACTTTTCTTTATCCCTCTTTTTGCCGAGGGTGTTCATTTTTTGTGCAGGAGGTATCACCCCCTCCTTCTCAACTTCCATGAGAATTGTGGAGATATTGGCGTTAAGGGGAGTAAAATTTTCAAATCTGGAAGGGGCCGGCGCTGGCTGTCATTATCTTTCTGGAGCTTCTTGGCTCCTTCCTCTTCTGTTCCCTTTCTCTTAGACCCGGAGGAAGACCCCTCCAAGTTGGGGCGGTGCTCAGCTTCTTCTGCCCGAATATACTTTTTGCTCCGGAGGAGGAGGTCAGAGAAGTTCTGTGGGGGCTTCTTGGCGAGGGAGGAGCGGAGGTTGGAGTTGAGGACATTGGATTGAAAAGCTGCTGTAGCGACCGACTGGTCGAGGGATGTTGTAGACCTGGCTTCGGCTGTGAACCTCTTCACATAGTCTCTCAACTTCTCACCCGTCTTCTGGTGGAGGTAGAGTAGCGAGATGCTGGTTTTCTCGGTTCTGCGGCTACTCACGAAGTGGGTGACGAAGTGAGTCTCAAACTGCTCGAAAGAGAATATTGAGGAAGGGGCAAGGCGAGAGTACCATTCTCGAGCTGGGCCCTTGAGAGTTGTGGGGAAGGTCTTGCATAGCAGGGCATCGAAAGCTTGATGGATGAGCATGAGGGTCTTGAAGCTTTCGATGTGATCAACGGGGTCGGTCTCCCCAGAATAGCTCTCAAATTGAGGAGGCTTAAAGCCGATCGGTACGGGTGCATCCATTATGGTTCGAGAAAAAGGAGGTCTACTGGGACGGAGGGTTCTTCCTCTAAGCTCTTCTTCTCGGTCTAACTGTCCCAAGCGCCTCTCCATCTCATGGAGACGGCGATAGACTGCGTCATCCCTTCTACGGTAATCCGGGGAGCCTCTAGATTCGTCTTCGTACGAGGGAGAGCGGGGGCTATGACGACGGTAGCTCCTGGAACGGCGAGGACTAGGAATGTAGCGGGGGTTGCTAGGAGCTTGTGGAGGAGTTAGGGACCGTTGGCGAGGACTTCGGATCTGAGGAGGAGTGGGAATCCTTGGGGCATTAGCGTTATTGGGACGAAGGTTGAGAGCTTGTAGGACAGTTGCCTGGAACTACTGGAACTCGGCACGGGTGATGGGCGCCTCATTGTCCCTAGGATGTTGCCGACCAGCGGGGGAATGTGGCCTTCTTCGGTGATGTTCGAGGGACTCTCTCCGCCCCCGTCGGATAGGGGACCTTCGGTGGTCTCGGCGATGTGGGGATCGCTCATCCAGATGTTTTTGGCGGGAGGCTCCCTCTCGAGCCCGCTTTTCATCCAGACGGTGGCGAAGATCCACATCTTTGGGCCGATTGGGGATTTTTTGTTGGAAGTCGGAAGCTCGGGGATTGTGAGAGGCCACAGAGTCCATAGAGGCATTATGGATAGAGACATGGTCCTGGTGGAGAGGTTGTTTCTGTGGGTTGGGGCCCTTAGGAGGTGGTTGATTCTGAGGAGGAGGCAGGTCCTATTGGAGTGGGTCTTCCGCGGGAGGAGGGAGTTATCCCTGCTGCGGAGCGGGCTGGATGGGAATTTCTTTTTGCTGATCGGGGTTGGGTCCTCGGTTGGACCCCCTGGATCTTACCTTCCTAGGAGGCATGGCAGGAGAAGATCTATTCCACGGGAAGAGGGTAGGTAGCTATTCGTTAGTTTCCCACAGACGGCACCAATCTGTTGCCGCTAAATTCGGTGTGGGGGCAAACAGATAGAATTTGTGGATTTTTGGAAAACTTTGAATAAGAAACCTGTTTACCTGTTTCGCCAAAGTTTGACGCTTGCTCCCGCCGTATACCTGCAAAAAGTGCGAGACACCGGGGTTGTTCCCGGCGACGCACCCTCCGACGCTCAAGTCAGTAATCAGAGAAGATTATGAAAGAGCATAAAAACTGGCAAAAGATTGATTACCTCTCAATGGAGATGGATGGGGGGTATTTATAGGCGTCTTAGGGGATCAAATTAGGTATGTAATTCCTGTGTATAGATAAGGAATGTAATCCCTAATTCCCAGTGAAAGGATAGATATGAATCAGGGCCGTTGATTAGGATTAATCAGAAACCCTAATTCTATCCTAATGGACCCGGTTCGCTGCGGGTTAAAACCCGCACCCAGTTGGGGTGGACCTGTTCATGGGTTATTGGATCTTTGAGGGAGAGATCCAGTACCCGCTTCAGGACCAACAATAGGTAAAATTACCATTTTACCCCTAAGCTTTAAGATTCGTTCTTGATTTGGATGGTTCTGATTTAACCCCGTTTTTTAGCCATATCAACAATTTATGCATATTTTTATCCCGTGCATGTTTCGTGCATGTTTTTAGGGATATAGGCCGATATAGGTGATTTGGTATATGCGGAGCCTTGTGTATAGGCTAGCATGCTATGGATGGATGTTATAAGATGTAATTAGATGAAATTAGTGATTGTGATCATGTTTTGGAAAACCGTGAAATTATAGTGCACGTTTTGTGCATGTTTTGGGGCATATAGGCCCTTATAGGTGATTTTACTTACATGGAATAGGATGTATGAGCTAGTATGCTATAATTGGATACTATGAGATTTAATTAGAGGAAATAAGTGATTTTGGCCGCTTTTCTTGAAAACCCGCATGTGTGGTGTATGTTTGTTTTATAGATATATCATGATATCGAATCAGGGATGGGATAATTGATGAAATTAGTAAGTGGGTGTATGTTTTTATTATAATTGTGTTCGAAGTGAATTAATGGGTAATAATATGATATTATTATGTGATGAAGTATACATTTTGATGCTTTTATGATATGGAATAACATAATGCAATTCTTTTATTAATTATATAACTTGGCATATGCCTATATATGATACAATGAGGTAATGAATAACAGAGTATTCTTAATGTGAGATGTTATGGAAAAATAAATATCTTGGCGCATTAGTATTATGCAATAATATGTTATGATGTTTTTATATGCTTAATGACAGGGTGTATGCATAATGTGATATGATGATATGAGGGTTAATATTGTGCACACTGGATATGCATTGAATGGTAAGATAAAAGATAAGATGGTATGTGCTAATAAACTGTGTCTTTAATTCACGTGATTAAAATCAAGGTGGTGGCTATTATTGAATTCAAAAGTGTAATGTTGTGGAACAAAGTAAGCTGAAAAGATGAAATGATTAATGCTAATAACAGATGGTTTTGCTGACCAGTACCTACAGCAATCCTGGGGGTTTGGGCTAGACCTCCTAACGCCCAAGGACCGGCTTGAGAATAGTGGACCCAAACTATGTTTGGGGTAAGTGGATTTTATCGCCCAAGCTATCGGCTTGAGGCCCGGTTTCCCTCGATGATAGCTATCGCGAGGAAGTACCTAGTTTCCCTGGGACGTGGTTTTTTCCTCCTGGCTATCAGCTGGGAGGAAGTACCCAGTTTACCTGGGACGTGGTTTTTCCCTCGATGACAGCCGTCGCGAGGAAGTACCCAGTTTACCTGGGAAGTGGTTTTTCCCTCGATGACAGCCGTCGCGAGGAAGTACCCAGTTTACCTGGGACATGGTTTTTCCCTCCTGGCTATCGGCTGGGAGGAAGTACCCAATTTACCTGGGACGTGGTTTTTTCCTCGCTAGTTAGGCTAGGAAGAAGACGTAGCCTCGGACGAGTAAGACTCTGTGTGAGCATCGGGCCGCGTGTTTACTGGGCTGTCGGCTTTCAGTATGTTGGGATACTGTGGCTCACTGGTCGACAAACTAATAAAATAACTAAGTGTTAATAAAAATGTGAAAGTACAGAAAGTGAATTGTGAATTGTGGATGAGGAAGAAAGTAGTTGTGAATGAAGTAAATGTGAAGGAAAACGAGTTATGAGTTAGTGTATGAAAAGAAGTGATAAATGCAGTACGTGGTTAATTTAAAATGTAATAATAAAAAAGGCATGTGTTCTTATGAATAGTACGAAGTAATTGTATTATATATGTGATCATTAAAGTAAAATACAGTTTGATATGAGTTACACCTTGGAATTGTGTCAAGGAACTACCTGCCCGCTATTTCTATGGAAATTGTGGAAACTACCTGCCTTAGCATAATTCGCAGGGTGAGTTGGTAAAATAGTGGTAATGATTAATGGAACTGAAGAATTAAATAAAGTAAAGATGATAAGTGATTGAAGTGAATTAATAACCAAGCTATCGGCTTGAGATGTGATGTGATATTACCCAAACTGTGTGTTTGAGGTGCAGTGATTATTACCCAAGCCATCGGCTATGGGGTGTGATATGTTGTGGTCCCAAATTGTGTTTGGGGATTAAGTGAAAATGATAATAAGAAATCTTGCTTATAAGAATGAGAACATACTAAAGTGGTGTAGTGAGATATGAATGAGCTATAAAACATGTTTTGATGCAATAAGAATGTGCATTCGCATAAGTGATACGGTGATGATGTGATGAAATGCAAGTTAATTATAATGTGTAAGGAGAGGTTATGTTTGTGTTATATGACGTGAATGAATATGGCATTATGGGAATGAATGCATATGTTTCTGATGTGATACATGATTTAATGCAATAAAATAAATACTTGTACTATGAAAGTGGTTATGAAAATGGTTAATACAGAAAGTATGTTGTGTTATGAGTTTGTATCCATATAAATGGTTATTAAAGAAAGATGTAATAGCATTATGTAAGTGATATTTATATAAATAGCAAAATGCTAGTATGATGATAATTGTGGAGGAATGAATATTCGGGTTAGGGAATTTAAATTGAAAAGTAATGGATTGTATGTGAATTCGAATTATGTGAATGTAAAATAAGGATATATATATATATATATATATATATATATATGAGGTTGATGTGAAGTGTATAGTGGAATGTGTGAATTATGGGTAATTTTATAATTCGATGAAGATTTGAAGAGTATTCTGATATAAAACCGTATTGATGATGTTTTTAAGTTTTGATGTTCAAGGTGTATCTTTTTACTTGATGTTTGTAAGTTAAATTATTTTCTTTATACATTTTAATTCATTTGTTAGATTTTTTTAAATTATACTCACACCAGAAATGGCTAACCCTTGATGTTTTCTGGGGGTTAGGGGGTCCCTCCCTGAGAGTGGACAACCCTAACTCTCCTGCAGGTTGCTAGTAGCAGGGCAAGGTAGTTATAGAGTTAGGAATTTTATTTTGTCGAGATGATAGATTATTTTTATATTTAGTATATGTAGAAAGTGAATGGTTGATGTATTATTTTGTATTATGTTAAAAGTATAGGTATATAGTGCTGCGATGAGGTAAGAAAGCCCGTACCCACCTCGTTGTGAAGTATTGGGTTCTGTGATTGGTTTTTGGAAAGTTTTTCTTTAGTTTCTCTATTACTTATATAAGTTTTTAAAGGAAAATTATGGTTTTTAATTGTTAATTGATATTATGCTATGAGTTTGGCCTCCAGAGCATTATATTTATATTGCCTGTGTAATTCTGCTCATTTTGGCCTGGGGAGCCCATGATTATAATACCTGTGTTGTGAGCTACGGAATTTAGAGCAGAATTCCGTAAGCCTTTTGTGTTTCGGGGCAGAAATTTCAGGGGAGACTCTACCAAAACTTTATTTGAAATATATCTATCTCAGTTTATGTTTAAAGTGATATAGAAATTGATAGAATAGAATTTAGAGGTTTAGTTTTCGAAAAAAAAAAATTTTTTTGGGGGGTGTTACAGAACACATAATAACACTTGCACGATACATGCAATAAAAGCAACAGCAACAATAGCAAGGAGACAAAGCAACATAGCACAAGGGAAACAGCAGTAGCAACGTCAGCCACAATGGCGACCAGAGGGGGGTCTGACGACGGCGGGGTCGTCGGCGAGCTGGGGCGACTGAGGGCGGCGGTGCACTGTCGGCGATGGCGCAGAGGGGTTGGTCGACGGAAAGGGGCAGCAGCGTCGGGGTTGGTTTCTTGGCTGACTGTCGATCAGAGGAGAGGGTCGAAGGGGGGGGTTGGCTGGCATCATGGGAAGGTCACCGACGCTCAGGAAGGGGGTTGGCAACGGGGGTCACTGGATAAAACAAACGGAAAGGAAGGGTATGGGTTCACAGGGTTGGGGAAAATGAACAGTAAGATGAGTTTGGCTGTGTTGGGCGGGAATCACACAGGGGAGAGAGAGAACGGGAGGAGAGAGAATAAGCGGCTAGGGTTTCGATTATGTTCAATTTAGGATTTGCATTATGGTTGTATTTATAGGGTACAATTAAGGTACTAGGTTTGTGAATTAGGGTCCAATAACAGTGGATTAGGGTTAAGAACAAAGAAATTGGGTTTTAGGGTTCAATTAAGAGAGAGATCGAAATCAATAGAGTTCAAATAAAAATACCAACAATTAAATAAGAGAACATAAGATCAATAAGAATGGCTCAAACAAAAAGAACGAAATTTTTTCATGAACAGATTTAATCAAAAAGAAAATAATCCAAAAAGAACAATAGGGTATTTAATATATATATATATATATATATACATTAATCAAATGGGGAAAAGCATATAAAATTGAGCATGTTCGGGCTTAAAACAAAATAATAATAATAATAGTGCTAATAATAATGATAAAAATAACAATACCGATAGCAATAATAATAACCACAATAATAACAAATATTAACACTAATAGCAATAAGAATAACAATAATAATAATGATATGCTTCAAAATAGGATTTGAGTTTAAAAATTAATAAAATCCAAAAACTAAAAACATAAATAGTCGCTAAATTAAAAATAGAAAGTAAAGTTAATTTATACTATTATCTGAAAAAGATTTTAAATAGAAGGTCCAAATCGAGTTAAAACAAAAGTAAATTTACAAAAAAAATCAAATTGTAGAAAATACATAGAAAATACTTATTATCAGGAATGGGGGTTATAATCCTACCCACCTTACAACAAAATTTCGTCCTCGAAATTGGCTCAGGCGGTACATAGGACAAAGCAAAAGCAAACTGATAAAATCAAAACTGGGAATTCAATGGAAAGACAGAATGGTGGCAACACAAGAATAAGAGGGGACATGGTTATAAATGAAATGATCAAGAATGATGCTGAATACGGATTCAATGAATGATGACAATGCAATGAATGAATCAAGGAAGTAAACAATGCAAGAAGGAGAAGCAACAAGAAAATTCTGGGATCTGTGGGTTATGGGCACACCAAGCTTCCGCTGCGCTACTCTGATGGTGAAGCTCTAAGCTGTAGACATGTCGTTGTAGATCAAGTAATGCTGATCGAAGGACCAAGCAGGAAGAAAAAGAACATGACACCGGAATCAAAGGAATAACACCCAATAAGGAATCAATGAATGGAAGGGATCAAAGAGGAATAAGAAGAGACTAGTTTCCAGATTGTAAGTTGGATATCAATTGTTCATGCGATCACTGTATTGCACATACTGTTGAGTCAAACCGATAAAAACCAAAATCTGATTAATATATCAATCAAAGCCAAACTTCCTTTCGTTGATCATGTTAGACTGATATATTATCTTAACCAGAGCTCTGATACCACTAAAAATCTTGTCACGCCCCGTTTCCCAAAAATACGGAATACGAACACATGACATTAGCCAGCGAATGACTAACATCACCCATAAGCTATTTATCCGATTAACTCAATAATATAATCAATGCAGAACAATTGTGTAGGCAATAATAACAATTTCATGAACAATATAATACTTGGAATGAAACAATATAAAATATTCAAATATAATAATAATCCGACATCTGGAAACAAATAGCAATATTCTGGTAATAAGCCCAATACAATGAAATAACAATAGTTCAACAAAACAATAAGCAACTAAAAACATTAAATCTTCAGAATCTCTGTCCTCCAATTCTAGCAAGCAATTCTCCATCAATACCTGTAAACACTTCATCTAAAAAGAGGAGAAAAATTGTCCTTAGAGCAAGTCATGGACAGCAAGTAGAGAAAGAATGGAACAATGGAATAACGATATAACAATGAATTCAATGGGTCAATAGGAATCAATAACATGGCACGATAGCAATAATCAATAACATGGTAATCAATTCAACGGTTCGCTATCAATAATACTTAAACAATAATCGATATCAATAGGAACAATGATGAACAAAATGTAATATCGGTGTGGTGTCAATCCTTAAGTCTATTAATCATTTTAATCCTAACTAATGTAGCACTTCATGCGTCCCATCTATTTACCACATGGTTGCTACATACAAACAAGTTACGTTTTAGACTTAGTGGTGAGCTCTATAATTTATGTACTCAGGCACGATAACAATGTTCCATCTATAACGATAATTTATCAATAAGATGCTACAAGATCACAAGATCACAAAATCACAAGAACACAAGATCACAAGATAACAGTATAGGGAACCACGAGCCCCTTATCCGAGTACAGTTCCTATATTGTCCACTACTAGAGTCAACCCTTAAATCCCAGCTTGTTAATTATTTTATCAATACAACAATACAATATACAATTAAGGGACATTTCGATGAACGATAGCATCAATAGGGGAACAATAAAACGATAACTTGAATAGGACACTTAGAATGATGACAATGAGACACTAGGATCATGCAATGCAACATACACACATTAATTCATGCAATAGTATGATATATATATTGCTTTCTCATATAATATGTTTGTTACTTCAATTAATTTGCTGGACCTCTAAAACTATTTTCTATAATCGAACCAAGTGCAATGTCCCGAAGACGTGCCGTAGGCACGTGTCAACAGGCAAACCTAGCTAGTCCATATATAACAAATCATCCAAAAAATATATAGCAACGAATACAAAAATATATAACCTACATATACTCAAAATATTTTACACTTTATACCTACATATATAACCAATCATTAAATATTTTCAAATTAACAAACATTAACAAACATGTTCAATAATAATGCTTAATTAACCCCAAATTAAAAATCCAATGTTAATGCTTCAAATTTTGGGTGATTTTGAAAATCCAATGTTTACTTAGAAAATAAAAAATTTGCGTGATTTTGGGTTGAATTAACAAACATACAATGTTAATGCTTCAAATTAACACGAAATTAAAAAAGCAAAAGTACGAGAAATATACCATTCAAGTTGAATGATTGAAGAGGTTGATAGTAAATAGTAGGTCGAATAAGCTCCTTCAACCGCACTCTATATCCCCAAATTCGAAAATGAACGAACTCTTGGATATTGGAGTTTAGGATTTTTGGGTTAATCGATGATGAGATATGTAGATGAGAGACGTGGAAAATCGAACCGAAATGAGAAATGCGAGGATTTTTGGGTTAATCGACAAAATTTTAAGATGAAATGGGTTAGGGTTTCAGGGTTAGAACAGGAAGAGGAAGAGGAAGATAAAGAGTTGAAAGAGAAAGTGAGGCCGAAATTCGAGCCTGGGGTCTTAAAAAGTCCCAATCGACACTCGTTGTCTCAAAAAACGAGTTTGGAAAAAATCTTATCACTTTTTGAGACACCGAGTCTAGCTCAGTGAAAACCAAAGCCTCACACTCGCTTTCTGAAAAAACGATGTGATTTTTTCCACACTCGCTTTTTCAGAAAGCGAGTATGGCGTTCTGAATTTTTTAAAAAAATATGACAGTTTTGAAAAACTTTCAAAAGGAGGGACAGTTTGGGGGAAAAATCTGGTAACACTAGATGTGGAGATAAGAAACTCTATTTCTCCCTAATAACAACACATTAAAGAAACTGCCGTTCTTATTTGCAAATTGGCATCATCGCTCTCATTCAGTTCTGAATCCAATTCTTAGTTCAAGCTGTGAATCCATCTACCGATCGCCAGATCCAACATCATCTTCTTCTCGAACCTTCCAGTAGTAGATTTGAACCCAACCCCGACCTCTCCCCACATCTAGGAAACATGATTTCGTCGATCCGAATGATTCCTATCTTCCTTCGCCAGCCCATCATTGCAGCAATGGACTGCCATCACCATTGTTGTTGTAACGCCGCCCTTCGCCTCCGACCCGATTCCTCCGACATTAAACCGGATTCACGTAGAAATCTCCAACTGTAAATAAGAGGTGGATGTAGCCTATAAGAATCTGGTGTAATAAACTCTGGGTTATGTTCTTCTTCACCTATCCACTCTGGCGTGTTGACTGGACTCTGACATGCCAAAGTGGCATTGAGAGGTTGGTTTTAGGAGAAATAAATTCAGAGAGATCAGTTTGGAAATCAATAACTTGCATCATAATATGACTAATGTAAGGGTCCGAAATTATGTCTTGAAAATTTTACATCATAATAATTATTGAATTAAAAATATTACTAGAACTATAATTATAAGATTTTGAATACTTCACAGTTGCGGTTTTAAAATGGTCCAAAAAATCTTACAAAGCTTCAGCAAAAATTCAATATTGGTTAGTCATTTCAAAATTTTCCATGTTTTTTGTAATACAAAAATTATTTATAACCGCTTTATATTGTGTAATAACATTTAATAAATAAAAATAAAGTTTCATTGGTGTTTAATATCTCTATAAAATTTTCTAAAATGTATTCTCTTAAAATTACACCAACTTTTAAATTGTTGAAGCATAGTTCCACTTAAAAGCGATGAAATGTACACAATTTTTAATTGCATTCACATATAGGTCGGCTACTTTCAAAGCATCTTTTATACATAAATTTAAAATATGACAAGCACATCTAACATGAAAAATTTCACGACATGGAGGAGCTAATTGTTTTTTTATGCATTATTCGAATTATTGTTGTTGAAGGCATTATCAAAACTAATAGTAAAAAATTTATTGCGAATTTGAAAAAAATCATAAACATCAAAAATATGTCTTGCGATAACCATACCACTATGGGAATACGACAAAGCGGCAAGTGATTTGATTTTCTTTTGAATCATCCAGTCACTATCGATCCAAACACAAGTTATGCCCATCATCAGAATATCGTTACAAACGTTCCAACAATTGAAAGTTAACGATACTTTACAAGTTAAAGATAACAAAAGTGCAATTAAAGCGTCTCTCATTTCGTTGTAACGTTCAAAACAATCGACCTTGAGTATGTTTTTAGGAATTCTTTTAAAATGTGGATTTAGTGCATTTTGGTTAAATGCCACCAGGTTCCTACTCTCGGAATAGGAAAAAGGAAACTCATCCTTAATAACTAGTTGGACCATTTCCTGACGAATAATTTCAGGATCATATAGGTGGCTATCAATTTGCCTGGTCGTAGGGTTAACTTTTTGTTGTGTTTGTTGGTCTTGTACTAGTGCTGGGTGTACAGAGGTAATGTGTCGTCTAATTTTACCCCTTTATAATGCCCCTAATTCCACACATAGGAAATTCTTGGCACATCCAGAATCTTTAATTCAATTTTGTACAAAAATACAGAGAATTTAAAACTTCTTCATTACAACATTGTCTTTTACAATACACAACAGAAAATACAGATAAATTACAACTTGTATCATCACGAATCCTCTATTCTGTGACATAACTCGACAGAAGCTCACGGCCACGCCACTTGTGAATCATAATACTGCAACACATGATAACTGTGGGCACGTCACTTGAATGCAACTGACGCAATGCTGTTTATGTATTATTTACAGTTTCTTCGTATTTTAAAAATAAAAATTGATTTTTAAGGAAATTAGTTTAATGGAAATTTGTATAAATGTTTTTGGATTAAATTCCACATCACAATGAATAATTAATTACAAATTTGATAATTGGATTTGAGATATTTGAATATAGATGATTTTTATTGAATTAAAGATTTTGAAGTCCTTTTATAACTAGATTTGGGGAATTTAAATTAAGAATAGAAAATCTAGATAATTCAGAATGACTAATTTGTGAAATAAATAAAGGACAAATTAGAAATATGAAGGAACTGAATCCTAATGAGTTTAGGGGGTTAGGGATAACCTACAAATCTTTGGTGATGTTTGAAATGTGGACTCTAGAGGCTGAGCGAGACTCAGGGTACCATCGACAAGTAGTGACTTATTGAAAATTGAGAATTCGCCAGTGTGGGCTAGTGTTCTCGGTGTGTTAATTTATGTCCGATAGGGTGAGCTAGCTCTAGGCAATATTAATTATCGAGATTGGAGCGACGCTCATGGGATGTTCGTGTGATGAGGGTTTCCGGATGACCTGCGGAGTGATGTATTCTCCAAGTATTTCAGGATATGAGTGAACTAGTCTCTAAGATTATCTGTAACATATGTGGAAAAATTGAGTTATGACAATTTTGCCCAATATGTGTTACGCATATATATATTGTACCGTTACGGGTAATATCCGTAACATTATTAATATAAATATTGTACATATTTCATATTTTGATTATTTATAAATATTGTTCGTTCACTCGAATTCATTTTGTATATGAATATTTATTGACACGTGTTTTTCTTTTTTGCACGTGTTGATTATGAAATAATGAAATGTGCAAAAACTTTTTATTATGATTAATTTAAACTAGTTTTGTTAAATCCATATTAAATTGAGTAACATATGTAATTGTATTAATTAAAACTCCTAATATTTTGTGTGTAGTTTATGTGCACACCAAAACACATAGCAAGCTGGTTCACATAAACTCCTAATATGTTAGGAGTTTTAATTAAGTCCAGCAAATTTGTTTGAAATTAAGAATAGAAACACATAGCAAGTCCTGCTTCCCAAAAAAAGAATACGGAATTCGGATACATGACTGATATGGCTAAAAATGGGGTTAAATCGGAACCGTCCAGATTGGGCACGAATCTTGAAGCTCGGGGGTAAAAAGGTAATTTCACATACAAGCGGATCCAAAGCGGGTACTGAATCTCCTCCTCGCAGATCCAATAACCCGCGAATGGATCCACACCTATTGGGTACGGGTCCCGACCCGAGACGAACCCAAACCAACAAGAGACAAATCAGGATCCATGATTTGGCCATGTCAATGGCCTTGATTTGCTCTCACCGGGAATCAAGGAAAGATTTCCTAAAACAGACTGAGGATTTTGCTCCCAGCTGTTACACAGGAGATCAGACCCTTAAACAGCTCCCCTGGCGACTATAAATACAACCCCTCTACCTCCATGACCAGGTTAATCACTTTTTCACCACTTAAGCTCTTTCTTAATCTCTTCTGATTACTGACAAGAGCGTCGGAGGGTGCGTCGCCGGAATCAACCCCGGTGTTTCGCACTTCCTTGCAGGTTGCGCCAGGAGCAAGAAGGCTGAGTCAACTGTTCAGGTTTTTCTCGGACTCACAAATTCTATCTGTTTACCCCCACACCGAAATCAGCGGTAACAATGACCATGTCCAGTGAATGATTTTTATCATCCGTAAGCTGTCGGATCATTACAACATTTCACAAGAATAATCAGAGTAGGAAGCAAGAGAAGTCAACCAGGCATGCACAAATAAATCAATATACTAATAGAATTTACTTGAAACAAAATTTAATAAATTTCAAAAAAACCAGATCTTAACCCGTCAATAATTTTGGGTCACATTACCCAATACAAAATAATCCAAGTAACAGATACATTTATTCAAAATAAGCAACACGAAATAATAATAGCAAGAACTCCAGCTAAAATCTTAGATCACCTACTCCATCGGTCAGCTGATCTCAATAATCTGCAATTTAATAAATTGCAGGAAGAGAAAAAAGAAAACAAAACTCCTGTCAATGCAAGTTACGGGTTGCTTGTAGTACAGGCACACGTACAAAAAAGATAAACAAATATAGAGTAATAGCGGAACAACATAGCATGGAATAAATATGACAGAGTAAAATAAAATATCTAACATGAATCAGAAAACAGAATCAAGTAACATGGTATGCTAACAGGTACAGGTGATATGTAACAGATATCAAGTGTCCGATGGTATGCAAACAGATATACATAAAACAAATGTCAGATAACAGATACACGTAAACAGGTAACAGTTGTCATGTTATTACAGGTTTTGTATTTATTTCTATTTAGGTAGCACTTCATGCTTCCCATGTTTTACAACATGGTTGCTACATTCAAACAGTTAAGTTTAGACTTCGTAGTGGACTGTATAGGGCCAAGTACTCAGGTATCAGACAAATAGATAGAGATACAGACAGACAGATAGAATCTACGGGTTCTCTTCTGAGTATATCTTTCTATAGGGAAGTGTGCAGTCAGGTAATCAATTAACAGAATCTTGTATCATGTAGTCATGAACACGTAAAAGATAATAGATAATCATGTCGGAAACACGGGCCTCCTTCCAAGTACACATTTCTATATTATTCACTACTAGATCTTTCCCTTAATCTCGGCTTGGTTATTTTGTTATTATTATCAGAAAGACATGTATGTGTCACAAAACAGGGCAAGAATAACATGGTATAAAATGGTAACAGGTTCAGGTTGAAAGATAAATATTGTAACGCCCCGAATTCTAAATAAGACCGAATTTGATGTTCCATAGGATCTTTACACTTCACTTCGTACAATTTTACAAGAAAATTTGAACTTTTTATAATACAACAGAATCCTTTACATTTAATTACACAGCGGAAGATAAAATAAAGTACAATAAAGAAAAAATACACAATTGCAATATCTTTAACTTTTAAATAAATCAACAGCAGCATATCAACTTTATATCTTCATGAAAATCCATCTTCTGCATATAAAACTGTGGGCAAGTCAGTTGCTTACAACCGACGAAAATGTTATACACAACCATCCTTTCTATGCTTAAAATATAACAATCTTAATACTTTAACAAACCACAACTTGAATGCAAATAAAGTGTCAAATGTGTCTACGCTAAACATGTAAGTGTATGCAATGTCTTAATGCCTAATTGTCACGCCCCACTTCCCAAAAAGAATACGGAATATGGATACGTGACAAAAGCCCAGCAAATAATTTTCATCATCCACAAGCTGTTTAAGAATCTTTACAACATCTCACGAAATAATCAGAGCCGGAAGCAAAAAAATCAACCACATTTACATATGAACCAAAATACCAACAAGAATACTTGAAAACAAATTTATAAATCTCAAATAGTCATGATTTGAATAATCCTGGGTCACATTGCCCAAATACAAAAAAAAATTCCAAGTATCAAATTACAATATTGTTCAAGCAAGCTATAAGAAATAATAATAATAAGATCTAGCAATAATACTTCAAGTCACCAATACCGTCTGGAACCTATTCTCCAAAATCTGTAATTCAATAATTGCAGGAAAAGAGGAAAAGAGAAAACAAGTACCTGTCAATTGCAAGTTACGGGCTGCTTGTAATGCAGGATACAAGTACATGGAAAACTAACTAGCAGCATGGTATAAGCATGATGTCCAAATATAACAACTATCATGGTAAATGAACAAGTACAAGTGGCATGTATCAAGTGTCAAGTGAACAAGTGTCATGTAAACAAGTGTCAAGTATCACGAATCAAGTGTCACGAAATCAAGTAACAAGTAACAAGTATCAAGTAGTCAAGTACAAGTAGCAAGTAGCAAGAATCAAGTAATCATGTATCATGTTCAAGTATCAAGTTCAAATAATCATGTATCATGTTCAAGTGTTGTATATTAACTCTTGTAGTTATTATAGAAGTAGGGGGATGGGGTTGTTGGGGTGCGACGCAGGAGGAGGGGCATCGCGGCAACCTACTGCTGCGTCGAAGAGATCAGCGAAAGAGGATGATGGAGAGGTGCAGTCGGGCGCCGCGAAGCAGAGGAGGTCGAGGAAGGAATAGATGGTTGGAGAGGGTCGAGAGAAGCACAGGAAGGAGGCGGCTGAAGATGGGTTGGAAGATGAACAGGTTGGTGAATAGGTTGTAATATATAGGAGTTGGGTTTTTGGTTGAAACGGGTGTGGGTTTGGGGTGTTATTGGGTTTCAGGTGTGGAGTAACGGGTTTGGGTATTAGGGAAATAGGGTATAGGTTTAGGGAAATGGGTATTGGGTTTAGGGGGGTTTATAATGGGTTTTGGGTATATAAAAGGGGTAATGGGTTTAATAAAATCTAATAAAAAATATATAGCATTATTAGATATATTAGAGTAGATAAATAATAATAATAATAATAATAATAATAATAATAATAATAATATAATAATAATGCAAATAATAACACGGACTAAAATAGTACTGATAAAAATAATGATAGTATTAATAGTAAGATTTGTATAAAAATCATAGGAAATAGTTATAAATAAAATTAGTGATCGAAAATAGATTTTAATAGAAGATCCAAAAATACATTTTGACAAAAGAGTTTGAAAACCGATGAAATAATTTGCGAAAATTTTAAATACAGAAAATACATAAAAATACATTTTTGGGAAAACAGGGGTTATAAATCCTACCCACCTTACAACAAAATTTCGTCCTCGAAATTTGCTTAGGTGGTACATAGGACAAGGCAAAAAGCAAACTGGGGAAGGGTAGCAAAGCAGAGAGCTAAAGGAAAAGAAACAAAGCAGGGACAACACCAGAAAAAGAAAGAAGATGGATAACAAGGATGTCAAATGGAATGCAAGAAAATAAGCAAACGGTATCAAAAGGAGAGAAATAACACAAGATAACAAGGCAAGATATAGGGTAGGCAGAACTAAAATCAAAGAGAGAACGGACAGGGAAGAATCGAACCAAACAATGAGTCAACGGATAAGAACAAATGCAAGAGATAGGGAGAACCAAACAATACAAGGAGAAGAAGCAACAAGAGGATCCTAGGACCTATGGGTTATGGGCCCACAATGCTTCTACTGCACCACTCTGATCGGGGAAGACTCTGCCAATAGCATCCAGCGATGCCAACCGAAGAACCAAGCAGGAAGAAAAGAATGGATGACACGAGAATCAAGGAATATGGGTACGAAAGAATGAATTCATACCAAAGAAGAAATCAATCAAAGAGGACGACTGAAAAAGACGGAAGAATCAAGAAATTAAGGAATTGAATAAGAAGGGATAAAAAAGAATGGAATATGACTAGTTGTAACCCCTGTTTATCATTTTTGTGTAATTTGGAGTGTATTTTCATTTTAGTATATCTTTCTCTCTTGCATTTCTCTGAACCGTATATTGGAGTTATTTTCAATAAATATATCCGTTTTATTTCATTTCGAGCTCTTTGTTTTGATTGAGTGACTCTTTTGCTTCATTCTTCTATTAATTGATCGTTCCTTCATTTTGGTCTCGTCTTATTATTTTATATTTTATATTTTTATTTTTATTTGTGGGCGTTTGTGGTGGTGGTGTTTTGGTTGCCCTATAAATTCCCAATCCTGTTTGCATTCCTATTTAATTGACCCAAAGTCCAAAACCCATTTGTAAATCTACTACTACTCCTAATACCCATTAACCCATTAACCCACAACTAAACCCTATATATAATCCCTCTCATCTAAACCCTAAACCCTAACCCTAATTTCTCTCTCCCTCTCATCCGGCCTACCCCCTCTCTCTCCCTCTCCTTGTTTTCGGCCTGCACACCTGACCCCATCCCGACCACCACCCTCACCCTATCCTGGCCTGCCATCCCCTCTGGCCTACACCCTCAAGGCCAAGCACCCCCATCTCCTACACCCAATTGACAACTACCCTCTCCTTGCCACTTCCGATCATCCCCCACACCACCATCGACAACCCTCTTGCACCATATAATCCCTCTACTCTCTCGTGGTGTTCTCTTGTGGCCACAAGCCACTTTGATCGTCTCTCGCTTTTGGAAGTTTCGTTCGTGTGGAGATTCTTGCTCGAGTTGCTTGGATTCGTGGACTAGAGTATTTTCGTTCGTGGTTTTTGCTCCTATTCTTGATTTGCATCGTTCTTCATCCCGATTAAGGCAAGTAACTTGTACTCCAATTTATTTGTTTGATACAAGTCAAAAAATTCACCTATAGTGTAGTTGGATCTAGAGATGACTCTCGTTTGTGATATGCTTGATGGGTTTTGTCTCTATTATGAAATTTGACCAAGATGACTCACGACACAATATAGACATGAATCAACTTAGGATTTGCCCGTTCTTGATTTTGAGCATGTATGTGAGACTTGTGTGAGAATTTGTGTTTGATCGAGACCCATGAGATATATTTGGTGTGGACATGTTAATAAACCTATTTCATGATGTTTAGACATTTGGTAGACTCGATTTCATGTTTGAGTATGTTTGGATCAATTTTCTTGAATCTATGTTGATTTTGTTTTTAAGGGGAAAAAATCTGTATGTGGTCGCTGTTCTGTTTTGTTTGCTGTTTTGGACTATTTTAAAGTCAGCATCTTAATTTCTGTATAAAACATGAGTTTTAGAGAATTTCGTCTATTTTCAAATCCCTCTGACCTTACTTAATTTTGTTTTTGTATGAATGAGTTATGACTGTTTTACTACAAAGGTGTCGATCTTTTCCAGATTCTGTTTTTCGATAATTTTGATGACAAACCATTTTAAAGAACTATGCTACGTATATTAGTTTAATCTAAAACTTTGGTCAGTCTTTCTATACCTATCTAGGGATTACCCAGAATTTTGGTAGATTTTATTGATGAGTTTTATATGTCGTTCCATGCATGTTTACAAAAGTCATACTTGCTATATTTTGCTCGTTGTCCTGTAAAGAATTGTGTTTTCACCCTGATTTCGTTTCACTGGTTGCGAGATATTATAGTTTTCGTACAGGAGTGTTGGGAATTCCAGATTTGCCAAACTACGGTTTCTTGATGACTTCTTATTTTTGATGACCAAACTAATTTTACTGGAATATTATGAATCTTTATATTTTGATTCTAGACATATAGGGGAATACCCTAGATTTTTCTTGTATTTAATAGAGAGGTTTTGATGCTATTTTTCCGACTGAGAATTCGTTTTCCTGATTTCTGACTGAATATGTTTTCTGGATTCAAACCTGATTTGAGTTACGATTTTGTGAATTACTATGTGACTTATTTATATTCGCTGGATTCGTGTGGAAGTTTATTTTCCAGATCCTTCAACGGATCTAGATTTAGATGTATGTAGTAGCGGGAATCACTGTTTTAGTACTGTACTGTCTTGCTGTCCTGAATATGAACATACACTGTTTTGCGCGTTTATGTGACTGTATCTCATCTATGCATGTTTATTTGTTTCCTTGAACCTAATACTGTTTATACCATATTAGTTTGAAACTATTTCATACACATTCATGCAATTTTTATGACCATAATAAAAGTAACCAAGCCGGGGTTTCTTAAGGGAAGATCTGGTAGTGGAAAATATGGAAACGTGTACTTGGAAGGGAACTAGTGTTTCATACTGTTATTGTTATTGTTACTTTTCTGCTACTGTTACTGTTACTGTTACTGTTACTGCTACTGAACTGTTACTGATACCTGAGTACACTGTCCCATTATGGTCCACTATGAAATCTAAAAGCCAAACTGTTTGTTGTAGCTACCATGTAGTAAAAACCGGGATGCATGAAGTGCTACCTAGATAGTAATACACACAAGACTGTAAGAACATAAAATTGATACTGTTAGACTGATACTGTTGGACTGATACTGTTAGACTGATACTACTAGACTGATACTGTTGGACTGATATTGTTATACTGTTATTCTGAATCACTGATATACTGAGCTTACTGTTACTAGACACTGGTAGTTGCCATATGACATTGTATTTGAAACAAACATCTGTACTGTTAGTATACCATGCTAGTTGACCCTGTTTTACTAATTTATGCTAGTTTTCACTGTTGATGCATTATTCCATGCTATTAGTTAGTTTTCCCATGTACTTGTATCGTACATTATAAGTGGCCCATAACTTGCAATTGACGGGTATTTGTTTTCTCTTTCCATCTCCTGCAATTATGAATTGCAGATCAGGATGGTCAGCTGCCCGAGGGTATTGGCGAAATGAGATATTAGTGCTGGATTTCTTGTTTATTAGTATCATTATTATTGTTGCTTTGGAACAATGTATTTTGAGTACTTGAATATTTATTTTGTATTTGGGCGATGTGACCCAGGATATTTGACTTGTCCAGATTCTGATTTATTTGAGAATATTGTATTTCGTTTCAAGTAAATTCTGTTAGGTTATTAATTCAGTTGTGTATGTGTGGTTGATTCTTTTGCTTCCGACTCTGATTATTTTGTGAGATATGGTAAAGGTTCCTGAACAGCTTATGGATGATGAAAATCATTCGTTGGGCTTTTATTGCGTATCCGTATTCCGTATTCTTTTTGGGAAGCGGGGCGTGACACTAGTATCCAGATCAATATTGATAATAATTCATTTATGCATGTATGGTTGGTGAAATGTTGAGCCGATCCCAGTTCGAGCCAAGCTTGTCTAATATATTAGGCAACTAATACATTAGCCAAACATGGGCTCTGATACCACTAAAAACCCTGTCACGCCCCGCTTCCCAAAAAGAATACGAAATATGGATACGCGACAAAAGCCCAGCAAATGATTTTCATCATCCATAAGTTGTTCAAGAATCTTTACAACATCTCATGAAATAATCAGAGTCGCAAGCAAAAGAATCAACCACATGCACATATGAATCAAAATACCAACAAGAATATTTGAAACTAGATATATAAATCTCAAATAGTCATGATCTGAATAAGTCAATAAAATCTGGGTCACATTGCCCAAATACAAAAAAAAAAATCCAAGTATCAAATTACAATATTGTTTAAGCAATCTAAAAGAAATAATAATAATAAGATCCAGTACTAATACTTCATGTCACCAATGCCGTCTGGAACCTGTTCTCTAAAATCTGCAATTTAACAATTATAGGAAAAGAGGAAAAGAGAAAACAGGTATCCGTCAATTACAAGTTACAGGCCGCTTGTAATGCAGGATACAAGTACATGGAAAACTAACTAGAAACATGGTATAAGCATGATGTCTAAATATAACAACTATCATGGTAAATGAACAAGTACAAGTGGCATGTATCAAGTGTTAAGTGAACAAGTATCATATAAACAAGTGTCGAGTATCACGAATCAAGTGTCACGAAATCAAGTAACAAGTAACAAGTGTCAAGTAGTCAAGTATAAGTAGCAAGTAGCAAGAATCAAGTAATCATGTATCATGTTCATGTATCAAGTTCAAGTAATCATGTATCATGTTCAAGTGTCGTATATTAAGTCTGGTAGTTATTACTATCTAGGTAACACTTCATGTGCCATCCTTTTATCATATGGTTGCTACAGTCAATACAATTTCGTTTTAGATTTCATAGTGGACCATAAAGTGCAGTGTACTTTGGGACAAGCCTCAAGAATCAAGTATCCTTTTATTTTGTTATTAATGTCAAACAAGCAAGTATGTATCACGAAACAAGCAAGTATATCATGGTATGATCAAGTAATAAGTTCAAGTTGCAAGATAAGCACGTACGAGTGTAAGATAACTCACAAAAGAATAAAATAACCAAATATCAAGTTTAGGACAACAAGACCATACTGTAGCAAAACTGAAATTTTCGGTGTTACAAAATTGCAAATATGAATCCGTCAAAATGTCTAGAAAATAGACTCCCAACCTAATCCAGCGAGTATAAATAAGTCATATAGTAATTCACAAAAACATAGTTCAAAACTGATTTGAATGCAGAAAACACGTTCAGCCAGAAATCAGTAAAACCAATTGTCAGTCAGGAAAACAGCATCAAAACTCAATAAATAAATCCACGAAAAATCTTGGGTATTACCCTATATGTCTAGTATCAGAATATAAAGTTTTAGAATTTTCTAGTAAAATTAGATCAGTCATCAAAAATCAGAAAACATCAATAAACGCTAGTTTGGCAAATCTGGAAATCCCAACACTGCTGTACGAAAACTATAATATCTCGCAACCAGTGAAACGAAATCCAAATCTGCCAATGGGAGATGAAAATAGATAAAATAAGCTAAATTTTATATTTCACAAATATTTTTCATACAGTAAAAGGAATCAGGGTGAAAATATGAATCTTTACAAAACGGCGATCAAAATACAACAAGTACAATCTTTATAAACAAGAATGAAACGACATATAAAACTCATCAATAAAATCCACCAAAATTCTGGGTAATCCCTAAATAAGTATAGAAAAACTGACCAAAGTTCTAGATCAAAATAATATGTGTAGCACAAGTTTCAAAATGATTTAGGCATCAAAATCACCAAGAAACGAAATCTGGAAAAGATCTACACCTCTGTAGTAAAACAGTCATATCTCACACATACGAAAATGAAATCGAGCAAGGTCAAAGGAGTTGTAAACATGACAAATTTCTCTAAAAATCATGTTTTATACTGGAGTCAAGATTCTGACCTTAATATGGTCTAAATTACTGATCAAGACAGAATATCGGCAAACTACAGAATTTCCTCAAAAACCAAAATCAACATTGATTCAACGAAACTTGATCCAAACACAACCAAATATGAAATCAAGTCTACCAAGTGTCCAAACATCATGAAATAGGGTAATTAACATATCTAAAACAAGTCTATCGCATGGTTCTCAACAAATACCCAAATTCTGACAAGAAGTCTCACATACATGATCAAATCAAGAACGGTCAAAACCTAAGTTGTTTCATGTCAATATTGTGTCGTGAGACAACTATGATCAAATCACTATATAGAAAATATCAAAAAGGAGTTTCGCACACAATTTGTTTCTGGAACCCAACTACACTACAAGCGGTATTTTTGACTTGTATCATTTGACTGCAAGTATTTCATCGAGACTGAGTTTCTTTTCAAACAGTAAGTCACAAATTTTTAATTGATATTTTGGACATTAGATCTAAATTTTAACTTATTTCCTCTTATTAATAAACATGAATTGCATTTCTTCAATTTAATCAAAAATAGCAATTTGTATTTCTTAGAAACAAATAAATGAATTTATGTGTATCAAATTAATTTTACTAAAATTCATTTTAAACCACAAGAGAAAATTTCAACAATTTTTCATATAATTTTATATTTCGATATTTGTAAATTAGCATGCGTATTTGTTCATGGCAAATAATCATTATTTCTTTTTCTCATTTCCAACTAACATGATGACAATTAATTTCTTAATCAGAACAAAATTTTCTTCAATTCAATACACATATAATAGCATGGATTTGTTCTTCATTTATCACATCAATGTTATCTATACTACTCATTTAACATACTAGCATGCATTTCCTACATTTAGAAAGCACAAGATCACCCACCTCATATGAAGAATTGCAAAGAAGATGATGGAACACAAATCCTAGCTCCAACAAGCAACACCTAGTCCTTCTCCTCCTAGCAAGAGCAATCCAACAAGCAACACGAACAGTCTAACTCTCTTGCTTTTTCCTCTCTCTAGTTTGTTTGTTTTTGGTGTGAAAAGAGAAAAAAATAAGGGTGTATTTATAGGACAAAATAAGGGCTAAAATGAAAATTTCAACCACCTAATAATTACCCACTCAACTATTCACCTCCCCACTTTCTCCACCTCTTCAGTACCCTAACCCCCCTAACCCCCAACCTTTCCTATCCCAAACCGACCACTCTCTCTCATAGAACACGTGCATGTGTTGTGCACTAGTGCACACACACACAAAAAAAAAAAAAAAAAATCCTATAATTCTAATATGTGTATTAAAAGTTGTTACATGTCATGTGTGAGTCTATGCACAACTAAAAAAATAGATTTAATTAATGGACTTGTCTTGTCGGCTTTCTTTTAATTAATTAATTTAATTAGTCTAGTGGGCAAGAATCTAATCTTAGATCCATGGGTTTAATGAAAGGCTAATAAAAGACTCTTGCATGCTAAAATAGTAAATAAGAGTAAGAAAAATAAAGATGGAAAAATTACCACGTACATCATACATGCAAAAATTGGAAAAATACATTTTTAATTAAAATAAAAATACTGGATGTTACAACACTTCCTCCTTAGAATAGTTCCGTCTTCGGAACTACACTTAAGAGTGAGAAAAGACAAATAAAGAAAAGAAAAGAAAAGAGTTTACAAATTTTAGTTAAAGAGCTCAGGGAAATCTCTCATCATCCTTTCTTCTGATTCCCAAGTGGCCTCCTCAACAAATTGGTTCCACCAAATAACCTTGACCATAGGTATTGTCGTATTTCTCAAGACCTTCTCTCGACGATCCACAATCTCTACTGGACGCTCTGCATAGCTCAAATTCAATTGTAAACCCTCTGGCACTTCTGGCAAATGATGACTCGGATCCGGATATAACCTCGTAACATAGACACATGAAAGACATTGTGCACTTGAGCCAACTCTTCCAGCAGTTCTAACTGATATGCTATCTTCCCAATCATTTTCAATATCTTATAAGGTCCTATGTATCTCGGGGCTAATTATCCTCCCCTGCCAAACAGAATCACCCCCTTGGTCAGAGACATCTTCATAAAGACAAAGTCACCTTCTGCAAACTCCAGGTCTCTCTTCCGGTTGTCAGCATAACCGTTCTGCCTTCTCTGAGCATCGACTAACTTCTTCTCGATTAGATCGATTTTTTCTGAGGTTTGCTGCACAATCTTCGGTCCATACAGCTGGTGTTCCCCCACTTCAAACCAACATACCGGTGTCCTACACTTCCTTCCATACAAAGCCTCATACGGCACCATCTCAATGCTCGCTTAGAAACTGTTGTTGTAGAAAAATTCCACAAGAGCCAAATGCTTCTCCTAACTGCCACCAAAGTCCAACACACAACATCTCAGCATATCTTCCAGCACCTTGTTGACTCTCTCAGTCTGCCGATCAGTTTGAGGATGAAAAGCCGTACTGAAATAAGTCTTCGTCCCCAAAGCTGCTTGAAGACTTCTCCAAATATGCAAAATGAAATGCGCATCTCGGTCGGATACTATCAATAGTGAACTCCATGAAGCATCATAATCTCGCCAACATACAACTCTGCCAGCTTCTCCATCGACCAAGTAAGCTTCATCGCCAAAAAGTGAGCCGTTTGGTGAGTCAGTCCACTATCACCCAAATTGCATCGTTGCCCTTGGAACTCTTGGGCAAACCTGTGATAAAGTCCATGCTGATACAATCCCACTTCCACTCTGGGATGGGTAAAGGCTGCAACAAACCTCCGGGTTTCTTATTCTCTGGTTTGACTTGCTGACAAACTGCACACCTGGCAACAAACTCAGCCACATCTCGCTTCATCCCTGGCTACCAGAAATATAGCTTTATGTCCTTGTACATCTTGTTACTCCCTGGATGCACGGATAATAAAGTAGCATGCGCTTCCTGAAGAATATTCTCCTTCAGTTCCGCTAGATCTGGCACACACAACCGCTCTCCATACCGCAACACTTCATCCTTCACCTGATCCTCCCAACCTGCCAACGCCAACCTACTCCACCATCTCCTGAATCTCTAGATCGGTCTTCTGACTGTCGATGATTCTGTCTCTCAAGGTAGGTTGAATCCTTAACTGAGCTAAGGAAGCTCCCAAACCTTGCAAAACTACCTTAATCCCTGCTCGATCAAGCTCCTCTGCCAACTTCTAATGAGTTGTAATCAATCGGGACAAACTGCACTTCCTACTGAGCACATCAGCCACAATATTCGCCTTTCCCAGATGGTACTTGATCTCGGGTCGGTTGTCCTCCAACACTTCTAACCATCTCCTCTGCCTCAAATTCAAGTCTCTCTGCTGATAGATATACTTCAGACTCTTATGATCCGTGTACATGTTGACCTTCTCCCCGTACACGTAGTGCCTCCACTACTTCAATGCAAAAATGATCGCTGCTAACTCCAGATCATGGGTTGGGTAATTCTTTTCATGCGGTCTCAACTGTCTAAACCCATAAGCTATTACCTTTCTCTCTTACATTAGCATACAGCCCAATCCGCGATTGGAAGCATCGCTGTAGACATCATATTCGACTCCTACTCTTGGCAAAGCCAAAATGGGAGCTGGTACCTTCCCTTCAACTCCTGAAAACTAGCTTCACATTGCTCCGACCATTTGAAACTCACGTTCTTCCTTGTAAGCCCTGTGTGTGGCATAGCTATTTGGGTGTAGCCATGAATGAATCTTCTGTAATATCCAGTTAAACCCAAAAAGCTCCTAATCTCTTTCACTATGGTCGGTCTTGGCCAATCTTTTACTGCCTCACTCTTCTGTGGGTCAGTAGCCACTCCCTCCTTAGAAAGGATGTGACACAGGAAGGTAACTTCAGTTTTCCAGAAGTCACATTTGGACAGCTTCACATACAGTTTCTTCTCCTGTAGTTTCTTCAGTACCTCTGCTAGGTGCTCGGCATACTCTTCTTATGACTTAGAATAGACCAATATGTCATCGATGAACACAACGACAAAAGAATCGATGAACGGTCGCAGGACCTTGTTCATCATGTCCATGAAAGTAGCAGGTGCATTGGTTACTCCAAACAACATGATTAGAAACTCATAGTGACCATGCCTAGTTCTGAAAACCGTCTTATGCACATCTTCTTCCTTTACTCGAACTTGGTGATATCCTGATCGCAAGTCTATCTTGGAGAAAACAGCTGCTCCTTGTAGACGGTCGAACAGATCATCGATTCGAGAAATTGGATGCTTGTTCTGTACTGTAACCTTGTTCAACTCTCTGTAGTCGATACACATCCTCATCGATCATTCTTCTTCTTCACCAAAAGAACTGAGGCTCTCCAAGGTGACGCACTAGGCCTGATGAATCCTTTGCCCAACAACTCTTCAATCTGCTTCTTGATCTCATCTTACTCAACCGGTGCCATTCTCTATGGTGCCTTGAAAATAGGTGCACTCCCTGGCTGAATGGTGATGCTGAACTCTACATCTCGATGAGGAGGAAGCCTAGGCAAGTCTTCAAGAAACACTGCTGGAAAATTCCGGACCACTGGAATCTTCCACACTTCTTTAGGAACCTTCTGCTTCGCCAAAGCTACTACCAATTGCTTACACTTCCTTTTCTCTTGAAATGTAACTGCTAGTACTCCTGGTGCCTTCACCACAACCTCCTTGCTCTTGCACTCAATTGTAGCACTGTAAACTGACATCCAGTCTATGCCAATAATGATGTCGACCCCCAAAACTGCCAACTCGATGAGGTCGATGCCAAAGAGCCTGCCTCCGATCTCAAGATCACACCATTCATAATATCGGTCGGTAGTCAAGTTTTTTCCCGACGGAGTAGCCACAGATAGAACTTTGCCAGGAAAATTTTTAGGTTCGACTCCAAATCATTTTGCAAATGAGGGTGACACAAATGTGTGCGATGATCCCATATCAAATAAAACTGATACTTTTATTCCATTTATTTGAATGTCTCCATTACATAAGAGTACCCTCATTACATAAAATTTATTACATAAGTTGAAAAGCAAAAAAGCAACTAATCATCATCTCCCATACCCGTGATGATGTTGTCCACATCATCAGCATCGGCCTCGGTCAAAAAGAATACTTGCCCTTGCCAGAATTGCTTTTGCCCTGGGTTGGACTGCTTTTGACTCGGTCTTTCTTGCTGAAGTTGAGGGACAAATGGCTTGATGTGACCCTCCTTGCCACAAAGATAACAAATCTTGCCCTCCTGCAACTTAGTACACCCATAAGATATGTGGCCTGCCTCTCCACCCTTGCAGCAAGTGGTTACCCTTCCAGTCACTGCAACAGTATTTGCTCCGGTTGGTTTGAAACGTTGTGCTGGGGGTGTCCCCTGAAATTGCCCGGCGCTGCAGGCCTCTTGCCAATGCTCCAATTATTCCTCTTGACATGTACTGCCTGGAACTGGTTCTTATCTGACTCAGTAGCGGCAGCCCTCCTGACCAACTTCTCAAATATTCGGATACCTAGGGGTATCATGCGGGTCCTCAAGCTTGGCCTCAACCCTTGCTCAAACTTCTACGCCTTCTTGGTTTCGTCCTGAATCATTTCTGGCGCATACCTTGAGAGTTGGTTGAATTTGATCTCATACTCCCGCACGGTCATACCACCTTGCTGCAAGCCCAAAAATTACATAGCCTTCTTCTCTTGAACATCCATGGGAAAATAGTGACTCCTGAATTCTCCAAGAAACTCTTCCCAAGTAAGCTGCATATTGCCCAAAGTCCTCCTCACTGATTGCCACCAAACTCCTGCCTCTTTCTCTAGCTAGATAGTGGCCAATTTCACCTTACTTGCCTCTGGGGTCTCTAGCACTTCATAGACTGTCTCAATCTGCCTAATCCAGTCGTCAGCAGCATCTAGATTTGCCTGGCCCTCAAACACAGGTGGCCTCATCCTTTTTAATGACTCTACTAGCCTGATTGCTTCGGGGACATGCACAGCTGGCCCTGGCCCAGCATTCCTGGTGATGTTGTAGCGAAAGCATTTAAGGTCTGATATACTCTAGCTAGTTCGGTCTCCAAATCTAGCCCATTCTCACCGATATGCTCTTTGCCGTTCCTGTTCCTTTGTGCCATTTCTGTGTCATAAAATTCATCATTAATCATCATAAATAACATAAATAACATCTCTTCAACAAAATTTATTCATTCCAAAATTAAACTTTTTACATTCAGAAAGAAAAACTTTGCTTTAATACATCCATTACATCCTTTTGACAAAAGACATCCTAGATTCTACGGTTTCTCTTGGCTGCTCTGAGCTCTTCCTGTAATTCTTGGATTTACTTCTTCATATCTTCAAATCTCTGATGCCTCTCCTACTTGTCCCAGCGAGTGAGGCGGTCCAACTTAGCAAAGTGTCGATCATTCACGTACTGAACCTTCTCGAGTTCGTACACTTGAAAACTCAGCTTCTGAATGTGCTCCTTGTCTTCTGCTCGTTGCGATTCCAAGTGGTTTAATCTCCACTTTTGAGCATCCAAATATCTTCGAAGAGAAGCAACAATATCATCTTGGTCATCGGGAACAAGTTCTTCGTCTGAAGATTCTTCGATGAAATCAGGCGGAGGTGAAGTAATTTCCCTGGACTCGGGGAATTCCTCTTCTATCTCCCCTGGGTCTTTTTCTTCCTCTATTGGCTCTTCCTCTTCATCCTCGAAGGGGACGAACCAATGTGCCTCATTATGGGGATCATGCTGATTAGCCATCTTATAGAAAAAAGAGGAGAAAATGTTATCATATAGAGCAACACAAATGTAAGTTACTTACATTTAAATCTCTATAAGTTGAAACTCACACTTTAAAGTCCACTCTAGGGTGTCGTTCCTTATAAATTTGTACTTATGAAGTGTGGCTCTGATACCATCTGTAACGCCCCGAATTCTAATAAGATCGAATTCGAAGTTCCACGTGATCTTTACACTTCACTTCGTACAATTTTACAAGGAAATTTGAACTTTTTATAATATAACAGACTCCTTTACATTTAATTACACAAC
Source organism: Hemerocallis citrina (assembly GCA_017893485.1). Lineage (NCBI taxonomy): Eukaryota > Viridiplantae > Streptophyta > Magnoliopsida > Asparagales > Asphodelaceae > Hemerocallis > Hemerocallis citrina. Next base: position 72,622,697 of record CM030360.1, read on the forward strand.
GGAAGATAAAATGAAGTACAATAAAGAAAAATTACACAATTGGAACATCTTTAACTTTTAAATAAATCAATAGCAACATATTAACCTTATATCTTCATGAAAATCCATCTCCAGCATATAAAACTGTGGGTACGTCAGTTGCTTACAACCGACGAAAATGTTATACACGGCCATCCTCTCTATACCAAAAATATAACGATCTTAATACTTTAACAAACCACAACTTGAATGCAAATAAAGTGTTAAATGTGACTACACTAAACATGTAAGTGTATGCAATGCCTTAATGCCTAATGCAGATGTTTTATACTAAGATGACACTAATGTATACTTGTTCGGATTCTGTGCATCACATACTATATAAGTCTGAGGGCAAGCACCTACATACTCCACATTAAAGGGTTCGATCCCTCGCAATAACAACTATCCAGTAATAAAGCAAGGTTTAGATTATTCCACGAGTACGGATTCCAGTCCCGGAGTCCACCGTCGGACTGTTATAACAGACTCCTCTTCGTGCAAACATCCCGCAAGTGCCCCTCTAGCCCCGGTATACGTATATACAATGGAGTACGGCAAACTATCCGCCCGAATACGCATAGTCCCGGATTTAAAACAAAATCTCGTCTCCCACAAAGCAACTACAGTCCCGGAATCCACCGCCCTGACTGGGTCTATAATTCCAGAATCCACCGCCCGACTATATAGAGTTTCCCCACTTATGTTTGCCCAAGTTTTACTACATCTTCACTTATGTGCCTAGTTCTTAAGTTCAAGACATAAATAAATTATCATACCTAGAGTTAGTCTTACCCCCTACCGGACTTAATCACAAATACCGAGATAGCTCCATAGCCAGTACCTCAAAAATATAACTCAAATCTTTTACTTCAACAATGCCGGTACCCGGGGTCTTACTAAACTCTAGATCACAACCTTTCATGTACAAGAATCCATGGGTACTCATACCCTTCAATAATGATGTATTAACTCAATGTATTCTTATCATCAACTTATCCACAATTTAATCAATGTCTTACATTACTCATGATTCATTTATTCATTTACAATTCAAAATAAAACAATATGTCTTTTCATGAACATAGATTCATCCACTTTAAGTCTCATTAGCAATTTAGGCTCATAAAATATCTTAACCCACATCAAATATTTATTAACCCAAATGAGTGTATAATCTCTTCAAGAGAAATGACATGAATATTTTACTTTTCTTCTAAAATTAATGTCATATACTCAAATAAACAATTTTGAAATCAGTAACTCATTTTCTATCTCAATTTCTCATTTTTCAATTTCTCAAATATACATGAAAAATTCTAAAACTATTTTTTAATAAAATCTATTTCATTTTATAGGAAATCTAGAATTTTTCCCCAAATTTTATTCACATAAAAACCCCTTCAAAAAAATTAAAAACATTAAAAAAAATAATAATAATAAAAATGTGGCCATCAGGTTTCGAACCCAAGCCAACCGCCAGCTACAGTAAGCGCCCAAGGTACACACCGAAAGCCACTAAGTCCAAGTGGACTTGGTGTTATGAAGCCAAATTGGAATCCCCATATACTAACTTTCGGGTCTTAGATTTATTCAAACAAAAACAAAACAAAACGGGTCTAACTGATGGAACTGAGATGATTCCCAGGACTACGGAATGGTGTGCGTATCGATTGTTAAAAATTGAACAGATTAAATACGTGATCTAACCCTATATAGCGGAATCTAGGGTTCACGAATTATACCTGCGATGAGAAGAAGACGACAGCGACCCCAAGATCTTCTGCACGTATTCTTTCCTCGGGTTGGACGTCGTGCGGGCGACGATCTCCCAACCTTTCTTCTCCTTGGCTGACCTCTCTTTCTCTCCTTACGTGAATCACGAGTTTTGAGAAAAAATCTTATATTTCAGATTGTCAATGACGGCCAGAGAAATAGAGGATATATATAAGGCTACGGCAGGGACCATAAGGAGAAATTAGGGTTAGGTCTCCTAACGAATCTGGGTATCCCGTGTTCATCCCGAACACACAACCCAGGCCCATTAACAATAGCTCGGTCCACTAAGGAGCTATTGTTGCACTACCTTCCTAATCCCAAATTATATTTATGGGCTCCTTTTATTATATGCTCGTTGAGCACCCCATGTTAAGATATCGAATGTCCGTCGATCAAATTAAGTTACTGACAACTATATTGATCAACATCTTTTATCCTTAAGTAGTACCACTCAACTTTATTTGTCATGTTGGATGTAATCCACCTGCAGGGTTTACATGAAATTCCTTATGAGCTCCTTAAGGGGACATCATCAACCCGACGTATCGGGACATGGATTCCTTTTACAATCAACAGCCCATCATACATACAATGCTATTACCCAATTCATAGAGGTTGTTGATCCATAATGAATCTCACTCTTTTATGAGTCAAAGTAATGCACACTACATATACATGTCTGTTATTATATCTGGATTAAGAGCATAAGCATCCATAATAACAGAGGTGTTTGTTCTCTTTTGTAGTCAGTACAAAGAGAGCAACCTCAAGTGGTCCTGTTCAATACACACAAAGTGTACTAGTGTAAACCTATAGTCAAGACAGACTAATACCAGATTACACTACAACCTTTCCAATGGTTTGTCCAAGTCCGTCTAGGTTGTGAACTATTTATATATTCCATAGGGAACTGATAATATGATCTTCTGTGTGTCACCTCACACCATATTATCAACCTTATGAATATCAGACACTTGCATTAATATTATAATAAACACAATATGCAAACATATGTCCATATGATTCTCATTCAAAAAAAAATAAGGAAATAAAGTTAATACAAAAGTGATGCTTTCAGTATATAACCCTAACACTAACAAGTTTCGAACCCAAGACCTCCCGCACGCTACAGTAGCGCTCTGTGGTACACTGGCTAGCCAATAAGTCCAAGTGTGATTACTTACATCGAATTACACAAATATGATTTTTTGTTCAATCTTGCTGTTATTCAATTATTTTTACAAACTCGATTTTTCATTCGATCTAATGTTTCATTAGACTGCAAGTATTTCATCTCGACTGAGTTTCTTTTCAAACAACAACTCACAAATTTTTAATTGATATTTTGGACATTAAATCTAAATTTCAACTTATTTCCTCTTATGAATAAATACGAATTGCATTTCTTCAATTTAATCAAAAATTGCAATTTGTATCTCTTACAAACAAATAAATGAATTTATGTGTATCAAATTAATTTTACTAAAATTCATTTTAAACCACAAGAGAAAATCTCAACAATTTTTCATATAATTTTATATTTCGATATTTGTAAATTAGCATGCATATTTGTTCATGGCAAATACTCATTATTTCTTTTTCTCATTTCCAAATTACATGATGACAATTAATTTCTTAATCATAACAAAAATTTCTTCAATTCAATACACATATAATAGCTTAGATTTGTTCGACATTTATCACATCAATGTTATCTATACTACTCATTTAACATACTAGCATGCATTTCCTACATTTAGAAAGCACAAGATCACCTACCTCTTATGAAGAATTGCAAACAAGATGATGAAACACAGCTCCTAGCTCCAACAAGAACCACCTAGTCCTTCTCCTCCTAGCAAGAGCACTCCAACAAGCAACAAGAGCACTATAACTCTCTTTCTTTTTCCTCTCTCTAGTTTATTTGTTTTTTGTGTGAAAAGAGAAGAAAACTAGGGTGTATTTATAGGACAAAATAAGGGCTAAAATGCAAATTTCAACAACCTAAAAATTACCCACTCAACTATTCACCTCCCCACTCTCTCCACCTCTTCACTACCCTAACCCCCATAACCCCCAACCTTTCCTATCCCAAACCGGCCACTCTCTCTCATAGAACACGTGCACGTGTTGTGCACTAGTGCACACACAAAAAAAAAAATATAAATCCTATAATTCTAATATGTGTATTAAAAGTTGTTACATGTCTTGTGTGAGTCCATGCGCAACTAAAAAAATAGATTTAATTAATGGGCTTGTCTTGTGGGCTTTCTTTTAATTAATTAATTTAATTAGTCGAGTGGGCTAGAATCTATTCTTATGTCCATGGTTTAATGAAAGGCTAATAAAAAGACTCTTGCATGCTAAAATAGTAATAAGAGTAAGAAAATTAAATTAGCACGTGCAGCATATGTGCAAAAATTGAAAAAGTGCATTTTTAATTAAAATAAAAATATGGGATGTTACAAATATGTACAAATAGAAGACAACTCATAAAAGGGTAGGACAACGAAAAATTCTAGTTCAGGACAGCACGACAGTACTGCACTAAATCTGAAATTTTCGTTGCTACAAATGTGCAAATTTGGATCCGTCAGAAAATCTGGAAAATAGACTCTCGACCGAATCCAGAAAATATATATAAGTCATATGATATTTCACAAAAACAAGTCTCAATATAGATTTGTATCCGGAAAACATGTTCAGCCAAAAATCTGAAGTTTGAATTCATAAACAGGAAAACGGCATAAAAACTCGCTGATTAAACTCAAGAAAAATCTGGGTATTCCCTTGTATGTTTAGTAACCGAAAATTAAGTTTCTTAATTTTCCAACATAGATAAAATAGTTAAGTAAAATCAGAAAGCAGCAAGATAAAACAGTTTTGTAAATCTAGAATCATAAACACAGCAGTATTAAAACAGCAATAGATTACACAATATAAGTCGAAATCCTGATCCGTCAAAAGAGTGATAAAATAGATACAGTAGGCTACAATTCATATTCACAAAATTTTCATAAACAGCAAGTAGAATCAGGTTGAAATTAAGGTTCTTTACAGAACACCGCGAAAATTTTGCAAGTATAGTAGTTGTTTGCAAGCATAGAGTAGTTTATAAAAGTTATCAATTAAATCCACAAAATTTATGGGTTAATCCCAATCTGGCCTAGTTGTACTCAAAAAAATATTAGATCAAAATATTGTTTTTAACATCAGTAAAAAAATAATTAACCATACAGAATTCATATAAAAACAGAATCTACAATTTTAAAACACCTCTGTAGTAAAACAGAAATAACTTACAACTCACAAATCGAAACTGAGATCTGTCAGAAATTCTAGAAAGTAGACAGAATTTTCTATAATTCATATTCACAAATAATTTTCATTTACTGACCTTAATAGGGTCTAAAATACTGAACAGAAACGGGGTAACAACAAAGACAGAATCATTATTCTTGCATAAAATCAACTAGGTCATATGTAGAACATCCAAATCATAACAAAGTGTGAAATAGGGTATACTAGATGTCCAAACAACATGGTATAGGGTATTTTGCAAGTCTACTACGAGTTATACTACATCGAAAACATCATGCATACAAGATCATACAACACCTCATAATCCCCGAACACATGCATGTATACAAGACTTGATTATCACTAAGTCTAAATTCATGTCGTGTGTATAACGAGACAATTACGGATGGATCAACACCTAGAGACAAGATATAGTAGGGGTTTTGCACAAGAATTGTCTCTAAAACAAACCTACACTATGTAGAACTCCGTATTTTTAAAATATTATTTTTAAATGTTATAAATGATTAAAATAATTTTTGGAGAATTTATAAATATTTTTTTGAAAATCTACCTTTTTACACGTGCAAATACTTTCTTGAGAAGTTCAAAAGTCAAATTTTCTTCATGAAAAATCATTATTTATTATTTGGGATTTAATTATAATTTTTCCAATTTTTTCTGAAATTAATCGGATCTATTTGCAAATTTTGAGAAAAGAAGGATCTTTTTGTAAATTTGTCATTTTAGAGGTTAAAATGTAAAATTTATTTTCTGGATGTTTTGAACAGTACTAGTTGAGGTTAATGAGTATATTTTTCTTTTAAATCCTAATTTAAATGAACTTTATTGAATTTCCAAGAATAGAGCTATATATATGAAGTTGTATTTTGAAGGGATCATTTTGCAAAAGTGTTTGGAAAACCCTAAACTTCTTATCCCGGGTATTTAAAAGAAATTTGCAGCCGTCATTCGCTGCACAACAAAGAACTCTTGCGATTTTTGGGAGGATCAAGAGGAGGATTTTAGATCTCGCAAAAAGAGAGGCTTTCTTGTTGGATCTCTTCATTCCTAAGGTGAGTGACGTGAACTTTGTTTTGTTGTTTGCTTTATGTGAATAATGTAAATTTGGTTGTTGTTTTGATTTACGTAAATGATTGTTTCGTTGTTTTGTTTCGACATGTTTGTTTATTTAGTGTATTTTGTATGTGAGCGATGTAATAGTTATTGTTTGTATTATGTATGTGAAATCTATGAATGTTTAGTGGATCTTGGTTTATAGATTTGTATTGCTAGAAAGCATGTTTAAGATTTGAGTATGATTATGGCAATAAGGGATCAGATGGATGAACATCTGGATCTTGTGACTACAAATCAGATTTTTGGTTATGAGTTGTGGAAGAAATTCAGCATTGAGAAACCCTAATGGAAGAATTAAAATTTAAAGCATGAGAAATTAAGTTTTGAGGAATTGGTTGATTTGTGGAATGTATCCAAACTGGGGATTCTTTGAGATCGACGTTTTTATCTGAATACAAATTATTTTAGTAAACAATGATTTCTTTTAGAAAACTCTACTTTGATTATTATGTACAACCTAAACTGTGCATTCTGTAGGCCGAAGTCGACTGGCAGACCTTTCAGTCGACTGGTACGACCCGGCTGATGTGATATTTAGTTTCCTTGAAAATCCGTTCTGGACAGTCGACTTAGACCCTTTTCAGTCGACTGGCACACTTAGAATTTATTTTTCAAAGTTATCGTAGATTTTTCTCTGGTAAGTCGACTTATGACTTTTGCAAGTAAACTTATAACTCTTAGAATATTTTCTTAAAGATTTCTGGAATTTCTCTTTGGTAAGTCGACTTGTGACTTCTATAAGTCAACTTAAAACACTCTGGTAAGTCGACTTATGACTTCTATAAGTCAACTTAAAACACTCTGGTAAGTCGACTTATGACTTTGATAAGTCAACTTACAATACTTAGCTTATTTTCTTAAAATCATGGAACATTCTTTCTGGACAGTCGACTTATGCTTTCTATAGTCGACTGGTACTGATGTATTTTTATATTTATGAAGGGTCTTTCAAATGGTTTATTCTCTAGATATTTTGATTTATAATTACTTATTCCTTATCTTCTATTGAACTTATGTTTTTAAGATGTTAAGTTGAGCAGTTTATGAAGTAAGATTGGTTGAGATATTTGAGTTTGAGTCTCTAGAGGATGTGTATGACCCTAGTATACCGGCATTGAGTTCATTTTGTTGAGGCCCGTGGAGGCATTTTAGTTTTTCAGTTGTTGAGTTAAGTCCGGTAGGGTACACCAACTCTAGGAGATTCGTTAAGTAATTAAATAACCCAAAAATGATAAGGACAGGCACTAGTGGTGATATGATGAACGGGAACATGAGTCATGTACCTCAGTATGGCTTTCGGTGTGGGATTTAATATCCGGAATTATCCAAGTAACTTACTTGTGGTGTGAGATTTATCTCCGGAATTATCCAGGTAAATTACCTGTGGTGTGGGATTTATCTCCGGAATTATCCAGGTAATTACTTGTGGTGTGGGATTGATCTCCGGAATTATCGGGGTCGAGGCGACGCACATGTGGTATTCGTGTGATGAGGTCATTGCTTTCGGTGTGGGATGATCTCCGGAATTATTCAGGTAAAATACCTGTGGTGTGGGATCTATCTCCGGAATTATCAGGGCATGGGCTAATACTCACAGTTTATCTTTATCTCGTAGTAGTCATCGTGATAGGATTAGTTGCATAGCGGGGATTGAACCCTATAGTGTGGAGACGTTAAAGGCTTGCACCGAACCTATGTAGAGTGAGATGCATAAACTTCGACAAGTACACATTAGAGAGTCCACATATAGAATTTGTGTTTTCTTGACTTGGTTTTATGCATGTGGTTTTCTGTTTTCTACACTTGATACTTAGTTTAGTTCCACTTGTTGTTTACATGTTTCTTTGCTACGTCATATTTTATGTATTCTTGTTTATTACATGTTGTTTAAGAATCCATGCTTAATGCTTATTTATGTTGTTTGTTTGTTTTTATGTCACTCACACCATTTATGGGTGACCCCTTTAGTTTTGGGGGTTAGGGATCATCTCTAGCCTCATGTGTTGCAGGTTGTTGCTTAGAGTTTGGGGTTGTGGATGCTTGAGTTAGTTTTGAGATAAATTGATTTAATAGAGTTTTGTGTAAATTTGTAAGGCAGTGTTGTAAAAAGACTGTGTTGTGGATAAAAGAAAATTATGATTTAGATGTTTTAAATTCCGCTGTGCTATGTAAAGGATTATTGTAATAAAAGTTGGAAAAATTTTATTGGTGTTGGTTGTGTTTAATGTTACATTGAAGTTGATGCTGGGATTGCGCCACATATTTTCTAAGATATTATATTAGAAATTCGGAACAGGAACAAAAGGCCAGCATCAGGTCAGAGTGGGAAGGGATTCCCGGCGAAGCAAGTCAAGTTCGGTGATCCAGTGCAGAAGGCACCTCCAACTCAGGGAGTGACTTGTTACTACTGCAAGGAGGCAGGTCATTACAGGTCAGCGTGTCCGAAGTTGGCGAAGCAGACTTGTTCCAAATGTGGGCAGACTGGACATTCTAAGCCTCATTGTCCACAATTGAGGAAGGATGGTTCGGGTGGAAGCAATTTCCAGAGGCAAGGGCGAGTATTTGCATTAACCGAGGAGGACGGGGGTAACTCGGAAGATGTAATACAGGGTATGCAAGAGTTTTGATTTTTATTTTAAATCAATGTAATAAGTAAAACCTTTATTTGAGAATAATTGGAGATTTAGTATCACTCTTCATGTAACAGGGATTGTTTTGATTAATGGAATAAAGGCAAATGTTTTATTTGATACTGGTTCATCGCATACTTTTGTGTCGCCAAATTTTGCAAAGGTCTTAGGTGTGGAACCTAAGTTGTTCCAGGCAAGATTTTGTCGGTGGCAACGCCGTCAGGTGAAGAATTGATCGCTGATCAATATTACGAGGGCTGTGATATCGAGATTGGCAGGAGGTTATTCGGCATCGATCTGATTAAGCTGCAAGTCTTAGGAGTGGATGTCATTGTGAGCATTGATTAGATGGCAATATATAATGCCACAATTGAATGCAAGCAGAAAGAGGTGTTGGTGAAAGCACCAGGTGGACCCGCAGTGACTTTCCAATGGAAGAAGAAAGTTCCGAAGGTGGTTGCAATGGTATCCAAGATGATGATTCTAGATGAAGTCAAGGACATTCCGGTTGTCAGAGATTTTCCTAGGGTGTTCTTGGATGATTTTCCAGGATTACCGCCACAGAGAGATGTGGAGTTTTGCATCAATGTTCAGCCAGGGAGCACGCCGATTTCTAAGGCTCCGTACAGGATGGCACCTGTAGAGCAGGATGAAGTGAAGAAGCAGATTGAGGAGCTGTTGAGCAAGAGGCTTATTAGACTGAGTTCTTCTCCGTGGAGAGTGCCAGTGTTGTTAGTCAAGAAGAAGGATGGGTCAATGAGGATGTGCATTGACTACCGGGAGTTAAATAGGGTGACTATTCAGAACAAGTATCCACTACCGCGGATTGATGATTTGTTCGACAAGCTTCGAGGAGCAGCTGTGTTTTCGAAGATTGATTTGAGATCAGGGTATCATCAGGTTCGAGTCAAGGAGGAAGATGTGAGTAAGACAGCTTTCAGGACTCGTCATGGACTCTATGAGTTTTTGGTGATGCCATTTGGGTTGACGAATGTGCCAGCAGTGTTCATGGATATGATGAATCGGGTTTTGAGGCCATTTATTGACTCCTTCGTGGTGGTTTTCATCGATGATATTTTGGTGTATTCGAAGTCGGAGGAGGAGCATTCTATGCACTTGACAGCGGTATTACAGAAATTACAGAAGCATAGCTTGTATGCCAAGTTGTCGAAGTGTGAGTTTTGGAAGTCTGATGTAGCTTTCCTTAGTCATATCCTTTCTAAGGAGGGAGTAGCCACTAATCCTCAGAAAGTTGAAGTAGTAAAGGATTGGCCCAGGCCAACGTCTGTGAAGGAAGTCAGAAGTTTCTTGGATTTAGCTGGTTACTACAGGAGATTCATCCAGGGTTATTCTCAGATTGCAGTTCCTTTGACAGGTTTGACCCGGAAGAATGTGGCATTTTCATGGACTGATAAGTGTGAGGCGAGTTTCCTTGAGTTAAAGGAGAGGTTGACTACTGCACCTATCTTAGCTTTGCCACAAGCTGGGAAGGATTATGATATCTTCAGTGATGCGTCTCTCAGAGGTTTGGGTTGTGTCTTGATGCAAGAAGGCAAGGTTATTGATTATGGTTCGAGGCAATTGCGTCCGCATGAGAAGAATTATCTGACGCATGATTTGGAGCTAGCAGCTATTATCTATGCCTTGAAGCAGTGGAGGCATTATGTTTCTGGTGAGAAGGTTAATATGTACACTGACCACAAGAGCCTGAAGTACATTTATCAATAGAAGGATCTAAATCTTTGGCAGAGTAGGTGGTTGGAAGTTTTGGAAGACATTCGTCCTGAGATCAAGTATCATCCGGGCAAGGCAAATGTGGTGGCTGATGGACTTAGCAGGAAGAGTAGTTTATCGAGTTTGATCACTGCTCGAAGCGAGTTGGCAGCAGAGATTGATCAGGCAGGTATCGAGGTGGTGCTGCAGGGTTTAGGAGCATCTTTGGCTCAGTTGAGGCTGCAACCTTCCTTGAGAGAGAGGATTGTGGAAGGTCAAAGATCAGATTCAGAGATTCAGAAGATGCTGCATCAGGTTTCAGAAGGCAAGCTATCAGAGTTTCGTGTCCAAGATGGAGTTCTTTGGATGGGTGAGAGGTTGTGTGTTCCGGATAATGCAGATTTGAGAGAGAGTATCTTGCAGGAAGCACACAGTACATTTTTTTCAGTACATCCTGGAGGCACGAAGATGTACAGGGACATCAAACAGTATTTTTGGTGGTCTGGTATGAAAACGGATGTGGCAGATTTCGTGGCAAGGTGTCTGACTTGTCAGCAGATCAAAGAAAAAAATCAGAGACCTGGAGGTTTGTTACAACCGTTGCCTATTCCGGAGTGGAAATGGGAGAATATCAGTATGGATTTCATCACAGGTTTGCCAAGGAGTTCGAAGGGCAATGACTCGATTTGGGTTATCGTGGACCGTTTGACTAAGTCGGCTCACTTTCTAGCCATGAAGATTACTTGGTCATTGGAGAAATTGGCTGAGTTGTACATTGGTAAGATTGTGAGACTTCATAGAGTTCCTGTGTCAATTCTTTCCGACAGAGATGCAAGGTTTACTTCAAGGTTTTGGAAGAGCCTACAAGCAGCTTTAGGCACCAGAACTGATTTTAGTACTGCGTTTCATCCACAGACCGATGGTCAGACAGAGAGGGTGAATCGAGTGCTGGAAGATATGTTGAGGGCTTGTGTTATGAATTTTGGTGGTAGTTGGGAGAGATACTTGGCATTGGTTGAGTTTGCTTATAACAATAGTTACCATGCGAGTATCGGGATGGCACCGTATGAGGCTTTGTACGGGCGAAGGTGCAGGACACCAGTTTGTTTGTACGAGGTTGGCGAGAGGCAGATGTATGGTCCTGAGATCGTGCAGTAGACGTCGGAGCAGATTGAGCTGATTCGCAAGAGGTTGGTCGAGGCTCAGAGTCGGCAGAAGAGTTATGCTGATACTCGACGAAGAGACTTGGAGTTTGAGGTTGGGGATGCAGTTTTCCTCAAGGTGTCTCCGACCAAAGGAGTAATCAGGTTCGGTAAGGGAGGCAAGTTGGCACCAAGGTATATTGGGCCATACAGGATCATGGAACAGATTGGCAAGACAGCATATAGATTGAAGCTTCCAGAGGAGTTGGCACAAGTGCATGATGTATTCCATGTGTCATTGTTGAGAAAGTATGTGCCAGATCAGAATCATCAGTTGGTACAAGGAACAGCCTACTGAGATCGTTGACCGTAGGGAAAAGTTCTTAGGAGCAAAGTGATACCTATGGTCATGGTGCTGTGGAGGAATCAACAGTTCGAGGAGGCTACTTGGGACCCCGAGGATCGCATGCAGAAGGATTTCCCTGAGCTTTTTGTATGAGTGAATTTTCTTTTATGTGATTGTATTTCTTTTGAAAGATTGTACCATTGATTGAGTTATAATCCTTCTATTTTTATTATGTCGTCATATGCAATTGTTTGGACTATGTTTCCATTTATGAGATATTGTTTTCTTGTTGGTATGTTGTTTGGACCCATTAGTAGTAGTTCTGAGGACAGAACTCTTCTAAGGAGGGAGTGATGTAGAACCCCGTATTTTTAAAATATTATTTTTAGATGTTATAAATGATTAAAATGATTTTTGGAGAATTTATAAATATTTTTTTGAAAATCTACCTTTTTACACGTGCAAAACACGTGCAAATACTTTCTTGAGAAGTTCAAAAGTCAAATTTTCTTCATGAAAATTCTTTATTTATTATTTGGGATTTAATTATAATTTTTTCAGATTTTTCTGAAATTAATCGGATCTATTTGCAAATTTTGAGAAAAGAAGGATCTTTTTGCAAATTTGTCATTTTTAGGGGATAAAATGTAAAATTTACATTCTGGACGTTTTGAACAGTACCAGTTGAGATTAATGAGTATATTTTCCTTTTAAATCCTAATTTAAATGAACATTATTGAATTTCCAAGAATAGAGCTATATATATGAAGTTGTATTTTGAAGGGATCATTTTGCAAAAGTGTTTGGAAAACCCTAAACTTCTTATCCCGGGTATTTAAAAGAAATTTGCAGCCGTCATTCGCTGCACAACAAAGAAATCTTGCAATTTTTGGGAGGATCAAGAGGAGGATTTTGGATCTCGCAAAAAGATAGGCTTTCTTGTTGGATCTCTTCATTCCTAAGGTGAGTGACGTGAACTTTGTTTTGTTGTTTGCTTTATGTGAATAATGTAAATTTGGTTGTTGTTTTGATTTACGTGAATGATTGTTTCGTTGTTTGTTTCGACATGTTTGTTTATTTAGTGTATTTTGTATGTGAGCGATGCAATAGTTGTTGTTTGTATTATGTATGTGAAATCTATGAATGTTTAGTGGATCTTGGTTTATAGATTTGTATTGCTAGAAAGAATGTTTAAGATTTGAGTATGATTATGGCAATAAGGGATCTGATGGATGAACATCTGGATCTTGTGACTACAAATCAGATTTTTGGTTATGAGTTGTGGAAGAAATTCAGTATTGAGAAACCTAATGGAAGAATTAGAATTTAGAGCATGAGAAATTAAGTTTTGAGGAATTGGTTGATTTGTGGAATGTATCCAAACTAGGGATTCTTTGAGATCGACGTTTTTATCTGAATACAAATTATTTTAGTAAACAATGATTTCTTTTAGAAAACTCTAATTTGATTATTATGTACAACCTAAACTGTGCATTCTGTAGGCTGACAGTCGACTAGCAGACCTTTCAGTCGACTGGTACGACCCGGCTGATGTGATATTTAGTTTCCTTGAAAATTCGTCCTGGACAGTCCACTTAGACCCTTTTCAGTCGACTGGCACACTTAGAATTTATTTTTCAAAGTTATCGTAGATTTTTCTCTGGTAAGTCGACTTATGACTTTTGTAAGTCGACTTATAATACTTAGAATATTTTCTTAAAGATTTCTGGAATTTCTCTCTGGGAAGTCGACTTATGACTTCTATAAGTCAACTTAAAACACTCTGGTAAGTCGACTTATGACTTCTATAAGTCAACTTAAAACACTCTGGTAAGTCGACTTATGACTTTGATAAGTCAACTTACAACACTTAGCTTATTTTCTTAAAATCATGGAACATTCTTTCTGGACAGTCGACTTATGCTTTCTATAGTCGACTGGTACTGATGTATTTTTATATTTATGAAGGTTCTTTCAAATGGTTTATTCTCTAGATATTTTGATTTATAATTACTTATGCCTTATCTTCTATTGAACTTATGTTTTCAAGATGTTAAGTTGAGCAGTTTATGAAGTAAGAGTGGGTGAGATATTTGAGTTTGAGTCTCTAGAGGATGTGTGTGACCCTAGTATACCGGCGTTGAGTTCATTTTGTTGAGGCCCGTGGAGGCATTTTAGTTTTTCAGTTGTTGAGTTAAGTCCGGTAGGGTACACCAACTCTAGGAGATTCGTTAAGTAATTAAATAACCCAAAAATGATAAAGACAGGCATTAGTGGTGATATGATGAACGGGAACATGAGTCATGTACCTCAGTATGGCTTTCGGTGTGGGATTTAATCTCCAGAATTATCCAAGTAACTTACTTGTGGTGTGGGATTTATCTCCGGAATTATCCAGGTAAATTGCCTGTGGTGTGGGATTTATCTCCGAAATTATCCAAGTAATTACTTGTGGTGTGGGATTGATCTCCGGAATTATCGGGGTCGAGGCGACGCACATGTGGTATTCGTGTGATGAGGTCATTGCTTTCGGTGTGGGATGATCTCCGGAATTATCTAGGTAAAATACCTGTGGTGTGGGATCTATCTCCGGAATTATCGGGGCATGAGATAATACTCACAGTTTATCTTTATCTCGTAGTAGTCATCGTGATAGGATTAGTTGCATAGCAGGGATTGAACCCTATAATGTGGAGACGTTAAGGGCTTGCACCGAACCTATGTAGAGTGGGATGCATAGACTTCGACAAGTACGCATTAGAGAGTCCGCATATAGAATTTGTGTTTTCTTGACTTGGTTTTATGCATGTGGTTTTCTATTTTTTTACTCTTGACACTTAGTTTAGTTCCACTTGTTGTTTACATGTTTCTTTACTACGTCATATTTTATGTATTCTTGTTTATTACATGTTGTTCAAGAATCCATGATTAATGCTTAGTTATGTTATTTGTTTGTTTTTATGTCACTCACACCATTTATGGCTGACCCCTTTAGTTTTGGGGGTTAGGGATCATCTTTAGCCTCATGTGTTGCAGGTTGTTGCTTAGAGTTTGGAGGTGTGGATGCTTGAGTTAGTTTTGAGATAAATTGATTTAATGGAGTTTTGTGTAAATTTGTAAAGCAGTGTTGTAAAAAGACTGTGTTGTGGATAAAAGAAAATTATGATTTGAGATGTTTTAAATTCCGCTGTGCTATGTAAGGGATTATTGTAATAAAAGTTGGAAAAATTTTATTGGTGTTGGTTGTGTTTAATGTTACATTGAAGTTGATGCTGGGATTGTGCCACGTATTTTCTAGGATATTATATTAGAAATTCGGGGCGCTACACACTACACGCGGTCTTTAGTACTTGTATTTGCAACAGATTTTAATACAAGTTACTTGCCTTATAGACGATGACGAAAATGACGATGCAAAGAGAAGATCGGGAACGAATTCCCCAGCAACGATCTCAACGGACAACGAACCACAAACTAATAACGAACACATGAACACAACGAGATCACACACGCACACCAAGAGAGGCAGCAGAGCGACAGGATGAGAAGATGACGGTAGACAGCGAGCATGGCGGCGCTGCAGTCGGCAGGAGCACAGTGCAGGGCAGGGTGCGCGTTGCGGCTGTTGGTCGGCATCGGGAGTAGCAGCACATAGGGAGTGTCGGGCTGTCTAGGTAAGGGAACAGCACAAGGGTGCGGGCTATGAGTTGCCGCTGGCTGCGGGAGAGGAGAAGGAAAGGAGGGGCTGCCAAGGTGTTGGTCGTTGGCATCGCTACAGGAAAAGGGCAGGGCGGCGCTGGTGCTGAGGTCGGGAGAAAGATAGGGGGATGGGTTGAAGTCGGCTAGGGTTTGTTTGGTGAACATGGGATGAATGCATGGGTATATATATATATATATTTATACAGGGATTAGGGTTTGGTGTTTAGTGGGTTGCGGGTAATCGGGTTAGTGGATCCAATTGGATATTAAAATGGGTTTAACAGGGTTTAGAATAAGATCAAGGTCCAAAATAACGAGATGGGAATAAATTAAATAAATAAAAAAATAGGACAAAACAATTATAGAATAGGGCTCAAAATAATAGCTCGAACCATCAGAAACGAAACAATTAGAGGCAAAAGAATCAAGAAACTCAAGTAAGAAGACGAAAAATCAAATAAATGGATAAATAGAAAATGAAGATCCAAAACACGGTGCAAAAGAGATACAATGAGAATAAATACACAAAAAGAAAAGAGTACACCCAAAAATACATAAAATGAAAAACAGGGGTTACACGTGCTCCACCCATTCTCTATTGGCCGGCCAAGTGCATGAGAGAAAAAATGAAAATTTGAATGAGTTTAAGGATTGAGTGGGTAGTTAATAGGATTGGCTAGGTGGTTTTAAAAACTCTCATTACCTCTCTCCTTTATAAAAATATCAACCAGCCAATGCTTAAGGGAGAAATTTTCATTTTTTCCATTTTCAAAACCCTATACTATTGACTTCTTGGAGCTCGGTTTTTTAGGAAAGGAGATTGGAGACTTTTCTAGGAGTTCTAATTGCTAGGGATTCATCGAAAATGAGGTGGGTGTTTTCTTTATTTCTAAGACTTTCTTGAGTAGGATTATGATAAGGTATATGTATATAGAATCCATCTTATGTGTTACTTTAAACTCTTTTAGGTTGTAAATTAATTTTACAATCGAATGCATATCAATTTAACTAAGTTAGATGAGATTTAAAATAAAAGAAAGAAAAATTTGATATCGTATGTTAAATTTCTAAAATTTTGTTAATTTGTTAATGTGAGAATGTCATGTTTTGCTAACCAATTTTTTTAAAGTAGAAATGAACACATTATCTTGAAAAATTGTATGAGATAAAATTGTAGAATGCTTTGTTTGTATTAGTATGAATAGATTATATTGATGTCTCAAGTTGATGTTTAATTTAGAGCTTGGTTTTTTAGGAAAGGAGATTGGAGACTTTTCTAGGAGTTCTAATTGCTAGGGATTAATCAAAAATGAGGTGGGTGTTTTCTTTATTTCAAAGACTTTCTTGAGTAGGATTATGATATGGTATATGTATATAGAATCCATCTTATGTGTTACTTTAAACTCTTTTAGGTTGTAAACTAATTTTACAATCGAATGCATATCAATTTAACTAAGTTAGATGAGATTTAAAATAAAAGAAAGAAAAATTTGATATCATATGTTAAATTTCTAAAATTTTGTTAATTTGTTAATGTGAGAATGTCATGTTTTGCTAACCAATTTTTTTAAAGTAGAAATGAACACATTATCTTGAAAAATTGTATGAGATAAAATTGTAGAATGCTTTGCTTGTATTAGTATGAATAGATTATATTGATGTCCCAAGTTAATGTTTAATTTAGATAGATGCAGTTGTGGATATTATGAATGTTGAATTTCCATATTGTTCTTTGTATAGATGCAGTTGTGGATATTATGAATGTTGAATTTCCATATTATTGTTCTCTGTAATATGATTGAAATATAGAATTCTAATTTTACAAGTTAAAAATTGGTTTCACATTTCGAATGATAGAATAATGAAAACTTGTTAAAGAGCAGTAAATCAAATTCCATTTTATGAGAGGATTTAGAGAGTGAGTGAGACTTGAGAGCTTGGTTAGTGTGTTCGGGTTTGGGCACTGTGTACAGTGCCCAGGTCACGAGTTCGACTCCTTGGGGGCTCTTTTTCTTTTGAAATTCTTACAAATTCTAATAACAGTGAATAGAAACATATAGGATATTTTTGTGAAGAGTTATACATGAACAGTGAGATGGAAACTTGGTTGTTGGGTGTGAGTTAGGGTGCAATGATGCTTTAGTTTGATTTCGAATACGGACATTTTATTTTGGTGATATTTGCTTAAATCTATTTATATATATTTTACATTGAGAAAGAGTCTAAATTAATCTAGAGTATTAATGGAATATTTTGAAATGATTATATATATTTAAGATTTCATTTGTGGTTAAAGTACATTACAAAATTAGAAGATATGTTTAATTGATTGTTTTGGATTCATTTCAAACATTATTTCGTTCTAAGGCGAGCTAAGTTTGGAGCATTTTGAGATGATTATATAAAAAAATTAGAAATTCATTTTGTGGTAAAAATTACGTTGTGAATTATTTTGGAGAATGAATTAAGAGTTAACCTAAGTATGAGTTTGGGAGAGAAATTAGACTTATGCTATTTTTGTAAAGTTTTGCCAATGTGAAATCTTATTGGAATTTTTATGACAACGGTAATAAGTGATCAAGTTGTTTGAAATTGATGAATTGAAATGAATGAATAAGAGACTAAAATGAACTATAAATCAATGTATGGGAATTTTTATAAATGGGGTTAATAATAACCTATAAGATCTCTGTAATTTGAGATGTGTGGGTTCTAGAAGCTGAGCGAGACACGTAGTGACCAACAAATTATAATAAATTTTGATAAATGGCCAGTATGGGCTTGAGTTCTTGGTGAGTTAGTTTAAGTCCGGCAGGGTATGCTAGCTCTAGGCCACGAAAACTATAATTGGATTAAGGACATACACTAGAAAAGGTGATGTGATGAGACCTGGACAAACGTAAGCAGGGCGTCTCTATATAGTCGGGCGGTAGATTTCGGGACTATAGAATCAGTCGAGCGGTGGATTCTGAGACTGTAATTGCTACGGAGTGAGACAAGTTTTAATTATTTTTGGGAATATGAATGATTGTGCGGTGTACTCCGAGATTAAGAATAGTCGGGTGGAAGGTAGACAAATCTCTAGTATTTTTCATGCTAGAGCGGCGCTTGCGGGGCATTTGCACGATGAGGATTCTGTATAGTCGGGTGGTGTACCCCAGGACTGGAACCAATACTCGTGGGGCATCTAAACGTTATTTTTGTTACCGTAATAGGATTTCATAGCAAGGGATTGGGCCCTATACTGAGGAGTACGTTAAGGGCTTGCCCTCAGACCTATGTAGTATGGGATGCATAGATCCAAACATTAGGTTCACATCATACACTGACATAATTAAGATAGTCACCTTTCATTTTTGCATTCAAGTTTGTGATTGTTAAATTGAAGAATCACTATATTATAACATTGTGTCAGTTGTATGCAACTGATGTACCTGCAGTTCTCAAGTTTTGCAGGATTGGATTAGCGAGTGACGTGGGCATGAGTTTGATGTCGATGGATGTTGCAGGATTGAAGATGTTGATGTTATAAATTGTATTTCTTTTATGTGAATTTTCGCTTTGTATTGTAAAGAATAACATTGTAATAAATAAAAAATTAATTCCTTGTATTTTTGTACGAAATTGAAGTAAAGATTCTGTTTGTGCTACGAATTACCTATGTTTAGAATTCGGGGCGTTACATTATCTGAGGAAGGAGATTGACCTCTAGAATTTCTTGGACGAGAACCAATACTCACAGGAGACTGAATCTTGAAGTTCGTCACGGTTGTAGTTTTGCATAATGTGCGATCCTCAACTTTACAATCAAAAATTTGAATGCAGAAGAAGAGCAGAAAATGAGACCATCCTAAGTATGTTAGTGTATGTTATGAACCTAATAACTAATGTACGACACTCAAGCACACGATACACTTCTAATGCGCGCTTGTTCAGATTCTATGCCGTCCATACAACATAGCTTCGAGGGCAAGCCCTCAGCGTTATCCTCATTACAGGGTTCAATCCCTTATTATGCAAACCTACAACCGTGATGAACTTCAAGATTAAGACATCCTGTGAGTATTTGTTCTTGCTCCAAAAATTCTAGAGGTCAATTTCCTTCCTCAGACAATCCTGGAGACTATTTCACTCATATCCGGGAATACTTAGAGAATACCACACTCCGCAGGTCATCCTGGAACCCTCATCACACGAACATCACATGAGCGTCACTCCCATCCGAATAATTCTAGAGATCAATCTCTAACCATAGACAATTCTGGAGATTATTTCACTCACATCTTGGAATACTTGGGAATATCTCACACCGTAGATAATTCTTAAGTCCTCATACTCACGTTTGCTCGCTTCATCACATCTCTCATCTAGTGCCTGTCGTTATATCCAACCATGATGAATATCGCCTAAAGCTAGCTCACCCTACCTGACTTAAATCAACACAACAAGAACACTAGCCCACAGTGGCAAATTCTCAATTTTCAATGAGGCACAACTTGCTGGTACCCTGGGTTGCTCAACCTCTAGAGTCCACACGTTTCCAACATCACCAAAAGCTCTCCAGGTTAACCCTAACCGCTTAAATTTATCAGGATTCAGTTCCTTCATATTCCTATTTCGTCTTTTATTTATTTCACAAACTAATCGTTCTCAATTATCTAAAATTCCCAAATCTAGTTATAAAAGGACTTCAAAATCTTTAGTTCAATTAAAATCATCTCTATTCAAATATCTCAAATCAATTACCAAATTTATAATGAATTACTCATTTAGATGTAGAATTTAATCCAAAAACATTTGTACAAACTTCCATTAAAATAATTTCATCAACAATCAATTTTTATTTTCAAAATAGTAAATAAAACAATAACCCACACTCCTTAACCTCGAACCTACAAACCCTCACACTCTTAACTCTCACTCAATGACCACGGCAGCAAGCCTCATTCTCTGTCATCAACGTCCATAAATTCTACTTGAGCCAAAGTGACTCCAGTTCTAACTCAATTCGAAATTCCAAATGATTTTAACTAGATTATAGTTCCTGTACAACTTCTCATTAAAATTTAATTAATTCCATAACCAAACTTGATTAGATATAATGTGAATCTAATCTAAACTAAGTCGGTTCTAGGTTGAAATTAGGCTAAATTTGAATTGATTTGAATAAAAATAAAAATCATTATTTCATTGAAATTTAATATACTTCTTCATTTTATTTAACAAATTCAAAATTAGTCTAATTTAGTCTTGATTATACCTCTAATTAATCTCATTAAATCATCATTCAACCATAAATTAAGTAGGATCAACCGAGGAAAAGAGAAACTAAAATATTAAAATATGAAATGAAGAACCTGAAACTGAGCCCACCCTGGCATGAACCCCAGGCCACACAGCGCCCAAACCACACACACTAACCAAGCTGTAACACCCCGAATTCCAAACACATATAATTCATAGCACAAACAATATCTTTTACTTCAAATTCTTACAAAAATACAAGGAATTTAAAACTTTTCCATTTACAACATTGTTCTTTACAATAACACAGCGGAAATGAATAAGGACAATACAACTAATAATAATGGAAGCACTTCAATCTTAAGACAACCCATCACAGTGACTTCAAGTCCATGCAAATTCTAATCCTGCAACTAGGAAACTGTGGGCACGTCGGTTGTTTACAACTGGCGCAATGCTATAATACAACGATTCTTCCACTTTAGCAAACACGAACTTGAATGCAGAAAATATAGAAAAGTGACTATCCTAATTATGTCAGTATATGATATGCCCTAATGCTTAATGCAGACATTCACACTACGATGACACTAATGCATACTTGTTCGGATTCTATGCATCCCATACTACTTAGGTCCGAGGGCAACCCTTATCGTACTCTTCATTATAGGGTTCAATCCCTCGTTATGAAATCCTACTACGGTAACAAAAGCAAGGTTTAGACATTCCACGAGTACGGATTCCATTCCCAAAATCCACCGCCCAACTATACAGAATCCTCGTCATGCGAACATCCAGCAAGTGCCGCTCTAGCCCCAGAATATGGTGTAGATCCGCCTCTTATCTGCCCGACTATTCATGATACCGGAATCCACCGCCCGGTCAATCATAATTCCGGATTTAAATAAGGCTCGACTGGCTCCGCAAGCAATCACAGTCCCGGAATCCACCGCCCAACTGGGTCTATAGTCCCGAAATCCACCGTCCGACTATATAGAAACACCCCACTTGCGTTTTTCCAGGTTTTATCACATCTCCTTTTCTAATGCATGTCCTTAATTAAATTTTAGTTATCATGGTCTAGAACCGCAACAACACTCTTTTGTTTGATTTAGTTTGATTTATTTTTGTGTTCATTTGGGGTTAGGATAGGGGGTATTTATATGAGAATTTGGGAGTACTTTTAGCAACTAACCACCCACCCACTCACTCACACACCCACACACCCACTCACTCACACCACTCACAAACCCACTCACTCTCATTCTCTCCTATATGTTGCCATTTTTGGAAGAGTGCACATTGCACTTGTGCACATGTGCACGTGTTTTGTACACTTTTTATTTTATTTTCACTTTTATTATTCTATTCCATTTTAAATTCTTATTTTTAATAAATACTCATATTAAATTTAGCATAATTAGCCTATTGAAAAAATTATTGCACAACTTTGTAATAAAATAGCACATTTTGCACTTACATAAAAAGAAACACGTGTAAAGCACATACTAATAAATATCTATATATATGATAAATTTGATAAAACAAAAATTGTCTATAAAAATTGAAATAAAAAATATTTAAAATACGTTCCGTTAATTCTGTATATGTATACAACAATATCATCAAAGTGTGCATAGAAAACACGTGCACCGCACGTGTAAAATATATTTGAGTCAACATAGGAGAAAAATAAATTTCAAATTATGAAAAAATTTCGAATAAGTTACAAAATAAATAATTGAACACGTAGAAAATTTTATAATATTACACATAACGATAGAATATACATAATCGACACGTGTATTGAAAACACATGCAATGCACGTAAAAACTTGGGCCTCGACTAGTCTCTTCCGGATCGGCTCAATCTTCTTCGAAGTTTGTTGTACGATCTCTGGTCCTACCTTGTACCAGTAAATGGTCTATGTCCCGCCCTCATATTGTGCTATGCCAATACTGGTCTTAAAGCTGTTGTTGTATGCAAACTCTATGTCCCGCCCTGCTTCTCAAAATATGGGAATACATGCATGTAACGATGGCCCAGCGAATGATGTAAGCACCATCCATAAGTTGTACCAATCTAACTCAACAATATGAATAACAATCACAACCATGCAAGAGATTATAATCACATAAATGAAGAACAACTTCAAAAATAAATGTGATATTTCAAAATATAA
Source organism: Hemerocallis citrina (assembly GCA_017893485.1). Lineage (NCBI taxonomy): Eukaryota > Viridiplantae > Streptophyta > Magnoliopsida > Asparagales > Asphodelaceae > Hemerocallis > Hemerocallis citrina. Next base: position 72,645,891 of record CM030360.1, read on the forward strand.
TATCCAACATCTGGGATAAAACAAACTTCGGGTCAACAAAGCCCATAAACAGAGTACAATATCAATAACAATGTTCAAGGGGTAAATAGAATAAAAGATAATTCAAGCAGTATATTCTTAGGCTCCATTCTCTAAAATTGTTGCTCCCCAAGACCTTCTGGTATCACTCCATGAGTACCTGTAAACTCATGATCTAAAATAGAAAAAAATAGTGTCTGTTAGAGCAAGTCATGGACAGCAAGTAGCAAAAACAGAGAACAAATAAAGCATAGTATATCAAGAATAAAGGACTAGATCAAACTCAAGAACAAAGACAAAGGTTGGCAATAATGTAAAGGGTCTATGTTTAATTATAAAATAATCAATAGTTATAGTTCATGATCAATATCGATGACAATATACGAGATCAAGCTTGTAGTGTCAATCTATGGTTATTATTCATTTTATTAACCTATCTAATGCACGTAGTACTGTGTCTCATACCACAGGTTCGGTGCATGCAAACAAGTGAACGATCTGCACTGTGATGGTGAACTCAATAGATCGTGTACTCGGATAACAAGATAACAAGATAACGAGATAACAAGATAACAAGATAACAAGATAACAAGATAAAAAGCGTTAGTCCACCTTCCATGACAATAATCCATTTAAACAAGAAGGGTCCTTTACTGAGTACAGTTTCCGATTGTTCACTACCAAGTCAACCCATAATACCCGGCTTGTTAATATTTTATTACATCCTAATGCGGGCATGCAAAAAGATGTCAAGATTGTGTGACGCAAGGTGTGACTTGTAACATCCCGTATAAATTTTAAATAAAAATACATTTTTTTTACTTTTGCACATGCAACACACGTGCAAATTTCATCCCCTCTTTTTTTCATTCAAAATTATTTTAGTAGTATGCATGAGTTCTCTTTTTATTTTTATTCTTTTTTTGCCTACTTCATATATTAAAACTCATATGCCTAATAGAAGACAGTAAGCCCACTAGGTTAATTAATTAGATTAAAACAAGCCCACAAGAGAAGCCCACTAACTTAATCCTACCAATTAGTTATACATAGTCTCACACATGTCATGTAACGACTAGTTGACACACAAATAAAAGTACAAAATAAGTATAAAAAAATGAGATAGTGTGCACTACACGTGCACGTGCATGCACAAGGAGAGAGTGGTCGGTTTTGGGAGGAGTGGAGAGAGTGGGTAGTTGCTTGGAGTTGAGATCAAATCCTAGCCGTCCATTTATCCTATAAATAAGCCCCCCCCCCCCTAATGTTTGTCCCTTGCACCAAATTAAGAATCAAATAGAGAAGAGAAGAAAGAGAGTTAGAGAGTTCTTGTCTTGCTTTCTTGGAGATTTGGTGTTGCTCTTGCTAGGAGGAGAAGGGCTAGGTAGGAGCTTTCTAGGAGTTGTGTTTCTACATTTGCAAGTCTTCGTAGAGGTGGGTGTTCTTGAATACTTTCTAAATTTGTAGGGTGAGCATGCTAGTTTTGACATATGAGTAATGCAGAATTTTTCATTGATGTGATTAATGTAGATTGCTCCATGTTATTGTGATTGTGCCATGGTTTGTAGTGTTTAATTTAATGGCTAGATATCTTGGTAATTAGAAAGAGGAAAAGAAAGTAATATCTAATAAATTGTTGGCATGAAATCTACTAGTTTACATGTTAGAATGTTCATGTCAAAATAATGCAACTTGCATGAAAGAGCCTAAAAATTCTATTGTAGTAAAAGAAATATGGAAATAGCCTCACTAGTATATATTTTATTTGTTATAAAGAAGTTCATAAAGTTGATTTTAAGAGGTACAAAATTTTATTTCAAAGTTTGGGTAGTATACAATTTTATTTTATATATATATATATATATATATATATATATATATATATATATAAAATAAGAGTCTTATATTTGTTGTTATATTATTTTTTGTTAAAGAAAATGTTCTGGGAAAAAATTTTGATTTGAAAGATACAAATTAAACGAGAAATCGAAATTGTGTAAAGGAGTTTTGAAATCAAACTGGAAGTATAAACTTAATTCAACCCCTCTTCATAACGGAGATTGGGTTCGGGATTACTGGTCATGGTGTCGGCTTTAAGGCGCTATGTACAGTGGCTTGGTCGTGGGTTCGAATCTTGTATTGACTCTGTTTTTATTAATTTTTGATTTTTTAGACCAAATCACCGAAAACCGATTCAAGAGGAATTTGAGTTCACCTTTAATCACTCAGCGTTGTTGGCCTTCTTGGTCTTCGGGTGCACTCTGGGTTGGTTACTGTAGCGGTGTGGGTCTTGGGTTCGAAACCCGGCAGCCCCTTTTTTTGTTTTTTTTGATTTTTTTGGGTTTTGAAAAGTTTTAACATGCAATAAAAATTGGGAAAATTTCTATTATTATTTATACTTTATAAAAAATAATTTCCACAATATTTTTATGTATTTTGTGAGAATTAAAGGTAGAATTTACAATAAATAATGGGTTGAAGAATCCGAATTTTTCATTTAAGAATATGACTTTTAGTTGATTAGAGGAAGATTAAAATTTGCAACACAACTGGATTTCCTCTTAATGCGTTTCTATAATTATTTTTCTTTGATTATGAATAACAGCCTACAATGATACATGTGATTAAATTGCCAACGAGAAATTGAAGTGAGTTACTCAATGTTATGATTTCATAAGAATTTTTTTTTTTTTTGATAGAGATTGTGAATAAGGAAATGAATGAACTGAGTTTCATGAATGATATAAAAGTAAGATAAATTGACTCAGATGTGAATGAATAAAGTGGAAGATTGAATACAATGAAGTTTAATACATGATTATTGAAAGGTATGAGTACCCATAAATTCTAGAACATGAAAGGTTGTGATTTAGAGGTTTAGTGAGACCCCGGGTACCGGCAAATGTTGAATTAATTGATTTATTTTTGAGATTTGGCTATGTGGGCTATCTTGGTGTTTGTGTTTAATTCCGGTAGGAGGGGAATCTAACTCTAGGTGTCATGCCCCGCTTCCCAAAAAGAATACGGAATACAGGTACAAGACAAAAGCCCAGCGAATGATTTTCATCATCCATAAGTTGTTCAAAAATCTTTACAACATCTCACGAAATAATCAGAGTCGGAAGCAAAAGTATCAACCAACATGCACATATGAACCAAAATACCAACAAGAATACTTGAAACCAAATACATTAATCTCAAATAGTCATGATTTGAATAACACAAATATCCTGTGTCACATCGCCCAAATACAAGAATAAATCCAAGTACAAGAATACAATATTGTTTAAGCAAGCTACAATAAATAATAATAGCAATATTCAGCCCTAATATTTCATGTCACCGATACCATCTGGAACCTATTCTCCAAAATCAGCAATTTAACAATTGCAGGGATAGGAAAAAGAAAACAAGTACCCGTCAATTGCAAGTTATGAGCCGCTTGTAATGCAGGATACAAGTAAATGGGGAAACTAACTAACAACATAGAATAAGCATGATATCAAAATAAACAACTAGCATGGCAAGGTGATCAAGTACAAGTAGCATGAATCAAGTGTCAAGTGAACAAGTATCATATAAACAACAATCAAGTGTCACGAATCAAATATCATGTATCAAGTATCAAGCGAGCATGTATCATGTTCAAGTGTCATGTATAAGGTCTTGTAGTTATTACTATCTAGGTAGCACTTCATGCGCCCCATATTATAACACATGGTTGCTACAACAAATAGTTTCATTTTAGATTTCGTAGTGGACCATAGAGGGCAGTGTACTCATGGATCAGAATAGAAACAGGTTCAAGAAGCAATAGGTACACGAATCATCCGATTCATGTAGCAATAGGTTCATGAAGCAACAGGTACACGACCAACAGGTCCGTGCAGCAATAGGTAACAGGTCCATGAACCAACAGGTCCATGTAGTAACAGGCAACAGGTGCATGAACAAACAGGTCCATGCAGCAACATGTTCATGTATCAACATGAATCAAAACGGTAAACACGGGCTCCCTTCCGAGTACACGTTTCTGAATTATCCACTATTCGATCTTTCCCTTAAACCCCGTCTTGGTTATTTATTATTATTATCGAACAAGCATGTATGTGTCGCAAAACAAGGCAAGGATAACAGGGTATAGACATGTATTAGGTTCAGGGTGCAAGGTAAACAAGTACAGGTACAAGAAAACACATAACAAAGTAAAACAACTAGTTTTCTAATTCAGGACAGCAAGACAGTGTTGTACTAAAACAGTGATTCCTACTACTTCAAATATCCAAATCTGGATCCGTCAGAGAATCTGGATAATAGACTTCCAACTGAATCCAGCAAGTATATATAAGTCATATAGTGTTTCACAAAATCATAACTCAAAACTGAATCTAAACCAGGAAATGCATTAAGCCAGGAATCAGTAAATTATATTCACAGTCAGAAAAACAGCATCAAAACACCTCAAACAAATCCAGAAAAAATCTGGAGTATTCCTCTATATGTCTAGTATCAGAATATAAAGTTTCCTAATTTTTCAGTAAGATTAGTTTAGCCAATGAAAATCAGAAAACGTCAAGAAATGACAGTATGGAAAATATGGAATTCCCAACACTGCTGTACGAAAACTGTAATATCTCGCAAACCGTGAAACAAAATCCAAATCCGTCAAAATAAGAAGAAAATAAACAAAATAAACTTTCATATTTCATAAATATTTTTCATACAGGAAAAGGAATCAGGGTGCAAATACAAATCTTTACAGGACAACGAGCAAAATCCAGCAAGTATGGTTTTTGTAAACAAGCATGAAACGGTATATAAAACTCATCAATAAAATCCACCAAAATTCTGGGTAATCTCTAAATAGATTAAGCAATACTGACCAAAGTTTTAGACCAAAATAATATGTGTAAGACAAGTATCCAAATAATTTATTCATCAAAATCATCGAGAAACGAAATCTGGAAAAGATCTACACCTTTGTAGTAAAACAGTCATATCTCACACATACGAAACCGAAATCGAGTAAGGTCAGAGAGGTTGAAGAGAAGACGAATTTCTCTACAAATCATGTTTTATACTAAAATTAAGATTCTGACCTTAATATGGTCAAAATTACTGATCAAGACAGATTATCGGCAAAATACAGAATTTCCTCAAAAACCAAAATCAACATAATTCAAACGAATCTTGATCCAAACACAACCAAACATGAAATTGAGTCTACCAAGTGTCCAAAAAACATGAAATAAGGTAATTAACATCTCCAAAACAAGTCTAACATATGGATCTCAACAAATAGTCAAATTCTCACTAATAGTTCACATACAAGATCAAGTCAAGAATGGATGAAACCTAAGTTAATTCATGTCAATATTGTGTCGGGAGGCAACTATGGTCAAATCACTATAAAGACAATATCAACAAGGTGTTTCACACACAATTGTCTCTAAAACCCAACTACACTACAAGCGGTATTTTTGACTTGTATCATATAAAGGAATTTGAGTACAAGTTACTTGCCTGAGAGATGACGAAAATGACTCCAAGCAAGAATAACAGGAACGGCTTCCTGGGCACGAACACAAACACAACGAACATATCACGAACACACAATCACGAATCTGGGTGAGACGATCACGATCACGATCAGACATCTGAGATCAAAGATCAAGATCAAGATGATCAAACAATGATCGGGCGGATCGGCACGGATGAGATCAAGATCAAGATCAACAAGATCGGACGGTCCAGATCAAGGTGATGATGAAGTTGATGGTGATCGCGAACGAACAGCCAAGATCACCCCGATGGTGACGATCAAGATGATGATGATCAAAGTAGATCCGACGGCCAGGAATCAATCAATCAAGATCAAGATCAAGGGATCATGATCATAATCAAATAGACGGCCCACAACAAAGATGAAGATGATGATGACCAAACTCCAACCACACAAGCAGGGACAGCCAGGGGGGTGGTGTGCGCACTGTGGTGGAGCGATAGTGGCCAGGGAGATGGCAAAACGGTGGCGAGTGGCAGTGACAGGAGGTTGCTGCTGCTGTTGCTCTGACGGCGAATGGCAGGGAGGTGTGCATGGTGATGGCAGGGAGACAGGCCGGAGGCTGTTGTCGGAAGGGAGGGAGATGGGGAGGCAAAGGAGTGTAGCGGAGGACGGGGGCACTGTGGGGCTGATCGCGACGAGGAGTCGCACAGGCTACTGCTGGCTGTTGCTGGCGAAGGGAGGCACCAAAGGAGAAGGGCACGGGGCGGCAGTGCTAGAGTCGCGACTGGCTTCGGGAGGTGCAGCGACGGCTACGAAAGAGGAAGGAAGCACAGGAGGTGCAACTGGTGGTGTGTCGCTGCTGGCTGTTGACTGGTGGAGTCACAGGGTGGCGCGACGGTGGCACGAACAGGCGGAGGCGCTACAGGGTGCTGCCAAGGTAGGGGTGCAGCCTGGCTGGCGGAGGAGCACAAGGTGCAGCGGAGTAGGGCGAGAAGCAAGGGGTTCGGGAGCAAGGGTTTTGGCTGAGAGGGCGAGCACAACAGAGGGGGATGCACAGGTGGTTGGCAATGCCGAGGGTACAAGATGACAGGGTTGAAGGGAGAGAGCGAGAGAGACCGGGTGCCAGGGAATGATGGGTTGAAGACGGTTGAGTTTTATGGGTTTATATATAGGGGTGGGTGTATTAGGGTTAGGGGGTAGTGAAGATGACGGCGGAATAGGGTAGGGGTAAACCGGGTTTTGGGTAAGGTTATTAAACGAGTCTGGGGGTTGTTATTTATGGAATAAAATGGGTTATTGGTTATATGGGTAATTGGGTGGTTAATGGGTATTCAATAAGGAATAGGGTGGGGTATTAGAATCCAATAGGGTTAAATAGGGTTTTAATCGAATATAGGGTAAAATAAAATAACCAAATAATAAAAATATACAATTAGGACTTTAAAAAAATATTAATAATAATAATAAAAACAATAACAATAACAGTTTTAAAAATAACAGTAATAATAACAATAATAGAAATCAAGGTAATAATATAAATAATAAGATTTGTATAAAAATCATAGAAATAGTTACAAATACAATTATTAATCGAATGTGGATTTTAATAGAAAATCCAAAAATACATTTTGATAAAATATTTTGAAAACCGAAAAAAAATAATTTGCAAAAATTTGAAATACAGAAAGTAATCAAAAAAATACAATTTTGGGAAAACAGGGGTTACAAATCCTACCCACCTTACAACAAAATTTCGTCATCGAAATTTGTTTAGGCGGTATATAGGATAGGGCAAAAACAAACAAACTTGGGGAAGGGTAACAAAGTAGAGGGCTAATGGGAAAGGATCAAAGCAGTGGCAACAACAGAAAAAGAAAGAAGTGGATAACAATGAAGTCAAATGGAATGCAAGAAATGAAGCAAATGGTATCAAAAGGAGAGAAACAACACAAGATAACAAAACAAGATAGGAAGTAGGTAGGACTGGAATCAAAGAGAGAATGAACAGGGAAGAATTGAATCAAATAATGAATGGGTGCACGATGGCAAAATGAAATGCAAGAAGGAAGCAACCGGTATCAAAAATGAAAAGGAAACAACACAAGATTGGCAAGATAACAAAGCAAAAAGATGATGAAATAGATAGAGCTGGAATCGAAGAAAGAATGGACAAAGAAGAGATAAACAAAGTAATGAGTCAACGGATCAAGAAGAATACAAGGAATGGAAAGAAGCAAACAATGCTGGAAGGAGAAACAACAAGAGAATCCTGGAACCTGTGGGTCATGGGCCCACAACGCTTCTGCTGCACCACTCTGATCGGGAAGACTCTACCAATAGCATCCAGCGATGCCGACTGATGGACCAAGGAAGAAAGAAAAGAATAGATGGAACCAAAATAAGAAAGAATATGGGTACGAGAAGAACGAACTCATACCCAAAAGAAATCAATCGAAGAGGACGACTGAAAAAGACGGAAGAAACAAAAAATCAAGGGATCAAATAAGAAGAGATAAAAATGGATGGAATAAGACTAGTATCCAGATCAATGCTAATTATGATTCATTTATGCATGCATAGTTGGAGAAATGTTGAGCAGATCCCATTTCAAGCCAAGCTTGTCTAATATATTAGGCAACTATTACATTAGCCAAACCTGGACTTTGATACCACTAAAGACCTTGTCACGGCCTGCTTCCCAAAAAGAATACAGAATACGGGTACGAGAAAAAAGCCCAGCGAATGATTTTCATCATCCATCAGCTGTTCAAGAATCTTTACAACATCTCACGAAATAATCAGAGTCAGAAGCAAAAGTATCAACCAACATGCACATATGAACCAAAATACCAATAAGAATACTTGAAACCAAATACATTAATCTCAAATAGTCATGATCTGAATAACACAAATATCCTGGGTCACATTGCCCAAATACAAGAATAAATCCAAGTTCAAGAATACAATATTGTTCAAGCAAGCTATAAGAAATAATAATAGCAATATCCAGCACTAATATTTTATATCACCGATACCATCTGGAACCTATTCTCCAAAATCTGCAATTTAACAATTGCAGGGATAGGAAAAAGGAAACAAGTACCCATCAATTGCAAGTTACTGGCTGCTTGTAATGCAGGATACAAATACATGGGAAAACTAACTAACAACATAGAATAAGCATGATATCAAAATAAACAACTAGCATGGCATGGTAATCAAGTACAAGTAGCATGAATCAAGTGTCAAGTGAACAAGTATCATATCAACAAGCATCAAGTGTCACAAATAAAGTATCATGTATCAAGTCTCATGTATCAAGTCTCATGTATCATGTAGTCAAGTATCAAGCGAGCATGTATCATGTTCAAGTGTCATGTATCAAGTCTTGTAGTTATTACTGATGGCACTGCGATGATTCCCAGGACCACGAATTGGTGTGCGTATCGATCATAAAAGCTTAACAGATTTAATACGTGATCTAACCCCTTGTAGCGGAATCTAGGGTTCACGAATTATACCTGCGATGAGAAGAAGACGATAGTTTCTAGCAACCTCGAGCCGTCAGCGATCCCAAGATCTTCTGCACGTATTCCTTCCTCGGGTTGGACGTCGTGTGGGCGACGGTCTACCAACCTTTCTTCTCCTTGGCTGACCTCTCTTTCTCTCCTTACGTGAATCACGAATTTAGAGAAAACTTCTTATCTCTGATAATGATATGACGGCCAGAGAATAGAGGATATATATATAAGGCTACGGCAGGGACCATGAGGAGAAATTAGGGTTAGGTCTCCTAACGAATCTGAGTATCCCTTGTTCAGTCCGAACACACAACCCAGGCCCATCAACAATAGCTCGGTCCACTAAAGAGCTATTGTTGCACTACCTTCCTAATCCCAAATTATATTTATGGGCTCCTTTTATTATATGCTCGTTCAGCTCCCCATGTTAAGATATCGAATGTCCGTCGATCAAATTAAGTTACTGACAACTATATTGATCAACATCTTTTATCCTTAAGTAGTACCACTAAACTTTATTTGTCATGTCGGATGTAATCCACCTGCAGGGTTTACATGACAATCTTTATGAGCTCCTTAAGGGGACATCATCAACCTGACGTATCGGGACATGGAGTCCTTTTACAATCAACAGCCCATCATACATACAATGCTATTACCCAATTTATAGAGGTTGTTGATCCATAATGAATCTCACTCTTTTATGAGTCAAAGTAATGCACACTGCATATACATGTTTGTTATTATATCTGGATTAAGAGCTTAAGCATCCATAATAACAGAGGTGTTTGTTCTCTTTTGTAGTCAGTACAAAGAGAACAACCTCAAGTGGCCCTGTTCAATACACACAAAGTGTACTAGTGTAAACCTATAGTCAAGATAGACTAATACCAGATTACACTACAACCTTTCCAATGGATTGTCCAAGTCCGTCTAGGTTGTGAACTATTTATATATTCCATAGGGAACTGATAATATGATCTTCTGTGTGTCTCCTCACACCATATTATCAACCTTATAGAATAACAGATACTTGCATTAATATTATAATAAACACAATATGCAAACATATGCCTATATGATTCTCATTCAAAAAAGTAAGGAAATAAAGTTAATACAAAAGTGATGCTTTCAGTATATAACCCTAACAATTACTATCTAGGTAGCACTTCATGCACCCCATATTATAACACATGGTTGCTACAACAAACAGTTTTGCTTTGAATTTCATAGTGGACCATAGAGGACAGTGTACTCAGGAATCAGAACAGAAACAGGTTCAGGAAGCAACAGGTACAAAAATCATCCGATTCATGTAGTAACAGGTTCATGAAGCAACAGGTACACGATCAACTGGTCCGTACAGCAACAGGTAACAAGTATATGAACCAACAGGTCCGTGCAGCAACAGGTAACAGGTACATGCACCAACAGGTCCATACAGCAACAAGTAACAGGTGCATGAACCAACAGTTCCATGCAGCAACAGGTTCATGTATCAACATGAATCAAAATGGGAAACATGGGCCCCCTTCCGAGTACACGTTTCTGAACTATCCACTATTCGATCATTCCCTTAAACTCCGACTTGGTTATTTATTATTATTATCGAACAAGCATGTATGTGTCACAGAAAAAAAGCAAAGATAATAGCGTATAGACATGTATCAGGTTCAGGGTGCATGGTAAACAAGTACAGATACAAGAAAACACATAACAGAGTAAAACAACTAGTTTTCTAATTCAGGATAGCAAGACAGTGTTGTACTAAAACAGTGATTCCCGCTACTTCAAACATCCAAATTTGGATCCGTCAGAGAATCTGGAAAATAGACTTCCAACCGAATCCAGTAAGTATATATAAGTCATAGAGTGTTTCACAAAATCATAACTCAAAACTGAATCTAAACCAAGAAATGCATTTAGCTAGGAATCAGTAAATTATATTCACAATCAAGAAAACATCATCAAAACACCTCAAATAAATCCCGGAAAAATCCTAGGTTATTCCACTATATGTCTAGTATCAGAATATAAAGTTTCGTAATTTTCCAGTTAGATAGATTAGTTTAGCCAACAAAAATCAGAAAACATAAAGAAACGACAGTTTGGCAAATCTGTAATTCCCAATACTGCTGTACGAAAACTGTAATATCTCGCGAACCGTGAAACGAAATCCAAATCCGCCAAAAGAAAGAAGAAAATAGACAAAATAAGCTAACTTTCATATTTCATAAATAATATTCATACAGGAAAAGGAATCAGAGTGAAAATACAAATCTTTACAAAACAGCGAGCAAAATCCAGCAAGTATGGTTTTTGTAAACAAGCATGAAACGGTATATAAAACTCATCGATAAAATCCACCAAAATTCTGGGTAATCTCAAAATAGATAAAAAAATACCGATTAAAGTTTTATACCAAAATAATATGTGTAGAACAAATATCCAAATAATTTAGTCATCAAAATCATCGAGAAACGAAATTTGGAAAATAACTACACCTCTATAGTAAAACAGTCATATCTCACACATACTAAACCGAAATCGAGTAAGGTGAGAGGGGTTGAAAAGAAGACGAATTTCTCTACAAATCATGTTTTATACTGAAATTAAGATTCTGACCTTAATATGGTCTAAATTACTGATCAAGACAGATTATCGGCAAAATACAGAATTTTCTCAAAAACCAAAATCAAGATAATTCAAACGAAACTTGATCCAAATACAACCAAACATGAAGTCGAGTCTACCAAGTGTCCAAACAACATGAAATTGGGTAATTAACATCTCCAAAACAAGTCTAACATATGGATCTCAACAAATAGTCAAATTCTCACAAGTAGTTCACATACATGATCAAGTTAAGAACGGACGAAACCTAAGTTAATTTATGTCAATATTTTGTCGTGAGGCAACTATGGTCGAAGCACTATAGAGACAATATTAACAAGGGGTTTCACACACAATTGTCTCTAGAACCCAACTACATTACAAGCAGTATTTTTGATTTGCATCATACAAAAGAATTTGAGTACAAGTTACTTGCCTGGGACACGACGAAAATGACTCCAAGCAAGAATAGCAGGAAATGGATTTTCGGGCACGAACACAAACATAACGAACAGATCATGAACACACGATCACGAATCTGGGTGAGACGATCACGATCATAATCAGACGGCTGAGATCAAAGATCAAGATCAAGATGATCGAACAATGTTTGGGCGGATGGCATGAATGAGATAAAGATCAAGATCAAGATCAACAAGATCGGACGGTCCTAGATCAAGGTGATGATGAAGTTGATAGTGATTGCGATCAAATGGCCAAGATCACCCCGATGGTAACAATCAAGATGATGTTGATCAAAGTAGATCGACGGCCAGGAATCAATCAATCAAGATCAAGATTAAGGGATCATGATCACAATCAAACGGACGGCCCACAACAAAGATGATGATGATGATGATGAGATCTGACGGCCAATAATCCACTTGATCAAAATTGACCAAACTCCAACCATACAAGCAGGAACAGTCGGGGGGTGGTGTGTGCACTGCGGTGGAGTGACGGTGGCCAGGGAGGCAGCAAAACGGCAGCGAGCGACAGCGACAGGAGGTTGCTGCTGCTGTTGCTCTAACGGCGGATGGCGGGGAGGTGTGCATGGCGACGGCAGGGAGACAGGCCAGGGGGCTGTTGTCGGAAGGGAAGGAGATAGGGAGGCAGGGGAGTGCATCGGAGGATGAGGGCACTGCGGGGCTGATCGCGATAGGGAGTCGCACAGGCTACTGTGGCTGTTGCTGGCGAAGGGCGGCACCGAAGGAGAAGGGCACGGGGTGGCAGCGCTGGAGTCACGACCAGCTTCGGGAGGTGCAGCAGCGACTGCGGAATAGGAGGAGGGAAGCATAAGAGGTGCGACTAGTGGCACGTTGCTGCTGGCTGTTGACTGGTGGAGTCGCAGGATGGCACGACGGTGGCGCGAGCAGGTGGAGGCACTGCAGGGTGCTGCCGAGGTGGGGGTGTGACCTGGCTGGCGGAGGAACACAGGGTGCAGTGGAGTAGGGCGAGGAGCAAGGGGTTCGGGAGCACGAGTTCTGGCTGAGAGGGCGAGCACAGGAGAGGGGGATGCACAGGTGGTTGGTGGCGCCGAGGGTTCAAGATGACAGGGTTGAAGGGAGAGAGTGGGAGAGACGGGGTGCCAGGGAATGATGGGTTGAAGATGGTTGAGTTTTATGGGTTTATATATAAGGGTGGGTGTATTAGGGTTAGGGGGTAGTGAAGATGACGGCAGAACAGGGTAGGGGTAAACCTGGATTTGGGTAAGGTTATTAAACGGGTCTGGGGGTGGTTATTTAGGGAATAAAATGGGTTATTGGTTATGTGGGTAATTGGGTGGTTAATGGGTATCCAATAAGGAATAGGGTGGGGAATTAAAATCCAATAGGGTTAAATAGGGTTTTAATAGAATATAAGGTAAAATAAAATAACTAAATAATAAAAATATACAATTAGGACTTTAAAAAATATTAAGAATAATAATAAAAACAATAACAATAACAATTTTAAAAATAACAGTAATAATAACAATAATAGAAATCAAGGTAATAATATAAATAATAAGATTTGTATAAAAATCATAGAAATAGTTACAAATACAATTATTAATCGAAAGTGGATTTTAATAGAAAATCCAAAAATACATTTTGATAAAATATTTTGAAAACCGAAAAAAATAATTTGCAAAAATTTGAAATACAGAAAGTAATCAAAAAAATACAATTTTGGAAAAACAGGGGTTACACTAGGTGTTATAATTTATTCATGTCTTGAACTTAAGGATTAGGCACTAAGTGAAGATGTAGTAAACTTGGGCAAACGTGAGTGGATGGCCTCCATAGAGTCGCGCGATGGATCTCCGGGACTATAGACCCAGTCAGGCGGTGGATTCCGGGACTGTGGTTGCTTCTGATAGGGGCGAGCTTTAATTTAAATCCAGGAATATGATTAGTCGGGCAGATAGTATGTCGTACTCCAGTGTATATACGTGTACCGGGGCTAGAGCGACACTGAAGGGATGTTCACACGACGAGGATTCTGTATGGTCGGGCGGTGGATTCCGGGACTGGGATCTGTACTCGTGGAATGTCTAAACTTTGTTTTATTACCGGGTAGTTATCATGGCGAAGGATTAAACCATTTATTGTGGAGTACGTAGGTTCTTGCCCTCGGACCTATGTAGTATGGGATGCATAGAATCCGAACAAGTATGCATTAGTGTCATCTTAGCGTAAAACATCTGCATTAGGCATTAAGGTATCACATACACTTACATGTTTAAAGTAATCACTTTACGAAATATGGAAACATAATCACTTTAGCCTTTTAATTATACGGGATCTCGTCCCCAAAAATCTAAAATTCTTTTATGTAACACCTCGGATTTTAAAATACCGAAAATATTCACTTTTATATTTTGTAGGGGTGAGAATTACTTTAAGTGATATCTTATTTTATTTATTTTTAATATCGATACTGGTATTGAATATTTGTGGTAGATTGGTATTATTGTTATATTAGAGTTAAGAGTTGAGATTTTGTGTGAGGTAATATAGTTTATTTTATTTTATCATTATGGGGGATTATTATAAGATAATTTTAATTTGTTTTGTATTGTTTGTATGATTATAGAAAAGAGTTGGGGTTTAATTATAATATTTTGGATTTTGGGGGGGGGGGGCTTATATGTAATTATACCATATTATTATTATTATTATTATTATTATTATATTTATTACAAAAATAACCCTTTCCCCATTATTTCCTTTTTTCTTTTCCTTCCCATTTCCTTCTTTCCTTCTTTCTTCTTCCTTCCCGATCCATTCTCCCGATCAAAAACCCCCACCTCCGGCTCTTTCTCTCTCCGCCCCATTCCACCCAAATACTCCATAACTTTTCAATTATTTTGGGGGGATGGCTAATTGAAGGGTCCTCTACACCGTGGTAGCATTGATTTGGAGAAATAACTCCGAAAAGGTATATCCCTTTTTATTTTATTGTATAAAATTAAGTGTGGTGAGTTTTATTGAGTAGGATTATTATGGTAGAGAGATTTAGAGATGTTGGAAGTGGTAGATTTGAGGAATTAGTAGATTATTAGGGAAATTGTAAGTTTTTGATAAATGATGGTTTTGGGTTTGTAAAATAGAGTTATATATATGAGAATTATCTCTTGTATGGTAGTAAAAAAATTGTAGTGAGCCATTAGAATAAAATGGGAAGTGGTGATTTTGGCATAAACTCGAATTATAGGGTTTATGAAATCGGGTAGGAAACTCGATCCTAATAGTGGTAGAAAATGCATATGAGGGTGTAGAATATTATGAAAGTAGTAATATGAATTTAGGGTGATTTTTATAGGCTTAAGCTCAATTAAATTGAGTGAAATAGACTATAGGTGAAAAGTGCACGCCGGGTGTTCGATGAAATGCCCGAGCGAGATTTAGGTGAGGATTTGATGGGTTCGGAGGTGTAGTTGAGTCTCATTATTATTATTAACCCTAATATGTGAGATTAGGAAAAAGAGGATTAAAGAAATTAGAAATATGAATTTTTCTTATTAAAAAGCCTTCGATCAATAAGGGAATGTTTGTATTGGGATCCGAATTTGAAATCCGTCGATGTAGCTCGGTTACTTAGGTCATTTGTAATGAGTGGGTGAAGATGGATTTGAGTTTGGAGGTTCGTAGGTCGAGTTTTGAGTTTTAAGCTAATCGGTCCTATAATTTCCTATTTAGGTGGAAAAAGTCGAACTTCGACTAGCTACAGGACGGACGTGGGACATCGTTTGCTCGATCCGTCAGGTTAGTATGTTGTATTTATGAATATTTTATGTCGTGGCCAAATTTTGTGACTTTTTGATGTATTTCGTAGAAGTTAGGCTAAAAACTGATTTTGAAGGAAAATACAGATTTTTAAGGGCCCGAAACTGAGTTTTTGTGATATTTGAGGAAATTAACTATTTTAAGTATACAAAACCTATATTATGGGTTAATGTGACGTGTTGAAGTATAAAAATTAAATATATTAAACGGTTTATGCATATAATTACCCCGTGCATGTTTTGTGCATGTTTTTGGGTGAATAAGCCGATATAGGTGATTTGGTATATGTGGAGCCTTGTGTATGGGCTAGCATGCTATAGATGGATGCTATAAGATGTAATTAGACGAAATTAGTAATTGTGGTCATGTTTTGGAGACCCGCATATATATGTGCATGTTTTATATTTATTTTGGGGCATATAGACCCTTATAGGTGATTTTACTCACATAGAGCATTGGGTATGAGTTAGTATGCTATGATTGGTTGTTATGGAGTTTAATTAGATGAAATAAGCGATTACGGCCCTATCTTTTGGAAACCCGCAATTGTGAGGTATGTTGTGATATATAGGTAGATGATTATGGTTTGTGATGCAATTATTGATGAAATTAGTAAGTGGGTATATGTTTACAGTCTAATTATGTTCTAATGAATTAATGAGCAATAGTATGGTATTATAATGGGATGAATTATCTATTTTGATACTCTTACGAGATGGAATAACATAATATAGTTCTTTTATTAATATTATAACTTGGCGTATGCCTATATCTGATACAATGAGGTAATGAATAATATGGTATTCTTAATGTGGGGTGTTATGACAAAATAAATATCATGGTGCATTTATATTATGCAATAATATGATATGATGATTTTAATTGTGGAATGACAGGTTGTAGGCATAATGTGGTATAATGATACGATGATTAATATCGTGAGCATCGGGTATGCATCCAATGGTAAGATTAAAGATAAGATGGTAAGTGCTAATAAAATGTGTTACTAATTCACGTGGTTAAAAGCTAAGACATGACTCGTTGTAAATCAAAAGTGAAATGCTTGTGTTGATAAAGTAAACTGAAAAGATGAAATAATTAATGCTAATAACAGATAGCTTTGTTGACCAGTACCTACAGCAATCCTGGGGTTTGGGCTAGACCTCCTAATACCCAAGGACCGGCTTGGGGTGCGGTGTTTTTCCTTCTGGCTTCGGCTGGGAGGAAGTTCCCAGTTTATTTAGGGTGCGGAGTTTTATAGCCCAAGCTTCGGCTTGAGGCCCGGTTTCCCTCGATGACAGCTATCGCGAGGAAGTACCCAGTTTACCTGGGGTGCGGTGTTTTTCCCTTCTGGCTATCAGCTGGGAGGAAGTACCCAGTTTACCTGGGGTGCGGTGTTTTTCCCTCGATGATAGACGTCGCGAGGAAGTACCCAGTTTACATGGGGTGCGGTGTTTTTCTCTCGATGACAGACATCGCGAGGAAGTACCCAGTTTATCTGGGGTGCGGTGTTCCCTCGCTGGCATAGGCTGGGAGGAAGACGTAGCCTCGGACGAGTAAGACTCTGTGTGAGCATCGGTCCACGTGTTTTACTGGGCTGTCGGCTTTCAGTATATTGGGATACTGTGGCTCACTGGTCGACAAACTAATAAAATAACTAAGTGTAAATAAATGTAAGAGTAAAGAAAGTGAATTGTGATAGTAAAGAAAAGGAAAAGGAATTGTGAATGTGAAAGAAAGTGGTTGTGAATGAAATGAATATGAAGAGATACGAGTTATAAGTTGTGTATGAAAAGAAATGATAATTTCAGTATGTGGTTAATTTAAAATGAAAAAATAAAAGAGACATGTATTACTATGAACAGTATGAAGTAATTATATTATGTCAATGATTATTAAAGTAAAGTACAGTATGATATGAGTTGTTACACCTTGAAATTGTGTCAAGGAACTACCTGCCCTGCAATTTCTATGGAAATGGTGAGAACTACCTGCCTTGGCATAATTCGTAGGGTGAGTTGGCATGATAGTGGTAATGATTAATGGAAATGAAGAATTAAGTAAAGTGAAGATAAAAAGTAATTGAAGTGAATTAATAACCAAGCTATCGGCTTGAGATGTGATGTGATATTACCCAGACTATGTGTTTAGGGTGCGGTGATTATTACCCAAGCTATCGGCTTTGGGGTGTGATACATTATTGCCCAAACTATGTTTGGGATGTGGAGTATAAATTGTTGAGAATGGAAATGATATTAATGGTGACTTGAGATATAAGTGAAAATGATGATGAGATATATTACTTATAAGAATGAGAATTACTAAAGTGGTATAATGAGATGAGAATGAGCTATAAAACCTGTTTTAGATGCAATGAGTATAAGCGTTCTAATTATTGGTATGTTAATGATGTGATGAAATGTGAAAGCATTGTAATGAGCAATAAGATGTTATATTTGTGTCATAAGACATGAATGAATGTGGTATTATGAGAATGGAAGCATATATGTAAGAAGTGATACTTGATATAACATCATGAAATAAATACTCGTATTATGAGATTGGTTATGAAAATGGGTATTAAAGAGAGTATGTTGTCTTATGAGTTTGTATTCATATAAACGGTTATTAATGAAAGGAGTAATAACATTATGTAGTTATATTCATCTAATTCTAGGAAGAATGAATATGTGGGTTAGAAAATTTAAATTGAAAAGGAATGGATTGTATGTGAATTCGTATTATGCGAATGTAAAATAAGGATATATATATACATGAGGTGGATGTGAAGCATATAGTGAAATGTGTGTAGTTATGGGTAATTACATCGTTGGATGCAGATTCGAAGAGTAAATTGATATAAAATCGTATCGATGATGTTTTTATGTTCAGATTTCAGGGTGTATCTTCTTAACTTGATGTTTGTAAGTTTAAATTATTTTCTTTATACAATTTAATTTATTTATTAGATTAATGATTATACTCACACCAGAAATGGCTAACCCCTGATGTTTTCTGGGGGTTAGGGGGGTCCCTCCCAGAGAGTGGACAACCCTAACTCTCCTGCAGGTTGCTAGCAGCATGGCGAGGTAGTTCTAGAGTTAGGAATTATATTTCGTTGAGATGATAGATTATTTATGTATTTAATATATGTAGAAAGGTGAATAATTGATGTATTATTTTGTATTATGGTAACAGTATAGGTGTACAGTGCTGTGATGAGGTAAGAAAGCCCGTACCCACCTTGTTGTGGAGTATTGGGTTCTGTGGTTGACTTTTAAAAAGGTTTTCCTAAATCTTTACAAAAATCTTATACGTTTTCAAAGGAATTTATGGTTTTTATTTAATATTTGATATTCTGTTATGAATTTGGCCCCCAGAGCATGATATTTATATTGCCTGTGTGATTCTGCTTATTTTGGCCTGGGGAGCCCGTGATTATATTGCCTGTGTTGTTGTTGGATCCTGTAGGCGAGGCAACAAACACTAGAGGGGGGGTGAATAGTGTTAATTAAAATAAACTGCGGAATAAATAATTTTTTCTTCGGTGCAGTCGACTTAGTTGTGAACCAGTCGACTGATATGACCAAATAAAATCAAATATAAACAACTCTGTGCAGTCGACTTAAGGTTGAGACAGGCGACTAAAGACACAGTGAATATACAACTTATACGAGACTGACCAGTCGACTAGTAATGCAAGGAGTCGACTGTCCAGACAAGTTTCACAGAACTTAAGTAAACAAAAAGTAAATGCAAGATCAAGACAAGCAATCACAGAGTACACATGATATATCCTGGTTCGGTCCTTCCGACCTACATCCAGTCCCCAAGCAACCCACTTGAGATTTCCACTATTCTTGAAAAACAAGTTTACAAGAATACCCTACGGCGTTAAGACAACAACCATGTCTAACCCGTAGTCCTTTCTTTCAACCAGAGAAAGCAGACCCACTCTACTACCAAGAGTGAAACGACCGGCTCTACACCCTAGAGTCTAACTCTCCAACCGAGAGCAAAAAGAAACAATAAAAATCTTACAGTCAACCTATAGCCTTGTTGGTGTTATGTGTTGTAGAACGTGGCTAAAAAATAGGTCGACTTCTAAACCCAGTCCAGAACGAAATCGTTGTTATACTGGACTGAGTGTAGAGAACCAGAGATTTAAAACTTGAGAGCTTTTTCACTTTTTCTCTTAGAAATGCTCAAGAATGCTTGGAGATCTTAAAAAAGTGTTGTTAGATCTTTTCAGTGAGTTCTGAACTCTATTTATAGAGTTAGAACTCCTGGATGTTAGGAGACAGTTATTCCAACTGTCAACCAACGGATCTTAAAGCTTTTGATTTTGAAAATTCGATTTTGAAAACAGAAAACAGGTCAAAAGCACTCGAACAGTCGACTGGGTTGCCATAATGAGTCGACTGGTCAGAGTGTGAATAAATTTAAACAGTTTTGTACTGACAGTCGACTGCCAGAGGCATCAGTCGACTGGTACTCAACATTTAAATTATTTCAAACTGTTTTGACTCTTTTTGACGTTTTTGAAAAACACACATTATAAGATAGTGAGTGTATGTGTGTGTGACAAGGCTTTACAACATACTAAGACTCAACAAAAGTAAAATTACATTGTTTACAAGACATGACAAATTATTGACACATTTGAGCTTGAGGTCTTGAGTCTTGAGTCTTGAGTCTTGAATGAAGCTTTGACCATTGTCTTTAGCTGGAGCTTTTGTGCTTGTTCAATTGTTCAGCTGTATAGTAGTAAGTCCTTTGTGTATAGTACCTGTAAGTTTAGCATAGGTACATGTGCAGTGTGTTGTGATCATCAAAATCAAGAATCAACATTCTCCCCCTTTTTGATGATGACAACACAATAGCTGATAATAACAAAAAATAATACAAGCATGATAATGATATGCTCCCCCTATTAAAAACACAACATGCATACACGATATGCATACATAGAGACTTATCATAAAATAGATGTAGCAGTCGACTTATAAAATGAGGCAGTCGGCTGAACAAATAAAGAATACACAGGACATGTGAAATACAAATACAGATAGATCAGTCGACTTATGAGGATATCAGTCAACTTATCAGAGATAAAATTACACACAGAAATATAAACAAACACAGAAAAAACACATGCAAACAGAGTAAATAAATAAGAGAGATATTTCTCCCCCTTTGTCATCAACAAAAACACAAAATAACCAGTCTTTTGCATAAAAGAAAATGTCTCATACATAAGCTAATAAGTTCATCAATACATAGAAAATAACATAAAATAAAAATTACATAATAACGAAAAATAATCTTCAATCGTCCTCTTCTGAGTCTTCATCACCAGCATGAGAAGGAGGGGGAAATTGAGAAGTGAAGAGATTGGTTAGGTGATCAATTTTGGAGTCAATGGAGTGAAGCTGAGAATCAACAGTCTCTGAATGTTTCATAAGGTAATTGACACATTCATAAAGAGTTGATGGATCTTCATATCTAGCTGGAGGACGAGAAGAACTAGAGGAGGCTGAAGGTCTAGCACTAGAAGCCAAAGGAACTTATGAAGGAGGAGGAGACCTAGGGGTTGTTCTAGGAGCAGGATCACGAAGCTTCATACGTGCTAAACTAGCACGATCGAAGCATTCATATTGCTTAACGACATTGGTCTCGGAGTCGAGATCAATATCATAAGCTTCAAAGACCCTGGTAAGGAGACCTCCAAAGGGTAGGAAATGAATATGATGTTGTTGAAGTTTAGAGAAAATGACACGACCCCAATTAATAGCTATTTTACCAAAAATGGCATAAACAGCTTGTTGCAATTCCATCGAATACTGATCATAACTTCCTCTTTTGGGAAGAATGTTATAAGCGAGTATTCTAGCAACTAATTTTGCAACAGGTGTTATGTTTTTACTAGTCATTGGGGGTCCTTGATTTGGCAAAAATATTCTAGATAAAATAGAGAAATCATCAAGGATAATGTCACCGAGATCAAGTCCCTCGTCATCAATACCCATTACTTGATTGATTCTCTAAGGTATGAGAGTCATCTTGGTATTTTTGACTAAAGAACGAATCACAATATCTCCTTCTCTCAATTGAACAACTCTCATGTTCGTATAGAAAAGATAGATTAGTTGTGGGTAATAGTCGGGTTGATTAGCTAAAGAGAGATAATCATAGAGACTACAATTTTGGAATAGGGGAACAAGATTAAACCTATCCAAATCACCAAAATTGACAAACCGACCCGAGAAAATAATAATGCTACACATTAAGTGCCAACGTTCTAAAAGATCAGGACTCAACAAATATTGAGAATAATCTTGAGATGAGCTAGCATCATGAGACCTCTTAGAACGCTTAGGAGCCATAACAAAAGAGTATAGGAAGGATTTTACCAAAGAAAAAGAGAAAGAGCAGCAAGGAGTCGAGCAGCAGCAGCAGATGGAGTCGACTTCTTCTTCTCTGATTAGGGTTTCGAAAATTTGGGGGAAAACGGGAAGAACGGTAAAAGGTGAAGAAGGGGGCTGTAAAAGGGGTTTTTAACTGGAGATTGATGGCTGAGATTAAAAGAGTAGAGATCGACGGCTGATATGAGTAGTCACGGGTGAAAAGAGATGAGATTTTTATCTCAAAAACAGTGATGAGTCGTCGCTGAAGACTATTGAACTCGCGACAGTCGACTGGTAGGATATAGCAGTCGACTTAGTCGAGAAGAGACTAAATTTTTTATATCTGCTGATCAGTCGACTGGAATAAGGATCAGGCGACTGGTCAGAGAACAAAATAGGTATATGTTAAAATACAGTACAGTCGACTTACTCAAAAACATAGTCGACTTAACAGATACACTTTTCAACAAATGTCAATAAAATTACATATTCCTAGTTCTCTTCTTAAGTTAATAAAAGTATCTTCTTTAAGGGGTTTGGTAAAGATGTCCGCTACTTTTTTATCAGTAGAAATAAAGTCTAAAGATATATCTCCTTTTAAAACATGATCATGTAGAAAATGATGTCGAATATCAATATGTTTTGTACGTGAATGTTGAATCGGATTTTTAGATAGATTAATTGCACTGGTATTATCACACATAATTGAAGGTTTTTCAAATAAAATACCATAATCTAATAAAGTCTGTTTCATCCACAAGATTTGTGCACATGCCAAACTTGCAGCGATATACTCAGCTTCTGTAGTTGATAGGGATATGGAATTTTGCTTTTTACTGCACCAAGAGACTAGTGAATGTCCCAAAAAGTGACATGTCCCACTCGTACTCTTGCGATCAGTTTTACTACCAGCAAAATCAACATCGCTATATGACAAAAGTTGAAAATTATCGGTGCGTGGATAAAATAAACCATATTCAGATGTGCCTTTAATGTATCTTAAAATTCGTTTCACAGCTTTTAAATGAGACTCTTTAGGACTAGACTGATATCTAGCACATAAACATACGCTGAACATAATATCTGGTCTACTTGCGGTAATATATAAGAGTGAACCAATCATACCTCGATAGAGTTTTTGATCAACACTCTTTGTCAAGGGTAGTAGTAGTAGCCATAGGTGTGGATTTACTACTAGTACTATCCATGTTAAAATGTTTGAGTAATTCCTTTGCATATTTTCCTTGGTTAATAAATATGCCATTTGAGGACTGTTTAATTTGAAGTCCAAGGAAATAATTGAGTTCACCCATATGACTCATCTCAAACTCGTTTTTCATGGTATTAGCAAACTCTTGACATAGATTATTATTAGTAGAACCAAAAATTATATCATCAACATATATTTGTATGATTAAGATATCATTCTTAACTCTCTTAATAAACAATGTAGTGTCTACTTTACCTATTTCAAATCCTGTTTCTAAAAGAAAAGTTTTCAGACGATCATACCAAGCACGAGGTGCTTGTTTAAGACCGTATAAAGCCTTGTTCAATTTATAAACATGATCTGGAAATTGTTCATGTTCAAAACCTGGTGGTTGTTTAACATAAACATTTTCTTTAATAAACCCATTAAGGAAAGCACTTTTAACATCCATTTGATAGAGTATAAAATTCATGAAACAAGCAAAAGATAATAAAATACGAATTGATTCTAGTCTAGCAACAGGAGCATATGTTTCATCAAAATCTATACCTTCTTCTTGATTATACCCTTGAG
Organism: Hemerocallis citrina; assembly: GCA_017893485.1. Lineage (NCBI taxonomy): Eukaryota > Viridiplantae > Streptophyta > Magnoliopsida > Asparagales > Asphodelaceae > Hemerocallis > Hemerocallis citrina. Next base: position 72,670,010 of record CM030360.1, read on the forward strand.
CAACTAATCTAGCTTTGTTCCTTACAACTTGTCCTGATTCATCTAACTTATTTATGAATACCCATTTGGTACCAATAATAGTCTGATCAGGAGGTCATGGAACTAAATCCCATACATCATTCCTTATAAATTGGTTTAATTCATCTTGCATGGCATTCATCCAAAATTCATTCTCACAAGCTTCTTGTATATTTTTCGGTTCAAAATCCGACAAGAATGCTGTATGAGAAATCATATTAATATGTGAACGTGTCTGAATACCATGGGAGATGTCACCAATTATTAAGTCATGAGGATGATCTTTAACTTCAACAAAAGATTTTGGTAAAGTTGAAGATATCATAATAGGATCAGTCGACTTGACAGGTTCTTCAGTCGACTGCTTTACTTCAGTCGACTGGAAGTCCTTATCAGTCGACTTATCAGCCAGACTAGTTTGTTCTAAAGATTTAATCACATTATTTAAAGGTGATGAATCAGTTTCATCATCTTTATTTAAATTTGATGAAGGCAGAGATTCATCGAATGTAACATGCATTGACTCTTCAATAGTCATTGTAGACTTATTGAAAATTCTATATGCTTTACTCCTATTTGAGTATCCTAAAAAGATACCCTCATTAGATTTTGGATCAAATTTGTCTAAATTATCTTTTGTGTTTAGAATAAAACACTTACAACCAAATGTCTTAAAGTAAGAGACTTTAAGAATTTTGTTAAAAAACAACTCATAACAAGTCTTCTTTAGCTTAGGTCTTATAAGAATTCTATTTAAAACATAACAAGCTGTAGCAACAGCTTCAGCCCAAAAGTGCTTTGGTAAATTGCTTTCAACAAGCATGGTACGTGCGCATTCTTGCAAAGTCCTATTCTTCCTTTCAACCACTCCATTTTGTGGTGAAGCTCTAGGAAATGCAAATGAATGTGTTATACCATTCTTGTTGCAATATTCTGTAAATGTTTCATTCTCAAATTCTCCACCATGATCACTTCTAATAGTGATTATGGTTAGAGATCTTTGATTTCGAATACGTTTACAAAAATTTGCAAATTCATCAAAAGCATCATTTTTATGTTTTAAAAAGAATGTCCAAGTGAATCTTGAAAAATCATCTACTAAAACAAATACATATCTACTTTTATTTAAAGAAGCAACTCTAGTAGGGCCAAATAAATCCATATGAATTAATTCGAGCGGCCTACTAGTAGAAATTACTTCTTTTGTTTTAAAAGTGGATTTGATTTGTTTTCCTAGTTGACATGCACCACATAACTTATCCTTTTTAAAGAATTGTTTTGGTAGTCCTTTAACTAGGTTATATTTAGATAATTTTGAGAGATTCTTCATATTCACATGTCCAAATCTTCTATGCCATAGCCAAGATTCATTGTTAGAGGCTATTAAACAAAAATCATTTGAAAACTCAATTGTATTCAAACACAATTCATAAATATTATTTTTACGAAAACCTTGAAAAATAATATTTTGCACAGTAGAGTTATAAATCAAACATGTATCTTTTTCAAATACTATTTTATACCCTTTATCACATAATTGACTAATACTTAACAAATTATGCTTTAATCCACTAACTAACAGAACATTTTCTATCGTAGGGTTAGAATTTTTACCAACCATGCTGATTCCTATAACTTTGCCTTTGTTGTTATCACCAAAGGTAACTGTTCCTCCATCGATGCTTTGAATGGTGGATAATAGACTGGCATGTCTGGTCATATGTTTTGAACACCCGCTGTCAAGTATCCAGCGATCTTTCTTGGGTACCTATAAAATATTCAAGGTAAATATGGTACCCTTTTTATTGGGTCCAAAGCATATTAGTTTGGGGGAAACCAAATCCATAAAGAGTTTGATTTACCTCCATGAGCAGGAATATAGTTAATAGAATTACACACATTTAATACAAATGAATTAATATACGCAATTCTATCATTTTGATTTAAGCTGACTGGAACCCATACAAACTTGTTCTGTCCAGTCGACTTGACAGTGTCCTTCAGTCGACTTCTAGTGTGAGTCAGTCGACTGGATGATACACTAGGTCGACTTATATGAGATTTTGATCTTGTTGAATAAGATTCAATTTCTCTAGACAGACGACTGATAGATGGGTTCAGTCGACTTAACCGAACGTCAGACTTGCTTTTATCACTAAAATTTACTACCTTAGGCTTTTCAAAAAATTCATATAATTTGTGTGTAACACTAGAAATAGATGCTGATTTGTTTCTACTAGTGTTTTTAGAAGAAGATTCTTTTATAGAAGAATTTTTGAAACCAAGACCGTATTTTTGACTAGATTTTACTTGATGATGAAGGATATCATTTAAATTCTCTTTGCCTTTGTTAAACTTAGATACGTTCTTTGATATCTCTTCATAATTCTTTTTGAGAGATTCAAGATCAGTATCTAAACTTGCAATGCGAGAATTTAAAGATTTTACTTCCTTATCAAGGTTAAGATTTTCTTGAGAAAGTGTTTGATTAACTTTCTCTAGATTCTTAACTCTAATCTTTTCCTTTTTTAACTTTTGAAATATTTCATTAAAGGCATCAAGTAAATCTTCTGAGTCGAAGTCATTACTTACATGATCTTGTGTAGCCATAAAGCACATATTTGCCACTTCATTGTTTTCATCCGTTTCTTCTTCGGAAGACGAATCACTATCATCCCATGTTGCTTGATAGGCCTTCTTGTTCTTGGCAAACTTATTCTTTGAGTATTTGTCCTTCTTGAAGTTGGATGGTTTTCCCTTGTTCTTTGCATTTTCTAGGGGACAGGTCCTTCTTTATGTGACCTGTTTTATTGCACCTGAAACAAGTAGGAGGGTCATTAGAATCTCTATTTTTGGAATTAAACTTACCTTTCTTTAAGAATTTTTTGAATCTTCGAGTGAACATTGCTATCTCCTCTTCATCTTCTTCCTCATCTTCCGAGTCTGTCATGGCTTTAAAAGCCAATGATTTCTTCTTTGCTTGGTGTGATTCTGCATCCTTCTTTCGATCTTCAAGTTGAACCTCGTATGCCATGAGATTTCCCACAAGATTCTCAAGAGAAAGTTGTGACAAATCATTTGCTTCTTCTATTGCCGTGGTCTTCTTTTCCCATTCTGGAGTGAGTGCACGAAGGACTTTTCTAACCATCTCTGCTTGAGTGTAAGTCTTTCCAAGTGCCACAAGAGAGTTTGTGATATCAGTAAATCTGGTGATCATCTCGGATACAGTTTCATTGTCCTTCATTCGGAACATCTCAAACCTGTGAACAAGAACAGAGATTTTAGATTCTTTCACTTTATTTGTTCCTTCATGTGTTACCTCGAGTGTATGCCAGATTTGATGTGCGGTTGTAGCATTTGATACACGGTTGAACTCTTCCTTTGTGAGTGCACAAAATAATGCATTCATTGCTTTGGCATTATTCATAGTTTGGTTCTTTTGATCATCATTCCATTGTGCATATGGTATAGTAGGGGCAGTGAATTCCGTCTCCGTCATGTGCCATATTTCGTAGTTGATTGATTGGAGGTAGATTCTCATTCTGCACTTCCAATAATTGTAGTTAGTTCCATCGAATAGCGGTGGCCTTTGTGTAGATTGGCTTTCATGGTACTGATTAGCATTTGAAGTAGTTGCCATAGCCTATAACCTTGATCTGATACCAAGTGTTGGATCCTGTAGGCGAGGCAACAAACACTAGAGGGGGGGTGAATAGTGTTAATTAAAATAAACTGCAGAATAAATAATTTTTTCTTCGGTGCAGTCGACTTAGTTGTGAACCAGTCGACTGATATGACCAAATAAAATCAAATATAAACAACTCTGTGCAGTCGACTTATGGTTGAGACAGGCAACTGAAGACACAGTAAATATACAACTTCTACTAGACTGACCAGTCGACTGGTAATGCAAGGAGTCGACTGTCTAGACAAGTTTCACAGAACTTAAGTAAACAAAAAGTAAATGCAAGATCAAGACAAGCAATCACAGAGTACACACGATATATCCTGGTTCGGTCATTCCGACCTACATCCAGTCCCCAAGCAACCCACTTGAGATTTCCACTATTCTTGAAAAACAAGTTTACAAGAATACCCTACGGCGTTATGACAACAACCTTGTCTAACCCGTAGTCCTTTCTCTCAACCAGAGAAAGCAGACCCACTCTACTACCAAGAGTGAAATGACCGACTCTACATCCTAGAGTCTAACTCTCCAACCGAGAGCAAAAAGAAACGATAAAAATCTTACAGTCAACCTATAGCCTTGTTGGTGTTATGTGTTGTAGAACGTGGCTAAAAAATAGGTCGACTTCTATACCCAGTCCAGAACGAAATCGTTGTTATACTGGACTGAGTGTAGAGAACCAGAGATTTAAAACTTGAGAGCTTTTTCACTTTTTCTCTTATAAATGCTCAAGAATGCTTGGAGATCTTAAAAAAGTGTTGTTAGATCTTTTCAGTGAGTTTTGAACTCTATTTATAGAGTTAGAACTCCTGGACATTGGGAGACAGTTATTCCAACTGCCAACCAACGGATCTTAAAGCTTTTGATTTTGAAAAATCGATTTTGAAAACAGAAAACGGTCAAAAGCACTCGAACAGTCGACTGGGTTGCCATAATGAGTCGACTGGTCAGAGTTTGAATAAATTTAAACAGTTTTGTACTGACAGTCGACTGCCAGAGGCATCAGTCAACTGGTACTCAACAGTTAAATTATTTCAAACTGTTTTGACTCTTTTTGATGTTTTTGAAAAACACACATTATAAGATAGTGAGTGTATGTGTGTGTGACAAGGCTTTACAACATACTAAGACTCAACAAAAGTAAAATTACATTGTTTACAAGACATGACAAATTATTGACACATTTGAGCTTGAGGTCTTGAGTCTTGAGTCTTGAATGAAGCTTTGACCATTCTCTTTAGCTGGAGCTTTTGTGCTTGTTCAATTGTTCAGCTGTATAGTAGTAAGTCCTTTGTGTATAGCACCTGTGAGTTTAGCATAGGTACATGTGCTGTGTGTTGTGATCATCAAAATCAAGAATCAACAGTTGTGAGCTACGGAATTTAGAGCAGAATTCCGTAAGCATTTTGTGTTTTGGGGCAGAAATTTCAGGGGAAGACTCTGCCAAAATTTTATTTGGAATATAATAATTTTATTTTATGTTTAAAGTGATAGAAATTGAAAGAATTGAATTTGGAGGCTTAGTTTTCAAAAAAAAAAAAAAAATTGGGTTGTTACAGTTTGGTATCAGAGCTTAGGTTAACTAGGAATTTGTTAATCCTAGTGATCTTGCCATGTGAGTATGGGTTCATTATTGCTTAGTCGGAGATAGAGAGTGTATTTTATGTGGGTGTTTTGTTAAATATAGGTTATATCATGGAAAGGAGCGATCCTCACTAGACTTTTCTGACCTTGAGTCAGCATTACCTTTCATGACCCTGCATATGGGTTGACCTCTGTAGAAATTCCGGTGTGTCCTTGTGTACTATTGGAGTATTTTATTATATCGATTGTTGTGTGCTGTAAGGGGTATTCCCTGGAGATTTTGTGTGAGTCCTATAGGCATATGCCCTAAAGGTGTATATTTTATAGACTGTGGAGTGATGTGTGGTTATGGTTTTGTCCCATATTTAGGGAGACAGATTGATTGTTTGTGAAAGGTTATGCAGGTCATGTGCATAGTTGGGGTATGATGCTAGGAGGATTCGGGTGAGACAGCCCGATGAACCCAGTTTTTGATTGTATGTAATGCCTGGGACGATGAAATTATGCCCGTGGGGTTCAGTGGAAATATCGAAGGCGAAGATTGAGATTGTTGATGGGGTTTGCAAAGCTTCGGATATATTTGAAGAGGTTTTTGGTCCCCCACCTTAGCGAACATTGGAGTTCAAGATCGATTTGATATTTGGTATGACTCCAATTTCTAAATCAGCTTGAGTTATAGCACTTAAGGAATGAGAAAAGATGAAAGAGAATTTGAGATGAAGTTTTAGAAAAGGTTATCGGTTCAAGTGATACGCCGTAGGGCGCTTCTGTAGTATTGTAACAAAGAAGGTAGTTCACCGAGAAGGTGTACTAAGTAAGGTGACTATTAAGCATTCGTTGTTGAAAATAGATAATTTGTTGGATTAGTTGCGGGGGTGCCACTAATCTCCCGGTTAGAGTTGCACACCGAGTACCATCAGATAATCCTTGAAGAGGAAAGTATTCCAGGGATTGCTTTTCGTACTCGGTATGACTTGTATGAGTTCTCAGGGATGCCTTTTGGGCTGGCGAACGTCCCTGCAGTTTTTATGAATTTGACGAATTGGGCCTTTCACCCTTATATTAATAGGGTGTGATTGTAATTGTAGATGATATTTGGTGTACTTTCGCAGTATGGAGGGGCAGAGATGGCTCCTCAGAACTGAGTTGTAGACTCGTTGGGACTAGAAGCGGTATGAAAAGTCTGTAGATTGTCATTTTTAGGGGCGAGAAGTGTAAATTTTGGGACACATTGTGTCTATTGAAAGCGTATTGTGGATCCGAAGAAAATTTCAAAAGGTGAAAAGATGGGAAATAACCCTCAGATGTGTTAGAAATTCAGAGTTTCTTGGGTCTAACTGGCTATTATCGGAGGTTCATTCCTCAATTTTCTATTATTGTTGTACCGATGACTCATTTTATCATAATGAATGAGCCGTTGGTATGACCTGAACAGCGCGGAAAAATATTTTCAAGAGGTAGAGGGAGATTAACGACAGTTCCTGGTTTGAATACCCCGAGAAGGGAGTGCATGTAGTATGGGTTCAGGTGCAGTGTGATGCGTGAGAGCGAGCTTGTGGCTTATATATTGAGGTAGTTGTGGTTATACGGGGTGCGTGAATTACGCAGATTTGAAATTTGTGGCAGGAAGGCATGTATTGAAGGTGTTGAGAAATTGGTTTTTCAGAAAATAGTTTTAGCTTTTTCTGTGATTGTAAGAGTTTGAACACTTGTTCTTGCAGTTGATTTTAGCAGGAGGCAATAAACGTGACTTGAGTACATTAGTAGGTTGGTATGGAAATAATGTACCACCCGGGGAAGAAATAAGGTGATGATGCTATAAATGGAAAGAAGGTTTTGGTCTTAATGACGTCCCAGGAGTGGATGGTATTAAATTCATTAGATCAATCTGATTTTATTTTGGTAGTAGAAGTTGACCCGCCCTTATATATCGGTAGTTTATCGATACAGCAGTCTATCCTACACTTGATCAGTCAAACTTGAATTCTAAATTTCTGCTTGCGACAGAGGATGCATAGTCGAATTCTGGATGGGATAAATGAATGTAATGCAGATTGGTTAGTAGGCAGTAAGGAAAATCCTTGTTATTATCGTAAATTTGGTGATCTTGATGAGGATGGCTTGTGGTAGCGGGTGATGGAGAATGTTCCTTATGCTCAGTATATTGTCTACCTGGTGGCATGAAGATGTATCAAGATTTTAGGAGAATATTTTAATGGACCAGAACGAGGAAAAATATTAATTATCAGGTGAGCATGGATAAGCCTCTTTTGAGGCGTGTAGCTGACAAAAGAAAATGATTATGCAGATTAGCGGCGAAAGCCTCTTGAAGATAGAAATGGGAGATTGGGTATTCTTAAAGGTATCCCTTGTCCATGGAGTACGCCGTTATAGGAACTGGGAAAAAGTTAGACCCGAGGTATGATGGCCCTTCAGAGTTATATAACGAATTGGAACTGTGGTATATTATTTGAAGCTTATCTTGGAGATATCGGGTATTCTTGATGTATTTCTAGTATCTATGTCGAGAAAAGTGTGAAAGATCTATCAAGTGGTGGAGCCGTGGTAGATTAAAGTCCAGCTAGAGTTGACATTGGATGTGATATATCCTATGAAACTAGTGGTTATTGTAAAGCCATAGTGCAGCTAACCCGACGACCAGCTGGGTAGTTGTTAATGGTGCAATGAAAGTTTGATGTTGACAATGTACCTGGAAATCCTAGGTAATGGTGTGGAGGAGGTATCTTGAAATCGTTTGGGGAGTTTTCTTAAACCACATAGCTCGAGGACGAGCTTCTTTTGAGCTTTGTAGAATGTAACACCTCGGATTTTAAAATACCTTATATTTTGTAGGGGTGAGAATTACTCTAAGTGATATCTTATTTTATTTATTTTTAATATCGATACTGGTATTGAATATTTGTGGTAGATTGGTATTATTGTTATATTAGAGTTAAGAGTTGAGATTTTGTGTGAGGTAATATAGTTTATTTTATTTTATCATTATGGGGGATTATTATAAGATAATTTTAATGTGTTTTGTATTGTTTGTATGATTATAGAAAAGAGTTGGGGTTTAATTATAATATTTTGGATTGGGGGGTGGGCTTATATGTAATTATACCATATTATTATTATATTTATTACAAAAATAACCCTTTCCCCATTATTTCCTTTTTTCTTTTCCTTCCCATTTCCTTCTTTCCTTCTTTCTTCTTCCTTCCCGATCCATTCTCCCTATCAAAAACCCCCACCTTCGGCTCTCTCTCTCCGCCCCATTCCACCCAAATACCCATAACTTTTCAATTATTTTGGGGGGATGACTAATTGAAGGGTCCTCTACACCGTGGTAGCATGATTTGGAGAAATAACTCCGGAAAGGTATATCCCTTTTTATTTTATTGTATAAAATTAAGTGTGGTTAGTTTTATTGAGTAGGATTATTATAGTATAGAGATTTAGAGATGTTGGAAGTGGTAGATTTGAGGAATTAGTAGATTATTAGGGAAATTGTAAGTTGTTGATAAATGAGGGTTTTGGGTTTGTAAAATAGAGTTATATATATGAGAATTATCTCTTGTATGGTAGTAAAAAAATTGTAGTGAGCCATTAGAATAAAATGGGGAGTGGTGATTTTGGCATAAACTCAAATTATAGGGTTTATGAAATCGGGTAGGAAACTCGATCCTAATAGTTGTAGAAAATGCATATGAGGGTGGATAATATTATGAAAGTAGTAATATGAATTTAGGATGATTTTTATAGGCTTAAGCTCAATTAAATTGAGTGAAATAATCTATAGGTGAAAAGTGCACGTCGGGTGTTCGATGAAATGCCCGAGCGAGATTTAGGTGAGGATTTGATGGGTTCGGAGGTGTAGTTGAGTCTCATTATTATTATTAACCCTAATATGTGAGATTAGGAAAAAGAGGATTAAAGAAATTAGAAAATATGAATTTTTCTTATTAGAAAGCCTCCGATCAATAAGGGAATATTTGTATTGGGACCCGAATTCGAAATCCGTCGATGTAGCTCGGTTACTTAGGTCATTTGTAACGAGTGGGTGAAGACGGATTCGAGTTTGGAGGTTCGTAGGTCGAGTTTTGAGTTTTAAGCTAATCGGTCCTATAATTTCCTATTTAGCTGGAAAAAGTCGAACTTCGACTAGCTACAGGACGGACGTGGGACATCGTTTGCTCGATCCGTCAGGTGAGTATGTTGTATTTATGAATATTTTATGTCGTGGCCAAATTTTGTGACTTTTTGATGTATTTCGTAGAAGTTAGGCTAAAAACTGATTTTGAAGGAAAATATGGATTTTTAAGGGTCCGAAACTGAGTTTTTGTGATATTTGAGGAAATTAACTATTTAAGGTATAAAAAACCTATATTATGGGTTAATGTTACGTGTTGAAGTATGAAAATTAAATATATTAAACGGTTTATGCATATAATTACCCCGTGCATGTTTTGTGCATGTTTTTGGGTGAATAAGCCGATATAGGTGATTTGGTATATGTGGAGCCTTGTGTATGGGCTAGCATGCTATAGATGGATGCTATAAGATGTAATTAGACGAAATAAGTAATTGTGGTCATGTTTTGGAGACCCGCGTATATATGTGCATGTTTTATACTTATTTTGGGGCATATAGACCCTTAGAGGTGATTTTACTCACATGGAGCATTGGGTATGAGTTAGTATGCTATGATTGGTTGTTATGGAGTTTAATTAGATGAAATAAGCGATTACGGCCCTATCTTTTGGAAACCCGCAATTGTGAGGTATGTTGTAATATATAGGTAGATGATTATGGTTTGTGATGCAATTATTGATGAAATTAGTAAGTGGGTATATGTTTACAGTCTAATTATGTTCTAATGAATTAATGGGCAATAGTATGGTATTATAATGGGATGAATTATCTATTTTGATACTCTTACAATATGGAATAACATAATATCGTTCTTTTATTAATATTATAACTTGGCGTATGCCTATATCTGATACAATGAGGTAATGAATAATATGGTATTCTTAATGTGGAGTGTTCTGACAAAATAAATATCATGGTGCATTTATATTATGCAATAATATGATATGATGGTTTTAATTGTGGAATGACAGGTTGTAAGCATAATGTGGTATAATGATACGATGATTAATATCGTGAGCATCGGGTATGCATCAAATGGTAAAATTAAAGATAAGATGGTAAGTGCTAATAAAATGTGTTACTAATTCATGTGGTTAAAAGCTAAGACATGACTCGTTGTAAATCAAAAGTGAAATGCTTGTGTTGATAAAGTATGCTGAAAAGATGAAATGATTAATGCTAATAACAGATGGCTTTGTTGACCAGTACCTACTGCAATCCTGGGGGTTTGGGCTAGACCTCCTAATACCCAAGGACCGGCTTGGGGTGCGGTGTTTTCCCTCCTGGCTTCGGCTGGGAGGAAGTACCCAGTTTATTTGGGGTGCAGAGTTTTATCGCCCAACTTGAGGCCCGGTTTCCCTCGATGACAGCTGTCGCGAGGAAGTACCCAGTTTACCTAGGGTGCGGTGTTTTTCCCTCCTGGCTATCGGCTGGGAGGAAGTACCCAGTTTACCTGGGGTGCGGTGTTTTTCCCTCGATGACAGACGTCGCGAGGAAGTACCCAGTTTATCTGGGGTGCGGTGTTCCCTCGCTGGCATAGGCTGGGAGGAAGACGTAGCCTCGGACGAGTAAGACTCTGTGTGAGCATCGGTCCGCGTGTTTTACTGGGCTGTCGGCTTTCAGTATATTGGGATACTGTGGCTCACTGGTCGACAAACTAATAAAATAACTAAGTGTAAATAAATGTAAGAGTAAAGAAAGTGAATTGTGATAGTAAAGAAAAGGAAAAGGAATTGTGAATGTGAAAGAAAGTGGTTGTGAATGAAATGAATATGAAGAGATACGAGTTATGAGTTGTGTATGAAAAGAAATGATAATTTCAGTATGTGGTTAATTTAAAATGAAAAAGTAAAAGAGACATGTATTACTATGAACAGTATGAAGTAATTATATTATGTCAATGATTATTAAAGTAAAGTACAGTATGATATGAGTTGTTACACCTTGGAATTGTGTCAAGGAACTACCTGCCCGCTATTTCTATGGAAATGGTGGGAACTACCTGCCTTGGCATAATTCGCAGGGTGAGTTGGCATGATAGTGGTAATGATTAATGGAAATGAAGAATTAAGTAAAGTGAAGATAAAAAGTAATTGAAGTGAATTAATAACCAAGCTATCGGCTTGAGATGTGATGTGATATTACCCAGACTATGTGTTTAGGGTGCGGTGATTATTACCCAAGCTATCGGCTTTGGGGTGTGATATATTATTGCCCAAACTATGTTTGGGATGTGGAGTATAAATTGTTGAGAATGGAAATGATATTAATGTTGACTTGAGATATAAGTGAAAATGATGATGAGATATATTACTTATAAGAATGAGAATTACTAAAGTGGTATAATGAGATGAGAATGAGCTATAAAACCTGTTTTAGATGCAATAAGCGTTCTAATTATTGATATGTTAATGATGTGATGAAATGTGAGAGCATTGCAATGAGCAATAAGATGTTATATTTGCGTCGTAAGACATGAATGAATGTGGTATTATGAGAATGGAAGCATATATGTAAGAAGTGATACTTGATATAACATCATAAAATAAATACTCGTATTATGAGATTGGTTATGAAAATGGGTATTAAAGAGAGTATGTTGTATTATGAGTTTGTATTCATATAAATGGTTATTAATGAAAGGAGTAATAACATTATGTAGTTATATTCATCTAATGCTGTTATGACGATAATTGTGGAAGAATGAATATGTGGGTTAGAAAATTTAAATTGAAAAGGAATGGATTGTATGTGAATTCGTATTATGCGAATGCAAAATAAAGATATATATATATACATGAGGTGGATGTGAAGCATATAGTGAAATGTGTGTAGTTATGGGTAATTACATTGTTGGATGCAGATTTGAAGAGTAAATTGATATAAAATCGTATCGATGATGTTTTTATGTTCAGATTTCAGGGTGTATCTTCTTAACTTGATGTTTGTAAGTTTGAAATTATTTTCTTTATACAATTTAATTTATTTATTAGATTAATGATTATACTCACACCAGAAATGGCTAACCCCTATTGTTTTCTGGGGGTTAAGGGGGTCCCTCCCTGAGAGTGGACAACCCTAACTCTCCTGCAGGTTGCTAGCAGCATGGCGAGGTAGTTCTAGAGTTAGGAATTAGATTTCGTTGATAGGATAGATTATTTATGTATTTAATATATGTAGAAAGGTGAATAATTGATGTATTATTTTGTATTATGGTAACAGTATAGGTGTATAGTGCTGTGATGAGGTAAGAAAGCCTGTACCCACCTCATTGAGTATTAGGTTCTGTGGTTGACTTTTAAAAAGGTTTTCCTAAATCTTTACAAAAATCTTATACGTTTTCAAAGGAATTTATGGTTTTTATTTAATATTTGATATTCTGTTATGAATTTGGCCCCCAGAGCATGATATTTATATTGCCTGTGTGATTCTGCTCATTTTGGCCTGGGGAGCCCGTGATTATATTGCCTGTGTTATGAGCTACGGAATTTAGAGCAGAATTCCGTAAGCATTTTGTGTTTTGGGGCAGAAATTTCAGGGGAGACTGCCAAAATTTTATTTGGAATATAACTATTTTATTTTATGTTTAAAGTGATATAAAAATTGAAAGAATTGAATTTAGAGACTTAGTTTTCAAAAAAATAAAATAAAATTTGGGGTGTTGCATTTTATTCCAAAAAATATGAAATTTACCCTTTTTAGAAACTGAAAATACCCCTTTAGAACTCAAGGTTGTCATCTTTAAAACTGAAATATATAATCCCTCAAACTGAGAGTTTAATCTCTGAAAACATAGATTCACTTCATTAAAACATTACTTGAATATATTAGAAACTTGCAACTAGATTTCGACAAAAATATGAAATTTAACAAATTCTAAACTCCATCCTAACTCAATCAAATCTCACACTAATATTAGATTAAACCCATATATATGCATATCTATATGTGTACTAGGGTTCCCCCACCATAGCACACAAAGACACACACAAAACCCCTCGAAAACAACCCAAAACGAACCAAACATACCAAGACAGTAGTAGCCTGGCTGCTGTCTACTATTCGGGTTGAATAGTAGCCTCGGGTTACTTTTCACCCAAACCCCAACCCTCAAAACCTAGGGTTTTGACTCCTCAAACCCTAGCCCCCATGTATCTGATATATTTTCCATATATATTTCTTTCCATATACACATTGCATGCACGATCAATTGAGGTTTATCATCAAGAATTTTATTTGCATTAAAACAGCGAAAGAAATATTAAAAATTCCATCTTTTAATCATTTAAAACATATTTCTCGAACTAAACACCAAGATCCAACATAAAAACGATCACATATGTTCTCATTAAATTTATTTCTTTGAATAAAGTATTAATCTTTCATGCATAAACCAATTCTTTATTCAAGACAAATTAATTTTGATTTATACAAAAATATTCAAACCCTAATTTTAAGCTTGGATTTTTAATAATTAAAAACAACAAATAAACATGGAAAAGAATCTTAACTTTAAAATCAATCAGGCACGAAGTTAAGAGAATACAACAAGTTCTAATTATCTCTACAAATCTCCATCATCTACAATTAAATCTATGGTCATCCAATCAATTTTATAAATCCCAAATTAGATATTTCTTGCATCATCAATAATTAACCTTCAAGATTAACACAAACGTGATCATCACTCATAAAAATGCACATTTATTTCTTATATAGACATCTAAAAGTTCATTCATCATGCCTAACATTATCATCTAATATTTTTAACCATGATTAAATTATCAAAATATAGATCTACAAATCTACAAAAATCCACAACAAGCCCTAGCATGCTCTCAACTAGGTTCATCATAACAATATATTTCAAGCACATCAAGAGATATGAAAGAACACCCACCAATTAGGGTTTTTATTCATGAAAGTTATTAAATGACGACACATTCATTGAGATTCATTCACTAGTAGGGTTTTATTAGTTATATATAACCATACAACTTCTAGCATGCATCTTACTTGATCAATCATCATATTCTACAAACATATAACAGTACAAAAGACAAGACAGTATCACCCACCTCAAATAAAAATCCAACGAAGCACAATAAAGAAAATTTCCTTCCCTCCGTGCAAAGTTTGAGAGATCCAAACCTCCAAATCCAAGAAATAATACAATAGATAGTATTTTGTTGTGAACAAGGGGGGGTGGCTGCTGCTACTTCTAATATAGGTCGGGGGTCCAGATCCTAGGGTTTTGCGAAGATTTCACAAACCCCCCTCCAAAAATCAAGTATTTATATATATATATTCCAAATCAAGTAGTTAATTAAACCAATTAGGGTATGATTTAATCTCCCCTAAACACTCCTAGTTGACCTGCCCGCAATGCAGCTAGGAATTTTTAAAATTCGAAATTTGCGTCCAAGTGGCAATTTTACATAAAAGTCATTTACTTTTAATTATTTGCAAACATGCTATAATTTATACATAAAAATAAAGAAAATTTAGAATTATTACCCACTATAAAATATTAGATTCTCCAAATGATATATCATTAATAGAAAATACTTTTGATTTTCTTTTTAGCTCTTTTATGGCCGGAATGTACTTCTTTCTTCAAAAATCAAGTTCATCAACATGGAGTCCAAAAATGAGTTTCTTTAATCAAATAATCTGAAAAATGTAATATATCATAAAAATGAGGGACATCAATTATTGACCACAAACTTCTTGAAATCCAAAATTTTCTAACTTTGCACGTGCAACAAAAATTTCAAGAAAACAGTCAAAATAGTCAATTTTCACTAATTAATTATTCCAAATATACATTTTATTTTACGGGGTATTACATCACTCCCCCATTAGAATAGTTCTGTCCTCAGATTTATCCTTAGTAAGATGGAAAAAAATACAAAACTTACACAACAGTTTCAGAAAATCATTCTATCTTTATTTTCGAATTACATAAGGTTGCTAACTAATGAAAATAACGTATAATAAGAACCGTAAAGTAAGTATGAAAACTAACAGAACAACAAGTATAAGCAAAAACCCATAAAGCATAAAACTAATCCCAAGAAGATATATAAAATGAAAAAAATAAAATATAAACTATGAAATAACTTGTTGAAAGCAACTAGATAATCAATTAATGCATACGAATCTCTACAACATAATTATCATAACTAATATAATTTAGTCAATAATACTTTAAAGCACACAAAATAATCAAAAGCTTCCTTAAAACTTGAATACACTATAAACACAATACACTATGAATTGAAGAATTAATGAAAATAGACAAACCTACGTAACACAAAACTTAGACAAGAATACGAGTAAAAGAAAACTGTCTAAAGTAACAAATAGCAATAAGTTTAGTCAGTAAAACAAAATATTAAGCACTCCAAAGGTAGTTAAAACATTTGTATAAAACCATAAAATACAAAATAGATATATGAACAGAACAAAAAAAAATGATTACTAATCAAATAATATCGTAAAAGATCATTATAGTAAGAAAGATATTAAGGTCAACCATACAAAATAAGGAGCCAAAAGAGAAAAGTTAAGAACATAAATAATGGCAAAAGTAAATAATAATAAAAGTAAAACAAAAATACAAACTGAAAGGGGATAAAAAAGAAATAGATCTGGGAAGATAGTTAATCAAGGACACGTCGAAACACAAACAAATTTAGCTGAGCAAAAGTAATAATAATATACGTACACGAAGGAAAACAAAAAAACACTGATTATATTAAATAAATATTAATATTATAAGCAATACCTTAAGAGTACATTAAAAGAATCAAGCGAAATAGACAGAATATATATATATATATATATATATATATATATATATATATATATATATATATATATACAAGGAGACGTAAAAGGAGTTCATTAAATATTACAAAATGGTCAAATCATTATAAGGTAAAACCAAGTAAACTAGTTCAAGTTATCTGAAAATATGAAGTAAAATAGTATACAACAAAATGTTGTAAAGGGAAATTATATATGAAACTCAATTTTTAGTTAAATTAAAACTTTGGTTTTTAGAATAGTTCAAGAACAAATATTACTTAAGTGAATATATAAAAATTTATTAATTAATATTTAAATTTTGAAGCAAAGCACTCAGAATCTGAAATTTTACTCCTTAAAACTAAAATTATATGCTTTCAAATAAGAAATTATATTCACTTAAAATCTATAATTTCACTTTTTCAAATTATGTTTGTATGCTTCAAAAATAAGGAATTATATTGTACCAATCCTAAAATTATAAATCTGAAATCACATCATTCCAAAACTAAAATATTTATATACTCAAATATAGAATTTGTCATCTTGAAACTTCATAAATTCAACAAATCTGTAAGTAATCAATTAAAACTGGATTTAATCTAATTCGGTTATAGGGGTTAATCAATCTAAAATTTTCAAGAATAACTGGTAAATACAAACATTTCCGATTCTAAAAATCAGAAAACCAGAAATCGTTCAAATCTGAAACCAACAATAATTAAAAAAAAATTCCTAAATCATACAAATTCTAAACTTGTTAAAAATCTGAAACTAATAACACAAAAATCTAAATTCACGTGAATTTGAAACTTACAGAAATCTTAAATTAATCATAAATAAATAAATAAATAAATAAAATTCGAAACTAATAAAACTGATATTGAAAATATTAAAATATGAAATCAATAACAATAGAAAAATAATTAAAAAGAACTTGAAACAAATCTAACTTAAATCGTAAGGGTAAAACCGTTCAAGATAGTAAAATCATTATAGTATTTTGATTGTGTTAATATATTGTTGTACTTGTATACACCTCATTAACTTCCAAAAAAGTAATGTTAAAACAAATATCGTCAGAGGCAACTTTAAAACGCTATTACAAACTGATCTAAATAACTACATAAAAAAAAAACATAATAAATTCAAAGCAATAACCAAAAGAAAACAAGATTTAAGTAAAGATTGTTAATTATAATGTAATTATTGTAGTATCCGTCACACAAAAGTGACAAACAAAAATCAAACATTACGTTATTAAAAACTATAAACGTAATTAATAAAATTTCAATAGAAAATTGTAAGAAAATGAGATGTAATTAACAAAATTTGTTTTAACATTCCAAACTTCTCATTAACAAAATGAGATGTAATTAACAAAATGAGAAAATTGTTTTAACATTACTTTCAAAAAATCTGGTTTTTTGGAAGCAATAACGTTATTCAAAATACCATAGAAAAAGAAAAAGCTAGACTCGCCACATTCCAAACTTCAATAATAAAATTTGTTTCTATAAAACAAAAAACTTATATAACAAATAGACTAGAACTAGCAAAACTTACTTTAAACTTAAACAATTATAATTAGACTTGTACAAAAATGGATAAGTCAATAACTAATAAAATTATCCCAATTTAACGTCAATAATAGTAAAAAATAGTTAAAAGTAATTATAACAGCAAGAGAAAACAAGTCAATAATCCTTTATTAACGCGATAACAATCAACCCACTGACGATAAAGAAATCGAATCTAAACATACAAATAATTCAAATTTCATCGTAAACATTCATGATAGAAATAAATAACTCACACATTTAACGTCCACCTAGGTACTCACACTTCTAATGTCCACCAAGGTTCATTCCATATACCATGTTTAACATTACTAATTGAAGGAAGCTCTAATACCAACTCTGATGCGCCCTGAATTTTTAATAAATTAAAATTAGAAATAAGTGGAACAATTTTCAGAATCAACTTCCATCGCAATTATAAACACAGTATCAAATACAAGAAAAATTAAAACATTTTATTAAATCTCATCTTCTTACAAAACACAGCAGAATTAAAATACATTAATTACAAATCTTTACAACACATACAATCTTCAATTTGTATTTATACTGCACGCCTTATTTGCATCAACGCTATCCATAATTGAAAACCCTGCAGAAGACTATTGAAAAGTGGGCACGTCAGTTAAATATAACTGACGTCAACTATAGTAATAGTGATACTTCTAAATCTCACAATCACAAAATTGATGCATATTAATAAAACAATAATCAATGATGCATAAACAATAATAAATAGAATATAGAACAACAAGTGAAGCATAATAACATAGAAATAGTAAATGGAACATAAAACAACATTCAATGAAGCATAAAACAACAAGTGAAGCTCGACAAGTGTCAAGTGTATGAGATGAAAACAGAAAACAAGCATGTATAAAACAAATCAAGAAACAAAAATGCATAATGATTATTAATGCATACTTGTCGGATTCTATGCATCCCATACTACATAGGTCCGGTGCAAGCCCTTATCATTCTCTACTTTATAGGATTCAATCCCTCGTTATGAAACTAACCTACTAAGGTAATTACTTTAAGATTTAGATTATTCTGTGAGTATCTAGTGTCATGCCCCGATAATTCTTGAGAATCAACTTTCCACCGCACAGCAATTTTGGGTACACTCCTTTACACCTGGATAATTCTGGAAATTGAAACCCACACTACAAGTCAAACCTCATCACACGAATATTCCATGACCATCGCCTCGATCCCGATAATTCTGAAGATGCATCCCACACAACAAGTGATTACACCCCGATCATTCTTGACAATCAACTTCCCACTGCAAGTGATTGTAGGTACACTCTCTCAAACCCCGATAATTCTGGAAATTGAAACCCACACCGCATGGGATTACACCCCGATCATTCTTGAGATTATCTCCTACCTCGAATCATATGAGGTCCCCCCTACCCATGTTTGCTCTTATTTCATCACAACACCAACTAGTGTCTGTCCTTATGTTTATTATGTTTAATTAAAATCACAGTCCCCCCAGAGTTGGTGTACCCTACCAGACTTAACTCTACTGAATCAAGAATTGTCACGCCCCCTTTCCAAAAGAATACGGAATACGAGTAAATGACAAAGCCCATCGAATGACTTTCATCATCCATAAGCTGTAAGGATTAACTCAATAGTAACAAAAATATACATCAATGCATGCATGAAACAAATCTCATAATCAAAAGAATTATTTGAAAACAAATACATAATCCTCAAATAAAAACAAGATCTGGAAAACAATAATAAAACTCCAAGACAACATGCCCAATACAAAGTCTCAAGTAGCAACAATAGAAAATAATAAACTCAATACAAGAATAAACTAATTCATAAAATGATCCCAGTCAAGCGTAGAACACTTGGTCACTCACTCCTGCATGTAATCCGTCTCCAAAACCTCTACATTTATCATTTGAAAGAAACAGAGAAATAAGAAAATAATTTTCCCGTTAGTGCAAGTTACGAGCCTGCAAGTAGTACAAACAAAAAGTGGTACAGGAATAAGGATAACAGCAAGAGAGTCAAGTATAAAGAAATGAATCATTTAATAGGAAGGTACAACATGCAAATGAGAATCATGAAACTTCAACTTAAAAACAGGAATCACGAGGCTAGTAATGAACATGTAACATGTAAGCAGGAATCATGAACTAGTAAACAGGAATCATATACTGGTAACGGAACATGTAACTTGTAGCAGGAATATGCAAGTGCTCAGTGACAACTTAAGTGTAATATCCCGGTAGGATATTATATTTGTATTATTAATATTTTTAAAATTAAAATATTTCTTATGGAAATTACCTAGTTTTGCTAATAAAAAGTTATCCATCTATATATATATATATATACAAGTAAGTATATATATGTATTGTATCGATTTTGTGCACTCGTACAAAATCATGTAATATGCAATTTCAGAAAAATGTTTGTAATATCCCGGTCTGATATTAAAAATTATTATTTTATTATTATTTTATTTTTATTTTCAGAATTGAAATATTTTTGGGAGATATTACCCGGTTTAATTAGTAAACATTATCTATATATATACTGGTCTGTATACATCTGTATTGCATCAAATTGGTACTGAAATCTTCCGAGCTGATAATAAAATTATTTTTTATTATTATTTTTTTTATTTTCTGAATTAAATTATTTTTGTACAGATTGATGGGTTTGATGAATAAAAATTATCTATATATATAGATGTATGTACGTATATATACTGTATCGATTTCGTACGTTTGTATGAAATCATGTAGTATGTGATTTTGGAAAAATACCTATTATTTGGATCAATCATGAAAGTTGGTGGGTTAGAAATGAGTTGGGTGTTGATTGTAAATATAAATTGCAAATTGAACATCCAATTGATTAAACCACAAAAGAGGCTGACACTTGGTTTCTTCTCACCCACAAGCTCACATTCACTCTCTCTCCCCCTTCCCTACAAATGGCCAGCCAACCTCAAGGGAAAAACCCCCTTTTCATTTTGTTTCCTTCATCTCATCTCACTCACTCTCTTCTTCTCTTATATTGTCTTCTTCTTCTTCTTCCACTTGTTTTAAATTTATAAAAAAATTGAAAAGAAAAGAAAAGAAAGAGAAATCAAATCAAAAAAAGCAATTGGTTTCTTTCATGGGTTGTCCTTGAGAAGAGGAGCAAGAACAAGGAAGGAGAAGGAGCTAGGTAGTTCTTCCAACCGATTTTTCGGTGGAGGTTTCTCATCTTTGTTTGTTGTTTTGTTTATTATTGTTATATGCTAATAAATTCAAGAACTTGGACTAAATTTCATGTGCATATGAGTAGTGTGGACTGGGGAGTGTTTCATGCAAGATTGAATGGTAAAACTTAACAAGAACACTAAAGATTCAACCTTTAATAAATATTATGTTGTTATGATGGTTAAAATTAATTACTTATGCTAAAGTTCGAATTTTGAATCCAAATTAATATGAGAGGTTCTCATACTTGTTCTTACCTTGCTCTAATTTTTGTAGACTTTTCTGGGTTAATTTACTAGGCTAAATAAATTGTTTCCCCCAAAGCAGTGAGCATAAAAGAAAGCTGTTGTCTTGGGTTAATCTTGACATGGGTTTGAAGTCGGGAAAACTTGAGTTCTATACGGAATTTGAAAAAGTTCTCAACTAGAGAGTTGTAGTAGATTCTCTTGGCTTTCTAAAAAGTTAAATTTTGTTAGATTTCGATAAGTGTAGCATCTATTATGAATTTTACAAAAGTATAGCAGCAACTTTCTCTTACTGAGTTATCGTTCGGAAAGATTAGGAGTTTTCGACCTCTTGTTGACTTAACTCAAAAAAATTGTCAACTAGAGAGGTGTAGTAGATGTTCTTAGATTTCAAAAAAGCCTAATTTTGTTTGATTCCGATAAGTATAGCACCAGTTATGATCTTTACAAAATTTCAGCAGCAACCTTCTTTGCTAAGTTTCTGTTTGGAGAGATTAGATGTTTTCAACCTCTTGTTGACTGAACTTGAAAAGTTTTCAACTAGAGTATTGTAGTAGATGTTCTTAGCTTTCCATAAGGCCTAATTTTGTTGAATTCCGATAAGCGTAGCATGAGTTACGACTTTACAAATCGACAGCAGCTAGCCTTTTTGGTTGAAGCTCATTGTTTAGAGCGTTCGGAGTTTTTGTACCTCTTGTTGACTGAATCTGAGAAGGTTTTCAACTAGAGAATTGTAGTAGAGATTTCTACCTTTCCATAGAGTCTAAATTTGTTAGATTTCGATTAGCATAGCAATTGTTGTTCTTGTTAAGTTGATAAAGAACCTATGAATCTAGTTGTATGTTGTTCTAGTTAAGTTGATAAAGAACCTATGAATCTAGTTGTATGTTGTTCTAGTTAAGTTGATAAAGAACCCATTTTTTTTGTTAATATGTTAATAGAACTCATTTTCAGTTAGTATGTTAAAAGAACCAAACTTTATAATGGTGTATGTTATAAGTTGCAAAAGAACCCATTTTTAGAAGTTTTGTTAGTAACATGTTATTTTGCAACTAGGATTGTTAGAAGAATTCTATGTTGCTTTTATAAAAGATCAAGTTTCGTTAGTAGCATGTTTGTATTGCTTCTAGATTGTTAGAAGATTCTTCTGTTGCTTCTATGTATAAGAGATTAAGTTATTAAGTAGATGGTTCTAGTTGATACATACAAGGAACCCATTTTTGTATTATTGTTTATGGTTTCTAATTGATAAAGAACTCATTTTTATAGTGTTGTTGTTTTATAGAACAACTTAGACTAAACATATGAGTATTCTTCATCTAGAGTTATAAATGGTTAAGAGATTATGTTTTGAATGTTCATCTTACATGTTAAATTAGTAAACTTAACATGCATGTTAGTTAATGTTAGTAAGCTTATACACGAAATTCTAGTTCATGCTAACTAGAGTTGTCCTGAATTGTTAGTGGTTTGAATCATGCACTTGATTATGAGTAATAAGTATTCATTGTGCTCATAAGTCATGTAATAAGTATTGGTCCGCCTCATACGTAGCGCACCTGGCTCGTATGTAGTTGTTTGTTCATGCATAGCTCATTTGGCTTGTATGTGGTTTGTTAGCTCATACATAGCTTGTTAACTAGTGCACAACTTGTTGTGTTCGTCTAGGGTGATACCATTGTCTTAGGGGCTATCGACCATCAAGGCTTGTATTTATTTTACTCCTCGTGGACTGTGGACGAGTTACCCCTCGTGCACCGTTAGATCTTAACCGGTGTAGGTTAATCGCGAGCCGAGAGCGTCGACGGAATCCCAGTTCAGGGTAGTAGCATGCGAATAAATTTGTATTGCCAGAGTCTTGGATCGATAGGTTGTAACATGATCTTTGGTGAACATGGTAAGTCTAGGTTGAGCACCTAGTAAGGTTATCTTGTGAAGTCTAACTTAAGATCTAGCATGTTGTGTTAGTACTGTGGTCATCCCACGAATTGTTTAGGGTTAGTGACATCGTTAGGGCAGTAACTAGTAACTATTGTTACATAACCTTTTTTTTCTATTACTTCGCCGAAGGAAAAGAGTTGGTATTAGGGATGATACCTTATGATCCGACCTGTTCTATAAGCCAGCACTAGGTGGTGTTATTGGTTGTACCCTTCCTGTAAAAGGGATATGGTCTGTACCTTCTTACGAGTTGAGAGCACGGGATCCGTACCTTGTCTGTTAATTTCTGAAGTGCCATGATAAGAACGAAAAGTTTTCCTGTCGAAACAAGGGGATGGACCACCGGAATTCCATCATGTTCTATGTCAGGAAAAGCGAACAGGCTATAGACTATGGTCTATGAGCTAAGGGACCACAGGGGATGCTTCGAGCTAACCTGTGTTGTAGTTAACTCTGGGTGTTCGTCTAATTTTTGAGTGAGGTCCGGTATGCCGAGCAATAATAGCAAACAGAGACACCACTACTTGACTACGAATGACGGGATTAGACCATTTCAGAGCAACCTCATCAGTCACGCTATATCTTTAGGAATAGGTTGAGTACAAGAGTAGAATTCATGATGCGGGTTCAAATCCCTATATATGAAGAAACAGCTTGATATGGGCATATGCATTTATGGGCTGCATACTGTACAGAGTCTTGCTTGCATTAGAATAAGTGCATCCTATCCTTAGTTGACATTGCATTAGATTCTAAGTCATAACACCCACGAACACTTAAACTACACCGGTACATTTTACCATGCTTAAATTATGTTTGTTTAAAGTTGAGATTCGCTGCTAGTCATCAGCACTTAAGCGTCAGTATATGTACTGACATCCCCACTCAAATAGGTATTGGATTACAAAACTACAGGTACAGGATTCAGGAGGACTCAAGGCAAGAGAAGCAAATTGTAGATTTTTTTTTTTCAATTGTAACATTTATTGTAATTTATTTTATGTTGGGAAGCATCCAAGTGAAGTACTAAGTGTTATTTATTATTCATTATACTCTGATATAAATTTACTGGAAGTTGTAACACTTAGGCTTGTAAGGCATTATTGTAACACTGATGTAATGAATTGCAGTTTTATAACATTCGGACTTGTAATACATTTGTGTTGAATAAAAAGTTTCAATTTTTCCTATTTTTCTGTTTATTGTGGCTAATTGAAGGATAATATTCTGGCTTATGTCACGGTTTCCCGGCTAAGGAAATCAGGGCGTTAAATTAAGGCTATTCATTTAATTTAGTCCTAACTAATGCACGTACTACTGCGTCTCATACCACAGGTTCGGTGCATACAAACACTTTCGTTTAGACTTTAGTGGTGTATTATACAGGGTCAAGTACTCGGGTCTTGTAGGAAATATGAGCATGTAGTCAACTATGGGCACTAGGGGTAACCCCCGCAGGCACTAAGGATAACCCCCGTCAACCCCTGACATGGCACTTAGTTCTACATGGCTTATAGATCCATATAACTGCAAACACATATCATGTAATCATGTAATGGACACTAGAGGTAACCCCGCAGGTACTATAGGTAACCCCCGTCAACCCCTGACGTGGCACATAGTTCTATGTGGCACTTAGTTCCATTTGACTTGTAATATTATCATCATCACGGGAAACACGGCCCCCTTCCGAGGACAATCTCTTATATACCCCACTACTAGGTCCTTCCCTTAAACCCCGGCTTGATTACTTATTCTTTTTACCAATAGAGACATGAATGTGCAAAATTAGGGACAATTAAACATGACAGAGACAGAAAACAGGTTCAGACTGGACGAAGAACATGTTTGGGTGTCATAAACAAACCTATAAATATTGAAACAATAAAAACTCCAATTTCCAACAGCAAGACATTGTTGCACCAAAACTGGAATTTCCACTGCTACAGAAAAGTAAATCTGGATCCGTCAGAAGTTCTATAAACAAGACTCTCTGTCGGTTCCAGCACATATACACACGATATATAAAATTATAGAAACTAGGTTCAAATTCTTATTCTTTACAGATTACATGTTCAGACAACAAGTAAGAGTTAAATGTTTATGAACAGAAATTACTTGTAAAATCATTTAAGAAATTCATAAAATTTATATTTAAACTCCTAACAGTGTTAAATGTCAGTACTATTAATCTTAAATTTTAATACTTAAATTAATCTGCTGTTTCGGCTAATTAAATAGGGTGATGTATATTTTAGACTACAATCTGAAATTTAGGCATCACTGTACGAAAATCTAAATATCTTGCAACTTGTAAATTGAATTGCAAAGTCATCAGATGTTTTGGATTCCAGACACACAGAGCTATGATTCTCAGTCAATAAGTTTTAATCAATGATAAACAGAATCAGGTCAAAACTGAGGTTCTTTACTGAACTAGCATGCAGGCAGTAATTATATAGTCATGTTTGCATAATGTATTAAGTCAGAAAAAATTATCTAATAATTCTACAAAAATTTGGGGTGAATCCTAATCATGTCCAGCCATGTCCATATTAATATCAAGTTTAAATTTTACTGTTAGCATCTATTTTAATCAATAACTCTTACCAAAAATCTTGTAATAAGAAATCTAAAAAATTGTGACACTAACATTACTAAAAGAGTGATATCTCACAAGTTAAAGATCGGATTTTATATCTGTGAAAAGTTCTGGAAACTAGAAACATGGGCCTACATTTCATATTCACAAACATAGTTATAATCCTGACATTAACAGGGTCTAATTAGTCGTGCCAAATCAAGACAACAGTAAATGAAATTTCTATTTGCATGAATTATAACATAACTAATAACTATTATGGATTCGGTTGATGTATGATGCAAATCAGAATGTAATAGGCAATCAAATCAGCGAGCTATGTCTATTTTCAAACTCATTAAGAGGGAAACAACATTCACATGCTCAACATCCAACAAAACATCTACAACATGCATTCATATGGATAAATCTCTGGATATACTTCATGTTTGTGTGATGGGTGAAATAACGAATTGTTTGTGATCGTCTAGGATTATGAAATTGATAGAAACAAATCAAATGGGTAGGGTCAAGGTCATCAAAGGGTAAAACATGAAGAACGAGTCATAACAAAGATCTACTTGCAGTATTTAAAATAAAAAATGCTTGTACGGAGAACAAGAAAAATTCATACAAGATATTTGCCTTACGAGATGACGATACCGATTATAAGAATAACGGGATGAGGATCTCGGGCAACGAAGTATGTGTGAGTTATGTGAAAAAGGGGAAAAACAGCAAGAACAACACACAACGGCAAATGGAACAACATAGACAGCAACAGACAGTGACAACAATCGCGAGAGTTGCAAGCAACGACAGCCGATGAAGATGCAGCGAGAGCGAGGTGGGCTGCAGTGGTTTGGAGGCAGGGGAGAGACACTGGGGGATGTTTCGACGGTGACTATGGTGGAGGTCGGCAGCTGATGGTGTCACAATGAAGGTAGGGGGCTGTGATCGAGCGGGAGGAAGATGGGAGGAGGTTGCGGCGGGGAGGTCGACGCTGCGGCTATGACAGTTGGTAGCAGAGGAGAGTAGGGCAGAGGGGAGGTGGTAGCAGGATGATTGGAGGTGGATGGCGACGATAGGGCGTGAGGTGGCTGTGTTTTTGGAAGAAAACAGAGGAGGAAAGCGATGGCAAGCAGTGGCTCGAGCGGGAGGCGCTCGGAGATTGAAGGTGGAGCTTCGGTGATAATGGCGGTGAGTGCTCAAGGACGGCGAGAACTTGGGGCACTGGCGATGAAGTTGTGGGTCGCACTCGACGAAGGATGGGTGCAGGCGGCAGTCGAGGACAGGCTCGACTGGGTGCAGGTGACAGGGAAGGCAAGGTCGATGGTGGAGGTGGGAGATGTTGTGGGTGCGAGGAGATGGCGAGGATGATGAAGGAGACCAGTGAACAAGGACGGGTGTGAGCATATGGTAACAGGAAGAAGAAGGGTCGGGGATTAGGGAGGCGGCTGTGGTGATTATTAGGGTTAATGAAGTGATTAGGGTTTAAGGGTTAAACAAGGATTAAATAGGGGATTAAGGTGGGTTAAT
Source organism: Hemerocallis citrina (assembly GCA_017893485.1). NCBI lineage: Eukaryota > Viridiplantae > Streptophyta > Magnoliopsida > Asparagales > Asphodelaceae > Hemerocallis > Hemerocallis citrina. The sequence goes on from CM030360.1 coordinate 72,697,393, forward strand.
GGATTTCGGGTTAACGAATCCAATAAGAAGATGGGCTATAGGGTTTGGATAAAAATTAAATAAATAAATCAATTATTATATAGTAGTACAAATGAATCAATTAGTAAGCATTAAATTAATACTCAAATACTAATAAATACAATAGGATGTATGGGTTCACAAAATAAATGAGACTGGATTAGAATTGAGCTAATATAATAAAGGGGCAGTATAGTATTACATATTAATTAATTAAATAAGAATACATAAAATCCGTACTCCAATAATAGTAAAATATAGATCACGATCTATAGGTTTTTAAAAATTAATAAACAATAAATTTAATGATAATCACAACAACAAAAAGATTTGTATTAAATAACTTATAGAATAGAAATAGACTTGTATTAAATATATAGTCGACTGAAGATAACGAAATATACCATTAATGAATAAAATTGACTTTCTCAGGGAATCCAACAATAAATTTTAATAAAAAGAATTTAAAGCCGGGAAAATAGTTTATAAAAATCAAAATACCGAAAATACGCAGAAAATATATATTGGAGGGAACGGGGGTTATAAGAACAAAAGCCCCACTGGCCAATTTTCACAAAATCTAATTTGCCGGCATACTAGGGTCCCACTCAACCTCTAGAGTTTTACAACTTGAAATCCGCAACAATATTTCTAGGCTTCTCATCACAACCCTAACTCACAAGTCAAAACCCAACTTGGTTTACTATACAAAACTCTTTATTAATCACATTTCTTTTAACCAACTTATAGTACCATGAAAGACTTTCAAATATGGAAACATAATCACTTTACGAAAATTCTTTAAAAATAAACTTTCAAATCTCACTTCCCAATCATCCATAAGTTCAATTTATTCAACTAGGGAATTCAATCAATTCAAACTAAAACAAGCATCTTAATTATACGGGGTCTCATTCCAAAAAATCTCAAATTCTTTTATTCTGAAAAAATATGAAATTTACTTATTTAGAAACTGAAAATACCCTTTAGAACTCAAGGTTTTCATCTTTAAAACTGAAATATGTAATCCCTCAAAACTGAGAGCTTAATCTCTAAAAACATAGATTACCCTCCTCAAAAAATTACTTGAATATATTAGAAACTTGCAACTAGATTTCGACAAAAAACTGAAATTTAACTACTAAACTCTGTCCAAACTCAATCACATCTCACACAAATATTAGATTAAACCCAAATATATGCAGATCTATATGTGTACTAAGGTTCCCCCACCAGAGCACACAAAGCCACATACAAAAACCCCTCGAAAACAACCCAAAACGAACCAAACAAACCAAGACAACAGTAGCCTATCTATTGTCTACTGTTCGAGTTGAACAATAGCCTCGGGTTACAGTTCACCCAAACCCGAATCCTCAAAACCTATGGTTTTAACCCCTCAAACCCTAGCCGCCATGTATTTGATGTATTTTCCATATATATTTCTTTTCATATACACATTGCGTGCACGAAAAATTAGGATTTATCATCCAGAATTTTATTTGCATTAAAACAACGAAATAAAAATTAAAAATTCCATATTTTAATTCTTTAAAACATACTTCTCGTTAAACACCAAGATCCAACGTCTACAATTACATATGTTCTCATTAAATTTAGTTATTTAAACAAAATATTAATCTTTCATGCATAAACAACTTCTTTGTTCAAGACAAAATAATTTTGATCCATACAACAATTATTCAGACACTAATATTAAGCTTGGATTTTTAATAATTTAAAACAACGATTAAACATGGAAAAGAATTTCAACTTTAACATTATCATCTAATATTTTTAACCAAGATCAAATTATCAAAATATAGATCTACAAATGTACAAAAATCCACAACAAGCCCTAGCATGCTCTCTACTAGGTTCATCATAACGATATATTTCAAGCACATCAAGAGATATGAAAGAACACCCACCAATTAGGGTTTTTATTCATGAAAGTTATTAAATAACTACACATTCATTGAGATTCATTCACTAGTAGGGTTTTATTAGTTATATATAACCATACAACTTCTAGCATCCATCTTACTTGATCAACTATCATATTCTACAAACATATAACAATACCAGAGACAATATAGTATCACCCATCTGAAATAAAAATCCAACGAAGAACAATAAAGAAAAGCTCTTTCCCTCCTTGTATTTGCAAACATGTTATAATTTATTCATAAAAGTCCAGAAAATTTAGAATTATTACCCACTATAAAATATTAGACTCTCCAAATGAAATTTCTAACTTTTCTTTCTTTAGGAAAAATATGTGCACGTGTTTTGCACGTGCAACAATAATTTCATAAAATAGCCAAATTAATCAAAAAATTAATTTAAAATCATTTATTAATTCAAAATGATATATCATTAATAGAAAATACTTTTGATTTAATTTTTAGCTCTTTTACGGCTGGAATATAATTCTTTCATCAAAAATCAATTATATCACCATGGAGTACAAAAATGATATGATATTGTAATATGAAGTGTAAAATGTATCATACTTAAATGAGGGACATCAATTATTGACAACCAACTTTTGGAAAATCCAAAATTTTCTAACTTTGCACGTGCAACATCAATTTCAAGAAAACGATCAAAATAGTCAATTTCATTAATTCAATATTATTTGATAATTCCAAAAATACATTTTATTTTATGCGGTGTTACAAATGTCTTCTAATACCTCCAACCACCTTCTTTGTCGTAGGTTCAGGTCATTTTGCTGATAGATATACTTCAAACTCTTGTGGTCGGTATACATATCGACCTTCTCTTCATACATAATGCCACCACTGCTTCAAGGCAAATATTATTGCCGCCAACTTTAAGTTGCGAGTTGGGTAATTTTTCTCATGTGGTTGCAACTGTATGGATCCATAAGCTATTACCTTTTCCTCTTGCATGAGCACGCAACCCAAACCTCGATGTGAGGCATCACTATAGATATCACAATCCTTTCCTGCCTATGGCATAACCAATATCGGTGCCAACATCTTCTTCAACTCTTGGAAGCTTGCTTCACACTGATCAGTATAATTGAAAACCACATTCTTCTTCGTGATTCAAGTAAATGAAATCGCTATCCGGGCGTACCCCTGAATAAACTGCCGATAGTATCCCGCTAATCCCAAGAAACTCCTGATTTCGTGGCCATCTTTTCACTGCCTCAATCTTTTATGGATCTGTGGCTACTCCCTCCTTAGAAAGGATATGACCCAGAAAAGCAACTTCAGACTTCCAAATTTCAAACTTGGATAACTTGGCATACAACTCCCGCTCTTGCAGCTTCTTCAACAATTTTGGTAAGTGTTTGGCATGATCTTCCTCGAACTTTGAATACACCAGGATGTCGTCGATGAACACCACGAAAAAATAATCAATGAACAGTCGCAAAATTATGTTCCTCATTTCCATAAATATTGCTGGTGCATTGGTCACTCCAAATGGCATAACCAAGAATTCATAATGCCGAATTCGGCCTTATATGCCCCTCCTTTCCACAGTTGAAGCAAGTTCTGAGATTCTACTGCTTGGGACGTTCTGATATGAAATGAATTGACTCCCCACAAATGTAACATGTTATCCAATGGTTCATGGTCACTCCGTTGCTTCGCCCATTGAACCTGCTGTTCTTCTCCGGGAACTTCTTTCCATGATGGGCTGCCATTGCAGGCCTCTTGCCCTTATTCCATCCTTCCTTCTGATTCTGGACCTGCGCTATATCAGTTTAGATCATAGTCGCCCTAACAGCCACCCTATGGGCCAGTTTTTCGAACTTCTTGATGCTTAGCGGTATCATGCGAGACCTCTATCTCGGAATCAAACCCTGCTCAAATTTCCTGGACTTCATTGCTTCATTCAACACAAACTTCGGTGCATACCTCAAGAGATGAGAAAATTTTGTTTCATACGCTCTGACATACATATTTCCTTGCTGCAAGCCCAAGAATTCATTTGCCTTCTTCTCTTGAATGTCTAATGGGAAGTAGTGGTTCCGGAATTCTTCTAAGAAATCTTCCCAGGTGATCGGCTTATTGCCAAAAGTCTTCTTCATCGACTGCCACCACACCCAGCATCATTTTCAAGTTGGATGGTTGCCAGCTTCACCTTGCTGGCCTTTGGAGTTTCCAATACTTCAAACACAGTCTCCATCTGTCGGATCCAGCCGTCTGCCGCATCAGGATCGGCTTGTCCTTCAAATACAGGTGGCTTCATCCTTTTGAAAGATTTCCACTAGCTTGATTGCTTCTAGAACCTGGACTGCTGGTCCTGCCCTAGCATAGCGACAAACACTGTTCGCATAAAGGTATTTAGGGTCTGATACACCCTAGCCCGCTCTATCTCTAAGCAGAGTGATGAGGACATCGGTTCCAGACGATTTGGTCGTTTCTATCAGCGCAGGCGTCGTCTTCATCAGCTGTTTTATTCAGTTTAGGATTTTTATTTTATTTCCATTTTTGTTTCTGGCAATTATAGCCATATGTAATCTTTTTGTAATTTTTAGATTTTGAGAATATTTTGGAAATGTGTTTCAAGATGTAATTGAGCCTATTTAAAGGCCTTGAGATTAATGAGAAAGCATGCCATTATTGATTAAAAAAATCTGTGTTGAGTTTTGCTCTTCCGCCTTCTCTTTTGTGTGATACAACTGAGATCTACATTAGGGTTTGTGATAAATCCTAATCAAATTTTAGGGTTTGTGATAAACTCTAAAATCTACCCAAAATTAAAATCCCCAAATATAAATTTCTAATACAAACCCTAATCTCAACCTATCCCCCATACAGCCGCCCCCTTCTTCTCCCTCTCTTCCTCTTTCCCGTACCCATCCAAATCCCAAACCCTTCTTCTCCCTCCTCTTCACCTTCGTCCCGAACGAACCCCTTCCCGTCACCACCCAATCCCGCACCCCAAAATCCGGCGACCCATCACCACCACGACAGTCTCCCTCAGCATCGCCCTCTCCCTCTCTCGCTGCCAACACCCGAACCCCAAATCCAAACGCCCCAAACCCTTCGTCCCCTTCTTCCCTATCCCGATCTCCACAAAGTCAGACCCAGCCCTTCGTCTTCTTCTTCTCCATTCCAACTCACCAGCCGCTACTACCCACTCTCCTCGTCGCGCCCCGCCGATGCCACCGCCCCCGCGCGCCGTCAGCCGCCGGAGACCTGATCTGCCAACTGCGTTGGCTTAGTTGCTGACCTGATCTGCCAACTGCGTTGGCTTAGTTGCTGACTTGCTCACTGTGTTGCTGTGTTCTTGGTTGCTGTCCGCTCCTACATCTACGCTGGGTTTCTTCACATTCCGTATACTCGTTCCCTTACTAAGTATTTGTGTTTTACTGCCATATTATCTAGCATATTATCTAATTTGCCTGTCGACCACAAAATACTGAGATTGAGTGATCCACATGCTAGATTAGAGTACGAATCGGTATTGCACTTTTTACTTGCTAAAACACGTAGGGATTTACTTATTGATTAAGGTTGAATTATTAATTGGGACTGTTATATCTGATTCAATTCTTGAAAATCCATCAAACCTGTTAACTGTTAACAATTTCCAACTTAGATCCGCACTTTCATTTTGGTAAAATTAACCCATTAAAATTCTTGGAAATTCTCTTTTTTAGGGTTGGTTTTACATCATTTTGGTATCAGAGCGAAGGTTCTTAAAACCTTAGTTCTTGCATCGTAGGCATAATTTTTGCATTCATTTAGTATCCTGTAGTCTTTTATTTTATTTTATTTTCATTTTATTTTTAGTTTAGTTCAGAATCATTTAAAAAAAATAAAAAAAATAGGACATACCCCATAGTTTCCACTTTTGGTGAATGCGTCTTCGCAGCACCATCACAGATCCTGAAGAGCCTTTCCTATCCCTTCCCAATCACTCAATTAGGAACCCTAGACTTCCCAGACCTGAAATGGACAATCCTGATATCTCCGCTACCCTAGCTGCCATCCAAGCAACTCTTGCCAATATTAATCAGAGGCTTGAGAAAGTGGAGCTAAATCAAACCATTGTCCATGAGCTTCATGGCCATCGTCAGATCCCTAAAGGGAATGTTCATGACGATCGACGTCAAGAACGTGACCCTGACGAACATTATAAAAAGAACGTTAAGGTTGACGTTCCCCAGTTTGAAGGCCACATGGAACCCCAAGCTTACCTCGATTGGATCCGTGCCATGGACCACTACTTTGTGTGGTTCGACATGAGCGAATCCCTTAAAGTTAAATTTGCCACTATAAAATTAACGGGTAAAGCTCAACAACATTGGACCAATCTTGAACATGCCCGCAGAGGCCGAGGCTTGGCACCCATAGCCACTTGGGAGGCCATGAAAGAGAAGCTCACTGAGAGGTATGTAACGTTATCGTTCCACACCCGATTGCTAGATTCGTGGAACCAATTGTATCAAGGAAGTAAATCCACACAAGAATATGTTGATAAATTCGATGACTTCCTTATTCGGTGCAATGCGCTAGGTAAAGAGAGTGAAGAACAAACTCTCTCTAGGTTCAGAGCTGGACTACGAGCTGACCTTAGGAACGAGCTAATCTATAGAAACGTGGACTCAATAGCGGCAGCCTACGTCCTAGTCCTCGACATGGATTCCCTTAAAGCTAGTTCTCATTCTAGGTCCAGCGACTCGAGAGATCATTCCTCTAGAATGACCTCTACTGACCCACCTAGACCTAAGCTTCCCTCTCAGCATCCCAGCAAATCTTACCCCAGCAAACCTAATTCAAATTTCAATTCACATAGAGATGAACATAAGGGTAAGAACACCGAAAGAGATTACAGTAAGATTGACCCTCTCACTAAATGCTATAAATGTAAGGGATATGGTCATGTTTCTAGCAACTGTCCCAGTCCTAGTAGGATAAATATAGTAGAGGGTACCGCTGTCATTGCTGACGACTCAGACAATGAGTTTTCTTATGAGCCTATTGAAGGCGATGACTTCGGTGAAGAAGAGGATGACCAGTATCTCCACTGTATTCGGTCTATCCAATCACCTGACTTGAATGTAGTTAGATGTGCTTTGTCCCAACCAAAAGAAGAAGATGATTGGAAGCGCACTGCTATATTCCACACCTTTACGACTATAGGTGGCAAAAACTGCAAGGTGATTGTTGACAGTGGGAGCTGCGTCAACGCTGTCTCTTCTGCTGGTCTTAGCAAAGACCGGACTTAAGGCTGAACCCCATCCACGCCCATACAAAGTATCTTGGATTGATGCAACAGCACTCCAAGTAACACATCGATGCTTAGTCCCTGTGGACTTCAAAGCTTACAAAGAGGAAATTTGGTGTGATGTGCTCAAAATGGATGTGGGTCAAGTCATTTTAGGGAGACCTTGGTTATACAATCACGATGTGACCATATATGGTCGATCCAATCAATGTGTGTTCCAGCACGATGGACTAAAAATAAAGCTCATCCCCGTGAGACCACGAACTAGTCCAGCTGAAACAACACCGGCTCCCTCGAGAAAGGGCAAGGAGGTAACGTATATGGGTGTAAAGGAACTTACAAATGAAATTGAAAAGGGGGCAACCATTCTTTTACTCACAGCGAGAGAAGTCCCTAAAGATCCTAAGTCACTCATCCCGCCCCAAGTTACTCCTGTCCTACAGGAATTTGCAGATGTGTTTCCTGCTGACCTCCCCAACCAGTTGCCCCCATTGCGTGACATCCAACACGCTATTGATCTGGTTATGGGAGCGAGTCTTCCCAACTTGCCCCATTATCGGATGAATCCGACAGAGCATGCTGAGCTGAAAAGGCAAGTTGATGAGTTATTGGCAAGGGCTTCATTAGAGAAAGTTTAAGTCCTTGTGCTGTTCCTGCTCTATTGATGCCAAAGAAAGATGGAACCTGGCGTATGTGTGTGGACACCCGTGCCATTAACAAGATCACGGTGAAATACCGTTTTCCCATTCCTCATTTGGATGACATGTTGGACATGATGTCTGGTGCCACAATCTTTTTCAAGATTGATCTTAAAAGTGGCTACCACCAAATACGTGTTCGTCCTGGTGATGAGTGGAAGACCGCCTTCAAGACGAAGGATGGCCTGTACGAATGGATGGTCATGCCATTTGGAATGACAAATGCCCCGAGCACGTTTATGAGAGTCATGACGCAAGTACTCCGTCCCTTTATGGGCAAGTTCCTTGTGGTATACTTTGATGATATTCTTATTTACAGCCGATCCGTTGGGCAACATCTTGACCATTTGAGACAGGTCTGCGGTGTTTTGAGGAAGGAACAGCTTTATGCTAATCCTACCAAATGTACCTTCCTCTCCGATTAGACTATCTTTCTGGAATTTATTGTGTCTGCCAGAGGAGTATCTGCTGACCCAGAAAAGATACGAGCTATTACAGAGTGGCCTGAGCCCCGCAATATTCGTGATGTGCGGAGTTTTCACAGCCTTGCCACCTTTTATCGTCGGTTTGTGCGAGAATTTAGCACGATCATGGCTCCGATAACCGACTATTTGAAGAAAGGTGAGTTTGTCTGGTCGAAAGAAGCCACGACTGCCTTCGAAGAGATCAAGAAGAGAATAACTCAGACACCTATCATGAGGTTGCCTGATTTCACTAAAGTCTTCGAAGTAACATGTGATGCTTCTGGTATTGGTATAGGTGGAGTCCTCAGTCAAGAGAGTCATCCAGTTGCTTATTTCAGTGAAAAGCTGAACGAAGCAAGACAAAAATACTCTACCTATGACAAGGAGTTCTATGCGGTCGTTCAGTCACTTCGCTATTGGCGACATTATCTTCTGCCACAAGAATTCGTTATCTTTTCAGACCATGAGGTCTTAAGATTCCTTAATTCTCAACAAAAGTTGAATCCGAGACATGCTAGATGGGTAGAGTTCCTACAAGAATATTCATATACCATTAGGCATACAAAAGGGATTGATGATAAGGCCGCGGATGCGCTAAGTCGTTGTTACATGATATTATCTGCACTGCGCACCGAAATTATTGGTTTTGAGAGATTGAGAGATGAGTATGCCTCCTGCCTAGATTTTCACGAGATCTACACCTCTTTGAAGGAAGGCATAACTCGAGTGATAGATGATTATTTCTTGAAAGATGATTATCTCTTCTATCGCTCCAAACTGTGCATTCCTAGTACATCCTTACGAGAGTATCTTGTTTGGAAATTGCACGCTGGTGGCCTTGCTGGACATTTTGGGCATAGAAAGACTATTGATACTGTGGAACATAGGTTTTACTGGCCGAAGCTAAAGAGAGACGTTGTGAGACTTGTTAACAGATGTCACACCTGTCAACTTGCCAAGCAACAAAAACACAACACAGGCCTGTATACTCCTTTACCTGTTCCCAGCCGCCCTTGGGAAGACGTGAGTATGGATTTCGTGTTAGGCTTACCGAAAACACAAAAGAAACACGACTCCATTCTTATCGTCGTGGACCGTTTTTCTAAAATGGCCCACTTCCTCCCGTGCTAGAAAACTTTTGATGCATCCCGAGTGGCTCAGATCTTCTTTGATAATATTCTGAAGCTACATGGGTTGCCAAAAACCATTGTGTCTGATATGGATGTGAAATTCACGAGTTATTTTTGGAAAGACCCTATGGCAAAAGTTAGGTACAAAATTTAAGTTTTCGTCTGCGTTCCACCCACAGACAGATGGACAGACTGAGGTTGTCAATCGGAGTCTTGGCAATCTCTTACGTACTCTTGTGGGAGAGAACTTGGGAACATGGGATTTGAAATTAAAGGTTGCTGAATTTGCATATAACACATCTAGGAATAGAACCACTGGCATGAGTCCACACGAAGTTGTACACAGTTATCGTCCTAGGCAGCCTATAGATCTTGCCCCCATGTTAGAACATCACCGAGTCTCTGAGTCTGCATCTGCATTTGCATCCCGCATTCATGACTTACATAGAGAAATTTCCAAGAAAATTAATGAAAATAATTTTAACTACAAGTTGAGAGCTGATATTAGAAGGAAATTTAAAACTTTTAATATGGGTGACGAAGTGATGGTTCGGATTCGTCCGGAACGGTTCCGAGCGGGATCCGTTAAGAAATTGAATGCACGTGCTGCAGGTCCATTTAAAATTCTTCATAAAATCAATGATAATGCCTATGTTGTTGACCTCCCCGAAGGCTTTGGCATCAGTAAAACTTTCAATATTGAGGATCTAGTGCCCTATGAAGGCCTAGAATTTAACCCTAGAAATCCTCTTATAGATGAGCCTACCCTGCAGCCTACTGGTGAGATTCCCCCATTACCCCCACTACCAGATACTACTTACCCATCGACAGAAGAGTTGGATAATATTTTAGATGATCAGATAATCTCTACTAGCGATGGTGGTATTCATAGATATTTGGTAAGTTGGAAGAACAAGCCGGAGTCGGAGAACACTTGGATAGATCACAGAGAGCTCCAGCGCTTGGATCCAGACCTCTTGGAGCACTATGACAGGAGGACTGGTTTTGACTCGACTGGGTCGAGCCCTCTCCCACCCGGGGAGAATGATGAGGACATCGGTTCCAGACGATTTGGTCGTTTCTATCAGCGCAGGCGTCGTCTTCAACAGCTGTTTTATTCAGTTTAGGATTTTTATTTTATTTCCATTTTTGTTTCTGGCAATTATAGACATATGTAATCTTTTTGTAATTTTTAGATTTTGAGAATATTTTGGAGATGTGTTTCAAGATGTAATTGAGCCTATTTAAAGGCCTTGAGATTAATGAGAAAGCATGCCATTATTGATTAAAAAAATCTGTGTTGAGTTTTGCTCTTCCGCCTTCTCTTTTGTGTGATACAACTGAGATCTATATTAGGGTTTGTGATAAATCCTAATCAAATTTTAGGGTTTGGGATAAACTCTAAAATCTACCCAGAATTAAAATCCCCAAATACAAATTTCTAATACAAACCCTAATCTCCACCTATCCCTCGTACAACCGACCCTTCTTCTCCCTCTCTTCCTCTTTCCCGTACCCATCCAAATCCCAAACCCTTCTTCTCCCTCCTTCTTCACCTTCGTCCTGAACGAACCCCTTCCCGTCGCCACCCAATCCCGCACCCCAAAATCCGGCGACCCATCACCACCACGACAGTCTCCCTCAGCATCGCCCTCTCCCTCTCTCGCTGCCAACACCCGAACCCCAAATCCAAATGCCCCAAACCCTTCGTCCCCTTCTTCCCTATCCCGATCCCCACAAAGCTGGACCCAGCCCTTTGTCTTCTTTTTCTCCATTCCAACTCACCAGCCGCTACTACCCACTCTCCTCGTCGCGCCCCGCCGACGCCACCGCCCCCGCGCGTCGTCAGCCGCCGGCGACCTGATCTGCCAACTGCGATGGCTTAGTTGCTGACCTGATCTGCCAACTACGTTGGCTTAGTTGCTGACTTGCTCACTGTGTTGCTGTGTTCTTGGTTGCTGTCCGCTCCTACATCTACGTTGGGTTTCTTCACATTCGGTATACTCGTTCCCTTACTAAGTATTTGTGTTTTACTGCCATATTATCTAGCATATTATCTAATTTGCCTGTCGACCACAAAATACTGAGATTGAGTGATCCACATGCTAGATTAGAGTACGAATCGGTATTGCACTTTTTACTTGCTAAAACACATAGGGATTTACTTATTGATTAAGGTTGAATTATTAATTGGGACTGTTACATCTGATTCAATTCTTGAAAACCTATCAAACCTGTTAACTGTTAACAATTTCCAACTTAGATCCGCACTTTCATGTTGGTAAAATTAACCCATTAAAATTCTTGGAAATTCTCTATTTTAGGGTTGGTATTACATCATAGAGCCTGTTGCTGTCACTATTGGATCCCTCTCCATTTCTAGTCCTCCTTCTCGCCATTTCTGAGTTCATGAAATCTCATCAGCTAGTTAGAGCAACAACATATTTCAAAGTTTCCATCATCATTCATCATAATTCATCCATCATGTCAAAATAAAACAATTTATTCAAAATAAAACCTCGTCTACTATCAACCATATATAAAGAAACCAAATAGATTAAGCCTAGATAATCTCCAGATCCTATTACAGCATTTAAACTAACAAAAGCATATATTAATTAGATTCTACGATTTCACTTTCCCTCCCTGACCTTGTCGCACAGTTCATTAAGCTCCCTATGTAGCTTTCCACAACATCGCTTGCAATTTTACTTTCCCTCCTTGGTAATGTTGTCAAGTTGGGTGAAGTGTCGTGCCGCTCTATGTCGAACTTCTTCGAGATCCTCTACTCTCTCTTTCAAAGATGTAATACACAGTTGGTTCTCTGCATGGTGCGCCTCAATGTGGGTCACTCTCCACCGATGGAGGGTTAACTGGTGTCGAAGAGAAGTGATAGTATGATCTTTCTTACTCAAGTATGGCGAATAATATGAAGATTCATCCTGAGGCTCCACTGGAGGGGAGTGATTTCACACGACTCCTGCGATTCATCCTCATCCTCCTCTTCTTCTGGTTTTTCTTCTGGATCTTCTTCAGAATCCTTTTCGAGATCCTCAAAGAAAGCTTTTTCTTCCACTTCCTCCTTAGGATCTTGGTTGTCCGCCATCCCACAGAGAAGAGAGAATGTCCTCATCAGTATATATAGAGTAACATAAATGCAAGTTTAAATAACAACAACATTTATGTTACTAAAAACTGATATTCACACATTTAGTGTCCACCCTAATTTTGTTTCCCTTATTATGTTTTTACTACTTATTGAACTTTGCTCTGATACCAATTTACAATGCCTCGAACTTCATACACAGACAATTGATGACACGTCCAGAATCTTTACTTCAATTTCAAAAAAAAATACAAGGAATTTAAAACTATTTCATTACAACAGTGTCCTTTACAATACACTGCGGAAAATACACATAAAATACAACTCATATCATCAAAATTTCTCAATTCCGTGACAACACTTGTCACAAGCTTGCATCCACGCATTGGCTAATCGAAGTCTTGCAACACTTAAGAACTTTGCACACGTCAGTTGAATGCAACTGACGTAATGTTATTATAAAAGCGGTCATTAACTTTACCATCACAAACTTGAATGCAAAAGAAAAGTATTAAAGGTGACTATCCTAAGTATGTGAGTGTATGTTATGAACCTAATAACTAATGCAGGACACTTATGCACAGGATGTACTTATAATGTGTGCTTGTTCAGATTCTATGCCGCCCATTCAACATTAGTCCAAGGCATGCCCTTAGCATTCTCCTCGTTACAAAGTTTAATCCCCCATTATGCAAATCTACAACCATGACGAACTTCAAGATTTATACATCCTTTGAGTATTGGTTCTCGCCTCAGAAATTTTGGAGGTCAATCTCCTTCCTTAGATAATCCTGGAGATTATTTCACTACCATCCGGGACATGGAGAATACCTCACACCGCAGGTCATCCTGGAACCCTCATCATACGAATGCCCCATGAGCATCGCTCCCATCCCGATAATTTCGGAGATGAACCCCTAACCGTAGATAATTCTGGAGACTATTTAACTCACATCTCGAAATACTGGGAATATCCTACACCGCAGATAATTCTGAAGCCCTCGTACTCATGTTGGCGGTCGCTTCATCACAGCTTTCATCTAGTTCATGTCCTTGTATTCGAGCATAATTAATATTGCCTAGATCTGGCTCACCCTACCGGACTTAAATCAACACACCGAGAACACTAGTTCACAGTGGCAAATTCTCAATTTTCAGTAAGTCAACTTGCCGATACCCTGAGTCTCGCTCAACCTCTAGAGTCCACACGTTTCAAACATCACCAAAAGCTGTCTAGGTTATCCCTAACCCCCTAAACTCATCATGATTCAGTTCTTTCATATTCTTAATTCGTCTTTTATTTCTTTCACAAACTAGTCGTTCTCAATTATCTAGATTTTCTTATATTAATCAAAATTCCCCAAATCTAGTAATAAAAAGACTTCAAAATTATTAGTTCAAATAAAATTGTCTCTATTCATATGTCTCAAATTCAATTACCAAATTTGTAATTAATTATTCATTTAGATGTGGAATTTAGTCCAAAAATATTTATACAAATTTTCATTAAAATAATTTACTTTAAAATCAATTTTTATTTGCAAAATACTCAAAAACAGTAAAAAAAACATTAACCCTTCCTTCATATTCCTAATCACCTTTTATTTATTTGAAAAACTAGTCGTTTTCAATTATCTAGATTTTCTTTTCTTAACCAAAATTCCCCAAATCTAGTTATAAAAGTACTTCAATATCTTTATTTAAATTAAAATCATAGCTATTCAAATATCTCAAATCCAATTACCAAATTTGTAATTAATCATTTATTTAGATGTGGAAATTAATCCAAAAATTTTATACAAATTTCCATTAAAATAATTTCCTTAAAAATCAATTTTATTTTCAAAATACTTAAAAACAATGAATAAATCAATAACCCGAGCTGCTCATGCCTCGAAACCAGTGACCCCGACACCCTTAAGTCGCACTCAATAACATGGCCAACACGCCTCACTCTCTATCATCAGTGTCCATCAATTCTACTCAAGCCAAAGTGACTCCAGTTCTAACGCAATTCGATATTCCAACAGATTTTAACTAGATTATAGTTCTTATACAAATTCTTACTAAAATTTAATTAATTCCAGAATCAAACTTGTTTAGATATAGAGTGAATCTAATCTAAACTAAGTCAGTTCTAGGTTGACATTAGGCTAAATTTGAACAGAACTTAATAAAAATAAAAAATAATTATTTCATCGAAATTTATTATACTTCATCATTTAATTTAACAAATTCAAAATCATTCTAATTTAGTCTCGATTATACTTCTAATTAATCTCGTTAAATTCTGATTCAACCCTAAATTAAGTCAGATCTACCTAGGAAAAGAGAAACTAAAATATAAATAAATCAAAATGAAGAACCTGAAATGGAGCCCACCCTGGTTCGAACGCCAAGCCACTGAGCACCCAAACCACACATAGTAACTAGGCTCTCAAGCCTCTCAATCTGCCATCTTTCTCTCTAGAAAACAATATAGCTTTTATTGCTCAGATCCTGATCCTCTCTAGATTCAGATCTAAAACAACTCAAACTCTTCAAACTCAACAACATTGAGTTCTGATTTACGAAATATAAGTTCAATAACACATTATTGTTTATAATTTAAATCATCATATTAAACAATTCCATACAATTCAATTATTTATCAAACAATCTACCTTCAATCATGAATAAAAGTAACATACTCCCTCTAAGAAATACATAACATGCCAATAACAAGATTTTCATAACAACATTTAACATGGCACTAAATGATTCCAAAAGACCTATCATGCATTTTACTATATCATTTGACTATTACTCAAATACAAGAATGAAATTTAACAACTAACATGCTCTTTATCCCTTCCATAACTTCATAGTAATTCATCAGACAAAATAATTAAATCTTAGCATGCTACTACAAAGCAAATCAAGAAGTTGGAGAACACTCACCTATTGAGATGAAAATCTTGCAAGTAATCCACCAAAAGCTTCTCCCTCTCCAATTCAAATAGCTCTCTCTCCTAGAAACCTTGATCACACACAAAAATAAAATCCCCACCTCTCCCTAAAGCCTTGATCGGTCAATGTATGTAAGTGTCACATCCCGCTTCCCAAAAATATGGAATACAAGTGCGTGACGAAGCCCAGTGAATGATTTTAACATCATCCATAAGCTTTAGGATCGACTCAGCATCACAACAAGAATATAACAGATATATATACAACCAAGCATGCATGAATAATTTACTAAGCAACAGAAACAATTGAAAACACAATAATAATATCCAAATAGTTTTTAAGTCTGGAACGAATGTAAAACTCGGGAACATAAGTCCGTTACAAGTCTTAAACAACAACAGATGAAATAACTCAATTACAAAATGGAATGATTAGAGAAAGCTTTTATCAAGCAAGGCCTAGAACGTCTTCTCACCGATTCCAGCAGGTAGCACGTCTCCAAAGTCTGCTTAATAAATATAAAAAGTGAAAAATAGAATAAATAAGAGAAAATGCCCTTAGTACAAGTTAGGGCCACAAATAGCAAAAATGAGTACAAGTAATGGGGAACAAGAATTGGAATCAAGAATGTAACAGGGATACAACAAGTAGTGGAAATCCAAGAACTAGCTAGCAAGAGGGACATCTTAGTAAACAGGCTGGATAACAAATACTAGTGGTGAAACAAGTGACAAGTGAACACATAGGGTATCTAACCTCAAGTGACAGGTATCAAGTACAAGTGTCAGGTAACAAGTCTCAAATCTAGTGTCAAGTTGTCAGGTCACAAGTATCAAGTTATAAATGTCAAGTGTTATTATTCAAGTATCAAGTCTCATGTAACAAGTCATCAAGTTTCAAGTAAACATGTATCAAGTTCGTGTTTCATGTATCAGGTTTTATGTATCAAGTTTTATGTATCATGTAATCAAGTATCGAGTAAGCAAGTATTATGTTCAACTCTTGTAGTTATTACTATCTAGGTAGCACTTCATGCATCCATCTTTTTACTACATGGTTGCTACAGGCAAAGCAATTTCGTTTAGGCCTAGTAATGGAGTCTATAGGGCGGTGTACTCAGATATCAAGTATCAAGCAAGTGATCAAACCATGGGCTCTAAAGGTGGCCCCCGTAGACTCTAGAGGTGGCCCCCATCACCCATGACGTGACACTTAGTTCTACGTGGCACTTAGTTCCATGTGATCGCACATATATATCATGTAATCTTATAATGGGCTCTAGAGGCGGCCCCCGTAGGCTCTAAAGGTGGCCCCCGTCACCCATGACGTGGCACTTAGTTCTACGTGGCACTTAGTTCCATTTAACATAAAATTATTGAAAACACAGGCCCCTTTCCGAGTACACTTATCTATATTGTCCACTACTATGGTCTTTTCCTTAAACCCCAGCTTGTTACATTTATTAATTTTTATCAAGCAAGCATACAGGTGTGAGAAACAAGTCAAGAAATCATGGTCATGGAACAAGTTTAGGATAATTATATGGCATAATCGAGGGTCGACATGAATGAAAGTAACACGAACAACGAAAATCCCAAATCTGGACAGCACGACGTTGTTGTACCAAAACTGTGATTTCCGTTGCTACGAAACAGAAAAAGTGGATCCGTTAGGAGATCTAGAAACTAGACTCCTGTCCAGTTCCAACGCATATAATTCAGGTACAAGAAAGTGGTGGGAACATGTGTCAAAACAACGAATTACACAGCTAATGTGTTCAGGTAGAATTTGTGTATTTGAGTTTATACATGTGAAACAGGATTGAAAAGTTGTAAATTAATTCTAAGAAAATTTGGGAAGTCTCTCTAGGGTGTCCAACAACCGCATATAAAATTTCAAGTCAAACTCTTGCTTTCAACATAGTTAAATTAATTCGCAAAGTAAGGGTGTGCAGCAGTTTTGCGAATCTGCGTCTACCGACACAGCTGCAGTAAAACTTTAATAACTCCTAAACTGTAACTCCGAATTCAAAAATTTCGGAAGCTATCGACATCTAGACATCTAGAGCTACAATTATTATTCAGGGCTCGGGTTCGGATTCTAATGTTAAAGGGGTCAAAACAGCATAACAAGATTCAGGACAGTAACATGTGGGAGTATCTTACTAGTATAGGTTACATGAAAATTGGTTATTAGGCGTCTAGGTTAATGTGCGATATAAATACTGGGTAATGGTTATCAAAACAGCAAGTAATATTTATTTTTCAACTCTAGTGAGTGCAAGTTCATCACATACAAGATATAACACATATCTACAAATCTAGGGTTCCTTAATTTCATGTGTTCACGTGTCTAGGGGATAAAATGAGTCCAAGTAGTTGTAATATAATACAATGAATTTATTGTGACTCTTAAGATTATGAAATTGCAGAGGTTTAATATTTGATCAACAACGACAGTCAAGGAGGAGTCACAATTTCTAACTATTTGCAGTATTTTTAAGGAATGCTTGTACTAGAACCAAAAATGTGTACAAGAGGAATACTTGCCTTGATTGACGACGAATAGATCCATTAGTTGAAGAAAATGGGATAAAAAAACCTCGGGCACAATCTCCCAAAAGCACATGTGAAAATCCAATAGTAGAGTGAATTTCCCTCCACACCGGATCCGCCAAAACAGCGGACAGCAAACTTGGATCTGGCGCGGCAAAACAGCAAAACACCGAAACCCTCCAATCAGATCGCTCCTATGCAGCGGATCTAGGCTAGAACAGGAAACAGCAAGTTCGGATCTGTTGTGGCAAAACAACGAACAGCGATCAGATCGACCCTGAGTGGCATGAATCTTAGCGTGATCCAATGCCTGAGATTCAATCCTGCCCAACCTGCTTCTTCTTCCTTCTTTCGATCGGCAGAGAGAGAGGGAGAGGAAGGTAGTGGCGGCAACCGGCAGCGGCGAGCGGCGTCCGGTGTGCGACGAGAGGCTCGCAATGACGGGGAGGACGACGGCGGCGGAATCAGCAGCGCGACGTCGAGAAGGAACTCGTCGTGCGCAGCTCTGATCGTGGGTTCGAAACAGAGGATGGGAGCGAGGGATTGGTTCGGGGTGCTAGCGGCACGAACGGAGGTCGGATAGGAGGTCGAGGGGGAGGAGATGATGGTAATGGCGATGGGTAGAGGTTGGTAGGTGTCGAAAATGGCAAAATGGGTTTCGGAGGTTGGGTTCGATGGTGGATGTGGCGGTGGTGGCGATGGATGACGGGATGATGATGGATGAGATGGTGAACGGAGGTTCTATGGTGATGGAGGGACAGACGGAGAGGCGATCGGAGTAGGGAAATGGGTCGTGGTGTTGGAGACGAAGACTGGAGGAAGAAGAAGATGAGCGGCGGGGGTTTTGGGTTAAAACAGTACAGGGTAGGGATTAGGGTTAGGGTTTATATAGTATAGGGTTGGGTTTAATGGGTATAAAGGTATCCGTTTCGAGTGGGATCCAACTGGAGAATAAAGGGATGAATGACGTAGAACAGCTCATTCTTCATGAAGAACGACACAAAAGAGCAGGATGGACATACAATTGAATTAGACATAGGCATCCAAAAAATTGAGTTGAAATAATATAACGATTTTATTCGAACGGAAACAAAGTACAGGATCTCAAATTGATAAAAGAGTACATTGGGGCAAAATACAGTATAAAAATACAGACACGGGAAATAGGAGTTACAATAAGAGATGGGGTGATTAAAGGGTTATAATAACTTCCCATGATCGCTCACTCACTATCCCACTCTCTCCACTAATTTGAAAATATCTAACTAATTCAACTACCTCTCAAATCTCCAAATGTGGTCGGCCAAAATTTGTGTATGTGTGTGGGTTCATGTCAGAATTTACAAATCAAGTGTTATAAATTTGTTAGTTCAAGTAGACCCATATACAACTCAATTCAATAAGGTTTAAGCCAAGCTAATTTAGCTAAAATTAAGCAATCCCATGTATTTATTACTTGACAAGTTAAAACAACATATAACTCAATTAATTTATATTAAAGAAAATACAATTAGTGCACTGCACACACACTTGTTGCACATACTAATAAATTATTAAAATATTCTTTTAGTATTTTAGTGGGCGTTACAACACTCGCTCCTTAGAATAGTTCTATCCCCAGAAATACACTTAGTAAGGGGAACCACGATGTACAAAGTTAAATAAATAGTTCGGTAAAGTCGCTCTTCATTCGGTCTGCCGATTCTCAGGTTGTCTTCAACCAAATGATTCCTCCACAACACCGTGACCATGGGTATAATTTTGTCCCTTAATACCTCTTCCTACCGATCCAAGGTTCAGTTGCAAATCCTCGGTACATCAGGCAACTGATGATTCTGATCTGGAACATATTGTCACAACATAGATACATGAAATACATTATGTACATATGCTAGTTCTTCTGGTAACTCCAACCGATATGACGTGTTCCCAACCCTCTTTAGTATCTTGTATGGTCTATATATCTTGTAGCTTTCTTTCCTTCTCTTCCAAAACTGATCACACCCTTCGTTGGAGATACCTTCATGAAAATAGAATCTCCTTCTTCAAACTCCAATTCCCTTCTTCGAACATCTACGTAGCTCTTCTGTCTACTCTGAGCCTCGACTAGTCTATTCTGGATCAACTCGATCTTCACTAAAGTTTGTTGTACAATATCTGGTCCATACATCTGCCTTTCTCCTACCACGTACAAGGAAATGGGCATTCTACACTTTCCCCCATTCAACGCCTCATATGGTGCCTTGCCAATACTGGCCTGAACATTATTGTTCTGTGCAAACTCTACCAGTGCCAGGTATATTTCCTAGCTTCCTCCGAAGTCCATCACGCAAGATCTTAACATGTCTTCAAGTACTCTGTTAAGTGGCATGATGGATTCATCGGTGATTCGTCGAGTTGTATGGACGAGGTTCGGCATCTCCTTACCCCCAAAGATTAGCAATAGAATGGATCAAGAGACGATTGGTTCCTCTTCTATGGAGATCTCTCGGGCCACCATGTTGGTACATATCATGCCTCTTATAGTAGTTTTATATTCTTTCATGTATTTCTAATTTCTGAAGCTCTTCCCATTTGAATATTGACTGTCACTTCGGCAACTTGTTGGATTAGGTAGCAGAAGAGGAGAAGATTTGGAAGGTAGCGACCAATAATACAAAGTCGAAAAGGACGAACGCTGTCAAGACACTAGAGGAGGCCCTCCTTGCTTGTGTTGCTCAACTTGAGGCTGAGTAGAAGAGGGAAAGGGAAGAGGTGGAGAAGGAGAGGGAAACAGCGATGGCAGAGAAGGAGGCTGCGGTGGCCCAGGTGATGGCTGAATAAAGAGGCACCTCTTCACGAACATGGAGAAGGCCTACATTAAGGCCATTAGGGATGTGGTCGAGAACTTTCCTCACTTTGACGGGAAGCCGAGAGAGAAGCTTGTCGCGGATGAGGCAGATGAAGAGGAAAAGGAGGTGGCTTATGTAAGATCCCGCAAAATAGTATATAACTATTTTGTACATTAGTCCGTGCACAATTCAGAGTTGCACGTATTAATGAATTTTTCTTAATTGTTACAAATTAAGTAAGTATTGGGATATATTATTTAATATATTTCGAGTCCGAAAATTGTACAATTGTTGAACCAGAGTTGGGATAATTTCTCCATTCAATTGTACGTTTTTCTCAACTATAATCGAGACGAAACGTATAGTATTTCTATAGTGATAAAATTATTTTTTATATATACATACAAATATTTTCAATGAGATGTGCATGTATTGTTATGTATGCATGTGTGAATACATGTGTATATGTATATATACTTATGAGTATGTGTGTATGTATTTTGTATAAAACCCTAAACCATTCATCCAAACCCTAAAACCACTTCTAAAACTATGTGCTTGTTTGAGTTATGGTCACCCCCCTCTCTCACTCACCCTCATCTCACCCCCATTGATTTTGACCGGCCTCCACCCCCCTCCCTTTGTTTAAAACCCCAAGAATCCATCACTCATATAATTTTCTCCATTTCTAACCCTAGAAAACTTTCTTCTTCAAAAAGCTCAATTTTTATCATTCTTTTACAATTTCTTCAACTTCATTTCTTTCTTCAATATTTTATTTGAAAATTTGGAGTGCAAGAATACAAGGAGGAGGAGGCTAGGAGAAGGAGAGCATGGAGCAAGGAGGAGAAGGACAAAGAAAGCAAGATCGAAGAAGAAGCTAGGAGAAGAAATCAACAAAAGCTCCATTGTGGCTGTCTTTCTAAAAACTCTATACTTGTTTTATTTTTGTGTGTATGATGAGAGCTAGTTGTTGAATTATTTTCTAGATAACATGAATAAGAATTATTATGTGTTTATAAATTAATTCTTACGCTAAGAGTGCTAATTAAAGGAAAAAGATTCAATCAAGTGAAGAAATAAGCATGTTTCATTAGAAAATTCATAACTTTGTGCTATGTTAGAATTTAGGCTTGAAATTTTTTGCTAGAATCTTGATTGTGTCTCTATAAACTCCACCAAATTTTGTTAATTTTGGATGTGGATTGATATTTTAATAAATTCTATTTCGTTGCTATTTGAGAAGAGAATTTTTGCTATATTGAATGTTAACATGCTTGATTTGCAAAAATCATAACTCTAGAAATATGAGAAATTATGGTTGAAATTTTTATAGTAGCATCTTATATGTCACGCCCCGCTTCCCAAAAATGGAATACGGAATACGGGTACGCGACTAAGTCCAGCGAATGGCTTTCACCATTCATAAGCTGTCGGATCGACTCAACATCGTAACAAGAAATATAACAAAATATACTCAACCACGCATGCATGAATAAATTATTAATCAACAGAAATTATTTGAACAAATATAAACTTCTCAAATAAATACAAGATGTGGATCAAAAAGTAAAACTTCGGGACTACAAGCCCCTTACAAGTTTCAAGTAGTAACAAGAATTAAATAAACTCAAATACAAAATAACTAAAGCAAATTTTCCCAAGCGAAGCCTAGAACGTTAGCTCACCAACTCCTTCGGCAGCTCGTCTCCAAAGTCTGTATATATCATGCAGAAGAAAAAAATAGAGAAACAAAGATAAATACCTTTGCTGCAAGTTCGGGCCACAAGTAGTACAAGCAAGGGTACAAGAACAGAAATATAATAAAGAACAAGAACCATGGTATAACAAGGAACAAAGACTAGAATCAAGGAACACGAAATAAAATGAAGTCAAGTGTGATGCAACTAGAAATAAACATATGGACGGAAAGACAACAACTTGCAACAGGAAAACAAGTAACGAAAATGGGTTCATGCAAACTTATGAATCAAAATCAGGTGACTTGAAAATCAAATCTTGTAACCAAATCATGTAACTTGTAACGAAATTAGGAAACTAGCAGACAGGATCATGCATGTGCTTAGTGTCAACTTAAATCTATTGTTTAATTCTATCTTGGTAGCACTTCATGCGTCCCAAATTTTTACCACATGGTTGCTACATACAATCAAAGTTACGTTTAGATTTCATAGGGGACTCTATAGGACCATGTACTCAGGTATCAAATAATCCAAATCATATTAACCAAATCATATTAACCAAATTCCAAATTATCCAAATGTAATCCAAATCATCCAAATGTAATCCAAATCATATCATGTAACCAAATGAGGAAAATATGGGCTCCCTTCTAAGTACACTTTTCTATATTGTCCACTACTAGATCTTTCCCTTAACTCCGGCTTGTTACTTTTATTACAAAATAAACATGATCAAGAAATAACAAGAACAAAATCAGAACAAGACAAGGATGTATCAAGGGCTTATATGATTCAAGGAACATGTTATAAATCAAAAAAGAAAGAAACAACATGCAAATATTTAAACATAGCAAATTGCCAATTCTGGACAGCAAGACATTGCTGCACCAAAACTGAGATTCCCGCTATCACAGGAATGCAAATGTGGATCCGTCAAAAAATCTAGAAACTGGACTCTTTGTCGAATCCAGCGCATATAAACAAGATACATAAAAGTTGTAGCAATTGGTGTCAAAACAACAATCTATATAGGATTCGTGTTTAGCCAGAATTTGTAAAATTGTGTTTAGAAGCATGAAACAGGTTTGAAACTTCGTTAATTAATTTCAGAAAAATTAGAAAAAGATCTCTAGTGTGTCTAATCTTATCATGAAAAATTTAAAGTAATTATTTTACAGGTAGCATAGTTAATTTAATTGTAAAACAAAGTGATGCAGCAAATTTATGAATCTGGAATTCTACGACACAGCAGCAGTAAAACTGCGATAAATAACAAATTAGAACTCGAAATTTAATTCCGTCAAAAGGGTAGTAAACTAGACATCTGGGGTAAATTTCATGTTTAGAACTCAAGTTCATATTCTGATGTTATCAGGGTCGAAACAGCAGACTAAAAACAGGACAACAGCATAAGTGATTTCTTTTATATAAAAGTGGCATGGTTAATGACTATTATGAGTCTAAATTAGTGTGTGATACAAATCAGGATGTAATAGGCATCAAATCAGCAAGTTACACCTATTTCTCAACTCAAAAGAAGTAAAATCAACACATACATCATACAACATAGATCTACAACTCAAGGTGATTCTTACTTTCATGTGTTCAAATGATTACATGATAAGATGGATCCAAATAGTTGTGAAACGAATATATCAACGAAAGGTTGTGACTCTTATGATCATGGAATTGATAAGGAGTAAAATGAGATCATAAAATGATAAGTCAAAGGGGAGTCACAACTATAACCTACTTGCAGTATTTCCAAACAAAATCTTGTACTAGAACAATAAATTAAACAAGATACTTACCTGAACGATGGTGAATCCGAAAAAGAATAAATAACGGGATGAGAATCCAGAGCAACACGCGGCAGCCACGAAAGCACGTACGATACACGTGCTCAACCCAACCAATAGCAAGCAGTAAGGGGGTAAGAACAGAAAATACAGAATTCAGCCAATCAGTGAAAAGCAACCCAAATAGCAAACAGAAGCAGTGCGGCAAGTGCGACTTCGACGGTGGGCGGCTGTGTACGGCGTGCCAACTGACGAGGGCGGCGCTTGGGGAGCAATCGGGGCTGATGGCAGCAAGGCGGCGCTCGACGACGATGCTGGAAAAGGAGGTCGGTTGCGGTGGTCGGCAGCACAGGGGCGTGATGGATGCATGCGAGGGGAGATGACTCGACTGGTGGCAATCGAGAATCTGCGGAGGAGGCAGAGGATGAGGCTGAGTGACGAGGAGGACTGGATGATGGCGGGTATGAGTGGAGTTCAAGACGGCAATGGCAGAGTGACGAGAGAGATAAGGCCACTGCAGTTGACTAGGGGAGGAGCATAGGAGCTAAGAGAGATCGGGAGATGCAGAGTTGTAAAGGATCGGGATGACAGGAGGGGAACAGGGGATGGTGTGCTGCGTCTTCGGGAGGATGACGATGCACATGGAGATGGGTTTAGAAGGAGGTCTATGGTTTCGGGAGATAAGAACATGGATGAAGAAGTAAAGCGGCTGAAGTAGGGTTTAGGGAATAGGATAGGTTAGGTTTATATAGTAGAGGGTGGTTATTGCTAATGGGTTATTGGGTATAGAGTAGGGATCCAATAGGGAAATGGGTTTTGGTTTGTGGGTTTAAAATCTAATAGGAAAATAGAATAACCAATAAATATATGATTTATAAAAAAAATGTAATTTACATTACAATATAGAATTTATTCGAAATAACTACAAACACAATTAGTCCATAGAAGTGGATTTTTAATAAACAGTAAAAATTAATAATAATAATAGCAATCATAACAATTACCATAAACATAATAATAATAATAATAGTAATAATAATAATAGTACTAATCACAATAATAATAATAAGAAAATTGATACAAATAATAATAGTAACAATAGTAATAATAATAATATATGTATATCAAAATGTAAATTCGAGTTTAACAGATTTATTAAAATAATCCAAACAATATATAATATAAATAGTAGATAAAATAGAAATAGAAATTGAGGTTAAAATATACCATTATTCGAAATAAATAAAATTTTCGAATAGAAAATATTTTAATAGAGAATCCAAAACGAATTTAACACAAAAAAAAAGAATTTCTAAATAATCAAAGTACAGAGAATATTTAGAAAATATGTATTTACGGAAACAAGGGTTACGTTATATGTGTTTAGAAAATCTCCACCAAATTTCATAATATTTGAATGTGGTTTGATATTTTTAATAAATCTATTTTGCTGCTGGTGTTGAATTATTTGATGCATGGGTTAGAATTGATCATGTTAGATATGTAAATTTCATATCTCTATGGTTATTATGATTTTGGAGCTGAAAATTTTATTGTTGTTCCGAGTGTATATCTAGTATAAGTCAACCAAATTTTGTAATTTTTGGATATGGGTTGGTATTTTAATAAATTCAATCTTGTTGACTGGCTTGGGGGTAAAAATTTATGTTCTGTTGGGTTTAACATGCTTCACTTATAAAATCATAATTTTGTTTCTTGAATGAGTTTGAACTTAAAATTTTTACAGTAGATGCTCTTACATGTGTTTATCAAGTTTCCAAAATTTCATAAATTTTGGAGAATGTTTGATATTTTTATAAAATGCAACATTCTGCTGTGGTTGAGAAGCAGTGCGGCTGCTGTTTTAAAATTTGCATCTTATTCCAATTGTCATAACTTTTTGTATGCTTGGATTTTCTAGGAAAATTTTGGATATATATTGCTCCTATGTGTATAGAACATTGCTACCAAACAATATAGAGTTTTGAGATTATTTGTTATTTTTAAAGGAGTTTTATTGTGCGACGGGTCGACAATTTTATCATGTTTGGAAGTTTTGCATGCTCCTCAATTTTGGCTACATTTCTTCATTTAAATGAAGTATTTTGAGGAAGTTTTCAACAAAGATGTTAAAGTAGACTTGATAATCTTTCTAAAGAATCAAAGAACTTGAAATTTCATTGTGTATATGAATTATAGTGATTTCCCAAAACTGCACCAACTGCATGATAAATCGGTAGCTCACTATTTTGGTTGGTTGTATGTTTTCTTCATACTAGGGTTTCAGAATATGACTTCAAATGTTGTTTATCTGATTTTTGAGTCGTTTTTGACCTTGTTTGAGGTTTTCTTGTTTACACCTAGTGTGTTTTGGGATTTGAACAACTCTTATATCATCTTCTTGCCTCAGTGCACTGGTTCGTTATTCCAATTGAATAGTTTACTGTTTTGGGTGTGTGTAAGTTATAGTCATATTAAGGTTATAAATGGAGTTAGATAGCTGTTAATTAGCTTTTGAATTATGAATTGATCATGTTTGAATTGGACATGTGATGGCTATGTATATTAACCTATTGATGGTCTAGGATAATGGTTATCACCCTAGGACTACCTACCATTTGACCATTGTTATTTGACAGCCCTTGTTACCTCGGGATGCTATGGATGAAGACAGTATTCGTGTGCCAGCGGATCGCTACCAATGAAAGGATTGATCGCGGGCCGAAGATAGGATCGAGATCCAAGCAAGAGGGTGGTTGGCATTCGACGAAGGTCGAATCGCCAAGGTTGCTAGGTCAAGTTTCGGCCAAGTTGGGCCAACTCTTGAGCCTGATCTGGGGGGGCCGTGTTGGTTCCCCTGGAGCTTTGGGATTTTTGGTTGAGACTGGGTTTTACTAGCAAGTAATCGGCTAGTAATCTATATCTCTGCAACTAAAAATTAGTAGTTGCTTAACCAAGGCTAATAGTAGTATCCTATGATCAGTCTTATGTATTGATAGGAGAGGCACTAATCGGGTGGATGTACTCGCCTGTCAAAGGGGACACATGCGGTGCCATCTCGCCTGGTAAGGGGGACAGGAGACATAGGCTCGGCTATTTATTCCTGGGGTCTAGTGATGTGAACAGGGTGGTAATGGCCCGTAGGGACCGACATTCGTCCGAGGGCGGAAAGGGACCACAGGGATCGGGCGAAGTAACTATTTTAAGATCGGGGGTGGTAACGGCCCGCATGGACTGGCATTTGTCAGGGGGTGGAAAAGGACCACAGGGACCGCTTAGAGCAATCACTTTTAGACCATGGGGTGGAAAATGACCCGCAGGGACCGGCATTTTATCCGGGGGCAGAAAATGGCCCACAGGGTTACGACATCGTGGCATAATAAAATGACCATTTTCTGTTGCAGTGGTAGAATTATACCACACATCTGCATCTTCACTAGTTTCTAGATGAATGTCAGGAATAGAAAAGACTACAAGAGTAGGATGCATCACGAGGGATTGAACACTACAATCAGGAGAAGCAAACTCCTTAGGAAGTATGTAGTATGGGATGCATACGTTTCCATTGAAATTGTGTTTGGGAAATTATGTAGTATGAGATGCATACGTTTCCAAATGAATTGCATTGAGAATAAGTACACTGCGTGCATTTGAGATTGTGCATTAGACTATAGGGCATGGCATACACTAACACATGTGATTTGTTTGCACATTTTTCTTTCGCATCAATCTTGATTGTTGAGTTTTGGGAGTCGCTAGTTTTATCATGCACTGTGTCAGTTGCATTCAACTGACGTGCCCATATTCTATTGAGTTGCAGGATGGCTGATCTTGGAGCAGGAGACTCGAGCTGCGGGGAGCAATCAGTGGAAGCTGATGTCCCATGTGTCGCAGAGTTTTCTGATTGTTGTACATTGTGAGATTATAAGTGTTGTACACTAAATTTTTGGGATGTAATTTATTGTGAATTTATGATGTAATTCTTTGTTGAACAGTTTTGTACTTTTAATAACATTTTTTGGTGGTAATAAAAGTTTTAAAATTTTCCGTGATTTTATTGTGTTTGGAGAAAGATTCTGGCTTGTATCTCAAGTTTCCTGTGTTGGGAACTTGGAGTGTTACAACTTAGAAGGAACCTATGGATGAGGATGTGAAAAGCCCGAAAGGGGGAAGTAGTGGCGAAGGGAAAGGAAGTGGTTGAGGTTTCCATTCCCTTAGTTCTGTCGACTGAGGTTAACCTTTGACCTGTGATCCTTGATTCAATCTTCTCTTTTTGTCTTTTTTTCTTCGTAAATATGCCTAATAATGGACTGGCCATAGCATGATGTATCTTCCATTTGATTGAATGAAAGTACTTTTGCTGCCCAACACTTGTATTTTATCTTTGTGGACAAGAACTTTGGATATAGCCGTAGTCACTTCTTATCATTGGAGTCATGTTTGCTAGCGATGTAGTAACTCCAAAATCTTATCTTTTGGCAGATAGTCATGTGGTCCCGGGGGGGGGGGGGGGTCCTCGGGATGTCCAGCTTGCTCATTTTTGTAACAAGTTGCGTTTGACAAAGTTGGGTCTTATCCATCGGCGCAATGCACGACATGAGATGGAGTTGGAGCTCGTTCTCCTAAACGTATTGTTTGTCAAGATAGACCTGGAGTAAACCCTCCTAAGAGAGTCTTGTCTTGGTGGTTCAGCATGTCTTTGTGTACAGTGGCAAAGGATCCCAGGGGAATGGGTTCCCTGAGAAGAGGTTCAACTCAGGGAGTTGATTGTCTGAGAAGGATTTGCATATCTAATGCCTGAAGGTGAGGCTTGGAGGGTTGTATGGGCGAAGTACCCATTGTCCTAGCGATACTAGTCGGAGAGCGATAGCCAGAGGAGTAACCTCGGACACCTATGCAACCTAGATGAACCCTGGGGGTGCCCTGCATAAAGTTTCCAAGACTTCAAGTATGACTCCTATTAAGAAGGTGGGTGGTGCTCGTCGTGCCTCGACTAGGACCCAATATGCGGGGTTAAAGAATTTCCATGGTGGCTCTGGTGGATGCAATGTATCTTCTGTATAAAGGATGCATCTCAAGCGGACCATGCCTCTTTATCGAAATACCCCCTTTTCCTATAGACGTAAGTGATTGGAGTGGAGAAGAGTTGTGGGATAGTTAATATACTTTAAACTCTTTAGAATTGTGCAAAAGTGAACGAGAGATTTTCCATGTATTTTTTGAACTTTTAATAAGATGCTGAAATGAAATAAAGATCTTCTGAGTGCTTAAGTAATGTATCTTGCCTTCTTTCTGACTTGTTGTCTAGAATCGGCGAGCTACGGGGGTAGTTCTAGGGGGGACCTTGACACGAGATGCTATGTGCTTGAGTTAGTGGGTTGTGGGAATAGCTCTAGGAAAAAGCTGGACTATGAGCTCTTCCTGTTCAAGTTAGCAGTTTCGAGTAGCAATTCGAGCTACAAACATGCTTGTATGTGAGTTGTGGGAGCGACTTCGAGCCATGTTTTTAAACTCCGGACTTTCTATTTGATGAGTTAATGAGCTGTGGGAGAAGTTTCGAGTGATCAGCCCGACTATGAACTTGTTGCTAGCGAGTAGCGAGAGCAGCTTCAAGTCACGATTTTGGACTCCGAACTTGTTATTTTAAGAGTCAACAAGTTGTGGGAGCAGTTTCGAGTGACGAGCCCGACTCTGAACTTGGTTGCTAGCAAGTTGTGGAAGTATCTTTGAGTCACGAGTTTGGACTCCGAACTTGTTGTTTTGGGGGTTAAAGAGTTGTGGGAGCACTTTCGAGTGATGAGCTCAGATCCGAACTTGCTTGCTAGTGAATTGTGGGAGCAACTTTGAGTCATGAGTTTGGATTCCAAAATGCTATTGGAAGATTCAATGAGTTGTGAGAGCAGTTTCGAGTGACAAGCCCAACTTCGGACTTGCTTGCTAGAGAGTTGCGAGAGCAACTTCGAGTCACGAGTTTGGACTTTGAACTTGTTGTTTAGGGGGTTAACAAGTTGTAGGAGCAGTTTTGAGTGACGAGCATGACTCCGAACTTGCTTGCTAGCGAGTTGCAGATTCGAGTCACGAGTTTGGACTCAAAACTTGTTGTTGGGGAGGTTAACGTGTTGTGAGAGCAACTTTAAGGAAGAGTTGGACTCCAAACAAGTTATTGGAGGAGTCAACGAGTTGCTGATGTAGTTTAGATGGGGAGTTGAGCATTGAACTCGTTGTTCATATCCAAGGAGTAGTACCAGAATTTTGCGAAAGGAAATGCTAAGTTCTATTGAAAAGTAAATCTAAGTGGCTGCCTTGGGGGCTGACCTTTATGCATTGGCAGCTGTAAGGATCGACCGTCTTTCAAATTGAAAACCTACTATTAGTAAAGGGTGTTAAGCACCCTCAGTGTACTTAATCAGATGCTCGACATTTCAATTACTTGATATCTTCTTACTCCCCATGTTTTCAAGTTGGTAGGCTCCTGGACGAACGACTTTGGAAATCTTATATGGTCCCTCCTAGTCGGGATTGTGGTTTCCTTTCTTGCAGGAGTTGGAAATTTTGAGCTTTCTCAAAACAAGGTCCCCCCCTATTTGAGGTTAGCTGGGCATACATTTTTGTTGTAGAATCTCTCCCTCATATGCCGAGAGATGTGCCATTGTAGGACTAACTACTTGGGAGTTTCTTCATTGAGATCAAGGTTTCCTCGAAGGTCATTTGAGTTCTATTTCTTATAGAAGAAGAAGGGGCGGTGGGAAGGTTGTCCGACCTCTAGGGGGATCAATGTTTTGGGGCTGAAAGTGAAGTTGAACGGGGATTCTCTAGTTGGGGTCCTCTTCGTGGTCTTGTAGGACCAAAGTACACTTGAGAGCTTTTCGAACCATATCCCCTTTAGAGCTTCATCCAGCCTCTTCTTGAGTCCATTAAGGATCTGTCCGTTGGCATTCTCACTTGGCCATTGGTCTGGAGGTGGGAAATGAAAGAGAAATGTCGTTCAATCCCTAGATTGGCGTAGAATTTGTGGAACCCCTAAGCGGCGAATTGGTGATGAGGATTCGGAAGATCCCGAACCTACATATGTTGTTCTCCCAAAAGAATTGGTGAGTCTTGTGTTTAGTGATGGAGGCTAGCAGTTCCGTTGCGATCCACTCTAAGAAGTAATCGATAGCCACCATTGAGAAGTTCTTATATCTATCGCATGGAGAAATGGTTCGAGCAAGTCCATTCCCTAAATGGTGAAAGGACAAGGTTTGACATGGAGCTAAGGTCGGCTTGGGGCACCCACTTATTGGAGGGTAACTTTTGGCAAAAGGAACATAAATTAAGATGAAATGAATACTTGGTCACTTGGGGGGAGAGGCACCACAAGTTTGGTCTGCCATCTACGGGAGTGTTGCTAAGAGCTTCTTCACACAAGGTATGTACTTGACCATTTGGTCATCTCTGGCCTCATAGACTCCTTGGATCTAGTTCACTACCAAATGTGAGTCACTGAACACCCTGACTTTTTCTTCCCTTGCTTTTCGAGCGAGGAGGCGTACGACGATCAATGACTCATATTCATCCTCCTTGTTGGAGGAACATAAATTAAGATGAAGGGAGTACTGATGGGTGAACTTGTCTGGACAAAGTAGGATGACTCTGGCTCTACTTCCTTCGGTGCAAGCGGATCCACCAACATAGACACTCTAGACTTAAGGATTTTCATCTTCGTCCGGGGGATTGAGGATGGTGCTCTCTATAATGAATTCAGCTAAGGCTTAGGATCTGATAGTCGTCTTTGGCCGGTAGCAGATATTATGCTAGCTCAACTCGATGGACCACTTCATGAGTCACCCAAAGTTCTCTAGCTTTTGCACTTGCTTGAGGGTTGGTTAGTAAGGACCAAGATGGAGTGTGTTTGGAAGTAGGGGCGGAGCTTACGGGCAGCCGTGATCAGAGCATAAGCCATATTTTCCATTTTAGAGTAACAAAGCTCATCTTCATGAAGTAACTTACTCATATAGTAGATTGAGTTCTGAATTCTATCTTCTTCCCTCACCAAGATGACATTTAAGGTCTAATCTAAAGTGACCAGATAGAGATAGAGCACCTCTCTAGGCTCATGCATACTTAGGAGTGGGGGATTGAGATGTTCAAAGGACTCTTGTTGCATTTTCCCCAACTCAAAACCCTTTGACTCTTGAAGAGCTTTGAAGAAAGGGAGACACTTCTCCCAGGACGTGGAAAGGAAGTGACCAGCAGTGACTAGGTGATCTGCAAGTCTCTGGACTTCTTTGATGTTGGACGAAGGAGACATGTCTAGTATGGCTCAGGGTTGGCCTCAATTCCTCTTTGACTAACCAGGAAACTGAGAACTTCGAGGATATCCCGAAGGCATCCATTGAGGAGTTTAGCCTCATGTTATGCCCTCGGAGGATGTTAAGTGCTTCTTCAAGGTCGACAACATGGTTTTCTAACTCGAGGAGCATATCGTCCATATAGAATTCAATGTTTATGGCAATCAGCTCCTTAAAGACCTTGTTTACTAGGCCTTGGTAAGTGGTCTAACATTCTCAAGACCGAAGGGTATGACTTGATAGCAGTATATGCCTTGATCGGTGATTAAGGATGTCTTTAGACCTTGGTAGGGAACATTCAGAACTGATTGTATCCTGAGAATGCATTCATGAAGCTAAGGAGCTCATGTCCGGATGTGGCATTGATTAAGGCATCAATTCCAGGGAGAGGGAAGTGGTCTTTCGGACATGATTTGTTAAGATCGATGAAGTCAATACAAATCGTCCATTGCCTTTGGCTTTATTTATCATGACTACATTGGCTAGCCACTTAGGGTAGCTAACTTCTTCAATGAAAACTTGGTCCTTGACTGCTAGTTGTCTGTCAGAGGAAAACTTGTAGTGCTTTTGTTAGACTGGCCTGACATCGGGGGGTTCACCTTTAGGCGGTGGATGATTAGGTCATCTGAGATTATATGTATGTTTGCAGCGGTCCAAGCGAATAAGTCTCGGTTCTCCCTGATGCAGCTTACAAGTGGCTCTTTAACATGGTGCGAAAGAGCTTACTCGGAAACACTTGGTATGATCTTCTTTGGAGAATGGGATCTCTTCTATCTCATCCATAGGCTCGGAGTTACTCGGACTCCTCACTTAACTGAATTATATGACATCGAGGGGAAAGGACCGGGCCCCTATTGTGGTTGTATAACATGCTCGAGCTGCTTCTTGACTCCCTTTAACTTCCTTATTGTAGGGCTCCAAGTTCCGTACCAAGGAAACTCGAGACACGAGCCAGAATCTTTACTGCAAAGAGTCTCACAACACAGAAAGTACAGGAATTTAAAAACTTTTATTGCATACCAGAAAATTACATTGTACAAGACAATCTTACAAAAATTTTATATCACGAAATGCATCAATAAAATTTACTATACAAAATTTATAATCTCCACTTGATGCTCCACGCAGCTCGAGTCTCCTGCTTCCACGATCCAGTAGTCCTACAACTAATCAGATTGTGGGCATGTTAGTTGAATGCAACTGACGCAATGCTGATAAAACCAGCGGCTTTCCAAACTCAAACAATCAATATTTGATGCAAAGAAAAATGTGTAGTTAAATCACAAATGTTAGTGTAGTCATGCCCTAGAGTCTAATGCACAATTCCAAATTCACGCAATGCACGTACACTAATGCAATTCATTTGGAAACGTATGCATCCCATACTACATACTTTCCAAAGAGTTCGCAGACTCCAGATCACATGGTTCGATCCCTCGCCATGCATCCTATCCTTGTACTATTTTTCATTCCTGACATTCATCTAGAGACTGATGAAGTTGCAGATGTTCGGTCCAATTTCGCCTTTGTAGTCGAAAATAGTTATCTTATTATGCCATTACGCCTTGGTCCCTGTGGTCCTTTTCCGTCCCCGGACAATGTTGGTCCCTGCGGGGCGTTCCACCCCCGATCCTAAAATAGTCCTCCCGGTCCCTGTGGTCCATTTTCCACCCCCAGACAACCCATGCCCGATCCCTGCGGGCCGTTTACCACCCCCGTTCTAGGTTATTTTAGTCCTCCTGATCCCCATGGTTCGTTTTCCGCCCTTGGACAACCCGTGCCCATTCCCTGTGGGCTATTTACCACCCCTGGTCTTAGTTATTTTAGTCATCTCGATCACTATGGTCAATTTTCCTGCCCCCAGACAACCGGTGCCCAGTCCCTGCAGACCGTTTACCACCCCCGGTCTCAGTTATTTTTGTCCTTCTGATCCTTGTGGTCCTTTTTTCGCCCCCGGACAACCAGTGCTCGGTCCCTGCGAGCCGTTTACCACCCCCAGTCCACATCAAAAGTTTTTACAAATAGAAAGGTGTCCCTGCAGGACTTTCTCGCCCCATCGAATCCACCGAGAGTCTTAGAGTCACGCTCTTGCTTCTTGTGCGCCTTAAAAAACATAGAACCTGATGGTTACTTTATGGTCCATTCCCTAAACTTTCAATAGTAGATACCTCATGTTCTTATCACTAAACATCATGAATTAACAGACAAGACTACGCTGCCCATGCCCCCTGGCAGGTGAGACGGCGCCGCACGTGTCCCCCTGACTGGTGAGTACAACTACCCGACTAGTGCCTGTCCTTACAATTAAAATAATAACATAATCTATTTTGGTCTTTAAAACATTACCACTAGTTCACCAATATTAACTTAGAACTTATACACGGACCTTGCTTTACATCAACTAGCTATCATTTATTAGTGGAAGGATTGCTGAAAACCAGACGGTTGCTTCCTAGTTAATCAACCTAGTCTTTTTATCCAAACTCAACCGTCCCTAGTGGAATCCAAACTGGCCTCCAAACCAGGCCCAAAAGTTGGCCCAACTTGGCCCCAACTTGA
The DNA here is from genome assembly GCA_017893485.1 of Hemerocallis citrina. NCBI lineage: Eukaryota > Viridiplantae > Streptophyta > Magnoliopsida > Asparagales > Asphodelaceae > Hemerocallis > Hemerocallis citrina. The sequence goes on from CM030360.1 coordinate 72,732,753, forward strand.
CCCAGTGACAACAGCGACTCGACCTTCATCGACCGCCGTTCACCCTCTAGCTTGGATTTCGACCATGTCTTCGGCCTGCGATCAATCCCTCATTGGATAGTGAACACATCTGCGCACGAAGACTGTCTTTATCCGTTGTGCTCGAGGTGACGTGGGCTCCTATCTACCTAAAAGATCATGTATTTACAATTCACTACCCTAAGTCATTAGCAAGTTAATAACACTCCCAGCAACAAGTTCATTCTAACATCAATTTAACTAGTATAGCTATTCTAACCCTTAGACAACTAGAAATTTAAAGTAACAAGCAAGTTGCAGAATTGGCAAAAATGAGTTAATTGAGTATGTAACATCCTAGAATTTTAAATAATGTTTTAGTATTTATAAATGAATTAAAATAATTTTTTGTGATTTAATAAACATTTTTCTGAAGTTTATCTTTTTGCACGAGCAAATTTCGTGCAAATATTTTCTTGGAAAACAAAAGGTCAGAAAAATCCATTTGGAAAATCTAACATATATTAGCAGATATTATGTAACACCCATTCCCGCAAATACATATTTCCTGACTATTTTCTGTATTTTGATTAATTATAAATTCAGTATTTGTTAAATTCGACTTGAATTTTATATTAAAGTATTTTCTAATTGATAATTATATTTATTTTCGAATAGTGGTGTACTTTAACTTTGTTGATCGAGTATTTATATTTGAGCACAAATCAAATGTATTATTACTATTTGGAATACTTTAATAAATTTGTTAAAACCAAATCTCATTTTATTATGTAATCTTATTGTTGTTATTATTATGATTGTTATTATCATTATTGTTATTGTTATTATTATTATCATTTTTTTTATTATTATTATTGTTATTATTATTGTTATTATTATTATTATTATGATTATCAACATTATTTTGTTACTATTATTATTGTTAGTGTTATTATTGTTATTATTATCATTGTTATTATTATTACTCTTGGTTGATTATTAAAAATTCATTTCTATTTGATAATTGTATGTGTAGTTATTTCAAATAAATTTCTATGATGTAACACGAATTATATTTTGTTATAAATCTTATTTTATTGGATATTTTACTTTCCTGTTGGGGCCCAAACCCTATTATTTCTTCTATTGGATTCTAACCCAATATCTCAACTAAACCCTATAAATACACTATTAAAACCCTATAACCTAACCCATTAACCCTAAAACCCATTCCTTATCGGATCTCAACCCCCTAACCTGAAATCCACATTAACCCTATATATATCTACTGTGTAAACCCTAACCTAGCACCATTCAACCCTAGACCTACCCTAGCCGCCTACCCCCCACTTCCTTTGTTTTCTCTCCCCGTCACTACTCTCTCTTTCTCTCCCCCGTGCTGCTTCCCGAAACCCTGAACCCACCAGATCCCCGCTCAACCTTCGACCTCCTGCTCCCTTTTACCCATGCTTGACCATCACCCTCGGCTGTGCAACCTTCCCCCGACTGCTCCCCTTTCCCCGCCTACTGCACCGCGCAAACCCATCGTCTTCCGACCTCAACGCAGCACCACCTCGGTCTCCTCAGTCTCTCTTGACCACCGAGGACCCTCCCAGACCTCAACCAGTCGACGCTCTCACCCTCTTCTTCATTCCCAAGCACCGATCACTACCCGCCTCGACTCCGCAACCCCTCCGCAGTTGCAACCGTCATCACCTCCGCTCACCATTACCACCGACGTCTGCAACCTTCAGCACCCTTCTCCATCTTGTCGTCGAACTCCTTTCCACAACCATCCTCCTTCGCTCCTCGTCATCACCACCATGAGCACCACGCGTTGTCTGCACGTCAGCTACTTGCAGCCCCGTCAGTCGCCTAGTCACTGTGCATCGCAATCGCCGCTAAGCCGAAGTTGATTCCCTACCATTGCTGTCCCTAGTCCCGCAGTTGCCGTTGCTATGTTGCCATGTTTTTGTTTGGTATTTTGATCCTTGATCTCGATCATCGATCCCTATCAGTCTTGATCTTGTTCTTTGATCTTCAGCCGTTGATCTTAATCATCTTGATCTCGATCGTCTTGATCAATCAACATCAAGATCCGTGCTTGATCAAATCAGCCATCACCATTCGATCAATATCCGATCATCGTCATCGAGATCCGCCTTGTTCGCTTTCATTGCCGTTGCTGTCGGCATCCTAATCCCATTATTCTCTGCATATTCGGACCTAACATCGTCAATAAGGCAAACCATTTTCCCTTAAATAGTTATTCTATCATATTCGAGATTGTTTATTGAACCCACAAGTAGATCTATATTGATTATCGTATATCGTCTATTGCTATCTATCGTTGGGATACTACGGATTTACACAGGCGAATCCAAGTAGTAGTATTGACTTCATGCCGTCTTTTGTCTCTGATTTATGGTGATCTTGCATGCATTCATGTAGATAATTATCGAACATATGAATAGGGATTGTTATTATAATTCATGTCTTGAGATTACATAACTATTGTAGATTATACGCTAGTGTTGGTTGTTATATGATTGATGTTGGTATATTGGTTGATTGTGATTAGAAGATTGTGGACATTATACATTTTAATACCATGTTCATATAAATGTAACTTGCTGTGATTTATGTTGCCAACCCCTAACTCATCGTTTATAACATTTTAATCTTTTTAAAAATATATTTAGACCCTGAAATTTACTGTCAACCTAAACATTGTTATGTTGTTTCAACCTAGATGTTGTCATCAAAATCAATAACATTCGGAATATGAAATGTAGACCCATGTATCTAGTTTCCAGAACATCAAGAATTTTGAATCCTGACTTATATTGCATGAGTTATGACAATTTTACTGCTGCTGCGTTTTATTTCCAGATTTATGCATATACCATGTTAAACTGATTAAATAGATAAACTAATGATCAAATGTTACCACGGTAATTTCCAGATTGATAGTTAACATGCTTAGGGTCATGAACAATATTTTTGCTGATTTTTGAAATGAATATTTACTGCTTTTAAAACTGAAACTAGTTAACATCGACAACCAGCCAGAATCTGTATCATGTAAAAAACACTATAATTCAACTGGCTATTGTTGTTAGATTTTAAACTTTAAATATGCATTGGAACTGGGCGGGAATCTAGTTTCTATAACTTTTGACGGATCTACATTTACTATTCTGTAGTAGTGGGAAATCCAATTTTAGTACCGCAACCTACTGCTGTCCAGAATTGAATTTTCCATGTTTTGATAATATAATCAAATCTATATTGTTGTATTTGATGCATTTAATTGTGTAATTTGTAATGCATGATCTTAGTGTTGTTTTGTCATCATTCTAGTGCCCTATTGATCATCTTATCATTCCCCATTGATATTATTAACCCTATTGTTCCCTATTAGTATCGTAATATTGCCAACCATTATTACATGTTGATTGAATAAAGAATTGTTAACAAGCCGGGGTTTAAGGGTGATTTTTAGTAGTGAACAATGTAGAGACTTTTGCTCAGAAGAGAGGTCAGTATTTTCCTAAATAATGTTCCGGCTAGTATTTTATCGATTGATTATGGCTTGCAGCAGCAACCCAATCTATCGTGCACCGTATCGTTGCAAAAACCGTATCGTACACTGAAAGGTGAATAGTATTTACCGTTGCCGAGTACACGAACTATAAAGTGAACCACTTAAGTCTAAACGAAATTGATTGTATGCATCGAACCTATAGTTATGGAATGTAGTAGTACGTGCATTAGTTAGGATTAAAATGAATAATAGACTTAAGATTGTTATCGATCGTTATTGCATATTGTCATCGTTATTGAACAGAGTTATCGTTATTGTTTACCGTTAATGTTATCATTGATTGTTATCGTTATCAACCATCGTTATTGCACATTGCACCGTTATCATTTTGACATTGTTCATTGTCATCGACTGTATTGTTTATTGAATTCATTGTTATACCGTTATTATCATTGTTTCTCTATTTCTCTACTTGCTGTCCATGACTTGCTTTAAGGACATATTATTCTCTCTTTTTAGATGAACAACTTATAGGTAATCAAGGAGAATTGCCTGATGGATTAGTAGAACAACAATAGTGAAAGAATTGATTTGCATTGCCGCCTAAATAATTATTATTTCGTTTTGAGGACTTAAATAATTGAACATGGTTATTTCTTTGTATTGTGAGATTTTGACCTGAATATTGTTATTGTTGATTCCAGATGTTAGATTATTGTTATGTTTGGTTATTTCATGCCTAAATTCCAAGTATTTTTATTTATGTGATTATTCTTTTATTGTATGCCTGGTTGTTTTGTTTTCCTGTTTATATTGTTGAGTTGAATCGATAACAAATTATGGATGACGCAAGTCATTCGCTGCGCCAATGTCATATGCTCGTATTCTATATTTTTGGAAAGCGGGGCTTGACATATTATTTATAAAACTTCTGGATTTTTATGAATGATTTATGACATATTTGCAAATACTAAAAAATAAAGGACTTTTGTGCAAAATTGCCACTTGGAGTAAAAACTCCGGATTTCAATTTTTCTGGGATGTACATATTGGTCGGTGAAGTCAGAAGAGTATGAGGATTTAATTTAATTTTGTTTTAAATCAATTTGATTAACAAATAATTGGAAGGATCCATATATGTAAAGAAATAATTTTCATGAGGAGTAATTTTGTAAACTTTGTGAAACCTTTAAAACTGGAATCCCAGACTATGTTAGGGGCAGCAGCCGTCCATTCCCCGTTGTGAACTCAAAACATATTTTCTCATTATTTTCTTGGAGTTTAATGCTTGGATCTTGGATTTTTGCAATGGAGAGAGAAGGGGTTTTCGTTACTATTTCTTTTGTGCTTCGATTGAATCTTCTTAAGGTGAGTGATACTTTCTTTCCTCTTGTTTTCTATATGTTTATAAGTTGTACAAGTAGAATGCATGACTAGAAGTTGTATGATTATAAAATATGATGAGTGAATATAAATTGTGATGTATGAATAACCAATCAATTACTTTCATGAAGGAATATAAATTTATGAGTAATTTTCATGCTTAAATACATAAAGATCTTCACTTCCTTATGTCATGCTTGAATAAATCATATTTTGAATGGATCTTGAATGTGTATGAGATTTGTAGAGTTGTTATTTAATTTGTTATTGAACAAATTGGTGCTTGTATGAGAAATTATTGAATTTGTGGGTGTATGAATAGATTGCAATTGGATTAGTAACATCATGCATGCACATGGATGAACAAAGAACCATTAGGTTGTTGTTTTGCTTTTGTATTCACAGTTTTGAGATTAATAATGAAGAATTATGATTGGTTTGGATTGAGATTGAATAAGAAGTGAAAGAATTTGATATTGAGTTGGATGGATGGAGATATTTTAACCAATGAATGTGTAAAATAAGATTACTTTCAGTTTTGAACAGGTTTGAATTGTGTTGTCTGTATATGAAGAAGATTTCGACTGCATTTGTAAGAGTTCAAATATTCATATGAGAAGTTCTTCAAAATCTTGATTTTTTGCAACAATATGAATTTCGGAAAAATTGATTCTTTTGTGAAGTTTATAAGAGTTTTGATTGATGTATGAACTAAAGTGCTTCGGCCAGGATACACTTGTTTTATTGTCTATTTTCATCTTTGGAAATCTCAAAATTGTATATAACCATGTATCAGTTTTTTTACAAGTTTGAAATCTAGCAGTTGCAGACTATATGTTGGTCGACCGTGTAGCGCCCCGAATTTGCAATATAATATCTCATAAATACGTGGCACAATTTCCAACATCTACATCAATGTAATAATAAACATAGTCAAAACATAGATAATTTTTTCAATTTTTATTACATCATTTCTTTACATAGCACAGTGGAAAATTAAACACCTTGAATTACAATTCTTTCTTTTACAACACATTCTTTTACAATTTACATAAGCCACAATATTATTCTACCACATGCATCCAAATCCCAAACTATAGGGACCTACCTGTAAAACATGAGGATAGAGATAACCCTAACCCCCAAAACTACTAGGTCAGCCATAACGGTGCGAGTGACATCAAAAGAAATACAATCATAAATAAAACATAAAGAATAAAGTCATAAACAATATATATCAACAGTTTTAACAATGGCAGAATGAAATAATAATAAATAAAACATTAAAATATCAAGTCGAACTAGACTAAGCGTAAAGTGTAGGAAAACAGAAAACATCATGAATAAAACCAAGTCAAGAAAACACAAATGCAGGATGATGACTCTCTAATGCATACTTTTCGGATTCTATGCATTCCATACTACATAGGTCTGGTGCAAGCCCTTATCGTTCACCCCATTATAGAGTTAAACCCCTCGTTATGCAACTAATCCTACTACGACACCTACTACGAGATTTAGATAAACTGTGAGTATCTAGCCCATGCCCCGATAATTCCGGAGGTCAATCTCTATCCACAGATAAATCCGGAGAATATTTCACTCACACCTGGGAATTTTCAAGAATATCTCACACCGCAAGCTATGGCGCCTCATCACACGAATACCACATGAGTGTCGCCTTGACCCCAATAATTCCGGTGATCAATCCCACACCGCAGCTAATTCCAGAGACTATTTCACTCACACCTCGATAATTCTGGGGATTATCTCACACCACAGATCATACTGAGGTCCATAACCATTGTTTGCACTCATTTCATCATATCAACATCTAGTGTCTTTCCTTATCTTATTAAGTTAATTAATTAGTTACGAATCCCCTAGAGTTAGTGTACCCTACTGGACTTAACTCAAATGATCAACAAAAAAGCCACAACTGGACAAACCACAAAAATCTTAACTGCCGGTGTACTAGGGTCCCACTCACCCTCTAAAGGCTCACGACTAAACCATCGCACAAAATCTTTCATTAAAGCTCTTAATTCCATTATCAATAGTCTCATATTAAGAAAAACTTCTTTAAAATCAAAAAATGCAAATTAAATTAAAATACTCACAAATTCTAGAATTGAAATAAGGTATTAAATCTATTAAATGACTGAAAATCATATTTTTGAAGTCGTAGAATATCACAAAATATCAATTTCTTCGAAAACCATACATATTTCATTTAATAAAGTCATAGAAATTCAATTTAAATTCTATTATGATCAAAACATAACTCTCTGTAAAATACTGTAATATGTAGTAAAAACATCATCTAAAACAGTAAATCAATAGTCCGTAATATCGAAGAAACAATCGTTCAAGAAAAATGAAGAAAATTCAACAAAACCAATCAGTCAAGACACTGACAGTCGACTTTCAACCAAGTTAAAAAACAAACGGTCATCAAGCCAAAATCCAAAAATCACTTAAATGACAGTTGACTGTCGTTTTTAGAACAAAAACAGAGCAGTCGACTGTCATGTTCCAAAACGACAGCTTTGAAATTCGTGGACCTTTTTAATGATACTTCAATTCGATCTTTAAAAATCACAAATTTGCAAAATGAAATTCCTGGGATGATTAAATACGACTTGTACAACATAATGGATTTTATAAAACAAATCAAAATCCTATCAAGGTAACAAAAGACTAATTTTTGACAAATTTCTTCAAAATAGTCGATGAATATATATATATGTGTGTATAGGTGTGTTAAGCATCAGTAAAGCATCAAGAAAACTTCATATATAGGTAATATAATGTTCAAAACCATCTCATTATTAAAACAAATCTGATTCAATCGAAAAACATCTCAAAACACAAAAAGCCAAGTTTCGGCAGTAACTCATCAGACCCCAACATCAAACACTCAGTTCCAACTCAAAAGTTGATTCTTTTTTATTCAAAACCCCCCTACAATTGATTATACACATACCCCACTACTCACATCAGTTAACTCATGTATATATGCACACACAACTTGTATCAATCAAGTTCTTCTTCATCAATAATATCAAAACAGAGCATGTATGTATTATACATAGTAAAGATTAGGCTTTCGTTCACTTTTATTCACCCACAACATACAATCTCATAGTATTTGTTCAAATCAGCAATAATATGAATAAAAGAAATATACCCATGATTTCTATTAGGTTCTTAACAATCTCAAGTCATCTACTTAGGGTTTTAATCATCAATAGCATAGTTTTCATGAAAAGATTCAATTTTTATTCATACATCCATCAAAATCCATTATATCATCATACCATCCCCTGAAATGCTTTCTAATAGACAAATCATCACATACAACTTGCTTAGAACAATAAGAAAACAAACATACGTCACTCACCTTATTGAAGAATCAACCGAAGATGATAAAGAGAATAAGAAAATCCTTCCTTTCGCAAGAAAAACCAAGATCTTCTCTTCGAAACTCCAAGAAACCAATAATAAAGAAAACCCTTGGTGTAATGCAGCAAAAAAACGGCTGCTACTGCCCTTATAAAAGGCCAGAAATTAGGGTTTTGAATAGATTTTACAAAATATTTCTTTTGAATATATCTTTACATATATAAATCCTTATACTTGAAAATTAGGTTACCAATTCAATTCAAATTTAAAAACAAAATAACTGATCAACCTTGGCCGGCACTGTTTATAAACCCAGAAAACTAAATTTGTAATTTTGCCTCTAAGTGGCAATTTTGCAAAAGGACCCTTCTTTAAGAGTTTTGAGAAATTAACCAAATCTATTAAAAGAAAGTAAACTTTTTACCTCTGAGTTGACTAGCAATCATGCTCTGCCCAAAAATCATAAAATCTGGAGTTTTTACTCCAAGTGGTAATTTTACACAAAAGTCTTCTTTTTGTAATATTTGCAAATAGGTCAAATAAATTTCACAAAAATCCAAAAATATCATAAATAATACCTACTAATAAATAATAGGTTTCCCCAAAATAATTTCTGACTTTGAACTTCCCAACAAAATATTTGCACGTGTTTTGCACGTGTAAATAGATAAATTTTAGAAAATTGTTTATTAAATTACCAAAAATGATTTTAATTCATTTATTAATCTCAAAACATTATTTAATAATCTAGGGTGTTACATCACTCTCTTCTTAGAATAGTTCTGTCCTCAGAACTACTACTAATAGACACCAAACAATATAAACAGAAGAAAATTAAAATCTCATAAATGGAAATATAGCTTAAGGGATACAATCACACAAGAAATTTTAACTTAACCAAAAGAAATACAATTCAATCAAAAGAATACAATCATACAAAAGCTTAGGAAAATCCTTCTACATGCGATCCTCCGGCTCCCAAGTAGCTTCCTCAAACTGTTGGTTCCTCCACAATACCTTGACCATAGGTATCACCTTATTCCTCAACACCTTCTCCCTACGATCAACAATCTCTACAGACTGCTCCTTGTAACTCAAGTTCAACTGTAAACCTTCAAGCACTTCCACCAACTGATGACTCTGATCCGACACATACCTCCTCAACATTGACACATGGAACACATCATGTACCTGTGCCAATTCCTCTGGTAGCTCCAACTTATATGTTGTTTTACCTATCCGCAACAAAATCATGTATGGCCCAATGTACATTGGCACCAACTTGCCTCCCTTTCCAAACCTGATCACTCCTTTAGTCGAAGACACCTTGAGAAAAACTGCATCCCCAACCTCAAATTCCAAGTTCCTTCGGCGAGTGTCTGCATAACCCTTCTGTCGACTCTGAGCCTTAACCAACCTCTTACGAATCAGCTCGATCTTCTTCGATGTCTGCTGCACAATCTCAGGCCCAACATTTGTCTCTCACCAACTTCATACCAACAAACAGGTGTCCTGCACTTCCTCCCGTACAGAGCTTCATACGGAGCCATCCCGATACTCCCATGGTAACTGTTGTTATAGGAAAACTCAACCAATGCCAAGTATCTCTCCCAATTGCCACCAAAATCCATAACACAAGTCCTCAGTATATCTTCCAACACCCGATTCACCCTTTTAGTCTAACCATCGGTCTGTGGATGGAATGCAGTATTGAAATCAGTTCTGGTACCTAAGGCTGCTTGCAAAATCTTCCAAAACCTCGACGTGAACCTCGCATCCCTGTCGGAAACAATCGATACAGGAACTCCATGAAGTCTTACAATATCATTAATGTACATCTCTGCAGAAAGTAAGCTGACTTAGTCAAACGGTCCACAATAACCCAATTTGAGTCATTGCCCTTCGAACTCCTCAGCAATCTTGTGATGAAATACATGTTGATATTCTCCCACTTCAATTCTGGAATGGGCAAAGGCTGCAACAAACCTCCAGGTTTTTGGTTTTCTGCTTTGATCTGCTGGCAAGTCAGATACCTTGCCACAAAGTCTACCACATACCTCTTCATACCAGACCACAAAAAGTGTTTTTTGATGTCCTTGTACATCTTTGTGCCTCCAGGATGTACTGACAATAAGGTACTGTGTGCCTCCTGCAAGATACTCTCTCTCAAATCTGCATTCTCCGGAACACACAGCCTTTCACCCAACCAAAGAACTCCATCTTGGACACGAAACACTGACAACTTGCCTTCGGAAACCTACTGCAACATTCCCTGAATCTCTGCATCTGATTCCTGACCTTCCATAATCTGCTCTCTCAAAGAAGGCTGTAGCCTCAACTGAGCCAAAGATGCTCCCAAACCCTGCAGTACCAACTCGATACCTGCCTGGTCAACCTCTGCTGCCAACTCTCTCTAAGTAGTGATCAAACACGATAGACTGCTCTTCCGACTAAGCCCATTGACTACCACACTCGGCTTGCCTGGATGACTCTTTATCTCAGGACGAATGTCTTCCAACACTTGCAGCCACCTTCTCTGCCGAAGATTTAGATCCTTCTGCTGATAAATGTACTTCAGGGTCTTGTGGTCAGTATACATGTTGACCTTCTCTCCATATACATAATGCCTCCACTGCTTCAAGGCAAAGATAATAGCTGCTAACTCCAAATCATGCGTCGGATAGTTCTTCTCATGCAAACACAATTGACTCGAACCATATATAATAACCTTGCCTTCTTGCATCAAGACGCACCCCAAACCTCTGAGAGATGCATCACTGAAGATATCATAATCCTTTCCAGCTTGTCTCAAAGCTAAGATAGGCACAATCGTCAATTTCTCCTTCAGCTCAAGGAAACTCACCTCACACTTATCAGTCGATGTGAATGCCACATTCTTTCGAGTTAACCCTGTCAAAGGAACTGTGATATGTGCATAGTCCTGAATGAATCTCCCGTAATACCCAGCCAATCCCAAGAAACACATGACTTCCTTCACTGCAGTTGGCCTTGGCCAATGCTTCACTGCTTCAACCTTTTCACGATCAGTGGCCACTCCCTCCTTAGAAAGGATATGACCAAGGAAAGCTATCTCAAACTTCCAAAACTTACACTTCGAAAGCTTGGCATACAAGTTATGATCCTGTAACTTCTTCAATACCTCTGCCAAGTTCTCAGAGTGCTCTTCGTCCGCATGCACCTTCCTTCTTCAACTGCGGATAGAAAAGCATAGTATGCCCCTTTCGCCCACACTGGAAACAAGTCTGCTTCACTAGTTTAGGACATTCTAACCTAAGTGACCTGCCTCCTTACTGTAGTAACAAGTCACCCCTTGAGTTGCGCCTTCTGCTCTGGCCTACTGAACCTACCCTACTTCATTGTGAACTTCTTCCCACTCTGACTAGCTGTTGGCCTCTTGTTCCTGTTTCAGGTCTCCTGCTTCTTCGGAAACTGATCCATATCTTCTTCTGTCATTGCTGAACTCCTGACCAGCTTATCATACCTCTTGATGCCCAACGTATCTTCCACGACCACAAATTCAGCATCAAGCCCTGCTCGAATTTCTTGGCCTTCTTCACCTCATCAACAATAAGCTCCGATGCATACCCTGACAACTGAACGAACTTAGTCTCATATTCGCGCACTGACATACTGCCTTACTATAGATTTAAGAATTCTGTTGCCTTCTTCTTCTGAATATCCAGAGGAAAAGAAATGATCCTTGAATTCCTCCAGATTAGCCTCCCAAGTCACCTGTTGATCCCTAAGAGTCCTTTTCACTGACTGCCACTAGACGCCAGCGTCCTTCTCTAACTGCATCGTAGCCAATTTCATCTTATTGACTACCAAAGTTTCCAAGACTTCGAAGACCATCTCCATCTGTCTAATATAATCATCAGCCTCATTTAGATCAGACTTCCCCCCAAAAACAGGCGGCTTCATCCACTTAAAGGACTCAACCTGCTTAATCGGATCAGCATTAACAAACACCGGTCCAGCCCCTTGATTCCAATTCTGATTATGTGCCATGTAGGCTGCCATGAATGCATTCAACCTTTGATACACCGTGGCAATCTTAGTCTCAAGATCAAGTCCAGCCTTACGGGAACTCTCAGCCTCATCACCATTTCCACCATTCCTGGTCCTGGGTCCTGCCATTATATTGAATACTGCAAAATTAGAGAAAAGTTAGAGCATCACAACACAATTTGTATTCAAATCAATACCTCATGGCAAAACCTCAACCATATCCCAAACCATAACATTTTGTTTTAATTCTATGTGATACTTACACTCTAATGTCCATACCTAGGTACTCACGCTCTAATGTCCACACCTAGGTTTATTTTTATACCATGTTTATCATTACTAGTGAAGCATGTTCTGATACCAATCTCTGTAGCGCCCCGAATTTCCAATATAATATCTCAGAAATACGTGGCACAATTCTCAGCATCTACCTCAATGTAATAGTAAACATAGCCAAAACACAGATAAATTTTTCAACTTTTATTACATCATTTCTTTACAAAGTACAGCGAAAAATTAAACACCTTGAATTACAATTATTTCTTTTACAACACATTCTTTTACAATTTACATAAGCCATAATATCATTCTACCACATGCATCCAAATCTCAAGCTATAGGTACCTACCTGTAAAACATGAGGATAGAGATAACCCTAACCCCCAAAACTACGGGGGTTAGCTATAACGATGTGAGTGACATCAAAAGAAATACAATCCGAAATAAAACATAATGAATAAAGTCATAAACAATATATATCACAGTAATAACAATAGAAATATGAAATAACAATAAATAAAACATGAAAACATCAATTGGAACTAGACTCAGTGTCAAGTGTAGGAAAACAGAAAACATAATGCATAAAACCAAGTCAAGAAAACACAAATATAGGATGATGACTCTCCAATGCATACTTGTCGAATTTTATGCATTCCATACTAAATAGGTTCGGTGCAAGCCCTTATCGTTCTCCACTTTATAAAGCTAAATCCCTCGTTATGCAACTAATCCTACTACGATAACTACTACGAGATTTAGATAAACTGTGAGTATTTAGCTCATGCCCCGATAATTCCGTAGGTCAATTTTTATCCACAGATAACATCGGAGACTATTTCAATCATACCTGGGAATCTTCGAGACCGCAAGCTATGGCGCTTCATTACATGAATACCCCATGAGTGTCGCATCGACCCCGATAATTCCGGAGATCAATCCCACACCATAGGTAATTCCGGAGACTATTTCACTCACACCTCGATAATTCTGGGAACTATCTCACACCGCAGATCATACTGAGGTCCATAACCCATGTTTGCACTCATTTCATGATATCAACATCTAGTGCATGTCCTTATCTTATTAAGTTAATTAATTAATTATGAATCCCCTAGAGTTGGTGTACCCTATCGAACTTAACTCAACTGATCAACAAGAAAGCCACAACTGGCCAAACAAAAAAAATCTCAATTGCCGGTGTACTAGGGTCCCACTCACCCTCTAGAGACTCACGACTCAACCATGAACACAAAATCTTTCATTAAAGCTCTTAATTCCATTATCAATGCTCTCATATTAAAAAAAACTTCTTAAAAATCAACAAATCCAAATTCATTTAAAATACTCACAAATTCCAGAATTGAAATAAGGTATTAAATCTATTAAATGACTGAAAATTATATTTTTGAAGTCGTAGAATATCACAAAATATCAATTTCTTCGAAAACCATACATATTTCATTTAATAAAGTCATGAAAATTCAATTTAAATTCTATTATGATCAAAACATAACTCTCTGTAAAATACTGTAATATGTAGTAAAAACATCATCTAAAACGAAGAAAACTCAACAAAACCAGTCAGTCAAGACACTGACATTCGACTGTCAACCCAGTTCAAAAACGAATGGTCGACTGTCAAGCCAAAATCCAAAAATCACTTAATTGACAGTCGACTGTCATTTTCAATACAAAAACCGAGCGGTCGACTGTCATGTTCCAAAACGACAGCTTTGAAATTTGTGCACCTTTTTACTGATACTTCAATTCGATCTTTAAAAATCACAAATTTACAAAATGTAATTCCTGGGATGATCAAATATGACTTGTACAACATACTGGAGTTTATAAAACAAATCAAAATTCCATCAAGTTCACAAAAGAGTAATTTTTGACAAATTTCTTCAAAACGGTAGATGAATATATATATATATATATATATATATTTATATATATATATATATCTGTGTGTGTGTGTGTGTGTGTGTGTGTGTGTGTTAAGCATCAGTAAAGCATCAAGAAAACTTCGTATATAGATAATATATTGTTCAAAACCATCTCAGTATTAAAACAAATCAGATTCAATCGAAAAACTTCTCAAAATACAAAAAGCCAAGTTTCGGCAGTAACTCATCAGACCCCAACATCAAACACTCAATTCCAACTCAAAACTTGATTCTTTTTTTATTCAAGACCCCCCTACAACTGATTATACACATAACCCACTACTCACATCAGTTAACTCATGAATATATGCACACACAACATGTTTCAATCAAGTTCTTCTTCATCAATAATATCAAAACAGAGCATGTATGTATTATACATAGTAATGATTAGGCTTTTGTTCACTTTTATTCATCCACAACATTCAATCTCATAGTATTTGTTCAAATCAGCAATAATATAAATGAAAGCAACATACCCATGATTTATATTAGGTTCTTAACAATCTCAAATCATCTACTTAGGGTTTTAATCATCAATAGCATAGTTTTCATGAAAAGATTCAATTATTATTCATACATCCATCAAAATCCATTATATCATCATACCATCCTATAACATGCTTTCTAAAAGACAAATCATCACATACAACATACTTAGAACAATAAGAAAACAAACATACATCACTGACCTTATTCAAGAATCAACCAAACATAATAAAGAGAATAATAAAATCCTTCCTTTCGCAAGAAAAGCAAGATCCTCGCTTCGAAACTCCAATAAATCAATAATAAAGAAAACCCTTTGTGTAATGCAGCAAAGTGCCGGCTGTTACTGCCTTTATAACAGGCCGAAAATTAGGGTTTTGAATAGATTTTGCAAAATATTACTTTGGAATATATCTTTACATAAATAAATCCTTATACTTGGAAATTAGATTAACCAAATTTAAAAACAAAATAACTGATCAATCTTGGCCGGCACTGTTTGTAAACCCAGAAAATAAATTTTGTAATTTTGCCTCTAAGGGGCAATTTTGCAAAAAAACCCTTCTTTAAGAGGTTTGCAAAATAAACCAAATCTATTAAAAAAAAAGTAAACGTCTTACCTCTGATTTGACTAGTAATCATGCTCTGCCCAAAAATCCGAAAATCTAGAGTTTTTACTCCAAGCGATAATTTTAAAAAAAGTCCATCTTTTTGTAATATTTGCAAATAGGTAAAATAATATCAGAAAAATCAAAAAAATTCATAAATAATACCTACTAATAAATAATAGGTTTTTCCAAAATAATTTCTGACTTTGAACTTCCCAAAAAAATATTTGCACATATTTTTAAAATTTTATAAAAATATTTATTAAATTACCAAAAATTATTTTAATTCATTTATTAATCTCAAAACATTATTTAAAAATATAGGGTGTTATAGACCGTAGTTCTTTTGAACTTGCAATTGCGGTTGAATGCATGGTCATCTGGCGCGAGTTCTCTACTAGCGGTCGACTGCAGCAATTATAATTATATCTGCCAGTCGACTACCAGGGCTTTCATTGTGTTATTTTGAATGATGACAGACGACTGCAGCTTTCTATACTATGGCTGCCAGTCGACTGCCATGGTTTGAGTTGTTGATTTTCTTTGAGCACTGTCAGTCGACCACTATTGTCTGTACTGCATGAGACAGTCGACCGACATACTCGAGTTATGCACGCTGTTTGTTAAGTTTTGTTGTTCTTCGAACGATGGTTTATTTCAGTTTGTAAAGTTAATTTCTCTTATTCTTAGCAATAATTGAACTCAGGTTTCATCACTTTCAGAGATTATGTATTCTCAGATTTTTATCAATTATTTAAATTCTAATTCCTGTGACTTCGAAAAGTGAACGTTTCATAATTTCCAAAAGTATTATATTAAATTTATTCTTCGCTATTTTGAGAGTATAAATCTCAGCTTCATTCATACTGCATTTCAGTTTTGATAAATTAT
Organism: Hemerocallis citrina; assembly: GCA_017893485.1. Classification (NCBI taxonomy): domain Eukaryota; kingdom Viridiplantae; phylum Streptophyta; class Magnoliopsida; order Asparagales; family Asphodelaceae; genus Hemerocallis; species Hemerocallis citrina. The sequence goes on from CM030360.1 coordinate 72,749,330, forward strand.
AAGAATTTGGTTTCTATTGACTGTTGGTTTGAGGCAAACCTCATTATAAGTTGGATTTATTGGAATTTTGAGATATTAAGAAATGTTGAGATGATATTTGAGTTTTGAGACTCTAGAGGTTGAGTGGGACCCTAACATGCTAGCGGTTGAGACTTTGTAGATATTTTGGCTAGTGGGGACCTTGTTGTTGAGTTAGTGTAATTAAGTCCGGCAAGGTACACCAATCCTAGGGGAAAATTATGACTTAATTAATAATAATAAACCAAAGGGCTGGCACTAGTTGGAGTTGTGATGAAATGAGAGCAAAATGGGTAGGGGGCCTTATGTGATCAGCGGTGTGATATAATCCTCAGAATTATCGAGGTGTGAGTAAAATAGTCTTCAAAATAACCTGTGATGTGGGATTGATCTCCAAAATTATCGGGATCGAAACGACGCTCATGGGATATTCGTGTGATGAGGCACCATTGCTTGCGGTGTGGGGTATCCTCGAAGATTCCCAGGTGTGAGTGAAGTAGTCCCTAGAATTATCTGTGGATAGAGATTGACCTCCAGAATTATCGGGCCATGGACTAGATAGTCACAGAATAATCTAAATCTTAAAGTAATCATTGTAGTAGGATTAGTTGCATAACGTGGAATTAAACTCTACAAAGTGGAGAACGTTAAAGGCTTGCACCGGACCTATGTAGAGTGGGATGCATAGAATCCGACAAGTATGCATAAGTAATCATCATGTGAATTTATGTTTTTTCTTCACTTGTATTATGCATGCTTGTTTTTTGTTTTCTTACACTTGACATTTAGCCTAGTTTCACTTGATGATTTATGCTTCATTTATTGTTATTTCATGTTCCATCTGTTATTACTGTGTTAATATGTTTCACTTATTGACTTATGATTTTATTATTTATATTTCCATTTAAGTTTTTATTTCCTTTGAATATCACTCTCATCGTTATGGCTGAACCATGTAGTTTTGGGGGTTAGGGATATCTCTATCCTCATATTTTATAGGTAGGTACTATTAGCATGGAGTTGGAACCATGTGGTAGAATAGTTAATGTTTATGCATATCTTGTGAAAGGAATGATTGTAAAGAGAAAATTGTATTTATGGTACTTTTAAATACCGCTATGTTGTAAAAAGAATTGTAATTCAATGTGTTTAAATTCCGATGTGCTTTGTAAAAGAGTTGATGTAATTAATGTTTTAGACTTCCTAGTATTTGGATGCTATATTTATTATTACAATTGAGGTTGATTCTGGAAGTTGTGTCACTTATTTCTAATTTATTTATTGGAAATTCGGGCGCTACAGAGTTGGTATCAGATCAAGCTTCAATAGTAATTTTAAACATGGTAGAGGGAATGAACCTAGGTGTGGACACTAGAGCGTGAGTACCTAGGTGTGGACATTGAAGTGTGAGTAATAAAACATGAAACTAAAACAAATGAAATGGTTTGAGTATGAATAGACCTCTGCAGTGGGCAGTTAGTATGAATGTGATTTATGTTGTGGTGCTCTAACATTTCCATGTGTTTTGCAGTATTCTGTGAAATGGCAAGACCTAGAACCAGGAATGATGGGAATGGTGATGGGAGCATTTCCTTAAAATATCAAACTTCATCCAAAAATTATGAAAAATTGGGAAATAGATATAGACATGCATGAGCCCCTATAGTAAAAATTTCAACTCTAGATTCATGGTACTAATGGAGTTATGATGTTTGTAAGTCAAGCATGTTAAATTTAAACAGTGCAGAAAAATTAACCCACACTAGCAACATGTTCGAATTTATTAAAATATCAAATCATATCCAAAACATACGAAATATTTTGGAGTTCTTAGGGACATAATCAAGATTCGACTGTAAAAATTTCAAGTCTAAATTTCTTCATGTCACAAAGATATGAATTTTCTAATCATCTTATGTTAAATCATCCCAAGATTCAACCTTTTCCTTGGTATTATTCTCCTACTGTAACACCCCGAATACCAAAATACAACTGAATTCGAGTTTCCACAGGATCTTTATACTTCTATCATACAATTTTACAAGGAAATAAAAACTTTTCTTTCATCAGAGTTACATTTAAATTTGTACATTATCACAGTGGAAGCAATATTACAATCAATTTACATGAAACAATATTTAACTCAATCCAGCGCAGCATGTATGCTTCAATTGTCAAGCATCTTTATCCTGCATATAAAACTGTGGGCGCGTCAGTTCATTCAACTGACGAAATATTATACACGGCCATCCTCTCTATGCCGGAAACAATATAACGATTCTCATTTCTTAAGAAACACAAACTTGTCACAAACAAAGCTAAAGGGACTATCGTATTGTTGTCGTTTTGTGAATGTGCACTTAGTCCTTAATGCAATTATTTATATTATATGATACTAATGCGCACTTGTTCGGATTCCATGCATCATATACTACATAGGTCCGAGGGCAAGCCCTTAATCGTTCTTCATTTTGTAGGGTTCAATCCCTCGCCATGACTTAATCTACTACTGTAACTACAGTAAGTATCCTACATGTTTTCTGACCTACGAACTCATGTCTAGGCGCCCTGGAGGGAATCCCAATGCACTGACATCATACATGCATCCTGTGGTAATTCAGCTCCTACCATAGACATGACACCACCCGCAGTCGTCAAACACCCCACGAGCGTCGCCACCAGGACGGTACTCTAGAGCAGTATCCACGTCCTATCATGACTCATCATGGGACATCCTGTGAATACTCTCACGCCGCCAATCCAATGGCCCACATACTCAATATTTTTCTCTTACTTTCATCACATCTCCACTATGCATCTAATCCTTAATTTAATTGAATCATGAATAAAATCAACTCTTAGAGTGTAGCACTTCCACTATACCGGTCTTATTCATTTAATTCACATGACCCAAACATTGGTTTTCTCATTTCAAAATATCATTTTCTCATTTCTTTCATTGCTGGTATAAGGCTTGGCTATACCCTAATTCTCAATTTCAACTCATAATTACAATGTCATACTCATAAGATCTTTTCATGATTAATCACAATTCATATTTCAATAGTATAGTATTCATGTATCCACATCTTTCATAATTCATCACAATCAATAATTCAATTTCGCGTGCAATCCATGTGCAAGAATAAATTTCACTTAATAGTCACCAACAATTTCATATATTCCACAAATCTATTACTCACAAATTCACAATTTTACTACAACACATTTTTCTATACTTCCATTTAATCACGCTAGTCACAAATTTTCAAAAATTCATCTTTTATAACTCAAAAATTTTCATTTTTATTTTTCTTTCGTTTAAAAGAGTAATTTAATTTCAAAATGAGTCATTCCTTGCAAAAACCCATATTTCTTATTCACACTTCTTCAAAAGTTGTATAAATATTTCCCATAAAGTTCTAATAACTTTTCCAGTTATTAAAACATATTTTCCCAATTTTTATTCTAATTTAAAAATTCAATTTAATCCAAAATTCTCAAAAAAAATATTTTTTTCTAAACTCAAACCCCACCGAGATTCGAACCCACAACTAGCGGCGAAACAGATAGCGTACAGACCAACGCGCCAAAGCCGCCCATCGATTTAACTAGGGGTTAAAAGCCCTATGTTCTGTTATCGGTGAATTTGGTTTTCAACCAAAAATAATTAAAACCAGAGTGGCGGTATCGAACCCGAGACCTCCGCTACAGTAGCGACCCAAACCCATTCCGACTAGTTGGTCTAAGTTAACATATCGATTAGAAGGTATTTAAAATAGGTTTTAATCTTAATTCGCTGTTCAAAGTTATACTTCAAAATTTCTCAAAAACGAATTTGTCTCCTTTTCTCCTCTTTTGAAAACAAAAATGTCCAGAATAAAAAATACATTTAATTTAACAATAACCAGTATTTTTAAAGGTATTTCCCCTCTTATAAAACATATATTTAGCCTTAATTGTATTTTATAATACTATTTCGACATTTGGTAACTAACACATATTTGTTCATAAACAAAGATGATTTCTCACACAAAATTTACTACTATAATGTTTTGACAACTATGATATTTTTAGAGCACAAAAAAACAATATTTATAAGTGAATAAAACATCTATTTTTATCAATTAGTCTACACATGAAACATTCGATTATTTGTTTGCCAAAAATACATTCTTTCTATTTATTCTAATTTTCACATGGTATATATAGCAATGGGGAATTTCATTACATCTATTAGCAAGCATTTCTTAGCAAATTATTATATCAATTCATCTTTAACACATCATTCTACTTTAGCACTTTAATCAATAAACATGATTCTAACATCTTACTAGCGAATTTCACATAATTGCAATTAAAGCATAATTGGTATGCATTCTAAAGTTATAAACAATGAGAACACACACTTTCACTTATATTAAATGAATCTAACCATCACAATAACACACATTTACTAGTTTATCAATTTCTACTCTAAATAGGCAACATGTATTTCATATCAACTAATTATTTTTTAATAACAAATTCAATTTGTTCCTAACATGATTTCCACTTTAGAGGTCATGAGAAACACCCACCTTTTTGAAGAAAATCAATAAGAAAATATCCTAGAGCCTCCTAGAATGTGAGAGAGTGCCTTCTCCTCCTAGATTGCGATGCACGATCTCCTTCTCCTTGCTCCCTTGCAAAAACCGAGAGCTCCAAGTGGTGATGATGGCCGGCCTCCAAGGGGGAACACACACATACACTCACACTCACACACTAATATATATATCTCCTATATAATGCTTTCTTCTTTCAATAGATTATTAGTGTAGAATACAAGTAGATGGGGGGGGGGGGGGGGGGGTATTTATACTAATCCTAGGATAGATTGGAGGGCTAGGATTTATTGGATAGTTTTAGGATGAATGGCTAGGATAGGAGTAGGGGTTATAGCAACTACCCATACACTACGTAACCACCCATGCACACTTACCCACACTCCCATCACTCCCATGCACAAACCGGCCCAAAAGGTGTGCATTGCACACTACAAGAATGCACGTGCCCCCTAGTCCCTTATGTAGAAGTTTGTACAATTTTAATTAATCAAATTATTCACATTTGTCTCTACATGACAAGTGTGGCCATTTAATTGATTAATTAAATTAGTGGGCTTCATAAATAGTGGGCTTAGGCTTGTGGGCCAAAACAACAAATTAGTAATTAATAGAAGTGGACTAAAACAATTAATTAGTGTTTTAGGCTTTTGAAAATAGGCATTTTTTGAAAAATAAAGGAAAATAATTGTTCATACAAAATGAGATTTTATATAAAATAAATAGATAATATACGCATGAAGTTTGCACGTGCCCAACACGTGAAAAAAAAATATTTTTATAAAAATGAAATTTTAGGGTATTACAACACTCCCTCCTTAGAATAGTTCCGTCCCCGGAACTACCATTAAAGAGTGAGAAAAGCAAAACACAAGAAGAAAAATGCAATCAAGCAAACAGCTCAGGATGATCCTTCATCATCCTCTCCTCAGATTCCCAAGTAGCCTCTTCAATCAATTGGTTTCTCCAGACTACCTTGACCATCGGTATTGTCTTATTCCTCAAGACTTTCTCCCGACGATCAACAATCTCAACTGGAAGCTCAATGTAACTCAGATCCAACTGCAAACCCTCTGGCACTTCGGGCAAATGGTGACTAGGATCTGGAATGTAACCTCTCAGCATAGACACGTGAAAGACATTGTGCACCTGAGACAACTCTTCCGGTAACTCAAGCCGGTAAGCAGTTTTCCCGATCCTTTTCAATATCTTATATGGGCCTATGAACCTCGGGGCTAACTTTCCATCCTTGCCGAATCGGATCACGCCTTTGCTGGGCAATACCTTCAGAAAGACAAAGTCACCAACCTCAAACTCAAGGTCCCTCCTCCGGTTGTCTGCATAGCTCTTCTACCTACTCTGAGCATCCACCAACCTTTTCTTGATCAGATCAATCTTTTCAGAGGTCTGCTGCACAATCTCAGACCCAACCATCTGACGCTCCCCAACTTCGAACCAACAGACAGGTATTCTGCACTTCCTGCCATACAGAGCTTCGTACGGCGCTATCCTAATGCTAGTCTGAAAACTGTTATTATAGGCAAACTCCACCAAAGGTAAATGCCTTTTCCAACTGCCTCCAAAGTCTAGTACACAACACCGAAGCATGTCCTCAAGAATACGGTTGACTCTCTCGGTCTGCCCATCTGTCTGGGGGTGAAAAGCAGTGCTGAAATCTGTCTTGATACCCAAAGCTGTCTGAAGACTCCTCCAGAAATGCGAAGTAAACTGTGCATCTCGATCAGACACAATGGTCAACGGAACACCATGAAGCCTGACGATCTCACCAACATACATCTCAGCTAACTTGTCCATCGAAGCAGTGAGTTTCATCGCCAAGAAGTGAGTGGACTTGGTTAATCGATCGACTATGACCCAAATCGCATCATTGCCCTTAGGACTCTTAGGCAAACCCGTGATGAAATCCATACTGATATTATCCCACTTCTATTCCGGAATAGGCTAACGGTTGCAATAGACCTCCAGGTTTCTGATTCTCGGCTTTGACTTGTTGACAAATCTCACACCTCGACATAAATTCAGCCACATCCAGCTTCAAACCTGACCACCAGAAATGCTGTTTAATGTCCCTATACATCTTGGTACTCCCAGAATGTACAGACAAAAAAGTAGCATATGCCTCCTGAAGAATACTTTTTTTCAAGTCCGATTAATCTGAAACACACAGCCTCTCACCAAACCATAGCACTTCATCCCTGATTTGAAATCCAGGCAACTTGCCAGCACCAACCTGCTCCATCATCTTCTGAATCTCTGCATCTTCCTTCTGACTTGCAATAATCCTTCCATTCAGCGTCGATTGAAGCCTCAACTGAGCTAAAGATGATCCCAAGCCTTGCAGAACAACTTCAATTCCAGCCCGACCCAACTCCTCTGCCAGCTGCTTCTGAGTTGTAATCAAACTCGCCAGACTGCTCTTGCGGCTAAGTGCATCAGCAACAATATTAGCCTTCCCAGGATGATACTTAATCTCCGGACGAATGTCCTCAAGTACCTCCAACCATCTCCCTTGCCTCAGGTTCAGATCCTTCTATTGATAGATATACTTCAAGCTTTTATGGTCTGTGTACATGTTCAGCTTCTCGCCATACACATAATGCCTCCATTGCTTTAAGGCGAAGATAATCACAGCCAGCTCTAGATCATGAGTCGAATAATTCTTCTCATACGGTCTTAGTTGCCTAGACCCATAAGCAATTACTTTTCCTTCTTGCATTAAGACACAACCAAGCCCACGATGTAAAGCATCGCTGTAGACATCATATTTGACACCTGCTCTAGGCAAAGCCAAAATGGGTGCAGTAGTCAACCTCTCTTTCAACTCCTGAAAGCTTGCTTCGCACTGCTCAGTCCACTTGAAGTTCACATTCTTCTTGGTCAGACCAGTGAGCGGCATGGCTATCTGAGCGTAGCTCTGGATAAACCTCCTATAATATCCAGCTAGCCCGAGGAAACTCCTGATTTCCTTCACTGTAGTAGGCCTTGCCCAATCTCTCACTACCTTTATCTTCTGAGGATCAGTTGCCACTCCCTCCTTAGAAAGGATGTGACCTAGGAATGCCACTTCAGATTTCCAGAAATCACACTTGGACAACTTGGCATACAACTCTTGCTCCTGAAGCTTCCTTAAAATTGCTGCCAAATGCTCCGTGTGCTCCTCCTCTGACTTGGAGTACACGAGAATATCGTCGATAAATACCACGACGAAAGAATCAATGAACGGCCTCAGAACTCTGTTCATCATGTCCATGAAGATTGCAGGCGCATTCGTCACTCCAAACATCATAACTAAGAATTCGTAATGCCCGTGTCGAGTTCTGAATGCATTCTTATGCACATCTTCAGCTTTCACTCGAACTTGATGATATCCTGATCGAAGATCTATTTTGGAGAAAACTACAGCCCCTTGTAGACGATCGAACAAGTCATCAATTCGCGGAATAGGATATTTATTCTAAACAGTGACCTTATTCATCTCTCGGTAATCAATGCACATCCTCATCGAACCATCCTTCTTCTTTACTAAAAGCACCGGCGCTCTCCAAGGTGATGCACTAGGTTGAATAAAGCCCTTCTCTAACAGTTCCTCAATCTGCCATTTGATCTCATCCTGTTCCACAGGTGCTATCCTATACGGTGCCTTGGAAATAGGTGCACTCCCTGGCTGAATAGTGATGCTGAACTCCACATCACGATGCGGGGGTAACCCAAGCAAATCTTCCAAGAACACGGTCGGATAATCCCGAACAACAGGAATCTGCTGCACCTCTGCAGGAATCCCTCTCTTCTGGCTGATAGCAGCAACCAAATCTGAACATCTTCTCATCACTTGGAAAGTGACTTCAGGTCCACCTAGAGCCTTCACTGTTACTGTTTTGGTCTTGCACTCGATGTTCGCACTGTACACCGACATCCAATCAATGCCAATGATAACATCGACTCCCAAAACATTCAGCTCGATCAGATCGATCCCGAAAATTCGATCTCCAATCACAATCTCGTAGTCAGCATAGTACCGATCAGTGGTTAGAGTCTCTCCTGACGGAGTAGCTACTGCTAAAACCATGCCTGGAAATATCTTCAGTTCGACTCCCAGAACTTTAGCAAATTTAGGTGATATGAAAGTGTGAGAGGACCCAGTATTGAACAAAACAACAGCTTTCTTTCCATTCAAAATAAGTTCTCCAGTTACATAACACACACTCGTCATATAACAGTTCACTAATTTACAGGAAAAAGAGACAATAGAAAACACTCCTAAACATCCTCCCTCGTACCAGTGATGACGTGATCCACCTCATCAGCGTAAGCTTCAATCAAGACAAATACTCGCCCCTGCTGGTACGGCTTCTTCCCGATCTGCTGAGTTGGTCCATTGCGGACGACATCCTACAGTTTGGGGCAGTGAGACTTGTAGTGGCCTGTCTCTCCACAATTGAAACAAGTCACTGGAGGTCTCGCCCAAGTATTCCCGGGTCTTCCTGCCACTTGAACAGCGTTCGCACCCATAGGCTTGAACCTTTGAGCCGGTGACTGCCCCCTGACATTGCCAGCAACTGCGGGCCTCTTCTCTGCATTCCAGTTGTTCCTCCTATTCTGAACAGCGTGGAACTACTCCATGTCCGCCTCTATGGCTGCCGCTCGTTTGACCAGCTTGTCAAACCTCCTGATACCGAGGGATATCATCCTGGACCTCAAGCTCGGCCTCAATCCATGCTCGAACTTACGAGCCTTCTTCGCCTCATCCATCACCAATTCGGGAGCATACCTTGAGAGCTGAGTGAATCTGGTCTCATACTCCCTAACCGACATGCCGCCCTGCTGTAGTGACAGAAACTCCATGGCCTTCTTCTCCTGGATGTCTGAGAGAAAGTAATGACTGCGGAATTCCTCCAAGAATTTCTCCCAGCCAAGAGCCAAGCCTCCCATCATCCGCTTCATCGACTGCCACCATACAGCCGCATCCTTCTCGAATTGCAGAGTCGCCAACTTCACCTTGTTCCCTTCCGGGGTCTCCAGGACTTCGAAGATAGTCTCTACCTGACGGATCCAATTGTCAGTCGAGTCAGGGTCTGACTTTCTCTCAAACATCGGTGGTTTCATCCATTTAAATGATTCCACGAGTTTGATTGCTTTGGGTACTGGATTCGCAGGTACCCTTCCTTGATTCTGATTCATGGCCACGGCATTGAGTGTCTGATAAACCCTCGCTAGTTCCGTTTCCAAGTCCAGACCTTCACCAGTACGAGCTCGTCTTCCAGCCATATTCTGATGCAAAAGATCAATTAAATTCGAAGTATGAAACATGAACTTTTAAGTCAACATTTCCATTTCATTAAGTTTGAAACTTTATACATTCGAATTTAAAACATTTCTGACATCAAAATGGAAGCAGTAAATGATACAACAGCCTAATTCCTACGGTTCCTCTTGGCTTCACGAAGCTCTCCTCGTAGTTCCTCCACTTCCTCCTTCAGTACATCGGTCATGTTTTTCCTCTTCTTGAGTTCCCATACACGATGACTGAGAATTGCAAAATCATCCTTGCGCTTTGCCAGCTGAGCCTCCAATAGTCCGACTCTCTCCCGTAGAGTTTCTACCTACCTCTGAAGAGATATCACAAGACTACTTGGAACTGGTTTTTCTTCTTCGTCAGAAGACTCATCAGATGAGTCCGGAGGTGGAGTGATCTCTCGGGACTCAGGCCATTCCTCTTCCACTTCTTCGGGATCTTCCTCGTCTGAATCAGCTTGTTTAGGGTAGTAATCTTCCTCAATAATATTCCAATTGTCATCTTTAGCTGGGTCGAAGTGATCAGCCATCTTAGAAAAAGGGAGAAAGAAGCATAAGCCATAGAGCAACACAAATGTAAGTGGCTTACATTTGAATCTCTAGACTCAACACACAATCTAATGTCCACTTCTAGGGTGTCCTTCCTTATAAATTTGTACCACTCTGTAACACCCCGAATTCCAAAATACAACTAAATTCGAGTTTCCACAGGATCTTTACACTTCTTTCGTACAATTTTACAAGGAAATAAAAAATTTTCTTTCATCAGGGTTACATTTACATTTGTACATTATCACAGAGGAAGCAATATTACAATCAATTTACATGAAACAATATTTAACTCAATCCTGCGCAGCATGTATGCTTCAACTGTCCAGCATCTTTACCCTACATATAAAACTGTGGGTGCGTCAGTTCATTCAACTGACGAAATATTATACACGGCCATCTTTTCTATGCCGGAAATAGTATAATAAATCTCATTTCTTAATGAACACAAACTTGTCACAAACAAAGCTAAAGGGACTATCCTATTGTTGTCGTGTTGTGAATGTGCACTTAGTCCTTAATGCAATTATTTATGTTATATGACACTAATGCGCACTTGTTCGGATTCTATGCATCCCATACTACATAGGTCTGAGGGCAAGCCCTTAATCGTTCTTCAACTTGTAGGGTTCAATCCCTCGCCATGACTTAATCTACTACTGTAACTATGGTAAGTATCCTAGATGTTTTCTGACCTACGAACTCATGTCTAGGCGCCCTGGAGGGAATCCCAACGTACTGACACATGACTCATCATGCAGGAATTCTGTGGTAATTCAGCTCCTACCATAGACATGACACCACCCGCAGTCGTCAAACACCCCACGAGCGTCGCCACCGAGACAGTACTCTTGAGCAGGATCCACACCCTATCATGACTCATCATGGGACATCCTGTGAATACTCTCACGCCGCCAATCCAATAGCCCTCATACTCAATGTTTTCTCTTACTTTATTCACATCTCCACTATGCATCTAATCCTTAGTTTAATTTAATCATGAATAAAATCAACTCTTAGAGTGTAGCACTTCCACTGTACCGGCCTTATTCATTTAATTCACATGACCCAAATATTGAGCTTCTCATTTTAAAATATCATTTTCTCATTTCTTTCATTGCCGGTATAAGGCTTGGCTATACCCTAATTCTCAATTTCAACTCATAATTACAATGTCATACTCATAAGATCTTTTCATGATTAATCACAATTCATATTTCAATAGTATAGTATTCATGTATCCACATCTTTCATAATTCATCACAATCAATAATTCAATTTCGCGTGCAATCCATGTGCAAGAATAAATTTCACTTAATAGTCACCAACAATTTCATATATTCCACAAATCTATTACTCACAAATTCACAATTTTACTACAACACATTTTTCTATACTTCCATTTAATCACGCTAGTCACAAATTTTCAAAAATTCATCTTTTATAACTCAAAAATTTTCATTTTTATTTTTCTTTCGTTTAAAAGAGTAATTTAATTTCAAAATAAGTCATTCCTTGCAAAAACCCAAATTTCTTATTCACACTTCTTCAAAAGTTGTATAAATATTTCCCATAAAGTTCTAATAATTTTTCCAGTTATTAAAACATATTTTCCCAATTTTTATTCTAATTTAAAAATTCAATTTAATCCAAAATTCTCAAAAAAAAAAAAATTTTCTAAACTCAAACCCCACCGAGATTCGAACCCACAACCAGCGGCGAAACAGACAGCGCACAGACCAACGCGCCAAAGCCGCCCATCGATTTAACTAGGGGTTAAAAGCCCTATGTTCTTTTCTCGGCGAATTTGGTTTTCAACCATAAATAATTAAAACCAGAGCGGCGGTATCGAACACGAGACCTCCGCTACTGTAGCGACCCAATCCCATTCCGACCAGTTGGTCTAAGTTAACATATCGATTAGAAGGTATTTAAAATAGGTTTTGATCTTAATTTGCTGTTCAAAGTTATACTTCAAAATTTCTCAAAAACGAATTTGTCTCCTTTTCTCCTCTTTTGAAAACAAAAATGTCCAAAATAAAAAATACATTTAATTTAACAATAACCAGTATTTTTAAAGGTATTTTTCCCTCTTATAAAACATATATTTAGCCTTAATTTGTATTATATAATACTATTTCGACATTTGATAACTAACACATATCTGTTCATAAACAAAGATGATTTCTCACACAAAATTCACTACTATAATGTTTTAACAACTATGATATTTTTAGAGCACAAAAAAACAATCTTTATAAGTGAATAAAACCTCTATTTTTATCAATTAGTCTACACATGATGCATTCGATTATTTGTTTGCCAAAAACACATTCTTTCTATTTATTCTAATTTTCACATGGTATATATAGCAATGGAGAATTTCATTACATCTATTAGCAAGCATTTCTTAGAAAATTATTCTATCAATTCATCTTTAACACATCATTCTACTTTAGCACTTTAATCAATAAACATGATTCTAACATCTTACTAGCGAATTTCACATAATTGCAATTAAAGCATAATTGGCATGCATTCTAAAGTTATAAACAATGAGAACATACACTTTCACTTATATTAAATGAATCTAACCCTCACAATAACACACATTTACAAGTTTAACAATTTGTACTCTAAATAGCCAACATGTATTTCATCTCAACTAATTACTTTTTAATAACAAATTCAATTTATTCATAACATGATTTCTACTTTAGAAGTCATGAGAAACACCCACCTTTTTGAAGAAAACCAATAAGAAAATCTCCTAGAGCCTCCTAGAATGCGAGAGAGTGCCTTCTCCTCCTAGATTGCGATGCACGATCTCCTTCTCCTTGCTCCCTTGCAAAAACCGAGAGCTCCAAGTGGTGATGATGGCCGGCCTCCAAGGGGGAACACACACATACACTCACACTCACACACTAATATATATCTCCTATATAATGCTTTATTCTTTCAATAGATTATTAGTGTAGAATACAAGTAGATAGGGGGGGTATTTATACTAATCCTAGGATAGATTGGAGGGCTAGGATTTATTGGATAGTTATAGGATGAATGGCTAGGACAGGAGTAGGAGTTATAGCAACTACCCATACACTAAGTAACTACCCATGCACACTTACCCACAGTCCCATCACTCCCATGCACAAACCGGCCCAAAAGGTGTGCATTGCACACTACGTGCATGCATGTGCCACCTAGTCCCCTATGTAGAAGTTTGTACAATTTTAATTAATCAAATTATTCACATTTGTCTCTACATGACAAGTGTGGCCATTGAATTGATTAATTAAATTATTGGGCTTCATAAATAGTGGGCTTAGGCTTGTGGGCCAAAACAACAAATTAGTAATTAATAGAAGTGGGCTAAAACAATTAATTAGTGTTTTAGGCTTTTGAAAATAGGCATTTTTTGAAAAATAAAGGAAAATAATTGTTCATACAAAATGAGATTTTATATAAAATAAATAGATAATATACGCATGAAGTTTGCACGTGCCCAACACGTGAAAAAAATAATATTTTTATAAAAATAAAATTTTAGGGTATTACACCTACTACCTTTATAAATTATTTTAACCCAAATAATCTTCATTCACAACATAATGCAACCCAAATAAGTAACATTTCATCTCAGTTTTGAAATAAAACATCAATCAAGAGTTTAGAAAGACACCCACTTTGCTGATTTCTTCTTCCTTCTCTTCCTCCTTGTTTGGACTCCACTTCCTAGCTCCTTGCTCATTTCTCTTCTTGCTCCTTGCTCCTAGACTCCTTCTCCTTGGCTCATCTTTCTCCCAAAACAATAGCTTAGAGTGTAGAAGTGGGATTTGGAAGTGGTTTAGAATGGAGAGAATAGTTAAGTTGGAGTAGAAATAAGAAAACTGGAGCTAGGATTTTTTTAGGGTGCAGTTCAAAATAGAGGGGGAAATCTGGTCGGATTTCTTGATGGGGAGGGGAAGAGTTGGCCAGCATTGGAAGGGGAGAAGGTCCCAACCCATGGTTTTTATAGCTCATGGTTTATTTTAGGCTCATAGTTTGGTTTAGGGTAATGGTGGTTTAGGGTTTAATTAGGGTATAGGATAGTATGAAGAATTTGACATATACACACAAATACATTCATACATAGGTACATACACATATAAAGGCAAATGCACACATATAATCAAATAAGAAAAATATTTGTATGTATATAAATAGTTTATTGTTATCAGAAAACTATGCGTTCCGTCTCAAATATAGTTGAGACAAACGTACAATGTAATTGAGAAAATACCCAAACTCTAGTTCAACAAATATGCTTTTGTCGGGTTCAAACATATTAAATAATATATTTCGATACTTACTCAATTAAAATTGATAAAATACCATTAATACATGCGAGTCTGAATTGTGCACGAATTAACATACAAAATAGTTATATACAATTTGACAGGGGCTTACACCAACTCCTGCTGGTGTCGGGAACTTTATCTTCATGTGTAAGGCCGAGGGCACAGCATGAAGAATTGCTAAGATGGGACAGCCTAGGATGGTATGTAGGTTGTCTTCACATTTACTACCATAAAGTCCATGACCCCAGTTCAAGTAGTTGGGACTTTTCCCATAGTTATGTCGATGATGACTATTCCTTCAATTTGGACCGAAACATGAGAGAATTCATGGAGGGTGTACCCGGCGGGCTTGGGATGGTCCCAAAAGTGCTCGAGTCCCTCAAAAACATCCAAGAATAAGATGTTCACTGAGCTACCACTGTCTGTCAAGATACAGCGTACTTCGTGGTTCGCCATGCATAGGCCGATTATTAGTACGTCTCAATGGGGAGTTCATATAACCTCTAGGTCTTTGTCTGAGAATGTTACTCGAACCCCCAAGCTCTTAGATAGAAAAAAGCTGTGCACTGAGTCTACCTCTCGGACTAATGCCTTCCTGGAAGAGTCGGACTCCCTACCCATAGGCCCTCTATTGATGGAGTAGAAAATGGCCATGTAATCTGAGTCTTGGGACCCAGGATCCTTCTATGTGTGCTTGTTTGCTTCCCGAACTAGAGGAGGTTCAGCCATATCCTTCAGGGCATACTTGGATAGGTAACCCTTGCAGATTAGAACTTCATTCTCCTCTTTAAGGGTGAGGAAGTCATTGGTGTTATTGTCGTGGTCCCTATGGAGTTGACACCATTAACTCTTATCCCTTTTTTTGCCTAGTGTTTTCATTCTAGCAGGAGGGCGAAGTAGCTCATCAAAATTAATCTGCATAAGAACAGCTGAGATGCTGGCACTGAGATGAGTGAACTTGTCGCAGCGAGAAGTAGAAGGAGGGCGACACTGACTAGAGCCATCCTTCTAGGACTTCTTAGGTCCATCTTCATTTGTTCCTGAAAGATGGCTCATTTTGGCATGGGGGATAGAGGGCCTCTTTAACTCAGATGTACTTATCACTCCTTTGCAGAATTTTGGAGAAGTCCTGAGGAAGTCTCTTGCCAAGAGATGCTTTGAGAGCTTCATGGTTGGCATTGTGTCGGATGGCAGCAACTGCTACCGTTGATTCAAGTGAAAAAATAGAACTTGCTCCGGTTGTGAAGCGTCTGACTAAGTCTTTGAGCAACTCCTTTCCCCTCTACTTTAAGTTAAGCAGGAAAGCACTTGTCTTCTCAGTCTTTCTGCTGGTAACAAAATGTATTAGGAAGAGTTCCTCGAGCTGGTCAAAGCAGAAGATCAACCTCAGTGAGAGACAAGAGTACCATTCCCATGTTGATCTCTTTAGGGTTACTGGAAATGTTTTGACATAGGCCCTTCCCTTGTTGCTGGGTGTTGATGACATGGTAGAGGTCTAGCTATAATGTGGGCACTTTTAATGCCCTGAATTCCATACACTGAAAATCTGTGACACATCCGAAATCTTGTACTTCAATTGAGTTCATAAACATAATATAATACTGGGAAATACACAGAATCTTACTATATGTCCAAGTCACATGGAGTAATATCGTGATAAGCCTTAGGATGCTACACTTATATGCTATATCCTCATTCAAACTTACCTAAAAACCACAATTTGTTGGATCGTTAGCTTGTGAAGCTGACTATAAAAATCTCAACAACTTTATTTAATTCATATTCAACTATACTAAAAATGAGTTAACAGGTAATGACAATTCTAAATGAATCAGTCATAACATGGAAATACCAATATTTTTATATCATTAATGGTTGTCCAACAAGATACTTCATAAGTTCTATATGCACATGTTGGATGTACTATTCTGATGCATACTTGTTTGGAATGCTATGCTGCTCATACAACATAGTACCCAATTACAAACTATTAAGCATCTTATTCTCAATATAGGGTTCAATCCATTCCTATGCATACCTAAACCCAATGATTAGTACTCCAACGCGTAATCACGGGCAAGTCGAACTCCCAGGATATTGGACCTCACCGGCCTACCCTGGGCATCACATGCAGATTTAATGGGCATATCCTTAGTCATGAACATTCATAGGTGCTACAACTCTTTACCGACTATTTCATGGACCTTCTTAGCCTACCCCTAGCCCACACACAAGGGTTTTCCAAGCATATCCTCAGCCACGAACCCCACCCAAGTGATCTTCTGTAACTACGGACCTTACCAGCCTACTCCTAACCCACACACGTAGATTTACAGGGCATATCCTCGATCTCGAACATTCCTATGAGCCTCAGCTCTTTACTGGCCTTGTCCGTCATTGTTTCAGTCATATCTTTTTCTAATACAAGAGTTACTAAGTGATGCTAAATATAATCTAGATTTAATGATCCATATTCTGACATACATTTCCCACAAACTGGAATCTTGGTCACACTGACCCTATTACACTCCTCCCTTGGAATTTTCTAACATTACCGGACTCAGGCATCGCCTAAGTCACTGTCATTCCCTGGATTTGACCTAATCATTCTCTCAGATTCATGGATCAAAATGGCCTACCCCTAGCCTACATGCATGGATTTACTGGGCATATCCTCGGTACTTTACATAAAATTACCATTTGAATATTCAACTTTGTCTTTGGATAGAAACATACTAGTCTTGCAAGAACCATATAAATTCTAATACTTATCAGAAAATGAATTTCTTAGTTTCATATGAAACATGAATGAGTCTACTACATTAGTTAAGAACATCTCAATTTAACCTTAATTGTTTTGTCTAAATCCACATGCAAACCAGTAGACTCAGGTTTCCAGAAAAGTGTAGGTGTTGCTACGTATAAAAATCACCGAAAATATCTCACTTCATGAATCTGATTCTTAGATTTGAAAGAAAGATTAATGAATCTAATTCAAAATTTTAGTTTTGAGCTTCCTCAAAATACTGCATATAAGAGGTTAAAATGGTCCTAAACCAGAACATGTACAAATTTCCAGAATCTTGGCATAACTATCAAACCAGTATTAAGTTCGGATTTGTTTAAAATACCAAATGATATCGAAACCTTATGAAATTTCTGGAGATATTATATACATATACGAGATACACATATAAATATTTCAAATTAAAATTTCATTTAGTTAAAGGGAAATGATTTTTTGGGAGTGAACCCGAAATTCGTGGCAGAAACTGTACAATGATTTCAAGTCAACCTCTTTACTTCATCAATTTCTAATGCCTTCTACTACTGTAATTTCACACAATTAATTGACAACTATTCACATATGATTCAACCAATCTAAACATGAATACCCATCCAATACAATATGTATTGCTTCTCTAATATGCATACACCTTACAATAAAATTGAAATCAGAGTACGAAAGTTGTTACTCACATATAGCTTCTTGAGCCGCCTTAGTTGGTTCTCTGCCTTAATTTCTTCAAAGACCATCAGTTTACGTGGAGGAGAAAAGAGAAAATGGTTGAGAATGAGGGGAGGCATTCTTGGCTTTTATATACAAACACTCACAAGCTTAGCCTGGGAAATGGAAATTATAAGATAATTCATGTGCAATTTCCTCCTTGTCTTCTTTCATTCTTTTCTTTCATCATTTGATCACATCTACCTACATCATTTAAAAACCCCTTCCTACAACCAGCCTATAACAATCCCATGTCAAACGTTTTATATTTCAGCCACTATCAACTCCAAATTACCAGTTAGATCCAAACCCCAAAATTTATTGTTATTTACAAATACACCTTAAAATTCATAATATTAAATTCTCAACAATTACCAAAAAATAAGGTGTATTATATAAGACATTATACGCAATGGTACAAAATACACGTGCATAACACATATGGGAGTAAAATTATCATAACTCAATTTTGCGGGGTGTTATAGCACTACAGCGGTCACCGAGGAAGGGGAGTCTATGTAGATTGAGATCTAGTCATCAATCGGGTGAGGCCGAGGGCGAGGTTCAGAGCGAGGTTCAAAGTGATGCGGTTGGGCAAGGAGGCTACCTATGAGAAGTTGGGGAAAAGTAGGTCAGCTTTATGGCTAGTTTTCCCGCCCCGCTTCCCGAAAAATACGGAATACGAGTATATGACATTGGCCCAGCGAATGACTAACGTCACCCATAAGTTGTTTATCCGATCAACTCAACAATATAATTAATACAGAACAATTGCACACGCAATAATAATAATCTCATGAACAATAATACTTGGAATGAAACAATATGAAATATCCAAATACAATAAACCAACATCTGGAAACAATAATAAAATCTGGGTCATATGCCCAATACAATAATAATCCAATCAAAAATAATTAATACGTCTCAATACATTAGGCTCAATAAAACAATATGCAACTTAGAAAGCATAAAATGTT
Source organism: Hemerocallis citrina (assembly GCA_017893485.1). Taxonomy (NCBI): domain Eukaryota; kingdom Viridiplantae; phylum Streptophyta; class Magnoliopsida; order Asparagales; family Asphodelaceae; genus Hemerocallis; species Hemerocallis citrina. Next base: position 72,768,642 of record CM030360.1, read on the forward strand.
TAGAATGTTTGTTCTCCAATTTCCGCAGGTAATTCTCCATGATCACCTGTGAACACTTCATCTAAAAAGATGAAAAAATTTGTCCTTAGATCAAGTCATGGAAAGCAAGTAGAAAAAATAAAGAACAATGGAATAACGGTATAACAAATAATTCAATGGATCAATAGGAATCAATAATATGGGATTATAATCAATAATCAGTATCACAGTAATCGATGCAATTGGTATAAACAATTGTTAAAAATTCGGTCACAATAACCAATGATCAATATCAATAATACTTAGCCAAGATTCGAGATCAACAAGAACAATGATGTACAATATGCAGTGGCAATGTCGTGTCAATTCTTAAGTCTATTAATCATTTTAATCCTAACTAATGTAGCACTTCATGCGCCCCATTTATTTACCACATGGTTGCTACATACAAACAAGTTACGTTTAGACTTAGTTGTGGATTTTATAGATCGTATACTCGGTTCTTTACATTAACATTGTTCCATACATAACAGTAATTTATCCATAAGGGAACCACGGGCCCTTTATCCGAGTACAGTCCCTTTATTTTCCACCACTAGAGTCAACCCTTAAACCTCGGCTTGTTAATTATTTTATCGATACAACAATACAATATACAATTAAGGGACATTTCGATGAACGATTGTAACAATAGAGAAACAATGAGATGGTAACTTGAGTAAGACAATGAAAATGATGACAATAGGATACTAGGGTCATGCAATACAATATACACACTTTAATTCATGCAATACTATGATATATGAACAACTAATTTATTAAAACTAGAAGGTCAAATTCTGGACAGCAAGAGTAGTCTGTACAAAAATGTAATTTTCCGCTGTTTCAGAACTCGAAAACTTAATCCGTCAGAACTTCTAGAAACAAAACTTCCACATGGTTCCAACGCATATTTAAAGTTCAAAATCCGACAACAGTTGCTAGGTAAAAAATACCATCATTTACAGATTTTATGTTCAGGCAGAAATTCGACATCAAGTTATTATAATTTTAGAACAACAAAAACTCAATAATAAATTCATTATAAATATTTACTAGACTCCTAAACATGACAACTAACAATTTGGAAATTTTCTGAGCAAAATTTTAACATATGATTAGCCTTCTAACAGTTTAAACCTGAAAGATACAAGAATCTGCAAATCTGGAAATAAAAATATAGTTGTAGTTAAACGAGCATAATTTTTGCTAAAAAACTCGGAATTCAGAAATTCAAGATGTTCTGGAAACTAGAAAGGTAAGCCTACAACCCTTATTCAGAAAGTAATTTATTTTGAGATCATTTACTGAGTCAAAAATAGCAGACAACATATAGCCAGCAAGCAACATATAGGTTTTAGGATATTTTTCACGAAATAAATTAGTTAAACATGACGGGTATAAATTCTATTAGTCAATAAACTTCTTAGTTCGCATGATGTGTTAAAACATGATAAATAAATTTAGAACACCCACATACACAATTCTAACAACATCCAATATTAATAGATCAATCAAACAGATAACCTAGCAATTATCTATACAATACTTAATTGTGTTATGATTATATGTGTAACGCTATCATGAATACTAGATGGATGCATGAAAGATTCGATCTTTAGAGTCAAAAGTGGCACGAGGTCAAGAATATTGGGGTTAGCTCATGTAAACCCTTAATAGACCAAACGAAAGATAATCAATACAATGATACGATAAACGATTAGGATCTACTCGCAGAATTTCAAAAAAATTCTTGAATTTGATTCAATTTGCAATTCAAGAGGGAAAGTGACTTGCCTTTTGAACGATTAATTTGAATACCAAGAATAAGAGGATAAGGATCCCGAAGCAACGAACCCACAAACACACGAAATAACACATGTATAATATGTGTAAAAGTGCAATCAATAGAATAGAGCAATAGACAGCAAGAGTAATGGCCAATAGCAATAGTAAGGGAGGAAAAGGGGCTCAGGTGGCTGGCTCAACTGGCATCGAGCGGGGAGGCGCTGGACGTCGACTTCGGCAACGCAAGGCAGCATCGGGGATAGGGGCGACGAGATTAGGTCTACTTATCGACAGGGAACAGGGAAAGGAAGGGGGATTCGAGATTGGGTTCTGCTGTGTGGCGGTGCTGGGGGTGAGCGAGAAGGTGGAGGATGGGGGGGAGTGGGGGTCTGCTGGTGGTCGATTGGAGTGGTCACCGGAGGAGGGTGGCCGGAATTTTGCCAGGGAAGAAGCAAAGTGGGTTTGAGTGGGAAACAGCTTGGGAGAGAGAAACACAAAGGAGAGAGAAAGAGGAGAGAAGAAAGAGATTAGGCAGCTAGTTAGGGTTTGTATTTTTCAATTTTTAGGGTTTGCAATAGGAACATATTTATATGGTGCAATTAGGGTATTGGGTTAGTGGTTTTGGATCCAATAATAGTGAGTTTAGGTTGAGAACAAACTGCAATTGGGTTTTAGGGTTCAATAAGAGATAGGTTTGAAGACAATAGGGTTCAAATAAAATATCGACAATAAATAAATAAAATATGATCAACAAGAAAACAGCCAAACTGAAAGAATGAGAGTAGTTCGTGAACGAAAATTTAAATCAAATTAAATAAATAAATAATACAAATGAACAGAATATCAATTGAGCTTGAAAATAAATTAGAATTTGCCATGAAAATCAAATCCGGTACAATAATAAAATATTCCGATAGATGAATTTTAATTAAATAATCAAGAAATGACAATTAATAATTATAATCATAACAATAATAAAATCATACAACAAGATAGTATCTGAGTTTAACAATTTTATTAAAATAATCCAATAATAATAATATATTTGATTTTGTGCTCAAATATAAATAACCGATCAATTAGATATAGAAAATAAGATCAAAATACACCACTATTCGAAATGAATAAAACTTTCGATTAGAAAATACTTTACTAAAAGATCCGATACGAATTTAGCGCAAAATAAATTTATAAAAATTAAATTATAGAAAATACAGGAAAATACCTATTGTCGGGAATGGGGGTTACAATCCTACCCACCATACAATAAAATTTCGTACTCGAAATTTGCTCAGGCGGTACATTGGACAAGGAAAAACCAAACTGGGAATAAAAGGAAAAGAGGCAAAACCATGGCAACACCAGAATTAGAAAGGACATGGATATGAATGGAGTGACCAAGGATCATGTTGAATAAAGATTCAATGAAAAATGACAATTGCAAATGTACGAGTAATAGAGTAAGCAATGCAAGGAAGGAGAAACAACATGAGAATACTGGGACCTGTGGGTTATGGGCCCACCACGCTTCTGCTGCGCAGAAATCCAAGCTGCAAACATGTCGTGGATCGAGCGATGCCGATCGACAACCAAGTAGGAATAAAAGAATGGATAACACTAGAATCAAAGATAATATAGAAAGATTGAGAATGAATTTACACTCAATAAGAAATCATTGAATGAGAATGACTACAAGTGTAATACCCTGATTTTTCAATTAATGAAAAATTATTTATTTTGCACGTATTGTGCACGTGCAATATTCTGTTTGAATTATCTTATCATAATGTGTATAATTATTTAATATATTTTTTTCAAATTATTTTAGTACAGAAAGCCTTCTTTAAAAGCCTTCTTTGATTTAATTAAAAAGCCTTTCTTAAAAAGCCCAAAAGCATTTTTATTTTAATTATTTTTTTATATATAATTTTGGCCCAAAAGAAAGCCCATGAATTAATTAATTTTAATTAAACTTGTCATGTAGAAGACTTTTTTTAAACAAAATTATTTTTATACAATTTTAGAATGTACAAATTTGGCCTAGTTGCATGCACGTGCACTACACGTACACGTGCAATGCACACTCACTATTCTTGGCCGGGTAGCATTCTTTGGAGGGAAAATTGAATTTTTGGTGTGGAGAACATGGGGGTAGTTTCAAGGAGGTGGGTAGTTTTCCTAACTCCTACTTTGATCTAAGCCTTTCATTTTGCAACCACCAAGATGATCTTAGCCCTCCATTCCCCTCATTTTTTAGTATAAATACCCCCCTTCTCATGGCTAATTTTTCATATGCAAAGTATAATTTCTAAAGCTATAGTAATATAATTGTGAGAATTATAAAAGATAAGAGAGTGTGTGGTTCTTTTGGTTGCTTGGAGCTTTCGGCCAAGGAGGGTAGCATTCGGCTTGGGAAGCATTCGGCTTGGGAAGCATTCGGCTAGGATTTGGGAGCTTGGAGTGGTGCACTCTTTTGGCTAGGAGGAGGTGTTCTTATCTACTAGGACTTGTGCTTTTGTGTTTCTCTCCATTAAGGTGGGTAAAACATTTCATGTTTCTAATATAGGATTCATGCTAGTTATATTGACAACACTATACATGGAAAATACTAATAAGAGTCCACTCTAATTAAAAAGTTAGTATGTGAATGGTTTAGAATGATGTGATTAATTGTGTATGTGAAATGCTAGCATGAAATTAAACTATATGAAGCACTTTCTATGATTGTTAGTTAATTGAATAATGATGCAAAATGGTTAGTATGATGTGTGAAAATCTTCATTAATTGCTTGTAAATTGTGTGGTTGAAACATGACAATTGATTGAGATATTCACACTATGGAATTTGAATAGAAAAGTATATTGAATGCTTGAGTTATGAAGTGGCATAAATGAACCAAAGAATTGCTTGTTGTCATCAAATTAGAAATGTACCAAACTTAGTAATTGTCGAGTTTCACCTATTCATGTGTTATATGAATTCTTTTGCTAATATGAGTATGGGAAAATCCAAATTTGTATGGTTGTGAATATAGATTAATAACCAGTAAATTATCATGGAAAATTTGGGAATAAAAGAGAGATTAGAAGATCAATTGATTTCCTTTTTTTTCAATGTCGAAAATAAAAGATTTGCTAGTTTTAATAAACAAATTATTAATTTGGGTGGAGAAAATTATGTTTCTGTACAAAAATTTATTTTATACTTGCTGTTTTGAAGATTAAATAAAGATGATTAAATCTGGAATTTTTCAGTGGCTTGTATAGAGGCAATATGAACCAAATGGATTTGAACATCGAGTTGTTTTCTAAAAACAGTGCGAATATGAAACTAATAGGTTTTAACCCAATACTGTGACAACCTGAGCCAGTGGCTCAGGTGGTCGGTGACTGTGTTCGGTTTCCCTGAGCGGTGCGGTTCGAAACCCGGCCTCACCATCTTTTTTTTTTACTGTGTATATAAGTATATATGACTGCGAACCGAAAGCACTTATACCTATTTCACCCTCTTCTAATCGCTAGCACACGATTGGCCTATTGGCGGGTGCTCTGGCCTTCTTCTCTACCGTGCTGGGTTCGAATCCTTCCCCTAGCACTTTATAAAAAACATTTTTTTTTGTGAGTTTGTGATGTCCAAAAAATGTGAGAAAAATATGGTAATTTTCATAAAAATACAAGGAATTTTATGGGATTGAGTTGGGTATTATTTGAAGAAAATATAATGTAGTTTGTGAACAAATAGTATAATTAAAGCTATGGTTCTAAGACACATACTTATGGGAATTTTTCAATTCATAAAGATATATTGAAATGAATTTATTAGAAAGTAATTGACAAAGAATTTTGTGGTGTGACATGATATTATCAATTTTCACTTGAGGATATTGTGCAAAATGTGAAGTATGAGTGGTTAATTATGAAGTGCATTGTATGATTATGGAATTTAGTAATCATGTTGATGAAATTGTTGGCCATGTATATGAATTTTTATGAGTTATAAGTATTCACTATGAACTTGTGAACAAAGAGTAATCATGAATAAGAAAGAATATGAAATTGTGACATGAAAGTGGTTATGACTTAAAGATTGTGAAATGAAATTTGAAATAGAGTAGCTAAGTCTCCCCGGCATTGAGAAAAATGAATTGAATTGAAATTAGACCAAGGTTGGTCATGTCGAAACGAATGAATAAGTCCGGATGATGGAGAGGCTAACTCTAGTGATTATTTTGTTCATGATTTTTATATAAAACTAAGGACTAATACATAGTGGAGATGTGATGAAAGTAGAAGAAAAACATGAGTATGAGGGCCAACGGATAGCGGTGTGAGAGCGATTCACAGGTTGCTTGCTTGATGCGTCAAGACAGTGCGTGGGCGCTACTCCGGAATTATCGTCCCGGTGGCGACGCTCGTGGGATGTTCGAGTGGCTATGGGTGGTGCCATTGTTCCATGGCGGAGGCTGAATTGTCCATAGGTTGCCTGCTCGATGCGTCGTGACAGTGCGTGGGATTCCCCTCTAGGCTGCCTGGACATGGGCTCATAGATCATAGGACATCTAAGACACTACCGTAGTTACAGTAGTAGTTTAAGACATAACGGGGGATTGAACCCTATCAAGATGAAGAACGAATAAGGGCTTGCCCTCGAACCTATGTAGTATGGGATGCATAGAATCCGAACAAGTGTGCATTAGTGTCATGTAATATAATTAACTGCATTAAGGACTAAGTGCACAATCACAACACGACATCAATAGGGTAGTCCCTTTAGTTTGAATGTGACAAGTTTGTGTTTGCTAAATATGAAATGTTAAGTTATACTATTTTCCGGCAAAGCGAGGACGGCCGTGTATAATGATCGTCGGTTGAATAAACTGACGTACCCACAGTCTAACATGCAGGTAAATGTTATGCTAAAGACTAAAGAGGATTTGGATGCTTAAAGATTTTATCAAGCTGTTGTACTTGTATTTAATTGTTGTATTTTACTTCCGCTGTGCAAAAGAAAGATGTAATTATGATGTAAACTCTGATGTATGATGAAAAGTTTTTATTTCCCTGTAAAAGTGTACTAAAGAAAGTGAAAAGATCCTGTAGAACATCTCGAATTCAGTGTATTTGGGATTCGGGGCGTTACAGAGTGGTATCAGAGCCACGCTTTCTACACTTTCACACTTGTACAAATTTATAGGGAACGACACCCTAGAAGTGGAAATTAGAGTGTGTGTTTGAATCTAGAGATTTAAATGTAAGTGACTTACATTTGTGTTGCTCTGAGATTTATGCCTTCTCCTCTCTATTTCTAAGATGGCTGATCACTTCGACCCTGCTGGAGGCGACGACTGGCACATCATTGAGGAAGAGTACCATCCTGGACAGGCAGATTCCGAGGACGAGTACTACCCTGGGCAAGCTGATTCTGATGACGAGGAGTACCCTGAATCCCGAGAGATCACCCCACCTCCGGATTCATCTGATGATTCTTCTTCCGACGAAGAGGAAGTACCAGTTCCCAGTGGTCTTGTGGCTTCTCTTCAGAGGCAAGTGGAAACCCTGAAGGAGAGAGTTGGATTGTTGGAGGCTCAGCTGGAGAAGCGGAAGGCTGACTATTCTGTTCTTAGCCATCGGATTTGGGAACTTGAGAAGAAAAAGAACCTAACTGATGTGCTAAAGGATGAGGTTGATGAACTGCGGGAAGAACTTCGAGCAGCGAAGAGGACCCGTAGGAGTTAGAGTGTTGTAGCTTCTGTTTCTTTCCGTTCTGATGTCAAAAATGTTTTTAAATTCGAATGTATAAACTTTTGGAATTCAATGAAATGGAAGTTGGTTTAAATTCTTGTTTTATACTTCGAATTTGACGGATCTTTTGCATCAGAACATGTCGAGAAGAGGAGCAAGGAATGGGGAAGGTTTGGATCTGGAGACTGAACTTGCTAGGGTCTACCAGACGTTGAATGCAGTGGCTCAGAACCAAGCTAGGGGGCCGGCAAATCCAGTGCCCGAGGCGATAAAGCTGGTGGAATCGTTCAAGAGAATGAAACCACCCGTATTCGAGGGAAAGTCAGACCCAGATGCGGCTGACAACTGGATACGGCAAGTGGAGACAATCTTCGAGGTGTTGGAGACACCGGAGGGTAGCAAGGTCAAGTTGGCAACCTTACAGCTAGAGAAGGATGCAGCAGTTTGGTGGCAATCTGTGAAGAGGACCATGGGAGGTCTGTTGTTTGGTTGGGAGGAATTTCTGGAGGAGTTCCGCAGCCATTATTTCCCCTCCGACGTCCAGGAGAAGAAGGCGATGGAGTTCCTGTCGCTTCAGCAAGGCAGCATGTCAGTGAGAGCCTATGAGACCAAGTTCACTCAGCTCTCCAGGTATGCTCCAGAACTGGTGGCGGATGAGGCCAAGAAAGCTCGCAAGTTCGAGCATGGTCTGAGGCCTAGTTTGAGATCTCGTATGATACCCCTTGGTATCAGGAGATTCGATAAGCTGGTCAAGAGGGCGGTAGCGACGGAGGCGGATATGGAGCAGTTCCAAGTTGTTCAGAACAGGAGGAACAACTGGCAGCCCGGGAAGAGGCCTGCACATTCGGAGAGTTTCAGGGGGCAACCATCTGCACAGAGGTTCAAACCGACAGGGGCGAACGCTGTTAGTGTAGCTGGAGGACCTGGAAACAATGTGGCGAGACCTTCTGCGGTGACTTGCTTTAACTGTGGGGAAGCGGGACACTACCGATCTCATTGTCCCAAACTTCAGCGCAGTAATAGCGGCGCACTAACGCAGCAGGCTGGGAAGAGGCCGTACCAATCAGGGCGAGTATTTGCCTTGACAGAAGCTGATGCTGAGGAGGCAGATCAGGTCATCTCTGGTACGAGGGCTGGTGTTTAGAGTCTTTGTCATTTCTTTTCCCTTTGTTTAGTGAGGCTGTTATGTAATGGTGTATATTATGTAACAGGTGAACTCTATCTTAATGGAATTAAAGCTGTCGTATTGTTTGATACTGGATCCTCTCATACTTTTGTGTCTCCAAAGTTTGCTAAAGTGTTGGGAGTTGAACCGAAGACTTTTCCAGGCAAGATCTTATCAGTAGCTACTCCGTCAGGGGAAACTTTAACCACTGATCGGTATTATGCTGATTGCGAGATTGTGATTGGGGATAGAATCTTTGGCATTGATCTGATCGAACTGACTATCTTGGGAGTCGATGTTATCATTGGCATTGATTGGATGTCGGTGTACAGTGCGAGCATCGAGTGTAAGACCAAGACGGTGACAGTGAAGGCTCCAGGTGGACCTGAAGTCGTGTTCCAAGGGAAGCAGAAATGTTCTAAGCTGGTGGCTACTATCCGCAAGGAAGAGACTCCTGTGGAAGTGCAAGGGATTCCTGTGGTTCGGGACTATCCGACTGTGTTCTTGGAAGATTTTCCTGGGTTACCTCCGCATCGTGATGTAGAGTTTAGCATCACTGTTCAACCGGGAAGTGCACCCATTTCTAAGGCACCTTATAGGATGGCTCCAGTGGAACAGGATGAGGTGAAACGGCAGATTGAGGAACTATTGGGAAAAGGCTTTATTCAACCTAGTGCGTCACCTTGGGGAGCACCAGTGCTTTTGGTAAAGAATAAGGATGGATCGATGAGGATGTGCATCGATTACCGGGAGCTGAATAAGGTCACTGTTCAGAATAAGTATCCGATTCCTCCAATTGATGACTTGTTCGATCGTCTACAAGGAGCAGCTGTATTCTCCAAAATAGATCTTCGATCAGGTTACCACCAAGTTCGAGTGAAAGCTGAAGATATGCATAAGACTGCATTTAGAACTCGGCATGGGCATTACGAATTCTTAGTTATGCCATTCGGAGTGACGAATGCACCTGCAATCTTCATGGACTTGATGAACAGAGTTCTGAGGCCGTTTATTGATTCTTTCGTCGTGGTGTTTATCGACGATATTCTCGTGTACTCCAAGTCTGAGGAGGAGCACACTGAGCATCTGGCAGCGGTTTTGCAGAAGTTGGAAGAGCAGCAGTTGTATGCCAAGTTATCCAAGTGTGATTTCTGGAAATCTGAAGTGGCATTCCTAGGTCACATCCTTTCTAAGGAGGGAGTGGCAACTGACCCTCAGAAGATAGAGACAGTGAGAGATTGGGCGATGCCTACTACAGTGAAGGAAGTCAGAAGTTTCCTTGGGATGACTGGATATTATCGGAGATTCATTCAAGGTTATGCTCAGATAGCTGTACCGCTTACAGGACTGACCAAGAAGAATGTGAGCTTCAAGTGGACCGAGTAATGTGAAGCGAGTTTTCAGGAGTTGAAAGATAGGCTGACTACTGCACCTATCCTGGCTTTGCCTAGAGCTGGTGTTAAGTATGATGTTTATAGCGATGCTTCACATCGGGGGCTTGGTTGTGTCTTAATGCAAGAAGGAAGAGTAATCGCTTATGGGTCTAGGCAACTACGACCGCATGAGAAAAACTACCCGACTCATGATCTAGAGTTGGCTGCGATTATTTTTGCCTTGAAGCAATGGAGGCACTACGTGTACGGTGAGAAGTTGAATATGTACACGGATCACAAGAGCTTGAAGTATATATATCAGCAGAGGGATCTCAATCTGAGGCAGCAGAGATGGTTAGAAGTGCTCGAGGATATGCGACCTGAGATCAAGTATCATCCTGGAAAAGCTAATGTTGTGGCGGATGCACTTAGCCGCAAGAGCAGTTTGGCCTGTTTGATTACAACTCAGAGGCATCTGATTGAGGAGCTGGACCGAGCTGGGATTGAGGTTGTCTTGCAAGGATTGGGAGCATCTTTGGCTCAGTTGAGGCTTCAGCCTACTCTGAATACAAGGATCATTGCAAGTCAGGAGGCTGATGCTGATATCTAGGAGATGAAGGAGCAGGTTGGTGCTGGCAGGTTGCCCGGTTTTCAGATCAGGGATGGAGTGCTGTGGTTCGGAGACAGGCTGTGCGTTCCAAATCAGGCGGACCTGAAAGAAAGTATTCTTCAGGAGGCGCATTCTACTCTTTTTTCTGTACATCCTGGGAGTACTAAGATGTACAAAGACATCAAGCAGCATTTCTGGTGGTCAGGTTTGAAGCGGGATGTGGCTGAATTTGTCGCGAAGTGTGAGGTTTGTCAGCAAGTCAAAGCCGAAAATCAGAGACCCGGAGGTCTATTACAGCCGTTACCTATTCCGGAATGGAAGTGGGATAACATCAGTATGGATTTCATCACGGGATTGCCTAAGAGTCCTAAAGGCAATGATGCTATTTGGGTTATAGTCGATCGACTTACCAAGTCCGCTCACTTTTTGGCGATGAAACTCACTGCTTCGATGGACAAGTTGGCTGAGATGTATGTTGGTGAGATTGTCCGACTTCATGGCGTTCCTTCGACCATTGTGTCTGATCGAGATGCGCGGTTTACTTCGCATTTCTGGAGGAGTCTTCAGGCAGCTTTGGGTACCAAGATGGATTTCAGCACTGCTTTTCATCCGCAAACCGATGGGCAGACCGAGAGAGTCAATCGTATTCTTGAGGATATGCTTCGGTGTTGTATACTAGACTTTGGAGGCAGTTGGGAAAGGCATTTACCTTTGGTGGAGTTTGCCTACAACAACAGTTTTCAGGCCAGTATTGGGATGGCGCCGTACGAAGCTCTGTATGGCAGGAAGTGCAGGACTCCTGTTTGTTGGTATGAAGTGGGGGAGCGTCAGTTGTTTGGTCCTGAGCTTGTACAGCTGACTTCTAAGAAGATTGATCTGATCAGGAAAAGGTTGGTGGAAGCTCAGAGCAGGCAGAAAAGCTATGCAGACAACCGGAGAAGGGACCTTGAGTTTGAGGTTGGTGACTTCGTCTTTCTGAAGGTATCACCCAGCAAAGGTGTGGTTCGTTTTGGCAAAGGCGGGAAGTTAGCCCCGAGGTTTATAGGCCCGTATAAGATATTGAAAAGGATCGGGAAAACTGCTTACCGGCTTGAATTATCAGAAGAGGTGTCTCAGGTGCACAATGTCTTTCATGTGTCTATGCTGAGAGGTTATATTCCGGACCCGAGTCATCATTTGCCTGAAGTGCCGGAAGGTTTGCAGTTAAACCTGAATTACATCGAGTCTCCTGTTGAGATTGTTGATCGTCGAGAGAAATTCTTGAGGAATAAGATGATACTGATGGTCAAGGTAGTCTGGAGAAACCACTTGGTTGAAGAGGCTACTTGGGAATCTGAGGAGAGGATGTTGAAGGACTATCCTGAGCTTTTTGCTTGATTGTATTTTTTGTATCTTTATTTCTTGTTGAGTGTGTTGTATTTTGTTTGTTCTCTCGCTCTTGATTGTAGTTCCGGGGACGGAACTATTCTAAGGAGGGAGTGCTGTAATACCCTGATTTTTCAATTAATGAAAAATTATTTATTTTGCACGTGTTGTGCACGTGCAATATTCTGTTTGAATTATCTTATCATAATGTGTATAATTATTTAATATATTTTTCTCAAATTATTTTAGTACAAAAAGCCTTCTTTAAAAGCCTTCTTTGATTTAATTAAAAAGCCTTTCTTAAAAAGCCCAAAAGCATTTTTATTTTAATTATTTTTTTATATATAATTTTGGCCCAAAAGAAAGCCCATGAATTAATTAATTTTAATTAAACTTGTCATGTAGAAGACTTTTTTTAAACAAAATTATTTTTATACAATTTTAGAATGTACAAATTTGGCCTAGTTGCATGCACGTGCACTACACGTACACGTGCAATGCACACTCACTATTCTTGGCCGGGTAGCATTCTTTGGAGGGAAAATTGAATTTTTGGTGTGGAGAACATGGGGGTAGTTTCAAGGAGGTGGGTAGTTTTCCTAACTCCTACTTTGATCTAAGCCTTTCATTTTGCAACCACCAAGATGATCTTAGCCCTCCATTCCCCTCATTTTTTAGTATAAATACCCCCCTTCTCATGGCTAATTTTTCATATGCAAAGTATAATTTCTAAAGCTATAGTAATATAATTGTGAGAATTATAAAAGATAAGAGAGTGTGTGGTTCTTTTGGTTGCTTGGAGCTTTCGGCCAAGGAGAGTAGCATTCGGCTTGGGAAGCATTCGGCTAGGATTTGGGAGCTTGGAGTGGTGCACTCTTTTGGCTAGGAGGAGGTGTTCTTATCTACTAGGACTTGTGCTTTTGTGTTTCTCTCCATTAAGGTGGGTAAAACATTTCATGTTTCTAATATAGGATTCATGCTAGTTATATTGACAACACTATACATGGAAAATACTAATAAGAGTCCACTCTAATTAAAAAGTTAGTATGTGAATGGTTTAGAATGATGTGATTAATTGTGTATGTGAAATGCTAGCATGAAATTAAACTATATGAAGCACTTTCTATGATTGTTAGTTAATTGAATAATGATGCAAAATGGTTAGTATGATGTGTGAAAATCTTCATTAATTGCTTGTAAATTGTGTGGTTGAAACATGACAATTGATTGAGATATTCACACTATGGAATTTGAATAGAAAAGTATATTGAATGCTTGAGTTATGAAGTGGCATAAATGAACCAAAGAATTGCTTGTTGTCATCAAATTAGAAATGTACCAAACTTAGTAATTGTCGAGTTTCACCTATTCATGTGTTATATGAATTCTTTTGCTAATATGAGTATGGGAAAATCCAAATTTGTATGGTTGTGAATATAGATTAATAACCAGTAAATTATCATGGAAAATTTGGGAATAAAAGAGAGATTAGAAGATCAATTGATTTCCTTTTTTTTCAATGTCGAAAATAAAAGATTTGCTAGTTTTAATAAACAAATTATTAATTTGGGTGGAGAAAATTATGTTTTTGTACAAAAATTTATTTTATACTTGCTGTTTTGAAGATTAAATAAAGATGATTAAATCTGGAATTTTTCAGTGGCTTGTATAGAGGCAATATGAACCAAATGGATTTGAACATCGAGTTGTTTTCTAAAAACAGTGCGAATATGAAACTAATAGGTTTTAACCCAATACTGTGACAACCTGAGCCAGTGGCTCAGGCGGTCGGTGACTGTGTTCGGTTTCCCTGAGCGGTGCGGTTCGAAACCCGGCCTCACCATCTTTTTTTTTTACTGTGTATATAAGTATATATGACTGCGAACCGAAAGCACTTATACCTATTTCACCCTCTTCTAATCGCTAGCACACGATTGGCCTATTGGCGGGTGCTCTGGCCTTCTTCTCTACCGTGCTGGGTTCGAATCCTTCCCCTAGCACTTTATAAAAAATATTTTTTTTGTGAGTTTGTGATGTCCAAAAAATGTGAGAAAAATATGGTAATTTTCATAAAAATACAAGGAATTTTATGGGATTGAGTTGGGTATTATTTGAAGAAAATATAATGTAGTTTGTGAACAAATAGTATAATTAAAGCTATGGTTCTAAGACACATACTTATGGGAATTTTTCAATTCATAAAGATATATTGAAATGAATTTATTAGAATGTAATTGACAAAGAATTTTGTGGTGTGACATGATATTATCAATTTTCACTTGAGGATATTGTGCAAAATGTGAAGTATGAGTGGTTAATTATGAAGTGCATTGTATGATTATGGAATTTAGTAATCATGTTGATGAAATTGTTGGCCATGTATATGAATTTTTATGAGTTATAAGTATTCACTATGAACTTGTGAACAAAGAGTAATCATGAATAAGAAAGAATATGAAATTGTGACATGAAAGTGGTTATGACTTAAAGATTGTGAAATGAAATTTGAAATAGAGTAGCTAAGTCTCCCCGGCATTGAGAAAAATGAATTGAATTGAAATTAGACCAAGGTTGGTCATGTCGAAACGAATGAATAAGTCCGGATGATGGAGAGGCTAACTCTAGTGATTATTTTGTTCATGATTTTTATATAAAACTAAGGACTAATACATAGTGGAGATGTGATGAAAGTAGAAGAAAAACATGAGTATGAGGGCCAACGGATAGCGGTGTGAGAGCGATTCACAGGTTTCCTGCTTGATGCGTCAAGACAGTGCGTGGGCGCTACTCCGGAATTATCGTCCCGGTGGCGACGCTCGTGGGATGTTCGAGTGGCTATGGGTGGTGCCATTGTTCCATGGCGGAGGCTGAATTGTCCATAGGTTGCCTGCTCGATGCGTCGTGACAGTGCGTGGGATTCCCCTCCAGGCTGCCTGGACATGGGCTCATAGATCATAGGACATCTAAGACACTACCGTAGTTACAGTAGTAGTTTAAGACATAACGGGGGATTGAACCCTATCAAGATGAAGAACGAATAAGGGCTTGCCCTCGGACCTATGTAGTATGGGATGCATAGAATCCGAACAAGTGTGCATTAGTGTCATGTAATATAATTAACTGCATTAAGGACTAAGTGCACAATCACAACACGACATCAATAGGGTAGTCCCTTTAGTTTGAATGTGACAAGTTTGTGTTTGCTAAATATGAAATGTTAAGTTATACTATTTTCCGGCAAAGCGAGGACGGCCGTGTATAATGATCGTCGGTTGAATAAACTGACGTACCCACAGTCTAACATGCAGGTAAATGTTATGCTAAAGACTAAAGAGGATTTGGATGCTTAAAGATTTTATCAAGCTGTTGTACTTGTATTTAATTGTTGTATTTTACTTCCGCTGTGCAAAAGAAAGATGTAATTATGATGTAAACTCTGATGTATGATGAAAAGTTTTTATTTCCCTGTAAAAGTGTACTAAAGAAAGTGAAAAGATCCTGTAGAACATCTCGAATTCAGTGTATTTGGGATTCGGGGCGTTACAACAAGGGACGAAAGAGAATTAGGCATGGAATGATTGAATATGAAGGGAGAGAAATGAGTAGGGTGGTATAACTGGAATTTGAAGAGGGTATGGTAGGGAAGGAATAACAAGTATGATACTCAATAATTAATCAATAAATGAAGGTAAATGCAAGATTCAGAATGGATAAATGATGCAAGACTGAATAACCAATGCAAGAACAGAAAAAAGAAATAATAATAAACAAAACAACTATATTGCTAAATATCTGTCACTACAACATATATGGCTTTCTACAACAGATTTATTATAGCATTTAAGTGTTAATGCTGTTGAAAGTGATCAATAATAGCATTTGTAAATAAAATGCTATCATTTAGTAATTTTAAAATTTACTGTTAACTACGACAGCGTTTTAAAAATGCTGTAATATCCAAAAATAAAATGAACAGATAAGGGTAAAATGAAAATTTCCAACTAATCCAATTTCATCTCAAATCAAATCTCCCGATCCAAACGTTATACCCTTCCGCCTTCCTCCACAAACCCTAGTACAAATCCCCTCAACCACAACGTTCCTACCCCCGCACCGTCGACCCCTTTGCGTGCTGCTCACCACTGGGTCACTGTCGTTCCCCCCTGCACCCATCGAAGTTCGAATCCCCAATCACGTTGCCCCCCACCCCTGCACCGTCGACCCCCTTGCACCGCCGCTCGCACTGCTCCGCCATCGACCTCCTGTGCCCATCGATTTCTCCCCTTTGCCCGTCTTCTTGGTTGGTACTATTCTAACCTCCTAATTCCTCCGAACGAATACACAACCTAAGTGTAATTTTTTAGTTCATAATCGAGAGGATGGAGATTAGAATCTTAGTGATCTTATTTTATTTTATCTTTTTCAAACACCCACCATCCCCCCTCCAAGTCAATCTTGGCTTGACTACAACTACTATAGATGAGAACTACTATAGATGAGAGAATTTTTCCTCCTACAAGTGTGAGGATCTGTTTCCTTTCCTTCTTCATGTTGGAATTAATTAAAGGGACCAAGGGAAATGAATTTAATTGCTCGTACATGAAACTGGTAAATAAAGAAATCCTAAATCTTTTGCTATATGTTCTGAGGTCTTCATCATATTTGAGTATCTCATCAAATCACGATGCGTCAATAAACTTCACACAAACATATAGGGTGAGTTTTTGTGCTTAATGTTCGTCTTTTATGGTATTGTGTTAACATATGAAACTAGTGAGGCAAAAATCTTTATATTGGAAAGATGGAGTTAAACATTGATATGCAAAGGATTTTAGGATGAGGAATTCAAGTTCTTGAAACGTATCTTTAGTAATTAAGAGAGGAATAACCAACAGGAAGTGAATTTCTACAGCAACTAGGTTTGATTTTAAATTGCCGCAATAACCAAAGTAGAAAGGGCAACATGGAGGACCTTTGAAGCACTATGAAATAGTAAAACATCCATAAGGTGGAAGAGAAAATTGAAAAAATAAGTGGCAATACATTAAAGAATGAGATAAAAAAGGTAAAAGCATAAGAAGACATTTGAGGTCACTTTAGTAGAGGATGAGATGTGCGCAAAATTGTTTAAGGTTGTTTTGGGATGAAAACTGGAAGGGATGAGTGACTATGAGTCACTATACTAACTCCTAACAAGTGAAATGTTCCTTAATAGAGTTGAATGGAGTAAAAAAGGTCCGGGTAGTCGACTCTAAAGTGAGTTCAATTTTGGATCTGTTTGAAGTTTGTTTCTTTTGCTGTATATATCTATTGATATATTTCTGATTTATAATTATATTATATGTACTATTGCCTTTCAAATGCTGATATTATGGTAGAAATTTATGTGATTTATGAATATCAATTGAGCACGCCTGCCACGGCATGACTTTTTTGATTAATTAATGTCATTTATGTTTGCTAGAGAATGAAATAGCAAGGAAATGTGTACGCCCAATGTACTTTTGTGCCTCAGAATTCAATATAGTTTCTTAAATCAAATGTATCATATTTTCGATTATACAGACCTTTTCTCTAAAGCTAAGAGATATGGATAATGCCTTTAATTTTTAGAATTTTCCTCTTAGGTCAACGTGCGTCATTAATTTTTTTCAAATCTTTCATGTATCCTTGTGCGTCTTAGCCTGTTCCTGTTTTGATGGGAAATGAATAGATGATGGTGAGAATTCAGAATTATCAAGGGGATGAATTAGATTATAACCTGTGAATTGAAACTTGGTTAGCGTGGTAGTTCATGGATGAAACCTTAATTTTCAATTTTGAATTTGTTGGTATCTGTTGAGACACATATTGCAGTGTAGATTGAGTGACAATCCATATTGGTTTGTATCCAGTGTCAACAGAAAATCTTTTGTTCATTAATCTTCAAATGGACTTTAAATTTAATTATGCTATAATCCTCTTCTGGACACAATTTAATTATCCACGGACAGTTGAGTTATATACTTAAATAGTGAGATACTAAATGTTGGATTTAATAATTACCAATCAGCGAATATTTAAATGCTATATTTTTGTATAAGAATAGGTTTTGGCCTTGTAGTGGAAATTTTAATAAAATTGCAAATGCACTATTTTGTTCACTCTAATTAACTCATAGATTTTGTAATATTATTTTAAAAATCTTCCTACTAAATTTTGACAGTTGATAATTCAATTCAGAAATGAAGAAAGCATACCATTAAGAGGGGCAAAGTCTGCAGAAATTTTATTAGGAAGAGACACAAGGCCTACTGGACAAGCTCTTCTTGAAACCACAAAGCAAGTATGTGGTTTCCCTTGAGTGTTCTAATTTCTTATAGTTTTAACCAATGACTGATGCATGCTACTGCAGAGAATTAGTGTTATACTTGGTGCAAATGCAATTGACATGGGGATCTTAACCACCCCACAACTTCATTAGATGGTTAGAAGTAGGAACAAAGGCATGGAAGCATCTGAGTCTCATTATTTTTCTCAACTTGCAATGTCTTTTAGGTCAGCAAAAATGATGGTATTTACAGTTTACAGAAACTACTACACATTGGTTGGTTTAAGATATGAACTCTGAATGCAGGTGCCTTATTGATCTAGTCCCCAAGGGCATGCTAAAGCGATGGACACCAAGCTTGTAGTGGATGGAGCAAATGGTGTTGGTGGTGAAAAGGTGGACAACTGAAAAGATTGTTGACAAGGATGGAGATTGAGGTAAGGAACACAGGTAGGACTGGGGAAGGTACCCTTAATGAGGAAGTTGGTGCAGATTATGTACAGAATGAGAAGATTGTTCCTCGTGGATTTGGTTCTGATGATGTAGAAGTATGGTGAGGAATCTCCCTGTAATTACTCTCTCACACACTTTACTAAGTGCTATATAGTGCTGCTTTGACGTTGTTTTTTTTAATGCTAATTTATAGGTTTGTTTAGTATTTCAGGTGTGCAAGTTTCGATGGTGACGCTGACAGGTTTGTTTATTTCCGTGTTCTATCGCCAAGATGCAAAAGGATAGATCTAGTTGACGGCGATAAGATATTATCTCTCTTTGCAGTATTTATCAGAGGGCAATTAGACATTCTTGACAAGGACAGTGAGAAGAAACAGAATAGACTGTCAACAAGGCTTCGTATTGTGCAAACAGCATATGCCTGCATTAGTTAGTTATCTCAAACAGTAAGGATCCGAGTTTTTGTTGTTATATTTTTGTCCTGGATTCTTGATTAGTTAGTTATACTTGCATTAACTTGGTATGTTTAGGATGAAACTCATGGGCCTGGCACATTTGTTTGGAATTTGAAGTATATATATTTTAAAGTTGAAATGTGGAGAACTTGAGATAACCTTTAGAATTATTTTAAAGTTGAAATGTGAAGAACTTGAGATAACCTTTAGAAACATGCTTTTTGTTGTTTCACATTGCATTTCAAACAAGTGTTGCCCCTTATTAGTGTGCAAAAGAAATAACCACCATATTCTGCTTTGGTTTCTGGACTTGTACAAGTGTATAATGCTATATACATTTCTTCAACTCTCATTGCAGGTCATGGTCGCAGGTGTGGGTGAGGAAGAGGTCAAAACCGAGGAAGAGAGGATGTGATGGGCCGATGATGAATGGTGGAGGATCTGGAAGGGCTAAAATAGTCAACTGTGTTGCTTTTAATGTTTTTGGATTAATAACTAGTCTTTTTTAGTATATGCACTTTTTGACATATAGCCCATGGAAGGTTGTACACTGTATCATGATGGGCTGATAACTGTGATTTTCATGTGTTTCATTTTTAGATTTAACTAATTGTAGTGCATTTTTTAAATATTTTTAGCCAAAGGCTTTTGACTGTTTGGTATATGTTCAATTTTAATGTTTTATATATATGCATCTGGAGAATTTTCAAAACTTTCTATGCATCTGTAGAATTCTTTTTTGCATACAGGTCGAAATAAATAGCATTTTTAAAATGCTGTGGAAAAAAAACACCACTCTTACAAACGATAGCGTTTTCGAAACGTTATTAAAGGCATAGCATTTGGAAAACACTATAAATACAATAGCGTTTTGACAAACGCTATCGTATATATAGCATTTTCGAAATGCTATAAATACCATAGCGTTTTCGAAATGCTATAAATACCATAGAATTTGTTGAAACGCTATGGTATTTATAGCGTTTCGAAAACGCTATATATACGATAGCGTTTCGAAAACGCTATCGTATATATAGCGTTTTCGAAACGTTGTGCCTTTTATAGCGTTTCTTGGAAACGCTATGAGCATACCATAGGAGGGGTATTGATAGCGTTTGCAAAATGCTGTCATATGTCTTTAATAGCATTTACAAGATGCTATCAAATGGCATATGTGTTGTAGTGTGTAGCCGCGCCTTCGGTGGTCAGGTTGTAAGCCTGGCCACGTCCTCCACCTGGAACTGGTCCTCCTGTTGGTGCACTGTCCCTCCTCTGGCAAGAACTTGCCTCAGCGGTGGGAAAGGTGGTCTGCTCTGATCTTGAGTTAATGCTTCTAGCAGAGCTGGACCCCTAAACGGAGTAGGGAATCTGTTCCTGGTGCAGTCTCGGACCATATGATCACTCCCTCCACATGCGAGGCATGGGTGATTTGTCAGTCTGCAATCCCTTTGCAGATGCCCATCCTTGTGACAGAAACTGCAAGTCTGAACCAATCTTGGAGTAGCAGGTGCATACGACAAGGTCTTCGCCGAAGGGGTCAGCACTGGCCTCCAAATAGGTACTCTAGAAGACCCGGCAACAACAGGGGATAGAATAGATTGCTGAATGGAACACTTCATCGTACTAGTCTGCTCCTGAATTCTAGTAGCATCCAAGATATCAGCATAAGTTCGAAGTCGCAAGGAGTAAGGCAATCTTGAATCTCCATATCCAAGCCCAACAAGAAACAACGGCCTCTATCTTAATCATTCGCTATCATAGAAGTAGCAAAACGACTTAGTTAGGTGAATTTCGCATCATACTCGTCCACAGTATGACTCCCCTAATTCAAGACAGTATTTAGTTTAACACTGTACTTTATGAGATATCAACGAAAAAGCATGATTGAACACTATCTGACGAACCTCAGTTAATGAGACAAACTGTCATTCATTTCATTCTTGGTGACATTAGGAAAGAACATCATGAGGAAGCTCTCAGTGAATGTTGCCCAGGGGATGGGTCGACCCAATTGTTCAGCTTCATCTTGCCACCATATGTGGACAAGATCGACGAGTTGGATGCTTACGACATCCACACGATCGACATCCGAGATTCGTGTCGCAATCAATAGCTGTGCAGTCCTAATAAGACATTGCTTAGCTTCAAGCGGACCTTCAGCACTCGAGAATTTATCTGGATGGAGCTTCATGAAATCAGCCACATTACCAGGTCTCGGCGGCAGCAATCCGGGTGTAGGCACGACGGGTTCCCTGTTGGCAGTTTCCAAAGCCACCCTCATTAGTTCATTATGTTTCCGTTGCATCCGCATCATCAGTTCATTGTACTCACGCTGCATTTGCATCATCTGTGCAATAGTGGGCTTATCAGACTGATCATTTCCAGCACGGGAAGATGAAGCACCACTTCTAGCCATGGTCTGCAATAAAATCAAGCGGTTAGCGTCTAGATCATAAGTTGGTTATTAATTGTTCATTTGATCTCTGTATTGCACATACTGCTGAGTCAAACCGGTAAAAACCCAATTTTGATTAATATATCCATTAAAGCCAAACTTCCTTATGTTAGTCACGTTTGACTGATATATTATCCAAACTCGAGCTCTGATACCACTAAAAACCTTGTCACGCCTCGCTTCCCAAAAATACGGAATACGAGTACATGAAATTGGCCCAGCGAATGACTAACATCTCCCATAAGCTGTTTATCCGATCAACTCAACAATATAATCAATACAGAATAATTGCGTAGGCAATAATAATAATCTCTTTAACAATAATATTTGGAATGAATTAATATGAAATATCCAAATACAATAAACCAACGTCTTGAAACAATAATAAAATCCAGGTCATAAGCCCAATACAATTGTAACCCTCATTCCCGTAAATACATATTTTCTGAACATTTTCTGTATTTCGATTATTGATAAATTTATTTTGTGTTAAATTCGTTTAGAAATTTTCTATTAAAATATTTTCCAATTGAAAATTATATTATTTCGATTGATGGTGTATTTTAAACTTGTTTTATAATCTTAATATATCGTTTACTTATATTTGAGCCCAAATCATATATATTATTATTGAATTATTTCAATAAAAAATGTTAAACCCGAATAATTATTTAATTGTATGATTTTATTATTTTTATAATTATAACTATTAATTCTTATTCCTTGATTATTTAATTAAAGTGCATTCAATGAATTATTTTGTTTTCGTACTTGATCTAATTTACTTGGCAAATTCCGATATATTTTCAAGCCAATTTATATTTATTGTATTATTTATTTATTCATTTGGATTTAAATTTTTGTTCATGAAATTCTTTGTTTTTCTTAAATGAACTATTTTCTTGTTAATCCTATTTTTTTTCTTTTATTGAATTGTGGGTATTTTTATATAAACCCTATTGATTTTGATCTATCTCTTAATTGAACCCTAAATCCCAATTTCATATATTCTTGACCCAAAACTGCTTTTATTGGACCCTAAACCACTAACCCAATACCGTAATTGTACCCTATAAATACAACCCTAGTACAAACCCTAGAAATTGCACAATTTTGAATCCCTAGCCGCTTATTCTCTCTCCCCGACCCTTGATTTCCCGCCCAACTGAACCCATCTCCCTATTCATCTTCCCTGGCCTTTCCCCGGCCATCTCCGGTGACCACCAACCTCCAACGCCCTCCTGTAGCACCGCCCTCCTCATCAACACCTCCGGTGACCCTTCAGCCAGCGACGCCACCACAAAAACCTCAATCCCATAGACCCCCTGCCCTTCCTATTCCTCGACGACATCAGAATGCCAAATCCGGACGCCCTTTTCCCTGTTCCGTCGCACTGCCACTTCCAGTCGCGTTGCTCACCTGCGATGTCGTTGTTCGCTGCCTATGACGTCGACGACCGCCTCCCCTCTCCCCTTCCTCTTGCTGTTGTGACTATCGTTGTTTTCTCTTTGGATCTTGTTTGTTACTGCTTTGTTTCTTTTTGTGCACGTCTATTGCACGTGTGATTTTTGTGGTTCGTGGGTTCGTTGCTTCGGGATTCTTATCCCATTATTCTTGATATTCGTTTTCACCGTTTATAAGGCAAGTCATCGTCCTGTTGAATTGTTAATTGTATCAAATTCAAGTTTTGTTGAAACTCTTATAAGTAGATCCCTTGTTTATCATACTATACATTATTTATCTCTTTCGTTGGGTCTATTGAGGGTTTACACGAGCTAACCCAAATATTCTTGACATCATGCCATTTTTTACTCCAAAGATTGAATCTTCATGCATTCATGTAGAATTGATAATAGGGTTACACACATAATCACGACACAATAAATTTATTGTAGAGACAATTGCTAGGTTGTATGTTGTTTGATTGATTGATGTTGGATGTTGTTACAATTGATCTATGTGTGTTATAACTTATTTATCATGCTTTGACACCCATCATGTTAGTTACACAATTTATTGAATAAAGAATCGATATCAATCATGTTTAATTAATTTATTTTCATGGAAAAATACCCTAAAACCTGTATCCTGCTTGCTACCTGAAATTTGTTTGCTGTTTTTGACCCAGTAAACAATCTTAAATTGAATTACTTTCTGAACAAGAATTGTAGCCTCGTTTTTCTAGTTTACAGAACATCTTGAATTTTTGAATTTCGAGTTTCGTAGCAAAAGTTGTGCCCGTTTTACTACAGCTGTGTTTTTAATTCTAGATTTCCAGATTTTTGCAACTTCCATATTTAAACAGTAAAAAGGCTGATCAAATGATAAAATTTTGTTCTGAAAATTTCTACATTATTGCTGTACAATTTTAGGAATATAATAAGTATTTTTAATGAATTTATTATAGAGTTTTGGCTAATTCTAAAAACATAATAACATGATGTCGAAATTCTGCATGAATATGAAATTTGTAAAGAACCAGGTGTTTGACCTAGCTACTGTTGTCAGAATTTGAACTTTAAATATGCATTGGAACCGTGTGGAAGTCTAGTTTCTAAAACTTATGATGGATTCAGTTTTTGAGTTCTGATGCAGCGAAAAATTGCATTTTTGTACAGACTACTCTTGCTGTCCAGAATTTCCCTTTTCAATTTTTAATAGATTAATTACTCCTATTTCCTAATATTGCATGAATTAATGAATGTATGTTGTATCGCATGATCCCAATGAGTTATTGTCACCATTCTAATCGTTCAATCAAGAAACAAGATCGGACATGATTCCGGTTCGTCTCCATTTTTGTAACACTCTTCCTCAAGCAAGGCAGCCGATAAGTCATCGAAGGGTTTGTGTGAATAATGGATTATCCATGTTATCATCCTATTGTTTCCCTATTATTATCATCGTCCATTAAATGTCTAGATTGCATATTGTATTGGTGCGTTGATAAAATAATTAACAAGCTGGAGTTTAAGGGAATGACTTGAGCAGTGCATAATATAGTGACTGTGTTGGCCAGTGTTTATCGATCGATTGTGGAGCTCTGACTATGGCACCCCAATCTTTTGTGTATTGCACCAATGAATTGTATCAATGTACCAATGCATCGATGTATAATTGTACCAATGTATCAATGTATCAATGTACCAATGTATCAATATATCAATGTACCAATGTATCAATGAATCAGTGAACCATCGTAATGTATCGTGCAACAATATTGTTACCATATCAGTGATTATTATACCGACACATAATCTATAGAATTCACCACTCAGTATGCATCGAACCTGTAGTATGAGATGCAGTACTACGTGCATTAGTTAGGATTAAAATGAATAATAGACTTAATGGTTTGCATCACATCGACATTGTATTTTGTTCCTCATTGTTCCTATTGATATCGATTATTGTCTAAGTATTATCGATACCGAACCATTGCATCGATTACCATGTTATTGATTATTGCTATCGTGCTATGTTATTGATTCATATTGATCTATTGACTTCATTGTTATATCATTATTCCACTGTTCCCTGCTTTCTCTACTTGTTGTCCATGACTTACTCTAAGAATAATTTTCTCCTCTTTTTAGATAAAATATTTACAGGTGTTGATAGAGAATGTTCTGATGGATTGGGAGAACAACATTCGTAAAGGAATTGATTTCATCGCCGCTTAATATATAATTATTGCTTTGTTATGAAGACTTATTTATTGAACTATTATTATTTCATTGTATTGGGCTTATGACCAGAATATTGCTATTTGTTTTCAGACGATGGATTATTATTGTATTTGGATATTTTTATTGCTTCATTCCAAGTATTATTGTTCATGAGATTATTATTATTGCCTGCACAATTATTCTGTATTGGTTATATTGTTGAGTTGATTGGTTAAATAGCTTACTGGGCCAACGTTACATGCTCGTATTCCGTATTTTTGGGAAGCAGGGTGTGACAACAATAATAATCCAATCACAAGTAATTAATAAGTCTCAATACATTATGTTCAATAAAACAATAAGCAACTTAGAAAGCATAAAATCTTCAGAAAGTTTGTTCTCTAATTCCACCAGGTAATTCTCCATGATCACCGGTGAACACTTCATCTAAAAACAGGAGGAAAATTGTCCTTAGAGCAAGTCGTGGACAACAAGTAGAGAAAACAAAGAACAATGAAATAACGGTGTAACAATGAATTCAATGGATCAACAGGAATCAATAATCAATATCACGGTAATCGATGCGGTTGATATAAAAAATGATTCAATATTCGGTAACAATAATCAATGATCAATATCAATAACATTTAGCCAAGATTCGATATCAATAGGAACAATGATGTACAATATGCAGTGTCAATGTCGTGTCAATTTTTAAGTCTATTAATCATTTTAATCCTAACTAATGTAGCACTTCATGCGTCTCATTTATTTACTACATGGTTGCTACATACGAACAAGTTACGTTTAGATTTATTGACAGATTTTATAGATCATGTACTCGGTTCTTTATAATAACAATGTTCCATCCATAACGATAATTTATCCATAAGATGCTATAAGATCACAAGATCACAAGATCATAAGATCACAAGATCACAAGATCACAAGATAACGATATATGGAATCACGGGCCCTTTATCCGAGTACAGTCCTTATATTTTGTACTACTAAAGTCAACCCTTAAACCCCGGCTTGTTAATTATTTTATCGATGCAACAATACAATATGCAATTAAGGGACATTTCGATGAACCATTGTAACAATAGAGAAACAATGAGATGATAACTTGAATAGGACAATGAAAATGATGACAATAGGATACTAGGATCATGCAATGCAACATACACACTTTAATTCATGCAATATTATGATATAGGAACAATTAATTTATTAAAACTAGAAGATCAGATTCTGTACAGCAAGAGTAATCTGTACGAAAATGTAATTTCCCGCTATTTCAGAACTCAAAAAGGGAATCCGTCAGAACTTCTAAAACAAAACTTCCACACGGTTCCAACGCATATTTAAATTTCAAAATCCAAAAACAGTAGCTAGGTCAAAAACACCATTATTTACAGATTTTATGTTCAGGCAGAAATTCGACATCAAGTTATTATAATTTTAGAACAGCAAAAACTCAGTAATAAATTCATTACAAATATTTATTAGACTCCTAAACCTGACAACTAATAATCTAAAAATATTCTGAGCAAAATTTTAACATATGTTCAGCATTTTAACAGTTTAAACCTGAAAGATACAAGAATCTGAAAAAACTGGAAATAAAAATACAGCCGTAGTAAAACGAGCACAACTTTTGCTACAACACTCAGAATTCAGAAATTCAAGATGTTCTGGAAATTAAAAAGGTAAGGCTACAACTCTTATTCACAAAGTAATTTATTTTGAGATCATTTACTGAGTCGAAAATAGCAAACAACATACAGCCAGCAAGCAATATATGGGTTTTAGGGTATTTTTCACGAAATAAATTAGTTAAACATGACGGGTATCAATTCTATTAGTCGATAAACTTCTTAGTTCGCATTATGAGTGTCAAAACATGATAAATAAAATTGGAACACCCACATGCACAACTCTAACAACATCCAACATCAATCGATCAATCAAACATATAACCTAGCAATTATCTCTACAATACTTTATTGTGTTATGATTATATGTGTAACCCTATCATGAACACTTGATGGATGCATGAAAGATTCGATCTTTAGAGTCAAAAGTGGCATGATGTCAAGAATATTGGGGTTAGCTCATGTAAACCCTCAATAGACATAACAAAAGATAATCAATACAATGATACGATAAACGATTAGGATCTACTTATGGAATTTCAATAAAATTCTTGAATTTGATTCAATTAGCAATTCAAGAGGGAAGGTGACTTGCCTTCTGGACGATTAATTTGAATACCAAGAACAACGGGATAAGGATCTCGAAGCAACGAACCCACGAACACACGAAATAACACGTGTATAATACATGTAAAAGATGATCAATGCAATCAACAGCAAAGGGCAATAGACAGCAAGAGTAATGGCCAGTAGCAACAGTAAGGGAGGAAAAGGGGCTCGGGTGGCTGACTCAATTGGCATCGAGTTGGGAGCAATGGCGGCGCTAGACATCCACTGTGCTGACGCAAGGCAACATCGGGGACATGTGTGACGGGATTGGGTATGCTGGCCGACAGGGAACTGGGAAAGGCAGGGGGTTCGGGATTGGGTTTTACTGTGTGGCGGTGCTGGGGGTGAGCGGGAAGGTGGAGGATTGGGGGGGTCTGCTGCTGGTCGATTGGAGGGGTTGCCGGAGGAGGGTGGCAAAGTGGGTTTGAGCGGGAAACAGTCGGGGAGAGTGAAACACAGAGGAGAGAGAAAGAGGACATAGGAAAGAGATTAGGCGGCTAGTTAGGGTTTGTATTGTGCAATTTTTAGGGTTTGCAGTCGGATCATATTTATAGGGTGTAATTAGGGTGTTGGGTTAGTTGTTTAGGATCCAATAATAGTGGGTTTGGGTTGAGAACAAACTACAATTAGGTTTTAGGGTTCAATAAGAGATGGGTTTGACGATAATAAGGTTCAAATAAAATATCCACAATAAATAAGTAAAATAGGTTCAACAAGAAAACAGCCAAACAAGAAGAATTAGAGTCGTTCGTGAACGGAAATTTAAATCTAATTAAATAAATAAATAATACAAATGAACAGAATATCATTGAACTTGAAAATAAATTGGAATTTGACAAGAAAATCAGATTCTGAATAATAATAAAATATTTCGATAGATGAATTTTAATTAAATAATCAAGAAATAACAATTAATAATTATAATCATAATAATAATAAAATCATACAACAAGATAGTATCCGGATTTAACAAATTATTAAAATAATCCAATAATAATAATATATTTGATTTTGGACTCAAATATAAATAGCAGATCAATAAGATATAGAAAATAAGAGCAAAATACACCACCATTCGAAATGAATAAAATTTTTGATTAGAAAATACTTTAATAAAAAATCTTAAATGAATTTAGTGCAAAATAAATTTATAAAAATTAAATTATGAAAAATACAGGGAAAATACCTATTGTCGGGAATAGGGGTACACTAGTGGTCGTCACCTTCGTTCCTTTGGGGGACATAGCTGGAAAAGTGGTTTTTTCCAGAGCGATATGATCAGACAGGCAGATCTGTAGTTTCATACAACGGTGCCAATCTGTTGCTGGTTTTTTTTCTAGTTGTGAGGAATGAGATGTTAAGTTTTTTCTGAGGAGGAAACTTACAAGCAGGACCATCAATCCGATCTGTGTTGTGATGGCTGAAGTCTCCTTGATCTAAACCTGAACTGTTGAGAGTGTCTGGATCTGGATTGGATGGATGACATGTCACCGTCGAACCTGCACAACGTCTTCACACCAGGGTTGGACTCGACGTAAGACCCGTCCAAAGCTCAAGTCAGTAACATAGAAATAGATACGATTTTTGGTGGCAAAAGATTGATTGCTGGACTTTGATGGAGGTGGAGGGTATTTATAGCCTAGGAGTTAGTTCCACAAGATAGACTTAAATGAGTGTTTTTTTTGGGATTAAACGCTAGATTTTCACGGTGATGGGATATAATTAGTTACTAACTGTAACTCCTGTTTTTCATTTTTCGTATTTTTGGTGTATTTTTCTTTTCTTGTCTATTTGTACTCTCTTGTGTTTTTCCTTGGACCGTATATTGAGTTGTTTCAATATATTTTTATTTTCTTTTCTCATTCTTGATTTTTGCGAGTTATTTCTAATTTCTTGGTTGTTCTTGTTCATGGTTGTTGTTTTTGCTCTTTATTGTGGTCTCGTTCTCTTTATTTGTATTTTTAGGTGCTCTTGGTGATTTGGTGGTCTACCCCATCCCTAATCCTGTTCAATTTGATCCCTATTTGTCTTATTGGATTAATCCTATTACTACTCCTAAACTACCCACAACCCAATACCCATACCCACATCAACCCTAAACTCCACTATATATATAAACCCTCATCTCCTACTAAAACCCTAACCCTAATCACCTAAACCTACCCCTGGCCTCCCCTCCTTGGCTGCGCCGTGCACACACCCGATGCCCATCCCCCAGGCCGAGCCTCTCTCCGGCCTGCACTCCATCCCCGCATCCATCCGACCACCGACCACCACCATACTCCCTCTCTAGCCCTCTCCTGTCCGCTGTCCGATCAACTATGGCAGCCGGAGCAACAGCCTGCAGTAGCCCCGACGTCGATAACCTCTTGCTCTCTCTCTCTCGTTCGTGCATGTGCTCGTGTTTGAGTGCACGTGTGGTCGAGGTTTGTTTGGTTCGTGAATTTTTCGTTCATGGTTTTTGTTTGTTGTCGGGATCCACTCCCGTCACTCTTGATTTTCATCGTTCTTAATCATCGGTTAAGGCAAGTAACTTGTACTCCAATTTCTTTGTTTGATACAAGCCAAAAATATCACCTATAGTGTAGTTGGGTCAAGAGACAACTCGTGTGTGTATCATCTTTGATGGGTTTTGTCTCTATTGTGAAAACTTGACCATAGTTGTCTCACGACACAATATTGACATGAATTAACTTAGGTTTTACCCATTCTTGATTTGATCATGTATGTGAGACTTCTCGTGAGAATTTGGATATTTGTGGAGAACCATATTGTAGACTTGTTTTAGATATGTTAATTACCCTAATTCATGATATTTGGACACTTGGTAGACTCGATTTCATGTTTGGTTGTGCTTTGAACAAGTTCTGTATGATATATGTTGAGTTGTTGTTAAAGGGAAAAATCTGTATTTTGTCGCTAATCTGTTTTGTTTGCTGTTTTGGACTGTCTTGAAGTCAGTAACTTAATTTCGGTATAAAATATGAGTTTTAGAGGATTTCGTCTATTTTCCAACCCCTCTGACTTTGCGTGATTTCGTTTTCGTATGAGTGACTTATGACTGTTTTACTATAGAGGTGTATTATGTTTTCAGATTTCGTTTCTTGTTGATTTTGATGATTAAACTATTTTGATACTTGAGCTACACCTATTATTTTGATCTGAAACTTTAGTTAGTTTTTCTATACCTATCTAGGGATTACCCAGAATTTTGGTAGATTTTATTGATGAGTTTTTATATGTCGTTTCATGCATGTTTACAA
Source organism: Hemerocallis citrina (assembly GCA_017893485.1). Taxonomy (NCBI): domain Eukaryota; kingdom Viridiplantae; phylum Streptophyta; class Magnoliopsida; order Asparagales; family Asphodelaceae; genus Hemerocallis; species Hemerocallis citrina. The sequence continues at coordinate 72,799,574 of CM030360.1, forward strand.
AAGTCATACTCGCTGTATTTTTCTCGCTGTCCTGTAAAGAATTGTGTTTTCACTCTGATTCTTTTTACTTTATGAAAAATATTTGTGAAATATGAAAGTTAATATATTTTATCTATTTTCATTTCCCGTGGCGGATTTGGATTTCGTTTCGCTGCTTGCGAGATATTTCAGTTTTTGTACAGCAGCATTGGGAATTCCAAATTTTCCAAACTACCGTTTCTTGATCTTTTCTTATTTTTGATGACTAACTAATTTTCCTGAAATATTATGAACCTTTACATTTTGATTTTAGACATATAGTGGAATACCCCAAATTTTTTCTGGATTTATTTGAGAGGTTTTGATGCTGTTTTTCGGACTGAGAATACGTTTTACTGATTTCTGACTGAACATGTTTTCTGGATTTAAATCAGTTTTGAGTTATGATTTTGTGAATTACTATGTGACTTATTTATATTCGCTGGGTTCGTTTGGGAGTCTATTTTCCAGATTCTTTGACGGATCCAGATTTGAATTTCTATAGTAATGGGGATCACTGTTTTAGTACTGTACTGTCTTGCTGTCCTGAATATAAACAAACACTATTTTGCTCGTTTATGTGACTGTATATCATCTATGCATGCTTGATTGTTTCCCTGAACCTAATACTGATTATACCATGTCAGTTTGACACTATTTCATGCACCATCATGTCTGTTTGATGACCATAATAAAAGTAACCAAGCCGGGGTTTCCTAAGGGAAGATCTAGTAGTGGAAAATATGGAAACGTGTACTTGGAAGGGAACTAGTGTTCCGTACTGCTACTATTACTGTTACTTTTCTGCAACTTCTACTGTTACTGTTACTTTACTGCTACTGCTACTGTTACTGCTACCTGAATACACTGTCCCATTATGGTCCACTATGAACTCTTAAAGCGAAATTGTTTGTTGTAGCAACCATGTAGTAAAAATCGGGATGCATGAAGTGCTACCTAGCTAGTAATACACACAAGACTATAAGAACATAAGACTGATACTGTTAGACTGAGATTGTTGGACTGATACTGTTATACTGTTACACTGATATACTGAGATTACTGTTACTGGACACTGTTAGTTGCCATATGACACTGTTACTGACACATTCATTTCTACTGTTAGTATACCATGCTAGTTGACCTTGTTTTACTAATTCATGCTAGTTATCACTATTGATGCATTATTCCATGCTATTTGTTAGTTTTCCCATGTGCTTGTATCCTACATTATAAGTGGCCCGTAACTTGCAATTGACGGGTACTTGTTTTCTCTTTCCTTCTCCTATAATTATTAATTGCAGATCAGGATGGTCAGCTGCCCGACGGTATTGGCAAAATGAGATATTAGTGCTGGATTTTTTGTTTATTAGTATTATTATTATTGTTGTTTTGGAACAATGTATTTTGAGTACTTGAATATTTATTTTGTATTTGGGCAATGTGACCCAGGATATTTGACTTGTCCAGATTCTGATTTATTTGAGAATATAATATATTGTTTCAAGTAAATTCAGTTGGTTTTTTAATTCTGTTATGCATGTGTGGTTGACTCTTTTGCTTCCGACTCTGATTATTTTGTGAGATATTGTAAAGATTTCTGAACAGCTTACGGATGATGAAAATCATTCGCTGGGCTTTTGTTGCGGATCCGTATTTTGTATTCTTTTTGGGAAGCGGGGCGTGAAACTAACCCTACTTGAGAAAAATGATTTGATATAACAGATTTTATTTAGCTTGGAATCCTTCTTGTTGGGTTATTAATTTGGCTTAATTGCTTGCCTGGTTGAGTTTATGGGTCTTGGGCGGCCCATATTCGTCAAGTGGGTTTGTAGTCGTTCGGAAACTACGGTTCTACATTGAGAAGTTTTAAGATGCGTGTGCTGGGATCGTGCAACTCTAATTTTACCCATATAAAAAAGGGGACTTTTCATAAAAATAAAATTAATTAAAAAAATTTGAAGCTAATAGACAAATTAACTCATCATATAAGAATTTAAAAACTACATCCCAATTTCAAGGAGCGGTCTAATTTGGAAGGAAAATTTACAGAAACATTCATAAATACTCTTTCAAATGAATGACATGCTTATATATATATATATATATATATAGAGAGAGAGAGAGAGAGAGAGAGAGAGACAGAGACATTCATAAATACTCTTTCAAATGAATGACATGCTTATATATATATATATATATATATATATATATATATATATATATATGGAGAGAGAGAGAGAGAGAGAGAGAGAGAGAGAGAGAGAGAGAGAGCGAGCCTTATATTTATATGATTTTTTTTCTCATACATAGTGCGGTGTCAAAATAAGAATCCTTAGATTATAGGTTTCTTAAAGAACATCTTGGTTCATCTTGGTTGTCAAGATTCTCTACTGCAACTTACATATGAGTCATTTGATCAAACATATGATTTAAAGGTTCTTGTTTTGATACCCCACTTTAAATGAGAAAATTTTCTCATGCAGATATGAGGCTCACTTTTCTCATATATATGAGAAATGCTTATGTGGATGAGAAATTTCTTCTCATACAAAGTGATTATACTCACTTGGTGGGGTCTTCATGGAAGATCCTCACAGTCCATCATGTTTATCATACCAATGTATGTATGTGTGAAAAAAGTCAAGTGGTTTAGAGGTCGTTCACCCATGCATCATGTTGTTGGAAAAATGAACGATTTGAACTACATACAAATCGTACTACAAACTGGACAATGTGATGCATGGATAAACAACCTCCAAACCACTTGAATTATTTTATACTCACTTTGTGCAGCCCTCATGGAAGATTTAAACTATCCACCTTGTTTATCATGTCAATGTATGCATGTGTGGAAAAATTCAATTGGTTTGGAGGTCGTTCACCTATGTAGCATGTGGTTGAAAAAAGAACTATTTCAAAACTGTTACAAATCGTATGACAAATTGGACCACATGATGCATTGGTAAATGATATCCAAATCACTTGAACTTTTTTACACATACATACATTGGTATGATAAACATTATGGACGGTTTGGATCTTCCATGAGAGCCTACCAAGTGAGTATAATCACTTTGTATGAGAAGAATATTCTCATACAAATATGAGACTCACATCCCTCTCTCTCTCTCTCTCTCTCTCTCTCTCTCTCTCTCTCTCTCTCTCTCTCTCTCTCTCTCTCTCTCTCTCTCTCTCTCTCTCTCTCTCTATATATATATATATATATATATATATACACATAATTCCTTGTGTATAGATAATTATAATTTACGCTTTTAGTATGTTCCATGTTCAATTTTTGTTCCATTTAATAGTGTTGATTTTTCTATTTTACTTCATTAAAACATACAGTAATTTTGGCTGGTTAGCTAGTTAGAAATTCTGATTTTATTGTTTGTTGATAGATTATATATATTTTTCCATCGAAATTTAAGTTTTTGAAATCCAAATATTTCAGTTTAGTAATTACAATTTGTTTCTTTATTTGATATTTTGTTCTTTTTTTTCTGAAATGTGGTAATTAAGGCTAATTTTTATGATTTCAGTATTGATTATGTGTATGATATATTTGTTTCAAATTTGATCACTATATTTTTGAAATTTTATTGCTAATAAGAATATGTTTTTATTTAACGTACTTTCTTTCCCTTTCAATTTTCTTTTCTTGAGCATAATTCTTTTTATTGTTCTTTCTATTACGAAAAGAAAGAGATGTAGAGGTGTAACTGAAATCCAATCTTGTGGCTCTGTACTCATAACATATATTTAAGGTGAGGGTTTGGTAGTGTGATTGGGTTGTCAGCTGAATAAGTGGGCTTGGACCGCCACCTTAATAGGTGGGCATCCATCTAATAGGTGGTCACGGTTTCACAACAATCCCCCTTGGATGCCCACTAAAACATTGCCTCATTAAAAACTTTCCTAAAGAAAACCCACATTTGGGAAAATTCCTTTGCGAAAGACAAGAATACAACTAATTCTTCAGAATTCGATTCTTCAAGAATCTAAGTGGGTGCGACTTACATTGCCTCATCAAAAACCTTTCGAAGGGAAAACCCAATGGGAAATAACTTCATCAAAGGAAAAGAGTACAATGCATAAAGACATTCTTCAGGATGTCTCCATTAGCATCTTTAGGATGCTCCCACTCAAAAACACTAAAATTTATTAAATTTTGTTCTTACATCAATTGAGAAATCACACCCCCCTATAAAAAAAACATTTAGTCATTACATCCCAGCTCAAAAATTTATCAGCCTATACTTTTATATGCCTATCTGTTGAAGTCTTCTCATGCCAATCTTGTGTACTAACTTTTGGAAATTGGACTTTGGGAGGGATTTTCTAAAGTGATATACAAGTATCTATGAGGAATTGATCTATTTGACATCAATCATCTTTTGTTCTTGAAGCTGGTGGGTGAAGGAAAATTTCGGTGAAATGTGCTTCGTCATGTCTCTTTTGATGAAATATTTTTGAATTGCTTTATACAAGCTGCATTATCCTCATAAAATGATTGTAGGCTTGTTGGTGACTTATGAAAGTTCTTAACTCCCCCTGATAGGATGAACTAGAGACCTTGACAATACACATTCTCTACTTGCTTCATGAAGGTCCAGTATCTTATAATGATTGGTCGATGTTGCTGCAATTGTTTATTTGCTGAGCTCCATGAAATAGATGCATCATTGTTAAGAAAAACATATTTTGTTTATGATCTTCCCTTATGAGGATTAGATAAATAACATGCGTCAGTATATCCAATAATCATATGAATATTATAAACCAATATCTAGTACATTATGCTAAATAAAGGAGTGCGCCTATTCAACTCAAAAAGGGTACTTTAGGACCTAGAATATATTCATTTTCTTCTTTCAGCCGATATGGATCTTGGTCAAGTTCTACTGATCTTACCAGCATAAGTGTACTGAGTAGATGACAATCGCTCATATTGAATCTCTTCAGGAGATTTTAGCATATTTAACTTGATGTAGTAAAATTTCAGTTTTACTGTACTCGATCTCTAAGCCGTGACAAAATTTTATTTCACACAAGTCCTTCATCTCAAATTCTTTCTTAGGATAGCTAGTAGTAATTTCAATCTCTTCAGAAGATCTGATTAAGTGTATATCCTTCCCTAGATAGATAATCTCTGAGCATATTGTACCAAATTCTTCTGGATTATTTTAGTGCATATATGGCTCGTTTTAATCTAATACAATGCGTATTTTTAGACTTGGTTTAAATCCTTCGAGGATTTTCATATATATCTTACTGTCTAAGTTACAATATAGGTATGCTGTCATCACATTCATGAGTCACATATCGAGTTTTCAGAAACATCGAGACTTATCTAAATGTGATGATGTCCATGACCGGAGAATATGTTTCTTCATAATCTATTCCTGGTCTGTGTGAGAATCCATGAGCAACTAACCGTGCTTTATACCTTTATATCTCATTATTTTCATTTCTTACAAACACGCATTTAATACCTACATGGTTTACTCATTTTGGTGTTTGTACTATAGGACCAAACACTCCACGTTTTGCGAGGGAGCCTAGTTCTACTTGAATCACATCCTTCCATTTTGGCCAATTTAGATTCTTTCGACATTCAATGATTGTTCTTGGTTTAGTGTTATCCTCATTTTCATCACCCTTTTTAATCTCATTTGCTATTGCATATGAGAAAATGTCATCCATGAAAAAATTCTTTATGATTATAAGTTTCTCATGAATATGTGTAAAACACAGATTTCTCTTTATTGTTGGGTACCGATACCTCTTTCTCAGTCTCATCTGGCATTTAAGGCATATCCTCGACCAGAGCTATATGCTTTGTTCTAGAAAAATTAAATATTTGGTTCAAGAGATCTCCCAGACCGTCATGAACTCTCTCTACAGGAGATGCTACTTCAGGAGCTGCTGCTTCCGGAGCATTATGAACTATCTCTACCAGAGATGCTACATTCAAAGCTGCTTCTTCAGGAGAATTAGGATGTGTTATGTTATTCAATCTCCTCTTCGACGGAGCTGAAAACTTTAGAATCTTTAGATCTTCGACGTTTTTTTATGTGGAGCTATTTCATTTGTTGCTTTATTTGGTTCTTTGGGTATTTCGATAATTCATAACGTTCTTCTGGAGCGAGTCATTTATCTTTCTTTTTATCTCTCCCTAATGGAGGGAATATTTTTTCATCAAAATAAGAAGTTCAACCTCTCTTTCTTTGGGTATACAAAAATCATTGAAGGTCTATTAGGTAAATTCAGCTGCATTGTTTAGACTTATTAATTTGATAGATTGTTCATGGAAAATGGATGATTTGGGTAAATAGACTAGAAAAATGAGTTCTAATTAAAGCATCAAGTAATACCACAAAGTATTTAAAAATGCAATATTTAATCAGTAAGGGCAAATAAAAAAAATATGCATCAATAAATTCGAAAGAAATATTGTTCCGAAATCATAAGTGCAAAAACATAGTTCCAAAAATACTAACATAAGCCATAAAGTCTCAATGTCAAACAGTGCAATGCTAAACAAAACTAAGCTACTAATAGTCCCAAAAAAAAAACTACAGATGTCAAGTTTGGGTTTTCTTGTTCTTCAAGATCCTCGCCATAAAGGTCATCATTGTCTATATCAATGGTGGCATTTGTTTCAATCTTCTGAATTTTAGCCGCAACTTCCTTTGATGCACAACATGTGCTGAACCAATGACCTTCACGCTCATACTTGCTGCGTGTCTCACTTGGTCCTCTATCACTTGAAGGGGGCTTTCTATCCTTGATTTTCAAGATGCTTCTTCTATTTCTTCTGCTGCTCATTCTGTCTACCACTTCCGGGGTTACCACGCTTCCCTCTTCCTTTGTAGCCACCTTTGCTGGAGTGTCTACCTCGACCACCTCCCTTCCCCTACCAAAGCATCCTCTACCTCTACCTTTACATTTGAAATATCCATCACTAGCATTCTCTTCAAGGAGTGCTAGTGTTCCAGTAGGCCTACTGTTATGCTTTATCATGAGGACTTTATTATTTTCCTCGACAACTAACAACACAAAGATGAGTTCAGAAATCTTGAGAAATTCTGTTCTCTATACTTTGTTCCAGCAGTACATTGGTGGCATGGAATGTAGAGGGGAAATTCTGTTTTGGTCCAAAAATGTCTCCTTTAATCCTATAAAAAAAAGGAGATGATTCAGAATCAATGTTCAAGATTGACTTATAAAGTTTCATTGGAACAGGGGACACAAAGATGACCATTATGAGTGATCAGGAGTAAGCTGCTAGCTCAGAGCGGTATGTGACTCAACTACACCAATGTGAGTGAAGTAGATCCCTAATGACAAGCTGAATAATTTCTCTAGAATGAACTTCTGGTTCCCTATACTAGAGGTTACCCAAATGTATTCATTATTCTCCTTGCTCAAGGTTTCAATATGATACTCGTTTGCCCTTATGTCCTTAAAACTTAGTAAACTTATTCTAGAATTTTGAGAGTATTACACATTATGAATAAGTAGATGGGTTCAATTGGGTAAAATTGAATGTACTCTACCGGAGCATTCAATAATGTGAGCAGGACAACCTGTTGTGGATACTACTTTTGAACTAGAATTAATGTTGGAGAAAAAAATCCTATTCTTAAGGATGGTGTGAGTAGTAGCACTGTCAATCAGACAGAAAATGTATCTATCTAGTTTTATATTGCGTTTCATCTCCTAAAGATGCAATATTTGATCAATTTATTTAGGAATTCTATACATTTATAGAAAGAAGGAAAAGTTCCTCCTAAATATTCGTACACTTTAGCATAAATGTATCCTTCAACCATGTTTAACAAATAATCAAGGTTTTATGAAATATGTTAAATATTCTAGACTATATTGCAATTTATACTACTTTGTGAAAACATGAATCAATAAACAATGCAAAATTATATATAATAGGATCTTAATTGAATAATTGAACATAGTCAATGTCACTAAAACATACTGTTATGGAAGGATTTGCAAATTTATTAATTGTAGGGACTGAATTGCATAATACGCACTACAATAGGATTATCAAAAATCAAAATAAATTTAAAGAATTAAATCTTTATTAAGTATAAATGTTTTTAGGTTGTGTGGCACAAATCCTACTGCATATGACCATACTGCATGGAATGAAACAAAAATAACAGATAGAGGTATGAATGAAACTTCAAGAAAGCTAAAAAAAACTAAGATAGCTAGTCAATGAGAGTTGTCAATCTTATAAACTCATAGTGAGCACCTTAAATGGTATTGGTAAAACACCAGAACCTTTTATCTTGATTGTTTCCATTGCAAAAACCTAAGACACGAGCTGTCAAAAACCAATATCCATAAGCCGATGACAGTCATGTGTATGTTCCTCTAAATAAAGCAAGTTGCCCCTAGTGGTCGAGGATGAATCATGTGCGCGTTCCTCTAAATAGGTTTCAATATTTCATTTAAGTACAGAGTGCACAGCTCTGGAATATCAATTGTTGCAGAGTATTCTGGATGATGCATTTTTTCAATGAACTACTTAAGTACTAATAGATCAATCACATGGGATACAATGGTCAAAGAAGAGGATCATATCTTCATTTATAAAATAAAACTACGGCTAAGAATTGATAAAACGAATGTAGAACCATCACAAGGCTATACTTTGACACTGTTCAAGATCATGTTAGACTAATCATGTGGGAAATTTAGTAGAAAATGCAAAGTTGCCCCTAGTGGTCAAGGATGAAATTATCTTGAAATGAAACCCGATAAAGCTTGTGTGTAGTGGGAAACCATATTAATGAATTAAGTACAAGCAATAAAAGAACAGGCTACACCTCCATATTAATCACCATTGTAACCCATAGTCCCACCCAGCTACAACGTGCTCAAAATCATAAAATTGTCATTAATTCGTACATAGGACCAAGTAAATGAAAAGAGAAGTCCCTTTAAGTTACTTCTCAATAGATTAATTTAAAAAATTTACCCCTAAAATTATGTTTCAACAACATAAACATCATACATCATGCACGCAAACAAACCCCAAATGTCTTTCCAGCTTTGTTTCCTTTACAAGACATGTATCGTTTCTGATATGGGTAAAAAAAGAACCGAATCAGGACCTTTTAAATCAGGCACGAATATTAAACCTCTCAGGGGTCAAACGGTAAATTTCACTAAAAATGGGTGTATGAAGGAAAATTGGGCATCTCTCAAGCCCAATAACCCAAAACGGATCTATTTAACTAGGTTGTCATAACAGCCCAATAAGAATGAGTCCATATTATTTAAATATGATTTAAATTCATAATTATCCAAAAAAGACGGTTCAAAAATCATATATCTTATCATGGAATAGTTTTAACTCAATCTCTCCAACTACTCTTCTCTCTTCTTGCAAAAGAGATAACTGATTCAATCCAAAAACACCACGAAGCGACCTTAAATCATTATCTTGGAAGTGACCCCCAAGGCGACTATAAATACCCCCCTACCTCCACAAGAACTAGGTATTTGCCTGTAAAAATTCTTTTTCTATTCTTGAGTTCTAACTTGAGTGTCGGAGGGTCTATTGCCGGGATCAACCCCAGTATTTAGACTTTTTTCAGGTCAATCGAAGTGATCATCACCATCAAGATCAGATCCAACGGTGCAAACAATTTAGATTCAGAAGTTAACATCAGTTGAAAGCAGTCAATAGCGGTGAAAGTCAAAAAGGTCAAGTTCTTGATTGTTCCTTCAAAGAGTCCACATCATCTATTTGTTCCCACACAGAAATTAGCAGCAACAGATTGTCACCGTCTGTGGGAACAACAAAGAAAATCCGACCAAACTTCACCAGTAAAAACATATTTTCAACGTGTCACCTACGGGGAAAGGGAAGGCGGCGGCCTCAAGCCAACGAGCCGACCATCTTCCTCCACCTCCTCCTCTTGAGGAACTTCCTCCCACCTTCCAATAATTGCAACCTCAGCCAGAGAAGCCCCTCCTTCAACAGGTCCAACCACCACCTGGAGAAGCTACATTGGGGGCCTCTTGTCGGAGTCGTCCTGCCATGTCCGCAAGGCCCTTTGTTGAAAAAAAGGATCCGTTTACACCTCAACCCGTTCCACACTCTCTCAACTACAACCCGACCTTCATCAGGTTATCGTTGGTCGCTAGCAAGGGTTCGACCTCCGAACCCATCTAAACGAAAGGGGAGCTCATGAAGAACCCTCCCATCCGGAGCAGCGGCAAAGCAGGAGAAGCCCTTCTCCTCGGAGACCAAGATCCAGGAGAACTCCCTCTCCAAGGAGAGGCAAAAGAACTCTCTCTCCCGGAAGACGAAGGAGATCCCCCTACCCTAGGGGGCGTAGAAATTGCTGTTATCCAAGGGACAGTAGGAGAACTCCTCCTTGAGAGGTAAGACGTTTGACCCCTAACCATTAGGATAAACACCTAGGGCGAGAAGGGATGAGGAAGTTCCCATCATTAGAGCCAAACTCTGAGAGCTCAAACACGAAATCCTTCAGCCCCTCAGTATAATTCCTCCCCAGAACTGACAACCCAGTTCTCACTGCTCCACTCCTCCGCAACGCGAAGAGTCTCACAGGTCCACTAGATCTGACCAGCAGAAGAATGCAGTCCCTTGGCATCTCCAAAAAATGGAACACCACCTAGCATCACTGAAGAACGAAGAAGCAAAATAAAAGGGGAGATACCGACCCATCAGACAACCCTTCTCCAAGAAGATCATTGAGGCTCCTGCCCCTTTTAACTTCAAGATCCCAACCTTCAAATCATACAACGTGAAAACCGATCCGGTAGACCACATTGAATGTTTTAAAACGATCATGATGATCCACTAAGCATCTGAATCCCTCCTCTGCTAGACTTTCCCAGCAACCCTGAAGGAATTCGCACGGGAGTGGTTCTCTCGACTCTCTCTGGGGTCCATCTTTTCATTCGATCAACTTGAGGAGCTCTTCTTCATGAACTTCATCATTAGCCACAAGACAGAGAAGACAATTGTCTCCCTACTTAACTTGAAGCAAAGAGACAGGGAGTCCCTCAAGAGTTATGTTTGGCACTTCACAGCTTAGTCTTTGTCCATCCTCTCACTCAACTCAGCCATAGCCTTGACTTCCTTCAGACACAATGTAAATCATGATTACCTCAAAGCCTATCTTGTTAAAAGACCTCCCTGTGACTTCTCCAACCTCCTTCAAAGAGTCGAGAAGTACATTTGAGTGGAGGATGTTATTCGACCTCAAGAACAGAAGGTGACCTCATCCGGGAACAAACAGAGGAGCACAAACGAAGATGAACCCAATAAGTCCCAGAATGATGCCATACGCCAGCATTGTCCACCCCCAATGTCTCGATTTGAGAATTATACTCCGCTTAATGCCAACATCTTTACAATCCTCATGGAAATGGACAAGGAATGATTTCGTCGATCTCCACCCAAGATGAATGCCCCCAGTGGAAGAAGAGATAAGAACAAGTGGTGCGTGTTTCACAAAGATCACGAGCATCTCAGTGATGACTGTCGAGCCCTCAAAGACGAGCTATAAGACCTGCTCCGACCGGGGTACCTCACCAAGTTTTCCCAAAGGAACAACACCGAACCTCCTCCAAGAAGAGCTAATAAGTGACCAGAAAAACCAGCCGAGTTCCAAGGCCTGGGGCGCATGGAAATATTCCACTCAATCCATTGGGGAACTATGGGGGGATCATCTAACTCCTTCAGGAAAATGTTTCTCCGAGAAGTAAACTCGGTGCATAATATCCCCCCTACCAAGAAGTCGGGGGTTTCGATCACATTTTCAGACCGAGAACTTGAAGGTGTTTGAACACCTCACTGCGACGCACTAGTAGTCAACCTATGTATGGTCAATTATGATGTGCGCCGCATCCTGGTAGACAACGACAGCACGGTAAACATTCTCTTCCTGAATGTAGTTGAGGACCTAAGCTCAACCGAGACCACCTCAAGCCTGTGTGGAACACTCTTCATAGATTTTCTGGAGATCAAGTTCTAATCAAGAGAATAGTCAACCTTGACGTAACTGTGGGGAAAGCTCCAACTACCTGTACGGAAGCAGTCAATTTCATGGTTGTCGACATGAAGTCCACCTACAATGCCATCTTTGGTAACTCGGGGTTAGCAGCCCTTCACGCGGTTGCCTCAGCCTACCACATGAAGATGAAGTTTCCTACATCAGCAGGAGTAGGGGAAGCAAAAGAAAGCCAAGAACCTGCTCAGGCATGCTACACCACCACAATGGCAGGCTCGGTCCTCCCCCTCGACGTTATGAAGCTCCCCCAAGAGAGGTGACAAGCCAGCTCTGAACCCTTTGAAGAACTAGCAGAAATCCCCTTCTCTCAAGAGGATCAAGCCAAGTGTCTTCGGGTGACCAAGGCACACCCCCATGAAGTTAAGGAGCAACTCATTACTTGCATTAGGGAGAACTAAAATCTTGTCACTCGAAACGCTAAGCACCCGATGAAGTACAAAGGGCACTTAACACCTTCCCCAAGTAGTTAGCTTCAAACATGTCATAAAGACCGAAAATTATAATGGTCACAACCTGTAATAAATGTCAGTATCAAAGCAGCCGCTTAGTTTTATTCTTCAATAAATTGTTAGTCTTTTCCTTCAGATAATACTTTGTACAAGTCCATCGGATGTAAAAAATGAGTTAGACACATGATTTACCCCCGAGCCACACCATCCCTTCACTAAGCACTCCAACGAACAAGTGCGAAGTCCATTCATTGTTCATAGAGCTGCTCTAGCCAAATGCTTCTGAGCATGTGTGCGGGATTCCGCTCTCCATTCGAATGCTCCCAAAACTAGTAATCACCTTATTCCGAATCGACTCACGATTCATAGGGCCACTTTAGCTACTTGCTCCTGAGCAAGTATGTGGGATTCGGCCCGCCGTTCGAGTGCTCCTGAATCAACCCCGGACAAGTGCAGAGTCCTTTCATGGTTCATAGAGTTGCTTTAGCCACATGCTTCCGAGCAAGTGTGCGGGAATCTGCTCGCCAATCGAGTGCTCCCAAAACTAGTAGTAACCTTGTTCGGAATCCACTCACGGTTAATGGGGCCACTTTAGCTACTTACTTTCGAGCAAGTATACAGGGTTGGCCTGCCGTACGAGGGCTCCTGAAACAACCTCGAACATGTGCTGAGTCTATTCATGGTTCATAGAGCCGCTCTAGCCACATGCTTCCGAGCAAGTGTGCGGGGTTCCGCTGGCCATTCTAGTGCTCCCGAAACAAGTCGTCACCTTGTTTGGAGTCCACTCACGATTCATAGGGCCACTTTAGCTACTTGCTCCTGATCAAGTATGTGGGGTTCGGCCCGCCATTCGAGGATTCCTAAAAGAACCCTCCACAAGTATGGATTTCATTCATGGTTCATAGAGCCGCTCTAGCCGCATGCTTCCCGAGCAAGTGTGCGGGGTTCTGCTCACTATTTGAGTGCTCCCAAAACTAGTCATCACCTTGTTCGGAGTCCACCCACGGTTCATGGGGCCACATAAGCTACTTACTCCCGAGCAAGTAGCGGAGTTTGGCCCACCGGTCGAGTACTCTTGGAACAACCCTGGATAAGTGTGGATTCTATTCATGGTTCATAGGGTCTCTCCAGCCACTTGCACCCGATCAAGTGTGCTTAGCACGACTCGCTATTCATGTGCTCCCAAAACTCGTCGTCACCTTATTTGGAGTCCACTCGTCGCTCTTGCCCTGAGAAAGTGTGCGGAGCTCGGCTCACCCATAGAGTGCTCCCAAAACAACCCTGAATGTCTCTTTCTTTAAGCACAACGATGCTCTTTATCCCGCTCGCCTCCTGAGCGGCCTTTTTCCAAGCGAGTTCGGAACTTAACTCACCCTTAGAGTTGCTCCTCAAACTCGCCTCCTGAATGGCTCTCTCCTAGATCCTGGTGATGCTCTTCCTCCCGCTCGCCTTCCAAGCGGCCGTCTTCCACCACAAGTATAGAGCCCAACTAACCCTTAGAGCTGCTCCTCAAACTCGCCTCCTAAATGGCTCTCTTCTAGAGCTTGGTGATGCTCTTCTTCCCGCTCACCTCCTGAGCAGCCTTCTTCCAAACAAGTTTAGAGTTTAACTCACCCCTAGAGTTGCTCCCCAAACTCGCCTCCCAAACGGCTCTCTCCTTAATCTTGGTGATGCGCTTAGTCTCGCTTGCTTCCCGAGCGGCCTTCTTCCACAACGAGTTCAAAGCTCAACTCACCCTGAGAGTTTCTCCTCAAACTCTCCTCCCGAATGGCCCTCTTATAGAGCCTGGTGATGTTTTTCATCTCTCTCGCCTCCCGAGCGGCCTTCTTCCACAATGAGTTCAGAACTCAAATCACCCGTAGAGTTGCTCCTCAAATTCACATCCCGAACAACTCTCTACTAGATCCCGGCGATGCTCTTCATCTCGTTCACATCCCGAGAGACCATCTTCTTCTAAATTGAGTTCGAAGCTCAACTCACCCCTATAGTTTCTCCTTAAACTCACTTCCCAAACGGCTCTCTCCTAGAGTTTAGTAATGCTCTTCATCCCACCTGCTCCCTGAGCAGCCTTCTTCCACAACGAGTTTAGAGCTCAACTCACCCAAAGAGTTGCTCCTCAAACCTGCCTCCCGAACGGCTCTCTCCTAAAGTCTAGTAATGCTTTTCATCCTACTCGCCACCCGAGCGGCCTTCTTCCACATCGAGTTCGGAGCTCAACTCACCCCAAGAGTTGCTCCTCAAACTCGTCTCCCAAACGGCTTCTCTATAGAGCCTGGTGATGCTCTTCATCTCGTTCACATCTCGAGCGACCATCTTCTTCAATAGTGAGTTCGGAGCTCAACTGACCTCTAGAATTGCTCCTTAAACTCGCTTCTCGAACAACTTTCTCCGAAAGTCTGGTGATATTCTTAGTCCTGCTCACCTCCCAAGCGGCCTTCTTCCACAACGAGTTAAGAGCTCAACTCACCCCTAGAGCTGCTCCCTAAACTCACCTCCCGAACAGCTCTCTCCTAGAGTCCGGTAATGCTCTTCATCTCGTTCGTCTCCCAAATGACCATCTTCTTCTATATCGTGTCGGAGCTCAAACTCACCTCTGGATTTGCTCCCTAAACTCGCCTCCTAAACAACTATCTGCAAAGGTCCTAAACTCGCCTCCAGAACAACTCTCCACAAGATGCTTATGAAGCTTTTCGTAGTAGCTCCCTGTAGTCGAAACTCCTCTTCGTGGATCCCAGATACCGAAAATATAATTCTCAACTTCACGGAGGCAATGATAGTGCGGGATTGTTTTTGCCCTAAAGACAGATGATTTTTCAGCTGACTTCTGAAGAAAAAATTGTGTACCTTCAAGTCACCTTCGAAACGAGGCATCATACGCTCGAATCGGATCTCTGTAGCACCGAAAAATGTTCATTTTACAACAGAGATCCTCTTCTTAACTCTCCGTGACAGAGACATTGTGGGCCGGTTTTCACCCTAAAAAAGGACGATTCTATAAAATTATTTTGAACAGAAGCTGTAGATATTCGAGTCATCTTCAAAATGAGTGGTCAAATTCCCCGATCGGACCTCTGTAACTCCGCAAAAGTTAGTAACAATGCAGCTGTGCCAAGTGGAAAAAGTAAAAAAAACTTTTCTGTCAAGGTTGACCGGTCAAACGCTGATGTGGCAGGACGAAAACATGCCACATGGCACTGTAACATCCCAATTTATTTATTTATTATTTTTATTTTTTTAAACCATTTCTTACTTAAATAATTTCTTACTTAATCTATTTCTTATTTACACTATTTCTTACTCAGAATAATCTTTATAAATTTCAATTAAAATTTCGGCTGAGTCTCCCCCGAAATACTAGCCATTTTACAAAAAAATCCGTATGGAATTCTGCAAACAATTACAATTATCTCAGCAAAGGCAATTAATAAGAATCCTCCACAGGCCAATCCAAATAACAACACACAGGCATTGTATATATAGAGCTCTGGGGGCATAACTCATCAGAATATGCAAGATACTAAATAAAAACCAAAAATGCATTTAAAAACATAAAGGATTTTTAGAAAAACCTTTGAAAACCTTTCAAAAATCAATCCAAAGAACCCAATACTCCATAACGAGGCGGGTACGGGTTTTGCATACTTACCTCATCACTATAAATCACCATCTCATACAGTTACATACATAGTCTCCCAAAATACAAACTATTACACATATTATCATTTACCCCATTTCTACATGACTTAGGATAGTAAAAGTGTATAATAGATACATATACCACCAACTCTACTATACGGAAAGTATCACTACAAAATTAAGTAAAACTAAAGTATCTCACCTCGCTGATAACTAAAACCTACAAAGAGGGTCAAGGATGTCAACCCTCAGGGAGGGACTCCTCTGACCCCCAAACACAACAGGGGTCAGCTAAAATTGGTATGAGCATAATCAACTAGGTTAGTTACTAAAATAAATAATATGAAAGGAATTAAAAGAACTTACGAACACGAAGATAATTAAATTTAACCCGAAATTAAACATATAAACATAGTAAGGATTGCACAAAGTAATTTTTTTAATCTTCAACCAATCTACATATCAACATCCCCTCACGCTACCTTGAAGTTGTGCATTGGCAGATAGTTCCCACCATTTCCATAGAAATAGCAGGCGAGTAGTTTCTTGACACAATTCCAAGGCATATCAAGCTCATATTATATTTCGTTTGTACTTTAATATTGCTACTCATCTTATACTATATTCATTTTCATTTGTCTCATAACACCTCATAATACATTAACATTCATTCAATCTTATAACATTACATTCATTCAATCTTATATTATATACACATTCATTCTCATCTTATAACATCACATTTATTCAATCTTATAACATCACATTCATTCTATCTTATACTATATTCATTTTCATTTTCGTCTTATAACATCTCATAATACATTAACATTCATTCTCCTTTTATACTACAGTTTACTTTCCTTTTTATTCTTATTTCATCATATCGCTTAATTTAATTCTCATTCTCATTTTATCATATACTTTGCTTTATATTTCATTCTCATCTCATTATACAACTTATTTTTCTTCTCTTTCTTATTAGATAATATGTCTTACTTTCATATTCATTCACATCGCATATTACAACTCACTTTAACTTTCATTCTCATCAGTTAATACACCGAACCCCAAACATAGTTTGGGTAATATACACCGCATCCCAAAGCCGATAGCTTAGGTAATACTTTACTTTTTGTTCTCATCTTTATATTACCGCTTAGTTTACTTTTCATTCTTATCTCACATTACAGCTATCATTTCAATACCCCACCGATCTACCATGGGGGTTGTGCCTAGGCAGGTAGGTCCCACCATTTTCACCAAAATAATGGGCGAGTAGTTCCTTGACGCAATTTCCAAGGTGTAACAAACTCATGTTATATCACATTTTTACTTTAATATCCATTCTCATCACATAATATCACTTACTAAAAAATTTCATCACATATTACACCTTATTTTACTTTTCATTCTCTTAGAACATCTTACTTTACCTTTTTATTACTATAACACAATTTCTTTACTTTTGATATTCATTCGCATACTTTTAACATATTTTCTTTACTTATCATATTCATTCCCACAACACAATTTCTTTACTTTACATTCTCATTTCATAACACATTTGCTTTACTTTTCATGCTCATTCACAAAATCCATTTTCTTTACTTTTTCATTCTCCTTTCATACACTTTTTTTACTTTCTCATTCTCATTTCATACACTTTCTTTACTTTCTCATTCTCATTTCATACACTTTCTTTACTTTTTCATTCTCATTTCATAATTACCCATTTTATTAATTTGTCAACCAGTGCTCCACAGCATCCCAAATACTGAAGCCGCTAGCCCAGTAAACACGCGAACCACTGCCCTCCAAGGATCTTACGTGTCCGATGCTATGTCTTCTTCCCAGCCTATGCCATCGAGGTAATACAGTGCACCTCAAGTAGAACTTGGGTAATATACACTGCACCCCAAACATAGTTTGGGTAATAATTACTGCACCCCAGATAAACTGGGTGATATACACCGCACTTCAAACTTAGTTTGGGTAATAAACACCGCACCCCAGATAAACTGGGTAATAACCGGACCTCAAGCTGATAGCTTGGGCAATAAAAACACTGCACACCAAACATAGTTTGGGTTATAAACACCGCACCCCAAACCGGTTCTTGGGTATTAGGAGGTCTAGCCCAAAACTCCAAGATTTCTGTAGGCACTGGTAAAGAAAATATAACTTTTATATTCATTTTAAATTCCTCATTATCTCAATATTTTATCACATGTCTTCTCATTATGTTATCTCAACGTATTATCACATATTGCTTATCTTACCCTTTTACCACATATTAAGCATATATAATGCTATTTATCTTATCATATTATCACAGGTTATTTATGTTATCATTTTACTACCTATTATGCATATACCTTGTTATTTATCTTATCATTATCACAGAATATTTATCAAATCATTTTACCACCTATTATTTCACCTTAATTACCTGCATATCTTACATATATCAAGCAATTAATCTCATATTTTATCATATCAAATTCTCATGTATCACCCACATGTCATATGTGCACCATGCCATTTAACACCTCATAATATCATATATATATAATTTCTATTTATCACTAGCATAACACACATACACCATGTCCTACCTACTTTATATTATCATATATAAACCCAATATATCACTAATAGCATCAAATACTCAAAATCATGCAACTACACCACATAGCACAAGTTCAACAATCAAAATTTCGTATTTTCCAATAATTCTTTATTTGACCATAACTATCACAATTCACATTAGATAAGTCTAAAATTTACCAAAACATAAAGTATATCTAGTATGGTCATACTCACCTGTCAACACGCAAAAACTCAGTATACTACTCTTGTACACGTCCGAGGTCGCTACCACCGCCTATTACCAAGTTTTAACACTGTTTTGGGTTAAATATATCCAAATCACTTAGAAATAATAATAAAAATCATTCTAACCTCTCACAGGCATTTCATCGAATGCCCGGTGTGCATTACATGTATGCGCACCCTCACAATTCTATTAACCAGATTTTAAGTCTATAAATTCCTCCAAAATTATTCTAAATTGTTTCTCATAATTTTCTAGGCATAACCTCTTCTAATTTTAAATCCAAAATCCTAACACTTTTCAAATTTACTCCTACCATATCAGATAAAGAATTAATTGCTTCTAACATGGGGATTATCCCTTAATCTCCCTACTACCCTTTTTCTTTTGTCAAAAATTGAAAATATACAATCCTATACAATTTAATAAAATTATTTATCATCTTCCAAGATATCAATCCAAGAAACCAACACCGGGATGTTGAAGAGCACCCTCAATTTAGCTAGAACCCCCTAAAAATTTCTAAAAATGACAAAGAAATGATGGGAAATAGAAAACCCAAAAAAATAAAAGAAAAGAGGAAGGGAAGGTCGGCATGGGGGATGTGACGGAAATGAAGAAAGAAGTGGGAAGGGGTGAAGTGGAGAAAAATAAAAAGAAAGGAAAATTAATTATAGGCCTCTCAAAGGCCCACCTATTATTCATATATCCTTATAGCTTTTCTTTCATAATAAAATCTAATGAAACCCACTCCACTGGATAAATAAATAAATAATGGAATATACATAAAGTAAAATTGCATATTTATACAAAATAATGACAGTAATACCAATATCTACTAGCAATAAAAGAATTACAAAAGACTGTTTTGAATATAAAATGAGGGGTGTTACAGGCACTTTACCTGGTGTCAAACCGAGTAAAACCCGAACAGAATAGCACGCACGCGAAGCCGCTCATGGACAACCCGATCTCTCCGACTTTCGTGTTCACTATGATGAAGCGTTTAGATTGCCTTAAAGAGCGTTATCGGTTCCAAAGATCATAATCGGGTAGTTGAACCGTTGGATTCTACCACGTCATCAGGTAATTAATTAAATCCTTTATTTAATTATTAATTCGAATTTATTCTTTAAAAATTCTGAAAAATAATTAAAAATATAAAAAAGTTAATTAAAAATTCTAAATATATATTTAAAAATCAAAAAAGAATTAATTAAAAATTCGAAATATAATTATTAATTCGAAAAATATTTTAAATCCTAAAAAATACAATTATTAATTAAGAATAATAATGAAGATTTTTGAAAATTAATATATTAAAATTCGGAAATTGAATAAAAAATTTGAGAAATAATTAAAAATTGGGAAAAAATCAAAAAATTCTAGAAAAAATCACAAAAAATCCAAAAATTTCCAAAAATTAACTCAGAATAATACAGTTACATCCCGATCAAGATTCAAACATCATCGAAAACTCCGATAAGTTCTATAAACCCTTAAAAATAGGCAAACTACTCCTTAAAGGCTATGAAATTCAGTCTTCGGGAGTGGGTGTCTTGTGATTTGGGTAAAAATAGAAGCAAATCAAAACTTTTTCAATTGGGCACGAATCTTAAAGCTTTCAGGGGTAAAACGGTAAATTTTACTAGAAGCAGGTCTATGAAGGAAAATTAGGCATCTCTCAAGCCCAATAACCCTAAACGGATCTGTTAAACTGGGTTGTCATAACAGTCCAATACGAATGAGTCCATATTATTCAAATATGATTTAAACTCATAATTATCCAAAAGAGAAGGTTCGAAAACCATATATCTTATCATGAGAAGAGTTTTAATTCAATCTCTAACTACTCTTATCTCTTAATGCAAAAGAGATAACCGATTCGATCCAAAAATACCGGGAAGTAGAGATAAATTATTATCATGAAACTGACCCTAAGGCGACTATAAATACTCCTCTACCTTCAAAAGAACCAGGTAATTAGTATTTTGCCTCCAAAAACTCTCTTTCTATTTTTGAGTTCTGACTTGAACGTCGGATATTCTGTCGGCGAGATTAACCCCGGTGTTTCAGAATTTTGCAGGTCAATTGGCACGATCGTCACCATCAAGATCATATCCAACGGTGCAAACAAGTTAGATTTAGAAGTCAACATCAGTTGAAAGAAGTCAATGCCGGTGAAAGTTAAAAAGGTCAAGTTATTGATTGTTCATCTAAAGAATCCACATCATCTATTTGCTTCTATACAGAAATTAGCAGAAACAGATTCTAACTAGGTGCGATTCCTTTATTGCAGTCGTATAGATGATGATGATAAATCCAACCGGAAAGCAAAAGGAAATTTCTCCAGTTGGTCTTTGAAGATGTACTCGAAAAGTGAAGATCAGTAAAGACAACATCCAATTCGCTTCTCAATTGCAGAAAGTTACATGCCTATCAAATTTGTCGTTATTTTAACTGGTCAATTAATATGATAACAAAATCGAGCCAACAAGAAGAAATCACATGCACAGACTCAGAAAACGTAACCTTATTATTGTTACAAATATTGTTTACAAAATTCCTTTTTCAAAGAAAAGATAGAGAGGCACAAAAAATATAGAAGAGAACAGGAGAGAGGAAAACCGAAAGAAACGAAAAGGAAAAAAAAAAAATTAATAAAACAACTTACAAGAACAAATGAAAAGTACAACTTGAGAAGCCGAGGCCTGTGTATCACACAGTGTCCTTAAAACAGATTTCGCCTCTTTCCGATTGCTGGAATGAACGGAGGCGTCTGTCTCCCAGGATGCAACGACTTGGAGCGATCCCGTAGGCACCACGTACCACTCCCGAACTGAGTACAAGCGCTCGAAGCTATCACCGACTTACCAACAAAAATAGAACCGACGAACAGTACAGAAGAAGACTCAGAGAAGGAGAGAAGAAGATCTGGTTTTGTGCAGGGAAGAAAGTAAAGGGGAGGCCTCTATTTATAGAGCCTGGGTTAGATCAGTAACGGCAGACAAAGCTGTTAATGCCTTCACTGTAACGGCAGACAGCGAATTGAATGCCGACACTGTAACGGCAGACATCATTTACTGCCTTCAGTGTAACGGCAGACAGTGAATTGAATGCCTTCAGTGTAACGGCAGATAAAATATTAAATACAGCACTGAAACGGCAGACAGAACCTTTTCTGCATTCATTTCAGCCGTTACAAAAGGAAAACTGTAGCAAAAAGTGGCTCTGCACGGGGTGGGAATCAAATCGGTCCGGCATTCGTGTCCGCAGGTCGTGCGGTCGCACACAAGTCGCATGTAATCCGGTCCGTGATTTGCACCCTCCCTGCGCGCGAGAGAGAGCCTCTCTTCTAGCCATCTTACAATGCTTAGAAGGAGATTACTATATATCCTCTTCTATTTCCTTTGTTATTTCCGATGTGGGACTATGTTCTCTTAACCCATTTTCAAGAATGAAAACGTCTCACTTTGAGAGACAATTTCTCATTCACCCCTTAACCGATTTTAGCAAAGCAATATATGATTTTGATCTACTCACAAAAGAGAACACAAATCAATCAAGATCTCTCAATAATTCATTGAGGATCTTACTCAAAAAATTGCTCAAAAATCGGTTCGAAAATGGTGTCTAAAATACTCATTTTCTAACAATCCCCTCATGAATGAAAATTGACGACCACAGACAGGACAGACTGACACGACAGACTGATACGACAGACTGACCCGACAGACTTAGTGATAGAATTCAACGATTGATTTCTGCATAGGATAGGTAGGTGTTACCCTTTGAACCTTCCCTTATGAAAATATGTTTACTTTACTAACTAAACAGTAGACGTGATGTCTTTGAACTGTTCTGCCATTTGTGTAAACGATGACATATCTCACACAGAAATCTTTCTAATGCTTTTTCAGTTCTCACTGTTATGTTCGTTTTGGCCATGAACATACGCCTGGTTCTGCAAGATTTTAACAGGAATATTGCCCTATATTATTCCCTTGGAAGCGGCCCTTCTTCCATCTTACATAGGTGATTTCTTACTTAAGAGTAACCCGCATTACTCTGCTCGGATATCCGACGCATAAGAATAATTAAAAGCCTAGCTTAACCTGTTACCTTGCGGGCATCACTGTTTCATCATGGAAATGGATACGGAAAAATCCCCACAGTGATCTAACTTGGTCTTTACAATTTAGTTGTCCCTTTGAACCTAGATCTTGGGATCTCCAGTCAACTAGGTTGGGTTTCCATTGTATCGACTTATTCTTTCATGGGCTTTAGTCCCATTCCCCTCGATGATTTATCAACTAACTCTCTGTTTAACTCTTTGGTTAATGGATCCACAATGTTATCTTTTGACTTTACATAGTCCACAGAGATAATCCCAGTAGAGAGTAGTTATCTAATGGTATTATGTCTTCAACGAATATGTCTAGATTTACCATTATACATATTGCTCTGTGCTCTACAAATTGCAGATTGACTATCTGAATGTATGCAGATTGGAGGCACAGGCTTCGTCCACCTTGGAATATCCTCAAGGAAGTGGCGTAACCATTCAGCCTCTTCCCCACATTTGTCTAATGCGATAAATTCTGATTCCATCGTAGATTTAGCGATCACTGTTTGTTTCGAGGATTTTCAAGAAACTGCTGCACCACCTAGTGTAAACACATAGCCACTAGTGGATTTTGAATTATCACTCGATATCCAGTTCGCATCACTGTATCCTTCAAGTACAGTCGGGTATCTCGTATAGTGCAGCCCGTAGTTACGAGTAAAACGCAAGTACTTCAGTACTCTTATAATTTCTTGCCAATGCTCGCTTCCAGGATTACTCGTGTATCTACTTAGTTTACTTACTGCATAGGCTATGTCTGGTCTTGTACAACTCATTAAGTACATTAGACTGCCTATGATTCTAGAGTATTCTACTTGAGAAATACTCTCTCCTTTATTCTTGGATAAATGTAAAGTTAGATCTATTGGAGTTCTCGCAATTCCAGAATTATCTTTATCAAATTTTCCAAGAATATTGTCAACATAATGTGACTGGCTTAAAATAAGCTCGTCTGATGTTTTTGAGATTCTAATTCCCAATATAACATCAGCTAGTCCCATGTCTTTCATGTCAAACCTCGAGTTTAACATGTTTTTAACAGATTTAATTATCTGATCATTGCTTCCAATAATAAGCATGTCATCTACATACAAACATATAATGACATATCCATCTTCTGTGTCTTTGACATATACACATTTATCATATTCATTGATCTTGAAACCATTTGTCATCATGACATTGTCAAATTTTTCATGCCACTGTTTTGGAGCTTGTTTCAAGCCATATAATGACTTCACCAGTTTACACACTTTCTTTTCATGTCTTGGAGCTGAAAAACCCTCAGGTTGTTCCATGTAGATTTCTTCATCTAAATCTCCATTAAGAAAAGCTGTTTTTACATCCATTTGATGTACTTCAAGATTGCGTAGAGCTGCTACGGCAAGTACCATCCTAATGAATTTATTCCCGTCACAGGAGAATATGTATCAAAGTAATCAAGACCTTCCTTTTGTTTATAACCTTTAATTACAAGTCTTGCCTTGTATTTATCAATTGATCCATCAGGTTTTATTTTTCTCTTGAAGATCCACTTGGAACCTAAAGGTTTACTACCCGGTGGAAGATCCACTAGTTCCCAAGTATGGTTTTGCAAGATAGAATCAA
The DNA here is from genome assembly GCA_017893485.1 of Hemerocallis citrina. Lineage (NCBI taxonomy): Eukaryota > Viridiplantae > Streptophyta > Magnoliopsida > Asparagales > Asphodelaceae > Hemerocallis > Hemerocallis citrina. The sequence continues at coordinate 72,824,336 of CM030360.1, forward strand.
TTTCACTCTTGATGGCTTCTTTCCATTGAGGACCATCACTAGAGTTCACCGCTTCCTTGAAGGTTTGGGGTTCTTCTTCAAGCATAAAAGTCAAGAAATCCGGAACAAAAGATTTTTCCGTTTTTGTTACTTTTACTGCGTCGAGGTTCCTCTTCAACTTCTTCATTTTGGTCTTCACTATCTTCACTGATAGTCTCATGTGTTCGTTTGGAGGAACTTGGTTCCTCCTTTGACTTACATGGAAATACATCTTCAAAGAACGATGCATTTCTAGATTCCATTATCGTGTTCTTTGATATCTCAGTGATATCGGATTTGTACACCAAGAACCGATAGGCACTACTGTTAAGTGCATAACCAATGAAAATACAATCAACTGTTTTTTATCCTATTTTTATTTTTTTAGGTGGATGTACTACCACCTTGGCAAGACATCCCCACATTCGCAAGTAATTGTAGGATGGCTTTCTTCCTTTCCATAATTCATATGGAGTTTTTTCTTCTTTCCTTTTGGGCACCTTATTCAAAAGGTAGTTAGCTGAAAGAATAGCTTCTCCCCATAAGTTTGGTGGTAAACCAGAACTTATTAACATCGCATTCATCATTTCTTTCAATGTACGATTCTTTCTCTCAGCAACACCGTTGGACTGAGGAGAATAAGGCGCTGTGGTTTCATGTATAATCCCATGCTTAGCATATGTGTCAGCAAATGGCGATTCATACTCTCCACCTCGGTCGTTTCTTAGCGCCTTAATTTTCTTATTGAGTTGATTTTTAACCTCATTTTTATAGTGAACAAATTAATCTATAGCTTCATCTTTGCTTTTAAGCAAGTATACATAGCAATATTTTGTGCTATCATCTATGAAGGTAATAAAATATTTATTACCACCTCTTGTTTGTATCATTTTCAAATCACAAATATCAGTGTGAATTAGATCAAGTGGTTCGGTGTTTCTTTCAACACTTTTAAATGATGATCTTGTTAGTTTTGCCTCAACACAAGTTTCACATTTGTGTTTGGAATCAATTTGGAACGTTGGTATGTGATTCAAGTTAATTAGTCTTCGCAAAGTATCATAATTAACATGTCCTAGTCTACCATGCCATAAATTGGAAGACTCAAGCAAATAAGTAGAAGAGCTAGCTTTATTCATATTCTTGACCATGGTCATTACATTGAGTTTGAACATTCCACCACTCATATATCTTCTACCAACATACATTCCACTTTTTGACAAAACAAATTTGTTCGACTCGAACACTAAACGAAAACTGTGGTTATTAAGCAACGAACCAAATACCAGGTTCTTACGGATTTCAGGAACATATGCAACATTGTTCAGAGTCAGTTCCTTTCCAGAAGTCATCTTCAAGATCACCTTGCCTTGGCCCTTTATTTCTGAAGTAGCCGAGTTCTCCATAAACATTTTCTCCCCATTCTCTAATGGTTCGAAAGTGGAGAACATACTTCTATTGGAGCACACATGTCGAGTAGCTCCAGTGTCAATCCACCATTCCTTCGGGTTTGAACCTAACATATTCACCTCTGATATCACAGCTGAGAGGTTGATATCAGAAACATCTTGAACAATTTCTTGAACCAAGTTTGCTTCTCTGTTCCTGTTCCTCTTGGGAAGTCTGCATTCAGTGGACTTGTGACCCATTTTGTCACAATTGAAGCACTTGCCTTAAAACGTCGGCTTCTTGGAGATTCCTCCCTTAGGCCCCAACTTCGGACCCTTGTTGTTGTGCTTGTTGGAACGTTGTTTATGTTCCATTACATTTGCCTTAGCTGCATGGCTGATGAGTCCAACTTTTTCAGATCTCCTATTGTCTTCTTCAATACGAAGCCTGACAATGAGATCTTCAATGCCCATTTCTTTTCGCTTATGCTTTAGGTAATTCTTAAAGTCTTTCCAACCTTGTGGTAATTTTTCAATTATACAAGCCACTTGGAAACTTTCACTTAAGTTCATACCTTCAGCATGAATCTCATGCAAGATTAGTTGTAGTTCTTGAACTTGACTGATTACTGTTTTAGAATCTACCATTTTATAGTCTAGGAAGTGGCCCACAATGAATTTCTTGGCGCCGGCATCCTCAGTTTTATATTTATGTTCTAGTGATTCCCAAAGTTCTTTAGCTGTTCTTTTGTCAATATATACATTATACAAAGAGTCGGCTAATCCGTTCATTATGTAATTTCTACACAAGTAATCAGCATTTTTCCAAGCATCCACAGCGGCAATGACTTGGTTATCTTGCTCATCTTTCTTAAGATCTGGAGCATCTTCGTTCAAGAACATTGCAAGATTCAGTGTGGTCAGATAGAACATCATCTTCTGTTGCCACCTTTTAAAGTTCTACCCGTTGAACTTCTCAGGTTTCTCCCAATGGGAGACTGAGACAGGTACAACAGTGGGCATTGGCACTCGTGCCGCAGCAGCATTCGGTTCTTGCGTTGTATCAACAACCGGCACATAGACCGTTTCAGACACAACAGCATTGTCCAATGCAGTAGTCATTGTGATTCTAAAATTTACACAACACGAGTGTAAGTTTTCCAGATAAAAGAAATAAAAGAAAAAACCGTGCCTCAAAATCAGAAATCAAAGAAATCCAAAATCTGTTTTAAGTTTGTTACAAATATTGTTTACAAAATTCCTTTTTCAAAGAAAAGATAGAGAGGCACAAAAAACATAGAAGAGAACAGGAGAGAGGAAAACCGAAAGAAAAGAAAAGGAAAAAAAAAATTAATAAAACAACTTACAAGAACAAATGAAAAGTACAACTTGAGAAGCCGAGGCCTGTGTATCACACAGTGTCCTTAAAACAGATTTTGCCTCTTTCTGATTGCTGGAATGAACGGAGGCGTCTGTCTCTCAGGATGCAACGACTTGGAGCGATCCCGTAGGCACCACGTACCACTCCCGAACTGAGTACAAGCGCTCGAAGCTATCACCGACTTACCAACAAAAATAGAACCGACGAACAGTACAGAAGAAGACTCAGAGAAGGAGAGAAGAAGATCTGGTTTTGTGCAGGGAAGAAAGTAAAGGGGAGGCCTCTATTTATAGAGCCTGGGTTAGATCAGTAACGGCAGACAAAGCTGTTAATGCCTTCACTGTAACGGCAAACAGAAAATTGAATACCGACACTGTAACGGCAGACATCATTTACTGCCTTCAGTGTAACGGCAGACAGTAAATTGAATGCCTTCAGTGTAACGGTAGACAAAATATTAAATACAGCATTGAAACGGCAGACAGAACCGTTTCTACATTCATTTCAGCCGTTACAAAAGGAAAACTGTAGCAAAAAGTGGCTCTGCACGGGGTGGGATCAAATCGGTCCGGCATTCGTGTCCGCAGGTCGTGCGGACACGACCTGCGGACACGAATGCCGGACCGACGAACAGTACAGAAGAAGACTCAGAGAAGGAGAGAAGAAGATCTGGTTTTGTGCAGGGAAGAAAGTAAAGGGGAGGCCTCTATTTATAGAGCCTGAGTTAGATCAGTAACGGCAGACAAAGCTGTTAATGCCTTCACTGTAACGGCAAACAGCAAATTGAATGCCGACACTGTAACGGCAGACATCATTTACTGCCTTCAGTGTAACGACAGACAGTAAATTGTATGCCTTCAGTGTAACGGTAGACAAAATATTAAATACAGCATTGAAACGGCAGACAGAACCGTTTCTACATTCATTTCAGCCGTTACAAAAGGAAAACTGTAGCAAAAAGTGGCTCTGCACGGGGTGGGATCAAATCGGTTCGGCATTCGTGTCCGCAGGTCGTGCGGGCGCACACAAGTCGCATGTAATCCGGTCCGTGATTTGCACCCCCCCTGCGCGCGAGAGAGAGCCTCTCTTCTAGCCATCTTACAATGCTTAGAAGGAGATTACTATATATCATCTTCTATTTCCTTTGTTATTTCCGATGTGGGACTATGTTCCCTTAACCCATTTTCAAGAATGAAAACGTCTCACTTTGAGAGACAATTTCTCATTCACCCCTTAACCGATTTTAGCAAACCAATATATGATTTTGATCTACTCACGAAGGAGAACACAAATCAATCAAGATCTCTCAATAATTCATTGAGGATCTTACTCAAAAAATTGCTCAAAAATCGGTTCGAAAATGGTGTCTAAAACACTCATTTTCTAACAATTATACATGTATGTAACAACTTCGCAAGCCTGCAAGTAGAGAGCACATGCACAAACTAAAAGATAAAAACTTACGAGGATAGTGACAACCCAACCTCTATCATATTCACAATAAAATAAATAAATCATCACCTGAATAATAAAACATGATAGAAAGATCAAATTTTGACAGATAATAAATTCTATTTTATAAAGATGAGATTATTATTAAAATATTAAGATTGTTCTTTCTTAAGAGATAAAAGAGAAGAGGCTTGCATACATTTCTTCAAAGTGTTATGCTGATAACGTGTTACGAAAAGAGAGATGGAGAGGTGTAGCCAAAATCCAATCTTGTAGTTCTTTATTCATAACATATATATGGGAAAAAAGTTAGTGTTAGGGTATGGTAGTCTGATTGGGCCATCATCTAAATAAGTGGGCTTGAGTCGCCACCTTAATAGGTGGATATCCACTTAATAGGTGGTACCGGTTTCACAACACTTTCATGTTATTTGTTTGTTAATTCATTCTCCATGTTTACATGTTAAACTATCGTCGACTAATTTAATATTTTGATCATGATTAAAAATTAATGGTTAAGATCGCCAAGATCATCTTCTGACAGATTTTATTTTATTTTATTTTATTATTAAATTATTTTTTTTTGAATACGCCGAACTTCTAATTTTTAATGTGGTAATACATAATATACTTCTTTCATTAATTTGACCTCCCACATAATCTTCTTCCAATCCCTAGCTACTCGTGGGACTCCTACTATTAAGGTGAATACTACGAAGATGAGTATACAATTTAAAACTAAACAAAATTACATTATTTTCTAAATTTTTATTGGCCACCACCTAATTTCCTTAATATTTTTACAGGTCTATTATATATGGTATCCATATCTTTTCTTGGAGAAATGTGTCTTCCTTCAATCTGAAACTTGCGCCTCAAACTTTGCTTATTTCTTCTCCCTTAATACCAAAATTAATTAGGTCTAAAATTTTCACCTCCACCTTCAACATCACCTTCCTCAATTCGTCTAGAAACCCTGAGCACCACGAGAAAGGCTAACAACAACCCAGAAAAAAGCTAGAAAGTGAACAAGAAGTGCTTCGTCTTCTTCTTCGTGCCCAGGGCAACAGAAAAGGGTCTGATACGGGGCCTGATATAAAGGAAGAAGGAAGGGACGCACGAAGGCAGAGGAAACCTGCTCACTTAAAAGATTACATCTGCACAGAAGTGCATGGAAATTTGAATCAAATGGATGGGGGCAAGGAGGTTGTTACAACTTATGTAGACAAAATTAATTTTTAATGTAAAATTTAAAACAACAAATTAAATTTCTACTCAAATTTAATTGTACTTGTACTGTTATGAAAACAGTATAATTCACTATCAACAAAGAACAAAAGGAAGATACTGAATCTTCAATTCGAACCTTGATAAATGTGAATTAAAGGAACTGTTTCGCAAACAGTGTATATCACTGTACACAAAGCACAGAAAAAAGATATGTTATCTTCAATTCCGACCTTGAGTATGGTGAAGGAAGAATAAATACAGACTGAGGCTTGTCGAAGCAATGTTCTTAAGACGTTAATTTCTGCCTCTGCAACGGTGTACACAGGTTTTTATGGCAGTCGTCTCCCAAGATACAACAGTCAGAACTCCATTAACTTACACTAGAATAATGGAGGGTCGGGCGAGATCAGATATGATGACAGCGTTTGTGATATGCTATGTTGATACAGGAGATAGGAAACATATGAATGAGATATGAATTTGATCAGAATCTTATCCTATTTATAGGCCTAATCCTGTGGCAGTTGCTGCAACTGTTCAGACAAAACTGTCACGACAGTTGCAACTGCCCGTATCAGATCAGAACTGACGGCAGTTGCTGCAACAGTTGTTGCAACTGTTCAGACAAAAACTGTTGCAACTGCCCGTATCCAGCTCAAAACAGAGCTGAATTTCTGCAAAAAAAAAAAAAAACTTTACTGAAAGCCAAAGCCCAAGCCCAGGCCCGAGCCCGAGCCCGAGCCCGAGCCCGAGCCCGAGCCCGTGCCCGTGCCCGTGCCAGTGTCCGGGTCCGGTCCGGTCCGGCCCGGCCCGGCCGGGCCGGGCGGGCTCGTGTGTTCCACACCGACGCCCAAGTTGGGTGTGTTCTCCCTCCGGAGAAAATATTCGTACCCCTAAGGGCACAACGCTTTGGCTCAGTTTTTAACTTATAACTTCATTTGCATTTTGCTCCTTACCGATATGGGACTAAGTTTAGATGTCACATATCAAGCAAAAGTTCAATTCTTCATTTCAACAAGCTAACTTTGGAGGCGAATATTTCATTCATTTTAAATCGGTTTTGGACATATGAGTACATCATTTTGTACGTCTTGATGAGTACAATATGATGGAATCGATTTCCAACAATCCCCACATGAATGAAAATTTTCGTCTCTCACCTTACAACAGGTGCATATCACAGTGTGCAATTTGAAACAGTGTCGCATCGTGGATAGGTAGATATTTCACTTTGAACCTTCCCTAGTTAAAGTTTATCGGACATACTTGGCTAATCGGTGAAATATTTCATCTTGAACCGTCAGCCGTTAGTGTATACCCAAGCAATAAACTTTACACAACATTGTGTTCTTCACATCCAATCTCTCGGTTGTGTTCATTTTGGTCCTGAACAAATCTCAGTTCTGCGAGTGTTTTTAGAGAACTCCAGCCTTTCAAAATTCTCATAGAGCCGACCCAGCTCACACTTACATAGGTGACCGCATCCATAAAGAGTACCCTACAATACTCCACTTGTGATTTTTAAGATATGGACGTCATTAAAAGCATAGCTTATCCTTTTAATACTTCTGTAGGCATGCATTTATTTCTCACCCTAGGAATGAGATGGACCTGAGTCCAAATGCATTACTATTTGAGTTACTCATAACTGGTTGTCCTATTGAACCTGGTCCGTGGGATCTCCAGTCGCCAGGTTAGGTTTCCGTATAAGGTAACTCGTATTGTTTTAGGCTTTTAACCCCATTCCCCTCGATGCACAGTTAACTTTCTCTCTGGATAAACCCTTAGTAAATGGATCCGCTAAGTTATCCTGTGACCTCACAAAGTCAATGGAAATAATTCCATTAGAGAGTAACTGTCGAACAGTATTATGGCGTCTACGAATATGTCGTGATTTGCCAATATATACAGAATTGTGCGCTCTACTTAGCACTGCTTGATTATTGCAATGGATACAAATGGCCGTCATTGGTTTAGGCCAAAAAGGAATATCTTCTAAAAAGTGTCGAAGCCATTCTGCTTCTTCACCTGCTTTATCTAAAGCAATGAACTCGGATTTCATTGTGGATCGTGCAATACACGTTTGTTTGGAAGATTTCCATGACACAGCAGCTCGTGCTAGGGTAAAGATATAACCACTTGTGGATTTTGATTCTTCCGAATCAGATATCCAATTTGCATCACTGTATCCTTCAAGAACGGTAGGATATCTACCATAATGCAGTGAAAAGTTTGTAGTATTCTTTAAATACCCAAGTACTCTTAGTAATGATGTCCAGTGACCTTTTCCTAGGTTACTGGTGTATCTGCTTAGTTTACTAACTGCATAAGCAATGTCTGGTCTCGTGCAGTTCATGATATACATTAAACTGCCTATTACACGAGAATACTCCAGTTGCATTATACTTTCACCAGTATTTTTGTGCAAAACTATAGATGGTGAATAAGGATTTGATACTCCTTTAATCCCATGTTCCTTGAATCTGTCAAGCACTTTTTCCACATAATGTGATTGAGATAATTCTATGCCACTAGGTGTTCTTATTATTTTGATACCCAAAATAACATTTGCCACACCTAAGTCTTTCATGTCAAAGTGGTTGATTAGTATTTTCTTTACAGTCTTGATGACTTCCAGGTTAGGACCAAAGATTAGCATATCATCCACATATAGGCAAACAATCACACAAGATTGTCCCATTTATTTGTAATAAACACATTTATCACATTCATTAATTCGAAAACCATTTTTCATCATGACATTATCAAACTTTTCATGCCATTGTTTCGGAGCTTGTTTAAGTCCATATAGGGATTTAACAAGTCTACATACTTTATGTTTAGCTCCATTTGAGACAAACCCTTCTGGTTGCTCCATGTAGATCTCCTCTTCGAGATTCTCATTTAAAAATGCCGTTTTGACATCCATTTGATGAATTTCAAGATTATAGATAGAAGCTATTGCTATCAGCATTCTTATAGAGGTTATCCGTATAACCGGTGAATAAGTATCAAAGAAGTCTAAGCCCTCCTTCTGGCGATACCCTTTAGCTACTAATCTAGCTTTGTATTTGTCAATGGAACCATCTGGTTTCATCTTCCGTTTGAAGATCCATTTACATCCAATTGGTTTATGACCCGGTGGAAGGTCAACCAATTTCCAGGTGTGATTACTTAGAATTGATTCAATCTCACTATTGATAGCTTCTTTCCAATAGGGAGACTCTGAGGATGAGACTGCCTCTTTATAAGTCTGAGGTTCAGCCTCTAACATGTATGTTAGATAATCTGGACCGAAAGACTTAGAGGTTTTAGGTCTTACACTTCTTCTTGGTTCAGATTCACCATTGTCACGATGAGTTTCATCCTGTTTCTCAGTTAACACTTCACTTGTTCTTTTGAGATCAGGGTTTCCATTATTTCTTTTGTGTGGAAACACATCTTCAAAAAATATGGCATCTCTTGACTCGATGATAGTGTTTACACTGATATCACGTACTTCAGACTTGAACACTAAGAATCTGTATGCACTACTATTTTCGGCATGGCCTAGAAAATAGCAATCTACCGTTTTTGGTCCAAGTTTGGTTCTCTTAGGAAGAGGAACCGAGACCTTAGCCAAACACCCCCACACTTTGAGGTATTTGTAATTAGGCATATGTGCTTTCCATAATTCATATGGAATGGAATCAGCTTTCTTATGTGGAACTCTATTTAATATGTGATTTGACATATATAAAGCTTCCCCCCACAAGTTGGTAGGTAGTCCAGAAGTTATAAGCAAGATATTAATCATATCTTTTAACGTTCTGTTCTTTCTTTCAGCAATTCCATTTTGCTGAGGTGAGTATGGGGCAGTTGTTTGGTGGATAATTCCATACTCTTCACACAGTTGTGCAAATGGAGACTCATATTCTCCACCTCGATCAGACCTCAATATTTTGATCTTTTTGTTAAGCTGATTCTCTACTTCAGCCTTGTATTTTGTGAATGCTGCAATTGCTTCGTCTTTACTATTTAGTAAATAGACATAGCAATATCGGGTGCAATCATCGATAAATGTGATAAAATACTTTTTCCCACCTCTCGTGGGTAAGGATTTAAAATCACATAGATCAGTATGGATTAAGCATAACGGCACAGTACTTCTGTCTACTGTGTTGAATGGTTTCTTGACCATTTTTCCTTCCACACAAATCTCACACTTGTGAGTTTTGTCAAATTTAAAGTTTGGAATCAAACCTAAATTTGCAAGTTTTTTCATCTTTCGGAAATTTATGTGCCCTAATCTATCATGCCATAAAATTATTTCAGACTCAAGCAAATAAGAAACTGAAATTTTATTAATCATAGATTTAGAGTACATTGGGTTATTACCAATTACGGCTACATTTGCTTTGAATAATCCATCACACAGATATCCCCTCCCAACATAAACCCCATCCTTGGTCAGCACCAACTTGTCTGACTCAATTACAATCTTGAAGCCTTTCTTGGAGAGCACGGATCCAGAGATAAGGTTCTTGCGGATGTCTGGCACATGAAGCACGTCGTTCAGCGTGACGTTCTTTCCAGACGTGAACTTCCGGATGACTTGTCCACAGCCTTCGACCATCGACACAGCAGAGTTGCCCATATATAGTTTTTCTTCGTGGTCCAGTTTCTGATAAGTCGAGAACAGTGATTTATCAAAATATATGTGCCGAGTAGCACCTGTGTCCACCCACCATTGCCCGGGATGTTGGACAAGGTTACATTCAGAAACAACAGCAGACAAGTTCAGGTCATCGATGCTTGCAATCATGTTCTCAGTGACATTTGCTTCTGAAGTGCCGCCAGATTTCTTGAAGCGGCAGTCTCTGGCAGAGTGACCAGGCTTCCCACAAATCCAACAATTTTCATTGAACTTCTTGTTGAGCTTCTTGTCTTTGAATCCTTGATGTGTGTTCTCCCTCCGGAGAAAATATTCGTACCCCTAAGGGCACAACCCTTTGGCTCAGTTTTTAACTTATAACTTCATTTGCTTTTTGCTCCTTACCGATATGGGACTAAGTTTAGATGTCACATATCAAGCAAAAGTTCAATTCTTCATTTCAACAAGCTAACTTTGGAGGCGAATATTTCATTCATTTTAAATCGGTTTTGGACATATGAGTACATCATTTTGTACGTCTTGATGAGTACAATATGATGGAATCGATTTCCAACACAGACACGTGGAGGCAATCTGCAGAATAACATAATAGTATAAATATGAGTAAAATGGAAGGGAATCAGATAGATATTTGGTAACAAACTTCTTGGTCATTTTCTCTTCCTCTCTTCTTCCTCTCTTCTATTTCCAATCCGGATCTACCCAAAACCATCTCTACAAACCCTAGTTACTGATGGTTGATTGTATTGATACAAAGATTTGAGATTTTAATCAAGGAATACAAAGTATCCTCTTTGTTGTGAAATTGCTCTGTATCAATTGGTGCTTTCCACTTAGTTGAGCTTCGGCAATGGCGGACAGCAGAAGGTCAAACCCTAGTTACTTACTGATGGTTGATTGTATTGATACAAAGATTTGAGATTTTAATCAAGGAATACAAAGTATCCTCTTTGTTGTGAAATTGCTCTGTATCAATTGGTGCTTTCCACTTAGTTGAGCTTCGGCAATGGCGGACTGCAGAAGGTCACTGGATGATGTTCGAGAAACAACTAAGCCACATGGAGAGCAGCTGCAGACATTATCAACTGAGGTTGAGGCATAGAAAATATTGTTTGGGGAAATGGTTCGACACTTCTCGGCAAAGGAGAACAAGATGGATCGATTTGCAGTTTTGGAAGAAAAGTTGGATCAGGTTCTCAATTGTCCACCAACAACAGAGATCCCAACCAATGTAAGATCATCTTCAACTCCACATCATGAGCCTCATTTCAAAAATCCTCGGTTGGAATTTTCTTGGTTTGATGGTAACAACCCTATGGGATGGTTGTTCAAGGCTAATCAGTATTTTGCATTTCATAAAACTCCTTCAAATCAAAAACTTCATATAGTGTCATTCCATTTAGATGGACGTGTCATTGTTTGGTTTCAATATAGGTATGAAAATGGAGATTTCAGTAGTTGGGAAATATTTGTAAAAGCTATAAATACTAGATTTGGGGCTTCTCCATTTGTGGATCATGCGGGACAATTGTTCCAATTAACACAGACCTCAACACTAGCTGAATGTCAGGATCAATTTGATACGTTGATTAACAAAACCAAAGGCTTGTCGGATGAACATGTATTGAGTAATTTTATCTCAGGGTTGAAGCCCGAAATACGAAGGGAAGTATTGGCTCATAAGCCTCAGACTTTCGTTGATGCAATGAGGTTGGCTAAACTTCAGGAAGATAAATTTGCAGACAATAGATATCATGGCAGTCGAGGTAGTTTTCAACGCCCACCATGGAAACCTCCACCAAGCAACCTTCCACCCTTGTTACCAACACCAAACCAGCCTACTCTGCCCCTTAATACTCCTCAACATCCAAGATTGTTTGTCAAAAAATCCCCCCAACTGAATGGGTAGCTAGAAAAGAAAAGGGCCTCTGTTTCAACTGCGACAAAAAGTATGTCCTAGACCACAAATGTCAGAAAAAGTTCTTGATGTTACTAACTGAAGAAGGTGAGGAAGAAATAGCTCAGCAGGCTGATACAGTGAATTTTGCAGAAGGAATGGTGCAGTATGATATAGACATAGTGGCTGCAGATGTATCTGAGATTTCTTTCCAAGCCTTTTCATGGCAAATTTCCTTATGAACTCTGAGGGTTTAAGAATCAATTGCTAAAAAAACAGTTCAAAATGTTGTTGACTCAAGGAGCACGAATAACTTCAAGCAAGGAAGACTGACTAAATTTTTAAACCTACCCATTCAACCTACAGCTAACTTTAGTGTGATGGTGGGGAATGGCCAGACATTAATGTGTGAAGGGCAATGCAAAGTTGTGCCAGTCATGATACAAGGAAATACCTTCTTGATTGATTTTTACATTCTACCAATATATGGTTTTGACTTGGTGTTGGGCATTCAATGGCTCAGATTACTTGGTAAAATAGTCTTCGATTACAATGCATTGACCATGGAATTCAAAAATGAAGGTAAGAGTGTGAAGCTTCAAGGTGGAGAAGGTCAAAGTCTTTCTCTCTTAATTCTCTAAGAAGAGAGATGAACACAAATGATATAGGAGAATTTTATCACCTAGTGTTGGAGGAGAATAAACCAATGCCCGACATTCATCCTGATATTGAACACTTATTGCAGCAATATAAACCACTATTTACCGAAGTTATTGGGTTACCACCATCCCGAGAATTTGATCACCAGATACATTTGATCCCAGGTACATCCCCTACAAATGTTAAACCGTATAAATATCCACATTTTCAAAAGAATGGACTTGAGAAGCAATTAGCAAAAATGTTGAAAAAGGAGATTATAAGGCAGAGTAAAAGCACCTTCTCCTCCCCAGTCTTATTAGTGAAGAAAAAAGATGGGACATGGTGGTTTTGTGTTGACTATGGAGCCTTGAATGCCGTCACTTTTAGAGACAAGTTTCCTATTCTGACAGCAGATGAGCTCTTTGATGAGTTATATGGTACAAAGTACTATACTAAGTTACATCTTAGAGCAGGCTATCACCAGATTAGAGTGAGGGCAGAGGATGTTCAGAAAACTGCTTGTCGCACGCATGATGGACACTATGAATTTTCAGTGATGCCCTTTTGTCTCACAAACGCCCCATCTACATTTCAAGCTGCAATGAACCCTATTTTCAAGCCTTATTTGCGGAAGTTTGTTTTAATTTTTTTATGACATTCTGATTTACAACAAAAGCTGGGAGATGCATTTGAAACACTTGGCAACAGTTTTAAGGAGTTTGGAGCAAAATCAATTCTATATTAAGAAAAGCAAATGTGAATTTGGCAAGCAATCATTGGAATACTTGGGGCATGTGATCTCTGTGCAGGGTGTTCAGGCATTTTCTTCAAAGGTTGAGGCAATAAAGAATTGGCCAACTTGAAAGTGTCTTAAGCAATTAAGAGGATTTCGTGGTTTAGCAAGATACTAAAGGAGGTTTGTCAAGGGGTATGCTTCAAAAGCAGTGGCATTGACAGATTTACTCAAAAAAGTTGTGTTTGTGTGGAGTAGTGCAGCTGAAGAAGCCTTTAAAGCTCTCAAAGAAGCCATGCAAAGCACACCAGTACTGGCCCTTCCAGACTTCACTAAGCAGTTTGCTGTGGAAACTGATGCCTCAGGGAAAGGGGTAGGAGCAGTATTGCAACAAGAGGGCCATCCAATTGCATTCTTCAGTAAGATTGTGTCCTTAAGAATGCAGTCAGCTTCGACATATGTTAGAGAAATGCATGCCATTACAGAAGCTATTAAGAAATGGGGACAATATTTACTGGGAAGAGAGTTTCTTATCTACTCAGATCATCAAAGCCTGCATCACATGGTAGTGCCATTAACAATGCAGTAGAAGAGGAGCTAAGTGATAGGAAAGCAGTGTTGCTCAAGCTTAAACAAATTTGATGCAAGCCCAACTGAGAATGAAGAATAAAGCAGACATGCACAGGTCTGAGAAACAATTCAATGCGGGAGATTGGGTTTTTCGAAGCTCCAAGCATATAGGAAACAATCAGTAGTTCCAAGGCTGTTCCAAAAATTAGCCAAGAGTATGGTCCTTATGAAGTGGTGAAGAGAGTTGGGCAGATGGCATATCAGCTTAAATACCAGAAGATGCAAGAATCCACCCAGTGTTTCATGTGTCTCAACTCAAAAAGTTCTTTGGAGATCAAACTGCAGCTAATTCCTTAGTGTTGCCTACTATGTTAGTAGATGACAACTTGTGCTTTCAACAAGCTCTAGTATTGGATAAACACAAGGTGACGATTGGTCAGGAGTTTATAGATTAGGTCGTAATCCATTGGGAAGGGCTGCCAAGCTCTGAAGATAGTTGGGAGGATGCTTTAACCATGTCAAAAGCCTTCCCACATCTGCAGCTGAACCATGAGGACAAGGTTCCTGTAGCGCCCCGAATTTTCAATATAATATCTCAGAAATACGTGGCATAATTCCCAGCATCAACCTCAATGTAATAGTAAATATAGCCAAAACACAGAATATTTTTCAACTTTTACTACATCAATTCTTTACCAAACACAGCGGAAAAACAAATACCTCGAATTACAATCTTTTCTTTCATTTATAACACATCTTTTACAATTTACATAAGTCACATTATCATTCTACCACATGCATCCAGATCCCATTGCTATAAGCACCTGCCTGTAAAATATGAGGCTACAGATAACCCTAACCCTCAAAACTACAGGGGTCAGCCATAACGGTATGAGTGACATAAAAAAAAATTAAACATAAATAAAGCATAAAGGATAAAGTCATAAACAATATATATCAATAATAATAACAATGGAATATGAAATAACAATAAATAAAACATGAAAATATCAAGTGAAACTAGACTAAGTGTCAAGTGTAGAAAAAAAAAAGCATGCATAAAACCAAATTAATAAATACAAGTACTATATACTGACTCTCTAATGCATACTTGTCGGATTCTATGCATTTCATACTATATATGTCCAGTGCAAGCCCTTAACATTCTCCACTTTATAGGGTTTAATCCCTCGTTATGCAACTATTCCTACTACGGTGATAGAAACAAGATCCTAAATACTCCGCGAATAGGTATCACAACCCTCGATGCGCAAGCATCATGCAAGAATAGCTCAAAAACCGGAGAATCACCCCCTACTGTGTACCCCACGAATAGGCTTGCGAGGCCCTCGACGTGCTGATACATCAGGTACATCCCGTGAATAGGCCTTCCAACCCTCAACACGCGAATGCACTCTGCATGCTCCGTGAATAGGCCTGCAGACTCTCGACACGCAAACATATAAATGTCCTCTCGAGATAGAACAACACACAAGTCCTGGAACGCATCCGTTAGACCTAAACCCAAGAGCATATACTTACGTTTCCCAAGTTCCATCACATCTCCACTAGTGCTTGTCCTTAAGTTGGTTATTATTAAAAACACAAAAAAAATCTCCCTCTCTAGAGTTAGTGTATCCTGCCGGACTTAATTCCACAAAACAATCCCAATGACCCCAACTAGTCAAAATCTACAGAATCTCATCTGCTGGTTCACAGGACTCCCACTCAACTCCGCAGAGATTCACCAAATGAATATCAATAGCAAAACTTCCAATAAACTCTTAATCTCATTATTAAATTATTTATATCAATAAAACTTCTTTAGTCAATCAAAAATCCAAATTTATTTAATATACTCGTAAAATTCCAGAATTGAAATAAAATATTAAATCCATTAGATAACTGAGAATCATATTTTGAAATCATAGAATACCACAAAACATCAATTACTTTAAAGAAAATGTATATATTTTACTATATGAAGTTATAGAAATACAAGTTTGAATTCTATTATAAACAAAATACAACTCTATGTGAAATACTGTAACCTGAAGCAAAACATCATCTAAAACAGTAGATTAATAATCCATAATATTGAAGAAATAACCGTTTAAAGAAAACATCAGAAAACTCAAGAAATCCATCAGCCAGAGCAATGACAGTCAACTGTCGCAAATGGTCGATCGACTGTCCTGCGAAAATCCAAAAACTCAAGAAAACCCATCAGCCAGGACAGTGACATTCGACTATCGAAAATGGCCAGTCGACTGTCCTGCGAAAATTTGAAAACTCAAGAAAACGATACTCGACTGTCGACTTCAGTTCAAAGGCAAAACGGTCAATTATTATTGCAAACAAAATCCGAAATTCAATAACTGACAGTTGACGGTCGACTTCAGTTCGGTCGACTGTCAATTATAACAGGTTACAGTTTTGAAATTCTATGCATGTTTTAAACTGATACATCGATAAATCTTTGTAAAGTCAAAATTAAACTTCCTGTGATGATCTAATATAACTTGTATAATATATAGGAGTTTTTAAAAAAACATCAAAACATATCAAGATCACAAAAGGGTATATCTTTCACAAAATTCTTCAAAATCAGTAAAAGTATATATATGTGTATTTGTGCATCAGTTAAGCATCAAGATCTCTTCAATTAGAGGTGGTATAATGTTCAAAACTATCTTAGTACCAAATAACTCCAACCCAACTTGAAAACACCACAAATTCACAAAAAGTCAGTTTTGGCCATAAATCTTCAGACCGGAAAACCCAAAACCCCTCTTTCACTTCAAAAATGATCTTTTTAAACTCGAAATCTCTTCTTGTAATTCATTTAACTCATATGAAATCACTCACAATATTTTACTTATGAATATATGTGAATACAACATGTATTAGTCAAGTTCTACTTCTTCAAAAATGTCAAAACAGTGCATAGACTTACACAACAGTAAAGGGGTTCATCTTAATTCAATTTTGTGCATTTCAACATATAATTTCAATACAACATTCAAAACACCAAGTATATGATAGAAAATAACATATCCATGATCTCTATTAGGTTCTTTAGCTATCTCAAGTCATCTATATAAAGTTTTAATCATCAAGTACAAGTTTCATGAAAAGATTCAATTTTTAATTCATTAATCCATCAAGATTCATTATATCTTCATACAATCCTTAATCATGCTTTCCAATAGGCAAATCATCACATACAACTTGCTTAGAACAAAAGCAAATTAAACATATGTCAATCACCTTATTGAAAAATCAACCGAAGAAAAATAAATAGAATAAGAAAATCATTCCTTTCATAAGAAAACCAAGATCCTCGCTTTGAAACTCCAACAAAATAATAATAAGAAAATCTCTTTGTGTTGTGCAGCAAACAAAGGGCTGCACCTCACCTTATATTGGCCAGAAATAGGGTATCTAGGGTTTGTGAATAGATATGCAAAATATCTCTTTCGAATATATCTTTACATATATAAATCTTTATACTTGGAAATTAGATAAAACTAACTTAATTGAGATTTAAAAGCAAAAACAACCACCCTAATATTGGCCCGTATTGTTTTAAAAACCCAGAAAATGAAATTGTACTTTTTGCCCTCTAAGTGGCAATTTTGCAAAAAGACCATTCTTTACCAAAACTTGCAAAATAAACCAAATTTATTAAAACGAAAAATAAAATCTTTACTTCTAAGTTGTCTAGGCATCATGCACAGCCCAGAAAATCCAAAAAATCTGGAGTTTTCACTCCAAGTGGTAATTTTGGTACAAAAGTCCCTCTTTTTGTAATATTTGCAAATAGATCAAATAAATATCAGAAAAATCTAGAAAATTTACAAATAATGTCTAATAATAAATAATGGGTTTCCCCGAAATAATTTCTGACTTTGAATTTCCCAAGAAAATATTTGGACGTGTAAAAAGGTAAATTTAAGAAAAATATTTATTAAATCACTAAAAATCATTTAAATCCATTTATTAATCTTAAAAACATTATTTAAAAATCTGGGTATTATAGTTCCTACTAAAGGGGGCTTCATTGATATGGGGCCTGATACAAAGGAAGAAGAAAGGGGCGCGCAAAGGCAGAGGAAACCTGCTCATTTAAAAGATTACACCAGTACATGAAGTGCACGGAAATTTGAATCTAATGGATGGCGGCAAGCGGCAGACACGTGGAGGCAATCTACAAAATAACAGAGTAGTATAAATATGAGTAGAATGTAAGGGAATCAGATAGATATTTGGTAAAAAACTTCTTTGTCATTTTTTTACCTCTCTTCTTCCTCTCGTCTATTTCCGATCTAGATCTACCCAAAACCCTCTCTACAAACCCTAGTTACCCAAATCCCAACCGACCTTCGGATGATGAGAACTCGGTCTACCAGTCTATACCTTGATAAGACCAACATTATGGTGCCCATCTCATATTCTCTGACCAATCCGACTGCTTCGTGATGGTGTGGTCCAACTGCTGCTGCGTCCACAAATGTAGAGTAGGTGACACTAGTTGGATGCATGTGGGATCTTGAATTTTTTTAAATGATTAGGTTTGTGGTATTCTTGTAATGGGAAGTTCTACTGTAAGTTCATCGAAAGTTGTTTGTTCATGATCCATGATGCCCTTGAAATTCAATACATGTTCTTGAGATGGGCAAGCATGAGCCATGTGCCATCGCATGAGGATGTATGTCACGCTTTGCTTCCCAAAAATACGGAATACGAGTACATGACATTAGCCCAGCGAATGACTAACGTCACCCATAAGCTGTTTATCCGATCAACTCAACAATATAATCAATATAGAACAATTGCGCAGGTAATAATAACAATCTAATGAATAATAATAATTGGAATGAGCAAAATGAAATATCCAAAAACAATAAACTAATATCTGGAAACAATAATAAAATTCGGGTCATAATCCCAATACAATAATAATCCAATCACAAATAATTAATAAATTTCGATACAATAAGTTCAATAAAACGATAAACAATTAGAAGCATTAATTCTTCAGAAAGTTTGTTCTTCAATTCCAGCAAGCAACTCTCTATCATTAACTGTGAACACTTCATCTAAAAAGAGGAGAAAAATTGTCCTCAGAGCAAGTCATAGATAGCAAGTAGGGAAAGCAAAGAACAATGGAATAATGGTATATCAATGAATTCAATGGAGCAATAGGAATCAATAACATGGCACGATAATAATAATCAATATCATGATAATCGATGAAATGGCTATAAAAAATGATTCAATATTCAATAATGATATTCAATGATCAATATCTATAACACTTAGCCAATAATCGATATCAATAGCAATAATGATGAACAATATACAATGTCGATGTTGTGTCAATTCTTAAGTCTATTATTCATTTTAATCTAAACTAATGCATGTAATACTGCATCCCATACCACAGGTTCGATGCATACAATCAATTTCGTTTAGACTGAATGGTGAATTCTATAGATCATGGGTCGGTACGAGTCACTGATATGATAACAATATTATTGCACGATTCATTATAATTATACACTGATACATTGATTCACGGATTCACGAGTTCATGGGTTCACGTGTTCATGACACGAAAGATTGGGGTGCCGTACTCAGCAATCCACAATCAATTGATAAACACTGGCCGACACAGTCACAATATTATTCACTACTCAAGTTAATCCCTTAAACTCCGGGTTGTTAAATATTTTATTAATGCAATAATACGATATGAAATTATGAAACATGAGATGAACAATCGTAACAATAGAGGAACAATAAGACGGTGACAAGAAGTATGACAATTGGAATGATGACAACAACTCATTAGGATCATGCAATGCAACATAAACACTTCGATTCATGCAATACTACGATGTGGGATTAATTAAACTATCAAAAACTGAAATATAAAATTCTGGACAGCAAGAGTAGTTTCTACAAAAATATAGTTTCCCGCTGTTTCAAAACTCAAAAACTAAAACGGCCAGAAGAACTAGAAACTAGACTTCCACACGGTTCCAACGCATATTTAAAGATAAATATCCGACAACAGTAGCTAGGTCAAACACATTGTTCTTTACAGATTTCATGTTAATGTAGAAATTTGACATCAAGTTATTATAATTTTAGAAACAGAAGAAACTCAATATTAAATTCATTAAAAATATTTTGTACACTCCTAAACATGTTAAGTAACAATCTGAAAATTTTCAGAGCAAAACTTTATCATTTGATCAGCCTTTTAATAGTTTAAACATGAAAGATACAAGAATCTGAAAATCTGGAAATAAAAACACAGCTGTAGTAAAACAATCATAACTTTTGCTACACAACTCAGAATTCAGAAATTCAAGATGTTCTGGAAACTAGAAAGATACGGCTACATTTCATGTTCATAAAATTATTTATTTTAAGATCATTTACTAGGTCGAAAATAATCAACAAAGCACAACCACCAAGCAACATACAGGGTTTTGGTTATTTTCATGAAATAATTTAATTAAACATGATGGGTATCAATTCTATTAGTCGATAACGTCATAATCAGCATGATGGGTGCAATTACAAGATGAATAAAATTAGAATATACGCATACATCAATTTATCATCAATAAACATCAATTGGTCAACCACATACAACCTAGCAATTCTCTCTACAATAATTTATTTGTGTGACAATTATATGAACAACCCTATTATCAATTCTAAATGAACACACGAAAGATTAAATCTTTGGAATCAATAAAGACACGAAGTCAAGTAAATTGGGTTTAGCTCGTATAAACCCTCAATATATCTAACTTAAGAGATGAACAATGTAGAATACGATAAACGAAGGATCTACTTGCAAGAGTTTCAACAAAATTTGAATTTGATACAATTAACAATTCAAGAGGACAGTGACTTGCCTTATAGATGACGGAATCGAAGACCAAGAATAACGGGATAAGGATCCCGAAGCAACGAACCCACGAACTAACACAAATTATCACGTGTATAATACATGCAAAAGAGAATCCAAGTCAAAATAGCAACAATAGTAAAAGAGACAGCAGCAACAGTAAAGCCTCAGCCTGGCTGACGACGGGGGCTGACGACGAGCGGGGGCAGCGCCGACGGTGGCGATGCAGGGCAGTGTCGGGGTGGTTTCGATTTAGGGTCGACGGGAAAGGGAGGCACGACAGGGCTGGCTGCTGTTGACGTTGAGGACAGAGGAGGAGGGGTTTCGGGTTTGGGGCTGGGCAGAAGTTGGGGCGGTCAAGGGGGGATGATCGGGGTGGGGATTCGACGGGAGGGGAGTAGGACAAAGAGGGGGGGTGTTGCCAGAGTTGGCCGGAGAAGAAGCACAGGGGTGGATCTAATGGGTTGAGAGAGGAGAGAGATTAGACGGCTAATAAAATTATATTCTTGGGATTTTAGGGTTGTATTAGGATTGTATTTATATGGTACAATTAAGGTGTTGAGTTAATGGTTTGAGATCCAATAATAGTTGTTTTGGGTCAAGAACAATTGAAATTGGGTTTTAGGGTTCAACAAGAGGTAGGTTTGAAGACAGTAGGGTTCACATAAAATAAGCAAAATCCAATACAATAAAATTCACAAGATAGATGACCCAACAAAAAGAGAAAATAGTTCATGAATGAAAATTTAAATCCAATTAGATAGATGAATAACACAAATGCAAAAGAATATCAATTGGGTTTGAAAATAGACTGAAATTCACCAGGAAAATCAGAACAATTAAAATAATAAAATAATTTGATAGATGCATTTTAAATAGATTTATCATGGAATATCAATTAACTATTATAATTATAAAAATAATAACACCATACAACAAAATAATATTCAGGTTTAACTATTTCATTAGAATAATCCAATAATAATAATATATTAGATATTAGGCTCAAACATAAATAGTCGATCAATAAGATATATGAAGTAAGATCAAAACACACCATTATTCGAAATAAATAAAGTTTTTGGTTATAAAATACTTTAATAAAAGATCCAAACAGAATTTAGTACAAAAATAAATTTATAAAAATAAAATTATAAAAAATACACGGAAAATACTAGTTGTCGGGAATGGGGGTTACAATCCTACTCACCTTATAACAAAATTTCGTCCTCGAAATTTGCTCAGGCGGTACGTAGGACAAGGCAAAAGCAAACTGATGAAATAACAAAACTGGGAATTAAAGAGAAAGAAACAAAATGGTGGCAACACTAGAATAAGAAGGATCGTGGATATGAATGGAGTGATCTAGAATGATGTTGAAGAAAGATTCAATAAAAAATGACAATTCCAAATGCAAGAGTAAGGGAGGAAGCAATGCAAGGAAGGAGAAATAACATGAGAATCCTGGGACCTGTCGATTATGGTCCCACCATGCTTCCGCTGTGCAGAAATCGAAGCTGCAGACATGTCGTTGTAGATCGAGCGATGCCGATCGAAAACCAAGCAAGAATAAAAGAATGGATAATACTAGAATCAAAGATAATATAGATCGAAAAAGAATGAATTTACACTCAATAAGAAATTATTGAATGAGAATGACTACAAACGAAAAAAGAGAATAAGGCATGGAACGATTGAATATGAAGGGAGAGAAACGAGTAGGGTGGTACAACTGGAATTTGTAGAGGGTATGGTGGAGAAGAAAAACCTAGTATGATACTCAATAATGAATCAATAGATGAAGGTAAATGCAAGGTACGGAATGGATAATTGATGCAAGAGAGAATAACCAATGTAAGAACAGAAAAGAAAGAATAATAAACAAAACAACTCTATTGCTGAATACCTGTAGTCGCGCCTTCGGTGGTTAGGTTGTAAGCCTGCCCACGACCTCCACATGGAGTTGGTCCTCCTGCTGGTGCACTATCCCTCCTCTGATCAAGAACTTGCCTCTGCGGTGGGAAAGGTGGTCCACCATGACCACGAACAAGCGCTCCCTGCGGAGTGGAACCTCCAACTGGTGCCTAAGGCCTAGACTTAAGGCAATCACGAGCCATGTGATCATTGACTCCACACAAAAGGCATAGGCAATTTGCTGCTCGACAGTCCTGGCGCTAGTGCCCAATCTTGTGACAGTATGAACAAACCAAAGGCGGCCTCTAAACAGCAGGTGGGTAAGGCAAAGCCCTCGCTGGAGGGGTTAGATTTGGCCTCCTAATAGGCCCACCAGAAGATCTAGGAGCAACGTGGTGCGGGGCAGAACACTGAATAGAGCGCTTCCTCGTACTAGTCTGCTCCTGAATTCTTGCAGCATCCAGATATCAACATAAGAATGAAGTTGCAGGGCAGCCAGACGATCCTGAATCCCAATATCAAACGATGGCTTCTATCTTTGTCATTTGCCACCATAGCAGTAGCAAAACGACTTAGTCAGGTGAATTCCGCAGCGTACTCGTCCACGGTCCGACTCCGCTGATTCAATATAGTGTTTGGTTTAACGTCGATACTTTATGAAATAACAACGAAAAAGCATGAATAAATACTATCTGATGAACCTGAGTCAATGAGACAAACTGTCATTCTATTTCATTCTTGGTGACATTAGGGAAGAACTTCGTAAGGAAGCTCTCAGTGAAGGTCGCCTAGGAAATGGGTCGCCCCAATCATTCAGCTTCAGCTTGCCACCAGATGTGGGCAAGGTCAACAAGTTGGATGCTCACGATATCCACACGATCGACATTCGAGATTCGTGCTGCGGTTAATAGCTGTGCAGTCCTAATAAGCCATTGTTCGGATTCAATCGGACCTTCAGTGCCCGAGAATTTATCTGGATGGAACTTCATGAAATCTGCCACATTACCAGGTCTCGGCAGCAACAATCTGGGTGCAAGTACAATGGGTTCCCTGTTGGCAGCTTCATAAGTCATTCTCATCTGTTCATTATGTTCCCGTTGCATTCGCAACATCATTTCTTTGTGCTCACGCTGCATTTGCATCATCTGTGCAACAGTGGGCTCATCAGATTGATCATCCCTAGCATGGGAAGATGAAGCACCTCTCCTAACAATGGTCTGCAATAAAAATCAATTGGTTAGCGTCCAGATCATAAGTTGGTTATCGATTATTCATATGATCTCTGTATTGCGCATACAATTGAGTCAAACAGGTTAAAAACCAAATCTGATTAATATATCAATAAAAGCCAAATTTTCTTTCGTTAGTCACGTTTGACTGATATATTACCCAAACCAAAACTCTATACAACTAAAAACCTTATCACGCTCCACTTCCCAAAAATGCGGAATACGAGTACATGACATTGGCCCAGAGAATGACTAATGTCACCTATAAGCTGTTTATCTGGTCAACTCAACAATATAATCAATACAGAACAATTGCACAAGCAATAATAATAATCTCATGATTGTAACGCCCCGAATACCAAAATACAATAATTCGTAGCTAAATTGGATCTACACTTCACTTCGTACAATTTTACAAGGAATTTTGAAACGTTTATTACATCATTTTTCTTTTACATAATTAACGCAGCAGAAAATAAATGAAGTACAACATGATAAATATACAATTTTAACAACTTGAACATGTAACCAATCATCAGCATCAAATTCGTCTCTATATCTCCTTGTAAGATCCAAGTCCTGCATATGAAACTATCGGCACGCCAGTTGCTTACAACCGACGCAATGTTACAAATAGCAATTCTCTCTATGTTGTATTATAACGAAGTCTCTTACTTTAACAAATCACAAACTTGAATGTATGTAAAAGTGTAAAGAGTGAATACCCCAGATATGTTAGTGTATGACATGACTTAATGCCTAATGCAGGTGTTATACTACAATGACACTAATGCATACTATTTCGTATTCTATGTGTCATGCCCCGCTTCTCAAAAAGAAAATACAGAATACCGTTACGTGACTAAGCCCAGCGAATGATTTTCATCATCCATAAGCTGCCAGGATTTTTACAACATTTTACAGGAATAATCAGAATAGAAACCAAGAGAAGTCAACCACGCATGCACATATGAATCAATATACCAACAGAAATTTACTTGAAACCCAAATATAATAATTTCAAATAAACCAGATCTGAACAAGTCAATAATCCTGGGTGACATTGCCCAAATACAAATAATCCAAGTAACAGATATAATTATTCAAGATAAGCAACAAGAAATAATAATAATAGAAAAACTCTAGAATCTAGAAACTCATATCATCTACACCATCTGCCAGCTGATCTCCAAAATCTACAATTTAGCAAAATTGCAGGAAGAGAAAAGAAAAACAAAATGCCCGTCAATGCAAGTTACGGCCCGTTTATAGTGCAGGCACAAGTACAGGAAAAAGGGTAAACAAATAACATAGAATAGACATGATAACAAAAGAGAACCACTAGCATGGCAAGATGAACAAGTACAAGTGGCATGTATCAAGTGTCACGTTAACAAGTATCATGTAAACAAGTAACGAGTATCAAGTATCAAGAATCAAGTATCATGTACAAGTAACAAGTAGCAAGTGTCAAGTGATCATGTTCAAGTCTTGTGTTTATTACTATCTAGGTAGCACTTCATGTGTCCCGATGTTTACCACATGGTTGCTATATTCAAACAATGTCGTTTAGATTTCATAGTGAATCATAGAGGGTAGTGTACTCAGGGACAAGTATCAAGTAATCACGTATCAAGCTCCAAGTACCAAGTATCACATGTCAAGTGTGCAAGTGGCAAGTAATCACGTGTCAAGTGCGCAAGTATCAAGAAATCACGTGTCAAGTTCCAAGTATCAAGTAATCACGTAGGATCTATAGATCCCCTTCAAAGTACACGTTTCTGTATTTTCCACCATTAAATCTTTTCCCCTTAAACCCCGGCTTAGTTAATTATTATTATTATCAAACAGGCATGTATGTGTCTCAAACGGGGCAAGTATAACATGGTATAAATAAGTAACACGTTCAGGTTGAAAAATAGACATGTATAGGTGAATGACAACTCATAAAAAGATAGAACAACGAAAATTCTAGTTTAGGACAGCGAGACAGTACTGCACTAAATCTGGAATTCTCGTTGTTACAAACATGCAAAACTAGATCCTTCAGAAGATCTATAAAATAGACTCCAGGCCGAATGTCACGCCCCGCTTTCCAAAAATACGAAATACGAGCACGTAAAATTGGCCCAGCGAATGATTTTCATCATTCATAAGCTGTAGAATCGACTCAGCATCATTACAAGAAATATAACAAAATATACTCAACCACGCATGCATGAATAATTTATTAATCAACAGAAATTAATTGAAATAAATATAAATATTCCAAATGATTTTCAGATCTGGATCAAAAGGTAAAACTTCGGGACTACAAGCCCATTACATGTTTTATGTAGCAACAAATAAAATAAACTCAAATATAAGATAATTATAGCAAGTCTTTTCGCCAAGCGAAGCCTAGAAGGTTTGCTCACCAATTCTAGCAGGCAACTCGTCTCCAAATTCTGCATATATACATATAAAAGGAAAATAGAGAAAACAAAGAAAAACGCCCTTAGTGCAAGTTAGGGCTGCAAGTAGTACAAATAAGGGTATAAAAATAAGTGCAAGAAAGTATGAAACAAGATATAGAATCAAGAATGTCTAACATGATATGATAGGGATGCAACAAGTAGTGGAGTTCTAAAGACTAGCTAGCAAGTAAGACAACTCAAATAACAAGAATGGGTAACAAGAACAAGTAGTGGAATAAGTAACAAGTGAGCATATAGTTGTATCAAGTATCAAGTAACAAGTATCACGTATAAGTGTCAAGTAACAAGTATCAAGTAACAAGCATCAAGTTGGGTTCAAGTATGTACAAGTGACAAGTTATCTTCAGTCTAATATTTAATTCTTCTAGGTAGTACTTTATGCATCATACTTTTACCACATGGTTGCTACTTACAAATAGTTACGTTTAGGCCTAGTGGTGAATTTTATAGGGCGGTGTACTCAGGTATCAAGTATCAATCAAGCCATGTTCATGAATCGAGTAATCATATAACTAGTTCATGTGTCAAGTAATAACATGACAAGTCATGAATCAAACAAGAATATACTAGTTCATGAATCAAGTAATAACAAGTTCAGGAATTGGATAATAATATACTAGTTCATGAATCAAATAATAACTAGTTCATGAATCGAATAATCATATACTAGTTCATGAATGAATAGTAACTAGTTCATGAATCGAATAATAATATACTAGTTCATGAAACATGTATCAAGTGGAAAACACGGGTCCCCTTCCGAGTACACTTACCTATATTGTCCACTACTATGGTCTTCCCTTAAACCTCGACTTATTATTTATTATTATCATCAAACAAGCATGAAAGTGTGCGAAGTAGGTCAGGTAAACATGATACATAACATGGAACAAGTTTAAGATAATTGGAAAACATATTCGAGGGTCAACACAATTTAAAATTATCAAGAACTACGAGAATTTCAATTCTGGACAGCATGACGTTGCTGCACCAAAACTGCGATTCCTATTGATACAAGATAGCAAATGTGGATCCTTCAGAAGTTCTGGAAACTAGACTCCCGACCGGTTCCAAGGCATATAAATAAGGTACATAACAGTTGTAGCATCAACTGCCAAAACGGCAAACTACACAGGATTTGTGTTCAGCCGGAATTTGTAAAACTGAGTTTATACATATGAAACAGGTTTGAAACTTCATTAAATAATTCCGGGAGAATTTGGGAATGTTCTCTAGTGTGTCTAATATCAGCATGCAAAATTTTATGTCATTATCTTATAGGTAGCATGGTTAAATTAATTGTGAATCAAAGTATGACGACAGTTTTTAGGATCTGGAATTGTACGACACAGTAGCAGTAAAACTGCGATATCTCTCAAACCGTAACACGGAATCCATTTCCATCAAAAGGGTAGTAAACTAGACATCTGGGGCTAAGTTTCATATTCAGGACTCAAGTCCAGATTCTGATGTTATTGGGGTTGAAACGGCAAGCAAAGACAGGAAAGAAACCAATAAAGACACTTTTTGCATGAAATGTATTATAATTATTCTTCATATGGGTCTAAATTAACAAGTGATGCAAATCAATTGTAATATGTATCAATGAACGGTTGTGAATTGGTAAGGAACAAAATAAGATCAGCAAACGATAAGCCAATGGCGAGTCACATTTACAATCTACTTGCAGTATTTTCAATTAAACGCTTGTACTGGAACAATAAATTGTACAAGAAAATACTTGCCTTGATTACGGAGAATCCGAACACGAACAAATAATGGGATAAGAATCCCGAGAGACGAAGCACGAATGCGGACGAACCCAAGCACGTGCGAGACACATGCAAAACAACACAGAGCCAACGAAAGCACACAACAGCACACTAATCCCGTATCTCCTCTTCCCTCCAAACAGCACACAACCAACTTAAACCCAATCACGATGGAATCGGATAGCCGAGATTCAATTGATCAATCAGCCTTCTTCTCTGATCAACCGTAGCGCCAATAACTGGGAACTTCGGCTCGTGACTAGCAGCGTGAGCGATGACGACTGTGGGCAACTGCGATGGTGCGGTGATCCTCAACGACGGCTGTACGGCAGAGGAACAGGCACGAGGGATGCTAGTGATTGCCGGAGGATGGAGGAGTTGTAGGGACGGTGCAGGGGATGCATTGGTGGAGGACGGCGGCAGCAATGAGGTGAGCGACTGGAAAGCAGTTGAGGACAGGGGCGGAGAGGCTGGCAATGCGAACTGCAGTCGACGAGAGGCAAGGTCGACAGGGATGTCGTCGGTGCTCTGAAAACAGAGGAGGAAGGAAGGAGACGACGGGAATCCGACGATGGGAGACAATGGCGAGGGTGGCGACACTCACGGTCGAGGAGGGACACTGCGACGAGGGGCACTGAGCAGTGCTCGGGGATCTGCTGGTGGAGTGAGGTGAGGAAGACGATGGTGAGAGTGGTCAGTGCTGCGATGGGGATGAGCGGGATGAGCGGAGGTTGGCGACGAGGGCAACGAGGAGATGCTGGGTGATGGAGATGAGAGGCTCGAAGAAGAAGGTGGAAGTTGAGGAAGGAGACGATGAATAGGAAGGTGAGGGTATCAGGCGGCTAGGGGTCTTTACAGTATTAGGGTAGGTTAGGGTTAGGGTATAAGTTAGGTTTGTATAGTAGATTATTGGGATTAGGTATTTGGGTAGGTAATCTAGTAGGAGAATGGGTAATGGACTTGGGTTATAAGTCAAATAATATATTTAAATCCAATAAGGGAAAAATAATAAGTATTATAAAGGTTTATAAAACATACATGTACATATACATTAAGTCAAATAATGAATACATATAAAATAGAGTATGTTCGGCTGAAAATAAATTAATAATAATATTATTATTAACAATAAAAATATTGATACTGTAAATAACAAAACTAACAAAAATAATACTGATAATAGTAATGGTAATAATATATGTATATCAAAATGCAAATTCGAGTTTAACAGAATTATTTAAAATAAGCCAAACAATATATATTATAAATAGCTGATAAAACAGAAATATAAATTAATGTTAAAATATACAATTATCCGAAATAGATAAAATATACCAGAAATATTTATTTACGAAAACAGGGGTTACAAATCCTACCCACCTTACAACAAAAATTCATCCTCGAAATTTGCTTAGGCGGTACATAGGACGGGGCAAAAGCAAACTAACTAGGGGTAATCAAAACAGAGAACTAAAGGGGAAGGAATAAAGCAGTGGCAATATCAGAAAAAGAAGGAAGTGGATAACAATGAGGTCAAATAGAATGCAAGGAACGAAAACAACAATATCAAAAGGAACGAAACAACAAGATAACAAAGCAAAATGGGGAGTAGGTAGAACTAGAATCAAAGAAAGAAAGGATAGGAAGGAATTGAATTAAATATTGAGTTAACGGATGAGGATAAATGCAAGGGATTGAGGGAAGCAAACAATACAAGGGAGGAGAAACAACAAGAGGATTTTGAGACCTGTGGGTTATGGGTCCACCACGCTTCCGCTGCGCTACTCCGATGGTGATTTCCCAAGCAACATACATATTGTTGTAGGCCACATGATACCAATTGACGAACCGAGCAGGAAGACAAGGCTGAGACACCAGGATCAAGGATAGCATGGGCTCAAGATAGATATAAATAAATAATACAAATTGAATATAAAGTTTGGATTCAATTTAAATAATTAAAAGATCTGCTATAGATCAAAACTAATGGGCTTTAACAAAAATAATAATAACAACAAATATTAAAAATAAAAATAATAATATCAATAATAATAGAATAGTAATAACGATAGTAAAATAATAATAACAATAATATTAAAAATAATAACAGCAATAATAATAACAGTAATAAAAATCTTCATAATCATACTGGTAATAATAATAATAATAAAATTAAAAATGTTAACAATACCGATAATAATGACAAGACATACATGACAGAATACGAAACACATTCATGAAAATAATGCAATAATAATAATAATAATAACAATAATAATAATAACATTAATAATAATAACAATAATATATATATATATATATATATATATATATATATATATATATATATATATATATATATATATATATATATATATTAACAATACTGGTAAGAATAATAATGCAAGTTAGAATATAATTCGGATTCAACATTTTTTTTGTATGAAGATAATTCAATATTAGCAATAATAATAAAATAGAAAACAACAATAATAATAGCAATGGTAATATCAATAATAATAATGATACCAATAATAATAATGAAAACCATAGCAATAATAATAACATTATAAAACAAAATAAGAATTTGGCTTATCAACTCTATAAATAAATCAAATAGGAATATATATAGCCGATCAATTATAAATGAAAAGTGAAGTCAAAATACACCATTAATCCTGAATCGTAAGAAAACATGGAGACTATTCACATAGAATAAGAAGTCAAAAATGAAGACATAAAACCCAAATATAAAAAGGTTGATAACCATACAAACAACAAAGGAACACAAGCTTTAAAGGTGGTATAAAAAAAGTAGTTTTTGGAAAATAAGCAGTCAAGATATATAGAAATTCGAACAGATTTAGCTCAGTAAAGAAAATATTAATAACAATGAATGTAAAAGACATAATAATTAGTGAATGTTGATATTATAATCAATACTTAAAAAACACATTAAAGTGTAACGACCAAAATAGAACAAAATATATATATGCAAGAAGACTTAAATTGAGTTCATTAAATATTACAAAAGTAAGCGTCAAATCATTAATTAGGACGTGGAAACAAAAGTAAGTGAGAAATCTAAAATGTTAAAGAATTGGAAAATGGTGGCAATAAATAGTAATTCACAAAAGAACAAAAACATATACCATGGTTGATGTACTCAATCTTGACCAAAGGTAAAAAAAAAAATTGTAAACACAAAATAGAGTAAAATCAACTATACTAGTTCAAATTGTATGTAAACATAAATTGTAATTGTATAAACAAAATGTCATGAAGAAAATATTTCTTTCCCATTAGTTTCATTATATAAGTAAAAAGTCTTGAAATATCAATTAGCAAATAGGTAGAAAATCTTCCCTCCTTAACATCAAGTTGCATATTTGCCTTAACGACATCGGGTTGCAGGTTTCCGTTTGGATATTCGGTTTCACATTTTGCCTCCCCGACATCCAGTTGCAATTTGCCTCTATTGACATCGAGTTGCATATTTGCCATCTCGATATTAGGTTGCATTGAAATGGTGAAATGGAAGATGTAACCTTCCATATGCACAGGGATATGGGAAATGTAATTTAAGTATGATGTTATGTTTTGAAATTCGTGATATGAAAATAGTAGAAAAGTAAGAAATGGAGTTCAAAGTTACACAATGGAATATCAAAATAGATGTATAGATTATAAATGTCAAACACCATAGTATAAAATAGTAGTAGTGAAAATGATTTATAAAAGTGTTGGATCCTGTAGGCAGGGCAACAAACACTAGAGGGGGGGTGAATAATGTTTATTAAAATTAAAATTGCGGAATAAGAATTTTTCTTCGGTACAGTCGACTTAGGAGTGAACCAGTTGACTGAGTTAACCCAATAATAGATAATTCAAACAAATCTGTGAAGTCGACTTAAAGCAGAAACAGTTGACTTATTTAAGCAATAAACTTACAGAGTACAAGTCTGACCAGTCGACTTATAAAGGAGGCAGTCGACTGTCCAGACAAGTTTCACAGTAATAAAACAAACAGAAAAATGTAAATGCAAGTTCAAGAGATACAACCACAGAGTATACATGATGTATCCTGGTTCGGTCCTTCCGACCTACATCCAGTCCCTAAGCAACCCACTTGAGATTTCCACTATTCTTGAAAAAAGTTTACAAGAATACCCTACGGCGTTCAGACAACAACCTTGTTTAACCCACAGTCCTTTCTCTCAACCAGAGAAAGCAATCCACTCTTCCACCAAGAGTGAAAACCACTGACTCTACACCCTAGAGTCTAACTCTCCAACCGAGAGGAAAAGAAAACAATAAAATATTTACAATCAACCTATAGCCTTGTATGTGATTCGTGATGTAGTACGTGGCTAAAAGAGGTTGACTTCTATATCCAGTCCAGAACGAAATCAGATGTTATACTGGATTGAATGTAGAGAACCAAGACTTAGAGATTTGAAAGCTTTGTCTCTTGAAGAATGTAACACTTAAAAAATCTCAAAAGAATGCTCGGAAAATGTTAGATCTTTTAACAGTCAATTCTGAACTCTATTTATAGGGTTAGAATTACTGGACGTTGGGAATCAGTTATTCCAACTGTCAACCAACAGATCTAATCAGCTTTTAATTTTAAAAATAATTTTAAAAATAGAAAACGGTCAAACGCACTCGAACAGTCGACTGGGTTGCCATAATGAGTTGACTGGTCAGAGTTTGAATAAGCTTAGTCAGTTTTGTACCAACAGTCGACTGGTATGAGTATCGGTCGACTGGTACTCAACAGTTAAACTATTTCAAACTGTTTTGACCCTTTGATGTTTTGAAAAACACACATTTGTAAAAGAGTGAGTGTATGAGTGTGTGACAAGGCTTTACATCTAACTAAGACTTTACAAGACATAATATTAAATGACACTTTAAGCATGAGTCTTGGCTTGAGTCTTGAGTCTTGAGTGAAGCTTTGACGTTGTCTTTATCTGGAGCTTTGTGCTTGTTCATTTGTTCAGCTATATAGTAATGAGTCCTTTGTGTATAGCACCTGCAATTATAAAGTATAGCATAGATACATGTTGCAGTGTGTTGTGATCATCAAAATCAAAAATCAACATTCTCCCCCTTTTTGATGATGACAACACAATAGCTGATAATAACATAAATAATACAAGCATAGAAATGATATGCTCCCCCTATTAAAAGCTCAACATGCATACATGAAGATATATCTTAAAACCTTAAACAGACTGTGTATCAGTCGACTTATAATGTGATCAGTCTACTTAACAGAAAAACAGATAAACATACAAACACAGAAATATCAGTCGACTTATAATGTGATCAGTCGACTTAACAGATAAGCAAGCACAGTATACATAAGATAACCAGTAAACATAATAATAAGATAACTAGTAAACACCATAAACACAAACACAATAGAGGGTATGTCTCCCCCTTTGTCATCAACAAAAATATAAGAGAACCAGTAATGATAAGGGAAATAACTGTCTCTTACAGAAATAGCAAAGTCTATTGCAAAAACTAACATCAGATAAAAAGAAATAAGGAAAAATACATAAATAATTCTAAAAAAAGTCATCAATCGTCATCTTCGGTGTCTTCATCAACAGCTTGAGACGGTGAGGAAAATTGAGTAGTAAAGCGATGAGTTAGATTGGTGATTTTAGAGTCAAGAGAATCAAGACGAGAATCAAGAATGTCTTGATGATCCATTAGATAGTTAACACATTGATATAGAGTATGGGGATCATCAAAATCAGTACGAGGACGAGAAGAACTGGAAGTAGAAGATCGTCTAGCAGAAGTTGCTAGAGGAACTTGGGAAGGAGGAGGAGACCTAGGGGAAGTTCTAGGTGGAGGGTCAAGAAGCTTCATACGGGCTAAACTAGCACGATCGAAGCACTCATAATGCTTAACGACATTGGTCTCCGAGTCGAGATCAATATCATAAGCCATAAAGACACGGGTAAGGAGACCACCAAAAGGTAAGAAATGAGTATGAGACTGTTGAAGTTTCGAAAAGATGACACGACCCCAATTGATATTAATCTTACCAAAAATTGCATAAACTGCTTGTTGCAATTCTATAGAATATTGATCATAACTTGCTTTTTTGGGAAGAATGTTATAAGCTAGTATTCGTGTAACTAGTTTTGCAACTGGTGTGATAGATTTACTAGTCATGGGGGTCCATGATTTGGCAAAAATATTTTGGACAAAATAGAGGAATCATCTTGAATTATTTCTCCTAAATCAAGTCCCTCGTCATCAATACCCATAATAAGATTAATTCTCTCGGGTGTGAGTTTAATCTTTGTATTTTTGACCGAGGAATAAATAATAATTTCTCCATCCTCTTTTTGAACAACTTTCATGTTTGTATAAAAGATATAGATGAGTTGGGGATAGTAATTAGGTTGATTTACCAAGGAAAGAAACTCATATAGACTACAGTTTTGAAAAATAGGGATAAGATTGAACTTATCTAAATCATTGAAGTTAACAAACCGTCCTGGAAAAATCACCATGGTACAAATAAGATACCATTGATCCAAAAGATCAGGACTCCTAAGGTATTGAGAATAATCTTTGGATGAGGAACTATCACCACCATGAGATCTCTTAGATCTTTTAGGTGCCATTTAAGAAACTGTAAGGAACGAGAGTTTACCAACAAGTAGAGGGAAACAAACAGCAAAGGAAGAATCAGCAGCTCAAAAAGATTCGGCAGTCGACTCTTTGATCTCCTTCTTCTCTCCTTAGGGTTTTAGATTTGGGGTAAAAAGTAAAAGTGGAAGATGGAGACTGTGGAGAAGGTTTTTAACAGAAGACAGACGGCTGAGATTCAATGGAAAGAGATCAACAGCTCATAGAGAAGTCACGGGGGAGTAAAAGATAGACATTTGTCTCAAAATCTGTGTGATGATTCGACGTTGAAGACAGATTAACTCGCAACAGTCGACTTACAGTATAGAACAGTCGACTTAGTCGAGAAGAAAATAAGTTTTTATATCAACTGATCAGTCGACTTGGGGAAAGTTTGGTCGACTGGCCAGAGAAGAAAATAAGTATACAGAAAATACAGGACAATCGACTTAATGAAAACACAGTCGACTTGACAGAAATATTTTCAGCAATTATCAATAAAATTACATATTCCTGGTTCTCTTCTTAAGGTAATAAAAGTATCTTCTTTAAGGGGTTTTGTAAAGATATCAGCTACTTGTTTATCAGTAGAGATAAAGTCTAAAGATATATCTCCTTTTAAAACATGATAACGTAGGAAATGATATCGAATATCAATATGTTTCGTACGTGAATGTTGAACCAGATTTTTAGATAGATTAATTGCACTGGTATTATCACACATAATTGAAGGTTTTTCAAAGGAAATACCATAATCTAATAAGGTTTGTTTCATCCACAAAATTTGTGCACATGCCAAACTTGCAGCGATATATTCAGCTTCTGTAGTAGATAGGGACACTGAATTTTGCTTTTTACTGCACCAAGAAACTAGTGAATGTCCCAAAAAGTGACATGTCCCACTAGTGCTCTTGCGATTAGTTTTACTACCAGCAAAATCAGCATCGCTATACGACAAAAGTTGAAAATTATCGGTGCGTGTATAAAATAAACCATAATCAGATGTGCCTTTAATATATCTTAAAATTCGTTTCACAGCTTTTAAATGAGACTCTTTAGGACTAGACTGATATCTAGCACACAAACATACGCTGAACATAATATCTGGTCTACTTGCGGTAATATATAAGAGTGAACCAATCATACCTCGATAGAGTTTTTGATCAACACTCTTACCTAATATATCTTTGTCAAGGGTAGTAGTAGTAGCCATAGGTGTGGATTTACTACTTGTACTATCCATGTTAAACCGTTTGAGTAATTCCTTTGCATATTTTCCTTGATTAATAAATATGCCATTTGAAGACTGTTTAATTTGAAGTCCAAGGAAATAATTGGGTTCACCCATGTGACTCATCTCAAACTTGTTTTTTATGGTGTTAGCAAACTCTTGACATAGATTATTATTAGTAGAACCAAAGATTATATCATCAACATATATTTGTATGGTTAAGATATCATTCTTAATTCTCTTAATAAACAAAGTAGTATCTACTTTACCTATCTCAAATCCTGTTTCTAAAAGAAAAGTTTTCAGACGATCATACCAAGCACGTGGTGCTTGTTTAAGACCGTATAAAGCCTTTTTCAATTTATAAACATGATTTGGGAATCGTTCATGTTCAAAACCTGGTGGTTGATTAACATAAACATTCTCTTTAATAAACCCATTAAGAAAAGCACTTTTAACATCCATTTGATAAAGTATAAAATTCATGAAACAAGCAAAAGATAATAAGATACGAATTGATTCTAATCTAGCAACAGGAGCATATGTTTCATCAAAATCTATGCCTTCTTCTTGATTATATCCTTGAGCAACTAGTCTAGCTTTGTTCCTTACAACTTGTCCTGATTCATCTAACTTATTTTTAAATACCCATTTGGTACCAATAATAGTATGATCAGGAGGTCGTGGAACTAAATTCCATACATCATTCCTTATGAATTGGTTTAACTCATCTTGCATGGCATTCATCCAAAATTCATTCTCACATGCTTCTTTTATATTTTTCGGTTCAAAATCCGACAAGAATGTTGTATGAGATATCATATTAATATGTGATCGTGTCTGAATACCATGGGAGATGTCACCAATTATTAAGTCATAAGGATGATCTCTAACTTCAACAAATGATTTTGGTAAAGTTGGAGATATCACAATAGGATCAGTCGACTTGACAAGTTCCTCAGTCGACTGGTTTACATCAGTCGACTTGATGTCCTTCTCAGTCGACTTATCTGCGAGACTAGTTTGTTCTAAAGATGTAATTACTTTATTTAAAGGTGATGAGTCAGGTTCATCATCTTTAATTAAATTTGATGAAGGCAGAGATTCATCGAATGTAACATGCATTGATTCTTCAATAGTCATTGTAGACTTGTTGAAAACTCTATATGCTTTACTCCTATTTGAGTATCCTAAAAAGATACCCACATTAGATCTAGGATCAAATTTATCTAGATTATCTTTAGTGTTCAGAATAAAACACTTATAACCAAATGTCTTAAAATAAGAGACTTTAGGAATTTTGTTAAAAAATAACTCATAACAAGTCTTCTTTAGCTTAGGTCTTATTAGAATCCTATTTAAAACATAACAAGCTGTAGCAACGGCTTCAGCCCAAAAATACTTTGGTAAATTGCTTTCAACAAGCATGGTACGTGCACATTCTTGCAAAGTCCTATTTTTCTTTTCAACCACTCCATTTTGTGGTGAAGCTCTAGGAAATGTAAATGAATGTGTTATATCATTCTTGTTGCAATATTCTGTAAATGTTTCATTCTCAAATTCTCCACCATGATCACTTCTAATATTGACTATGGTTAGAGATCTTTGGTTTTGAATACATTTACAAAAATTTGCAAATTCATCAAAAGCATCATTTTTATGTTTTAAAAAGATTATCCAAGTGAATCGTGAAAAATCATCTACAAAAACAAATACATATCTACTTTTATTTAAAGAAGCAACTCTAGTAGGGCCAAATAAATCCATATGAATTAATTCGAGCGCCCTACTAGTAGAAAATACTTCTTTTGTTTTAAAAGTGGATTTGATTTGTTTTCCTAGTTGACATGCATCACATAACTTACCCTTTTTAAAGAATAGTTTTGGCAGTCCTTTAACTAGGTTATATTTAGATATCTTAGAGACATTTTTCATATTCACATGACCAAATCTTCTATGCCAAAGCCAAGAATCATTATTAGAAGCTATTAAACAAAAATCATTTGAAAATTCATTTGTAGTCAAACATAATTCATAAATATTGTTTTTGCGAAAACCTTGAAAAATAATATTTTGCATAGTAGAATCATAAATTAAACAAGCATCTTTTTCAAATACAATTTTATATCCTTTATCACACAATTGACTAATACTTAACAAATTATGTTTTAATCCACTTACTAACAACACATTTTCTATAGTGGGTTTAGAATTTTTACCATGCCATGCCGATTCCTATGACTTTTCCTTTGTTGTTATCACCAAAGGTAATTGTTCCTCCATCGATGCTTTGTATGGTGGATAGGAGATTGGCATGACCAGTCATATGTTTTGAACACCCGCTGTCAAGTATCCAGCGATCTTTCTTTGGTACCTATAAAATATTCAATGTAAATATGGTACCCTTTTCATTGGGTCCAAAACATATTAGTTAGAGGGAAACCAAACCCATAATGAGTTTGATTTTCCTCCATAAGCAGGAATAAAATTAACAGAATTACATACATTTAACATATATGAATTGATATATGCATTTCTATCATTCAGATTTAAGTTAACTGGAACCCATACAAATTTGTTCTGTCCAATCGACTTTACAGCATCCTTCAGTCGACTTCTACTATAAGCCAGTCGACTGGATGATAGTATAGGTTGACTTATATGAGGTTCTGGTCTCGTTGAATAAGACACAGTTCCTCTGGACAGACGACTGGTGGATGGACTCAGTCGACTTAACCGAACGTTAGACTTGCTTTCATCACTAAAATTTATAACCTTAGGCTTTTCAAAGAATTCATATAGTTTATGTGTAACACTAGAAATAGATTCAAGTTTATTTCTACTAGTGTTTTTAGAAGAAGATTCTTTTATAGGAGAATTTTTGAAACCAAGACCATATTTTTGACTAGATTTCACTTGATTGTGAAGAACATCATTTAAATTCTCTTTGCCTTTATTGAACTTAGATATGTTCTTAGATCTCTTCATAATTCTTTTTTAGAGATTCAAGATCCGTAACTAAACTTGCAATACGAGAATTTAAGGATTTCACTTCATGATCAAGGTTAAGATTTTCTTGAGAAAGTGTTTGATTAACTTTCTCTAGATTTTTAACTCTAATCTTTTCCTTTTTCAACTCTTGAAAGATTTCATTAAAAGCATCAAGTAAATCTTCTGAATCAAAATCATTACTTACTTGATCTTGTGAATCCATAAAACACATGTTTGCAACTTCGTTGGTTTCATCAGTTTCTTCTTCTGAGGAAGAATCACTGTCATCCCAAGTTGCTTGATAAGCCTTTTTGTTCTTGGCAAACTTGTTCTTTGTGTACTTGTCCTTCTTGAAGTTGGAGGTCTTTCCCTTATTCTTTGTATTTTCTAGGGGACAATCCTTCTTCATGTGACCTGTTTTATTATACCTGAAACAAGTTGGAAGATCATTAGAATCTCTAAATTTGGAATTGAACTTACCTTTCTTTAGAAATTTTTTAAATCTCCTTGTGAACATGGCTATCTCCTCTTCATCTTCTTCTTCATCTTCTAAGTCTGTCATGGCTTTAAAAGCTAATGATTTCTTCTTTGCCTGTTCTGGTTCTGCATCCTTCTTCCGTTCTTTAATTTGAACCTCGTAAGCCATTAGATTTCCCACAAGATTTTCAAGAGAAAGTTGTGATAAATCATTTGCTTCTTCTATTGCAGTGGTCTTCTTTTCCCATTCAGGAGTGAGTGCACGAAGAAATTTTCTCACCATCTCTGCTTGTGTATATGTCTTTCCAAGTGCCACAAGTGAGTTTGTAATGTCAGTAAATCGGGTAATCATCTCGGACACATTTTCATTTTCCTTCATGCGGAACATTTCAAACCTGTGAACAAGAATAGATATTTTAGATTCTTTCACTTTGTTTGTTCCTTCATGAGTTACCTCGAGTGTATGCCAGATT
The DNA here is from genome assembly GCA_017893485.1 of Hemerocallis citrina. NCBI lineage: Eukaryota > Viridiplantae > Streptophyta > Magnoliopsida > Asparagales > Asphodelaceae > Hemerocallis > Hemerocallis citrina. Next base: position 72,864,456 of record CM030360.1, read on the forward strand.
TGATGTGCGGTTGTTGAATTTGATACACGGTTGAACTCCTCCTTTGTGAGAGCACAAAATAATGCATTCAACGCTTTTGCATCGTTCATAGTTTGGTTCTTCATATCATCATTCCATTGTGCATATGGAATAGTAGGAGCAGTGTATTCCATTTCCGTCATATTCCATATTTCATAATTGATGGATTGGAGGTAGATCTTCATTCTGCACTTCCAATAATTGTAGTTTGTTCCATCGAAGAGAGGTGGCCTTTGTGTAGATTGGCCTTCATGGTACTGATTTGCATTCAAAGGAGTTGCCATAACCTTTAACCTTGCTTTGATACCAAGTGTTGGATCCTGTAGGCAGGGCAACAAACACTAGAGGGGGGGGGTGAATAGTGTTTATTAAAAATAAAATTGCGGAATAAGAATTTTTCTTCGGTGCAGTCGACTTAGGAGTGAACCAGTAGACTGAGTTAACCCAATAAGAGATAATTCAAACAAATCTGTGAAGTCGACTTAAAGCAGAAAGAGTCGACTTATTTAAGCAATAAACTTACAGAGTACAAGTCTGACCAGTCGACTTATAAAGGAGGCAGTCGACTGTCCAGACAAGTTTCACAGTAATAAAACAAACAGAAAAATGTAAATGCAAGTTCAAGAGATACAACCGCAGAGTACACACGATGTATCCTGGTTTGGTCCTTCCGACCTACATCCAGTCCCCAAGCAACCCACTTGAGATTTCCACTATTCTTGAAAAAAGTTTACAAGAATACCCTACGGTGTTCAGACAACAACCTTGTCTAACCCGTAGTCCTTTCTCTCAACCAGAGAAAGCAACCCACTCTTCCACCAAGAGTGAAAACCACTGACTCTACACCCTAGAGTATAACTCTCCAACCGAGAGGAAAAGAAAACAATAAAATGTTTACAATCAACCTATAGCCTTGTATGTGATTCGTGATGTAGTACGTGGCTAAAAGAGTTTGACTTCTATAACCAGTCCAGAACGAAATCAGATGTTATACTGGACTGAATGTAGAGAACCAAGACTTAGAGATTTGAAAGCTTTGTCTCTTGAAGAATGTAACACTTAAAAAATCTCAAAAGAATGCTCGGAAAATGTTAGATCTTTTAACAGTGAATTCTGAACTCTATTTATAGGGTTAGAATTACTGGATGTTGGGAATCAGTTATTCCAACTGTCAACCAACGGATCTAATCAGCTTTGAATTTTAAAAACAATTTTAAAAACAGAAAGCGGTCAAATGCACTCGAACAGTCGACTGGGTTGCCATAATGAGTCGACTGGTCAGAGTTTGAATAAGCTTAGTCAGTTTTGTACCAACAGTCGACTGGTATGAGTATCGGTCGACTGGTACTCAACAGTTAAACTATTTCAAATTGTTTTGACCCTTGATGTTTTGAAAAACACACATTTGTAAAAGAGTGAGTGTATGTGTGTGTGACAAGGCTTTACATCATACTAAGACTTTACAAGACATAATATTAAATGACACTTTAAGCATGAGTCTTGGCTTGAGTCTTGAGTCTTGAGTGAAGCTTTGCCATTGTCTTTATCTGGAGCTTTGTGCTTGTTCATTTGTTCAGCTGTATAGTAATGAGTCCTTTGTGTATAGCACCTGCAATTATAAAGTATAGCATAGATACATGTTGCAGTGTGTTGTGATCATCAAAATCAAGAATCAACAAAAAGTAGGGAGAAAAACGGAATGAAATATATGCATAAGCACAATGCAAATGTGAATGAGAAAATAAATATGTAGTGTAGCAAATTTACACAATAAATATATCATAAAAATATATAGTAACGTAGGAATTAAACAAGCCTCTAACATGTCGTTGAAGATCCACCGATGCCAATCGACGAACCAAGCGGAAAGAAAAGAATGGATAGCACCAAAATTTAAGGAGAACTAGATAGGAAAGGAACAACTAGTTTGATACACAATATGAATCAACAAATGAAGATGAATGCAAGGTACGGAAAGCAATGAATGACACGCGAGCTGAAATAAGAAGGGATCAACAAGGCAAGCAGAAATAAGAGATTGCTTGCACTAGAATCAAAAGAATATGGGTACGGAAAGAATAAATTTATACCCAATATGGAATCAGCAAATCAGGATGACGGTAAGAGATGGAAGGAAACAAGGGATCAAGGAATTGAATATGAAGGGATCAAAATGAATGGGATAAGACTAGTGTCCAGATCAAGTTGATTATCAAATTTTCATGGGATTGCATGGCCTGTTTAATATTGAGTTAATCCTGATTGAGTCAAGCCTGTCTAATGTATTAGTCAAACTAACACATTAGCCAAACCTGGCTCTGATACCACTAAAAACCTTGTCACGTCCCGCTTCCCAAAAATACGGAATACGAGCACGTAAAATTAGCACAGCGAATGATTTTCATCATTTATAAGATGTAGAATCGACTCAGCATCATAACAAGAAATATAACAAAATATACTCAACCACGCATGCATGAATAACTTATTAATCAACAGAAATTAATTGAAATAAATATAAATATTCCAAATGATTTTCAGATCTTGATCAAAAGGTAAAACTTCGGGACTACAAGCCCGTTACATGTTTTAAGTAGCAACAAATAAAATAAACTCAAATATAAGATAATTATAGCAAGTCTTTTCGCCAAGCGAAGCCTAGAAGGTTTGCTCACAAATTCCAGCAGGCAACTCGTCTCCAAATTCTGTATATATACACATAAAAGGAAAATAGAGAAAACAAAGACAAACGCCTTAGTGCAAGTTAGGGCCGCAAGTAGTACAAGTAAGGGTATGAAAATAAGTACAAGAAAGCATGAAACAAGATATGGAATCAAGAATGACATGATATGATAGAGATGCAATAAGTAGTGGAGTTCTAAAAACTAGCTAGCAAGTAAGACAACTCAAGTAACAAGATTGGGTAACATGTAGAAGTAGTGGCAACAAGTAACAAGTGAGCAAGTAGCTGTATCAAGTATCACGTAACAAGTATCATGTATAAGTGTCAAGTAACAAGTATCAAGTAACATGCATTAAGTAGGGTTTCTTGTGTGTACAAGTAACAAGTTATTCTTAAGTCTAATGTTTAATTCTATATAGGTAGCACTTCATGAGTCCATACTTTTACCACATAGTTGCTACTTACAAACAGTTATGTTTAGGCCTAGTGGTGGATTTTATAGGGCGGTGTACTCAGGTGTGAAGTATCAAGCAAGCCATGTTCATGAATCGAGTAATCATATTACTAGTTCATGTGGCAAGTAATAAAACGACAAGTCATGAATCAAACGGTAATATAATACTTCATGAATCAAGTAATAACAAGTCTATGAGTCGGATAATAATATACTAGTTTATGAATCAAATGGTAACTAGTTCATGAATTGCATAATCATATAGTAGTTCATGAATTAATAGTAACTAGTTCATGAATCGAATAATCATATACTAGTTCATGAAATATGTATCAAGTGGGAAACACGGGCCCCCTTTCGAGTACACTAACCTATATTGTCCACTGCTATGGTCTTTCCCTTAAATCACTGCTTATTATTTATTATTATCATCAAATGAGCATGAAAGTGTGCGAAACAGGTCAAGTAAACATGATCAATAACATGGAACAAGTTTAAGATAATTAGAAAGCATATTCAAGGGTCAACACAATTTAAAATTTTCAAGAACTACGCGAATTCCAATTCTGGATAGCATGACGTTGCTACACCAAAACTGTGATTTCTGTTGCTACAAGATAGCAAATGTGGATCCGTTAGAAGGTCTACAAACTATACTCCTTCCCGCTTCTAACGCATATAAATAAGGTACATAAAAGTTGTAGCATCATGTGTCAAAACAGCAAACTATACAGGATTTGTGTTCAGCCAGAATTTGTAAAACTGAGTTTATACATATGAAACAAGTTTGAAACTTCATTAAATAATTTCAGGAAAATTAGGAAATGTTTTCTAGTATTTCTAGTATCAAAATGAAAAATTTTAAGTCATTATCTTATAGGTAGCATGGTTAAATTAATTGTGAATCAAAGTGTGACAGCAGTTTTTAGGATCTGGAATTGTACAACACAGCAGCAGTAAAACTGCGATATCTCTCAAACTGTAACTCGGAATTTAATTCCATCAAAAGGGTAGTAAACTAGACATCTGGGGCTAAGTTTCATATTCAGGATTCAAGTCCAGATTCTGATGTTATCGGGGTTGAAACAGCAAGCAAAGACATGAAAGAAACCAATAAAGACACTTTTTTGTATGAAATGTACTATAATTATTATTCATATGGGTCTAAATTAACAAGTGATGCAAATCAATTGTAATATGTATCAATGAACGATTGTGAATTGGTAAGGAACAAAATAAGATCAACAAACGATGAGCCAAAGGTGAGTCACATTTACAATCTACTTGCAGTATTTTCAATTAAATCCTTGTACTAGAACAATAAATTGTACAAGAAGATACTTGCCTTGATTACAGGTAAATCTGAACACGAACAAATATTGGGATAAGAATCCCGAGAGACGAAGCACGAACGCGGAAAAACGCATGCACGTGCGAGACACATGCAAAACAACACAGAGCCAACCAAAGCACACAACAGCACACTGATCCGAGATCTCCTCTTCCCTCCAAATAGCACACAGCCAGCTAAAACCCAATCATGATGGAATCAGACGGCAGAGATTCAATTAATCAATCAGCCTTCTTCTCTGATCAACTGTAGCTCCAATAACTAGGAACTTCGGCTGTCGACTGGCGGTGCGAGCGGCGACGACTGTGGGAGACTACGGCGGCACGGTGGTGCTCGACGACGGCTGTAGGGCGAAGGAACAGGCACGAGCTCTTCTGGTGATTGCCAGAGGAGAGAGGAGTTGCAGGGAAGGTGCAGGGGATGAAATGGTAGAGGACGGCGGCAGCGTTGAGGGGAGCAACTTGGAAGCAGTCGAGGACAGGGGGGCAGCGAGGCAGTCGATGCGAACTACAATCGACGGGAGGCGAGGTCGACAGGATGTCGTCGGTGCTCTGAAAATAGAGGAGGAAGGAAGGAGACGACAGGGATCCGGCGATGGGAGACAATGGCGAGGGTGGCGATGCTCGCGGTTGAGGAGCGACACCGTGATGAGGGGCACTGAGCGGTGCTCGGGGATCTGTTGGCAGTGCGATGGGGATGACGAAGATAGATTAGATAGCCGAGCGAGGTAAGGAAGACGATGGTGAGGGTGGTCGGTGCTATGATGGGGATGAGCAGGATGAGTGGAGGTTGGCGACGAGGGCGACGAGGAGACGCTAGGTGATGGAGATGGGAGGCTCGAAGAAGAAGGCGGAAGTTGAGGAGGGATACGATGAATAGGATGGTGAGGGTGTTAGGCGGCTAGGGGTCTGTACAGTATTAGGGTAGGTTAGGGTTAGGGTATAGGATTGGTTTATATAGTAGGTTACTGGGTTTGGGTATTTGGGTAGGTAATCCAATTGGAGAATGGGTAATGGATTTGGGTTATAGGTCAAATAATATATTTAAATCCAATAGGGGAAAATAATAAGTATTATAAAGGTTTATAAAACATATATATACATATATATTAAGTCAAATAATGAATACATATAAAATAGAGTATGTTCAGCTGAAAATAAGTTAATAATAATAATAATATTAACAATAAAAATAATGATACTGTAAATAACAAAACTAACAAAAATAATACTGATAATAGTAATGATAATAATATATGTATATAAAAATGCAAATCCGAGTTTAACAGATTTATTTAAAAAAATCCAAACAATATATACTATAAATAGTCGACCAAATAGAAATATAAATTAATGTTAAAATATACAATTATTCCAAAAAGAAAAAATATACAAGAAATATTTATTTACGAAAACAAGGGTTACACCGAATCCAGCAAATATATATAGGTCATATGGTATTTCACAAAAATATGACTCAAAACAGGTTTGTATCCAGAAAACATGTTCAGCCAGAAATCAGAAGTTTGTATTTATAAACAGGAAAACGGCATCAAAACTTACTGATTAAATCCAAGAAAATTCTAGGGTATTCCTTAGTATGTTTAGTATCAGAATATAAAGTTTCATAATTTTCAACATAGATAGAATAGTCAAGTAAAATAAGAAAGCAGCAAGATATCGTAGTTTTGTAAATCTGGAATCATAAACACTGCAGTACTAAAACAGCAATATCTCACAAAATATAAATATAAATCCATATTCGTTAAAAGGGTTATAAAATAGATACAGTAGGCTATAATTCATATTCACAAACCTTTTACAGACAGCAAATAAAATTAGGTTGAAATTATGTTTCTTTATTGAACAATATGAAAATTCTGCAAGTATAGTAGTGGTTTGCAAGTACAATATGGTTTATAAAAGTTATCAATTAATCCACAAAAATTAGGGGTCAATCCCAATCAGGTATAGATGAAATCAGCAAAATATTGGATCAAAATATTATCTTTAACATCAGTAGAAAAATAATTTACCATACAAAATTCATATAAACTGGATCTGAAATTTTAAACACATCTGTAGTAAAATAGTCATAACTCGAAAATCATAAATTAAAACTGAGATCTGATAGAAAATCTGGAAAGTAGACAGAATTCTCTATAATTCATATTCAGAAATAATTTTCATATACTGACCTTAATAGGGTCTGAAATACAGATCAGAAACGGGAAACCGACAAAACAGAAAATATCCTTTATGCACAAAATCAACTAGTTCACATGAAACTCATCCAAACATAATCAAACATGAAATATGGTATACTAGATGTCCAAGCAACATGATATAGGGTATTTTACAAGTCTACAACAAGTATACTACAACTAACACAACCAAGCACATGATATTATACAAACAACATGCATGTACACATTAAGAAGTAGTCATTCCTAAGTTATTTCATGTCATGTGTGTGATGAGGCAACTACGGCGGGTCAACATAATAGAGACAAGATACAACATGGGTTTTGCACAATTATTGTCTCTAGAACACAACTACACTACAGGCGGTATTTAGTACTTGTATTACACAAAGAAAGAATACAAGTTACTTGCCTTGTAGTCGACGACAGAACGATGCAAAGAGCAAGAATAACGGGAACGAATTCCTGGGCAACGAACTCCACGAACGAACGAAGGAACACATGAACTACGAGAACCCGAGATCACAGAGACGACACAGAAGGAGATAATAAGACCAAGAAGATCAAATAAAGGATGACAAATCAAATAAATGACTATATTGAAAATGAAGATCCAATATACAGTCCACAAAGAGATACATGCTGAAAGAATACACGGAAAGAGAAAATACACTAAAAATACACAAAATGGAAAACAAGAGTTACAAATCCTACCCACCTAACAAGAAGAATTTCGTCATTGAAATTCAACAAGAAGGTACATAGAATAACCCCAAAAAAGAAAAGAAAGAACAAACAAAAAGCTACACAAACAGATGAGAAGACTTCTGCTGAATCTCCTCCTCCAGCTCCCAAGTCGACTCACCCAGCGAGTGAGGATTCCAAGAAACATGAACCAGCTTGATAACCTTGTTCTTAAGCACTTTCTCCCAGCGAACCAAAATAGCAACTGGCGGAATCTCACAAGTCAAATCCAACCGAACGGTCAACTCAGAATAGTCGATCACGTGGCTCTCATCATGGATATATCTCCTGAGTTGTGATACATGAAAAATATCATGCACTCCTGATTAAGCTGGCGGTAATGCAAGATGATAGACCACCTTACCTACTCGCTCCATAATGTCAAACGGTCCAATAAACCTAGAGCTGAGCTTACCCCCACCACCAAACCGAATGGCACCCCGCCAAGGCGATACCTTTAGGAAAACATGGTCACCAACCTTGAACTCCAAAGCTCTCCGATGGACATCAGCCCATCGCCTCTGCCTATCCTGAGCTACCTGCAAGTGCTTCCTGATCTGAGTCACCGCATCAACTGTCCTGGTGATCAACTCCGGACGCAACAGCTTCCTCTCACCAATGTCATCCCAACACACTGGTGATCTGCACTTCCGCCCATAAAGTTCCTCGAACATGCAACTTTAAGAATGGCCTGAAAGCTGTTATTTTATGAGAACTCTACGAGATGCAAATGGTCTTCACATGATCCACCGAACTGTAGCATACAGGACCTCAACATGTCCTCAAGAATCTAGATGGTCCTCTCTGACTGTCTATCAGTCTGGGGATGAAAAGTTGTATTGTACTTTAATTTACTCCCCAAACTGTTCTTAAGACTCTCCCAAAACTGAGATCTGAATCTCGTATCCGTGTTGGATACAATACTAAATAGAACCCCATGAATTCTCACGATCTCTTGCATGTACTTTTCAATTAGGCTCTTAGTAGACTGTCTGACATAGAAGGGAATGAAGTGAGCACTCTTCGTCAGTCGGTCGACAATTACCCAAATGGCATTATGACCCTTAGGACTCCTCGGTAAAGTGGTCACAAAATCCATAGTGATATGTTCCCACTTCCACTCCGGGATGGGAAGCGGTTGAAGAATTCCGGTGATCCTCTGATGCTCTGCCTTCACCTGTTGGCAGATCAAACACTGAGATACAAACCGAGCCACAACCCTCTTCATACTGTGCCACCAGAAATGAAGCTTCAGATCCCGACACATCTTAGTACCTTCAGGATGGATAGAATACGACAACTGGTGGGCTTCCCCAAGCAACGTCTGACGAACTTCACCCTTCGGGACACACAACCTGGACCCAAAACAAAGCGATCCATCAGCATGAATAACCATGTCCGTTCTGGAACCAGACTCAACTTCAGCTATGAAACCCTGCATGTGCACATCACCAGCATGCGCCTCTTTGATCTGATCAACAAGAGACGAGTGAAGCTGGAGCACCAAACAACTCTGATCAGAACTCGGCAATAACACATCCAACTACAACCTCTGCATCTGCTCAACCAAATCACTCTGCTGAGTCAGGAACATAGCTGTCGGTCTCCTGGTCAAAGCATCTGGCACAAAGTTCACATTACCAGGATGGTATTACAAACTGATGTTATAATCGGCCATAAGTTCCAACCGAAGCCTTTGCCTCATGTTCAACTCCTTCTGGGTGAAGACGTACTTGAGACTTTTGTGGTCTGTAAAGATATCCACTCGGTCCCCAAGCAAATAAAGTCTCCACAGCTTCAAAACAAAGATCACTGCCGCTAACTCCAAGTCATGAGTCAGATAGTTCTTCTCATGCGGCCTCAACTGCCTCATGCATAAGCAACAACTCGGCCCTTCTGCATCAAAACTGCTCCAAGACCCTTACCAGAAGCATCACAGTGAACCACAAATTCGCCTGAACCATCTGGAATAGTCAACACTGGCACTGACGTCAACCTGCTCTTTAACTCAACAAAGGCCTCACTGCAAGCCTCAGACCAACAGAACTTCTGATCCTTCCTAGTCAGCTTAGTCAATGGTTCTACTATCATCAAAAAATCTTGGACGAATTTGTGATAATAGCCAGCTAGACCAAGAAAACTCCTAACCTCTGAAGCTGACTTGGGAACTGGCCAATCCTTCACAGCCTCAACCTTAGCCGGATCCACAGAAATACCATTGCCCGAGATAATGTGCCCCAAGAAAGTGACCCTGTCGAGCCAAAACTCACACTTGCTGAGTTTTCTATAGAGCTGATTCTCTCTCAATGTCTGTACAACCAACCTAAGATGCTCAGCATGATCTTTCCGATTCTGAGAATACACCAAAATTTCATCAATGAAGACCACCACAAATCTATCCAGGAACTGGAAAAAGTCCCTGTTCATAAGACTCATGAATACAGCAGGCGCGTTCGTGACCCTGAACGGCATCACAAGATACTCATAGTGCCCATATCTGGTCCTGAATGCAGTCTTCTGTACATCAGTCACCTTCACTTTGACATGATGATACCCGAACGAAAATCCAACTTCGAGAAAATAGCAGCTCCATTCAACTGATCAAACAAATCATCGATCCTGGGCAACGGATACCGGTTCTTCATAGTAACACTTTTCATGTAACGCCCCAATTTCCATATACTGGGAAACCGTGACATAAGCCAGAATATTTTCTTCAATTAGCCATAATACACAGAACAACAGGAAAATTTAAAACTTTTTATTCAACACAAATGTATTACAAGTCCGAATGCAATACATTACATCAGTGTTTCACTAATATCTTTAAAAGCTACAACTTTCAACAAATTTACATCAGAGTATAATGAATAAAGAATAACACTTGGTACATCACTTGGATGCTTCCCAACAAATAAATGAATTACAACAATTGTTACTAATGGAACAATAGTAAACAATATATATTACAGCAGAAATAAAATCGACTCTTGCTTCTCTCCCCTTGAGTCCTCCTGAATCCTGTACCTGTACTTCTGCATTCCAGTACCTATTGAAATGGGGACATCAGTACATATAATTAGGCTTTAAGGCTGATGACTAGCAACGATTCTCCACTTAAAGCAAAAGATTGATAAAAAGAGAAACGTATATATAAATGATGTGTCAGTGTATGCTATGACTTAGACTCTAATATACGACTTACCAATGCAATAGTGCTCTTTATCTAATGCAAGAAAGTCTCCAGAACAGTATGCATCTCATACTACATACGCCCCATATGAAGCCATTTCTTCATATATAGGGATTTGAACCCGCGCCATGAATTCTCTTCTTGTACTCGACTTGTTTCTGAAGATATGACATGACTGATGAGGTTGCTCTGAACGGTCTAATCCTCCCATTCGCACCGGACCTCACTCAAATATCTGACGAATCTTTGGAGTTTCCGCAGTCGCAGCTTCGCTCGAAGCATCCCCTATGGCCCCCTAGCTAGACCGTAGTCTATGGCTTCTCGCCCTTAGATATAAGACGATGGAGTTTCGGGGGTCCATCTCCCGTAGCTTCGATAGGAATCACTCCTGCTTATCAAGGCACTTCAGAAATTAGCAGACGAGATGCGAATCCCGTGCTCCCAACTCGTGAGAAGGCACAGACCGTATCCCTTTGACAAGAAGGGTACAACCCAATTCTACAGCCTACTGTCGGCCTATAGGACAGGTTGGATCATAAGGTATCACCCTTAACACCAACTCTTTTCCTTTGGCAGGAAAATGATAATAAGTAAAGATTAAGCAGTAATATGCATAAGTTACTACCCTAACGATGTCACTAAACCCAAACAATCTCATGGGGTTTTCAATAAGAACTTTCTTAAGAATATCCCGATCCAACTCATGGCCTATCGATCCAAGACACCGGTGACGGGAATTCCCTCACTCACCACTACCCCTAACACGGATCTCGTCGACATTCTCGGCCCATGATCAACCCACATCAGTTAAGATCCGTCGGTGCTCGAGGTGTGATTTATCCATAGTTTCCAAGGTGATAAGATGCGAGTCTTGATGGTCGATGACCCCTAAGGTAACTATAAGACCCTAGACGAGCTTTTATCAAGCTAACAATAATAGTGACTTTCCCAACCATTATTACCCATACATTGAAGATGAAGCATGTTCACATCATATGGTTCAATTTCAACTAGAACCACATACGACTAGGATTCATGGGTTCTTTCTCTTAAATTTGAACTAGGACAACATGCGGCTAGGTTCATGGGTTCTTTCTCAAGATTGAGCTAGAACCACCTAGAACCTAAATGCATGGGTTCCTCGCCAATTCGAGCTAGAACTATCATGGAGCTAGTTCATGGATTTCTTCTTAAAAATCGAACTAGAACAACTATGGAACATGGGTTCATTTCAATAGTTCAATTGGATTTTCATGCAAACTAAACTCATGGGTTCCTTTTAGAATTTAACTAAAACCACTACATCATATAATTTAAACATGCATGGATTCTTTTGAATCTAAACCACCATACAAACTCAAGCATGGATTCTTTTAAATCTAGAACAACTACACATCTCAAGCATGGGTTCTTACCACAACAACTATACTAACTCAAGCATGGGTTATTTAGCAACAACTCAAGCATGGTTCATGGATTCTTTTTGAAAATAGAACATTTATACACCACAAGCATGAATGGGTTCTTTTTTATTAGAATACTACCACATACAATCTCATGCATGAACGGTTCTTTTTGAGTCTAGAATAACTACACAACTACATGCATGAATTCTTTACTACAACAACTCAAGCATGGTATACGACTTAAGCATGGGTTTCTTACTAAAACAACCTACAATAACTCAAGCATGGTATACAACTTATGCATGGGTTTCTTACTATAACAAAGCATGGTTTCTTTACTAGAATACTACAATTAGAACATGATGGGTTCTTTAGCAACAACTCAAGCATAGTTCATGGGTACTTTTGAATCTAGAATAATTTATAACATGCTACTAAAGGATTTCTCTAAATTATTACAAGGCTACTAAGGACTTTATCTAGCTATTACAAAAACAACTTCCTTTATGAATTACAAGCCTTACACATTACAAAAACTACTTGTTTTATGAATGTACAAGTTCCTACATATTACAAAACCTACTTTTCTTCCACCTACAAGCTCCTACATACAGTAAGAAAAGAAGTGATCCTTTCTATCATAAAAGCAAAGTAGACATGCTACAAAAGAACTAATCTTTTACAATCTAGAAGCAAAATAGAAGCATAATCTTTCACGAACTAGATTTATCAAGAACTTGATTTTTAACAAGTATGAAAGTAAACATACAACAACTACTAAAAGATTTATCTTTTATGAACTAGAATTAGTAAGGACTTTATCTATAACATAGTAGGAAAACAACATACAACAAGTCCACTTTTTATGAACTAGGGTTAGTAAAAACTGGATTTTTAACAAGGTAGAGAGCAACATACAACAAAAACTTATTTTTAAATAGGCTAGATGAGTTCTACAACCCTAGAATGGGTATGTAAGTATTTTTACTACACTAATCTTTATATGCTGATGGATTTAGGTCCAAGTTGTCATCTGTGTTAACAAAATAACCATAATAACAACAATAATCATAACAAGGTTTAAATGTTCAACCTTTATGTGTTTTATTTAAGTTCCACCATCCATCTTTTTCATGGGATCATTTTGATCCCTACAACCACTTTATGCTTAATGATTTAGTCCAAGTTATATTTAGAACACACACACAACAAAAGAGGACAAGAATAAACACAAATAAAATAGAGGAACCCCACTTTGATTTTCAACCATTCTTATGCACAAATCTCAGTCCAAGTAGTTCAAATAATTATAATAACAACAATAACTATAACAAGGTTCAAGATTCTATCTTTATGTGATTTGGTTGAGTTCTACCATTTCATCCTTCTCATGGGATTATTTTGATCCCTACAATCACTTTATGCTTAGGAATCTAGTCCAAGTGGTTATAAAACATATACATACAACAAAATACACAACCACACATCATAAAGATGAGTTCTTCTTAATCTACAACAAACCCACATCATAAGATGGATTCTTTTTCACATACAACTAAAACTAACCCTAAAGATGGGTTCTTTTCTACATACAAAAATAAAGAAAAACAAATCATAAAAAGAGAAGTAGAGAACCCCCACCTTGTTATTTCTAATTAGGAAGGACTAGCCAAAGCACCTTCTCCTTCCTCTTAGCTTCTGTGAAAGCTCCTATGGAAAAACCTACAAGAACTCTCTAGTTAGGGCTTGTTCTCTCTTTCTTTTCCTTTCTTTTTTTTTTCTTGTAAAAAGAGACAAGAAGTGAGGAAGGGGGGTATTTATATGGTGAAAAAGAGGGTGGAGAGTGCAAATGCACCTAGGCATTTTGCAAAAAGCCCCTTGGGGTAAGGGAGGTCGGCCATACTAGGTAGGGGAAAGTAAGGTGGAAGGGTGAGGTGAAGGAGAGAGACTTCTAGAAGAAACACACTAACTCTTATGTATCTAATTAATCCTAGGTTTAACCCTTCAAACAGAACCTAGCCATCCAAATTTGATTAATCTTGGAAAAAAGAGATATTTTTGTTCAAAACACATACTACATGATTTGTACAAACATACGAAATCGGTACAGTACTCATACGTATACATATATATGTATACCGATAATTTTCGTTTGTTAAACCGCATAATCCGTATAAAAATAAATTATTTCCGAAAATAATAATGAAATAAATTTTATTATCAGCTCAGAAGATTACAATACCAATTTGATATAATAATGATGTATACAGACTGGTATATATGTACAGATAATGTTTATTAACAAAACCGGGTGATATCCACAAAAAAATTTTCAATTCTGAAAATAAAAATAAAATAATAATAAAATAATAATTTTTAATATCTGCCCGAGATTTTTCAGACATTTTCTCAAAAATGCATTTTACAGGATTTTGTACAACTGCACAAAACCGATACAATACCTGTATATACTTACTAGTATATATTCACATGTAAGTTTTTATTTAGAAAAACCAAGAAATTTCCATAAACATATTTTAATTTTTAAAATAATAAATTACAAATATAATATCCGGCCGGGATATTACAGTTAAGTTCCCGATAATCCACACACAGTCGATGACTACCATCCTTCTTGTTGACAAAAAGGACTGGAGCACCCCAAGGCGAAACACTGGGTCTGATGAACCCCAAATCATGCAAATCCTGAATCTGCACCTTAAGCTGTACTAACTCAACCGGTGCCATCTTGTAGGGACTCTTCGATATCGGTGCCGTACCCGGGTGACCTTCAATACCGACTCCACATCCCTATCAGGGGGTAAGCAAGGCAACTCCTCTAGAAAAACATCCAGGAAATCCCGCACTACTAGAGGCGCAGCCTCACAACCTTAATGCAATTTCCATTGCACAAACCTCTTGATCAACTACAGTCTCAACTCGGCCAAGGAATATCTCCTCGACATGGAACCCAAACTTTGCACAATTTGGGATCTGAAACACAACTTTCTTGGCACGGCAATCAATAATGGCGTGGGACTCACCCAACCAATCCATATCAAGAATGAAGCTGAATCCTGAATTCCCAATTACAATCAGATTGGCCTTGAAATTTGCGCTACCAATAATCACGGGACACTGCCTGCACTCTCGGAAACAAATGACACCACCACCACCACCTGTCACAATGTTCCAAGCCTCTGACATGCTGCTGCACTCCAACTGATGGCAAGCCACGAACCAAGAAGAGACGAAAGAATGGGTTATCTCGGAATCAAAAGAACATGAGCATGAAAAGAGCAAACAAGGACAACACCTAAGATAGAATCAAAAGAGAAAGGGAAAAGAATCGATGAACAGGGGTGAAGAAAACACAATGCAGAAAGATGATATGAAAGAATAAAAGCAAGTGAAATGAAAAGAAGCAGAAGAGAAACAACAAAACAATAAAGCAATAAAAAGAAAATATACCTGCAATAACACCCTCTGCTGTCTCAGTATTAGCAGCTGTTAGGTTGAAAGCTTGACCTCTCCTGGGGGCAGCGGTCCTCTGACCAAAAATGTGGCACTGCAAAGGAAGCGGTGGTCTGATTGGACCACGAGCTGGGGCAACCTGCTGAACTGGACCCCTGGTTGGAAGAGCCATCCCCATCTGCGAGCATTCCCGCACTGAATGGTCAGCAACACCACATACAAAACAGCGACGGTTGGCATGCCTGCAGTCCTTGCGCTCATGCCCAGGAAGTCGGCAAAAGTCACAAAAACCAACCCCCTGAGGACCCGCAAAAGAGTAAGGGGCTGCCCTGATAGGATGGACTGGGATAGGCCTCCGAATAGGCCCACCAGAAGGCCTAGGAACAACAAAGTATGGAACAGTCTGTCGGGGAGGAGACAACTTGTCATGAGCCTGCTCCTGAGCTCGAGCTGCCTCAAGAGCCTCAACATAAGTACGCAAGCGAAGGGAGACGAGTTGCACCCGAATCTCTCGCTGAAGTCCCAGTGTGAATCTACAAGCCCTGTCCTCTTCATTCGCCACACGAACGGCTGCAAAGCGGCTAAGTCTTGTAAATTCCGCTGCTTACTCATCCACAGACCTGGAGCCCTGTTCCAAGAAAGTCTAATATTACAATATTGCATGAACAATATGTAACAAAATTCCAATAATAGAACAATGACCAACCTGTTTTAGGGCCAGGAACTGTTGCTCCATTTCCACTCGAGTGCTGCTAGGGAAGAACTTCTCCAAGAAGCTCCTAGTGAACGTAGCCCAAGCAATTGGCCGCACGAGCCTCTCGGACTCAGACCTCCACCAAATGTGAGCCAGGTCCACCAGCTGGATGGTCACCATATCCACCCTATCAGCATTAGCAACTCTTGCTACCAAAAGCAACTGCTCAGTCCTGATCAACCATTTTTCTGCCTCCAAAGGCGTCTCAGTGCCGGAGAATCTGTCAGGATGCAGCATTATGAAATCTCTGACTGTACCCGAACGAGGAGGGAGCGCTGCCTGTATAGGCACAGTGGGAGGCAGAACCCGAGCAGCTTCCAAAGCATCCATCACCAGGTCACTGTGGTTTTGCTGCATGTTGATCAACCGTTCCAACACATTGGTAACAACCTTAAGCCCGGGCTGGTTCCTGAAGACGAGAAGTGGAACCTCTACGAGCCATGGTCTGCACAAGATAAAAAACAATTAGCATCCAGATCGAAGTTGATTATAATTCATTTATGTCTACATGGTTTGTGTACTGTTGAGCCAAGCTTGTCTAATATATCAGTCAAACTAATACATTAGCCAAACCTGGGCTCTGATACCACAAAAAATCTTGTCACGCCCCGCTTCCCAAAAAGAGAATATGGAATACGGATACGTGACTAAGACCAACGAATAATTTTCATCATCCATAAGCTGTCAGGATTTTGACAACATTTCACAGGAATAATCAGAGTAGGAAGCAAGACAAATCAACCACGCATGCACATATGAATCAATATACTAACAGGAATTTACTTGAAACAAAAATATAATAATCTCAAATAAACCAAATTTGAACAAGTCAATAATCCTGAGTTACATTGCCCAAATACAAATAATCCAAGTAACAGATACAACTATTCAAGATAAGAAATAAGAAATAATAATTATAGAAAAACTCAAGCATCTAGAATCTCATATCACCTACACCATCTGGCAGCTGATCTCCAAAATTTGCAATTTAGAAAAATTGTAGGAAGAGGAAAAGAAAACAAAATGCCTATCAATGCAATTTACGAGCCGCTTGTAGTGTACATAAAAAGGGTAAACAAATAACATGAGATAGACATGAAAACAAAGCGAACCACTAGCAGGGTAAGATGAGCAAGTGCAAATGGTATGTATCAAGTGTCAAGTGAACAAGTATCATGTAAACAAGTAACGAGTATCAAGCATCAAGAATCAAGTATTATGTACAAGTAACAAGTAGCAAGTGTCAAGTGATCATGTTCAAGTGTTGTACTTATTACTATCTAGGTAGCACTTCATGCATCCCAGGTTTATACCACATGGTTGCTACATTCAAACAATTTCGTTTAGATTTCATAGTGGATCATAGAGGGCAGTGTACTCAGGAACAAGTATCAAGTAATCACGTATCAAGCTCAAGTACCAAGTATCACGGATCAAGTGTGCAAGTGACAAGTAATCATGTGTCAAGTGCGCAAGTGTCAAGAAATCACGTGTCAAGTTCCAAGTTTCAAGTAATCATGTAGGATCTATAGATCCTCTTTCGAGTACACGTTTCTGTATTTTCCACTATTAGATCTTTTACCCTTAAACCCCGGATTAGTTATTTATTATTATTATCAAATAGGCATGTATGTGTCTCAAACAGGGCAAGTATAACATGGGATGAACAAGTAACAGGTTCAGGTTGATAGATAAACATGTACAGGTGAAAGACAACTTATAAAATGATAGAACAACAAAAATTCTAGTTCTGCACAGCAAGACAGTACTGCACTAAATCTGGAATTCTCGTTGTTACAAACATGCAAACCTAGATCCGTTAGAAGATCTAGAAAATAGACTCCCGGCCAAATCCATCAAATATATATAAGTCATATGGTATTTCACAAAAACATGACTCACAACAGGTTTGTATCCAGAAAACATGTTCAGCCAGAAATCAGAATTTTGTATTTATAAACAGGAAAATGGCATCAAAACTTACTGATTAAATCCAAGAAGAATCTGGGGTATTCCCTAGTATGTTTAGTACCAGAATATAAAGTTTCATAATTTTCCAACATAGATATAATAGTCAAGTAAAATCAGAAAGCAGCAAGATATCGTAGTTTTGTAAATCTAGAATCAGAAACACTGCAGTACTAAAACAACAATATCTCACAAAATATAAATCGAAAACCATATCTGTCCAATGGGTGATAAAATAGATACAGTAGGCTATAATTCATTTTCACAAAGTTTTTATAGACAGCAAATAGAATCATGTCGAAATTATGTTTCTTTACTGAACAACATGAAAATTCTGCAAGTATAGTAGTGGTTTGCAAGTACAAAATGATTTATAAAAGTTATCAATTAAATTCACAAAAATTAGGGGTCAATCCGAATCTGGTCTAGATGAAATCAGCAAAATATTGGATCAAAATATTATCTTTAACATTATTAGAAAAATAATTTACCGTACAAAATTCATATAAACTGGATCTGGAATTTTAAACACATATGTTGTAAAATAGTCATAACTCGAAACTCAAAAATTGAAACTGAGATCTGTCACAAAATTGGAAAGTAGACAAAATTCTCTATAATTCATATTCACAAATAATTTTCATTTACCGACCTTAACAGGGTCTAAAATACTGATCCAAAATTGGAAACCGGCAAAACAGAAAACATCCTTTACGCATAAAATCAACTAGTTCACATGTAAACTCATCCAAACATAACAAACATGAAATAGGGTATACTAGTAATCCAAGCAACATGATATAAGGTATTTTACAAGTCTACAACAAGTATACTACAACTAACTCAACCAAGCACACGATATCATAGAAACAACATGCATGTACACATCAAGAAGTGGTCATCACTAAGTTATTTCATGTCATGTGTGTGATAAGGCAACTACGGCGGGTCAACACAATAGAGACAAGATACAACAGGGGTTTTGCACAAGAATTATCTCTAGAACACAACTACACTACAGGCGGTATTTAGTACTTGTATTACACAAAGAAAGAATACAAGTTACTTGCCTTGTAGTCGACGATAGAACGATGCAAAGAGCAAGAATAACGAGAACGGATTTCTGGGCAACGAACTCCACGAACAAACGAACGAATGAACACGAACTACGAGCACCCGAGATCACACGCACACCCAAAGACAACACCCGTACAGAAGCACTCAACCTCGGCAACCCCGACGAACTCACGGCGATGGGAGAACGACGACAGTAGCAAGCTCACTGCTCGCTGTTGTTGTCGAGTTGCATTGCGATAGAGAGATGGTCAGGGAGTGCGACACTGGCATCGGGGAAGAGCAGGAAGGAGGCGCAGTGTAGCTGTGCCGATTGACGGGAAGAGAGGGCAGCACCAGTTGCTGGTGTAGCAGGAGATCGAGAGAGAAGACGGGATGGATGGGAGAGAGAGCATGGCGGTGAAGAGGTCGGGAGGATGACGGCCATGGCTAGGGGATCAGAAACGATGGGTTCACATATTGAAGAGGGTGAGGGATGAGAGAGATGAAGGTCGGATAGGGTTTGGTTCGTGAACAGGGGGGAGATGACAGGTATATATATATAAGCACATAGTTTAGGGTTAGGTTTTGGGTGATGTAGAAAGAAGCGGTTGATGGGTAAAAAGAAAATAGAGTAACAGGTATGGGTTAGGTGTGTTACTGGGTATTAGGATTTAATTGGGTTATTAGGTTTTTAAATTAGGGTTTGGGGTTCAAATAAATCCAAATAGAAATGTCATGAGCACACAAAAATAAAAATTGAATAAATAAAATAGGCACGAACGATTTGAATAATGAGGATCAAAGAATAAAATAATAGATCGATCAAACAGAGATGACACAAAAAGAGACAATAAGATCAAGAAGATCAAATAAAGGACGACAAATCAAATAAATGACTATATTGAAAATGAAGATCCAATATACGGTCTACAAAGAGATACAAGCTGAAAGAATACACGAAAAGAGAAAATACACCCAAAATACACAAAATGGAAAACAGGGGTTACACTATGCATCCCATACTACATAGGTCTGAGGGCAAGCACCTACGTACTCCACATTAAAGGGTTTAATCTCTTGAAATGATAACTACCCAGTAATAAAACAAAGTTTAGACATTCCACGAGTACGGATTCTAGTCCCGGAGATCCACCGCCCGACTATACAGAATTCTTGTCGTGCGAACATCCCGCAAGTATCCCTCTAGCCCCGGTATACACATATACACTGGAGTACGATCTACTATCTGCCCGACTATTCATGATCCCGGAATTCACTGCCCGATCAATCATAATTCCGGATTTAATTAAGGTTCGCCTCCATTGCAAGCAACCACAATTCCGAAATCTACCGCCCGACTGGGCCTAGAGTTCCGGAATCCACCGTCCGACTATACAAAGGCCCTCCACTTACGTTTGCCCAAGTTTATTACATCTTCACTTAGTGCCTAATTGTTAAATTTTTTACCCTCCTGCCTAGAGCTAGTTTACCCTCTTGCCGGGCTTACAGAAAAATACCGAGAACGACACCCTTATTGGCCACTTCTCAAAAATCAATTATTCATTACCATTACTTTTGCCGGTACCTGGGTATCACTAAGCCTTTAGAATCAACATCTTTCCATATTCAACAACTTTGGGTATTCACCCCCTTATAATTCATATTCTCAAATTTCATGTATTCATAATTTATTCAAATTCTTTCATGCATTCTTATTCATTAATTAATAGGAACAATCTCAACCTATTCATTTCTACAAACACTTTTCATATTCATCCAAAACTTTCTTGAATCATGTTAATTAAGATTAGGACATAATCTCTTTAAAATTTATCTTTGAAAATCAATCTCAGCATCTTTCTTTGATTTATTTTGAACTAATCTTAACATCTTAATCCTATATATGTATGTCTTTCTTAGTTCACATTTCATCTACTCATGAATATGATCTTTACTTTCCCAAAATATAACTTAAAACAGCGAGAATATATTTTCAATCAAGTCATTTAAGTAAGATTGCAAAACAGTAAATTCAAAGTTAGAAAGGTGCATTTCATGCTATTTGTAAAAATCATAGAAAATTGTATACTTCACGAAACTTAGCATTCTTTATATCAAACTGAAGGTATACATGTCTACTTTCATTTTGTACCTACAAGTTTATCTATCAATTTACCTCCACATACATCTATATAATAAAACACAGATAAAGCTATCAAGTTGCTGTCCTTCAATCCCCCCAAAATCAAAGGCCCAGATCTAACCTCACAAAGCATATTTCCCCCCCCCCCCCAAAAGTTTTCCCCCAAACCTCAAATTCAAATCCCCCACCCAAAACAACTCCTTTATTTATTTAATTATTTCATTTAATTATCTCTCTCTCTCTCTCTCTCTCTCTCTCTCTCTCTCTTCTCTTCTACTCTCTTCTCTTCTACTCATAAAATCAGAAAATAAAATTTTCAAAAAATTAAAAAAATTAGAAAACTAAAAAAATTTAAAAACTTTAAAAATAGTTCAAAAAAATAAAAAAAAATTATAAAAAAATTATAAAAAATTCAAAATAAATATTTGTTTTCAAATATTTAAAAATTTTTAAATTTTAAAAAGTTTTAATATTTTTTAAAAAAATTTAAAATTTTGAAAATTAAAAAAAAATTTAAAAAAAATTTTAAAATAAAATTTAAAAAAATTAAAATTTAAAAAATTTTAAAATTTTGATCTTTTGAAAATTTGAAATTTTGAAATTTTGAAATTTTGAAATTTGAAACTTTGAAAATTTGAAAATCTCAATGTAAATCCAAATCCAATGTCGAACCTCAATCAAGAGGTCGTTGCCGAGATCTGATCCGCTGCTAATTCTGTATCGGTAACTCCCCTCTTCCAATCTAGCGCGAATATCAAGTGACTCCGTATCGGCGACTCCCCTCCACCGAATCGAGATCCTCTATATGTGATGCGATGACTCTAATTTCATCTCATTAACTGAATTCTCATTCTAATTTTTAATTTTTTGTGTGCAAGAGATTATTCAGTTTTTTGTTAACTCAAATTTTGTGGGTGCATGGGATTTAAGTTCAAAGAGGTATGATTGTTTTATTTTTGGGTTTAAAAACTTTTAATTTGGTGATTTATTTGTTGAGTTTTTTTATTGGTTTTGATTTAAGTTGTACGCAGGTGAGAGATGGATTATTTGGTTGCCTCAATTTGGTCTTTCAAACCATAGCAGGACAGGTAAGCTGACTAGCAACCTAAAATAACTTGGCAAATATGCAACATTAATTTCTTGACTATAAGAGAAAAAACTTTCGTGAAGTGTTCCCTGCACTAATTATTAGAAACCATGGATAACATAACATATAAATTCTTTTAGTGTATGTTTGGATATATAGGATTGGGATGACTGGAATTTACCAGTGAAGGGTGTAAACTCTCCACTCAAGAAAGATAGCTAAAGTAAATTTGTTATTTATCCATTTTGATTTTTTTTTTTTTATAAAGGTGAAATGGGGAGACAAAGTGGAGATAAAAGAAATGATTAGCTTGGATTAGAGTTTTGAGAACTTCATATATTTCATTTTGGTTGAAATAATAATAAGATGTATTTCAATTGCAAATTGAGTCTCAGACAAACAGATGTTTAGATTATTGGTATTGTAGATACCTTCACACATGCACTTGCATTACCATTGTATTTAGACATGCTCATAGTGGTTATGGATTATAGTAAGCTCTATAAAACTTATATGATAATGTCCTTACATAACTATTACAAGCATCTAAAAGTGATGCTGATGTTAAAAAAAAACTCTATGCAGTGTTTCTAACAAACTATATGCATTCTAGGTAAGTTCAAGCTAATGATCAAGAAGGCAATGGTTGAGCTTAAAGGTAGATATACTGCTTTCTCATATAATATGTTTACTAATTCAATTAATTTGCTGGACTTCCAAAACTATTTTATATAATCAAACCAGGTGCACCGTTCCGAAGACGTGCCGTAGGCACGTGTCAACGGGCAAACCTAGTGATACTATAAATTAGAAAGCTCAAGAAGACACCCACCTCAAATGAAGATTCTAAAGTAGAAGAGACTCCTAGAAGTTGCTCCTAGCTCCAAGAATGAGACTTTCTTCTTCTCCTATCATGCTCTCCTTCCTCCAAGCAAGAACTCAAACAATTCTTTCTTTCTTTTCCTCTCTTTCTTATTTTTATCTTTTGTTTCTCTGGATCTTTGGTGAAAAATTCTGAAGGAAAGGGGGTGGTATTTATAGGGTTTGAGAAGACTCTTCTACTACTCAAATTAAGTGTTCTAATTCATAATCTACATAACCCCCTTCACTAATTGCCCACTCACCATTACTCTCACAAACTCCCAACTTTTCCTATTTTTATGCATGGCTAACTCTTCTAGTGACTTTTGGGTTGCACTACGTGCACGTGCAACCCACAACCACACACTCTCATTTGTTAGTTGTTATTTATTTATTTGTACTTGTTGTTTACATGACAAGTGCACAACTAATTGTAGGATTTTTCTTAGTGGGCTTTCTCTTGTTGGTTTGGTTTATTTTTATTTATTTAATTTATTTTAATGGGCTTAGAGTATTCTATTAGGCGTATGGGTTCTAATATGCAACAAAAATGAATGAAGGGAAATTGTGCATAAATTTTAAATAAAATTGAGAAAAAAAGTCATAAGATGAAATTGCACGTGCGTTGCACGTGTAAAAATAAGAAATATATTTTTCTTTTAAATTTTTCTATACGGGATGTTACAATAATACTTGGAATGAGCTAAATGAAATATCCAAATACAATAAACCAACGTGGGAAAAACAAAGAAAGTGAAAAGTAAAAAAAAAATTACAAATTTTTATTTGAAAAGCTCAGGGTGATCTTTCATCATTCTCTCATCAGATTCCCAAGTGGCCTCCTCAACAAGTTGGTTCCTCCAAATGACCTTGACCATAAGTATAGTCTTATTCCTCAAGACTTTCTCCCGTTGATCCACAATCACTATTGGACGCTCAGTGTAGCTCAAATCCAACTGCAGAGCCTTATGGCACTTCGGACAAATGGTGACTCGGATCCGGAATATAGCCTCGCAGCATAGACACATGAAAGACATTGTGTACCTGGGCCAACTCTTTCGGTAGTTCTAACCGATAAGCCGTCTTCCTAATTCTCTTCAATATCTTATAAGGACCTATGTATTTTGGGGCTAATTTCCCTCCCCTTCCAAACCGAATCACTCCCTTGGTTGGAGACACCTTCATAAGGACAAAGTCACCTTCCTCAAACTCCATATCTCTCCTCCGGTTGTCGGCCTAAGTTTTCTGTCTGCTCTGGGCATTGACTAACCTCTTCCTGATCAACTCAATCTTTTCTGATGTTTGTTGCACAATCTCTGGCCCATACAGCTGCCGTTACCCCACTTCATACCAACAGACCAGTGTTCTACACTTCTTTCCATAGAGAGCCTCATAAGGTGCCATCCCAATGCTTGTCTGGAAACTATTATTGTAGGCAAATTCCACTAGAGCCAAATGCCTCTCCCAACTGCCTCCAAAATCCAACACACAACATCTTAGCATATCTTCTAGTATCCGGTTGACCCTCTCGGTCTGTCCATCAGTTGAGGATGGAAAGCAGTACTGAAATCAGTCTTCGTCCTCAAAGCTGCTTTAAGACTTCTCCAGAAATGCGAGGTAAATCGTGCATCTCGGTCGGATACAATCGACAAAGGAACTCCATGTAGCCTCACTATCTCCCCGACATACAACTCGGCTAACTTATCCATAGACCAAGTAAGCTTCATCGCAGCCGTTTTGGTGAGTTGGTCCACTATCACCCAAATTGCATCATTGCCTTGAAACTCCTGGGCAATCTTGTAATGAAGTCCATACTGATATTATCCCACTTCCACTCCGAAATGGGTATGGCTGCAACAAACCCCCGGGTTTCTGACTCTCGGCCTTGATCTGCTGACAGATTGCAAACCTGGCGACAAACTCAACCACATCCCGCTTCATTCCCGACCACCAGAAATACTTCTTTATATCCCAGTACATCTTGGTACTTCCTGGATGTATGGATAATAAAGTGGCATGTGCTTCCTGTAGAATGCTTTCCTTCAGTTCTGCTTGATTTACCACACACAGCCGCTCTCCAAACCACAATACCTCATCTTTCACCTGGAATTCTGTTAACCTGCTCTCTCATCTCTTGAATCTTCGGATTGGTCTTCTGATTGTTGATAATCCTGTCCCTCAATGTGGGTTGAAGTCTCAACTGAGCTAATGAAGTCTCTAATCCTTGCAACACCACCTTAACTCTGCTCGATCAAGTTCCTCTGCCAAATTCTCCTGAGATGTGATCAATCGAAACAAACTACTCTTCCTGCTTAGCACATCAGCCTAGATGGTACTTGATTTCGGGTCGGATATCTTCCAACACTTCCAACCATCTCCGCTATCTCAGATTCAAGTCCTTCTACTGGTAGATGTACTTTAGACTCTTATGATCCGTGTACATGTTAACCTTTTCCCCATATACATAGTTCCTCCACTACTTTAGTGCAAAGATGATTGCTGCCAACTCCAGATCGTGGGTTGGGTAATTCTTCTCATGCGGCATCAACTTTCTAGACCCATAAGCTATTACCTTTCCTTCCTACATCAGCACACAGCCCAGTCTGCGATGGGAAGCATTGTTGTAGACATCATAGTCAACTCCTGCTTTTGGCAAAGCCAGGATGGGAGCGGTAGTCAACCTCTCCTTCAACTCCGGAAAGCTAGCCTCACACTGTTCCGACCATTTAAAACTCATGTTTTTTCTTTGTAAGCCCCGTGAGTGGCACAACTATCTGGGCGTAGGCCTGAATGAACCTTCTGTAGTTGCCTATTAACCCCAAAAAGCTCCTGATCGCTTTCACTGTAGTCAGTCTTGGCCAATCTCTTACTGTCTCAATCTTTTGTGGGTCAGTAGCCACTCCCTCCTTAGAAAGGATGTGACCCAGGAAGGTGACTTCGGTTTTTCAGAAGTCACACTTAGACAACTTTGCATATAGCTTTTGCTCCTATAACTTCTTCAGTACCTCTGCTAGGTGCTCGGCATGCTCTACTTCTATCTTGGAGTAGACCAGTATGTGGTCGATGACGACAACGACGAAAGAATCGATGAATGGCCTCAAGACCCTGTTGATCATGTCCATGAAAATAGCAGGTACATTGGTTACTCCAAATGGCATGACTAGGAACTCATAGTGGCCATGTCGAGTTCTGAACGCCGTCTTGTGCACATCTTCCTCCTTTACTCGGACCTGGTGAAAACCCGACCGATAGACAACAGCTCCTTATAGACGGTCAAATAGATCATCGATTCGAGGAATCAGATACTTGTTCTGCACTGTTACCTAGTTCAATTCTCTGTAATCGATGAACATTCTCATCGATCAATCCTTCTTCTTCACCAAAAGAACTGGTGCTCTCCAAGGCGACGCACTCGGCCTGATGAATCCTTTGCACAACAGCTTTTCAATCTGCTTCTTGATCTCATCTTACTCAACCGGAGTCATTCTGTATGGTGCCTTAGAAATGGGTGCACTCCCTGGCTAAACAGATATACCAAACTCTACATCCCGCTGAGGTGGAAGCCCGGGTAGATCTTTTAGAAACACTGTTGGCAAATCCCGGACTACTGGAATCTGCTTCACTTCTTCGGAAACCATCTGCTCAGATAGCACTGCTACCAAATGTTTGCACTTCCTCTTCCCTTGAAATGTATCTATTGGTTCCCCTGGTGCCTTTATCACAACCTCTTTACTCTTGCACTCATTAGTGGCATTGTAGATGGACATCCAGTCTATGCCAATAATGATGTCGATCCCCAAAACTGCCAATTCAATAAGGTCGATGCCCAAGATTCTGTCTCCAATCTCAAGTTAACACCATTCATAATATCAGTCGATAATCAAATTTTCTGCTGATGGGGAGAAAACTTGCTTTTACATCCATCACATCACTTCAACATAAAGATATCCTTGATTCTACGATTTTTCTTGGCTTCTCTGAACTCTCTCCGTAATTCCTGGATTTTTTTCTTCATGTCTTCAAACTTTTGATGACGCTCCTACTTGTCCCAGCAAGTCATGTGATCCAGTTTAGTGAAATATTGAGCATTCACATGCAGGAGCTTTTCGAGTTCCTATACTTGGTGACTCAGTTCATGAATGTGTTTCCTGTCTTCTGCTTGCCGTGCTTCTAAGTGGTTTACTCTCCACTTCTGGGCATCCAACTCCTTTCGAAGAGAAGTAACAATACCACCTTGGTCATCTTGAATAGGTTCTTCGTCTGAGGATTCTTCTAGGGAATTAGGTGGAGGTGGTGTAATCTTCCTGAACTCGGGTAGTTCTTCTTCTACTTCTACTGGGTCTTCTTCTTCCTCTTCTAGGTCTTCTTCTTCCTCTTCTGGGTCTTCTTCTTCTTCGAAAGGAACGAATCATTCCACCTCATTCTCGTGGTCATGATGATTGGCCATCTTATAGGGAAAAGGAGGAGAAACATTAGCGTATAGAGCAACAAAAATGTAAACTACTTACATTTAAATCACTCTAAGCTGAACTCACACTCTAATGTCCACCCTAATATGCCGTCCTTGTAAATTTGTACTAATTATTGAAGCATGGCTTTGATACCATTTGTAACGCCCCTGAATATTAAAATACAGAAATTCGTAGCTCAACAGGATCTACACTTCACTTCGTACAATTTTACAATGAATTTTAGAACTTTTATTACATCAATAACGCAGCGAAAAATAAATGAATTACAACATGATAAATATACAATTTCAACAACTTGAACATGTAACTAATCATTAGCGTCAAATTCATCTCTATATCTACTTGTAAGATCCAAGTCCTGCATATGAAACTAGGGGCACATTAGTTTCTTACAACCGACGCAATGTTACAAACATCGATCCTCTCTATGCTGTATTATAACGAAATCTCCTACTTTAACAAATCATAAACTTGAATGCATATAAAAGTGTAAAAAGTGAATACCCTAGATATGTTAGTGTATGACATGACTTAATTCCTAATGCAGGTGTTATACTACAATGACACTAATGCATACTTGTTTGGATTCTATGCATCCCATACTACATAGGTCCGAGGGCAAGCACCTACATACTCTACATTAAAGGGTTTAATCCCTCGCCAAGATAACAACCAAGTAATAAAACAAAGTTTAGATATTCCACGAGTACGGATTCTAGTCCCCGAGATCCACCGCCCAAATATACAGAATCCTCATCGTGTGAACATCCCGCAAGTGTCCCTCTAGCCCCTGGTATACACATATACACTGGAGTACGACCTACTATCTGCCTGACTATTCATGATCCCGGAATCCACCGCCCGATCAATCATAATCTCAGATTTAATTAAGGCTCGCCTCCATCGCAAGCAACCACAGTCCTGAAATCCACTGCCCGACTGGGTCTATAGACCCGGAATCCACTGCCCGACTATATAGAGGCCCTCCACTTATGTTTGCCCAAGTTTATTATATTTTCACTTAGTGCCTAATTCCTAAGTTTGAACATGAATAAATAATACTACCTTGAGCTAGTTTACTTTCTTACCGGTCTTACACAAAAATACCGAGAACGACACCCTTATTGGCCACATCTAAAAAGTCAATTATTTACTACCAATATTTTTTCTGGTACCTGGGTATCACTAAGCATCTAGAATCAACATCTTTCCATGTTCAACAACTCGGGGTACTCATCCCCTTATAATTCATATTCTCAAATTTCATGTATTCAAAATTTATTCAAATTCTTTCATGCATTCTTATTCATTCATTAATAGGTACAATCTCAACCTATTCATTTCCACAAATACTTTTCATATTCATCCAAAACTTTCTTGAATCAAGTTAATTAAGATTAAGACATAATCTCTTTAAAATTTATCTTTGAAAATCAATCTCATAATCTTCCATTGATTTATTTTGAACTAATCTTAACATCTTAATACTATATATATATATTTTTATTAAGTTCACATTTCATCTACTCATGAATATGATCTTTACTTTCCCGAAGTATAACTTAAAACAACGAGAATATACTTTCAATCAAGTTGTTTAAGTAACATTGCAAAACATTAAATTCAAAGTTAGAAAACTGCATTTCATGCTATTTGTAAAAATAATAGAAAATTGTATACTTCACGAAACTTAGCATTCTTTATATCAAACTGAAGGTATACAAGTCTACATTCATTTTGTAGTTATAAGTTTTCTCGAAATACCATATCTATCACCCAGAATTCTTCAAAATATATAGTGGGGTTGAGATACTGAAATACAACCATTGTACAGTCTTGTAAAATTCATATAAAATCCAATTCTTTATGAAAGTTTGAGTTCTTGGACTTTTCAGAAAGGTTAACGTGTCTACTATAATTTCTTAGTTCTGAATTTTCTCAAATTATTTCAGTTACAATGCTGAATTAATCAAAAAACGAAAGGTGTGCAGAATTCCTGCAACCAGCAAACTACTAACCAGTTTTGAGTTTAGAATTTGTTAAAATAGTAAACGAACTCCAAATCTCATGAAATTTTAAAGGGATGCTACTGACATATACAAGATGCTCCCCAAAATGTTTTAGATCTAGATTCCAACTATTTTATTAGATATGATTTTCTGAAGTGAAAACAAAATTTAAGACAGTAACCTTTTTTGCATGAATTAGTAACTTTGTGTAAAAATCTATTTTCATATCATTTAATCTAATCTAGTTGTATAACCATGCAATGAAAAAAAATTAATTCAACTTATCTTCATGAAAATCTTTCAATTAGCATGCATCTTCATTCTAATTATCATCATTTCAATTTAATAACTACTCATGTGCATATCAACTTTATCTATCAATTTACCTACACATACATGATACTATAAATTAGAAAGCTCAAGAAGACACCCACCTCAAATGAAGATTCTAAAGTAGAAGACTCCTAGAAGTTGCTCCTAGCTCCAAAAATGGGACTTTCTTCTTCTCCTAGCAAGCTCTCCTTCCTCCAAACAAGAACTCAAACAATTCTTTCTTTCTTTTCCTCTCTTTCTTATTTTTATCTTTTGTTTCTTTTGATCTTTGGTGCAAGATTATAAAGGAAAGGGGGTGGTATTTATAGGGTCTGAGAAGACTCTTCTACTACTCAAATTAAGTGTTCTAATTCATAACCTACAGAACCCCCTTCACTAATTTCCCACTCACCATTACTCTCACAAACTCCCAATTCTTCCTATTCTTATGCAGGGCTAACTCTTCTTGTGGCTTTTGGGTTGCACTACGTGCACGTGCAACCCACATGCACACAATCTCACTTGTTAGTTGTTATTTATTTATTTGTACATGTTATTTACATGACAAGTGTACAACTAATTGTAGGATTTTTCTTAGTGAGCTTCCTCTGGTGGGCTTGGTCTATTTTTATTTATTTAATTTATTTTAATGGGCTTAGAGTCTTCTATTAGGCCTATGGCTTCTAATATGCAACAAAACTGAATGAAGGAAATTGTTCATAACTTTTAAATAAAATTGAGAATAAAAAATCATAAGATGAAATTGCACGTGCATTGCACATGTATAAATAAGAAATGTATTTTTCATTTAAATTTTTTTATACGGGATGTTACAATAATACTTGGAATGAGCAAAATGAAATATCCAAATATAATAAACCAACGACTGGAAACAATAATAAAATTCAGGTCATAAGCCCAATACAATAATAATCCAATCACAAATAATTAATAAATCTTGATACAATAAGTTTAATAAAACGATAAGCAATTAGAAAGCATTAAATCTTCAGAAATTTTGTTCTCCAATTCCAGCAGGCAACTCTCCTTCTTTACATGTGAACACTTCATCTAAGAAGAGGAAAAAAATTGTCCTTAGAGCAAATCATGGACAGCAAGTAGAGAAAGCAAAGAATAATGGAATAACGGTATAACAATGAATTCAATGGTTTAATAGGAATCGATAAAATGACACGATAACAATAATCAATATCATGATAATCGATGTAATGGTTATAAACAATGATTCAATATTTAATAACGATGTTCAATAATCAATATCAATAACACTTAGCTAATAATCGATATCAATAAGAACAATGATGAACAATATGCAATATCGACGTTGTGTCAATTCTTAAGTCTATTATTCATTTTAATCCAAACTAATGCATGTATTACTGCATCCCATACTACAGGTTCGATGCATACAATCAATTTTGTTTATACTGAATGGTGAATTTTATAGATCATGTGTCGGTACGATAGTCATTGATACGATAATAATATTGTTGCACGATTTATTATAATGATACACTGATACACTGATTCACGGATTCATGGATTCACAAGTTCATGGGTTCACGAGTTCACGACACGAAAGATTGGGGTGCCGTAGTCAGCACTCCACAATCAATCGATAAACACTGGCGACACAGTCACTATATTATTCACTACTCAAGTCAATCCCTTAAACCCCGGCTTGTTAAATATTTTATTAATGCAACAATACGAAATACAATTATGAGACATGACATGAACGATAGTAACAATAGAGGAACAATAAGATGGTGACATGAAATAGAACAATTGGAATGATGACAATAACTCATTAGGATCATGCAATGCAACATAAACACTTCGATTCATGCAATACTACGATATAGGATTAATTAAACTATCAAAAACTGGAATATAAAATTCTGGACAGCAAGAGTAGTTTGTACAAAAATTTAGTTTCCCGCTGTTTCAGAACTCGAAAACTGAAACCGCTACAAATTCTAGAAACTAGACTTCCACATAGTTCCAACTCATACTTAAAAATAACGTAACATATTTTATTAATGCAACAATACGATATGCAATTATGAGACATGAGATGAACGATAGTAACTATAGAGGAACAATACGATGGTGACATGAAAATAGGACAATTGGAATGATGACAATAACTCATTAGGATCATGCAATGCAACGTAAAAACTTCGGTTCATGGAATACTACGATGTAGGATTAATTAAATTATCAAAAACTAGAATAGAAAATTCTGGACAAAAAGAATAGTCTGTACAAAAATGCAGTTTCCCGCTATTTCACAACCTGAAAATTGAAACCGCTAGAAATTCTAGAAACTAGACTTCCACACGGTTCCAACTCATATTTAAAGTTCAACATCTGACAATAGTAGTTAGGTCAAACACATCGTTATTTACAGATTTCATGTTTAGGCAGAAATTCGACATCAAGTTATTATAATTTTAGAAACAGTAAAAACTCAATATTAAATTCATTTAAAATATTTTCTAGACTCCTAAACATGTTAAGTAACAATCTGAAAATTTTCGGAACAACACTTTATCATTTGACCAACCTTTTAACTTTTAAACATGAAAGAGAATCTGAAAATATGGAAATAAAAACACAACTGTAGTAAAACGATCATAACTTTTGCTACACAACTCAAAATTCAGATATTCAAGAATTTATTGAAATTACAAAGATACGACTACAATTCTTATTCAGAAAATAATTCATTTTAGGATCATTTACTAGGTCGAAAATAACAAACAAAACACAGCCAGCAAGCAAATAAAGGGTTTTGGGTATTTTCATGAAATAATTTAATTAAACATGATGGGTATCAATTCTATTAGTCGATAACTTCATAATCAGAACGATGGGTGCAATTACAAGATGAATAAAATTAGAATACACGCATACATCAATTTATCATCAACAAACATCAATCGGTCAACCGCATACAACCTAGCAATTCTCTCTACAATAATTTATTTGTGTGACAATTATATGAACAACCCTATTATAAATTATAAATGAATACATGAAAGATTAAATCTTTTGAATCAATAGAGACACGATGTTAAGTAAATTGGGGTTAGCTCATATAAACCCTCAATATACCCAACGAAAGAAATGAACAATGTATGATACGATAAACGAAGGGATCTACTTGCAAGAGTTTCAACGAAACTTGAATTTGATACAATTAACGATTCAAGAGGACAGTGACTTGCCTTATAGATAACAAAATCGAATACCAAGAATAATGGGATAAGGATCCCAAAGCAACGAACCCACGAACTAACATAAATTATCACGTGTATAATACGTGCAAAAGAGAACCCAAGTCAAAACAGCAACAAAGTAAAAGAGATAGCAGGAACAGTAATGCCTCAGCCTGGCTGACGACGGGGGCTGGCGACGATCGGGGGCGGCGTCGACAGTGGCGACGTAGGGCAGCATCGGGGTGGTTTCGGTTCAGGGTCGATGGGAAAGGGAGGCACGGCGGAGCTGGCTGCTGTTGACGTCGAGGACAGCGGAGGAGGGGGTTTCGGGTTTGGGGCTGGGCGGAAGTCAGGGCGGTCGAGGGGGGTTGATCGAGGTGGGGATTCGATGGGAGGGAGGAGCACATGGGGTTGCCGGAGTTGGCCGGAGAAGAAGCACAGGGGTGGATCTGATGGGTTGAGAGAGATGAGAGAGAAAGACGAAGAGAGAGATTAGACGGCTAATAAAATTGTATTCTTGGGTTTTTATGGTTTGCATTAGGTTTGTATTTACAGGGTACAATTAAGGTGTTGGGTTAATGGTTTAGGATCCAATAATAGTGGTTTTGGGTCAAGAACAATTGAAATTGGGTTTTAGGATTCAACAAGTGGTGGGTTTAAAGACAATAGGGTTCACATAAAATAATCACAATCCAATACAATAAAATCCACAAGATAGATGGCCCAACAAAAAGAGAAAGTAGTTCATGAACGAAAATTTAAATCCAATTAGATAGATGAATAACGCAAATGCAAAACAATATCAATTGGGTTTGAAAATAGACTGAAATTCGCCAGGAAAATCAGAACAAATAAAATAATAAAATAATTCAATAGATGGATTTTAAATAGATTAATCAAGGAATAACAATTAAATATTATAATTACAAAAATAATAATATCATACAACAAAATAATATTTGGGGTTAACAATTTCATTTGAATAATCTAATAACAATAATGTATTAGATTTTAGGCTCAAATATAAATAGTCGATCAATAAGATATATGAAGTAAGATCAAAACACACCATTATTCGAAATAAAAAAAGTTTACGTTTAGAAAATACTTTAATAAAATATCCGAACAGAATTTAGCACAAAATAAATTTATAAAAATCAAATTATAGAAAATACACGGAAAATACTAATTGTTGGGAATGGGGGTTACAATTTACTATCGTACTTCAAGGTGGAATTGGACAGGAAAATACTGCTGGTGTTGAAACTTGAGGATGGCCTAGGGTTTCAGAGTGCTCAAAGTTGATTTATAGAAGAATGTGTGGGTGGGGGTGGCTCGGTGTTGCTGCTTATTTTGGGGTGGGAGCAAAAAGATAGTGGGTTTATTTTTTGAAGGAAACCACTAAAGATCTAATCTTTGATCGTCACCGTAAATAGTGGTTAAAGCTCCTGAGATTGGATTTGGATCGTCGATTGAACACCTTTATCTGAATACGACGGTTGCTGACGTGGTCAATTGACCTGCAGAAAGCCTAAAACTCTGGTGGTGGCCCTTACGACAAACTTTCCAACGCTCAAGTCAGAACAAGAAACAGAAGATAGTTTAAGAAAGAAATTGCAGATTACTTTCTGACTGAGGAGGGGGGAGGGTATTTATAGGTCTGAGAAATATTTTCGGAGATTGGTATGAATCTTTTTATCTCTTGTTGATTCTCCCCCTTAAGAGATATGACTATCTTATCTGGGGATAAGAGATTTGACATACAGCTCTCATGGGCAGGGTGTCTCTCCTAGTGGGCCTAGTCGCTTTTAATTGGCTTGAGAGCGGCCCATATTTTGTAGATGAGCCTGAAGAAGGCCCAGGCCTGTTAATGTAACATCCCATAATTTCAGGACTTATACTATAGTAGTACTAGGTTTGCCTGTTAACACGTGCCTACGGCACGTCTTCGGAACGGTGCACCTGGTTTGATTATATAAAATAGTTTTGGAGGTCCAGCAAATTAATTGAAGTAGTAAACATATTATATGAGGAAGTAGTATATCTACATTTAAGCTCAACCATCGCCTTCTTAATCATTAGCTTGAACTTACCTGTATGCATATAGTTTGTTAGAAACACTGCATAAAGTTTTTTTCAACTTCAGCATCACTTTTAGATGCATGCAATCATTTTGCAAGGACATTATCATATAGGTTTTATAGAGCTTACTCTAATCCTGAAACCACTATGAGCATGTCTAAACATTTTTTTGTATGAGCATGTCTAATACAATGGTAACGCAACTGCAGGTGTGAAGGTATCTACAATACCAATAATCTAAACATTTTTTTGTCTGAGACTCAGTTTGCATATAAAATAACTCTTATTATTATTTCAACCAAAATGAAATACATGAAGTTCTCAAAACTCTAATCCAAGCTAATCATTTTTTTTATCTCCACTTTGTCTCTCCATTGCACCTTTATAAAAAAAAGGACAAATAAAAATTTACTTTAACTGTCTTTCTTGAGTGGAGAGTTTGCACCCTTCATTGGTAAACTCCAGACATCCCAATCCTATATATCCAAACATACAATAAAAGTTCTTATATGTTAAATTATCCATGGTTTCTAATAACCAGTGAAGGAAACACTTCACGATAGTATTTTCTTTTGTAGTAAAGAAATTAATGTTGCATATTTGCCAAGTTATTTTAGGTTGCTGGTCAGCTTACCTGTCCTGTTATGGTTTGGAAACCCAAATTGAGGCCACCAAATAATCCATCTCTCACTTGCGTACACCTTAAATCAAAACCAGTAAAAAACTCATTAAATAAATCACTAAATTAAAAATTTATAAACGCAAAGATAAAACAATCATACGTCTCTGAACTTAGATCCCATGCACACACAAAATTCGAGTCAACAAAAAACTGAGTAATCCCCTGCACACAAAATAAAAAATTAGAATGAGAATTCGGTTAATGAGATTAAATTAGAGTCTTCGCATCACATATAGAGGCTCTCAATTCAGTGGAGGGGAGTCGCTTGATATTCGCACTCGATTTGGTGGAGGGGAGTCAGATACGAAATCAGCAGCAGACCAGATATCGGCGACGACCACTTGATTAGGGTTTGACATGGGATTTGGATTCGGATTTGCTTTGAGATTTTCAAATTTTCAAAACTTCAAAATTTCAAAATATTTAATTTTTAAAATTTTTAAAATTTTGTACTTAAAAATTTTAAATTTAAATTTTTTTATTTTAAAAATATTAATTTTTTTTATTTTAAATTTCTTTTTATTTTTTTTAAAATTTTTTTTAACTTCTTTTTAATTTTTTAAAATTATAATTTATTTTTAAGTTTTTTAAATATTTTTAAATTTTTTGTAAATTTTTGATATTTTTGACTTTTTTGAATTATTTTTAAAGTTTTTAAATGTACAATTTGTTTAGTTTTTAAGTATTTCGGTTTTTTTATTTTTTTAAAATTTTTATTTTTCTTAAATTTTTTGAATAGGAGAGAGAGATAGATAATTAAATAAATAAAGGAGTTGTTTTGGGTGGGGGATTTGAATTTGAGTTTTGGGGGAAAACTTTTGGGGGGGAAATGTGTTTTGTGAGGTTAAATCTGAACCTTTATTTTTGGGGGGATTTAAGAAGAGCCACTTGATAGCTTTCGTTGTGTTTTATTATATATATATATATATATATATATATATATATATATATATATATATATATATATAAAGTGAATGGCCAATGGCATTAGTGTAAATATATGGAAAAAAGGGGGGGGGGGCACGTTGAGTTACAGCAGCGAGCTGCTGTTTGACTTCGGTCACCCTTGCTGACGTGGCTCCGGAAAGCCAGTGGGGCCCGCTCCTTGTGAAGAGATCAGCATCTCTGTGCTGTGTGACGTGGCGGTAGCGGGACCCACCTGAAGCGGGGGAAAGTTGTTGTGACGTCACGCAAGAGAGAGAAGTGATTTGAAAATAGTCCCATATCAGGATTTGTAATAAAATAAATAACTATAAATATAATAGCCTATGATCAAGAGTCACCAATCCGGTTAACCGCCTTTTGAGAGGCAGCCTGTGGTGGGAAGTGGTATTATACTATAAATAATTTGTCTAATCAATTGTATAAATTGTCTGAGGTTGGGGCAGGGGCGTTACAAATGGTATCAGAGCTAGGTTTTCGACACCGAGTGTGGGGCATGTCTATATAGTCGGCGGTGGATTCCGGGACAATAGACCCAGTCAGGCGGTGGATTCCGAAACTGTGGTGAGCCCTCAATTAAATTCGGGACTGTGATTGATCGGGCGGTGGATTCCAGGATCATGATAGTCGGGCGGATAGGAGGGAAGCTCAATTAAATCTGAGATTATGATTAATCGGGCGGTGGATTCCGAGATCAATATTAATCGGGCGGATAGAATAGCAGTTGCTCCACATCGACTAGAAAGTAGATCCTGCACTAGATTGTGCATGCCCCGTGCTCAACGAAGACGCTGATTTCTAAAAGGGGGTGTATGAAACATCCCGTAATTGCAAGAGCTATACTATAGTAGTACATATATATATATATATATATATATATATATATATATATATATATATATATATATATATATATAATAAATAAATAAATAAATAAATTGAATTGCCAATTGCATTAGTGTACATATTTGGAAAACGGGGGGGGGGGGGGCACGTTGAGTAACTGCAATGAGCTGTTGTTTGACTTCAGTCGGCCTTGCAGACGTGGCTATTGAAAGCCAGTGGGGCCCACTCCTTGTGAAGAGATCAGCATCTCTGTGCTGTGTGACGTGGCGGTAGAAGGACCCACCTGAAGAGGGGGAAAGTTGCTATGACATCACGCAAGAGAGAGAAGTGATTTGAAAATAGTCCCATATCGAAATTTGTAATAAAATAAATAACTATAAATATAATAGCCTATGATCAAGAGTCACCAATCCGTTTAATCACCTTTTGAAAGACAGCCTGTGGTGGGCAGTTATACTATACTATAAATAATTTGTCTGATAAATTGTATAAATTGTCTGAGCTTGGGGCAGGGGCCTTGCAGTTAAGGAGGTCCGTTATAGTTAATCTACCTATAGAAACATTAGGATCTATGCTGGAATCGGATGACCCTGATTTGCTGTGACTTTTACCATTATCATAAGTCCCCCACTCTCGGAAGATAATTTTCTTGGCTTGCAAGAAGTAGTTCGCCTTGTTTTAGAGTTCTAGAGCACAATCTTAGCTTTTAGGAACAATTGGAGATACCTAGAATTGAACAGAAGCTTATGGATGTGGAGAATATATTCCCGAACTATTCCGAATTTTTATGGATCTTTCCATATTTTCTTGTATTTTTAATAAATTTCCGTAATTTTAAAATTGCTTTTTCAAAATTTTAATTAATTATTCTAATTTTTAGTTACATTTCTGAAAATTTAATTAATTTTCCAAATTTATTAATTATTTTTATAATTTTAAATTAAAATTTTGAATTTTAATTGAATTTTAGGGATATTTTATTGATTTATCTGACTCATCACGCTTCTTGAAGCGATCTGGCACGTAGATCACCACTTGGCTCGCCCGCTGGTGGGTTTTGTGTGACTGTGATGCGAAGGCAGTGGAGAGGGGGTGACGTGGCTATATTTGTTGCGTCGATCTCACGTCATCTCACTAATTTGAATGATCAAGCGACTGAAACTTGGAGCAGAGTGGCGGGGATGAAGGCAGCGATATGGCTTGATCTCGATTGTCCATCTCAAGGGGACTCATTGTTTGGAAGTGTCACGCCCCACTTCGCAAAAGAATACGGAATACGGATACGCAACAAAAGCCCAGCGAATAATTTTCATCATACATAAGCTGTTCAAAAAATCTTAACAACATTCACAAGAATCATCAGAGTCAGAAGCAAAAGAATCATCCACATGCACATAATGAGCCAAATTACCAACGAGAATACTTGAAACCAAATACATAAATCTCAAATAGTCATGATCTGAATAAAACACATGTCTTGGATCACATCGCCCAAATACAAGATAAATCCAAGTCTCAAAATATAATTATTGTTCAAGAAAAAGACAAGAAATAATATAATAAAATGCAGCACTAATACTTCATGTCTCCGATACCATCTGGAACCTGTTCTCCAAAATCTGCAATTCAACGAATGCAGGAAAGAGGAAAAGAGAAAGACAAGTACCCGTTAATTGCAAGTTACGGGCCACTTATAATGTAGGATACAAGCACATGGTGAAACTAACTAGCAACATGGTATAAGTGTGATGTCAACATAACAAGTAGCATGGTAAAAGTGATCAAGTGTACATGGCATAAATCAAATGTCAAGTAATCAAGTATCATGTAAACATGTATCAAGTGTCAAGTATCACATATTGATGTATCAAGTCTCATGTATCATGTAGTCAAGCATCATGCAAGCATGTATCATGTTCAACTAGCATGTATCAAGTCTTGTAGTGAATTACTATCTAGGTAGCACTTCATGCAGCCCACCTTACATGGTTGCTACAGCAAACAGTTTCGCTTTAGATTTCATAGTGGACCATAGAGGGCAGTATACTCGGGGACAAGTCAAGTAATCGAGCTCCAAGCTCCAAGTATCATGTATCATGTAACCACGTGTCAAGTGTGCAAGTGGCAAGTATCGTGACTTGCGTGCAAGTATCAAGTAATCACGTGTCAAGTATCATGTCTCAAGTAATCACGTAGGATCAGTGGATGCCCTTCCGAGTACACATTTCTAAATTCCACTATTAGATCTGTCCCTTAAATCCCGGCTTGGTTATTTATTATTATTGTCAAATGAGCATGTATATGTGCAAAATATATCAAGAATAACATGGCATAATCATGTGACAAGTGCAATTTGCAAAATAAACATGTACGAGTGTAAGATATCTCATAAAAGACTAAAATAAACACATCTCAAGTTCAGGACAGCAAGACCATACTGTAGTAAAATAGTGACTCCCAGTGTTATAAACATGCAAACCTGGATCCGTCAAAGGATCTGGAAAATAGACTTCCACACGAATCCAACAAATATAAATAAGTCATATATTAATTCACAAAAATATAGCTCAAAACTGATTTGAATACAGAAATTAGGTTCAGCCAGAAATCAAGAAAACAAACTCAAGAACTGGAAACAGCCTCAAAACCCATTAATTAAATCTGCGAAAAATCTGGGGTATTCCCCTATATGTCCAGTAGCTAAATATAAAGTTTCATAATTTTCCAGTAAAATTAGATCAGTCTTCAAAAATAAGAAAGCATCAAGAAAACATAGTTTGACAAATTTGGAATTCCCAACACTGCTGTACGAAAACCATTATATCTCGCAACCAGTGAAACGAAATCCAATTCCGCCAAAGGGATATGAAAATAGATAAAATATAATAACTTTCCCATTTCACAAATATTTTTCATACAGTAAAAGGAATCATAGTGAAAATAAGGCTCTTTACAGAACAGTGAGCAAAATACAGTAAGAATAGATTTCATAAACGAGCATGAAACAACACATAAAACTCATCAATAAAATTCACCAAAATTCTGGGTAATCCCTAACTAGATAAAGAAATATTGACCAATGTTTTGGATCAAAATAATATATGTAGCATAGTTCTTTAAAATGATTTGTCATCAAAATTACCGAATAACAGAATCTGGAAAGGATCGACACCTCTGTAGTAAAACAGTCATAACTCACTCATACGAAATCAAAATCAAGCAAGGTCAGAGGGGTTTGAAAATAAACGAAATTATCTAAAACTCATGTTTTGTACCGAAATTAAGATACTGAGTTTAAAACAGTCCAAAACAGCAAACAAAACAGATCAGCGACAAAATACAGATTTTTCCCTTAAAAACAAAATCAACATAGATTCAAGAAAATTGATCCAAACACACCCAAACATGAAATCGAGTCTACCAAGTGTCTAAACATCATAATTTAGGGTATCTAACATGTCTACACCAAGTATTTCACATGGGTCTCAACCAAATCGCGAATTCTCACAAAAGTCTCACATACATGATCAAAATCAAGAACAGGTAAAACCTAAGTTATTTAATGTCCATATTGTGTCGTGAGTCATCAATGGTCAAATTTTTACAATAGAGACAAAACCATCAAGGAAAACACAAACAAGAGTCGTCTCTAGACCCAACTACACTATAGGTAGATTTTTTTGACTTGTATCAAACAAATAAATTGGAGTATAAGTTACTTGCCTTAATCGAGATGAAGAACAATGCAAATCAAGAGCAATGAGCAAAACCCACGAACGAAAATCCACGATCCAACGCAAATCACGATTCACACATGCACAACCCTTTTGTACGCGTGAACCAACAAGATAGAGAGAGAGATCAAGAGAGCGAGCACACCACGAAGAAAACTAGGGTTTGTATGGCGATGTAGGAGGTGCAACGGGGATTTCGGCCAATGGGGAGAGGAGATGGGGGCTCGGTTTGGGTGTAGGCCGAGAGGGAGAAAGGAAGAGGTGGTCGGGATGGTGCAGGCCGGAAGGGGGCTGTCGGCCTAGGGGTCGGGTCGAGATGGTGAGCGGCGCAAGCACGGAAGAGAAAGAGAGGGAGGCCGGGTATTGGAGGGGATGAGTATTTAGGGTTAGGGTTTGTGAGGGAGAGGCTTATATATAGGGTTTAGGTTGTGGGTTTATGGGTATTGGGTTGTGGGTATTAAGAGTTAGTAGTAGTTTACCAATGTGTTTTGTGTTTGGGTCAATTAAATAGGAATACAACTGTATAGGAATAACAAATAGGTTTGGGGATTTTAAACTAGGCTTGGTAAATTTTATTAGGGATCAAATAATAGGAGTGGAAAAAAGATAACACCCAACCACCACCACAAGCACTCAAGGAAAAAAATAAAATAAAGATAACGAGACCAAAATGAAAGAAAGAACCAAAATAATGAAGAACGAAACAAAAGAGACAATCAATCAAACACAAAGGGCTCAAAATGAAATCAAACGAATATATATTGAAAATAACTCCAATATAAGGTTCAGGAAAATACAAGAGAAATACGAATAGAGAAAAATACACCAGAACGAAAAAAATACACTCAAAATACACAAAATAAAAAACAGGGGTTACAATCCTCCCCACCTAACAAGAAGAATTTCGTCCTCGAAATTCAAAAAGAAGATATATAGGGTAACCCCAAAACAACCAAAAGAACAAAACAAAACTACTCAAACAAATGAGAAAACTCTGCTGAATCTCCTCCTCCAGCTCCCAAGTCGACTCACCAGGCGAGTGAGGATTCCATGCAACATGAACCAACTTGATGACCTTGTTCTTAAGCACTTTCTCCCGCCGATCCACAATAGCAACTGGCTGAATCTCACAAGTCAAATCCTGCCAAATGGTCAACTCAGAATAGTCGATCACGTGGCTCTCATCTCGGATATATCTCCTGAGTTGTGAGACATGGAAAACATCGTGCACTCCTGATAAAGTTGGCGGCAAAGCAAGAGGATAGGCCACCTTGCCTACTCGCTCCAAAATCTCAAACGGTCCAATAAATATAGGGCTAAGCTTGCCCCCACCACCAAACCGAGTGACACCGCACCACGGCGATACCTTAAGGAAAACATGGTCACCAACACCAAACTCCAAAGCTCTCCGATGGACATCGGCCCAACGCTTCTGCCTGTCCTGAGCTGCCTACAAATGCTTCCTGATCTGAACCACTGGATCAACTGTCTTGGTGATAAACTCCGGACCCAACAACTTCCTCTCACCAATGTCATCCCAGCACACTGGTGATCTGCACTTCCGCCCATAGAGTGCCTCGAACGGAGCAGCTTTAATACTGGCTTGAAAGCTATTATTGTACGAGAACTCTATGAGATGCAAATGATCCTCCCAAGACCCACTAAACTGAAGTATATAGGACCTCAACATGTCCTCAAGAATCTGAATAGTCTGCTCTGACTATCCATCAGTCTGGGAATGAAAAGCTGTAATGTACTTTAATTTACTCCCTAAACTATTCTGAAGACTCTCCCAGAACTGAGATCTGAATCTCATATCCCTGTCGGATACAATACTGACTGGAACCCCATGAAGTCTAATAATCTCTTGCATATACCTTTCCGTAAGGCTCTCAGTAGACTGACCGATACGAAAGGGAATGAAGTGAGCACTCTTCGTCAAACGGTCGACAATCACCCAAATGGCATTATGACCCTTAGGACTCCTCGGCAAAGCAGTCACAAAATCCATAGTGATATGTTTCCACTTCCACTCTGGAATAGGAAGTGGTTGAAGAAGTCCAGCAGTTCTCTGATGCTCTGCCTTAACCTGCTGGCAGATCAAACACTGAGCAACAAACTGAGCCACAACCCTTTTCATACCCTGCCACTAGAAATGAAGCTTCAAATCTCGATACATCTTAGTACCGCTAGGATGGATAGAATACGAAGACTGATGGGATTCCTCAAGCAACCTCTGACGAACATTACCTTCTGGGACACATAATCTGGACCCAAAATGAAGCGATCCATTCGAATGAATAACCAGGTACGTCCTGGACCCAGACTCAACCTCAGCTTGAAATCGCTGCAGCTGTGCATCACTAGCCTGCACCTCTTTAATCTGATCAACAAGAGACGACTACAGCTAAAGCACCAAACAACTCCGATCAGAACTCGGCAACAAAACTTCCAACTCCAACCTCCTCATCTGCTCAATCAGATCTCTCTGCTGAGTCAAGAACATAACTGCTGGTCTCCTGCTCAAAGCATCTGGTACCAAGTTTACTTTACCATGATGGTATTGCAAACTGATGTCATAATCGGCCATAAGCTCCAACCAACGCCTTTGCCTCATGTTTAACTCCTTCTGGGTGAAAATGTACTTGAGACTTTTGTGGTTTGTAAAGATCTCCACTTGCTCCCCAAGTAAATAATGTCTCCACAGTTTCAAAGCCAAAATCACTGCTGCTAACTCCAAGTCATGAGTTGGATAGTTTCTCTCATACGGCCTCAACTGCCTCGATGCATACGCAACGACTCGGCCCTTCTGCATCAAAACTGCTCCAAGATCCTTACCAGAAGCATCATAGTGAATTACAAATCTGCCTGAACTATCGAAAATAGTCAACACAGGCGCTGATGCCAATCTGTTCTTCAACTCAACAAAATCTCCATCACACTCATCAGACCAACAGAACTTCTGATCCTTCCCAATCAAATTAGTCAACGGTCCTACTATTTTCGAAAAATCTTGGACGAACTTCCGATAATAGCCAGCCAAACCGAGAAAACTCCTGACTACTGAAACTGACTTGGGAATAGGCCAATCCTTCACAGCCTCAACCTTGGCAGGGTCCACAGAAATACCATCACCTG
Source organism: Hemerocallis citrina (assembly GCA_017893485.1). Classification (NCBI taxonomy): domain Eukaryota; kingdom Viridiplantae; phylum Streptophyta; class Magnoliopsida; order Asparagales; family Asphodelaceae; genus Hemerocallis; species Hemerocallis citrina. The sequence continues at coordinate 72,909,313 of CM030360.1, forward strand.
AGATAATGTGCCCCAAGAATGAAATCCTGTCGAGCCAAAACTCGCACTTGCTAAGTTTCCCATAGAGCTGATTCTCTCTCAAGGTCTGCATAACTACTCTAAGATGCTCAGCATGATCTTCCCGATTCCGAGAATACACCAAAATATCATCAATGAAGACCACCATGAATCTATCCAAGAACTGATAAAAAACCTGGTTCATAAGACTCATGAATACAGTCGGCGCGTTCGTGACTCCGAATGGCATCACAAGATACTCATAGTGCCCGTATCTAGTCCTGAAAGCAGTCTTCTGTATATCTGCAGCCTTCACCTTGACCTGGTGATACTTAGAACGAAGATCCAACATCTAGAAAATAGCAGCCCCACTCAATTGATCAAACAAATTATCTATCCTGGGCAACTAATACCGATTCTTCACAGTAACTCTGTTCAGTTCTCGATAATCCATGCACAGTCGACAACCACCATCCTTCTTGTCAACAAAAAGGACCAGAGCACCCAAGGCGAAACACTAGGTCTGATGAAACCCAAATCAAGCAACTGCTGAATTTACACCTTAAGCTCTGCTAGTTTAACCGGTGCCATCCTGTAGGGACTCTTCGATATCGGTGCTGTTCTAGGCTGAACATCAATACCGAATTCCACTTTCCTATCAAGGGGTAAGCTAGGCAACTCATCTGGAAAAATATCCAAGAAATCCCGAACTACTAGAGGCGCAACCTAACAGCCTGAATGCAACTCCATCGCACAAATCTCATGATCAACTGCAGCTCGGCCAAGGGAAGACTCCCCAACATAGAACTCAAATTCTGTGCGATCTGGAATCCAGAACACAACCTTCTTGGCATGGCAATCAATAATGGCATGGGTTTCACTCAACCAATCCATACCCAGAATAACATCGAACCCCGAATTCCCAATTATAATCAGATTGGATTTGAACTCTGCGTTACCAATAATCATAGGACATTGCCTGCACTCTCGGGAACAAATGATAACTCCACCACCTATCACAATGTTCCAAGCCTCTGACATGTTGCTACACTCCAACTGATTGCGAGAAACAAATCAAGAGGAGACAAAAGAATGAGTTGCCCCAGAATCAAACAGAACATGAGCAGGGAAAGAGCACACAAGCACAACACCTAAGACAGAAAGAAAAAGAGACAAGGAAAAGAATGGTTGAACACGGGTGAGGAAAAACAAAATACAGAAGACAACAGAAAGGAATAAAGCAAGGAAAATGGAGAAAAAAAAACGAAGAGAAACAACAAACAATAAAACAATTAAACAAAAGATACCTGCAACCACACCCTCAGCTGACTCAGCATCTGTAGTAGTCAGGTTGAAAGCCTAACCTCTCCTCAGAACAATGGTCCTCTGACCGACAATCTGACGCTGCGAGGGAAGCGGTGGTCTAACTGGACCACGAGCTACGACAACTGGCTGAACCGGACCCCTGACTAGAAGAGCCAACCGTGGGCAATCCCGCACCGAATGATCAGCGGCACCGCATCTAAAATAGCGACGATTGGCACATCGACAATCCTTGCACTCATCCCTGGAATACGACAAAAGTCACAGAAACCAACTCTCAGAGGACCCGCAGAAGAGTAAGTAACTGCCCTGACTGGAGGGGTTGGAACAGGTCTCCGAATAGGCCCACCAGAAGACCTAGCAACCGAGTGTGGAACAATTCACTGCGAAGAAGCCAAACCACCACGAGCTTGCTCCTGGGCCCTAGCTGCCTCAAGAGCTTCAGCATAGATACGCAAGCGAAGAGAGACAAGCTGCACCTTGATGTCTCGCTCAAGCCCAAAAATGTACCTACGAGCCAAATTCTCTTCGTTCGCCATAAGAACGGCTGCGAAGCGACTAAGTCTCATAAATTCGGCTGCATACTCGTCCACAGACCCTGGAGCCCTGTTTCAGAAAGTCTTATGTTATAACATTGCATGAACAATATGTAACAAAATTTCATTACTCGAAATAACAACCAACCTACTTCAGGGCTAAGAATATTTGCTCCATCTCAACTCTGGTGCTGCTAGGAAAGAACTTCTCTAAGAAGCTCCTAGTGAAAGTGGCCCAAGTGATCGGTCTTTCGAGCCTTTCGGACTCGGACCTCCACCAGATATGAGCCAAGTCCACCAACAAGATGGTAACTACATCCACACGATCCGCATCTGCAACTCTAGCTACCAAAAGCAGTTTGTAATATCCCGGACGGATATTATATTATATAAATTATTATTTTAAAGCGAAATATTTTAAATGGGAATTTCTTGGTTTTGCACATGAAAAGTTACCTGGACCTATATACTGGTAAGTATATACAGGTATTGTATCAGTTTTGTGCACTTGTACAAAATCCTGAAAAACGCATTTTTTGAGAAAAATGTCTGGAAAATCCCGGGCAGACACCGAAAATTATTATTTTATTATTATTTTACTTTTATTACCCAGAATGAAATATTTTTGGTAGATATCACCCGGTTTTGTGGATGAACGTTGTCTGTGTGTATATACCAGTCTGTATACATCTGTATTGTATCAAATTGGTACTGGAAACTTCCGGGCTGATAATAAAATTTATTTTTATTATTATTTTCAGAACTAAATTATTTTTGTACAGATTGTTCGTTTTCATGAATGAAAAATATCTGTATAATCAGATACACGTACGAAATCGAACTGTGTCGATTTCGGGCGTTTAAACAAATCATGTAGTATGTGATTTTGGTAAATTATATTTTATTTTAGATCCATCATGATGAGATGGAGGGCTAGGATGGATTAGGACTTGATTGTAAAGATTATTTGCAAAAGAAACATGAATTGTTTCCAACCATAAGAGTTGGACAAGTGGCACTCTTCCTACCCACACAACCCTTCACCATCTCTTATATAAACCCCCCCCCCCCCCCCCTCCATTGTTGGCCGGCCACCCCTCCCCTTTCCCATCTCCATTCTCATTGTCTTCATTCTTCTCCATCTCTTTCTCATCTCATTCTCCATTTCCTTCTACTTCTACTTCTTACTAGTTTTAAATTTTAGAAAGAAAAGGGAAGAAAAAGAAAGAGAGAAAGAGAGATTTAGATGAGTTCTATTCCATGGAATTCTTGAAGAGTTCTCCATAGAAGCAAGGAAGGAGATGGTTTGCTAGCTAGTCCTTCCTACATAGAAAAATTAAGGTGGGGGTTTCTCTACTTTCTTATATGTTGTTTTGTTTATAATTGCTCTCTACTCGTGCCTAAATATGTGTATGTATGCTTTATGTTGCCTAAAATAACTTGGACTAAACTATGTGCATATAAGTAGTAATATGGATCAAAAGGATCCTATGAAAAGTATGAATGGTAGAACTTGAGAAAATAACATAAGGATGTGATCTTTAGCTTATTTATGGTTATGTTGTCTCCATGGTTAAATTTCACTAGTTGGACTTAATTTGATGCATAAGGAAAAGTTGGAAGGATGGAACTCACAAAAAGTTCATAAAAAAAAAATGGGACCTAGAACTTGTATGTGGTGGTTGTTATTTTTTGGTTACCTTGATAAACATAAAGTTAACAACTTGGACTAAGTATTATGTGCATATGAGGCTAAGTGAGTAAGAATGGTCACATACCCATTTTGGTGGTTGTGGAACTTAACTTGCTAATCAAAGACAATTTCCATTGTTGTATGTAGTTTCCTACTTTATAAAGATCATGTCTTACTAACTTTTGTTCATCAAAAGAAAAAAAAGGGGTAAGTTTTTCTTGATGTAGAAATTGTAGGATTCAAGGAAAATAAGTTTATTTTTTTACTCAATAAGAGAGTTGATTATTGTTTATGTTGGAACATGTAATTTGGTAAATTAGTCATTGTAATAAATGGGACATGTAATCCCTAAAGGAAATAGGTTTGTAATAAGTAGTTAATTTACCATGCTTGAGTTAGTGAGTAGTACTACCATGCTTGAGATGTATTAGATCATACTTGTGTTGTTGTCTATGTCAAAAAGGAACCCATTCATGCTATGTGAAATTCTAGTAAATTATCATGCTTGAGTTAGTGAGTAGTACTACCATGCTTGAGATGTATTAGATCATACTTGTGTTGTTGTCTATGTCAAAAAAGGAACCCATTCATGCTATGTGAAATTCTAGTAAACTATCATGCTTGAGTTAGTGAGTAGGACTACCATGCTTGAGATGTATTAGATCATGCTTGTGTTGTTGTCTATGTCAAAAAGGAACCCATTCATGCTATGTGAAATTCTAGTAAATTATCATGCTTGAGTTAGTGAGTAGTACTACCATGCTTGAGATGTATTAGATCATGCTTGTGTTGTTATCTATGTCAAAAAGGAACCCATTCATGCTATGTGAAATTCTAGTAAATTATCATGCTTGAGTTAGTGAGTAGTACTACCATGCTTGAGATGTATTAGATCATACTTGTGTTGTTGTCTATGTCAAAAAAGGAACCCATTCATGCTATGTGAAATTCTAGTAAACTATCATGCTTGAGTTAGTGAGTAGGACTACCATGCTTGAGATGTATTAGATCATGATTGTTCTAGCCAACTCTTAAAAAGAAACCCATGAAACTAGCTCCATGATGGTTCTAGCTAATTTGATAAGAACCCATTCACGTAGGTTCTATGTGATTCTAGCTCAACTGAGAAAGAACTCATGAATCTAGTGTATGTAGTTCTAGTTCAATTTAGGGCGAAAAGAACCCATGAGTTCTAGTAGTGTGAGGTTCTAATTAAAGTTGGAGCCTATCATGAGAACATTATTCATCTTCCTTGTATGAGAAATTAATGGATTGAGAAAGTTACTAGTGTGGATAGCTTGGTGAAAGCTCGTCTAGGGTCTTGTAGCTACCCTAGGGGTCATTGATCATCAAGACTCGCATCTTACCACCTTGGAAACTAGGATAAAATCTCACCTTGGGCACCGACAGATCTTAACTGGTGTGGGTTGATCGCGGGCCGAGGGTGTTGACGAGATCCAAGTTAGGGGTAGTGATGAATAAGGGAGATCCCGTCGCTAATGTCTTGGATCAATAGGCCATAGGGTGGGACCATGATGAAATCAAGAATTTCTTAGTTAAAGTCTCGTAGTTCCTTAGGGTTAGTGACATTGTTAGGTTAGTAACGCATAAAGATCATTACTTAACCATTTAGCCAGAAGGAGAGGAGTTGGCAGTAGGGGGCACCTTACGACCAACTCGTCCTTGGGGCCGACCTTAGGTGGTGTTATTGGGTTGTACCTTCCCGTCAAAGGGATACGTACGGTGCCTCCTCACGAGTTGGGAGCACGGGATGCGTATCGCACGCTGTTAATTCCTGAAGTGCCATGATAAGGCGGCGGAGCTAGGGGGATGGACCCCGGAACTTCGTCGGGTCCTTGGCCAGGAGAGAGCGAACAGGCCATAGATCACGGTCTATGAGTTAGGGGCGACACAGGATAGGCTTTGTATGCTATACTGCGCTCGGAGAGACCCCGTGTTCGTCTGGTTTTTGAGTGAGGTCCGGTGTACCGGGTAGTAGTGGCAAACATAGACACCATGAGCATACTGCATTGGTGGGACTTGACCACGATTGCAACCTCATCAGTCATGTAGTATCTGTCAGGAACAGGTTGTGTACAATTAGTAATTCATAACGCGGGTTAAAATCCCTATATTTGGAGAAACGGCTTGAGATGGGGCGTATGTAGTATGGGATGCATACTGTTCCGGAGACTTGCTTGCATTAGAATAGGGGCATCCTAGATAAGTAGACATTGCATTAGATTCTAGTCATTGCACTCACGAACACTTAAACTACACCGACATATTTTACCATGTTTTATATGTTTGTTTTTGGAGACTCGCTGCTATATGATCAGCCCTTAAGCGTCAGTGAATACTGACGTCCCCACTTCAATAGGTACCGCAGTGTAGAAGTACAGGTATTGGATCGTAGTCGTGGATGCAGGATCACCAACCGGGAGGACTCCAGTAAAGGCATGGCTTACAAATGAAGTGCCTGATATTGTCATCTTTCATTCTTATATACTCTGATGTAATGTGGAATCAATGGAACCACTCGGTCTGTAATATTGTAGTAGTAAAAAGTTTTAAAATTCTCCACAAATCTGTGTGTTGTGACTAATTGAATGTAAAGGTCCTGGCTCATGTCTCGAATTCTCCATATAGAAAGTTCGGGGCGTTACAGATGGTATCAGAGCCAACTTCAATTTACAGTCCAACACAGTACGAAAATTAAACTTTTGTGCCTTTTAAGAGTCGGGTCTTAGTTAGTTGTAGACAATCGTAATTCATATTGTTGTTCATTTCAACTTATGGTTTATGATTTTTCTATATCTGTACTAATTCCAGTATATGTATTTTAGGATGGTATTCGAAGATATCCTGACCGAGGATGTATTGATGGAGGAGAGTGAGCCGATTTTAAGGGATGATCCGATGATCTCGGGCGAGGAGCCGAAGGATATTTCTCTACAAGTTAACCCCAAGACGGACTCGCCTTCACCACCGCAAGGGCTAAGTGTGGATCAACACTTGGCAGCGGCTGCTAGCATATATTGAGAGATGAGGGAACTGAGGAAGTACGTGGCCAGGAAAGATCATCAAGCTAAGCGACTGAGTGATGACTGCATAACTGCATTAGCAGGCATGGCAGAGGAGCGGGAATACTTCAATGCCAGATTGGCACAACTACAGCAGGAATGGGAGCAAGTTCTGGAGACCGCCAAGGTTATAGTATGCCAACTCGGTGAGAAGGATGAGCACGAGAAATCAGTCTGTCCTCGACAACAAGGGAAAAGATCTGCACCAGCATCAAAGTTCGAGAACCAAGGTCAGAAGCAGAAAAGTCAGAAAACGGAAGGCGAGCTTGGAGGCACCAAGACAGGAAGTTGTTTCCTATGTGGTGAGCATGGTCATCTCAAGAACCAGTGTCCGAGGAAGAAACCTCAGGTGGAGACCCGTACATGTTACAAATGTGGAAAGGTTGGTCATATACGACCATATTGTCCCCAGCTTCACAGGAAGGACGACAGATCAACTCCGAAGATGAACAACAAAGGAAAGGAACCTGACCACCAAGGGTAGAGTTTGCACTTACTACCATCAAGCTGTAGAAGGCAGGAGTACTAGTACCAATAAGTGCATATAGAACTGCAACTAAGTTAAAAGTTGTATCTTTTGAAATTTATTTTTTGGACTGAAGAAGTAATGTATGACGAAACACTTTTTGTAACCAGTTGGATTTATATATATATGAAATCAAGGCAACTGTTTTGTTCAATTGTGGTTCATCACATTCTTTGTCTGAATTATTTTTAAGAGGCGAGATATGTGTGAGAGGCAACTCTGGATGTGGTTTTGTTGATTACTCCATCTGGAGCATCAGCCTCGAGCACGTCATAGGAAAGAGTCCTGGAAGTCTAAAGTAACATTCGTAGACCATGTCCTATTCTAAGGAGGGAGTGGCTGCCAAGTACTAAAAGATCGAGGTAACGAAAGATCGACCTCAGCCAGGGATCGTGAAGGAAGTAAGAAGCAGGATGATGAGATTAGACAAGGCCAGTATTGGAGCAATTACTAAAGATTGGAGATCAGTTGTAGCACGATTAAAGCAACAACCGAGTCTAAGGGAGCAGGTCAGAAGTCTTAGGCAGGAGATATGCAGGGAATGAAACACTAAAGCGGCAAGTTGATGAAGGAAAATATCAGAATACCGGTATGGACTTCATCACAGGAGTACCCAGAAGTTTGGAAATGTATGACTCAATTTGGGTTATTGGAGACCCAATTGACGAAAGTCTACACATTTTTCCAATAAAGATGACTTAGGTGCTAGAGAATTAGCAGAAGTCTACATTAAAGGCGTAAGGAAGCAGCATGGAGTACCAGTGTCAGCGGTTCTGACCAAAATTCAAGAGTTACATCTTGAAATTGGTAGAAATCACGGGCAACATTGAGATCAAGGTCGGGTTCTTTGGAGAACCACTTCGTGGATGAGTCACTTGGGAGCTAGAGACCCATATAAGCTTTATTTCCCCGAGTTATTTAGTGTATGAATGTTTGTTTGTATTCCTGGCTTAATGTAGTTCTGAGGACAGAACTATTCTAAGGAGGGAGTATTGTAATATCCCGGACGGATATTATATTGTATAAATTATTATTTTAAAGCGAAATATTTTAAATGGGAATTTCTTGGTTTTGCACATGAAAAGTTACCTGGACCTATATACTGGTAAGTATATACAGGTATTGTATCAGTTTTGTGCACTTGTACAAAATCCTGAAAAACGCATTTTTTGAGAAAAATGTCTGGAAAATCCCGGGCAGACACCGAAAATTATTATTTTATTATAATTTTACTTTTATTACCCAGAATGAAATATTTTTGGTAGATATCACCCGGTTTTGTGGATGAACGTTGTCTGTGTGTATATACCAGTCTGTATACATCTGTATTGTATCAAATTGGTACTGGAAACTTCCGGGCTGATAATAAAATTTATTTTTATTATTATTTTCAGAACTAAATTATTTTTGTACAGATTGTTCGTTTTCATGAATGAAAAATATCTGTATAATCAGATACACGTACGAAATCGAACTGTGTCGATTTCGGGCGTTTAAACAAATCATGTAGTATGTGATTTTGGTAAATTATATTTTATTTTAGATCCATCATGATGAGATGGAGGGCTAGGATGGATTAGGACTTGATTGTAAAGATTATTTGCAAAAGAAACATGAATTGTTTCCAACCATAAGAGTTGGACAAGTGGCACTCTTCCTACCCACACAACCCTTCACCATCTCTTATATAAACCCCCCCCCCCCCTCCATTGTTGGCCGGCCACCCCTCCCCTTTCCCATCTCCATTCTCATTGTCTTCATTCTTCTCCATCTCTTTCTCATCTCATTCTCCATTTCCTTCTACTTCTACTTCTTACTAGTTTTAAATTTTAGAAAGAAAAGGAAAGAAAAAGAAAGAGAGAAAGAGAGATTTAGATGAGTTCTATTCCATGGAATTCTTGAAGAGTTCTCCATAGAAGCAAGGAAGGAGATGGTTTGCTAGCTAGTCCTTCCTACATAGAAAAATTAAGGTGGGGGTTTCTCTACTTTCTTATATGTTGTTTTGTTTATAATTGCTCTCTACTCGTGCCTAAATATGTGTATGTATGCTTTATGTTGCCTAAAATAACTTGGACTAAACTATGTGCATATAAGTAGTAATATGGATCAAAAGGATCCTATGAAAAGTATGAATGGTAGAACTTGAGAAAATAACATAAGGATGTGATCTTTAGCTTATTTATGGTTATGTTGTCTCCATGGTTAAATTTCACTAGTTGGACTTAATTTGATGCATAAGGAAAAGTTGGAAGGATGGAACTCACAAAAAGTTCATAAAAAAAAAATGGGACCTAGAACTTGTATGTGGTGGTTGTTATTTTTTGGTTACCTTGATAAACATAAAGTTAACAACTTGGACTAAGTATTATGTGCATATGAGGCTAAGTGAGTAAGAATGGTCACATACCCATTTTGGTGGTTGTGGAACTTAACTTGCTAATCAAAGACAATTTCCATTGTTGTATGTAGTTTCCTACTTTATAAAGATCATGTCTTACTAACTTTTGTTCATCAAAAGAAAAAAAAGGGGTAAGTTTTTCTTGATGTAGAAATTGTAGGATTCAAGGAAAATAAGTTTATTTTTTTACTCAATAAGAGAGTTGATTATTGTTTATGTTGGAACATGTAATTTGGTAAATTAGTCATTGTAATAAATGGGACATGTAATCCCTAAAGGAAATAGGTTTGTAATAAGTAGTTAATTTACCATGCTTGAGTTAGTGAGTAGTACTACCATGCTTGAGATGTATTAGATCATACTTGTGTTGTTGTCTATGTCAAAAAGGAACCCATTCATGCTATGTGAAATTCTAGTAAATTATCATGCTTGAGTTAGTGAGTAGTACTACCATGCTTGAGATGTATTAGATCATACTTGTGTTGTTGTCTATGTCAAAAAAGGAACCCATTCATGCTATGTGAAATTCTAGTAAACTATCATGCTTGAGTTAGTGAGTAGGACTACCATGCTTGAGATGTATTAGATCATGCTTGTGTTGTTGTCTATGTCAAAAAGGAACCCATTCATGCTATGTGAAATTCTAGTAAATTATCATGCTTGAGTTAGTGAGTAGTACTACCATGCTTGAGATGTATTAGATCATGCTTGTGTTGTTATCTATGTCAAAAAGGAACCCATTCATGCTATGTGAAATTCTAGTAAATTATCATGCTTGAGTTAGTGAGTAGTACTACCATGCTTGAGATGTATTAGATCATACTTGTGTTGTTGTCTATGTCAAAAAAGGAACCCATTCATGCTATGTGAAATTCTAGTAAACTATCATGCTTGAGTTAGTGAGTAGGACTACCATGCTTGAGATGTATTAGATCATGATTGTTCTAGCCAACTCTTAAAAAGAAACCCATGAAACTAGCTCCATGATGGTTCTAGCTAATTTGATAAGAACCCATTCACGTAGGTTCTATGTGATTCTAGCTCAACTGAGAAAGAACTCATGAATCTAGTGTATGTAGTTCTAGTTCAATTTAGGGCGAAAAGAACCCATGAGTTCTAGTAGTGTGAGGTTCTAATTAAAGTTGGAGCCTATCATGAGAACATTATTCATCTTCCTTGTATGAGAAATTAATGGATTGAGAAAGTTACTAGTGTGGATAGCTTGGTGAAAGCTCGTCTAGGGTCTTGTAGCTACCCTAGGGGTCATTGATCATCAAGACTCGCATCTTACCACCTTGGAAACTAGGATAAAATCTCACCTTGGGCACCGACAGATCTTAACTGGTGTGGGTTGATCGCGGGCCGAGGGTGTTGACGAGATCCAAGTTAGGGGTAGTGATGAATAAGGGAGATCCCGTCGCTAATGTCTTGGATCAATAGGCCATAGGGTGGGACCATGATGAAATCAAGAATTTCTTAGTTAAAGTCTCGTAGTTCCTTAGGGTTAGTGACATTGTTAGGTTAGTAACGCATAAAGATCATTACTTAACCATTTAGCCAGAAGGAGAGGAGTTGGCAGTAGGGGGCACCTTACGACCAACTCGTCCTTGGGGCCGACCTTAGGTGGTGTTATTGGGTTGTACCTTCCCGTCAAAGGGATACGTACGGTGCCTCCTCACGAGTTGGGAGCACGGGATGCGTATCGCACGCTGTTAATTCCTGAAGTGCCATGATAAGGCGGCGGAGCTAGGGGGATGGACCCCGGAACTTCGTCGGGTCCTTGGCCAGGAGAGAGCGAACAGGCCATAGATCACGGTCTATGAGTTAGGGGCGACACAGGATAGGCTTTGTATGCTATACTGCGCTCGGAGAGACCCCGTGTTCGTCTGGTTTTTGAGTGAGGTCCGGTGTACCGGGTAGTAGTGGCAAACATAGACACCATGAGCATACTGCATTGGTGGGACTTGACCACGATTGCAACCTCATCAGTCATGTAGTATCTGTCAGGAACAGGTTGTGTACAATTAGTAATTCATAACGCGGGTTAAAATCCCTATATTTGGAGAAACGGCTTGAGATGGGGCGTATGTAGTATGGGATGCATACTGTTCCGGAGACTTGCTTGCATTAGAATAGGGGCATCCTAGATAAGTAGACATTGCATTAGATTCTAGTCATTGCACTCATGAACACTTAAACTACACCGACATATTTTACCATGTTTTATATGTTTGTTTTTGGAGACTCGCTGCTATATGATCAGCCCTTAAGCGTCAGTGAATACTGACGTCCCCACTTCAATAGGTACCGCAGTGTAGAAGTACAGGTATTGGATCGTAGTCGTGGATGCAGGATCACCAACCGGGAGGACTCCAGTAAAGGCATGGCTTACAAATGAAGTGCCTGATATTGTCATCTTTCATTCTTATATACTCTGATGTAATGTGGAATCAATGGAACCACTCGGTCTGTAATATTGTAGTAGTAAAAAGTTTTAAAATTCTCCACAAATCTGTGTGTTGTGACTAATTGAATGTAAAGGTCCTGGCTCATGTCTCGAATTCTCCATATAGAAAGTTCGGGGCGTTACAGATGGTATCAGAGCCAACTTCAATTTATAGTCCAACACAGTACGAAAATTAAACTTTTGTGCCTTTTAAGAGTCGGGTCTTAGTTAGTTGTAGACAATCGTAATTCATATTGTTGTTCATTTCAACTTATGGTTTATGATTTTTCTATATCTGTACTAATTCCAGTATATGTATTTTAGGATGGTATTCGAAGATATCCTGACCGAGGATGTATTGATGGAGGAGAGTGAGCCGATTTTAAGGGATGATCCGATGATCTCGGGCGAGGAGCCGAAGGATATTTCTCTACAAGTTAACCCCAAGACGGACTCGCCTTCACCACCGCAAGGGCTAAGTGTGGATCAACACTTGGCAGCGGCTGCTAGCATATATTGAGAGATGAGGGAACTGAGGAAGTACGTGGCCAGGAAAGATCATCAAGCTAAGCGACTGAGTGATGACTGCATAACTGCATTAGCAGGCATGGCAGAGGAGCGGGAATACTTCAATGCCAGATTGGCACAACTACAGCAGGAATGGGAGCAAGTTCTGGAGACCGCCAAGGTTATAGTATGCCAACTCGGTGAGAAGGATGAGCACGAGAAATCAGTCTGTCCTCGACAACAAGGGAAAAGATCTGCACCAGCATCAAAGTTCGAGAACCAAGGTCAGAAGCAGAAAAGTCAGAAAACGGAAGGCGAGCTTGGAGGCACCAAGACAGGAAGTTGTTTCCTATGTGGTGAGCATGGTCATCTCAAGAACCAGTGTCCGAGGAAGAAACCTCAGGTGGAGACCCGTACATGTTACAAATGTGGAAAGGTTGGTCATATACGACCATATTGTCCCCAGCTTCACAGGAAGGACGACAGATCAACTCCGAAGATGAACAACAAAGGAAAGGAACCTGACCACCAAGGGTAGAGTTTGCACTTACTACCATCAAGCTGTAGAAGGCAGGAGTACTAGTACCAATAAGTGCATATAGAACTGCAACTAAGTTAAAAGTTGTATCTTTTGAAATTTATTTTTTGGACTGAAGAAGTAATGTATGACGAAACACTTTTTGTAACCAGTTGGATTTATATATATATGAAATCAAGGCAACTGTTTTGTTCAATTGTGGTTCATCACATTCTTTGTCTGAATTATTTTTAAGAGGCGAGATATGTGTGAGAGGCAACTCTGGATGTGGTTTTGTTGATTACTCCATCTGGAGCATCAGCCTCGAGCACGTCATAGGAAAGAGTCCTGGAAGTCTAAAGTAACATTCGTAGACCATGTCCTATTCTAAGGAGGGAGTGGCTGCCAAGTACTAAAAGATCGAGGTAACGAAAGATCGACCTCAGCCAGGGATCGTGAAGGAAGTAAGAAGCAGGATGATGAGATTAGACAAGGCCAGTATTGGAGCAATTACTAAAGATTGGAGATCAGTTGTAGCACGATTAAAGCAACAACCGAGTCTAAGGGAGCAGGTCAGAAGTCTTAGGCAGGAGATATGCAGGGAATGAAACACTAAAGCGGCAAGTTGATGAAGGAAAATATCAGAATACCGGTATGGACTTCATCACAGGAGTACCCAGAAGTTTGGAAATGTATGACTCAATTTGGGTTATTGGAGACCCAATTGACGAAAGTCTACACATTTTTCCAATAAAGATGACTTAGGTGCTAGAGAATTAGCAGAAGTCTACATTAAAGGCGTAAGGAAGCAGCATGGAGTACCAGTGTCAGCGGTTCTGACCAAAATTCAAGAGTTACATCTTGAAATTGGTAGAAATCACGGGCAACATTGAGATCAAGGTCGGGTTCTTTGGAGAACCACTTCGTGGATGAGTCACTTGGGAGCTAGAGACCCATATAAGCTTTATTTCCCCGAGTTATTTAGTGTATGAATGTTTGTTTGTATTCCTGGCTTAATGTAGTTCTGAGGACAGAACTATTCTAAGGAGGGAGTATTGTAATATCCCGGACGGATATTATATTGTATAAATTATTATTTTAAAGCGAAATATTTTAAATGGGAATTTCTTGGTTTTGCACATGAAAAGTTACCTGGACCTATATACTGGTAAGTATATACAGGTATTGTATCAGTTTTGTGCACTTGTACAAAATCCTGAAAAACGCATTTTTTGAGAAAAATGTCTGGAAAATCCCGGGCAGACACCGAAAATTATTATTTTATTATAATTTTACTTTTATTACCCAGAATGAAATATTTTTGGTAGATATCACCCGGTTTTGTGGATGAACGTTGTCTGTGTGTATATACCAGTCTGTATACATCTGTATTGTATCAAATTGGTACTGGAAACTTCCGGGCTGATAATAAAATTTATTTTTATTATTATTTTCAGAACTAAATTATTTTTGTACAGATTGTTCGTTTTCATGAATGAAAAATATCTGTATAATCAGATACACGTACGAAATCGAACTGTGTCGATTTCGGGCGTTTAAACAAATCATGTAGTATGTGATTTTGGTAAATTATATTTTATTTTAGATCCATCATGATGAGATGGAGGGCTAGGATGGATTAGGACTTGATTGTAAAGATTATTTGCAAAAGAAACATGAATTGTTTCCAACCATAAGAGTTGGACAAGTGGCACTCTTTCTACCCACACAACCCTTCACCATCTCTTATATAAACCCCCCCCCCCTCCATTGTTGGCCGGCCACCCCTCCCCTTTCCCATCTCCATTCTCATTGTCTTCATTCTTCTCCATCTCTTTCTCATCTCATTCTCCATTTCCTTCTACTTCTACTTCTTACTAGTTTTAAATTTTAGAAAGAAAAGGGAAGAAAAAGAAAGAGAGAAAGAGAGATTTAGATGAGTTCTATTCCATGGAATTCTTGAAGAGTTCTCCATAGAAGCAAGGAAGGAGATGGTTTGCTAGCTAGTCCTTCCTACATAGAAAAATTAAGGTGGGGGTTTCTCTACTTTCTTATATGTTGTTTTGTTTATAATTGCTCTCTACTCGTGCCTAAATATGTGTATGTATGCTTTATGTTGCCTAAAATAACTTGGACTAAACTATGTGCATATAAGTAGTAATATGGATCAAAAGGATCCTATGAAAAGTATGAATGGTAGAACTTGAGAAAATAACATAAGGATGTGATCTTTAGCTTATTTATGGTTATGTTGTCTCCATGGTTAAATTTCACTAGTTGGACTTAATTTGATGCATAAGGAAAAGTTGGAAGGATGGAACTCACAAAAAGTTCATAAAAAAAAAATGGGACCTAGAACTTGTATGTGGTGGTTGTTATTTTTTGGTTACCTTGATAAACATAAAGTTAACAACTTGGACTAAGTATTATGTGCATATGAGGCTAAGTGAGTAAGAATGGTCACATACCCATTTTGGTGGTTGTGGAACTTAACTTGCTAATCAAAGACAATTTCCATTGTTGTATGTAGTTTCCTACTTTATAAAGATCATGTCTTACTAACTTTTGTTCATCAAAAGAAAAAAAAGGGTAAGTTTTTCTTGATGTAGAAATTGTAGGATTCAAGGAAAATAAGTTTATTTTTTTACTCAATAAGAGAGTTGATTATTGTTTATGTTGGAACATGTAATTTGGTAAATTAGTCATTGTAATAAATGGGACATGTAATCCCTAAAGGAAATAGGTTTGTAATAAGTAGTTAATTTACCATGCTTGAGTTAGTGAGTAGTACTACCATGCTTGAGATGTATTAGATCATACTTGTGTTGTTGTCTATGTCAAAAAGGAACCCATTCATGCTATGTGAAATTCTAGTAAATTATCATGCTTGAGTTAGTGAGTAGTACTACCATGCTTGAGATGTATTAGATCATACTTGTGTTGTTGTCTATGTCAAAAAAGGAACCCATTCATGCTATGTGAAATTCTAGTAAACTATCATGCTTGAGTTAGTGAGTAGGACTACCATGCTTGAGATGTATTAGATCATGCTTGTGTTGTTGTCTATGTCAAAAAGGAACCCATTCATGCTATGTGAAATTCTAGTAAATTATCATGCTTGAGTTAGTGAGTAGTACTACCATGCTTGAGATGTATTAGATCATGCTTGTGTTGTTATCTATGTCAAAAAGGAACCCATTCATGCTATGTGAAATTCTAGTAAATTATCATGCTTGAGTTAGTGAGTAGTACTACCATGCTTGAGATGTATTAGATCATACTTGTGTTGTTGTCTATGTCAAAAAAGGAACCCATTCATGCTATGTGAAATTCTAGTAAACTATCATGCTTGAGTTAGTGAGTAGGACTACCATGCTTGAGATGTATTAGATCATGATTGTTCTAGCCAACTCTTAAAAAGAAACCCATGAAACTAGCTCCATGATGGTTCTAGCTAATTTGATAAGAACCCATTCACGTAGGTTCTATGTGATTCTAGCTCAACTGAGAAAGAACTCATGAATCTAGTGTATGTAGTTCTAGTTCAATTTAGGGCGAAAAGAACCCATGAGTTCTAGTAGTGTGAGGTTCTAATTAAAGTTGGAGCCTATCATGAGAACATTATTCATCTTCCTTGTATGAGAAATTAATGGATTGAGAAAGTTACTAGTGTGGATAGCTTGGTGAAAGCTCGTCTAGGGTCTTGTAGCTACCCTAGGGGTCATTGATCATCAAGACTCGCATCTTACCACCTTGGAAACTAGGATAAAATCTCACCTTGGGCACCGACGGATCTTAACTGGTGTGGGTTGATCGCGGGCCGAGGGTGTTGACGAGATCCAAGTTAGGGGTAGTGATGAATAAGGGAGATCCCGTCGCTAATGTCTTGGATCAATAGGCCATAGGGTGGGACCATGATGAAATCAAGAATTTCTTAGTTAAAGTCTCGTAGTTCCTTAGGGTTAGTGACATTGTTAGGTTAGTAACGCATAAAGATCATTACTTAACCATTTAGCCAGAAGGAGAGGAGTTGGCAGTAGGGGGCACCTTACGACCAACTCGTCCTTGGGGCCGACCTTAGGTGGTGTTATTGGGTTGTACCTTCCCGTCAAAGGGATACGTACGGTGCCTCCTCACGAGTTGGGAGCACGGGATGCGTATCGCACGCTGTTAATTCCTGAAGTGCCATGATAAGGCGGCGGAGCTAGGGGGATGGACCCCGGAACTTCGTCGGGTCCTTGGCCAGGAGAGAGCGAACAGGCCATAGATCACGGTCTATGAGTTAGGGGCGACACAGGATAGGCTTTGTATGCTATACTGCGCTCGGAGAGACCCCGTGTTCGTCTGGTTTTTGAGTGAGGTCCGGTGTACCGGGTAGTAGTGGCAAACATAGACACCATGAGCATACTGCATTGGTGGGACTTGACCACGATTGCAACCTCATCAGTCATGTAGTATCTGTCAGGAACAGGTTGTGTACAATTAGTAATTCATAACGCGGGTTAAAATCCCTATATTTGGAGAAACGGCTTGAGATGGGGCGTATGTAGTATGGGATGCATACTGTTCTGGAGACTTGCTTGCATTAGAATAGGGGCATCCTAGATAAGTAGACATTGCATTAGATTCTAGTCATTGCACTCACGAACACTTAAACTACACCGACATATTTTACCATGTTTTATATGTTTGTTTTTGGAGACTCGCTGCTATATGATCAGCCCTTAAGCGTCAGTGAATACTGACGTCTCCACTTCAATAGGTACCGCAGTGTAGAAGTACAGGTATTGGATCGTAGTCGTGGATGCAGGATCA
The DNA here is from genome assembly GCA_017893485.1 of Hemerocallis citrina. Lineage (NCBI taxonomy): Eukaryota > Viridiplantae > Streptophyta > Magnoliopsida > Asparagales > Asphodelaceae > Hemerocallis > Hemerocallis citrina. Next base: position 72,927,154 of record CM030360.1, read on the forward strand.
CCAACCGGGAGGACTCCAGTAAAGGCATGGCTTACAAATGAAGTGCCTGATATTGTCATCTTTCATTCTTATATACTCTGATGTAATGTGGAATCAATGGAACCACTCGGTCTGTAATATTGTAGTAGTAAAAAGTTTTAAAATTCTCCACAAATCTGTGTGTTGTGACTAATTGAATGTAAAGGTCCTGGCTCATGTCTCGAATTCTCCATATAGAAAGTTCGGGGCGTTACACAGTTGATCTGTCCTAATCAACCACTGTTCAGCCTCCAAAGGCATCTCAATGCCCGAAAACTTGTCGGGATGCAGCCTCATAAAGTCTGTGACTGTTCCCGGACGGGGTGGAAGAACATCCCTCCTAGGCGCAACAGGCAGAGTAACTTGAGCGGCTTCCAAAGCAGCCATCACCAAATCACTATGGTTCTGCTGCTGATTAATCAAGCACTCAAGCACAGCAGTGACAGCCTCAATCAGGTCACCTTGCGTCTGTGAAGTAGAACCTCTGCATGCCATAGTCTGCATATCACCAAAAACAGTTAGCATTCAGAACAGTGTTGATAATATTTGATTCATTTATGCATGCATGGTTGGTGAAATGTTGCGCAGATTCCAGTTCGAGCCAAGCTTATCTAATATATTAGTTGCCTAATATATTAGCCAAACCTGGTGCTCTGATACCACTAAAAACCATGTCACGCCCCGCTTTCCAAAAGAATACGGAATACGGATACGCAACAAAAGCCCAGCGAATGATTTTCATCATCCATAAGCTGTTCAAGAAATCTTAACAACATTCACAAGAATCATCAGAGTCGGAAGTAAAAGAATTAACCACATGCACATAATGAGCAAAATTACGAACGATAATACTTGAAACCAAATAAATAAATCTCAAATAGTCATGATCTGAATAAAACACATGTTTTGGGTCACATCTCCCAAATGCAAGATAAATCCAAGTCTCAAAATACAATAATTGTTCAAGCAAGAGACAAGAAATACTATAATAAAATGCAGTACTAATACTTCATGTCTCCGATACCATCTGGAACCTGTTCTCCAAAATCTGCAATTCAACGAATGCAGGAAAGAGAAAAAGAGAAAGACAAGTACCCGTCAATTGTAAGTTACGGGCCACTTATAATTTAGGATACAAGCACATGGGAAAACTAACTAGCAACATGGTATAAGTGTGATGTCAACATAACAAGTAGCATGGTAAAAGTGATCAAGTTTACATGGCATAAATCAAGTATCAAGTAATCAAGTATCATGTAAACATGCATCAAGTGTCAAGTATCATATATTCATGTATCAAGTCTCATGTATCATGTAGTCAAGTATCAAGCATGCATGTATCATGTTCAAGTCTCATGTTCAAGTAGCAGGTATAAAGTCTTGTAGTGAATTACTATCTAAGTAGCACTTCATGCAGCCCACCTTACATGGTTGCTACAGCAAACAGTTTCGCTTTAGATTTCATAGTGGACTATAGAGGGCAGTATACTCGGGGATAAGTCAAGTAATCGAGCTCCAAGCTCCAAGTATCTTGTATCATGTAACCACGTGTCAAGTGTGCAAGTGGCAAGTATCGTATCTTACGTGCAAGTATCAAGTAATCACGTGTCAAGTATCATGTCTCAAGTAATCACTTAGGATCAGTGGATCCCCTTCCGAGTACACATTTCTGAATTATCCACTATTAGATCTGTCTCTTAAACCCCGGCTTGGTTATTTATTATTAATGTCAAACAAGCATGTATATGTGCAAAATATATCAAGAATAACATGGCATGATCATGTGACAAATACAAGTTGCATGATAAACATGTACGAGTGCAATATATCTCATAGAAGAATAAAATAGACAAATCTCAAGTTCAGAACAGCAAGACCGTACTGTAGTAAAACAGTGATTCCTAGTGTTACAAACAAGTAAACCTAGATCCGTCAAAGGATCTAAAAAATAAACTTCCACACAAATCCAGCGAATATAAATAAGTCATATACTAATTCACAAAATAAACTGATTTGAATACAGAAATTAGGTTCAGCCAGAAATCAAGAAAACGAATTTAAGAACTGGAAAATAGCCTCAAAACAAATTAATTAAATATGCGAAAAATCTGGTATATTCCCATATATGTCCAGTAGCTAAATATAAAGTTTCATAATTTTTCAATAAAATTATACCAGTCACCAAAAATAAGAAAGCATCAAGAAAACATAGTTTGGCAAATCTTGAATTCCCAACACTGTTGTACGAAAACCATGATATCTCGCAACCAGTGAAACGAAATCCAATTCTGTCAAAGGGATATAAAAATAGATAAAATATACTAACTTTCACATTTCACAAACATTTTTCATACAGTAAAAGAAATCATAGTGAAAATAAGGCTCTTTACAGAACAGTGAGCAAAATACAGCAAGAATATATTTCATAAACGAGTATGAAACAACACATAAAACACATCAATAAAAATCACCAAAATTCTAAGTAATCCCTAATTAGATAAACAAACACTGGCCATTGTTTTGGATCAAAATAATATATGTAGCATAGTTCTTTAAAATGATTTGTCATCAAAATTACCGAATAACAGAATCTGGAAAGGATCGACACCTCTGTAGTAAAACAGTCATAACTCACTCATACGTAATCAAAATCAAGCAAGGTCAGAGGGGTTTGAAAATAGACGAAATTATCTAAAACTCATGTTTTATACCGAAATTAAGATACTGACTTTAAAACAGTCCAAAACAGCAAACAAAACAGATCAGCGACAAAATACAGATTTTTCTCTTAAAAACAAAATCAACATAGATTCAAGAAAATTGATCCAAACACATCCAAACATGAAATCGAGTCTACCAAGTGTCTAAACATCATAATTTAGGGTATCTAACATATCCACACTAAGTATTTTACATGGGTCTCAACCAAATTACGAATTCTCACAAAAGTCTCACGTACATGATCAAAATCAAGTATGGATAAAACCTAAGTTATTTCATATCCATATTGTGTAGTGAGTCATCTATGGTCAAATTTTTACAATAGAGACAAAATCCATCAAGGAAAACACAAACAAGAGTCGTTTCTAGACCCAACTACACTATAGGTGAAATTTTTTGACTTGTATCAAACAAATAAATTAGAGTACAAGTTACTTGCCTTAATCAAGATGAAGAATAATGCAAATCAAGAGCAACGAGCAAAACCCACGAACGAAAATTCACGATCCAACACAAATCACGAATCACACACGCACAACCCTCTTGTACGCGCGAAGCAACAAGATAGCGAGAGAGATCATAAGAGCGAGCACACCAGGAAGAAAACTAGGGTTTGTATGGCGGTGTAGGAGGTGTAAGGAGATTTTGGCCAATGGGGAGAGGAGATGGGGGTTCAGTTTGGGTGTAGGCCGAGAGGGAGAAGAGAAGAGGTGGTCGGGATGGTGCAGGCCGGAAGGGGGCTGTCGGCCTGGGGGTCGGGTCAGGCTGGTGAGCGGCACAAGCACGGGAGAGAGCGAGAGGGAGGCCGGGTATTGAAGGGGATGAGTATTTAGGGTTAGGGTTTATGAAAGAGAGGCTTATATATAGGGTTTAGGTTGTGGGTTTATGGGTATTGGGTTGTGGGTATTAAGAGTTAGTAGTAGTTTACCAATGTGTTTTGGGTTTGAGTCAATTAAATAGGAATACAACTGTATAGGAATAACAAATAGGTTTGGGGATTTCAAATTGGGCTTGGTAAATTTTATTAGGGATCGAATAATAGGAGTGGGAAAAAGATAACACCCAACCACCACCACAAGCACTCAGGGAAAAAAATAAAATAAAGATAACGAGACCAAAATGAAAGAAAGAACCAAAATAATGAAGAACGAAACAAAAGAGACAATCAATCAAACACAAAGGGCTCAAAATGAAATCAAACGAGTATATATTGAAAACAACTCCAATATACGGTTCAGGAAAATACAAGAGAAATACGAATAGATAAGAATACGCCAAAACGAAAAAAATATGCTCAAAATACACAAAATGAAAAACAAGGGTTACAGGAAAGATCTGATGGATGCCATTCGCTGAAAGAACCCCTTAGCTCGGCCGACTATTTTTTCGTGCTACTGTTCATCTTCTTCTTTTGATTTCTTGTGCTTGGGTGACCTAGGTGTTGGTGAGCTTGGTAGGCTTGTTTTGGTCGAGCTAGCTCGACCTTGGTTTGGGGATGCTATGTTCTCGCCAACCTTGAGCGAGGAGTTCGGTGAGATTTGCTTCAACGAACAGTGAGCTCGGCGGAGCTACTTCGGGTAAGGAACATGCTCGGCGGTGTAACTTTGGGTGAGGAACGAGCTCGACGGGCTTCGTTTTGGCAAGCTACAAGTTCGGCGGAGCTACTTCGGGCGTGGAACGAACTCGACAAGCTACTCCACAGTGGGTTTCAAGCTTGATGATATGAGCTCCGCGAGTTTCATTGGACAAGCTATGAGCTCGACGTTACTTTGGGCAATGAATGGGTCGGCAGTGCTTCTTTGCCTTACTGATGGGTTGGCGAGCTTGGAGCTTCGTGACGACTCGTGTCTCACTGAGCTAGAGTGTCAGCAATCTCAGCGATGCTTCTTCAGTAAGATCCTTCGCCGAGATGAGGCGTAGGCAAGCTCTACGTAGCTTCGAACTTTTGAAGTCGGCCACTTCAGTCGGGTTGTGAACTTAGGATTTGAATTTTAGGTATTTGGATTTTGCATTTTTAATTGGGGTCGGGTTTGTGAACTCGACTATCCACTTGGGTTATGAACTTAGGCTTTTGAAGCTTGGATTTTAGAGTTCGTGTTTTGACTTTGGGTAGGGTATTGTACCCGACTATCCACTTCGGTGATGAAAGAGAGTAACAGACAATTTCTCTATTTATGTTGTCTTCAAAAATCTCGACGGCAACCCCAAGTTGGGATACTCCTATCACTCTTGCTATTTGAAGGTCATAGCTTGGTCTTTTCTTTGGTGTTCCTTCCATATCCGAGGTAGGAGTTGTTAATTTGCTTAGATGTGCTAGTGTTTGGATTTGATCACCCCTCTTGAATTTTGTAGTTGATTGGTTTTGATCAGGTTTGAGTTTTGGCCAAGATTTTTTGTGAATCTAGGGTTTTTGTAGAGTTCTGATTGGAGGAGCTTGAGTTGTATAGAGCTAGACCTGATCATCTTGAAGCTTGCTTGTATTGAGTTTCTTTTTTGATGTTGAGTTTTGTGCCCACCATGTGTTTGTTGATTTGTCTACCCCATTGAACTCAAGCTAGTTGGTTGGAGATTCTTCAAATTTTTGCCCACCAAGTGTTTGTTGATTGGTCTACCCATCGAATTATTCTTTTATCGATCAAGCGTTGTCATTCGCTTGTTTTGTCGATCAAATGTTTCGTTGTTGGCATATTTCTCTTGGTTATTTAGGAGTAGAGTGCTTCATCCCGACGGATCTTGTGGATGGCTCAAATGTCGCCACATAGCAGTTTGATCTAGGGGGCTCAGTAAATAGGACCCAATTCCTCCTCCATCTTGCTCATTTACTTCATTCACTTTCTCTCTCTATAAAATTTTGAGATCTTCTCTCTCTATAAATTTTTGAAAGCTTCTCTCTCTAAAAATTGTGGTGGTTTACCGGGCGGTGCTGGTGGTGCGCCTAGTGTTCGATGGTGGTGATAGCGGTTGTTGAAGACTCAATGTTTTTGTTTCGTCGATTAGGTAACTCTCTCATGATCATTGTCCATTATGTCTTGCATTTTGTCAACCAGCTCTTCTTACGCTGCAGTTAATTTAAAGGTAGATGGTGAAGTTGAGTCTAGGTGTTTCACTAGTGGAGAGAAGGGAAAGGATGTAGTTTTTCGCTCTACTATTGTTGAGACGGTTGTTGAGCCCTAGTGAGATAGAGGATGTGTACTTATGACGCCGTTGTTTCTAGTTCTAGTATTGATTATAGAATACCTTGTAGTCAATCGAGATTTCCTTATGAACAACATGGAGTATGTTAAGCTAGACCCAGTTCACACCACAGTGTCTAACTATGTCATCACTATTCGTACATGGGAAGAGCTTCTCGTGATTAGGGGGACTTCCAAGATTCCTTATGAGTACGAGTTACTCTTACCAGGTCCTGGAGTTAGGGCATGCTACATAATGTTGGAGGAGTATTACTTCTTCCCTTGTTATACCTTCTACGCGGGGCTTCGCTTGCCTCTTCACCCCATTGTCAGAGAGGTGCTCAATTGGTATAGGCTGATTCTGATGCAGCTCATGCCAAACGCATGGAGGCATGTGGGGGGATTCGTCCTACAATATCGTTGGCTCGGGGATGAATCGAGTCTCACCATATTTAGGCGACACTTAAGGATTGTTCAACTGAACAAAATGGAGGAACATTGGTACCTTAGCCCTCATAACAATCAGGGGGTAATCGATGTTCCCAATTCCATTAGGTGTTGGAAGGAGAAGTTTCCCGTTCTTCAAAGTACCGAGCCGTGGGGGATTCCCATGACATAGAGTAGAATAGTTCCATCGGAGTTTAAGGCAGAGCCGGTGGAGACCGTGGTGGAGAAGAGTGTTAGTAATGCCCTTCTCACGTTGAAGGTGTTGGCATGGCGAGATATCACTGACGAAGTACTCTTCGAAGGTGTTCTGAGCCCGGTTGATCTCAGTATAGTTTATAGCCTTTGTTTCCTTGCATATATTGTTGTTTCATTCATTTCTTCTCTATTTGCATTGCTTTTGTTTTGCATCACAAGTTCTCATCTCTTTGTGTTTCACTTTGTAGGGAAAACATGTACGATTTTGAAGATTTGCTGGCAGATATGGAGGTGCTTCGCAACAAGAGTACCGATGAGCCTAAGAAGTGTAAGAGATCGGCAAGCCGTCCTCCTTCTTCACTGGATCCATTGGTCCCCGGCCCCTACTATTCTGACTAAGTCGGCTTTCGGGGTGCCGCTTGATGCTATTGTAGAGGGTTCTTCTTTGGCGGCGATTGTGGCGAGTGCCACGCCTATCCCTCTGGTCCCACACCGTGGCATTTCTCAGCATTGAAAGGGAGATGTTTCACATTCCCGACTGGAGTGTGAAGTAGTAGGAGATCTTTCTCGACAACTTTGCTACTTGTCTTGACGGGATCCTTCACCTCCCCACTCTTGCTGACCGGGAGAGGCAGAAGATAGAGCCACCCATGAGATCGGTCCTGGAGATTGCACGGGCACAGATGACGTTATGTTCTAGTGACTTTTTGCAATTTGGTTTCTGTTTCTCTCATTTGTAGTATGATGAATTGACTGTTTACTTCTTGTTGCAGATGGCGTGTCATTTTGGCCACTTGGTCGATTTTTATGCCTCCGATGAGAGAAACCTTAGGGTGCAGGTCTCTTGTGCTGCAAGGGACAAGAAGAATGTCATCAAGGAGTTAAAGACGAAGTTTTGGACAATGAAGGTAAAGCAAGAGGAGACGGGACTTGAGTAGCAAGCATCAATGAAGATGGAAGTGGCGTTGGTTAAGAGGGAGGAGGAGACATGCCTCAAGCTTGAGGAGTTGGAGAAGAGGGTAGCCGACCTCGTGCTTGAGTTGGAGATGGCACAGGCTGATGCGGCATTGGAGTTTAAGGACGGAACGGCCAGGGTGGAGGCCGAGGCGAAGGCCAAGCTGCATGGCGTGATCAATAAGTCCTATGCACGGGAAATCTCTCATGTGGTGGAGCGTGTTCCTGGCCTCATCGATAAGGGCTACCACATGTTACTTTGCCCTGGAGAGGCACTTGGTGGGAGTGGAAGCAAGGAGGCAGGCGATGAGGGCGGTGCTCTAACTGAGGATGATAGGAGTGGCTCTGGGAAGAAGAGCAAGGAGGAGAAGGCTGCAGGGAGCTCCATGCCCTTAGCTCCGCCGAAGTAGGTAAATGCTTGGTTCGCCTTTGTGCTTTTAGTTTCTTTAGACTTTTATTTTGTATGACGCCATATTGTGGACTGGCCATCGCACTTTGTATCTTCGTTTTGGTATATGAAAGAATGTTTTCTTGCTGTGTCATCGCTTGTGCATTGAGTTGGTGTGCTTTGGAGTGACTCTTGATTGTGACTTATTACTCTTGGTTGTGATGCTTAGTTTCTTCTCGTTGGCAGATGAATGCGGGAACGAGAGAGAAGTCCTGTGGTGATGAAGTTGAGTAGCTTCGTAAACAATTGTGCATAACAGAGTAGGCTCTTGAATTCTTGCATGATTAGTCGGAAGATGAGTGGTTGGAGACTATTCATCTCAAATTGGTGCTAATTAAGAGAGACTATGAGTTAGCCCTCGTGCGCGTCGAACGCCTTGCCGGCATGCCTTTCCCTCCTAAGGTGATAAAAGACAGTGTTGTGGAGTGTGCTATACTTAGAGAAGTGCTCGTTGAGGAAAATTTGGATCTATACCGTCTCCAAGTGAGGTTTGGCGGGCAGCAAACTGCTAGCACTACCTGAACTGTTAGTGTGAAAAAGTGGGTAACGGTTGGTAGAGTTGGGTCAGCTGTTCGAGGAACAGGCTCGACTGCACAGGTAGGCCCTTGTCATTCTAGCGATGCTCAGAGTGGGATGACTGCCTTGTCGAGTTTCACTTCTACTAGTGAAGGGTTGCGCGCGATAGGTCATGGTCCACAGACTCAGCTCACAGGACCGATGCTTTTTTCCAAAGACGTCAGCGGCCCGGGGAAGGTAGTGCCCGTCAAGAAACCCTTGAGGAGGCTTGTGTCCCTTAGAAATAACATTCGTCGCCCACGCAACCAAAAGAAGGGTTTGTAGATCATATTATAAGATTACTATGCCGCTCAATGTTTTGACATGCCTTTGTAGTGATGCTTTGACTTGCAGACTCATTGTAATTCAATACTTGTAATACGGCACATAGTTTTGCACTTGTAAATTTTGGTAGCTGCATTGGATATTGTAACACCTCGTAATTTCAAATTAAATATAATAATATATATATGTGTATTAAGAGTAAAAATGGCATTTATGTAATAATGTGATAAATGGGGGGCCCACGACTTGGAAACAGAGTGTTTGTGTGCTGTTTATGAGGCTGATGATGTCAGCACCCATGGGGGCCCTACGGTGAGGAGATGCAGCATTGTTGCTTGACTTTTGGTCAATAGCCACGGTGACGTGGAAGTTATCTGGGGCTCGCCAGTTGCGAGAGACAGAGCACTGTCTTCAATTGTTGACGTATGTATGAACGGGGAAGAGTATAACCCCTGTTTTTCATTTTTGTGTATTTTGGAGTGTAATTTTTTCGTTTGGAATATTTTTCTCTCTTGTATTTTTTGAACCGTATATTGGAGTTTTTTTCAATATATATTCGTTTTATTTCATTTTGAGCTCTTCGTTTTGATTTGTTGTCTCTTTGGGTTTGTTCTTCATTATTTTGTTCTTTCTTCATTTTGGCCTCGTTCTCTTTATTTTATTTTATTTTATTTTTTTGGGTGTTTGTGGTGGTGGTGGTTTGGTTGTCTGATTTTCCAATCTTCTATTTGAATCCTGTTTGACTACTAAAGCCAAATTTAAATCCCAAACCTATTTGTTATCCTACACAGTTGTATTTCCTATTAAATTGACCTAAACCCAAAACCCATTGGTAAACCAACTACTAACTCTTAATACCGACAACCCAATACCCATAAACCCACATACTAAAACCCTATATATATGCACTCTCCCTCACAAACCCTAACCCTAACTCCCTCTACCCAATCTCAGCTTTCCCTCCTCTTGTGCGTAGCCAACCCGACCCCAAGCCCCAGGCCGACCACCCTCCCGGCCTTTGTGCCCCATCCCGATAGTCACCTTCCTCCCTCCGGCCTACTCCACTTCGGCAACACCCCACACCCGATTGGTATCCCCCTTTCCTTGACCATCCCGACCATCTCCTACACCACCATCATCTGACCACTCATCGCACCACCATACCAAACCTCTTAGACCACAAATCCATCGTCTCACTCTCTCTTTTGGTCTCTCTCTCGCTTGCTTGAGAGTTTGCACATGGGATCGTGCGAGTTGTTCATGGCTTCGTGCTTGGATTCGTTGATTTGTGGATTTTTGTTCGTGGGTTTTGCTCGTTGCTCTTGGTTTTCGTTGTTCTTCATCTCGATTAAGGCAAGTAACTTGTACTCCAATTCATTTGTTTGATACAAGTCAAAAGTTTACCTATACTGTAGTTGGGTCTAGAGATGACTCTTGTTTGTGATTTCCTTGATGGGTTTCGTCTCTATTGTGAAAATTTTGACCATAGATGACTCACGACACAATATGGACATGAATTAACTTAGGTTTTATCCGTTCTTGATTTTGATCGTGTATGTGAGATTTTTGTGTGAATTCGTATTTTGCTTGAGACCCATGTGATATAATTAGTGTGGACATATTAGATACCCTAATTTATGTTTTTTAGACACTTGGTAGACTCGATTTCAAGTTTGGATGTGTTTGGATCAATTTCCTTGAATATATGTTGATTTTGTTTTTAAGGGAAAAATCTGTATTTTATCGTTGTTCTGTTTTGTTTGCTGTTTTGGACTGTTTTAAGTCAGTATCATAATTTCGGTATAAAACATGAGCTTTAGAGAATTTTGTCCATTTTCAAATCCCTCTGACATTGCTTGATTTTGTTTTCGTATGAGTGAGTTATGACTGTTTTACTACAGAGGTGTCGATCTTTTCCAAATTCTGTTTTTTAGTAATTTTGATGACAAATTATTTTAAAGAACTATGCTACATATATTACTTTGATCCAAAATATTGGTCAGTGTTTCTTTATCTAGTTAGGGATTACCCATAATTTTGGTGAGTTTTATTGATAAGTTTTATGTGATGTTTCATGCTCGTTTATAAATTCTATATGTGCTGTATTTTGCTCGCTGTTCTGTAAAGAACCTTATTTTCACTATGATTCCTTTTACTGTATGAAAAATGTTTGTGAAATATGAAAGTTAGTATATTTTATCTATTTTCATATCCCTTTGGCGGAATTGGATTTCGTTTCACTGGTTGCGAGATATCATAGTTTTCGTACAGCAATGTTGGGAATTCCAGATTTGCCAAACTATGTTTTCTTGATGCTTTCTTATTTTTGATGACTAATCTAATTTTACCGAAAATTTCTGGAACTTTTTATTTAGATACTGGATATATAGGGGAATACCCCAGATTTTTCGTGGATTTATTTATTGATTTTTCATACTGTTTTCCTATTCTTGAATTCATTTTTTTGATTTCTGGCTGAACCTATTTTCTGTATTCAAATCAGTTTTAAGCTATGTTTTTGTGAATTAATATATGACTTATTTATATTCGCTGGATTCGTGTGGAAGTCTATTTTCCAGATCCTTCGATGGATCCAGATTTGAATGTTTGTAACTCTGAAAATCACTATTTTACTACAGTATGGTCTTGCTGTCCTGAACTTGAGATGTGTTTATTTTAGTCTTTTATGAGATATCTTGCACTCGTACATGTTTATCTTGCAACTTGCACTTGTTACATGATCATGCCATATTTTTATTGATATATTTTGCACGTATATATGCTTGTTTGACATTAATAATAAATAACCAAGCTGGGGTTTAAGAGACAGATCTAATAGTGGATAATTCAGAAATGTGTACTCAGAAGGGGATCCACTGATCCTACGTGATTGCTTGAGACATGATACTTGACACGTGATTACTTGATACTCGCACGCAAGACACGATACTTTCCACTTGCACAACTTGACACGTGATTACATGATACATGATACTTGGAGCTTTGAGCTTGATTACTTGACTTGTCCCCGAGTATACTGCCCTCTATGGTCCAGTATGAAATCTAAAGCAAAACTGGTTGTTGTAGCAACCATGTAAGGTGGGCTGCATATAGTGCTACCTAGATAGTAGTTCACTACAAGACTTGATACATGCTACTTGAACATGATACTTGAAGATGATACATGCTTGTTGATACTTGACTACATGATACATGAGACTTGTTTAAATGAGACTTGAAATTTAACACTTGATAATTGATTACATGACACTTGACACTTGATGCATGTTTACATGATACTTGATTTCTTGACACTTGATCTATGCCATTTACACTTGTTCACTTTACCATTCTAGTTGTTTATGTTGACATCATACTTATACCATGTTGCTAGTTAGTTTCCCTATGTGCTTGTATCTTACATTATAAGTGGCCCGTAACTTGCAATTGACGGGTATTTGTGTTTTCTCTTTCCTTCTTTCTTGCATTCGTTGAATTCAAGATTTTGGAGAACAGGTTCCAGATGGTATCAGAGACATGAAGTATTAGTGCTGCATTTTATTATATTATTTCTTGTATCTTGCTTGAACAATAATTGTATTTTGAGACTTGGATTTATCTTGTATTTAGGCGATGTGACCCAAGACATGTGTTTTATTCAGATCATGACGATTTGAGATTTATGTATTTGATTTCAAGTATTCTCGTTGGTAATTTGGCTCATTATGTGCATATGGTTGATTCTTTTTGCTTCCGACTCCGATGATTCTTGAGAATATTGTAAAGATTTCTTGAACAGCTTATAGATGATGAAAATCATTCGCTAGGCTTTTGTTGCGTATCCGTATTCCGTAGTCTTTTTGGGAAGCGAGGTGTGACAGAATTTTTAGTGGTATCAGAGCACCAGTTTTGGCTAATGTATTAGTTGACTGATATATTAGACAAGCTTGGCTCGAACTGGAATCTGCGCTATATTTCACTAACCATGCATGCATAAATGAATCAAATATTATCAACATTGATCTGAATGCTAACTGTTTTTGGTTTCGTGCAGACTATGGCTCGCAGAGGTTCTACTTCGCAGTCGCAGGGTGACCCGATTGAGGCGGTCACTATAGTGCTTGAGCGCTTGATTAATTAGCAGCAGAACCATAGTGATTTGGTGACGGCTGCTTTGGAAGCCGCTCGAGTTACTCTGCCTATTGCGCCTAGGCAGGATGTTCTTCTACCCCATTCAGGAATGGCCACAGACTTTATGAGGCTGCATCCCCACATGTTTTTAGGCACTGAGATGCCTTTGGAGGCTGAACAGTGGTTGATTTAGACAGAGCAACTGCTTTTGGTAGCTAGAGTTGCTAATGCAGATCGTGTGGATGTGGTTACCATCCAGTTGGTGGACTTGGCTCATATCTGGTGGAGGTCCGAGTCCGAAAGGCAAAACGACCGATCACTTGAGCCACTTTCACTAGGAGCTTCTTGGAGAAGTTCTTTCCTGGCAGCACCAGAGTTGAGATGGAGCAACAGTTCTTATCCCTGAAGCAAGTTGGTCGTTATTTGTAGTAATAAAATTTTGTTACATATTATTCATGCAATGTTGTAACATAAGACTTCTTGAAACAGGGCTCCTGGTCTGTGGATGAGTACGCAGCTGAGTTCACGAGACTTAGTCGCTTCGCAGCCGTTCTTGTGGCGAACGAAGAGGACAGGGCTCGTAGGTTAATTTTGGGGCTTGAGCGAGACATCAAGGTGAAGCTTGTCTCTCTTCTCTTGCGTACCTATGTTGAGGCTCTTGAGGTAGCTAGGGCCCAGGAGTAGGCCCGTGGTGGTTTGGCTTCTTCTCAGCGGACTGTTCCGCACTCAGTTGCTAGGTCTTCTGGTGGGCCTATTCGGAGACCTGTTCCAACCCCTCTAGTCGCAGCAGCTCCTTACTCTTCTGTGGGTCCTCCAAGAGTTGGTTTCTGTGACTTTTGCCGTATTCCAGGGCATGAGAAGAAGGATTGCCGACGTGCCAATCATCGCTATTTTGGATGTGGTGCCGCTGATCATTCGGTGCAGGATTTTCCGCGGTTGGCTCCTCCAGCCAGGGGTCCTATTCAGCCAGTTGCCGCAGCTCGTGGTCCTGTTAGACCACAGCTTCCCCCGCAGCGTCAGATTGTCGGTCAGAGTACCGCTGTTCTGAGGAGAGGTCGGGCTTTCAACCTGACTGCTGCAGATACTAAGTCAGCTGTGGGTGTGGTTGTAGGTATCTTTTGTTTTATTGTTTTATTGTTTGTTGTTTCTCTTTGTTTTTCTCCTTTTCCCTTGCTCTATTTCTTTCTGTTGCTTTCTTAATTTTGTTTTCCTCACCCCTATTCAACCATTTTTTTTCTTGTCTCTTTTGCTTTCTATCTTAGGTATTGTGCTTGTGTGCTCTTTTCCTGCTCATGTTCTGTTTGATTTTGGGGCAACCGATTCTTTTGTCTCCTCTCGATTTGTCACTCGCCATCAGTTGGAGTGTAGCAACATGTCAGAGGCTTGGAACATTGTGACAGGTGGTGGAGTTGTCATTTGTTCCCGGGAGTGCAGGCAGTGTCCCGTGATTATTGGTAGCGCAGTGTTCAAAGCCAATCTGATTGTAATTGGGAATTCGGGATTCAACGTTATTCTGGGTATAGATTGTTGGGTGAAACCCATGCCATTATTGATTGCCGTGGCAAGAAAGTTGTGTTCCAAATTCCAGATCGCACAAAATTTGAGTTCCATGTCTAGGATTCTTCCCTTGACCGAGCTATAGTTGATCAGGAGGTTTGTGCGATGGAATTGCATTCAGGCTGTGAGGTCGCAACTCTAGTAGTTCGGGATTTCTTGGATGTTTTTTCAGATGAGTTGCTTGGCTTACCCCCTGATAGGAAAGTGGAATTTGGTATTGATGTTCATCCTGGAACCGCACCGATATCGAAGAGTCCCTACAGGATGGCACCGGTTGAGCTAGCAGAGCTTAAGGTGCAGATTCAGCAGTTGCTTGATTTGGGTTTCATCAGACCTAGTGTTTTGCCTTGGGGTGCTCCGATCCTTTTTGTTGACAAGAAAGATGGTAGTCGTCGGCTGTGCATGGATAATCGAGAACTGAACAGAGTTACTGTAAAGAATCGGTATCCGTTGCCCAGGATCGATGATTTGTTTGATCACCTGAGTGGAGCTGCTATTTTCTCGAAGTTGGATCTTCGTTCTGGGTATCACCAAGTCAAGGTGAAGGCTGCAGATATACAGAAGATTACTTTCAGGACTAGATACGAGCACTATGAGTGTCTTGTGATGCCGTTCGGAGTCACGAACGCGCCAGCTGTATTCACGAGTCTTATGAACTAGGTCTTCTCTCAGTTCTGGGATAGATTTGTGGTGGTCTTCATTGATGATATTTTGGTGTATTCTCGAAATCGGGAAGATCATGCTGAGCATCTTAGAGTGGTTCTGCAGACTTTGAGGGAGAATCGGCTCTATGGAAAACTTAGCAAGTGTGAGTTTTGGCTCGATAGGATTTCATTCTTGGGGCACATTATCTCAGGAGATGGTATTTCTGTGGATCCTGCCAAGGTTAAGGCTGTGAAGGATTGGCCTATTCCAAAGTCAGTTTCAGAAGTCAGGAGTTTTCTCAGTTTGGCTGGCTATTATCGGAAGTTCGTCCAAGATTTTTCGAAGATAGCAGGACCGTTGACTAAATTGACTGGGAAGGATCAAAAGTTCCGTTGGTCTGATGACTGTGATGGAGTGAGTTGAAGAACAGATTGACGTCAATGCCTGTGTTGACTATGTAAGACCCCGAATTCCAAAACACAACTGAATTCGAGATTCCACAGGATCTTTACACTTCTTTCGTACAATTTTACAAGGAAATTAAAACTTTTCACTTTACATCAGAGTTACAAGAAGCCTTTACACTTTACATTGTACAGCGGAAGTAAATTTACAACATTTATATAAAAGTACTACAACATTGAATAATCAACATTTGAATAATCTCTAAGCATCTGTGCTTCTTTAATCTTTATCATATCATTTACCCTGCATACAAAACTGTGGGTACGTCAGTTTATTCAACCGACGAACATTACACACGGCCATCCTCTCTATGCCGGAAATAGTATAACTGATTTTCCATATTTAGCAAACACAAACTTGTCACATATCAAACTAAAGGGAATACCCTATTAATGTCATGTTGTGATTGTGCACTTAGTCCTTAATGCAATTATTTATATTATATGACACTAATGCACACTTGTTCGGATTCTATGCATCCCATAATATATAGGTCCGAAGGCAAGCCTCTTAATCGTTCTTCATCTTGTAGGGTTCAATCCCCCGTCATGATTTAGTCTACTACTATAACTACGGTGAGTATCCTAGATGATCTATGAGTACAAGCCCGTGTACAGAAAATCTGGACGGGAATCCCACGCCATGTCTTGACGCATAAAGCATGCATTCTGTGACAATTCAGCCTCCTTCATGGCGCACGATCCTCTTTCAGTCACCAAACATCCCACAAGCGTCTCCAAGATCCCGATCTTCTGGAGTAGTGCCCACGCCATGTCTTGACGCATCAAGCATGCATTCTGTAGATCACACCCACATCGTAAACTCGAGGCCCTCATACTTGTATTTTTCTCTCACTTTCATCACCTCTTCACTATGTATTAAATCCTTAAATTTAATGAAATTATGAACAAAATCAATCTCTTAGAGTTAGCCCTCTCACTACTACCGGTCGTATTTCTTTCATTTCACAATGACCCAAACTGGTCCTTTCAATATCAATAATCATAATTCATCACTTTTCACTTGCTGGTATGAGTTTTGGCTACACTCTAATTTTCAATTTCAATTCACAAATTCACATGTTTGAGTTTGTCATACTCAATAACATTTCTCTTTTCCAATCTCATGATTTCCAAATTATTCATGACTCAATAACCACACATGAAGTTCAATTATCATGCATTTCATAGCTAACATGTATTTCCACATTAAAATCATTTCACAAATGTCTAATCAAAGTGGATGTTCACAAACTATTTAATGTCACACTATTCTTCAACAGGAATAATTCATACATAACATATACTTTCTTTCTTCCAATTTCTAACACTTATCTCAATTTCTTTGTCACAACACATTTTTATGAAATTATACGAGTGTAAAAACTATAGTTCCAATTTCACTTTTACTTTCAAAAATACGCTTTATTTCATTCTAGTAACTCCCAATAATTTATCATAAGTTGTACTCATTTATACTAGGCCACAAGTCATATAAATTGTTTCACAAAAAGAGGCAGATTTACTTGAAAACATCAGGAAAGTCGACTGTCGAAATGGTCAGTCGGTTGTTCCGCAATAATGCAAAACTTCGAAAAGAAGTCGACTGTTAAATGTATCAGTCGACTGGCCTGCGATATTTTTAATCTTGAAATCAATGATCAGAATAGTTGACTGTTGCACATAGCAGTCGACTGTACTGCGGGGTTTTTCAAAAATATAATTTAAATCTGTGTACTATTCTTTTCATAATTCATTTGACATTTCTTACACAACTCAACATTATTATTCCCTATATTAATTCCCTGTTTATCCTTCGTTTATAATCCCAAAAACATATCTTAATTTGTTCATTCTAACTCATATCATGAAAGTCCATCGAAGCACATAAAGCAACAATTTCATCTACTAGCATTTGCATTTAGTTTTGATGCTAATAACGAATTTTAATCCAAGCATTCCATAGCCATAAACAATTCACACACAACTTACAATTCATGATGGAATAACATGCAATCTATTTAGCATCAGTTCAATCAACTAACAAACCATTTTTCCAATTAGGTGTACTCTTATTAATCTCTTTCATGCATTATCATTTCAATCAATCTTAGCATGCTATCTAATTAGAAATATGGAAAATAACCTACCTTAGCATGATATCTAATTAGAAATATGGAAAATAACCCACCTTAGCATGATATCTAATTAGAAATATGGAAAATAACCCACCTTAATTGGAGAGAAATACAATTGCAACACCTCCTAAAAGTCCTTGCCAAAAGGGCATTCCTCCTCCTCCTCGATGTGCACCCAAACCTTCCAAAATGCCAACCCGAGCTCCTTGATGCCGGCCTTCCCTTTCTTGGTGCAAACACAACTCACAACTCTCAAATCTCAATCTTTTAACTCACTTACTATACTACTAACATTGTATTTTGTACTATAGGTTGTGGAGAAATAAAGAGTACAAAAATAACTAGGCTAGGGGGGGTATTTATACTAAAATTTGGAGTGAATGGAAGGCTAGGATCAAACTAGGAGTTAGAAATAAAAGGTTAGGATTCAAGGGGGAGTTATGATAACCAACCATGATCAAGCAACCACCACCCATGACTCCACTCAAATTTCCCTTTTCCCTCTATGTCAAAACCGGCCTCACATGGTGCATTTGCACGTGTACGTGCGATGCACGTGCATGCATTAGTCCTCCATTTAAAAAAGTTGTACATTATATTTTCTATAAAAATATTCTTTAAAAGATGTTCTACATTACAAGTTGTAATTAAAATAAAAATAACTCATGGGCTTTAATTAATGCGCCAAAATAATAGTTTTATAAAAATATAAATGAATTAGATTTGGGCTAGAAAGAAAGGCTTATGTTTATTTGAAGAAAAATGGGCCTTTATAAAAATAATTAAAGAACACATATAAATATATATATACTCATCATCCATAATGAAAATTAATTATAAGATTTCATACTACAAAAATTTCACGTGCTGACTATGTGCAAAATAAATAAATAATTTTCATAAATGAAAATCGGGGCATTACAACACTCCCTCCTTAGAATAGTTCCATCCCCGGAACTACAGTCAAGAGCAAGAGACAAAACACTCACAACAAGCACAAGAAAAAAACAAAATGCAAAATACAAATCAAGCAAAAAGCTCAGGATAATCTTTCAATATCCTCTCCTCAGACTCCCAAGTAGCCTCTTCAACCAAATGGTTCCTCCAGACTACCTTGGCCATCGGTATCGTTTTATTGCTCAAGACTTTCTTTCGACGATCAACATTCTCGACAGAAGACTCGATGTAATTGAGATCCAAATGCAAACCTTCTGGCACTTCAGGCAAATGATGACTCGAATCTGGAATATAACCTCTTAGCATAGACACATGAAAGACATCATGCACCTGAGATAACTCTTCCGGTAATTCAAGCCGGTAAGCAGTTTTCCCGATCCTTTTCAATATCTTATATGTGCCTATAAACCTCGGGGCTAACTTCCCGCCTTTGCCAAATCGAAGCACACCTTTACTGGGAGATACTTTCAGAAAGACGAAGTCACCTACCTCAAACTCAAGGTCCCTTCTCCGGTTGTCTGCATAGCTCTTCTACCTGCTCTAAGCTTCTACCAACCTTTTCCTGATCAGAACAATCTTCTCAGAGGTTTGCTGCACAAGCTCAGGCCCAAACAATTGACGTTCCCCAACTTCAAACCAACAAACCGGTGTCCTGCATTTCCTGCCATACAGAGCTTCGTATGGCACCATCCCGATGCTAGTCTGAAAACTATTATTGTAGGCAAACTCTACCAAAGATAAATGCCTTTCCCAACTGCCTCCAAAGTCTAGTACACAACACCGAAGCATATCCTCAACAATACGGTTGACTCTCTCGGTCTGCCTATCGGTTTGCGGATGAAAAGTAGTGCTGAAATCTGTCCTGGTACCCTAAGCTGTCTAAAGACTCCTCCAGAAATGTGAAGTAAACCGCGCATCTCGATCAGACACAATAGTTGACGGAACACCATGAAGCCTGACGATTTCGCCAACATACAACTCAGCTAACTTGTCCATCGAAGCAGTGAGTTTCATCGCCAAAAAGTGAGCGGACTTGGTTAGTCGATCAACTATAACCCAAATCACATCATTGTCTTTAGGACTCTTGGGCAATCCCGTAATGAAATCCATACTGATGTTATCCCATTTCCATTCCGGAATAGGTAACGGTTGTAATAGACCTCCGGGTCTCTGATTCTCGGCTTTGACTTGCTGAAAAACCTCACACTTTGCCACAAACTCAGCCACATCCCGCTTCAAACCTGACCACCAGAAATGCGGTTTGATGTCTCTGTACATCTTAGTACTTCCAGGATGTACCGACAAAAGAGTAGCATGTGCCTCCTGAAGAATACTCTCTTTCAGGTCCGCCTGATTTGGAACACATAGTCTATCTCCGAACCACAGCATTCCATCCCTGATTTGAAATCCGAGCAACCTGCCAGCACCAACCTGCTCCTTCATCTCCAAGATATTAGCATCAACCTCCTGACTTGCAATGATCCTTCCATTCAAAGTAGGCTAAAGCCTTAACTGAGCTAAAGATGCTCCCAATCCTTGCAAGACAACTTCAATACCTGCTCGATCCAATTCCTCCATCAGATGCTTCTGAGTTGTAATCAAACTGGATAAACTTCTCTTGTGACTAAGTGCATCAGCAACAACATTAGCTTTCCCAGGATGATACTTGATCTCGGGTCGCATGTCTTCAAGCACTTCCAACCATCTCCGCTGCCTCAAATTCAGATCCTTCTGCTGATATATGTACTTCAAACTCTTATGGTCCATGTACATGTTCAATTTCTCACCGTACACGTAGTGTCTCCATTGCTTCAGGGCAAAGATAATCACAGCCAACTCCAGATCATGAGTCGGGTAATTCTTCTCATGTGGTCGTAGTTGCCTAGACCCATAAGCGATTACTCTTTCTTCTTGCATTAAGACACAACCAAGCCCACGATGTGAAGCATCGCTATAAACATCATACTCAACACCTGCTCTAGGCAAAGCTAAAATAGGTGCAGTAGTCAGCTTCTCTTTCAACTCCTGAAAGCTTGCCTCACATTGCTCAGTCCACTTGAAGTTCACATTCTTTTTGGTCAGACCAGTAAGCGGCACGGCTATCTGCGCATAACCTTGAATGAATCTCCTGTAGTATCCAGTCATTCCAAGAAAACTTCTGACTTCCTTCACTGTAGTAGGCCTAGCCCAATCTCTCACTGCCTCTATTTTCTGAGGGTCAGTTGCCACTTCCTCCTTAGAAAGGATGTGACCTAGGAATGCCACATCAGATTTCCAGAAATCACACTTGGATAGCTTGGCATACAACTCCTGCTTTTCCAGCTTCTTCAAAACTGCTGCCAAATGCTCGGTGTGCTCCTCTTCTGACTTGGAGTACACAAGAATATCGTCGATAAACACCATGACGAAAGAATCAATGAACGGCCTCAGAACTCTGTTCATCAAATCCATGAAGATTGCGGGTGCATTCGTGACTCCAAATGGCATAACTATGAAATCGTAATGCCCATGTCGAGTTCTAAATACATTTTTGTGCACATCTTCAACTTCCACTCGAACTTGGTGATATCCTGATCAAGATCTATTTTGGAGAAAACAGCTGCTCCTTGTAGACGATCGAACAAGTCATCAATTCGGAGAATAGGATACTTATTCTGAATAGTGACCTTATTCAGCTCTCGGTAATCGATACACATTCTCATCGATCCATCCTTCTTCTTTACCAAAAGCACTGGTGCTCCCCAAGGTGACACACTAGGTTGAATAAAGCCTTTCTCCAACAGTTCCTCAATCTGCTGTTTCACTTCATCCTGTTCCACTGGAGCCATCCTATACGGTGCCTTAGAAATGGGTGCACTTCCCGGTTGAACAGTGATGCTGAACTCTACATCACGATGCAGGGGGTAACCCAGGAAAATCATCCAAGAACACAGTCGGATAGTCCTGAACCACAGGAATCCTTTGCACTTCCACAGGAATCTCTTCCTTGCGGATAGCTGCCACTAGCTTAGAACACTTCTTCTTCCCTTGGAAATTGACTTCAGATCCACCTGGAGCCTTCACTATTACTGTCTTGGTCTTGCACTCGATGCTTGCACTGTACACCGACATCCAATCAATGCCAATGATAACATTGACTCCCAAGATAGTCAGCTCGATAAGATCAAACTCGAAAATTCTGTCCCCAATCACAATCTCGCAATCCGCATAGTACCGATCAGTGGTTAAAGTTTCCCCTGATGGAGTAGCTACTGCTAAGATCTTGCCTGAAAAAATCTTCGGTTCAACTCCCAACACTTTAACAAATTTAGGAGACACAAAAGTATGAGAGGATCCAGTATCGAACAAAACAACAGCTTTCATTCCATTCAAATAAAGTTCCCCTGTTACATAATACACACTCATTACGTAACAGTTTCACAAAATAATCTGAAAAAGAAACAACATGAACCTCTAAACATCCGCCCTCGTACCAGTGATGACATGATCCACCTCATCTGCATCAGCTTCGGTCAAGGCAAATATTCATCCTGGTTGGTACGGTCTCTTCCCAGTCTGCTGCATTGGTGCATTGCGATTACCATTCCGTGGTTTGGGGCATTGAGATTGGTAATGTCCCGTCTCACCACAGTTGAAGCAATTTACCGCAGGAGGTCTCACCACATTGTTCCCGGGTCTTCCAACCACATTAACAGCGTTCGTCCCTGTCTGTTTGAACCTTTGTGCAGATGGTTGTCCCTTGAAATTCCCAGAATTTGCGGGCCTCTTCCCAGACTGCCAGTTGTTCCTCCGATCCTGAACGACATGAAACTGCTCCATGTCTGCTTCCGTGGCTGCTGCGCGCTTGACCAACTTGTCGAATCTTCTGATACCAAGAGGTATCATCCGGGACCTCAAGCTCGGCCTCAATCCATGCTTGAACTTACTAGCCTTCTTCGCCTCATCCATCGCTAATTCAGGAGCATACCTAGAGAGCTGAGTAAACTTGGTCTCGTACTCTTTAACTGACATGCCACCTTGTTTCAGTGACAGAAACTCCATAGCCTTCTTCTCTTGGACGTCGGAGGGGAAACAGTTACTGCGGAATTCCTCCAAAAATTCCTCCCAGCCAAGAATAATACCTTCCATTGTCCGCTTCATCGACTGCCACTACACAGCCGCATCCTTCTCAAATTGCAGAGTCGCCAACTTCACCTTGCTGCCTTTCGGAGTCTCCAAGACTTCGAAGATCGTCTCTACCTGACGAATCCAGTTGTCAGCCGCATCAAGGTTTGACTTCTCTTCGAACACAGGTGGTTTCATCCGTTTGAACGATTCCACGAGTTTAATTGCTTCGGGCACCGGATTCGCAGGTACCCTTCCTTGGTTCTGATTCATGGCCACGGTGTTGAGTGTTTGATAGACCCTCGCAAGTTCTGTTTCCAAGTCCAGACCTTCACCATTTCTAGTTCCTCTTCTAGCCATATTCTGATGCAAAAGATCCATTAAATTCGAAGTATAAAACATGAATTTTCAATCAACTTTGCATTTCATTAAATTCCAAACTTTATACATTCGAATTGAAAATATTTCTTGACATCAGAATGAAAATAGTAGAAGCTACAATAGTCTAACTCCTACGGTTCCTCTTCGCTTCTCGAAGTTCTCCTCGTAGTTCATCAACTTCTTCCTTCAACACATCGGTCATATTCTTCCTCTTCTTGAGTTCCTATATACGATAACTGAGAACTGCAAAGTCGTCCTTACGCTTTGCCAACTGAGCCTCCAATAGTCCAACTCTCTCCCGTAGTGTTTCTACCTGCCTCTGAAGAGATATCACAAGACTACTTAGAACTGGTTCTTCTTCTTCGTCAGAAGAGTCATCAGATGAATCTGGAGGTGGGGTGATCTCTCGGGACTCAGGCCATTCTTCTCCGTTAGAATCTGCTTGCCCTGGGTAGTACTCTTCCTTGGAATCTGCTTGTCCAGGATAATAATCTTCCTCGATGATATGCCAATTGTCGTCTCCAGCAGGGTCGAAGTGATCAGCCATCTTAGAAATAGAGAGGAAGAAGTATAAGTCATAGAGCAACACAAATGTAAGTAATTTACATTTAAATCTCTAGACTCAAACACACACTCTAATGTCCACTTCTAGGGTGTCGTTCCTTATAAATTTGTACAAGTGTGAAGCGTGGCTCTGATACCACTCTGTAATGCCCTGAATTCCAAAACACAATTGAATTCGAGATTCCAAAGGATCTTTACACTTCTTTCGTACAATTTTACAAGGAAATTAAAACTTTTCACTTTACATCAGAGTTACAAGAAGTCTTTACACTTTACATTGTACAGCGGAAGCAAATTTACAACATTTATATAAAAGTACAATAACATTGAATAATCAACATTTGAATAATCTCTAAGCATCTGTGCTTCTTTAATCTTTATCATGTCATTTACCCTGGATACAAAACTGTGGGTACGTCAGTTTATTCAACCGACGAACATTATACACGGCCATCGTCTCTATGCCGAAAATAGTATAACTGATTTTCCATATTTAGCAAACACAAACTTATCA
Source organism: Hemerocallis citrina (assembly GCA_017893485.1). Classification (NCBI taxonomy): domain Eukaryota; kingdom Viridiplantae; phylum Streptophyta; class Magnoliopsida; order Asparagales; family Asphodelaceae; genus Hemerocallis; species Hemerocallis citrina. Next base: position 72,951,405 of record CM030360.1, read on the forward strand.
CATATCAAACTAAAGGGAATACCCTATTGATGTCGTGTTGTGATTGTGCACTTATTCCTTAATGCAATTATTTAAATTATATGACACTAATGCACACTAGTTCGGATTCTATGTATCCCATAGTATATAGGTCCGAGGGCAAGCCTCTTAATCGTTCTTCATCTTGTAGGGTTCAATCCCTCGTCATGATTTAGTCTACTACTGTAACTACGGTGAGTATCCTAGATGATCTATGAGTACAAGCTCGTGTACAGAAAACCTGGAGGGGAATCCCACGCCATGTCTTGACGCATCAAGCATGCATTCTGAGGCAATTCAGCCTTCTTCATGGCACACAATCCTCTTGCAGCCACCAAACATCCCACAAGCGTTGCCAAGATCCCGATCTTCTAGAGTAGTGCCCACGCCATGTCTTGACGCGTCAAGCATGCATTCTGTGGATCACACCCACACCGTAGACTCGAGGCCCTCATACTTGTGTTTTTCTCTCACTTTCATCACCTCTTCACTATGTACTAAATCCTTAAATTTAATGAAATCATGAACAAAATCAATCTCTTAGAGTTAGCCCTCTCACTACTACCGGTCTTATTTCTTTCATTTCACAATGACCTAAACTGGTCCTTTCAATATCAATAATCATAATTCATCACTTTTCACTTGCCGGTGTGAGTTTTGGCTACACTATAATTTTCAATTTCAATTCACAAATTCACATGTTTGAGTTTGTCATACTCAATAACATTTCTCTTTTCCAATCACATGATTTCCAAATTATTCATGACTCAATAACCATACATGAAGTTCAATTATCATGCATTTCATAGCTAACATGTATTTCCACATTAAAATTATTTCACAAATGTCTAATCAAAGTGAATGTTCACAAACTCATTAATGTCACACTATTCTTCAACAAGAATAATTCATACATAACATGTAGCGCCCCGATTTCCGATACTGGAAAACCGTGACACGAGTCAAGACCTTTTCTTCAATTAGTCACAATACACAGAAAAACAGGAGAATTTAAAACTTTTTATTCAATACACAAAGTGTTACAAGTCTGAATACTGTACAACTGTAATACTTTACAATGGAGTTACAATATTGCCTTTACATTTCTAAGTATTACAACCTTCACATCTTACATCAGAGTACTTCTTAACTAATACAGAATCAATACATATACTGCAGCGGAACTAAACATAACACTGACTCCTTGCTTCCCTTGCCTTGAGTCCTCATGAATCTCGCCTTGTATTTCGGCGATCCAGTACCTATGGAAGTGGGGACGTCAGTATTCACTGACGCTTAAAGGCTGATCATATAGCAGCGAATCTTCCAAACAATATACAAAATACAGCAATGGTGTTAGTGTAGTTTAAATGTTTGTGAGTGCTATGACTAGACTCTAATGCGATGTTTACATAGAACTAGGATGCTCCTATTCTAATATCAGCAAGTCTCCGAAAGCAACATGCAGCCCATACTACATGCAACTCCATCTCAAGCCGTTTCTCCATATTAGCGTTGGTAACGGGTCGGGTCGGGTCGGGTACCTCAATACCCGGACCCGGACCCGGTCAATGATGGGTCCAAATTCTGGACCCGGACTTAGACCCATAAAATTCGGGTTCGGGTCCGGTTCCGGTTCCCCACAAAAATTGTTACCCGTCCCCTTTCGGGTCTGGGTCCGGTTCGGGTCTTGTTTCCTGTCACGGATCTGGTTCGGTTCCGGGTCTTTAAAGCACAATACATGATCACATAAATATATAAGATGTTCCAACTAGTAGCAAATCAAAGGGGATAAACTAATTTTTTTATACAAAGAACTAAAAGATAATACAATTGACACATTCTAATACATGCATGACACGCTTGTTTAAAGTGTCGGTATAAATCCAAATATATAATCATATGCAGTTGTCATCTTACTGTAATGAAATTGACATTGTTAAATAACAAACCTTTGACTGCAGACTAGAATATTAAAGTATTAGTATTATGTATAAAAAATGCCTACAAAATTTAATGATACCTTATATATATACTAAAATACTCTAACTTTTTCTACATCCACTCGTATTTTCGTCATTAAATACTGTAAATATGATTTTGCAACTTGATGTTGAATATCCCATGGAACATTCTCTTATGACAGCCTCAGATTGTGAGGGTGTATGGGTGAGGGTGTATTTGTATGCAAGTACTTTTATAGGGTGAGGGTGTATTTGTATTACGGGTAACGGGTCGGGTCCGGGTCGGGTCCGCTAATATTTTGTATTAATTCTTTAATGCGGGTCCGGATCCGGGTCCGGGTCGGGTCTAATTTTAGTGGACCCGGACCCGATCCGAAATTTTAACGGGTATGTTTTTTGGACCCGCACTCTACCCAAATTAGATCGGGTCGGTTCCGGTCCAACGTCGGGTCCGGATCGGGTCCAGGTCGGGTCCGGATTTTGGGTTATAATACCAGTGCTACTCCATATATAGGGATTTGAACCCGCGTTATGAATTCTAATTGCACACAACCTGTTCCTGACAACTACACATGACTCGCGAGGCTGCAGATGTGGTCATGTGCCACTGTTGCATTTCGCCCGTGGTGTCTATGTTCGCCACCGCGACCCGGCTAACTGGACCTCACTCAAATTAGACGAACCCAATGTATCGGGCGTCATTCCAAAAACCAAACCATAGAGTTTCGCAAGCGCAGGGTAGCACGAGGCCTACCCTGTGGCACTCTCTGGGGTATCGCAAGCGCAGGACTGCACAATGCATCCTGTGGCACCCCTAGCCACGGTACTTCAGGAATTAACAGAGCGAGATACGCAACCCGTGTCCTCAACCTGTGAGACGGCACCGTACGTATCCCTTTGATGGGAAGGTACAACCCATTACACCACCTATGATCTGCCTCAAGAGACGAGTTAGTGTAAGGGGCCCCCTACAACTGACCCCTCTCTCCCGGCAAAAGGGTTTAAGTAAACTGATCCTTATAAGTCACTATCCTAGTGATGTCCCTGACTCAAACAATCCTAGGGATGACGATATTATAACACAACATGCTAGGCCTTAAATTAGGCTTCGCGAGACAACTCTACTAGGCCGCTCAACCTAGATTTACCAGAATCCTTCAGGACCCGGTTCGTGGCTCATCGATCCAAGACTTTGGCCGTTGCGAATATACACGCACGCCGCTACCCTAGACTTGGATTCTGTCTATGCTCCGGTCCTCGATTAACCTACCCTGGTTAAAATTTGATGGTACATAAGGAGTGACTCCTCCACAGTTCCTTAGGGTAGAAATCATATGTCTTGACGGTCGATAGCCCTTAGGGTAGTAACATCACCCTAGATGAGCACAACGAACTGTGTACTAGCTAACAAGCTATACACGAGTAACAACCACATACGAGCCCATCAAGCTACGTATGACCCAATAACTACCTACGAGCCAGGCGGGCCCCGTAGGAGATAACCGCGTACATACCGGCCAAATAAACCGTGTATGAGACCGACAGCTACGTACGGGCCGGTCGGGCTGCGTACGAGACAACAACCTACATACGAGCCGACTAAGCTACGTATGAGACCCACGGCTACGTACGGGCCAGTCGAGCCACGTACGAGCACGACCGTGTGCAAACAACCATACAGGTAATCAATCCTAGAAGCAACCAAACGTGCTTACTAACAAACTTAATCTTCTACTATTAGAAGCAACAAAGGGATCTACTAGTAGTCTAAGATCGGTATTCTACTAAGGAAGAATCCGAAGGCGACATAACCGCCTTTATCGAATTAACTATCGCTAGTGGTCTTCCCGATCTTACTACTTCGACCTATAATGTCTTAGGCATGACATACACTCGTAGGCATCTTCCTAAAGTAATCCAATTACAAAAATAGAACTACTCACCATCACACTCCTAAGTATGAATATGATTAATGCTTGTGTTTTCATCGAGCTTAAGCATAAAAAGCACTACGACCTAGACATAGAGTCTACTATAGTCAAGCGAGCATGAAAGCTTACTACTTATCTTGACTAATCACCATAACACAAGCATGGATAGATAACTAATATAACATACAATCATTCCAAGGTATAGTAGATATTCTAACATTACTCCTACAATGTTCTCATCATGTATTACTCTAGCATGGCATAGAATCCAACATAAATCACTACAACTAGCCATGGGTAGTTTCTTTACCCTAAGCATGAACATCCTAGTATGGGTATCCTTAACTTAATATGATCAATAATTTGCATGATCCCTACTTACTTAGCATGAATCATGGTCATTCACTAACGTAGTATACACTTCTCTACCATTTATCTAGCATGGTATACAATTTGCATACAATTTAAACTAGCATGATATGCAAAATACTTACAATTAAGCTAGCATGATATATCGCTTTCCAACAATTAAACTATCATGGTATATGATTTTAGCATGGATCCTACAACACTCTAGGCACAATAAAATTTATCCAAATATGGTAGGAAACTCTTGGATTGAATCCTACACATTCTAAGCATAACTAAGTCACTAAACATAATAGGAAACTTTAGGAATGAATCCTACAAAATTCTTGCATAAGTGAGTTACTAAACATGATAGGTATTTTTTTGAATGAGTCCTACAACATCCTAAACATAAAGCATGATGGGATAATTTTAATAAACATCCTACAACTAATTAAGCATAGAATCATGGTAGGAAAAAGTCCTACAACCTCTCTAAACATAAAGCATGATGGGATGATTTTAATAAACATCCTACAACTAATTAGCATAGAATCATGGTAGGAAAAAGTCCTACAACCTCCTAAACATAAAGCATGATGGGATAATTTTATAAAACATCCTACAACTAATTAAGCATAGAATCATGGTAGGAAAAAGTCCTACAACCTCCTAAACATAAAGCATGATGGGATGATTTTAATAAACATCCTACAACTAATTAGCATAGAATCATGGTAGGAAAAAGTCCTACAACCTCCTAAACATAAAGCATGATGGGATAATTTTATAAAACATCCTACAACTAATTAAGCATAGAATCATGGTAGGATACTTTTAGCAAAAGTCCTACAACTAACTAAGCATGAACATGGCTTCTAATCATTTTTAGAAGCAAAGCTACAACTAACTAAGCATGGTAAACATGGTAGGATATTTTTAAAAGCAATCCTACAACTAACTAAGCATGGATATGGCTTCTAATTGTTTTTAGAAGCAAAGCTACAACTAACTAAGCATGGTAAACATGGTAGGATATTTTTAAAGCAATCCTACAACTAACTAAGCATGGGTATGGCTTCTAATTATTTTTATAAGCAAAGCTACAACTAACTAAGCGTGGTAAACATGGTAGGATATTTTTAAAAGCAATCCTACAACTAACTAAGCATGGATATGGCTTCTAATTATTTTTAGAAGCAAAGCTACAATATTTCACTACTACTATTACTCCTATTTTAATCAAAACATAATTACCTACTACTACTACAACATACAACTTACTACTACTACTCCTTTATTCACAACAAAATCACAACTTACAACTATCTATTACTACTACTTCATTCACAATAAAATCACAACATACAACTATCTATTACTACTACTACATCATTTCATTACATGCTACTACTTATTATTTAGCATACTACTACTTAGTCGCTTACTAACCTTATTTATTACTAGTGATAAAGAAAAGATTATTTTATTTTATTTTACTTTACTCTACAAAAGAAAGATCTCTTTAATTAACTACAACTAGTGATTAAAAGAAAAGGAAGATCTTTTTATCATTTCTACAACTAGTGATTAAAATAAAAGAAAGATCTTTTTAATTAACTACAACTAGTGATTAGAATAAAAGAAAAGATCTTTTTAATTAGCTACAACTAGTGCTTTAAAATAAAAGAAAGGTCTTTTTAATTAACTACAACTAGTGATTAAAAATGAAAGAAAGATCTTTTTAATTAATTACAACTAGTGATTAGAATAAAAGAAAAGATCTTTTTAATTAGCTACAACTAGTGCTTTAAAATAAAAGAAAGGTCTTTTTAATTAACTACAACTAGTAATTAAAAATGAAAGAAAGATCTTTTTAATTAATTACAACTAGTGATTAAAAATAAAAGAAAGATCTTTTTAGTTAATTCTACAACTAGTGTTTACAAGGAAATATCTTTTTATTAGAACTTATGTTCTTATTAGTCCAAGTTTCATAAAGAGTCCTACAACCCACAATGGTTGTAAAATGAAGTTCATATGCTTATGTGAATCAAGTCCTACAACCAACCATGGTTGTATGTCCAACATTATGCAATATGTAAGTTTCTTTAGTCCAAAATCATACAAACAACAACTACAATAATAAAGCTATGATCTTTACAAGCTAGTAGTTACTACTACTACTTTTTACTCTTACTTCTTACTACAACAATACACCCAACAAAACTCAAAGAAAACAAAACAAGAGGATGAGAAGAAGAAGTCAAACAACCATACAAACAACAAACAAACAAACAACAAACAAACAAAAATCAAGGAAGTGAAGAAACCCCCACCTTCCTTTCTTGTCGGAAGGACTTGCTATGCTCCTTCTCCTTCCCCTAGCTTTTTAGAAGGCTTCTAATTAACCTACAAAACAAAACTCTCAAGTTAACTTGTTCTCTCTTTCTTTTCCTTTCTTTCTTTCTTTCTTTCTTTCTTTCTTTTGTTTTCTAAAAATGAGAGAAGGAGGAGAATGAAGGGTTATTTATAGGTGGAGAGAAGGGTGGAGAGTGTAAAAGCACACACACACTTTTGCACAAAACCCCCCCCATAAATTCGGGGCCGGCCATGCTATGTGGGAGGTGGGATTGGGGGGAGGTGTTATGTGAGGGAAAATTGATGTGGAGGAGGGTTTGTTCTAGAAGAATTTCTCCTAATCCCTTATGTCTTTGTAACCCTAGGTTTAACCTCCTAATCAAACCCTAACCCTCTAATAGGTTTGTCATAACAAGGCAAGTGTTGTCCAAAAATACACAACACACAATTTATATGATGTACTAATCGACATACTACACGTATGTGCGCATATATGTCCGTATACCGGAAAGTCTTCGCATAATCCGCATAAAAATAATTAAATCTTGGAAATAATAATAAAATAAATTTTATTATTAGTTCGGAAGATCACGGTATCAATTTGATACAATACGGATATATACTGACCGATATCTGGATACAGATATTGTCTATGAACAAACCGGGTGAAAATCACCAAAATAATTTAATTTTGGAATTAAAACAAAATAATAATAAAATAATAATAAAATATCAATTTATATACGGTAATATCCGTCCGGGATATTACATAACATATATATACTTTCTTCCAATTTCTAACACTTATCTCAATTTCTTTGTCACAACACATTTTTATGAAATTATACAAGTGTAAAAACTATAGTTCCAATTTCACTTTTACTTTCAAAAATACGCTTTATTTCATTCTAGTAACTCCAAATAATTTCTTGTAAGTTGTACTCTGATGTTAAATTTTTGCAAGTGTACAAAATCGCACAAGTAATATAGATAGATGAGTAGAGTGTCGAATCCACAGGGACTAGATATTTTACTGAGTACCGATATTGCTAGATGAATCACTATTTGGAAGGTCGAATTTTATAAATAATAAAGCAGCTAAATTACCTTAATCTAATTATCTAACTAAATTAGTGAAGAGGGAGAGGGCTGTGAAACTATAAAGCTCTTGTACTTTATTAATGGTAAAATTAGTTCTAGGGCTCTTGGTTCACCTCGTTTATCACACACACAAATTATTATTCCTTATAAATAAAAATATTATCTTTCCCAAATTGTCGACCAAAATCCTAAAGATATTAACCACTCTATCCACGTAGTCTAAAAATTATTCTCAACTAATTCTTCGCCTATCCATCAAATTATTAATTGAGAAATTGGATTTCTTAACGCTCACGTCCTCCAATATACGGTCTTAATTTTTATTAATCACAAATCACCTGTTCGGTCTCTTTATGATTTGAAAAATCATACAAATGTCTATCCACCATGTTGTACGCATAAATAATAAAAATTAAAATACAATCAGGAAAAATAGAGTAATAATAAGGAATTAAAAATTGTGTTCTACAAAACTTGGCTACACTTTAGCCTCTAGAACAATAAATTCAGTTCATATTTGTTTGGGATTGCATCAAAAATTATAGAGAAGAAAAGATACAAAAGAATACAAAATTTAATTCAAACTCCTTTTCTGTCTCAAAAGTTGGAGCCAAAAGTGTTGCTATCACGCGCCGTCACATCAACGCATCAGTCTGTCACACTGCCGTTGTCGGGCCGCGTGTCCCAAAACCAGAGCCAAAATTTGCCTTGAAAACCGCATCGTCAGCTCTTGGAAACCGCACGTCAGAACGAAGTCAGCTCCTGAGCCACATCAGCGCACCCAGGTCTGTCAGCCGTTGGAAACCGTGTGCGTCACGTCAGGAGAGGGTCCCGCTGTCAACACGTCGCGTCAGCATGCCAGAACGAAGAAGAAGCAGCAGAGCCAAGAACGTGTGCGCTGTCACGTCGCTCAGTGCTTGCGTGTGTCCACTTGAAGTCGTCAAACAGATTCTCTGTCACTCTTTTGCTCTGAGCAGCACGCAGGGAGACAGAGAGGACTTCTGTCTCTCTCTCTTATTATTATTTTTATTTTTTTATATTATTTGTTTTAATGATTAGCCGTCACCTCCTGCTCTTCCCTCTCCTGTTTGGCTTGTATTTGTAGAGAACAGGAGGGAGTTTAGGGTTTGCACTTTTGCATAAAAGTCCATACTCTTTCTTTATTTCCTTCCTTTAATTGATCTGAATTTATTTCTTTCTCTTTCTTTCTTTTCTTCCTTTTCTGTCCATCACGTGCTTCTGCGTACACAAAATAATACCAGAAATTAGGATTTTTAAATAAAATAAAATTAATTAGTTTAAAATGAATTAAACTAACTTTATACCATATTAGCGTATAAAAATCCTTTTAAAATTTATTTGTCGCACTTTTAACTCAACAAAACAATAAAATCGATAAATCAATTATTTTACTTTGTTTGTTGATTTTTTCCACAATTCTTCACTTTTTGCATCAAAAATATTATTTCTTCAAAAATAATTAATTAAATGAAATCATATAGAAATAAGATGAATTATAGACAATATCAGCGAAAACAAGTCATTTTAATAGGTAAATGAGTACAAATATTTGTTTATAAGTTAGACACATCATACTCATTTATACTAGGCCACAAGTCATATGAATTGTTTCACAAAAAGAGACATATTTACTTGAAAACTTCAGGAAAGTCGACTGTCGAAATGGTCAGTCGGCTGTTCCGCAATAATGCAAAACTTCGAAAAGAAGTCGACTGTTGCACATATCATTCGACTGTACTGCGGGGTTTTTCAAAAATATAATTTAAATCTGTGTACTATTCTTTTCATAATTCATTTGACATTTCTTACGCAACTCAACATTATTATTCCCTATATTAATTCCCTGTTTATCCTTCGTTTATAATCCCAAAAATATATCTTAATTTGTTCATTATAACTCATATCATGAAAGTCCATCGAAGCACATAAAGCAACAATTTCATCTACAAGCATTTGCATTTAGTTTTGATGCTAATAAAGAATTTTAATCCAAGCATTCCATAGCCATAAACAATTCACACACAACTTACAATTCATGATGGAATAACATGCAATCTATTTAGCATCAGTTCAATCAACTAACAAACCATTTTTCCAATTAGGTGTACTCTTATTAATCGCTTTCATGCATTATCATTTCAATCAATCTTAGCATGCTATCTAATTAGAAACATGGAAAATAACCCTCCTTAGCATCATATCTAATTAGAAATATGGAAAATAACCTACCTTAGCATGATATCTAATTAGAAATATGGAAAATAACCCACCTTAGCATGATATCTAATTAGAAATATGGAAAATATCCCACCTTAATTGGAGAGAAATACAATTGCAACACCTCCTAAAAGTTCTTGCCAAAAGTGCGTTCCTCCTCCTCCTCGATGTGCACCCAAACCTTCCAAAATGCCAACCCGAGCTCCTTGATGCCGACCTTCCCTTTCTTAGTGCAAACACAACTCACAACTCTCAAATCTCAATCTTTTAACTCACTTACTATACTACTAACAATGTATTTTATACTATAGGTTGTGGAGAAATAAAGAGTACAAAAATAACTAGGCTGGGGGGGGGGGGGTATTTATACTAAAATTTGAAGTGAATGGAAGGCTAGGATCAAACTAGGAGTTGGAAATAAAAGGCTAGGATTCAAGGGGGAGTTATGATAACCAACCATGATCAAGCAACCACCACCCATGCCTCAATTCAAATTTCCCTTTTCCCTCCATATCAAAACCGGCCTCACATGGTGCATTTGCACGTGTACGTGCGATGCACGTGCATGCATTAGTGCTCCATTTAAAAAAGTTGTGCATTATATTTTCTATAAAAATAATCTTTAAAAGATGTTCTACATTACAAGTTGTAATTAAAATAAAAATAACTCATGGGCTTTAATTAATGGGCCAAAATAATAGTTTTATAAAAATATAGATAAATTAGATTTGGGCTAGAAAGAAAGGCTTATGTTTATTTGAAGAAAAATGGGCCTTTATAAAAATAATTAAATAACACATATACATATATATATATACTCATCATCCATAATGAAAAATAATTATAAGATTTCATACTACAAAAATTGTACGTGCACACTACGTGCAAAATAAATAAATAATTTTCATAAATAAAAATCGGGGCATTACAGACTATTCCCGATGGTTCAGGCGGATTTGTAATTCACTGTGATGCTTTTGGTCTTGGAGCAGTTTTGATGCAGAAGGACTAAGTCATTGCATATGCATCGAGGCAGTTGTGGCCGCATGAGAGGAACTATCCTACTCATGACTTGGAGTTAGTAGCAGTGATTTTTGCTTTGAAGCTGTGGAGACATTATTTACTTGGGGAGCGAGTGGAGATCTTTACAGACCACAAAAGTCTCAAGTACATTTTCACCCAGAAGGAGTTAAACATGAGGCAAAGGCGTTGGTTGGAGCTTAAGGCCGATTATGACATCAGTTTGCAATACCATCCTAGTAAAGTAAACTTGGTGCCAGAGGCTTTGAGCATGAGACCGAAAGTTATGTTCTTGACTCTGCAGAGGGATCTGATTGAGCAGATGAGGAGGTTGGAGTTGGATGTTTTTTTGCCGAGTTCTGATCGGAGTTGTTTGGTGCTTCAGCTGCAGTCGTCTCTTGTTGATTAGATTAAAGAGGCACCGGCTAGTGATGCGCAGTTGTAGAGATTTCGAGCTGAGGTTGAGTCTGGGTCCAGGATGGACATGGTTATTCATTCTGATGGATCGCTTCGTTTTGTATCCAGATTATGTGTCCCAGAAGGTGATGTTCGTAAGAGGTTGATTGAGGAAGCCCATCAGTCTTCGTATTCTATCCATCCTGACGGTACTAAGATGTATCAGGATTTGAAGCTTCATTTCTGGTGGCAGGGTATGAAAAGGGCTGTGGCTCAGTTTGTTGCTCAGTTTTGATCTACCAGCAGGTTAAGACAGAGCATCAGAGAACCACTGGACTACTTCAACCGCTTCCTATTCCAGAGTGGAAGTGGGAACACATCACTATTGATTTTGTGACCGCTTTGCTGAGGAGTCTTAAGGGTCATAATGCCATTTGGGTGATTGTCGACCGTTTGACGAAGAGTGCTCACTTCATTCCTTTTCGTGTCGGTCAGTCTACTGAGAGCCTTGCTGAGAGGTACATGCAAGAGATTATTAGACTTCATGGGGTTCCAGTCAGTATTGTATTCGACAGGGATACGAGATTCAGATCTCAGTTTTGGGAGAGTCTTCAGGCTAGTTTGGGGAGTAAATTAAAGTACAGTAAAGCTTTTCATCCCCAGACTGATGGACAGTCAGAGCAGACTATTCAGATTCTTGAGGACATATTGAGGTCCTGTATGCTTCAGTTTGGTGGGTCTTGGGAGGATCATTTGCATCTCATAGAGTTCTCGTACAATAACAGCTTTCAAGCTAGTATTAAAGCTGCTCCGTTCGAGGCACTCTATGGGCGGAAGTACAGATCGTCAGTGTGCTGGGATGACATTGGTGAGAGAAAGTTGTTGGGTCCGGAATTGATCACCATGACAGTTGATGCAGTGGTTCAGATCAGGAAGCACTTGCAGGTAGCTCAGGACAGGCAGAAGCGATGGGCCGATGTCCGTCGGAGAGGTTTGGATTTTGGCGTTGGTGACCATGTTTTCTGTAAGGTTTCACCGTGGTGCGGTGTCATTCAGTCTGGTGGTGGGGGCAAGCTTAGCCCTAGGTTTATTGGACCGTTTGAGATTTTAGAGTGAGTAGGCAAGGTGGCCTATCGTCTTGCATTGCCGCCAGCTTTATCAGGAGTGCACGATGGTTTCCATGTCTTATAACTCAGGAGATATTTCCGAGATGAGAGCCACGTGATCGACGATTCTGAGTTGACCATTTAGCCGGATTTGACTTATGAGATTCTGCCAGTTGTTATTGTGGATCGGCGAGAGAAAGTGCTTAAGAACAAGGTCATCAAGTTGGTCCGTGTTGTTTGGAATCCTCACTCCCCTGGTGAGATGACTTGGGAGCTAGAGGAGGAGATTCAACAGAAGTTTCCTCATTTCTTTGGTTGTTTCGGAGTTACCCTATTTATCTTCCTTTTGAATTTCGAGGACGAAATTCTTCTTGTTAGGTAGGTAGGATTGTACCCCTTGTTTTTTATTTTTGTGTATTTTGGAGTGTAATTTTTTCGTTTGGTGTATTTTTCTCTCTTGTATTTTTCTGAACCGTATATTGGAGTTGTTTTCAATATATATTCGTTTTATTTCATTTTGAGCTCTTCGTTTTGATTTGTTGTCTCTTTGGGTTCGTTCTTAATTATTTTGTTCTTTCTTCATTTTGGTCTCATTCTATTTATTTTATTTTATTTAATTTTTTTCGGTGTTTGTGGTGGTGGTGGTTTGGTTGTCCGATTTTCCAATTTTTTGTTTGAACCCTATTTGACTACCAAAGCCAAATTTAAATCCCAAACCTATTTGTTATCCTACACAGTTGTATTGCCTATTAAATTGACCCAAACCCAAAACCCATTGGTAAACCACTACTAACTCTTAATACCCACAACCCAATACCCATAAACCCACATACTAAAACCTTATATATATGAACTTTCCCTCACAAACCCTAACCCTTACTCCCTCTACCCAATCCTGGCCTTCTCTCCTCTTGTGCGCAGCCAACCTGACCCCAAGCCCCAGGCCGACCACCCTCCTGACCTGTGTGCCCCATCTCGACAGCCACCCTCCTCCCTCCGACCTACTCCACTTCGGCAACACCCCACACCCGATCGGCATCCCCCTCTCCTTGACCATCCCCACCATCTCCTACACCACCATCATCCGACCACTCATCGCACCACCATACCAAACCTCTTGCACCACAAATCCATCGTCTCTCTCTCTCTTTTGGTCTCTCTCTCGCTTGCTTGAGAGTTCGCACGTGGGATCGTGCGAGTTGTTCGTGGGATCGTGCGAGTTGTTCGTGGGTTCATGCTTGGATTCGTTGATTCGTGGATTTTTGTTCGTGGATTTTTTTCGTTGCTCTTGTTTTTCGTTGTTCTTCATCTCGATTAAGGCAAGTAACTTGTATTCCAATTCATTTGTTTGATACAAGTCAAAAGTTCACCTATAGTGTAGTTGGGTCTAGAGATGACTCTTGTTTGTGACTTTATTGATGGGTTTCGTCTCTATCATGAAAATTTTGACCATATATAACTCACGACACAATATGGACATGAATTAACTTAGGTTTTACCCGTTCTTGTTTTTGATCATGTATGTGAGATTTTTGTGTGAATTTGTGTTTTGGTTGAGACACATGTGATATAATTGGTGTGGACATGTTAGATACCCTAATTTATGATGTTTAGACACTTGGTAGACTCGATTTCATGTTTGGATGTGTTTGGATCAATTTTCTTGAATATATGTTGATTTTGTTTTTAAGGGAAAAATCTGTATTTTATCGCTGTTTTGTTTTGTTTGTTGTTTTGGACTGTTTTAAAGTCAGTTTCATAATTTCGGTATAAAACATGAGTTTTATAGAATTTTGTCTATTTTCAAATCCCTTTGACCTTGCTTGATTTTGTTTTCGTATGAGTGAGTTATGACTATTTTACTACAGAGGTGTCGATCTTTTCCAGATTTTGTTTTCCGTAATTTTGATGACAAATTATTTTTAAAAACTATGCTACATATATTATTTTGATCCAAAACTTTGGTCAGTGTTTCTTTATCTAGTTAGGGATTACCCAGATTTTTGGTGAATTTTATTGATAAGTTTTATGTGATGTTTCATTCTCGTTTATAAATTCTATACGTGCTGTATTTTGCTCGCTGTTCTGTAAAGAACCTTATTTTCACTATGATTTCTTTTACTGTATGAAAAATATTTGTGAAATATGAAAGTTAGTATATTTTATCTATTTTCATATCCCTTTGGCGGAATTGAATTTCGTTTCACTAGTTGCGAGATATCATAGTTTTTGTACAGCAGTGTTGGGAATTCCAGATTTGCCAAACTATGTTTTCTTGATGCTTTCTTATTTTTGATGACTATTCTAATTTTACTGGAAAATTCTGGAACTTTAAATTTAGATACTGGACATATCGGGGAATACCCCAGATTTTTCATGGATTTATTAATTGAGTTTTCATGCTGTTTTCTTGTTCTTGGATTCATTTTCTTAATTTCTGGCTGAACCTATTTTCTGTATTCAAATCAGTTTTGAGCTATATTTTTGTGAATTAATATGTGACTTATTTATATTTGATGGATTCGTGTGGAAGTCTATTTTCCAGATCCTCGACGGATCCAGATTTGGATGTTTGTAACTCTGGGAATCACTATTTTACTACAGTAAGGTCTTGCTATCCTGAACTTGAGATGTGTTTATTTTAGTCTTTTATGAGATATCTTGCACTCGTGCATGTTTATCTTGCAACTTGCACTTGTCATATGACCATGCCATGTTATTCTTGATATACTTTGCACATATACATACTTGTTTGACATTAATAATAAATAACCAAGTCGGGGTTTAAGAGACAGATCTAATAGTGGATAATTCAGAAATGTGTACTCGGAAGGGGATCCACTGATCCTACGTGATTAATTGAGACATGATACTTGACATGTGATTACTTGATACTTGCACGCAAGACACGATACTTGCCACTTGCACAACTTGACACATGATTACATGATACATGATACTTGGAGCTTTGAGCTTGATTACTTGACTTGTTCCCGAGTATACTGCCCTCTATGGTCCAGTATGAAATCTAAAGCAAAAATTATTGTTGTAGCAACCATGTAAGGTAGGGTGCATGAAGTGCTACCTAGATAGTAATTCACTACAGGACTTGATACATGCTACTTGAACATGATACTTGAACATGATACATGCTTGTTGATACTTGACTACATGATACATGAGACTTGTTTACATGAGACTTGAAATTTAACACTTGATACATGATTATATGACACTTGACACTTGATGCATGTTTACACAATACTTGATTTCTTGACACTTGATCTATGCCATTTACACTTGTTCACTTTACCATGCTAGTTTTATGTTGACATCATACTTGTACCATGTTGCTAGTTAGTTTCCCCATGTGCTTGTATCTTACATTATAAGTGGCCCGTAACTTGCAATTGACGGGTATTTGTGTTTTCTCTTTTTCTCTTTCCTGTATTCGTTAAATTGCAGATTTTGGAGAACAGGTTCCAGATGGTATCAGAGACATGAAGTATTAGCGCTGCGTTTTATTATATTATTTCTTGTATCTTGCTTGAACAATAATTGTATTTTGAAACTTGGATTTATCTTGTATTTGGACGATCTGACCCAAGACAAGTATTTTATTCAGATCATGACTATTTGAGATTTATGTATTTGATTTCAAGTATTCTCGTTGGTAATTTGGCTCATTATGTGCATGTGGTTGATTCTTTTTGCTTCCGACTCTGATGATTCTTGAGAATGTTGTAAAGATTTCTTGAACAACTTATGGATGATGAAAATCATTCGGTAGGCTTTTGTTGCGTATCCGTATTCCGTAGTCTTTTTGGGAAGCGGGGCGTGACAAAGAGTGGAGGAGAATTGTCCCATATCGGGATTGTACAAAGAATTAATTAATAATAAATAACTTTGCCTATGATCAAGAGTCACCAATTCGGTTAACCATCTTTTGAGAGGCAACCTGTGGTGGGCAGTTGTACTACATAGTATCTAATTTGTCTTCTAAATTGTATAAAATTGTCCAAGCTCGGGGCAGGGGTGTTACAAATGATATCAGAGCCGACTTTCGACATCGAGTGTGGAAGAGTACCTCAGTATGATTTGCGGTGTGAGATAGTCCCCAGAATTATCAAGGTGTGAGTGAAATAGTCTCTGGAATTACCTGCGGTGTGGGATAAGTCTCCAAAATTATCGGTATCGAGGACGATGCCACATCGACTAGAAAGGAGATCCTGCATTGGTTGTGCATGCCCCGTGCTCAGCGAGGATGCTAATTTTTGAAGGGGGGTGTGTGTGTAACACCCCATAATTTCAAATTAAATATAATAATATATATATGTGTATTAAGAGTAAAAATGGCTTTTATGTAATAATGTGATGTATGGGGAGCCCGCGACTTGGAAACAACATGTTTGTGTACTGTTTATGAGGCTGATGACGTCAGCACCCATGGGGGCCCCACGGTGAGGAGATGCAGCATTGCTGCTTGACTTTCGGTCAACAGCCACGGTGACGTGGTAGTTATCTGGGGCCCGCCAGTTGTGAGAGACAAAGCACTGTCTTCAATTGCTGACGTGTGTATGCACGGGGAAGAGTGGAGGAGATTTGTCCTATATCGGGATTGCACAAAGAATTAATTAATAATAAATAAATTTGCCTATGATCAAGAGTCACCAATTCGGTTAACCACCTTTTGAGAGGGAGCCTGTGGTGAGCAGTTGTACTACATAGTATCTAATTTGTCTTCTAAATTGTATAAAATTGTCCGAACCCGGGGCAAGGGTGTTACAGATCTGAACAAAAAATTGTGATAATTCTATGATTTGTAGAGAAACTTGTCGTTTGTGCAATGAAGAACTCTTTTATGTGCTTGATCCTTGCTGTGTAGTTTGTTTTGTGAAATTGATGAGCCTTTGACAAAGTTTTTGTGAAAGCAAGGCCTCAGACTCGTTGCTTGTAGCTAATGAACGGTTGATGGGGCTCGAGTGATGTGCGTAGTGTTCGACAGAATGAGAACTTGTCCGTCTTGTACCAAGCTAGTTGTAAGAGCAACTCTTTAAGGAAGAGTTGGAGTCCGAACCTGCTATATGGGTGTTTAGCTAGTTGTAGAAGCAACTCCGAGGAAGAATTATTCTCTCAACTTACTATATTGGTCCTCTAACGAATTGTGAGAGTCACATCGAGTGGGGAGTTGAACTCCAAATTTTGGTTTTTTTCAAGTTTGTTGGAGTAACTGCAATCCACGATTTTGGACCTTTAATCCGTCTTTAAGGAAATTTAACGAGTTTCATGAACAGATCAAATAACGAGTTGAGCTTTGAACATGCTTGGTTGCAGGTTGCTTGTAATGTCCTGAATTTTTAATTTTAATCAAATAAGAGTTTGTTGATTTTTTACGTGTTTTGCACGTACAAATTCATGTATATTTTTTCCTAGAAAATTATTTATGTTTATACCATGAATAAATATTTTAATCCTTCTCTTTTTATTTTAAAAAACCTATTTAAATTCTAGGCCTAATTACTTATTCTTAGCCCACACTAATTAATTAACTATTTTTAATTAATAGCCCATTGGTTCTAAGCCCACTAATTTGAGCCCACTAGTTTAATTCTCTTTTAATTATCATACCTTGTAGTGTAGACTTGTTTTGTAGACAATTAATTAAATTAATATGTTCAACTAGTAACTAGGGGTGTGTTGTGTGACACGTGCATTGCACTAGCACGTGTCGTGGGTGGAGCATGGGGTAGGCCGGAAATGGCAAGTGAGAGTGGAGTGAGTTGGTGTAGTGGAAGAGGTGGTTTGTGCTCTGGGGTAGTTTCTTTAACTCCCTAGTTCATCCTAGCCCCTAATCCACAACCATATAGTTCATCCTAGCCCTCCATTTCACCTAAAAAATGTATAAATACCCCCTCCATTTCTTTATGCAACACTTAAAAATATTTGATAAAAAGAGAAAGAAATAAACAAACAAAAAGTGAGAAAAAAAGATTGAGAGTTGTGAACAAAAAAATAATTTGAGTGTGCATTTGCGTGTGTGTCCTTTTCAATTAGAGGACGGCCACTCACCATAGGAGCAAGAAGAGCTCGGGTTCCATCAAGCACAAGGAGGAGAAGGAAATTTTTGGCACAATCTAGGAGGAGAAGGATCGTTCATTGTACAAGGAGATTTTTAGGGTTTCTTTTCATTTGTGTTTCTTCAAATAGGTGGGTGATTTCTCGAACTTCTATTTTAGATACCATGCTAGGAATCGACATTGTGATTGTGTTAAGAATGAATAGAAAATTGCCATGCATTTCGTTTAAGGAAATTAAGAGGAAAAGAACAACAAAGTAATCTATACGAAAAAGTGGTAGAATAAATAAATGTGGAAATGAGTATGTGTATGATGACTTGGTAGTTTACTTACATGCTAAAATGATGAATGATGATTTTTGTGAAACTTTGTCTATGCATGAAATGAAAGATACAATTTGTGAAAATTGTACTTATGGCTAAATTATGGAAATTAAATTAGTATTCATGAAGTATTAGTAGATTGAATTGTGATAAAAGTGTGTTTCTTTTGCCATATGCAAGTAGTGATGTACTCATTTGATTTATTATCAATATTTTCTTTTGAAGCATAAGAAAATGAATAATTTGTAAAATAGAACTAAATTAAGAATTTGATTTTAATAAAGAACTAGGTTTTCCCATTGACACGTGCCTACGACACGTCCTCGGAACGGTGCACCTGGTTTGATTGTATAAAATAGTTTTGGAGGTCCAGCAAATTAATTGAAGTAGCAAACATGTTATATGAGAAAGCAGTATATCTACCTTTAAGCTCAACCATCACCTGTAATGCCCCGATTTTTCATTTAATGAAAATTATTTTTTGTTTTGCACGTAGTGTGCACGTCCAATAGTTTTGATAATTATTTTCATTATGATGAGTATAGATATTTATATATGTGCTCTTTAATTATTTTTATATAAAGCCCTTTTCAAATAGACAAAAGCCTTTCTTCTTAAAGACCAAATATAATTCAATTTATTATTTTTAAATTTATTATTTTGGCCCAAAAACTAAAGCCCATAGCTATTTTATTTTAAATACAACTTGTAATGTAGAATACATTTGAAAGATTATTTTTATGTAAAATATAATGTACAAATTTTTGGAGGCAAATGCTTGCACGTGCATTGCACGTACACGTGCAAAGTACACTTCCCAAGCATGGCCGGTTTTGGAGCTTTGGAGGGAAATCAAAATTTTCAAGTGGAGTCATGGTGGTGGTGGTTACTTGATCATGGGTGGTTAGTGTAACTCCTCCTTAAATCTTAGCCATTTGTTACTAACTCCTAAGTTAATCTTAGCCATCCATTTCCCTAGATTTTTAGTATAAATACCCTCCCCCCCCAGCCTAGTTATTTTTGTGCTTATTATTTCCTCCAAACCTATAGTCTCAAATACAATATTTAGTAGTATACAAGTGAGTAAAAGATTGAGAGATTGTGTGGGGATTGTGCTTGCATCAATCAAGAAGAGGAGAGGCCGGCTTTCATCCATAGGAGCTCTCGGTTTTGGTGTGCTTGGAGGCTCGTGTGCGCGTCGACAAGGGGGAGGATCACTCTCGTTTGCAAGGACATTCGTTTGGGAGTTGCTAGTTGTTTTTCTCTCCAACTAAGGTGGGTAAATTTTCTATATTTCTAAGTAGGAATGCATGCTAGATTTGAATGGAAAGAATGATGCATGAAAAAGATTAATAAGAGTACACATTTAATTGGAAAAATTATCTATAAATTGATTGAAATGTTGATGTGCAAATGTATGTGGTTCTATTATTAAAATTCAAGTTGTGTGCGAAATGATTATGGCTATGGAGTGTGTAAAGAAAACGTCGTTATTAGCATTAAAAAAAATTTATATGCAAGAATTAATAAATTGACAATGTCACTTTATGTGCTTAGATAGATTTTTTGTTATGACGTTATAATGAATGAATTAGAATGTAATTGTTATGTTTGTGAAATGAATAAAAGCAGGAAATTGGTGGAGAGATTAGTGAAATTAAAATGTTGGAAAAAAGAAAGGTGTTAGTAGTAGTATATCAAATTAACCAAATTGTATGGTAGATATGTGTTAATTATTGAGAAAAATATATTTAATCATTTAAGAAGATTATTTTTATATACTGGAGTATAATTCATGATGGGAATGATTAATCTGGAATTTTTACAGTATGTTAGTAAGAGCAATTTGAAATGAAAATTTGATGAACATCGAAATGTTTTTACTAAACAGAGAGGGTCATTTTATTTTGAAATTCGAATTACACTATGACAACCCGAGCCTATAGCTCGAGTGGTCGGATTGCTCTTAATTGCTACAGTATATGCGGGGGTTCCTCCGAGGTTGAGGGATCGAATCCCGTTGACACCATATATTTTGTTTCGAACTTTTAAAATAATCAGTTTCGGCCGAGAGCACTTAATGCTCTCAGCCTCTCTTCTAACGCGTGCAGCACTCGGCCTAGTGGCCTGTGCCTTCGGTTGGTTTCCCTGTGGTCGCTGGTTCGACTCTTGGTCTCGGCTGTTGATTATGTTGTGGGAAAAATAAATTTTTTTGGGTGTTTTAATGATTAAAAAAAAAATGGAAAAATATGATTATTATCCTAAAATTATGTGGGACTTGTCAAAAATAGTTTGAGAATTATTTGCATGACGTGGGGTATGTTTAGAGAAATAAAGTATAATTTAGAACTATAAGTTCTACACTTGCATTTTTATAAAAGTTGTACTTTGCAAAAGACTTAAAATGGAATGTTAGAAAAGAAGTACGAATAAGAAAGGAATTATGTGAAGTGATGTGAATTATTCTCATTGGAGAATAGTGCGACAAATTGTGAAGTGTAAATGTCCATCTTTAATTGAATAACTAGTGATGTGGGTTCTTTAATGTGAAAATAACATTTCATGAGTTACATGATGAATAGTTGAATTTCATGTATAATTATGGACTATTGAACAATTTAAAAATCATGATTGGAAAAGAGAAATATTTTTTGAGTATGACAACTCAACATGTGAACTAATGAATTGAAATTGAAAATTAGAGTATAGCCAAACTCACACCGGCAAGCGAAAAATGATAAATTGTGATTTTTGACGTTGAAAAGACCAGGTTTAGGTCATTATGAAATGAAAGAAATAAGACCGGTAGTAGTGAGAGGGCTAACTCTAGAGCTTTGATTTTGGTCATGATTTCATTAGAATTAAGGATTAGTTACATAGTGAAGATGTGATGAAAGTAAGAAAAAACATTGAGTATGAGGGCCATTGGATTGGCAGCGAGAGCGTATCCCAGGATGTCCCATGATGAGTCATGATAGGGTGTGGATACTGCTCCAGAGTACCGTCCCGGTGGCGACGCTCGTGGGATGTTGGACGACTGC
The DNA here is from genome assembly GCA_017893485.1 of Hemerocallis citrina. Classification (NCBI taxonomy): domain Eukaryota; kingdom Viridiplantae; phylum Streptophyta; class Magnoliopsida; order Asparagales; family Asphodelaceae; genus Hemerocallis; species Hemerocallis citrina. The sequence continues at coordinate 72,973,329 of CM030360.1, forward strand.
GGGTGGTGTCATGTCTATGGTAGGAGCTGAATTACCACAGGATGCCTGCAGATGAGTCATGTGTCAGTGCGTTGGGGTTCCCTCTAGGGCGCCTAGACATGAGTTCGTAGATCCGAAAACATCTAGGATACTTACCATAGTTACAATAGTAGATTAAGTCATGACGAGGGACTGAACCCTGCCAAGATGAAGAACGATTAAGGGCTTGCCCTCGGACCTATGTAGTATGGGATGCATAGAATCCGAACAAGCGTGCATTAGTGTCATATAATATAAACAATTGCATTAAGGACTAAGTGCACAATCACAACACGACATCATTAGGGTATTCCCTTTAGTTTGATATGTGACAAGTTTGTATTTGTTAAATATGGAAAATTAGTTATACTATTTCCGGCATAGAGAGGATGGCCGTGTATAATGTTCGTCGGTTGAATAAACTAACGTACCCACAGTTTTATATGCAGGGTAATGACATGATAAAGGTTAAAGAGGAACATATGCTTAAAGATTATTCAAAGTTGTTGTGCATTTATTTAATTGTTGTATATTTTACTTCCGCTGTGCAATGTAAAGTGTAAAGTTTTATATAAACTCTGATGTAAAGTGAAAAGTTCAAATTTCCTTGTAAAATTGTACTAAATGAAGTGGAAAGATCCTGTAGAACTCTCGAATTCAGTTGTATTTGGGATTCGGGGCGTTACATCACCTTCTTGATCATTAGCTTGAACTTACGTGGAATGCATATAGTTTGTTAGAAACACAGCTGTTACGCCCCGCTTCCCAAAAAGAATATGAAATACAGATACGCGACTCAACCCAGCCAATGATTTGCATCATCCATAAGCTGTTAAGGAATCTTTACAATATCTCACAAAAATAATCAGTGTCGGAAGCAAGAGAATCAACCACATACATGCAAAATTGATTTAATAAACCAACAGAATTTACTTGAAACAAAATGTATTAAACTCAAATAAATCAGAATCTGGATAAGACAAAATCCTGGGTCACATCGCCCAAAAGAAAAAGGAATCATCCAAGTAATCAAAATACATTATTCAAAGCAACAATAATAGCAATACTAATAAGCAAGAAATCCAGCACTAATATCTCATTTCGCCAATGCCGTCGGGCAGCTGACCATCCTGATCTGTAATTAATAATTACAGGAGAAGGAAAGAGAAAACAAGTACCCGTCAATGCAAGTTAAGGGCCACTTATAATGTAGGATACAAGTACATGGGAAACTAACAAATAGCATGGAATAACGCATCAACAGTAATAACTAGCATGAATCAGTAAAACAAAGTTAACTAGCATGGTATATTAACAGTACAAATGAATGTGTCAAGTATAATGTCATATGGCAACTAATAGTGTCCAGTAACAGTAATCTCAGTATATCAGTGTAACAGTACAACAGTATCAGTCCAACAGTATCAGTCTAACAATATCAGTCTTATATTCTTACAGTCTTCTGTGTATTATTAGCTAGGTAGCACATCATGCACCCCATATTATAAGACATGGTTGCTAGAACGAACAGTTTCGCTTTAAGATTTCATAGTGGACCATAATGGGGCAGTGTACTCAGGTATCAGTAACAGTAGCAGTAGAAGTAAAAGTAACACTAACAATAGCAGTAAAAGTACCACTAGCAGTAACAGTAACAGTATGGAACACTAGTTTTCTTCTAAGTACACATTTCCATATTTTCCACTACTAGATCTTCCCTTAAGAAACCCCGGCTTTATCACTTTTATTATGGTTATCAACAGACATGATAGTGCATGAAATAGTGTCAAACTAACATGGTATAATCTGTAATGCCCCGAACTTCCTACATGGAAAATTCGAGACACGAGCCAGAATCTTTCCTTCAATTAGCCACAATACACAGGAAAACAGGAAAATTTAAAACTTTTATTTCAACACAAATATATTACAATCTGAATGTTAGAAAATTGCAATACATTACAACAGTGCAATAATAATACCTTTGTAATCCCAAGTGTTACAACTTTCAACATATTACATCAGAGTACAATGAATGACCAACAACACTTGGTATTTTACTTGGATGCTTTCCAACAATTAAATAGATTACAAAACTGTTACAATGAAACAATAGTAACAACGTATAATGCACGGAAATGGAAACGACTCTTGCTTCTCTCGCCTTGAGTCCTCCTAAATTCCATACCTGTACTTCTGCAATCCAGTACCTATTGAAATGGGGGCGTCAGTATTTACTGACGCTTTAAGGCTGATAAATAGCAGCAATTCTCCACTTAAGCAGACAGATTAATGAAAAGAAAAACATGTATATATAATTGATGTGTTAGTGTATGCTATGCCTTAGACTTTAACACAAGATTGACTAACACCAAGATTTTCTTATTCTAATGCAGGCAAGTCTCCGGAACAGTATGCCTCCCATACTACATATGCCCCATCTCAAGCCGTTTCTCCATATATATGGATTTGAACCTTCGTTGAGAATTCTATATTGTACACAATCCTGTTCCCGAAGTTACAACATGACTGATGAGGTTGCAGACGTGGTCAAGTCCTACCAATGCAGTACGCTCGTGGTGTTTAGGTTTGCCACTGCTACCCGGCGACAGGACCTCACTCAAAAACTAGACGAACACAGAGTCTCTCGAGCGCAGGATAGCAAAAAGCCTATCCTGTGTCACCCATCATAGACCGTGATCTATGGCCTGTTCGCTCTCCCTGGCATAGGACCTGACGGAGTTTCGGGGTCCATCCCCTAGCTTCCCCGCCTTATCATGGCACATTCAGGAATTAACAATCAAGATACGCAATCCGTGCTCCCAACTCGTGAGAAGAGACTGCACGTATCCCTTCGACGGGAAGGTACAACCCAATAACACCGCCTAGTATCGGCCTATAGAATAGGTCGGATCATAAGGAATCACCCTTAACACCAACTCTTTCCCTTCGGCAAAAATAATAATAAGTAAAGGTTAAGTAGTAATAGCCATAAGTTACTACCCTAACCCTGTCACTACGCCTAAACAATCTCACGGGGTTTCAATAACTTCCTTATGATTATCCCGATCCAACTCGTGGCCTATCGATCCAAGACACCGATGACGGAAATCTCTCTCACTCATCTTTACCCCTAACTCGGATCTCATCAACATTCTCGGCCCACGATCAACCCACATCTGTTAAGATCCGTCGGTGCTCGAGGTGTGATTTATCCACAGTTTCTAAGGTGGAAAGATGCGATTCTTGGTGGTCGATGGCCCCTACGGCAATTTTGAGACCCTATCACTACCCCTAACTCGGATCTCGTAAACACTCTCGGCCCGCGATCAACCCATATCAGTTAAGATCCGTCGGTGCTCGAGGTGTGATTTATCCACAGTTTCCAAGGTGGTAAGATGCGAGTCTTGATGTTCGATGACCCCTGGGCTAGCTTTTATCTAGCTAACAATACTAGTAACTTTTCCAACCATTATTTACCATATATTGAAGATGAAGCATGTGCACATCCTATGGTCCAATTTCAATTAGAAATGCATACAACTAGGACTCATGGGTTCTTTTCCCAAATTGAACTAGGACAATATGCGATTAGGTTGATGGGTTCTTTCTCAAAGTTGAGCTAGAATTACCTAGAACCTAATTGCATGGGTTCCTCGCCAATTCGAGCTAGAACTATCATGGAGCTAGTTTCATGGGTTTCTTCTTGTGAATTGAACTAGAACAACTATGGAACATGGGTTCATTTCAATTAGGTTATCATGCAAGCTCAACTCATGGGTTCCTTCTAGAATTTAACCGAAACCACTACAATCATATAGCTCAACCACGCATGGATTCCCTTGAATCTAAAACAACTACACATCTCAACATGGGTTCTTTACTAGAACCACTACAATAACACAAGCATGATGGGTTTCTTACTATAACAATCTACAACGAATCAAGCATGGTATCTTTCTAAAATCAAATCAAGCATGGATTTCTTGCTATAATCATCCTACAACAACTCAAGCATGGTATATCTACTATAATCAACTCAAACTTGAGTTTCTCACTATAATCAACCTACAACAACTCAAGCATGGTATACCTACTATAATCAACTTAAACATGATTTTCTTACTATAATCAACCTACAACTACTATAATCAACTTAAACATGAGTTTCTCACTATAATCAACCTATAACAACTCAAGCATGGTATAGCTACTATAATCAACTTAAACATGGTATATGGATTCCTTTTGAAACTAGAACATGTACGAATGGATTCATGGGTTTCACAAGCATGAACAGGTTCTCTTTTTGACATAGAACACAACATGGTAGGTTCATGGGTTTGTTAGGGTTATATACTGAAAGCATCACTTTTGTATTAACTTTATTTCCTTATTTTTTTTGAATGAGAATCATATGGGCATATGTTTGCATATTGTGTTTATTATAATATTAATGCAAGTGTCTGATATTCTATAAGGTTGATAATATGGTGTGAGGTGACACACAGAAGATCATATTATCAGTTTCCTATGGAATATATAAATAGTTCACAACCTAGACGGACTTGGACAATCCATTGGAAAGGTTGTAGTGTAATCTGGTATTAGTCTGTCTTGACTATAGGTTTACACTAGTACACTTAGTGTGTATTGAACAGGACCACTTGAGGTTGTTCTCTTTGCACTGACTACAAAAGAGAACAAACACCTCTGTTATTATGGATGCTTATGCTCTTAATTCAGATATAATAACAGACATGTATATGCAGTGTGCATTACTTTGACTCATAAAAGAGTGAGATTCATTATGGATCAACAACCTCTATGAATTGGGTAATAGCATTGTATGTATGATGGGCTGTTGATTGTAAAAGGAATCCATGTCCCGATACGTCGGGTTGATGATGTCCCCTTAAGGAGCTCATAAGGATTATCATGTAAACCCTGCAGGTGGATTACATCCGACATGACAAATAAAGTTGAGTGGTACTACTTAAGGATAAAAGATGTTGATTAATATAGTTGTCAGTAACTTAATTTGATCGACGGACATTCGATATCTTAACATGGGGAGTTGAACGAGCATATAATAAAAGGAGCTCATAAATATAATTTGGGATTAGGAAGGTAGTGCAACAATAGCTCCTTAGTGGACCGAGCTATTGTTAATGGGCCTGGGTTGTGTGTTCGGGCTGAACACGGGATACCCAGATTCGTTAGGAGACCTAACCCTAATTTCTCCTCATAGGTCCCTGCCATAGCCTTATATATATCCTCTATTCTCTGGCCGTCATTGACAATCTGAAAAAATAAGATTTTTCTCAAAACTCGTGATTCACGTAAGGAGAGAAAGAGAGGTCAGCCAAGGAGAAGAAAGGTTGGGAGATCGTCGCCCACACGACGTCCAACCCGAGGAAGGAATACGTGCAGAAGATCTTGGGGTCGCTGTCGTCTTCTTCTCACCGCAGGTATAATTTGTGAACCCTAGATTCCGCTATATAGGGTTAGATCACAATTAAGCAATCTGTTTATCTTTAACGATCGATACGCACACCAATCCGTAGTCCTGGGATTCATCTCAGTTCCATCAGGGTTCACATAGCGTGGATGGGTTCCTTGCTACAACTCAAGCATGATCTAATACAACTCAAGCATGGTAGTCCTACTTACTAACTCAAGCATGATTAGTTAACTAGAATGTCACATAGCATGAATGGGTTCTTTTTTGACATAAACAACAACTCAAGCGTGATCTAATACAACTCAAGCATGATTAGTTAACTACATATTTCAAAACCTATTTCTTTTAGGGATTACATGTCCCATTTATTACAAGACTACTCTTTTAGAAAAATTACAAGTCCTATACATTACAAAGACTACATATTTAGTCTACAAATTACTATATGCTACAACCCACTTTTTTCTTCAATCCTACAAGTTCCTACACACAAAAAGAGTATCTTTTTATGAACTAGGGTTAGCAAGGAATGTTTTCTTAACAAAGTAGAGAGCAACATAGAACAAAACTTATCTTTGAAAATAGCTAGATGAGTCCTACAACTCTAGAATGGGTAAGTAAACATTTTCACTACACTAATCTTCATATGCACATAGATATAGTCCAAGTGGTCATTTGTGCTAACAAAATAACCATAATAACAACAAGAAGCATACATGGTTAAAGAAACAACCTTTATGCTTAATACTTAGTCCAAGTCATTTTTTTTAACATACATACAACAAAAGTGGGACAAGAATCCACACAATAAAAAGAGATATACTTCATCTTGATTTTTCCATCGTTCTTATGCACCAATCATAGTCAAATTAGTCCAAAATAATTATCACAACAATACTAACCATACAAGGTCTCAAAAATCAACCTTCATGTGCTTTGTTGAATCCTTTCAATCCATCTTTTTCATGGGATCATTTTGATCCCTACAACATGCTTATGCTTAGGAAATTAGTCCAAGTTATTTAGGAACACAAAAACACAACAACACATCATAAAGATGGGTTCTTTTTCCCACCTACAACCACTTATATGCTTAGAAAAATAGTCCAAGTTATTTAGAACATACACCTACAACATCCACCCTCAAAAGATGTGTTCTTTTTATCCTACAACAAACTACCATCAAAGATGGGTTCTTTACTCACATAGAGCTAAAAATAACCCTAAAGATGGGTCTTTTCTACATAAAAAAATAAATAAATAAGAACAAACAAGCCTAAATTATGAGAAGTAGAGAATCCCCACCTTAGATCTCTTCGTAGGAAGGACTAGCTAGCTTTCCTTCTCCTTCCTCTTAGCTTTCTACTACAACTTGAATGAAGAACACTCCTATGGAAAAACCCCCAAATGAAGAACACTTAGGGACTGTTCTTTTTTTTGTCTCTTATAAGAGATTTACAATAAGAGCCTCTTGTAAGAGCCTCTTTTTGAGGTGTTCTTTTATATAAAAATAACCTCTTATAAGTACCTCTTATAAGAGATTTATGTTCTTTTTTCACCTCTTAAAAGAGCCTTTTTTCTACTTTTAGACATTTTTGCCCTTACTATATAATTTCTCTATTTATATAATCCGATGAAATGTTATCTTTTTAATGATGTTGCTGTTGTTTACAAATAGTATGCACTGATAGGTATATATTTCTGAAGCAAAAGCACTGATTCATTCGATTTTGAAAGAAAATATATATATATGCAAACATACAATGATAGGAATATATGCAAACATATTAGCTACAGTGAGTGGTGGCTAGCTAGTTGGCCCCAGAACTGTCAATATATTCTGCAGCTATTATATATCAAACTAGACCACAACAAATACCTTCCATATAGATGAATCTAAAATGAATTACCTTTCCTACATAACATACAACATTTGGACATTCAGTAAATAAAGAGTAAAACAGCATTTGTTAATTCCTGAAATCTTAATAATGAAACTTCAATTTGAATTTTTTAACGAACTTCAAAATTTCTGAATCAGGCTTTCCTTCTGAGGTGAAGTACTCTGCTTCAGAGCCAACAAACCAAGGAGTATTTGATCCATTTGCTCCATCTGACGTAGGCTTCAAGTCTGAGACAAAGCTATCTACTTTGGAACCTACAAATACACAAGCATTTGATCCTTTTGCGGCAATTCCAATGAACAATTTTGATGGGTCTGACCCTTTCGGTGCTTTCACATCTAACACTGAACCAGCGACTATCGGGTCTCAACAAAATTTGACGAATAACAATCATAGCAGCTTAGAGCAGACGTCGTTAACATCATCAAAGCCAGCACCAAAGAAGTATACTTTCCAGGTTAATTCTGGGATATGGGCTGATTCTCTGAGCCGTGTACTGATTGAAGTAAAAAAAAGAGAAAAAAACCCAATCTAGAAATCTGGGTATCATTAATTTAGGGGTAGTGTAGTCATTTTAAGTTATAGAAGACTTTTAAGATTTTGAAAGAGGCTAGTAGAAGCCATTTAGGTTTAGAAGCAATTTTGAAAGAAATCTCTTATAAGAGATAAAAAAAAGAACATTAAAAAAACTCTTGTAAGAGAGAGACCACCTCTTACAAGAGGTAAATCACTTATAAGATGAGAAAAAGAACACTACCTTAGGGTTTTCCTTCTCTTTCTTTTCCTTTCTCTTTTTTTTCTTGTAAATTAGGCAAAGTGTGAAAGGGAGGGGTATTTATAGGTCAAAATGAGGGTGGAAAGTGCAAAATACCCTACAAAAATGCACAAAACCCCTTGGGATTCATTTGGGCCGGCCAAAGAAGGATGAGGTGGAGGGGGTGAGGTGGACGGGTGAGGTGGAGAAGAGTCTTCTAGTAGAAGATACAATTTAAACCCTTATGTAACCCTAATTAATCTTAACCTTAGGATTAAGCCTCCAAACCAATCCTAGCCCTCCAAATTTGATTAATCATGACAAAAATAAGATATTTTTGTCCAAAACACATACTACATGATTTGTACAAACATACGAAATCGGTACAATACGCATACGTATGTATATATCTATATACCGATAATTTCTGTTTGTAAAACCGCATAATCCGTATAAAACTAATTTAATTATGAAAATAATAATAAAATAAAATTTATTATTAACCCGGAAGATTCCAGTACCAATTTGATACAATACAGATGTATACACACTGGTATGTGTACACAGATAATGCTTATTAACAAAACCGGGTGATATCCACCAAAAATATTTCATTTCGGGAAATAAAAATAAAATAATAATAAAATAATAATTTTCAGTGTCTGCTCGGGATTTCCAGACATTTTTTCCAGAATGCGTTTTTTCAGAATTTTGTACAAGTGCACAAAACTAATACAATACCTGTATATAATTACCAGTATATAGGTCCAGGTAACTTTTCATGTGTAAAACCAAGAATTCCCAATTAAAATATTTTAATTTAAAAATAATAATTTATACAATATAATATCCGTCCGGGATATTACAATACTCCCTCCTTAGAATAGTTCTGTCCTCAGAACTACGTTATGTCAGGAAAACAAACAAACATTCATAAACTAAGTAACTCGGGGAAAGAAAGCTTATACGGCTTTCCGGCTCCCAAGTTATTCATCCACGAACTGGTTCTCCGAAGAAGCCTGACCTTAATCCCAAAGTTTCCTGCAAACTCTACCAAAGTCGAGACGAAATTCTCGAATCTTGGTCAGAATTGCTGACACTGGCACTCCATGCTGCTTCCTTACGCCTTCAATGTGGACTTCCGCTAATTTCTTTAGCGTCTAAGTCATCTTTCTCGAAAAAATGTGTAGACTTTCGTCAATCGGGTCTCCAATAACCCAAATTGAGTTATACATTTCTGAACTTCTGGGTACTCCTGTGATGAAGTCCATACCAATATTCTAATATTTTCCTTCATCAACTTGCTGCTTCAGTGCTTCATTCCCTGCATCTCCTGCCTAAGCCTTCTGACTTGCTCCCTTAGACTCGGTTGTGGCTTCAATCGTGCCAAAACAGAGCTCCAATCTTCAGTAATTGCTCCAATACTGGCCTTGTCTGGTCTTATCATCTTGCTTCTTACTTCCTTCACGGTCCTTGGTTGAGGTCGATCTTTCACTACCTCGTTCTTTTAGCACTTGGTACCCACTCCCTCCTTAGAATAAGACATGGTCTACGAATGCTACTTTAGACTTTCAGGATTCTCTCCTATGACGTGCTTGAAGCTGATGCTCCAGATGGTGTAATCAACAAAACCACATCTAGAGTTGCCTCTCACACACATCTCACTTCTTAAAAATAATTCAGACAAAGAATATGATGAACCACAATTGAACAAAACAGTTGCCTTGATTTCATATATATATATATAAATACAACTGATTACAAAAAATGTTACATCATATATAACTTCTTCAGTCCAAAAATAAATTTTAAAAGATGCAACTTTTAGACTTAGTTGCAGTACCATACGCACACACTGGTAATGGCCCTCCTGCCTTCTTTAGCTTGCCTTTAGTAAGTGTGAACTCTTACTCTTGGTGAACATGCTCCTTTCCTTTATCGTTCATCATTGGGGCGGATCTGCTGTACTTCCTGTGAAGCTAGGGACAGTCTGGTCGGATATGACCAATCCTCCCACATTTGTAGCAAACACGGGTATCCATCTGAGGGTCCTTCCTCAGGCACTGGCTCATGAAATGACCATGCTCATCACATAGGAAACAGCTTCCCGTCTTGGCGCCTCCAAGCTTGCCCTCTGTTTTCTGAGTCTTTTGCTCCCGACCTCGGTTCTCGAACTCTGATGTTGGTGCAGATCTTTTCCCTCGTAGTTGTGGGCAGACTGATTTCTCGTGCCCATCCTCCTTACAGAAATGGCATACTACAACCTTGGTGGTCTCTAGAACTTGCTTGCATTTATGCTGTAGCTGTGCCAATCTGGTGTTGAAATATTCCCGCTCCTCTGCCATAGCTGCTATTGCTGCTATGCAGGCATCACCCAGTTGCTTAGCTTGATGATCCTTCTCGGTCACGCACCTCCTTAGCTTCTTTATTTCCCGATGTATGCTGGCTGCCGCAGCTATGCGTTGATCCACACTTAGTCCTTGTGGTGGTGAAAGCGAGTCCGCCTCGAGGTTAACTTGTAGTGAAATCTCCTTTGGCTCCTCGCTCAAGATCATCGGATTATCCCTTGAAATTGGCTCAATCTCTTCCATCAACACATCCTCGGTTAGGATATCTTCGAATACCATCCTAAAATACATATACTGGAATTAGTCCAGATATAGAAAAATCATAAAACATAAGTTGAAAGGAACAACAATATGAATTACAATTGTCTACAACTAACTAAGACCCGACTCCTAAAAGGCATCCAAGTTTAACTTTCCTACTGTGTTGGACTGTAAATTGAAGTCGGCTCTGATACCACTCTGTAATGCCCCGAACTTCCTATATGGAGAATTCGAGACACGTGCCAGAATCATTCCTTCAATAAGACACAATACACAGGAAAACAGGAAAATTTAAAACTTTTATTTCAACACAAATATATTACAATCTGAATGTTACAAAATTGCAATACATTACAACAGTGCTATAATAATACATTTGTAATCCTAAGTGTTACAACTTTCAACATATTATATCAGAGTACAATGAATGAACAACAACAATTGGTATTTTACTTGGATGCTTTCCAACAATTAAATAGATTACAAAACTGTTACAATGAAACAATAGTAACAACGTATAATGCACGGAAATGGAAACGACACTTGCTTCTCTCGCCTTAAGTCCTCCTAAATTCCATACCTGTACTTCTGCAATCCAGTACCTATTCAAATGGGGGCGTCAGTATTCACTGACGCTTTAAGGCGATAAATAGCAGCAATTCTCCACTTAAGCAGACAGATTAATGAAAAGAAAAACGTGTATATATAATTGATGTGTTAGTGTATGCTATGCCTTAGACTTTAACACAAGATTGACTACCACCAAGATGTTCTTATTCTAATGCAGGAAAGTCTCCGGAACAGTATGCATCCCATACTACATACGCCCCATCTCAAGTCGTTTCTCCATATATAGGGATTTGAACCCTCGTTGAGAATTCTACATTGTACACAATCCTGTTCCCGAAGTTACAACATGACTGATGAGGTTGCAGACGTGGTCAAGTCCCACCAATAAAGTACGCTCGTGGTGTCTAGGTTTGCCACTGCTACCCGGCGACAGGACCTCACTCAAAAACTAGACGAACACAGAGTCTCTCGAGCGCAGGATAGCATAAAGCCTATCCTGTGTCACCCATCATAGACCGTGATCTATGGCCTGTTCGCTCTCCCTGGCATAGGACCTGACGGAGTTTCGGGGTCCATCCCCTAGCTTCGCCCGCCTTATCATGGCACATTCAGGAATTAACAATCAAGATACGCAATCCGTGCTCCCAACTCGTGAGAAGAGACTGCACGTATCCCTTCGACGGGAAGGTACAACCCAATAACACCGTCTAGTGTCGGCCTATAGAATAGGTCGGATCATAAGGAATCACCCTTAACACCAACTCTTTCCCTTCGGCAAAAATAATAATAAGTAAAGGTTAAGTAGTAATAGCCATAAGTTACTACCCTAACCATGTCACTACGCCTAAACAATCTCACGGGGTTTCAATAACTTCCTTATGATTATCCCGATCCAACTCGTGGCCTATCGATCCAAGACACCGATGACGGAAATCTCTCTCACTCATCTTTACCCCTAACTCGGATCTCATCAACATTCTCGGCCCACGATCAACCCACATCAGTTAAGATCCGTCGGTGCTCGAGGTGTGATTTATCCACAGTTTCTAAGGTGGAAAGATGCGATTCTTGGTGGTCGATGGCCCCTACGGCAATTTTGAGACCCTATCACTACCCCTAACTCGGATCTCGTCAACACTCTCGGCCCGCGATCAACCCATATCAGTTAAGATCCGTCGGTGCTCGAGGTGTGATTTATCCACAGTTTTCAAGGTGGTAAGATGGGAGTCTTGATGTTCGATGACCCCTGGGCTAGCTTTTATCTAGCTAACAATACTAGTAACTTTTCCAACCATTATTTACCATATACTGAAGATGAAGCATGTGCACATCATATGGTCCAATTTCAATTAGAAATGCATAAAACCAGGACTCATGGGTTCTTTTCCCAAATTGAACTAGGACAATATGCGACTAGGTTCATGGGTTCTTTCTCAAAGTTGAGCTAGAATTACCTAGAACCTAATTGCATGGGTTCCTCGCCAATTCGAGCTAGAACTATCATGGAGCTAGTTTCATGGGTTTCTTCTTGTGAATTGAACTAGAACAACTATGGAACATGGGTTCATTTCAATTAGGTTATCATGCAAGCTCAACTCATGGGTTCCTTCTAGAATTTAACCGAAACCACTACAATCATATAGCTCAACCACGCATGGATTCCCTTGAATCTAAAACTACTACACATCTCAACATGGGTTCTTTACCAGAACCACTACAATAACACAAGCATGATGGGTTTCTTACCATAACAATCTACAACGACTCAAGCATGCTATCTTTCTAAAATCAACTCAAGCATGGGTTTCTTGGTATAATCATCCTACAACAACTCAAGCATGGTATATCTACTATAATCAACTCAAACATGAGTTTCTCACTATAATCAACCTACAACAACTCAAGCATGGTATACCTACTATAATCAACTTAAACAGGATTTTCTCACTAAAATCAACCTACAACAACTCAAGCATGGTATACCTACTATAATCAACTTAAACATGAGCTTCTCACTATAATCAACCTATAACAACTCAAGCATGGTATACCTACTATAATCAACTTAAACATGGTATATGGATTCCTTTTGAAACTAGAACATGTACGAATGGGTTCATGGGTGTCACAAGCATGAATAGGTTCTCTTTTTGACATAGAACACAACATGGTAGGTTCACGGGTTCACATAGCATGGATGGGTTCCTTGCTACAACTCAAGCATGATCTAATACAACTCAAACATGGTAGTCCTACTTACTAACTCAAGCATGATTAGTTAACTAGAATGTCACATAGCATGAATGGGTTCTTTTTTGACATAGACAACAACTCAAGCATGATCTAATACAACTCAAGCATGGTAGTCCTACTTACTAACTCAAGCATGATTAGTTAACTACATATTACAAAACCTATTTCTTTTAGGGATTACATGTCCCATTTATTACAAGACTACTCTTTTAGAAAAATTACAAGTCCTATACATTACAAAGACTACATATTTAGTCTACAAATTACTATATGCTACAACCCACTTTTTTCTTCAATCCTACATGTTCCTACACACAAAAAGAGTATCATTTTATGAAATAGGGTTAGCAAGGAATGTTTTCTTAACAAAGTAGAGAGCAACATAGAACAAAACTTATCTTTGAAAATAGCTAGATGAGTTCTATTACCCTAGAATGGGTAAGTAAACATTTTCACTACACTAATCATCATATGCACATAGATATAGTCCAAGTGGTCATCTGTGCTAACAAAATAACCATAATAACAACAAGAAGCATACATGGTTAAAGAAACAACCTTTATGCTTAATACTTAGTCCAAGTCATTTTTTTTGAACATACATACAACAAAAGTGGGCAAGAATCCACACAATAAAAAGAGATCTACTTCATCTTGATTTTTCCATCGTTCTTATGCACCAATCATAGTCCAATTAGTCCAAAATAATTATCACAACAATACTAACCATACAAGGTCTCAAAAATCAACCTTTATGTTATTTTGTTGAATCCTTTCAATCCATCTTTTTCATGGGATCACTTTGATCCCTACAACATGCTTATGCTTAGGAAATTAGTCCAAGTTATTAAGGAACACAAAAACACAACAACACATCATAAAGATGGGTTCTTTTCCCACCTACAACCACTTATATGCTTAGAAAAATAGTCCAAGTTATTTAGAACATACACCTACAACATCCACCATCAAAAGAAGTGTTCTTTTTATCCTACAGCAAACCACCATCAAAGATGGGTTCTTTACTCACATAGAACTAAAAATAACCCTAAAGATGGGTCTTTTCTACATAAAAAAATAAATAAATAAGAACAAACAAGCCTAAATTATTAGAAGTAGAGAATCCCCATCTTAGATCTCTTTGTCGGAAGGACTAGCTAGCTTTCCTTCTTCTTCCTCCTAGCTTTCTACTACAACTTGAATGAAGAACACTCCCATGGAAAAACCCCCAAATGAAGAACACTTAGGGTTTTCCTTCTCTTTCTTTTCCTTTCTCTTTTTTTTCTTGTAAACGAGGCAAAGTGTGAAAGGGAGGGGTATTTATAGGTCAAAATGAGGGTGGACAGTGCAAAATACCCCACAAAAATGCACAAAACCCCTTGGGGTTCATTTGGGCCGGCCAAAGAAGGATGAGGTGGAGGGGGTGAGGTAGAGAAGAGTCTTCTAGTAGAAGATACAATTTAAACCCTTATGTAACCCTAATTAATCTTAACCTTAGGATTAAGCCTCCAAACCAATCCTAGCCCTGCAAATTTGATTAATCATGACAAAAATAAGATATTTTTGTCCAAAACACATACTACATGATTTGTACAAACATACGAAATCGGTACAATAGCATATGTATGTATATATCTATATACCGATAATTTCCGTTTGTAAAACCGTATAATCTGTATAAAAATAATTTAATTATGAAAATAATAATAAAATAAATTTTATTATTAACCCAGAAGATTCCAGTACCAATTTGATACAATACAGATGTATACACACTGGTATGAGTGCACAGATAATGCTTATTAACAAAACTGGGTGATATCCACCAAAAATATTTCATTTCGGGAAATAAAAATAAAATAATAATCAAATAATAATTTTCAGTGTCTGCCCGGGATTTCCAGACATTTTTTCCAAAATGCGTTTTTTCAGAATTTTGTACAAGTGCACAAAACTGATACAATACCTGTATATACTTACCAGTATATAGGTCCAGGTAACTTTTCATGTGTAAAACCAAGAATTCCCAATTAAAATATTTTTAATTTAAAAATAATAATTTATACAATATAATATCCGTCCGGGATATTACATAATCAGTATTAGGTTTAAGGAAACAAATAGACATGCATAGGTGATATACGATCACATAAATTAGCAAAACAGCGTATGTTCATATTCAGGACAACATGACTGTACAGTACTAAAACAGTGATTTCCGTTACTACAAAAATCAAAATCTGAATCAGTCAAAGAATCTGGAAAACGTGGAATAGAGTCTACTAAGTGTCCAAACATCATGAAATAGAGTATATAACATATTCACAACCATCATATCACATGGATCTCATCAAACACATAATTTCACCTAATTATCTCACATATATGAATAGATCAAGAACGGCCAAACCTAGTTGTTTTCATGTTTATTTTTTTGTCGTGAGGCAACTATGGTCAATAGCACAATAGAGACAAAACTCATCAAAGTTAACACACACACGAGTTGTCTCTAGAATCCAACTACACTATAAGTGTAACGCCCCGAATCCCAAATACACTGAATTCGAGATGTTCTACAGGATCTTTCCACTTCCTTTAGTACAATTTTACAAGGAAATTTGAACTTTTCACTTTACATCAGAGTTTACATAAACTTTACACTTTACATTGCACAGCGGAAGTAAAATTTACAACAATTGAATAAATGTACAACAATATTGTATAATCTTTAAGCATCTGTTTCTCTTTAATCTTTATCATGTCGCTTACCTGCATATAAAACTGTGGGTATGTCAGTTTATTCAACCGACGAACATTATACACGGCCATCCTCTCTATGCCGGAATTAGTATAACTTATTTTCCATATTTAGCAAACACAAACTTGTCACATATCAAACTAAAGGGACTACCCTATTGATGTCGTGTTGAGATTGTACACTTAGTCCTTAATGCAATTATTTATATTAGATGACACTAATGCGCACTTGTTCGGATTCTATGCATCCCATACTACATAGGTCCGAGGGCAAGCCTCTTAATCGTTCTTCATCTTTGTAGGGTTCAGTCCCTCGCCATGACTTAATCTACTACTGTAACTAAGATGAGTATCCTAGATGATCTATGAGTACAAGCACGTGCACCGGACCCTGGAGGGGAATTCCACGCCATGTCTTGACTCATCAAGCATGCATTCTGTGGCAATTCAGCCACCTCCTGGACACGATCCTCTTGCAGTTACCAAACATCCCACAAGCGTAGCTAAAGTCTGATCATTACTGAGTTGTGCCCACGCCATGTCTTGACTCATCAAGCATGCATTCTGTGGCTCACACACCCCCACCGTTAACTCTAGTTCTCATACTCGTATTTTCTCTCACTTTCATCACGTCTTCACTATGCACTAATCCTTAGTTTTTATTAGAATCATGAATAAAATCAAAGCTCCAGAGTTAGCCTCTCCACTAAACCGGACTTACTTATTTATTCAAACATGACCAACCTTGGTCTTTCATTTCAATATTTCATTTCATTTCTTTCCAAATACCGGGGGAGACTTAGCTACGCTTTTGTCTCAATTCCAATTCACAATTTCTAAATTGAGCATTTCCAACTCATAAATTCATATTCATAATCATAACAGATTTCCTTTTCTTATAGCATGATCTCTGAATTGTTCAGTAGTCCATAATCATACATGGAATTATATACTTCATTATTTATCAACTTCACATTAAAATTCACATCACTACGAATGTTCACATTTAATATCTTTCACACTATTCACATATGAGAATAATTCACATCCATTACATAATATAATTTCTTACATTAACCTTCCAATCCTTCATTTCAAGTTCTTTTTGCAAGTTATAATTTTTCACACAAAAAAAATATACATATAGAACCATAGTTCTATTTACACATTTTATTCTCAAATCATACTTTATTTAATGGAAATAATTCCCAGATTATTTTTATAAAGTCCTACATATTTTCAGAAGAATAGTCATATTTTTCTCATAATTTTTTTGATAACTAAAACACCCAAAAATATATTTTTTTCAATCTTGCCGAGGGCAAGATTCGAACCCAGCACCACAGAGAACACAGCCGAAGCACAGACCACTAGGCCGAAGGCTGCTGTCGTTAGAAGAAAGCGCTGAGAGCACTAAATGCTCTCGGCCACTATTCTTTCATTTCGTGTCAAAAATACAAAAAGTATGATACTAAGGGGATTCGAACCAGTGACCCACCGACCCACTGTAGCAATTAGGATTGTGCCGACCACTTGAGCTATACGCTCATGTTGTCGTAATTCCAACAGTAGTCTAGTTAAATCTATTCTCTTTGTTATTTAAAACATTTCGATGTTCAACGAATTTTCATTTCAATTTGCTTTTTATTGAATTTACTGTAAATTTCCAGATTGGCTATTCTCAACATAAATTATACTCCAGTATAATAAAGAATAATTTTTTCAATAATTAATACATATTTTCATACAACTAATTCGAAATATGAACTATCACTACCACATTTTCTTCTCTTTTCGACATTTCTTAGCAATTAGCATTCTAATCTCTTTATCAACAAATTTCACATTAATTCTCTGTCTTTAATCATTTACCCAACATACAAACTCATATTTTAAATTATTCATGTCCACATTAACACAAAAGACCTATTTAACACATGAAATAGCATTATCAATCTACTAACTTTTGTATGTAACTTGATGGTAATAAACGTGTTTTCTTCAATCAATCCATGATCCTAATCAATTCACATACAACTTAAATAATAGAACCACATACAAATTTGCATATCCATATTTCAATCATTCAGTAGGTTATTTTTCCTAATTAAAGTGCACTCTTCTTAACCTTTTTCATGCTTCATTCATTCATTTCTAACATGCATTTCTAATTTAGAAATATGGAGAATTTACCCACCTTATTGGAGAAAAAAATACAACTAGCAACCTCCTAGACGAATGTCCTTGCAAACGAATGCTTCCTCCTCCTTGTACACGCGCGCACAAGCCTCCAAGCATACAACCGAGAGCTCCCCTTCTTGATGAAACCGGCTTCCCCTCCTTGTTGCAAGCACACTCCCACACACAACTCAAACTTTTAACTCACAAAATAACTACTAGATAAAGTATTTTAGACTATAGATTTGGAGGAATTATTTAGCACAACAATAACTAGCCATGGACGGTGGTATTTATACTAAAAATCAAAGAGAATGGAGGGCTAGGATCAAGTAATTGGTTATAAGATAGGAGGGCTAAGATGAAAGTAGGAGTTGCATTAACTACCCATAACCAAGTAACCACCAAGCATGATCTCCACTCGAATTTTTGGGTTTCCCTCCAAAGAAGCAATCCGGCCAAGCATGGGGAGTGCACTTTGCACGTGTACGTGCAATGCACGTGCATGCATTTGCCTCCAAAAATTTGTACATTTTATTTTATATAAAAATAAACTTTAATTTTGTATTCTACATTACAAGTCATATTTAAAAATAAATTAACTCATGGGCTTTAGTTTATGGGCCAAAATAATTATTATAAAATAATAAATTAAATTAACTTTGGGCTTTTAAAAGAAAATGCTTTTTTGTCTAATTGAAAGAAGGCTTTGTAAAAATAATTAAAAACACATATTTAAAAAAAAATCTATACTCATCATGATGAAAATATTTACCAAAAATATTGCACGTGCACACTACGTGCAAAATAAATAATTTTTTATAAATTGAAAAATCAGGGCATTACAATAAGCGGTATTTTTGACTTGTATCATACAATGGAATTAGAGGACAAGTTACTTGCCTTAACCGAAGACGAAAACAAAGAACACTAAGAATAACGGGAACGGATCCCGGCAATGAACAAAACCCACGAACGAAAAATCCACAAACCAATGATCACTCGTGCAACTCCGTGCACATTCAAAACCCATGAGCAAGAGAGAGAAATAGAGAGCGTCGGGCTCCTTGCGACTGCTACTTCTAGCGCTGCTGCTGGCTGACGGCGACGGACGGCCAAGGGAATGGCAAGGGGAAGAGATGGTTGTGCTCGGTGTAGGAGGTTGCGGCTTGGGTGGTCGGCAATGGTAAGGGTGACCGGGATGGGCTTGGTCGGGTGTTGGGTGCACAAGCCGAAGGTGGAGGGCGTCGGGTGTAAGGGCTGGGGAGTTGGCGGCTGACGCAACAAGGAAGAAAGGGAGGCCCGGGTGTATAGGAGTTAGGGTTAGGGTTTATGTTTTAGGGAGAGAGTATATATAGGGTGTATTTATGGTTTAGAAATATGAGGTGGGTAATTGGGTTTTGGGTTGTGGATAGTTTAGGAGTAGTAATAGGATTAGTTGAATAGAATTTGATTAGGATAAATTGTATAGGATTCAAAATAGGATTGTGGTTTAATTTGGTTTTGGTAATCAATTAGGGATAAAACAATAGGATTGGAAATAGGATGAGCAACCAATTCACCATGAGCACCTAAGAACAGAAATAAAGAGAACGAGACCCAAATAAGATAAAAGAATAACAATCGATGAAGAACGAAGCAAAAGACAACAAATCAAACACAAAAGAGCTCAAAATAAAATAAAATGAATATATATTGAGAACAACTCTAATATACGGTTCAAGAAAAATACGAGTACAAATACTCAAGAAAGAGAAAAATACACCAAAAATATGAAAAAGGAAAAACAGGAGTTACAATCCTACCCACCTAACAAAAAGAATTTCATCCTCGAAATTCAAAAAGGAGATGCATAGGGTAACCCCAAAAGAATAGAAAACAAGGAAAAACAAAATCACCACTCAAACAAATGAGGAAACTTCTACTGAATCTCCTCCTCCAGCTCCCAAGTCAACTCACTAAGCGAGTGAGGATTCAAAGCAACATGAACCAACGTGATGACTTTGTTCTTAAGCACTTTCTCCTACCGATCCATAATAGCAACTGGCGGAATCTCACAGGTCAAATCCGGCCGCACGGTAAACTCAGTGTAGTCGATCACGTGACTCTCATCGCAGATATATCTCCTGAGTTGTGAGACATGGAAAACATTGTGCACTCCTGATAGCGCTGGCGGCAAAGCAAGATGATAGGCCACCTTGCCTACTCGCTCCAAAATCTCAAACGATCCAATAAACCTACGACTAAGCTTTCCCCCACCACCGAACCGAATGACACCACGCCACGGTGATAACTTAAGGAAAACATGGTCACCAACAACAAACTCCAAAGCCCTCTGATGTACATCAGCCCTCTGCCTCTACCTATCCTGAGCTGCCTGAAGGTGCTTTCTGATCTGAGTCACAGCATCAACTGTCCTGGTGATCAACTCCGGACCCAACAACTGCCTCTCACCATTGTCATCCCAGCACACTGGTGATCTGCATTTACGTCCATAAACTGCCTCGAACAGTGCAGCTTTAAGACTGGTCTAAAAGCTGTTATTGTATGAGAACTCTACGAGATGCAAATGGTCCTCCCAAGATCCACCAAACTGCAACATACAGGATCGCAACATGTCCTCAAGAATCTGAATAGTCCGCTCTGACTATCCATCGGTCTGGGAATGAAAAGCTGTACTATACTTCAACTTACTCCCCAAACTAGCCTAAAGACTCTCCCAAAACTGAGATCTGAATCTCGTATCCCTGTCGGATACAATACTGACTGGAACCCCATGAAGTCTGACAATCTCTTGCATGTACTTCTCCACTAGGCTCTCAGTAGACTGACCGATAAGAAAATGAATGAAGTGAGCACACTTCGTCAAACGGTCGACAATAACCCAAACAGCATTATGACCCTTAGGACTCCTCGGCAAAGTGGTCACAAAATCCATGGTGATATGTTCCAACTTCCACTCCGGAATAGGAAGCGGTTAAAGAAGTTCAGCGGTTCTCTGATGCTCTGCCTTAACCTGCTGACAGATCAAACACTGAACAAGAAACCGACTTACAACCCTTTTCATACCATGCCACCAGAAATGAAGCTTCAAATCTCGATACATCTTAGTATCGCCAGGATGGATAGGACTGATGAGCTTCCTCAAGCAACCTCTAACGAACTTCACCCTTAGGGACACACAAACGGGAACCAAAACGAAGCGAACCATCGGCATGAATAACCATGTCCGTCCTAGACCCAGACTCAACCTCAGCTCGAAAACCCTACAACTGTGCATCCCCAGCCCGAGCCTTATTGATCTGATCAACAAGAGAAGATTGAAGCTGGAGCACAAGACAACTCCGACCAGAACTCGGCAAAAAAACCTCCAAATCCAACCTCCTCATCTACTCAATGAGATCACTCTGCTGAGTAAGAAACATAACTGCCGATCTCCTGCTCAAAGCATCTGGCACCAAGTTTACTTTACCAGGATGTTATTGCAAACTGATGTCAGAATCGGCCATAAGCTCCAACCATTGCATTTGCCTCATGTATAATTCCTTCTGGGTGAAAACGTACTTGAGACTTTTGTGGTCTGTAAAGATCTCCATGCGGTCTCCATGTAAATAATGTCTCTACAGCTTCAAAGCATAGATCACTGCCGCTAACTCCAAGTCATGAGTAGGATAGTTCTTTTCATGCGGCCTCAACTGCCTTGTTGCATATGCAACGACACGGTCCTTCTGCATAAGAACTGCTCCAAGACCCTTACCAGAAGCATCACAGTGAATTAAAAATCTGCCTGAACCATTTGGAATAGTCAACACAGGTATTGACGTCAATCTGTTCTTTAACTCAACAAAAGCCTCATTGCACTCACCAGACCAACAAAACTTCTGATCCTTCCCTGTCAGTTTAGTCAACGGCCCTGCAATCTTCGAAAAATCTTGAGCAAATTTTCGATAATAGCCCGCAAGACCAAGAAAACTCCTGACTTCGAAAACTGACTTAGGAATAGGTCAATCCTTCACATCTTCAACCTTGACTGGATCCACAGAAATACCATTGCCAGAAATAATGTGCCCCAAGAAAGAAACCTTGTCGAGCCAAAACTCGCACTTGCTGAGTTTCCCATAGAGCTGATTCTCTCTCAAAATCTACAGAACCACTCTAAGATGCTCGGCATGATCTTCCCGATTCGAGAATATACCAGAATATCATCAATGAAGACCACCACAAATCTATCCAATAACTGAGAGAAGACCCGCTTCATAAGACTCATGAATACAGCTGGTGCATTAGTGACCTCGAACGGCATCACAAGATACTCATAGTGCCCATATCAAGTTCCGAATGCAGTCTTCTGTATATCAGCAGCTTTCACCTTGACTTGGTGATACCCAGAACGAAGATCCAACTTCGAGAAAATAGCAGCCCCACTCAATTGGTCGAACAAATCAATTATCCTAGGCAATGGATACCAGTTCTTCACAGTAACATTGTTTAATTCCTGATAATTCACACACAGGCGACAACTACCATCCTTCTTGCTGAAAAAAAGGACCAGAGCACCCCAAGGCGAAACACTTGGTCCGATGAAACCCAAATCAAGCAACTCCTGAATCTACACCTTAAGCTCTGCTAACTCAACAAGTACCATCTTGTAGGGACTCTTCGATATCGGTGTTGTTCTAGGCTGAACATTAATACTGAACTCTACTTTCCTATCAGGGGGTAAGCTAGGCAACTCATCTGGAAAAACATCCAAGAAATTCCGAACTACAAGAGGCGCAACCTCACAGCCTGAGTGCAATTCCATCGCACAATCCACCTGTACAACTGTAGTCTCTGCTCAACCAAGGAAATACTCCCCAGTATGGAACTCAAATTCTGCTCAATCTGGAATTCTGAAAACAACTTTCTTGGCACGACAATCAATAATGGCATGGGCTTCACCCAACCAATCCATACCCAGAATAACGTTAAATCTTGAATTTCCAATTATAATCAGGTTGGCATTGAAATTTGCGTCCCCAATAACAACGAAACATTGCCTGCACTCACGGGAACAAATGACAACACCACCACTAGTCAAAATGTTCCAAGCCTCAGACATGTTGCTGCAATCCAACTGATGGCGAGCGACAAATTGTGAAGAGACAAAGAATGGGTTGTCCCAAAATCAAAGAGAACACGAGCGAGAAAAGAGAAAACAAGGACGACACCTAAGGAAACAAAAGACAAAGAGAAAGGAAAAAGCAGATAATCAAGGGTAAGTGAAATAACAATGCATAAAGATAACGGAAAGAAAGCAAAACAAGACCAAAAAAAAGAAACAAGAAGAAAGCAAAACAAAAACAACAAAACAAAAAGCAAAAGATACCTGCCACAACTCCTTCAGTTGTTTCAGCATCTGCAGCAGTCAAGTTGAAAGCCTAACCTCTTTTCGGAACATCGGTCCTCTGACCGACAATCTGACGTTGAAGAAGAAAGAGATGCCTAACTGGACCACGAGTTGGGCCTGCCTGCTGAACAGGAACCCTGGATGGAAGAGCCACCTGCTGCTGCTGCGGACAATCACGTACTGAATGATCAGCGGTGCCACACCTAAAGCACCGGCGGTTGATGTGCTAACAATTCTTACGCTCATGTTCAGACATCTGATAGAAGTCACAAAAACCACCCTTCTGGAAACCAGCAGAAGGATACAGAGCTGCCATGATCGGATGGGTTGGGACAGGCCTCTGAACAGGACCACCAGAAGACCTAGCAGCAGAATGCGGAAACCGTCCACGGAGAAGGAACCAAACCACTACGAGCCTGCTCCTAAGCTCGAGTTGCCTCAAGAGCTTCAGCATAAGTACACAAATGGAGAGAGACAAGATGCCTCTTGATATCCTGCTCAAACCCATTTGTGAATCTATGAGCCCTATCCTCTTCGGTAGCCACAAGACGGCAGCGAAGCAGCTAAGTCTAGTAAACTCAGCTGCGTACTCATCCACTGACTTGGAGCCCTGTTTCAAGAAGTCCATGTTACAAAATTGTTTGGACAATTATGTAACCAAATTCCAAAATAGAATAATGACTTAACCTGTTTTAGGGCCAGAAATTGCTGTTTCATCTCAACTCGAGTACTACTGGGAAAGAACTTCTCCAAGAATCTCCGAGTGAAAGTAGTCCATGCAATAGGGCTCTCAAGTCGCTCGGACTCGGCCATCCACCAAATATGAGCCAAATCCACCAGCTGGATGGAAACCACGTCCACACTATAAGCCTCGGCAACACGTGCCGCCAAGAGCAAGCGCTCGGTCCGGATCAACCACTGTTCAGCCTCCAAAGGCGTCTGTAACCCCTGTTTCCCTAAATACGTATTTTCTGAAATTTTTTTCGTATTTTGATTTATTATAAATTCAGTATTATTTTAAACTCGAATTGAGCCTTCGATTTAAAAATCTTTTCGAATCGGAAGTTGTATTTTCTTCGAATAGTAGTATATTCTAACTTTAATGATTATTTTCTAAGTGATCGACTATTTGTATCTTATTTTATTTCTATTTGGATTTTATTAAACTTGTTTATCTCAAATCTCATTTTTGATAGGTATATATCAAAATTATTATTGATGTTATTAATATTGATATTATATTTGATTGATGAATCGGAAATTTATTCTATTTTACTTAGCAGTATTTGGGTATTAATTTGATGCACACAAATTAATTTACTTTTTTGCTACTATATTATTATTGATCTATTATTCATTTATCTCTAATTGTATATTTTTCTTATTGGTTTTTAATACCCATTTTAATACCCAAAACCCTTAAACCCGTTAAAAACCACAACCAAACCCGTTTTCTCACCCAAACCCGTAACCCATCCTATTTAAACCCTAATAAAATCTAACCCTAACCTAACCCTAAACCATCTACTGTTAAACCCCCCAGAACCAGCCGCTACACTTCTTCCTCCCATTTCCGTCTTCTTCGCACCATTCGAACCCAATCCGCCTCCTTCCTCGCATCGCCTCCTCGCCCTCAGATCACCATCGACCTCCGTTTGCCATCACCTTCACCTTCGACCACCACTGCCCCATCCACCACCATCAACCATCGACTCTGAAACCCACTTCGCTATAACCCATCGCCTTTACCACCTCCCGAACCCAATTCGCCATTACCCATCGCCTGTTACCACCCCGGTCGCCTCGTCAACTCCACAGCAACCACCACCGCCATCATCACCTCTCGAACCCAATCTCCAACGCCCTCCTCTCCGTTCGCCAGCAATCGCCGAACTCCTCCCCTATTCTTGAATCAGAAACAGAGCCCACCGCCGCGCCTTCCATCGCCGCGCGCCGTCGCTTCTCGACGTCGCACCTTTGCCTCCGCCGTCGTCGTCCTCCTCGTCACCGTTGAAGCCATCGCCGCGCCATCGCCGCACTCAATCTCTCTCCCGTTCTTGGATCGTCGACGAAGAGAACGAAGAAGAAGGAGGATTGGGCGGGATCGAATCTCAGGCGTTCGATAGCTTCAAGATCTGTGCGATCGAGCCAGTGAGATCGCTGTTCGGTGTTTCACCCACAGGAGATCCGAGATCCGCTGTTCCCTGTTTGGATCAGATCCGCTGCGGAGGAGGTCTTCCATTGGCTGCGCTCGCTGTTTGGTGTTCTGGGCGCAGCTAATTCGTTCGCTGTTTGCTGTTTGGGCTGGGATCCGGCGTGGGGAAAACTCATCTTCGGTAGTTTTTCGCGCGCGCTTTTTGAGGACTTCTTCCGGGATTTTTCAACCCAGATTCCTTCAACTAGAGGAGTTTATCATCTTCATCTAAGGCAAGTATCCTTGTACATTTTATTGTTCTAGTACAAGCACCCTTGAAATACTACAAATAGTTAGATTGTGACTCCTCTTTGAAATATCATTGTGGATCAATCTTGAACCTCGAAATTGTCAAATCTAAGAGTCACAAAATTTCCTTGTATTTAATTTATAATCATTGGACTCTTTTAACCTTGGACACATGAAAACATAGACATATGAATTAAGGAGCCCTAAATTTGTAGACACATATATAATTATTATTTTGACAAACTTACGACTATTATGACTTGAAAAACATTTATTATTTGCTGTTTTGACCTCCATTATCATGTATTTATGCCACATAATGACCTAGACACCAAATAACATTTTTCCATGAAATCTACACTAGCAAGTTAATTCCACGTGTTGCTGTCTGAATATTCTTTTGCTGTTTCGACCCTTTTATCTTTTGAATCTGGGCCCGAGCCCTGAATAGAAATTGTAGATCCGGATGTGTAGATATCGATAACTCCAAAATGTTCGAATTTGGAGTTACGGTCTAGGAGTTATGGCAGTTATACTGCAGCTGTGTCAGTAGACGCAGTTTTGCAAAACTGCTGTGTACATTTATTTCGCAAATTAATTTAGCTGTGTAAACAGCGAGCGTTTGACACGAAATTTTATATGTAGCTGCTGGACACCATATAGGACATCCCCAATTTTTTGTAGAATTAAATCACAACATTTTACACATGTATGCTTGCTTGATGAGAATTAATAAAAGTAACAAGCCGGGGTTATGGGAAAGACTATAGAGTGGACAATATAGGTAAGTGTACTCGGAAGGGGGCCCGTGTTTCCCAAATACTTGGTTCATGAACTTGTTGTATCTTGTTCGATTCATGGAGTCGGTTACTCGGCTCATGAACTTGTTTGATTCTTGAACCCATTGTGCGGTTCTTGAACTTGCTTGTGGATTCGCGAACTTGCTTCGTGAACTTGTTATTTAATTTCCGATTCATGAACCATGGCTTGCTTGATACTTGATACCTGAGTACGCCGCCCTATAGACTCCATTACTAGGTCTAAACGGAATTATTTTGACTGTAGCAACCATGTAGTAAAAGTATGGATGCATGTCGTGCTACCTAGATAGTAATCACCACTAGACTTGAACTTGATAACTTGAACTAGACTTGAACTTGATAACTTGAACTAGACTTGAACTTGATAACTTGAACTAGACTTGAACTTGATAACGTGAACTAGACAACTTGATACTTGAGACTTGACAACTTGATATTTGAGACCTGACATTTGAAATAACACATGACACTAGACTTGAGATTTGGCGCTTGATATTAAATAGCCCTATAGATGCACCTGACATGTGTTTCACCACTAGCAGTTGTTATCCAACCTAGTTATTAAGATGTTCCCTCTTGCTAGCCAGTCTTTGAATTTGTCCACTACTTCTTATAACTCTGTTACATTCTTGATTCCAGTTCCTGTTCCTCATACTTGTACTTGCTTTCACTATTTGTGCCCCTAGCTTGCACTATGGGCATCTTCTCTTGTTTTTTCCTGTTTTCCCTTTATATTTATTAAGCAGACCTTGGGACAAGCTACCTGCTGGAATTGGCGAGCAAGCATTTTAGGTTTTGCTTGGAGCAAGGACCTGTTTAAATAGTTGCTTTCCTTAAGGTATTTATTTCTTCTGCTGTATAAGACTTGTTTTCGAGTTTACACTTGATCCAGACATGGAAACTTTTTAAATATTATCACTTGCTTAAATTATTCATGCATACTTGGTTATATATAAATCTGGTTATATTCTTGTTATGATGCTGAGTCGATCCTACAACTTATGGATGATGTAAAAATCATTCGCTGGGCTTCGTCACGAGCTCGTATTCCATATTTTTGGGAAGCGGGGCGTGACAAGGTTTTTAGTGGTATCAGAGCTCAGGTTTGACTAATATGTTAGTTTGACTAATACATTAGACAGGCTTGACTCAGTCAGGATTGACTCAACATTAGACAGGCCATGCACCACATGAATAATTTAATAGTCAACTCGATCTGGATACAAGTCTTATCCCATTCATCTTGATCCCTTCATATTCAATTCTTTGATTCATTGTTTCCTTCCATCTCTTGCAGTCATCCTGATTTGTTGATTCCTTATTGGGTACAATTTATTCTTCCGTACCCATATTCTTTTGCTTCTGGTGCAAGCAATCTCTTATTTCTACTTGCCTCGTTAATTCCTTCTTATTTCAACTCGTATGTCGTTCATTGTTTTCCCTGCTTTGCATTCATTATCATTTGTTGATTCATATTGAGTGTCATGTTGGTTATTTCTTCCCAGCCATATTCTCTTCAATTCCGATTTTGCCCCTCAACCTTCTTCCTCATATTCAATTCCTTAATTTTCTTTTGTCCCTTCTAGTCATCATTCTCTATAACTCCTTATTGGGTGTGGCTTCGTTTTTCTCCTATCTATTTTCTCTTTATAATTACTTTTCCCGAATACTTTATATATTTCAATTATTAATTGTTATATTTATTTTTGATCTTCGATAAAAATGTTTCTCAACAAAGATTTTGTTATTTCGAACAATGGTGTATTTTAACTTCACTTTTCATTTTTGATCGACTATATATTTTACTGGATTATTTTAGTAAGACAAATTCTTATTTTGTTGTACAATGCTGTTATTACTACTATTATTATTATTGCTATTGTTTTCAATATCCTTAGTAGTATTATTATTATTGTTACTACTATGGATATTCTTATTGTTGTTTTCATTATTTTATTATTATTGCTAATATTAAACTACTTTCACAAAGATGTCGGGCCCAAACTATATCTTGTCTTGCATTATTATTTTTACTAGTATCGTTGATATTATTATTATTGTTATGATTCTTTTTGCGATTACTGTTATTATTACTGTTATGATCATTTTTATTATCATTGTTATTTTTATTGTCATTAGTATCAATATTTTTGTTATTATTATGGTTATTGGTATTATTTTTTTTTTTTTGTTACAATTATTATTATTATTAATTTGTTTTGAGCCTAAGCATGCTCAATTTTATATACGTTCACTACTTCGGTGCAACCTAATGTCGAGATGGCAAATATGCAACTCGATGTCAATGGAGGCAAATTGCAACCGGATGTCGGCGAGGCAAAATGTGCAGCCGAATATTTGGATGTCAATTTGAAACCTAATGTTGTGAAGGCAAACATGCAACTTGATGTTAAGGAGGCAAGATTTTCTACCTATTACTAATTGGTATTTCAAGACTCGTTACTTATATAATGAAACTGATGGTAAAAAAAAATATTTCCGTTATTATTGGTATTATTAATATTACTGTCATTTCAATTGATGTTATTATTATCGTTTTCATCACCTTTATTACTGTTATTATTTTTATTATTATTACTGTTGCTTTATTGATATTATTGTTATTTTTGCTATTGTCATATTATTTATTATCATTATTGATATTATTTTTAATGCTATTATTATTATTATTATTATTGCATTATTTTCATGAATGTGTTGAATTCTATTTTGTCATGTATGTATTATCGTTATTATTAGTATTGTTGATATTTTTATTTCATCATATTATTATTACATGTATGATTATGACGATTTTTATTTCTGTTATTATTATTGTTATTATTATTATTTTGTTACTATTATTACTAATTTTGTTATTATCATTGTTATTATTAGTTTTTATTGTCATTATTATTTTCTATTACTATTGATATTATTATCATGGATATTGTTACTGTTATTATCCCTGTTAAAGTCATTAGTTTTGATGTATACTATATATTTTGATTATTTAAATTGAAGCTCAATTTTATATTCTTTTGCATCATTGTTTATATCTATCCTGAACCCATACTCTCCTTGATCTTGGTGTCTCATTCCTTTCTTCCTGCTCGGATCGTCGCTTGGTGTCACGTGGTCTACAACGACATGTCCGGAGCTTGGAGCGTCACCATCAGAGTGGCACAGCGGAAGCATGGTGGGCCCATAACCCACAGGCCCCTGGACCCTGTCGTTGCTTCTCCTCCCTTGTATTGTCGTTTGTTCCATTCCTTGCATTTGTCCTCAACCGTTGATCCATTGTTTGGTTCATCTTTTTCTTGTCCATCCCTTCTTCGATTCCAGCTCTTTCTATTCGTTCACCTCCTTGCCTTGTTATCTTGCAAGTCTTTTGGTGTTCATTGTTCTTCTTCGTTTTTGATACCGGTTATTTCCTTCTTGCATTCCATCCTGCCATCATGTACTCATTCATTATTGGATTCAATTCTTTCCTGTCTTCCATCTCCTTGGTCAGTTCTGCCTACTCCTTCATCGTATTTATTATCTTGTGTTATTTGGATCCTTTAGATACTGTTATTCTCTTTCATGCATTCCATTTGACATCGTTGTTATCCACCCCTTCCTATTTTAGGTGTTACCACCAAGTTGACTTTTCTTTTGGACCCCTTGTTTGTTATCCTCCCCTAATTTGTTTTTGCCCTATCCTATGTACCGCCTAAGCAAATTTCGAGGACGAAATTTTTGTGTAAGGTGGGTAGGATTTTGTAACCCCTGTTTCACTAAATGCGTATTTTCTGAAATTTTTTTCGTATTTTGACTTATTATAAATTCAGTATTATTTTAAACTCGAATTGAGCCTTCCATTTAAAAAATCTTTTCGA
Source organism: Hemerocallis citrina (assembly GCA_017893485.1). Lineage (NCBI taxonomy): Eukaryota > Viridiplantae > Streptophyta > Magnoliopsida > Asparagales > Asphodelaceae > Hemerocallis > Hemerocallis citrina. The sequence goes on from CM030360.1 coordinate 73,004,370, forward strand.
ATCGGAAGTTGTATTTTCTTCGAATAGTAGTATATTCTAACTTTAATGATTATTTTCTAAGTGATCAACTATTTGTATCTTATTTTATTTCTATTTGGATTTTATTAAACTTGTTTATCTCAAATCTCATTTTTGATAGGTATATATCAAAATTATTATTGATGTTATTAATATTGATATTATATTTGATTGATGAATCAGAAATTTATTCTATTTTACTTTGCAGTATTTGGGTATTAATTTGATGCACACAAATTAATTTACTTTTTTGCTACTATATTATTATTGATCTATTATTCATTTATCTCTAATTGTATATTTTTCTTATTGGTTTTTAATACCCATTTTAATACCCAAAACCCTTAAACCCGTTAAAAACCACAACCAAACCCGTTTTCTCACCCAAACCCGTAACCCATCCTATTTAAACCCTAATAAAATCTAACCCTAACCTAACCCTAAACCATCTACTGTTAAACCCCCCAGAACCAGTCGCTACCCTTCTTCCTCCCATTTCCGTCTTCTTCGCACCATTCGAACCCAATCTGCCTCCTTCCTCGCATCGCCTCCTCGCCCTCAGATCACCATCGACCTCCGTTCGCCATCACCTTCACCTTCGACCACCAATGCCCCATCCACCACCATCAACCATCGACTCCGAAACCCACTTCGCCATAACCCATCGCCTTTACCACCTCCCGAACCCAATTCGCCATTACCCATCGCCTGTCACCACCCCCGTCGCCTCGTTAACTCCACAGCAACCACCACCGCCATCATCACCTCTCGAACCCAATCTCCAACGCCCTCCTCTCCATTCGCCAGCAACCGCCGAACTCCTCCCCTGTTCTTGAATCAGAAACAGAGCCCACCGCCGCGCCTTCCATCGCCGCACGCCGTCGCTTCTCGACGTCGCATCTCGACATCGCACCTTTACCTCCGCCGTCGTCGTCCTCCTTGTCACCATCGAAGCCATCGCCGTGCCGTCGCCGCACTCAATCTCTCTCCCGTTCTCGGATCGTCGACGAAGAGAACAAAGAAGAAGGAGGATTGGGCGGGATCGAATCTCAGGCGTTCGATCAATTCAAGATCCGTGCGATCGAGCCAGTGAGATCGCTGTTCGGTGTTTCACCCACAGGCGATCCGAGATCCGCTGTTCCCTGTTTGGATCAGATCCGCTGCGGAGGAGCTCTTCCATTGGCTGTGCTCGCTGTTTGGTGTTCTGGGCGCAGCTAATCCGTTCGCTGTTTGCTGTTTGGGCTGGGATCCGGCGTGGGGAAAACTCATCTTCGGTAGTTTTTCGCGCGCGCTTTTTGAGGACTTTTTCCGGGATTTTTCTACCCAGATTCCTTAAACTAGTGGAGTTTATCATCGTCATCTAAGGCAAGTATCCTTGTACATTTTATTGTTCTAGTACTAGCACCCTTGAAATACTACAAATAGTTAGATTGTGACTCCTCTTTGAAATATCATTGTGGATCAATCTTGAACCTCCAAATTGACAAATCTAAGAGTCACAAAATTTCCTTGTATTTAATTTATAATCATTGGACTCTTTTAACCTTGGACACATGAAAACATAGACATATGAATTAAGGAGCCCTAAATTTGTAGACACATATAATTATTATTTTGACGAACTTCTGACTATTATGACTTGAAAAACATTTATTATTTGCTGTTTTGACCTCCATTATCATGTATTTATGCCACATAATGACCTAGACACCAAATAACATTTTTCCAAGAAATCTACACTAGCAAGTTAATTCCACGTGTTACTGTCTGAATATTCTTTTGCGGTTTCGACCCTTTTATCATTTGAATCTGGGCCCGAGCCCTGAATAGAAATTGTAGATCCGGATGTGTAGATATTGATAGACTCCAAAATGTTCGAATTTGGAGTTACGGTCTAGGAGTTATGGCAGTTATACTGCAGCTGTGTCAGTAGACGCAGTTTTGCAAAACTGCTGTGTACATTTATTTCGCAAATTAATTTAGCTGTGTAAACAGCGAGCGTTTGACACAAAATTTTATATGTAGCTGCTGGAAACCATATAGGACATCCCCAATTTTTTGTAGAATTAAATCACAACATTTTACACATGTATGCTTGCTTGATGAGAATTAATAAAAGTAACAAGCCGGGGTTATGGGAAAGACTATAGAGTGGACAATATAGGTAAGTGTACTCGGAAGGGGGCCCGTGTTTTCCAAATACTTGGTTCATGAACTTGTTGTATCTTGTTCGATTCATGGAGTCGGTTACTCGGCTCATGAACTTGTTTGATTCTTGAACCCATTGTGCGGTTCTTGAACTTGCTTGTGGATTCGCGAACTTTCTTCGTGAACTTGTTATTTAATTTCCGATTCATGAACCATGGCTTGCTTGATACTTGATACCTGAGTACGCCGCCCTATAGACTCCATTACTAGGTCTAAACGGAATTGTTTTGACTGTAGCAACCATGTAGTAAAAGTATGGATGCATGTCGTGCTACCTAGATAGTAATCACCACTAGACTTGAACTTGATAACTTGAACTAGACTTGAACTTGATAACTTGAACTAGACTTGAACTTGATAACTTGAACTAGACTTGAACTTGATAACGTGAACTAGACAACTTGATACTTGAGACTTGACAACTTGATATTTGAGACCTGACATTTGAAATAACACATGACACTAGACTTGAGATTCGGCGCTTGATATTAAATAGCCCTATAGATGCACCTGACATGTGTTTCACCACTAGCAGTTGTTATCCAACCTAGTTATTAAGATGTTCCCTCTTGCTAGCCAGTCTTTGAATTTGTCCACTACTTCTTATAACTCTGTTACATTCTTGATTCCAGTTCCTGTTCCTCATACTTGTACTTGCTTTCACTATTTGTGCCCCTAGCTTGCACTATGGGCATCTTCTCTTGTTTTTTCCTGTTTTCCCTTTATATTTATTAAGCAGACCTTGGGACAAGCTACCTGCTGGAATTGGCGAGCAGGCATTTTAGGTTTTGCTTGGAGCAAGGACCTGTTTAAATAGTTGCTTTCCTTAAGGTATTTATTTCTTCTGCTGTATAAGACTTGTTTTCGAGTTTACACTTGATCCAGATATGGAAACTTTTTAAATATTATCACTTGCTTAAATTATTCATGCATGCTTGGTTATATATAAATCTGGTTATATTCTTGTTATGATGCTGAGTCGATCCTACAGCTTATGGATGATGTAAAAATCATTCGCTGGGCTTCGTCACGAGCTCGTATTCCATATTTTTGGGAAGCGGGGCGTGACAGCGTCTCAGTGCAGAAAAGCGATCGGGATGCAGCCTCATAAAATCCGTAACTATTCGTAGACGAGACAGAATATTTGCCTGCACAGGCACAATGGGAGGCAGAACCCGGGCAGCTTCAAGAGCAGCCATCATAAGATCGCTGTGCTTTTGCTGCTGATTGATCAGCCGCTCAAGCATAGCAGTGACTGCCTCAACTAGATCAGGTTGAGAAGAATTCCCACGAGCCAGAGCTGCACCAAAAATCAAAACAAGAAGCATCCAGAATCAAAGTTGATAATAATTCATTTACGCATGTATGGTTGGTGAAATGTTGAGCCGATTCCAGTTATAGCCAAGCTTGTCTAATATATTAGGTAACTAATACATTAGCCAAACTTGGACTCTGATACCACTAAAAGCCCTGTCACGCCCCGTTTCCTAAAAAGAATACGGAATACGGATACGCGACTCAACCCATGAATAATTTGCATCATCCATAAGCTGTTCAGAAATCTTTACAATATCTCACAAAAATAATCAGAGTCGGAAGCAAAAGAATCAACCACACAAATGCAAAATTGAATTAATAAACCAACAGAATTTACTTGAAACAAAATATGTTATTCTCAGATAAATCAGAATCTTGATAAGACAAAATCCTGGGTCACATCGCCTAAAAAAAATACAAAGGAACCATCCAAAAATGAAAAATACATTATTCAAAGCAACAATAATAGTAATACTAATAAGCAAGAAATTCAGTACTAATATCTCATTTCGCCAATGCCGTCGGGTAGTTGACCATCCTGATATGCAATTAATAATTGCAGGAGAAGGAAAGAGAAAATAAGTACCCGTCAATGCAAGTTACGTGCCACTTATAATGTAGGATACAAGTACATGGCAAACTAATAAATAGCATGGAATAACGCATCAGCAATAATAACTAGCATGAATCAGTAAAATAAAGACAACTAGCATGGTATAGTAACAGTACAAATGAATGTGTCAAGTATAATATCGTATGGCAACTAACAGTATCCAGAAATAGTAAGCTCAGTATATCAGTGTAACAGTATAACAGTATCAGTCCAACAATATCAGTCCAACAGTATCAGTCTAACAATATCAGTCTAACAGTATCAGTCTTATTTTCTTACAGTCTTGTGTGTATTACTAGCTAGGTAGCACTTCATGTGCCAAATATTATAACACATGGTTGGTACAACGAACAGTTTTGCTTTTAGATTTCATAGTGAACCATAATGGGGCAGTGTACTCAGGTATCAGTAATAGTATCAGTAGTAGTAAAAGTAATAGTAACAGTAGCAGTAAATGTAACAGTAGCAGTAACAGTAATAGTATGGTACATTAGTTCCCTTCCAAGTACACATTTTCATATTTTCCACAACTATATCTTCCCTTAAGAAACCCCGGCTTCATCACTTTTATTATGGTTATCAACAGACATGATAGTGCATGAAATAGTATCAAACTAACATGGTATAATCAGTATTACATTCAGGAAAACAAATAGACATGCATAGGTGATATACAGTCACATAAACGAGTAAAACCATGCATGTTCATATTCAGGACAGCATGACAGTACAGTACTAAAACAGTGATTCCCGTTACTACAGAAATCCAAATCTAAATCCGTCGAAGAACCTGGATAATATACTTCCACACGAATCCAGCGATATATATAATCCATATAGTACTTCACAAAATCATAACTCAAAACTTATTTGAATCCAGAAAATACGTTCAGCCAGAAATCAGTAAATCATATTCAAAGTCAGAAAAAAAAGCATTAAAACTTCTCGAATAAATCTAGGAAAAATCTGGGGTAATCCCCTATATGTCTGGTATCAGAATATAGAGTTTCATAATATTCTAGTAAAATTAGTTCAGTCAACAAAAATTAGAAAATATCAAGAAACGATAGTTTGGCAAATCTGGAATCCGGACAAAATAAGCTAACTTTGATATTTCATAAATATTTTCCATAGAGTAAAAGGAAATAGGGTGAAAATACGATTCTTTACAGAACAACGAGCAATATACAGCAAGTATAGCTTTTATAAACATGCATGAAACAGCATATAAAACTCATCAATAAAGTCCACCAAAATTCTGGATAATCCCTACATAGGTATGGAAATACTGTGCAAAGTTTCAGATCAAAATAATATATTTAGGACTAGTATCAAAATAGTTTAATCATCAAAATCATCAAGAAACAAAATCTGGAAATAGAATACACCTCTGTTGTAAAATAGTCATAACTCTCTCATACAAAAATGAAATTGATCAAAGTCAGAGAGATTGGAAAGAACACATATTTCTCTACAATTCATGTCATATAGAAAAATTAAGAATTCTGACCTTATTATGGTCTAAAATACAAATCAAAACTGATCATCGACAATTACAGATTTTTCTCTAACAACAAAACCAACATAAATCATACGAAACTTGTTCCAATCACAATCAAACATGGTATAGAGTCTACTAAGTGTTCAAACATCATGAAATAGAGTATATAACATATTCGCAACCATTATATCACATGGATCTCATCAAACACATATTTTCACATAATTATCTCACATATATGAATAGATCAAGAACGTTCAAACCTAATTGTTTTCATGTCAATTTTTGTATCGTGAGGCAACTATGGTCAATAGCACAATAGAGACAAAACCCATCAAAGATAACACACACACCAGTTGTCTCTAGAATCCAACTACAATATAAACGGTATTTTTGACTTGTATCATACAATGCAATTGGAGTATAAGTTACTTGCCTTAACCGAAGACAAAAATGAAGAACACCAAGAATAACGGGAACGGATCCCGGCATCGAACAAAACCCACGAACGAAAATCTACGAACCAACAATCACACTTGCAACTCTGTGCACATGCAAAACCCAAGAGCAATAAAGAGAGAGAGAGCGTCGGGCTCCTTACGGCTGTTGCTGCTGCTACTGTCGGTAGTGCTATTGGCCGACAGCGACAGACGTCTAAGGGAACGACAAGGGACAGAGATGGTGGTGCTCGATGTAGGAGGTTGCTACTTGGGTGGTCGGCAATGGTAGGGGTGACCGAGATGGGCTTGGTCGGGTGTTGGGTGCACAGGCCGAAAGTGGAGGGCATCAAGTGTGGGGCTGGGGTGTTGGCGGCTGACACAACAAGGAAGAGAAGGAGGCCGGGTGTATAGGAGTTAGGGTTAGGGTTTAGGTTTTAGGGAGAGAGTATATATAGGGTGGATTTAGGGTTTAGAAATATGAGGTGGGTAATTGAGTATTAGGTTGTGGATAGTTTAGGAATAGTGATAGGATTAGTTTAATAGGATTTGATTAGGATAAATTGTATAGGATTCAAAATAGGATTGTGGTTTAATTTGGCTTTGGTAATCAATTGGGGATAAAACAATAGGACTGGAAATAGGATGAGCAACCAAATCACCATGAGCACCCAAGAACAAAAATAAAGAGAACGAGAGCCAAATAAGAGAAAAGAACAACAATCGATGAAAAACGAAGCAAAAGACAACAAATCAAACAAAAAAAGCTCAAAATAAAATAAAATGAATATATATTGAAAACAACTCCAATATACGGTCCAAGAAAAATATAAAAGAGTACAAATACTCAAGAAAGAGAAAAATACACCAAAAATACGAAAAACGTAAAACAGGAGTTACAACTGCATTGAGTTTTTTTTAAACTTCATCATCACTTTTAGATGTTTGTAATAGTTATGCAATGACATTATCATATAGGTTTTATAGAGCTTAGTCTAATCCCATAACCACTATGAGCATATCTAGATACAATGGTTACGCAAGTGCATGTGTGAAGGTATCTACAATACCAATAATCTAAACATTTGTTTGTCTGAGACTCAGTTTGCAATTGAAATACCTCTTATTATTATGTCAACCAAAATGAAATACATGAAGTTCTCAAAATTCTAATCCAAACTAATCATTTCTTTTATCTCCACTTTGTCTTCCCAATGCACCTTTATAAAAAAAATTCAAAATCGATAAATAACAAATTTACTTTAGATGTCTTTCTTGAGTAGAGAGTTTGCACCTTTCACTGGTAAACTCCAGTCTTTCCAATCCTATATATCCAAACATACACTAAAAGTTCTTATTTGTTATGTTATCCATGGTTTCTAATAATCAGTGAAGGGAACACTACACGATAGTATTTTGTCTTATAGTAAAGAAACTATTGTTGCATATTTGCCAAGTTATTTTAGGTTGCTAGTCAGCTTACCTATCCTGCTATGGTTTGGAAGCCCAAATTGAGGCCACCAAATAATCCATCTCTCACCTGCGTACACCTTAAATCAAAAGCAATAAAAAACTCATCAAATAAATCACAAAATTAAAAAATTTTAAACCAAAAAATAAAACAATCATACATCGCTGAACTTAAATCCCATGCACACACAAAAGTTCGAGTCAGCAAAAAACTGAGTAATCCCCTGCACAAAAAAAATTAAAAATTAGAATGAGAATTCGGTTAATGAGATGAAATTAGAGTCGTCGCATAGCATATAGAGGCTCTCGATTCGGTGGAGGGGAGTCACCGTATGAGATGAAATTATTTTTTTAATTTTTTATAATTTTTTATAAGTTTTTGATTTTTTTTGATTTTTTTTGAATTATTTTTAATGTTTTAAAATTAATTAGTTTTTAAATTTTTAAAAATGGTTAAAATTTTTATTTTCTTATTTTTTTGATTAGAAGAGAGAGAGAGAGAGAGAGAGAGAAATAATTGAATAAATAAAGGAGTTGTTTTGGGTGCGGGATTTAAATTTGTGTTTTGGGAGGGGAAATGTGTTTTGTGAGATTAGATCTGGGTCTTTGATTCTGGAGGATTGAAGGCGAGCCACTTGATAGCTTTCTTTGTGTTTTATTATATAGATTGAAAAAAATAAGAGTTTGAACACATTGTGAATAAAAGGAGAATATGTTGCCTAATGTTTCTTCTATAAAAGAAAGAAATTTTTTATGTCGAAATCAAAAATGTATTTTGATCCTTTTTAACTGCAACCGGTTACAATTGACAGTCGACCATACTGGAGTCGATAGTCGGCTGTGAAGTGTCTAATTTTGAATTTTGTTTAGCATTAGACTTTCGTCTGTGAACCAAAGTTTCACGGAACAGTCGATTGGCCATTTTTCCACAGTCAACTGAACTGACTGTCTGTTCTTGACTTTTGAAATTTCACGGGACAACCGACTTGCCATTTTTCCACAGTCGACTGAACTGACTGTATGTTCTAGAGTTTTTAAAGTTTCACGGGACAGTCGACTGGCCAGTTTCCACATCCGACTGAATTGTGCTGATTGTTGATTTTTGTGTTTTGAATTATTCGTGAAAAGTATTTCTATAACGCTTGACTTATTATGATTAGAATTTTGAGAATAAGAATTAATAAAATCCTTGGATATGATTCTTTTTGTAGTTCAAGATGAGAAACTGACTTAAAATTATTGAGTAGAATTTAATATGAGATTGTCTAAGAATATGCAAGTTATGTATGGAAAATTGATGGAAAAGGAACATGATGAATTGTGAAAATTGTGAACAAGTATAATGAACATGAAAAGAGAATTTAGACTAGAATTTTAGCTAAGACCTCACATCGGCAAGAATGAAAGTTTTAAAAAGAGAATTGTGATAAATTGAGACCAAGTTTGTGTCATGGTTAATGATTGATATTTTTAAAACCGATGTAGGGGTAACGCTAAATTCTAGAGTGTTGATTTTTATTCATGATTCAATTACTCAAGGATTTAGATACATAGTGAAGATGTGATGAAAGTAAGAGAAAAATACAAGTACGAGGGCCATCGGATTGGCAGTGTGAGAGTGTTTCACAGGCTGTCTACATGATGCGTCATGTCATGATGTGAACACGTCTCCAGAATTATCGTCCCGGTGGCGACGCTTGTGGGGTGTATGGTGACTACGGGTGGTGTCATTGTCCCATGACGGAGTCTAAATTGTCCATAGGTTGTCTACATGATGCGTCATGTCATGACATGGAATTCCCGTCCAGGCTATCTGACATGGGCTCGTAATTCATAGAACATCTAGGATACTTACTGTAGTTACTATAGTAGTTTAAGTCATAGCGAGGGATTGAACCCTACAAGATAAAGAACGATTAAGTACTTTCCCTCGGACTTATATAGTAAGGGATGCATAGAATCCGAACAAGTGCTCATTAGTATCATGTAAATATTAATAACTGCATTAAGGACTAAGTGCACATTCACACACGACATCAATAAGGTAGTCCTCCTTAGTTTGTTTTGTGACAAGTTTGTGTTTACCAAGTAAGAGAAATTGATGTATTATATCCTAGCGTCTGTTGTATGCAACTGACATACCTACAATTTTTATGCAGGATAAAGTGAATGACAAGACTAAAGATTAATTGCTGCTTAAAGAAATGTTCAAGCTATTATTCAATTCATGTATAATGTGGTAATTTGCTTTCGTTGTGTAAAATGTAATTATTATTGTAATAAATGTTTTTAATTCATTGTAAAATTGTACGAAGAGAAGTGTAAAGATCATGTGGAACTTCGAATTCAGTCTTATTTGGAATTCGGGGTGTTACATGCTAAATTAACACCCAGCCATGGGTATAGATTCCGAACTTGTTAGTTTAGGGTTTTAAAAGGTTGCAGGAGTAGGTCGAATGGTGTGTTGAACTCTAAATTTAGGCATATTGCTAATTGCTAGAGTAACTCCAAGCCGTGGGTATGGACTCTGAACCTGTTGTCTAGGTATTAACAAGTTGCAAGGGCAGATTAAATGGCATGTTAATCTATGAACATGCTTTGTTGCAAATTACTAGAGTAACTCTAAGCCATGGGTATGGACTCCGAACTCGTCCTGTAAGGTGCTTTTAATGAGTTTTTGGTGCCATTTTTAGGTATACGTTTGGTTTTTTAACTCATTTTTTACTTCCATAAAATTGCATGAAATCTTTAAAAAGACAAATGACTAATTTAATTAAGAAATAAACTAAGTGGCTACTCTAGTAGTTGGCCTTGATTACATGCAGTGACTGGTAGTGAAAGCGGTCTTTATTTAAAGATAACTAAATTGCTGCTCTAGTAGTTGGCCTTTATTACAAAATATTGAAACTATATAGAGGGGGGGGGGGGGGGGTAAGCACCCTTGTTGAAATTCACGAGGTGTTCCTTATTCCAAGTCCCTGCTGTTATGTCCTTGCTCCTCGGGTCTTCAAGTTGATGAGCTACTAGGCGAACAACTTGGTAGACCTTTCCTGTTTTTGAGTGAGCCTCCCCTTATTTTGCAAAAAAAAGAAAAGGAGAACTTCAAGCTGGCTAATGTATTTAGGTGGGACTGTTTCTTTCCATCCAATGGGTGGAATGGTTTCGGGTGAGGGTTTCAGGGTTATTACTGTATTCTGAATAGGACGAATTCGGGCTTGATGGGAGTTAGTTTGGCATGATTGGAAGTTCTCGACAGGTTTGTCTAGGGGAGTAGCTTCAAACTCATTTACGGCCTGAGGGTTATAGTGATTACTCTCTGTTGGTAGCTATATGGCGATGAAGGGGAGAACCTAGCCCTCAATTATGGCAGTGTAGCATGCGCATGCTGCCTGTTGGCTCCCTACAAATTGGCCTACACCTACTGTTGTCGGGAACTTCATCTTCGTGTGTTAGTCAGAAGCAACTGCATGAAATGCCGCCAGGACCGGACGACCAACTATTGTGTTGTATACAACTTTGACGTTAACTACCATAAAGTCCATTGCTTCCATTTGAGTAGCAGGAGGCTTTCCTACCGTCACATCGAGTGTGACAATTCCTTTTATTTGAGTCAGTCTCAGGAGAGCTTCAGGCAGTTGAAAATGTTCATGAAAGGATGTTTACACTACAAAAGAAAGTAGCTTTCCCGGCGATTATTCCCCGGCGTTTTACTAGTAGTGCCGGGGTAGGGAGCCAGTAGGAATTGGGCGCCAGATGGGATGGTCATACACCGGCGGTCGATTTAAAATGCCGGTGAATGTTAGTATTCACCGGCGTTTTAGCTGAACACGCCGGTGAAGTTTATTATTCACCGGCATTTTTTATTATAAACGCCGGCGAATATACTGGCACATTCACCGGCGTTTCCAATTAGAACGCCGGTGAATAACTGGGAATAAAACCTGCGAACCCTAATCGTTCGCTCGCCATTTACCCATTACCCCAAAAAAAAAAAGAGGGAAAAAGGCGCTTCCTTTCCCTCCTTCCCCGCTCTATTTCCCGCGCGTTTGCCTCCGCCGCTTCGTCCTCTTCGACGGCCTTCGACCATTCGAAATCGTCCCTTATTCCCTTCGTCCTTTTCGATTACGTTCTTCCCTCTCTCGATCTGGAGGTGAATCGGCGGTCGCCCCCTCTCTCTCTCTCTTCTACGCCCCCGCCCTCGTCGCCCCGCTCCCTCCCTCTCTCTTCGGTATGATCTCTTGATTTCCCTTATTTTCCAAAAAAGACAGCTTTTTTCAGTTTGGCATGAAAAATATATGCTTAGATAATGAAAAATATATGCCTGTTACGTGTTCGATTTCCTTAGCATGAACGGTTTAGTTGAGATGAAGAATTAATAGAAAAATATATGCTTAGATAATGGAAATTTTCATCTTCTTTTACTGTTAATGAAGCTGATTTCATGCATCTGATTGTCTTCATGGCATGTTTGTTTCTTTACCCAAAATGGGTTCACTGTGAACTGAGGATATTGTATAGGTACGTATGCCAAAATTCTCTGGCCGGATATGCACCACACTTGGGTTTTAGATTTAGTTGGGCACAGTGAATTAGTAGAGCAACATATAAGCTCAGTTAATGGGAAATTTTCATTTTCAGATACTATTAAAGTAACCTGATTGCAATCTTTGGCATGGTTTTTTAACACAAAATGGGTTCACTTCCAAACTAAGTATGCTGCATAGCATACCCGTTTTCTTTCACTGTTAATGAAGCTGATTTCATGCATCTGATTGTCTTCTTGGCATGATTGTTTTTTACCCAAAATGGGTTCACTGTGAACTGAGGATGCTATAGGTACGTATGTCAAAATCCTGCGGCCGGATATGCACAACAATTGGATTTTAGATTTAGTTGGGCTAAAGAAGTAGTAGAGCAACATATAAGCTCAGATAATGGGAGATTTTCATTTTCAGATACCGTTAAAGTAACCTGATTGCAATCTTTGGCATGGTTTTTTTACACAAAATGGGTTCACTTCCAAAATGAGTATGCTGCATGCATAGCATCCCCAGTTTGTATAGGTTCACTTCCAGACTAAGTGAACTGAGGATGCTATAGGTACGTATGCCAAAATCCTTCGGATACGCACAACAATTGGGTTTTAGATTTAGTTGGGTTGAAGAAGTAGTATAGCAACATATAAGCTCTGATAATGGAAAATTTATCATTTTCAAATACTGTTAAAGTAACCTGATTGTCAATCTTTGGCATGGTTTTTTATACGAAAATGGGTTAACTTCCAATCTAAGTATGCTGCTAGCATCCCCATTTTCTTTTTTTGTTGTTAGTGAAGCTTATTTTCATGCATCTGATTGTCATCTTGGCATGTTTTTTTTACCAAAATCGGTTCACTGTGAACTGAGGATGGTATAGGTACGTATGCCAAAATCCTCCGGCCGGATATGCGGCTACAATTGGGTTTTAGATTTAGTTGGGATGAAGAAGTAGTAGAGCAACATATAAGCTCAGATAATGGGAAATTTTTCATTTTCAGATACTGTTAAAGTAACCTGACTGGAATCCTTGGCATGGTTTTTTAACAAAATGGGTTCACTTCGTAACTAAGTATGCTGCATAGCATCCCCAGTTTCTTTCACTGTTAATTAATTGAAGCTTATCCCCTGCATCTGATTGTCATTTTGGCATGTTTTTTTGACCAAACTGGGTTCACTGTGAACTGAGGATGCTATAGCTCTATGCCAAAATTCTCCGGCTATGTACAACAATTGGTTCAGTCTGCAAAATATATGCTTACATACTAGACATTTTAATTTTTCTTTTACTGTTTCTTTTGTTTAGTAGTAGTATTATTATTATTATTATTATTATTATTATTATGAGATAAGTGATTATTAGTAGTCATGAACAGAATAGTTCATGAGTCATCAGATCTTCTTGTTACCGTAGTTACAACAGGACGCACTCATTATTCGGCCGATTCCTCTTCATCAGCAAAATACCCTTTACCATCATCATCTCCTTGAACGGAAAGCCAAATACAGGGGAGACTATAGTCGATTTTTTTTTATGCTCGAACACAGGGTGTGTGATAAAATACCGTCTAAGGTGGTTGTGATCATTTCCACAAAAGGTCGTTTAGGGTTTGGTGAATAGAGTAGATTGTATTAAGAAGTAGTTTTTTTTTGTACATTTTTTGGAGCCACAATTTCTTCATTTTACAGTTAGAGATTATATCGTTCATTTATTTGCAGCTAGGGATGATTTTCAAATAGGTGAAATTTAATATACAAAATGCCTTTTACTGTTATTACTATTTAATATATAAAATTTTAATTTCAGACTGTGTGCTATTGATATAATGGATAGAAGTTGGATTAGTAAACCACGATTATCCAAGGAGTACCGTGATGGTATTAAAGATTTTATTATCTTTGCCAAACGACATTCCCGTGATCCCAACCTAATCCTTTGTCCATGCCTTCGCTGTACAAATTGTATGCTGAGGACATGTGACGTAGTACATACACACTTGGCTGTCAACGGTTTTCTTCAAGGGTACACAAGGTGGTTTTGTCATGGAGAGGATCATACGGCAGCTCCTGTTCGTCCGGTTGTATTAGAAAATGAGGCTGAGCCCTTAGTGAACGAAGACTTAAGCGTTCCCGATGAGATGCATGCTTTGTTACAAGATGCCATGGGGAATCATAATGTTCCTTTCCACACCAATGACCCAACAACCGAAGTTCACAATGAGTCAATAAAAACAAACCAGATTGGTGGTGGGGTGGACGAGGAAATGTCTGGCCCCACCCATGAAAATAATAAGCAGCAAGAATCCTTCGCTAAGTTACTTGAAGATGCTAGTATCCCGTTGTACCGCGACTGCACCAAATTTTCTAAGTTCTCATTCATTGTCAGACTATTTCAGATTAAATATTTAAACGGGTGGTCTGCTAAGTCCTTCACTATGCTACTTGAATTGTTGAATGAAGCATTTCCTGAAATCTGTATTCCAAACTCAGCCTATAAAATCAAAAAATTCCTAAGTTCTCTCGATCTAGGATATGAGAAGATAGCAGCATGTCCAAATGACTGTATGCTTTTCACGAGTGGTAAGGAAAAGTCTGGATAATTGCGAAGTGTGTGGTTCTTCGAAATGGAAAGAAAGACCAAATCAAGACGAGGGAGCCAGCGGATCTACTAAGCGAAGTAGGAAAAAGAAGCCTGCCAAAACATTGCGTTACTTTCCTCTGATCCCTAGGTTACAAAGGTTGTTTATGTCCACGAAAACTTCTTCTGATATGAAATGGCATGCTGAAGGCCGCACTAATGATGGGATTCTTAGACATCCTGCTGATTCTCAATCTTGGAAAAGATTTGATGAAAGATATCCTGATTTTGCGGAAGATCCTCGAAATGTGAGACTTGGACTAGCTAGTGATGGCTTCAACCCTTTCAGGCAAATGAGTAGTACATACAGCATATGGCCGGTTGTGTTGATACCATACAATTTGCCGCCTTGGAAATGCATGAAGCAGTCCTCATTTATTTTGTCCATGATAGTTCCTGGACCGAAAGGTCCTGGAAATGATATAGATGTGTACCTACAACCGTTAATAGATGAACTTCAGAAGTTGTGGGTAGGGTGTTCCAACCTATGATGCTGTGGCTAAAGAAACATTTTCTCTTCGTGCCGTGTTGTCTTGGACAATCAATGATTTTCCAGCATATGCAAATTTATCTGGATATAGTACTAAAGGACGTTATGCATGTCCATGTTGTGCTGACCAAACTAGTTCAAGGTGGTTGTACAATGGCAGAAAGTTTTGCTATATGGGTCATAGGAGATGGTTGCCTGACACACATATATTTCGGGCAGAGGCAGCGACATTTGATGGCACCGACGAGTGGGAACATGCTCCTGGGTCTTCCTCTGGTTCAGATATTTTGAGGCGGGTAGATGGTCATCAATTCAAATATGGAAAGGAACCAGAAGTCAGGACAAAGGGCAAGAAAAGGGCAAAGCCGGAGCAAGGTGAGGAGACCGATCTATATGGCGAGGATGAGGATCAAAACTTGACGAGTTTAGGTGCATGGAAGAAGAAGAGTATTTTCTTCAAGTTGCCGTATTGGGAATTCAACTTACTGAGACATAATTTAGATGTGATGCATATCGGCAAAAATATAGGTGAGAATTGTATAGGAACAGTTATGGGAGATGATCGGAAGACAAAGGACAATCTGAAGAGCCGACTTGATTTGAAGTCAATGGGCATCCGACATGAGTTGCACCCAGAAGAATTGCCGAACGGGAAAGTGCTCCTACCTCCTGCAATCTATTCAATGTCAAAATCGGAGTTGGAGTTGTTTTGCAAAGTACTACTTGAACTGAAAGTCCCCGATAGCTATTCTTCTAACATGGCAAAATGTGTCAACTTTAAAGAGAAGAGGCTTCAGGGGCTAAAGTCACACGACTACCACATCCTAATGCAGGATCTCCTTCCTGTGGCCCTAAGGTCTTCAATGTGTGAGCAAGTCACTACTGTCCTGAAAGATCTTTGTAGCATATATAAAGGTATTTGCTCAAGAATGCTTCGTGTTGAAGATCTGGACCAATTGGAGCAGCAGGCGGCATTGACACTTAGTAAAATGGAGATGATATTTCCTCCATCGTTTTTCACTATTATGATTCACTTGATAATCCACCTTGCTGGTGAAGCCAGAATCGGTGGTCCTGTTCACTATCGGTGGATGTACCCCATTGAGAGGTAAAATAATTCGTTCATCTTACGAAATTGAATTTTCAAAAGCTCATTTCTTTTAATCCCCTAATCCGCTCTAGTTTATTAATTGTACATGTTCAGGTACCTATACCGGCTAAAGGGTTATGTGAAAAATAGAGCATATCCTGAAGGGTCAATAGCCCAGGGATATCTATCAGAGGAGTGCTCACATTTTTTTTCCAGGTATATGCCTGGTGTGGAGACATCTTCCAGTAGACCACGTAGAAATCCAGACATTTCCAACCTTGATGGTGCACAATATCTTTTTGATACCGCTGGCACTACTGTTGGTAAAGTTGATGCATTTGAGCTCGATAGCTTAGCGTGGGAACAGGCACATCGATATGTGCTAGACCATCATGCATCAGTGGAACCATTTCGAAAGTAAGTTGCTTTTTAATGTAAATCGAATACAGTGAAAACCGCGGAGTTCGATATTTTTGATACTTTTCTTATTCCTAATTTCAATTGCTTGTTTTTTAGCGAATTTGTCAGGGACATCAAACGAAGGGCTAGACCAAGAAGACTACCACCACGTGAACAAAACAAGCTGATGAATGAAAAATTTCATAAGTGGTTTGAATCTCATGTAGGTGAATTACAGTTATGCAAGTTAATCTTTATTATATCTATATTTTCTATGGTGTTGATACGATTTGCGCAAAATTAATAGGTACATTCTTTGGGTCCTGAAGGTGCGTCATCTGAAATACAAGTACTTGCCAAAGGTCCCTATCAGATGGCCAAAAGATACGGAGGATACATATTCAATGGTTTTAGATTTCGT
The DNA here is from genome assembly GCA_017893485.1 of Hemerocallis citrina. Classification (NCBI taxonomy): domain Eukaryota; kingdom Viridiplantae; phylum Streptophyta; class Magnoliopsida; order Asparagales; family Asphodelaceae; genus Hemerocallis; species Hemerocallis citrina. The sequence continues at coordinate 73,021,507 of CM030360.1, forward strand.
ACTAAGGATCGTGAATCTAATTTGAAGTCTCAAAATAGTGGAATGGTAGTGACGTCTAAGACTAGAAGTTATGCTTCCAAATCGGACACGAGGCCTGTAGATGGGGATCTCGACTACTATGGAGTGCTCACGGATATCATTGAGTTGAATTATTTTGGCCATTTCCGTGTTGTCTTATTTCGTGGGGATTGGGCTGAGTTTGATAGGAATTTTGCTAACAACAAGGACAAGCTTGGCTTCACAGTTGTGAACTTCTCAAAATTGATTCACATCGGTACACACATTAGCCATGAGCCATTTGTGTTTCCATCCCAAGTCCAACAAGTGTTCTACATTGCAGATCCAACCCTGCCAAAATCGTATGTGGCTATCCCTATGCAACCAAGAGATGTATTCCAACTGGGCGATACTTCAGACGATGAAGACGGTGAAGACATGAACAGTTACATTGCTTCTGAGTTTTCTGTGTTTGATGTAAACACAACCGATCTTGGAATTTGCGGGACTTGGCTCTGCAAGGATGGAGAAGAGGGCGATGTACTGGAAGATGTCGTATTGTAGTTTACATGATTTTTTATGCAAGTTTATTATATGTCTGTAATTTTATGTCTTAAATCTTGTTGTAATATTATGTCTGTAATTTCGAATATGTTCATTATGAATTTAATACACTGGTTTAATTGTCTTTCTATTTTCTACTGCTTGGTATTATTTACATTAAACTATGCTTAGTGTCATTTGAACCAAACTATCATTTGAACCAAGTTATCGGATCCTTGACAGGTACAACATGCCGAGGCGTGGAAAGAGGGTAAATATAAATGATGGCAACGAGAGCCATGGGGATGAGCAGCCACTAAATAATAGTGGCAGGCAAACATATGAGAGTGAGGGTAGCACGCCGCCCACTGTCAAAAAACATCGGTAAGTCTTGAAATTGGTATTTTTAAAGAGATTATGTTACTTGAATGCATGAAAGACACGTACTAGTGTTTGTGAGTCTGCATTGTGGCTGTCGTCTATGTCGCATTTCGTCTATGTTTCTTAAGTGGGTTGTGATTAGAGAGAAAGGGCTGGAGTGGAGATCTGGAAACCCAAAATAGAGACATCTCGTTTATTATAATCTACACTTATTGTTGGACCAATCCCCTCTTGCTGTTGTTGCTGATGTCTCTTTGTGTGCGTCTGGTGAAGAGAATGAAGGGATGAGAGAGAGATGAGGAAAATGCCGCTATGTTAGCCTGGTGTATCCTCATTCTCTACGATCCCTCTTTCTGGCTCCATATACGGCTTCTATATTAAATTGGTTTCCTTCCACGATGACAGTCCGTAATACTACACTTGATATGAGCCCATGTTCATAGCTGCATCCTACTGCATACTCACAAACAACTAATACTTGTCGGCCTTGCATCGTATGCCCAACCCCATTTTGGCACATAACCTGGTATAGATGACATTGTACTGATTTGGAGGAGGTGAAAATGGGACCATACAATAGCTTAAGAAGACCATCAGGTTTGTGAAATAAGCTTCACTAACAGTGAAAGAAACTAGGGATGCTATGCAGCATACTTAGTTTGGAAGTAGTCCCATTTTGTGTTAAAAAAACCATGCCAAAGATTGCAATCAGATGCATGAAATCAGCTTCTTTAACAGTATCTGAAAATGAAAACTTTTCATAATCTGAGCATATATGTTTCTTTAACAGTGACTGTGAACAATTGTTCTTAATTGGGCTGTGATTAGAAAGAGACGAGTTGGAGTGGAGATCTGGAAACCCATATAGAGACATCTTGTTCATAATAATTTATTATGGTTGTTGTTCTTGTCGCTCTTGCTGTTGTTGCTGATGTCTCTATGTGTTCGTGTGCTGAAGGGAAAGAAGGGGTGAGAGAGAGATGAGGAAAATGCCGCTATGTTAGCCTGGTGTATCCTCATTCTCTACCATTCCTCTTTCTGGCTTCTATATTTGGTTTCCTTCCACGATGACAATTCCAGTTAAAACTACACTTGCTATGAGCCCTATTCGTATTTTTATTCCATCAAGAATTGATCTATGACTACAATCTCCATTCAAAACCCAATTGTTCACTCAAACATGCTCCTTGTATCTGAACTCAAACATCACATTAATAAACATCTTTTCTGATAATGGCTACAATTGTGGAAGCTCTCTCTAAGTCTCAATTCTTCAAGGTTTTGTTGCCTACTTCTTTACAGAAGCTGGTACTCTATTCTTCTTTAAAGAGAGGAGAATGGAGTACCAACTTCTGTAAAGAAGTAGGCAACAAAACCTTGAAGAATTGAGGCTTAGAGAGAGCTTCCACAAGTGTAGCCATTATTAGAAAAGATGTTTATTAATGTCATGTTTGAGTTCAGAAACAAGGGGCATGTTTGAGTGAACAATTTTCCAAACAAGCTTCACTAACAGTGAAGGAAACTGGGGATGCTATGCAGCCTACTTAGTTTCTTTAACAGTGACTGAAAATTTCCATAATCTGAGCATATAAATTTTTCATAATCTGAGCATATATGTTTCTTTAGCAGTGACTGTGAACAATTGTTCTTAATTGGGCTGTGATTAGAAAGAGACGAGTTGGAGTGGAGAAGGGAAAGAAGGGGTGAGAGAGAGATGAGGAAAATGCCGCTATGTTGGCCTGGTGTATCCTCATTCTCTACCATTCCTCTTTCTGGCTTCTATATTTGGTTTCCTTCCACGATGACAATTCCAGTTAAAACTACACTTGCTATGAGCCCTATTCGTATTTTTCTTCCATGAACTGAGGATGGTGCATAGGCTGGTGCCTGGTGTATCCTCATTCTCTAGCATCCCCAGTTTCTTTCACTGTGAGTGAAGCTTATTTCACAAACCAGATGGTCTTCTTAAGCTATTGTATGGTCCCATTTTCACTAACTGTTAGTGAAGCTGATTTCAAGCACCTGATTGTCTTCTTGGCATGTATGTTTTTAAACCAAAAATGGGTTCACTGTGGTCATCAGATGATGGAGAAATTTTCATTTTCAAATACTGTCAATGTAACCGGTTTTTTTAACACCAAATGGGTTCACTTCCAAAATGAGTATGCTGCATAGCATCCCCAGTTTCTATCACTGTTAGTGAAGCTTACTTCACATATCCTGATGGTCTTCTTAAGCTATTTTATGGTCCCATTTTCACTAACTGTTAGTGAAGCTCATTTCAAGCACCTGATTGTCTTCTTGGCATGTATGTTTTTATACCGAAAATGGGTTCACTGTGAACTGAGGATATTGTATAGGTACGTATGCCAAAATTCTCCGGCCGGATATGCACCACACTTGGGTTTTGCGATATAGTTGGGCTAAAAAAGTAGTAGAGCAACATATAAGCTGAGATAATGAAGAAATTTTCATTTTCGGGCACTGTCAATGTAACCTGATTGCAATCTTTGGCATGGTTTTTTTAACACAAAATGGGTTCACTTCCAAAATGAGTATGCTGCATAGCATCCCCAGTTTCATTCACTGTTAGTGAAGATTATTTCACAAACCTGATGGTCTTCTTAAGCTATTGTATGGTCCCATTTTCACTAACTGTTAGTGAAGCTGATTTCAAGCACCTGATTGTCTTCTTGGCATGTATGTTTTTAAACCAAAAATGGGTTCACTGTGGTCATCAGATGATGGAGAAATTTTCATTTTCAAATACTGTCAATGTAACCGGTTTTTTTAACACCAAATGGGTTCACTTCCAAAATGAGTATGCTGCATAGCATCCCCAGTTTCTATCACTGTTAGTGAAGCTTACTTCACATATCCTGATGGTCTTCTTAAGCTATTTTATGGTCCCATTTTCACTAACTGTTAGTGAAGCTCATTTCAAGCACCTGATTGTCTTCTTGGCATGTATGTTTTTATACCGAAAATGGGTTCACTGTGAACTGAGGATATTGTATAGGTACGTATGCCAAAATTCTCCGGCCGGTTTTGCGATATAGTTGGGCTAAAAAAGTAGTAGAGCAACATATAAGCTGAGATAATGAAGAAATTTTCATTTTCGGGCACTGTCAATGTAACCTGATTGCAATCTTTGGCATGGTTTTTTTAACACAAAATGGGTTCACTTCCAAAATGAGTATGCTGCATAGCATCCCCAGTTTCTTTCACTGTTAGTGAAGATTATTTCACAAACCTGATGGTCTTCTTAAGCTATTGTATGGTCCCATTTTCACTAACTGTTAGTGAAGCTGATTTCAAGCACCTGATTGTCTTCTTGGCATGTATGTTTTTAAACCAAAAATGGGTTCACTGTGGTCATCAGATGATGGAGAAATTTTCATTTTCAAATACTGTCAATGTAACCGGTTTTTTTAACACCAAATGGGTTCACTTCCAAAGTGAGTATGCTGCATAGCATCCCCAGTTTCTATCACTGTTAGTGAAGCTTACTTCACAAACCTGATGGTCTTCTTAAGCTATTTTATGGTTCCATTTTCACTAACTGTTAGTGAAGCTCATTTCAAGCACCTGATTGTCTTCTTGGCATGTATGTTTTTATACCGAAAATGGGTTCACTGTGAACTGAGGATATCGTATAGGTACGTATGCCAAAATTCTCCGGCCGGTTTTGCGATATAGTTGGGCTAAAAAAGTAGTAGAGCAACATATAAGCTGAGATAATGAAGAAATTTTCATTTTCGGGCACTGTCAATGTAACCTGATTGCAATCTTTGGCATGGTTTTTTTAACACAAAATGGGTTCACTTCCAAAATGAGTATGCTGCATAGCATCCCCAGTTTCTTTCACTGTTAGTGAAGATTATTTCACAAACCTGATGGTCTTCTTAAGCTATTGTATGGTCCCATTTTCACTAACTGTTAGTGAAGCTCATTTCAAGCACCTGATTGTCTTCTTGGCATGTATGTTTTTAAACCAAAAATGGGTTCACTGTGGTCATCAGATGATGGAGAAATTTTCATTTTCAAATACTGTCAATGTAACCGGTTTTTTTAACACCAAATGGGTTCACTTCCAAAATGAGTATGCTGCATAGCATCCCCAGTTTCTATCACTGTTAGTGAAGCTTACTTCACAAACCTGATGGTCTTCTTAAGCTATTTTATGGTCCCATTTTCACTAACTGTTAGTGAAGCTCATTTCAAGCACCTGATTGTCTTCTTGGCATGTATGTTTTTATACCGAAAATGGGTTCACTGTGAACTGAGGATATTGTATAGGTACGTATGCCAAAATTCTCCGGCCGGATATGCACCACACTTGGGTTTTGCGATATAGTTGGGCTAAAAAAGTAGTAGAGCAACATATAAGCTTAGATAATGGAGAAATTTTCATTTTCGGGCACTGTCAATGTAACCTGATTGCAATCTTTGGCATGGTTTTTTTAACACAAAATGGGTTCACTTCCAAAATGAGTATGCTGCATAGCATCCCCAGTTTCTATCACTGTTAGTGAAGCTTACTTCACAAACCTGATGGTCTTCTTAAGCTATTCTATGGTCCCATTTTCACTAACTGTTAGTGAAGCTGATTTCAGGCACCTGATTGTCTTCTTGGCATGTATGTTTTTATACCAAAAAATGGGTTCACTGTGAACTGAGGATATTGTATAGGTACGCATGCCAAAATTCTCCGGCCGGATATGCACCACACTTGGGTTTTGCGATATAGTTGGTGCTGAAAAAGTAGTAGAGCAGCATATAAGCTCAGATAATGGAGAAATTTTCATTTTCGGATACTGTCAATGTAACCTTATTGTTTAACACAAAATGGGTTCACTTCCAAACTAAGTATGCTGCATAGCATTCTCAGTTCTTCTTTTGTTGATAGTGAAGCTTATTTTCATGCATCTGATTGTGATCTTGGCATGTTTTTTTGAGCAAAACGGGTTTACTGTGAACTGAGGATGCTATAGGTACGTATGCCAAAATCCTTCGGATACGCACAACAATTGGGTTTTAGATTTAGTTGGGCACAGTGAATTAGTAGAGCAACATATAAGCTCAGTTAATGGAAATTTTCATTTTCAGATACTGTTAATGAAGCTGATTGCCATCTTTGGCATGATTTTTGAACAAAAATGGGTTCACTTCCAAACTAAGTATGCTGCTAGCATCCTCATTTTCTTTCACTATTAATGAAGCGTATTTCATTAAGATCCAGGATGGCAAATTTTGACTGGGCTATGATTGGATTGTTTAGTGGATGTGGTCTATGTTCTTAATTGGGCTGTGATTAGAAAGAGTGGGCTCGAGTGGAGAACTGGAAACCCATATAGAGACATCTTGTTCATAATAATTTATTATTATTGTTGTTCTTGTCGCTCTTAAGGTGGTTGCTGATGTCTCTTTCTGTTCGTGTGCTGAAGGGAAATAAGGGATGAGAGAGAGATGAGAAAAATGCCGCTATGGTAGCCTGGTGTATCCAAAGTCTCTACCTTTCTTCTTTCTGTTTCCATTTCTGGCTTCTATATATATTTGGTTTCCTTCTACGATGACAGTTTCCTAAAAATACACTTGATATGAGCCCTATCTTATTTTTTCTTATTTTTCTTATATTTGGTTTCCGTCCACGATGACAGTTTCATGGATTGTCTGAACAATCCATGAAGGACATGCTTAGATACTGAATTTTCATTTGTTTTATTGTTTTAGATAGTTGATATTCCCAATCAGAGGAGAATATAAAGGTTTCAAGTTAGATACTGAATTTTCATTTGTTTTGTTATTTTAGATATATTTAAAAACAAAATTAAGTACGAAATTTTTAGCATTGCAATGTAATTATTTTACCTCTGTATATAGCATTAACAATTCCATTTGCAGTTGGCACTTTCATCTTATAATTCGAGACACAGGTAGTTCTTTTTGCAAGTTCAAAAAATATGTATATTCTGTATTGTGATCTACTGTTCAATTAAACTATTATTTTTTATTCACAGAGTGGTCGTCAAGATGAAGGAAATACAGATGATCAGAGCTGAAGCTACTCGAGGGGTATGAATCTGCGGTCCTCCTTGCTGTTCTTATGTCCTCCTTGCTGTATGGTTGTTGTTCTTATGTCCTCCTCCTTGCCGTTGTTATGTCAGACTGGTTTTTTTTATGAGAGTTATGTCATACTTTGAATTTGGGATATTTTGGATATTTGTCAGACTGGTTTGTTTGGATATTTTGGATGTTAGTCTCTATATTAATTTGTTAATTATGACATTGTTAATTAATCAATGAATTTGGACGTTGATATGACACGTGTGAAACTTGATTATCTTTAATTATTCTTGTGTTTGGCTGTGGTTTGCGCAGTAGTATGCAACGAAATTGATCGAATCAGTTGTGAGAATTAGTTTACAGGTTATGTAAATGAAACTGTGAATTGAAATCGAACGGAAAAGCGGAGTATCGAAAATAAACGGGCATAGCCAGAACGGCTAATTTAATTGTTGGAGTGTATGATACACCGGCGTTTCAACGCACGCCGGTGAAAGTTTTCAGCTGTAACGGCACAGGTATATACCGGCGTTTTATAAACGCCGGCGTATATAACTACACCGGCGTTTTTAGTCGCGCCGGTGTTCGTAAACAGGGAAAAACAGGCGCTTACAAACGGACATACACCGGCGTTTCTTGACCGCCGGTATACTTTCGATATACACCGGCGTTTTTATTTACGCCGGTGAATGGATAAATACCGGCGGTTTACAACCGCCGGTGTATGTATATAGGCACACAAACACGGCACCCAGAAACGGACATACACCGGCGTTTTATGACCGCCGGTATACTTTCGATATACACCGGCGTTTTTATTTACGCCGGTGAATGGATAAATACCGGCGGTTTACGACCGCCGGTGTATGTATATAGGCACACAAACACGGCACCCAGAAACGGACATACACCGGCGTTTTATGACCGCCGGTGTAGTCCTAGTATTTACCGGCGTCCACCAAAAACGCCGGTGTAGGACCCTTCGTTTCAGCGACGCCCGCTTCGGCGGCAGTTGGACCGGCGTTATTGTAAACGCCGGTGAAAGTTTCCCCGGCGTAAAAGAACGCCGGTATAGACGGAAAAAACCGCCGGGAAAGCTACTTTCTTTTGTAGTGTTACTGAGCTACCGTTGTCCACCAATATGTGGCATACCTCATGATTTACCAAGCAAAGGTTTATCACCAATGCGTCACAATAAGGTGTTCGGACACAGTAGCACCACAAATTCTCTAAATTGGAAACTCTAGACACAAACCAGAATCTTACTTCAAATGAGTACATAACACAGTAAAATCACTGAAAATTAAAACTTTTATTTCACAAATGCTATTACAATGTACAAAATGTTCAACAAATATTACATCATGAATTACAAATATCATTAGACAACTGCAACTTCCACTTGGATGCTTCCCATGGCTCGAGTCCCTCGGTCCACGAACAGTGATCCTGCACCTAATAAACTGTGGGCACGTCAGTCGAATGCAACTGATGCAATGCTGATAAAACTAGAGACTCCAAAACCTCAACAACCAAAATATTGATGCAAAGAAAAATGTGGTGTCAAACCAAGTGTTGGTGTATGCCATGGCCTAAATCTAATGCACAAACACAGAATGCACACGATACTCCAGCTCTAATGCACGCTTGATTGGAGAGATATGCATCCCATACAACACATTCCCCAACCAAATGACGTACTTCAGGTGATGGGGTTCGATCCCCCGCCATGCATCCTACTCTTGTGCTCTCTCCTGTTTCTGACGCTCTAGCAATAAAGAGGATGCAGTCGTACGGTTCACTGCCGTCGCTGCAGTCAATAGTGGTGTCTGTACCGCGTTTGTTTTCCACTATGCCCGATGTTGCATTTGGACGGTTCACTTGCGCCACTGTAGTTATTAATGTGGTGTGGTAGTAAATTCGCCTTCCCGGACATCATCAGAAGCTGTTGTACAGAAGGTAAAAAAAGGCACTTCACGGTACTCCCGTTTACCGAAGACATTAGAGTTTTACACATCGAGTCTTCTCTAAGTCCGCTGCCCTCATTGAGCAACATAGAACTTGACGGATTCTTAGGGCTTTCCCTAATCTCCATTTTACTCGTCCTTACACTAGACCAGAACTTAGAGTTGAGATGCCGCCGCCACTCCGGTCCTTATCAAAAGTTTTTACGGACATAAAGGCGCTCCACGGTACCCTCGTTCATCGAACATATTAGATTTTTACTCATCGAGTCTTCTCTAAGTCTACTGCCCACATTAAACGAACTTTGGAGTTTGGCCGGCGTGACGATGCCTTGTGTCCCCTTGACAGGTGAGGACAACACCTGCTAATGCCTGTCCTTAACACACAAAAATGGCTCAATCTAATCCTAAGGTACTACCTTGCACAGAACACTAGTTAAACACAAACTAGTTCAAGAGCTAACGCCTACGGTTGGATAATGCACTTACTAGATCAATGTTGTTATCCTGTTTATCAGATTCTAATGGCTATTGTTAAGCTCCAAATCCCATTATATTATCTCATTAATGAATTATTGCTAAGTCTTTAGGCGATCTAAGTTTACTCGATTAGTCGACTAGTTAGGCGATCTTTCAACTAGTTTCACATCCTAACTCAGTAGACACAAAAATCTAATTTATTAAGAAAAACTAGCTAAGTTCTACTTGTAGGTTCCTTTTATTGAACCTAAATTATCCTTTTAGGACTTAACCCAATCCGAGAATAGGGCTCAACTCGGCCTAAACTATGTGGCAAAATGACCACTGTCGATTGCCATAACCGCCTTCCACACTTGGAGTTGACAAATGACTTTGGCCAGACCAAAACATGCTGCTCCCGCTAAATTTCACGCTCTACGGTCCCTTGACAAGCGGCAGCACCAACAACACTGGATCCTTCCATGTACGGCGAGCACGTCGGCGCACGAGTCGTCTCCTCCAACATGCTCGAGGTGACACGGGTTCTTATTCTACCCGTCTATTCACACCATCAAGACTTAATCCTAGAGTCTCAAAACTTTACCGAAGTAGCTCTACAAGAGTACACTACTCTAGGACTAACTCTACACACAGGTCATGCAAAAACAAGTGTTTAGAAGCCCCAAAAATATGAAATAGAAATTCAAAACAGCATGCACACAATTGGCAATTATGCTGAAATAGGGTCTTTCCCGGTCCCGTATCATTGAAGAAATATTTTTGGGCAAACCCCATGCTACTCAATGTAGGCAACAAGTAAAAACACAATTTGGGCATGATTCTCATCCCAAAAAGCTAACTACAACACATAGTCACTCATCACAACATAATATTTCAAACAGTAAACAACTTAATCTGTTGCTCTTACAATGCATACATAAAGCTACATCACAACATGAAATTTTAATAATTGAAATCATACTTCATCCACACTTACATACATGATTTATAAGCCATAAAACAGCAATTCTAAACTCAAATATACAAGTTCTAACTCAAATTCATAGACATGGTGTCAAACAGTAAGCTTTAAGAATCTGTATGCATCTGATGTCACTTGTAAGAATCATTATATTTCGTGTACTGCTTAGAATCTTGAGTTATTGCACATTACAGAAAGGGGTAAGTGTTTTTGACAACTTCTTAGTTACAAGTTTCTTTAGATTATGTTGTTTAAGTGCTCTTATTGTTTGAAGTTTAACATGCATACACATTTCCAGAACAAAACAATACATTAACATTGTTTTGAGATAAAATCTATGAATATTTGCCTATGGTGTCAGGAACTCATGAAATTTAGAATTTAGCTCCTAACACATGAAATCTGAATATGTACAAATTTCAAGTAATTGTAACCTGCATTTTTAAAGTTATTCCCTTTAGAAGTAGGCTTATGTTCAAGTCCGCAACTCAGTCATGCTCTGTTTTAGTATTCAACTAGTCAGTGTTAACGATTTTTATTCACCTAACCAATGTTGTCCAAATTCAATAAAATTTAACATTCAAGGACTAGGTACAATCTAGCAACACATTCTAAAATTTCAGCCATAGATCTCAAGTAGCCAGAGAGTTATTAGTCTTTGAAAATCATAACAGAACACATAATAAATTTATTTTCTGCACAGTCAGCAGTCAAGTTCGTAATTAATTAAAATAGCAAATAAATTTCAAAAATTATAAAATTTTGTGGAAAGATGCCTAACCTATATATATTACTACCATAAAAATTTTAAGTAGAAATTACGATTGTTTTTTGAGTTATAATTTCCAGACCATCAAGCATTCACAGATTCAACATTACAGTAGTGTTACTAAGTTTTTATTAGCTTAAACTCAACCCAACCTCTCTATCATGTAACACAATCATCTAAGCACTTCATATCAGTCATACAATTACACTACAAGCATTTTTCTAAACACATCAAAAGGTTATAGAGACATTCACCTTATTTTGTTGATGGAAGTGGTGTTCTCCAAGCTCCTAGCATGCCTTGTTCTTCTTGCTCCTTGCTTCTTGCTCCTTCAAGCTCCTTGGTTCTCCTTCTTGGCTCCATTACCTCCAAATCTAGTTGGTAGTGGTAAAGAGTGGTTTGGAGGTCGATAAGAGTGTAGGAGAGAGTTTAAGTTGTAGGGAAAATGAGAATGAGCTAAGGTTCATGGAGTGGGGTTTAAATAGAATGAGAGAGGGGGTAGCTTGGACTTTGTCGAGAATGCAATAGGAGGACGGTGAGGTGGAGTATGAGAGTCGTCAAGGGTTCCTAGAGCTCCTCACAAAATCAAGTGCAATCTTACAAAACCAAGAAACCCTATATTCTCTTGCTTTGAAAATAAAATAAAAAAACACTTACCCCATTTCCCTCCAATTCCAACCAGCCAAAATCCTAAAAAAAGCTCATAGTTTTGCATATTTTAATTTGTACAAGTATAGTGCATTAACATACAATCATGTGTAATGTGCACATGACATGTTAGGTCATGTGAGGCATGGTTAGAGCTTATTGTCTAACTCATGTTGAGTTTGGTTGACTCAAACATATACTCAAGTGCACAAGAAAACAAATTGCACGAACAAATTTTAGCACACTCAAAAATAAATTTTAAGACAAAATTTTATTGACACAAGAATCATATTCATATATAGAATACTGTCATATATACAACTATTAATTATTTATACTTTCTATCTCAATTATATTTGAGACAAACACACAATTTAATTGAGAAAATATTCCAACTCTAGTTTAACGAATGCACCTTTGTCGGGTTCAAAACATATTAAATAATATATTTGAATACTTACTCAATTAAAATTGAGAAAAATCCATTAACACATGCAACACTCAATCGTATATGGATTAAAAATACAAAATAGATATATACTACTTTACGGGGTTTTACAGACACCTTCTAAATCTTGCGCGGCAAGAGGGTTCCACATGTTTTGCACATAATTAGGGATTAAGTAGAGATTCTCCTCTGTATTGCACCCTCAGTCAAATGGTCAGGCCGAGAATGCCAACCGCCAGATCCTTGATGGTATAAAAAAATGGCTTGACAAGTCTCCAAAGGGTTATGGGTGAAGGAACTGCCAAGTGTGCTTTGGTGATATAGAACCACTAAATGATTCAGAATAAGAGAATCACCGCTCAATCTAAAATACGGCTATAAGGCCATAATTCATCATGAAGTTGAAATCCCTTCATCTCGACTAACGACCTTCAATGAAGAACACAACTCTGAAAGCATCTAGGGCAACATCGACCTAATCGAGGTAGTGCACGAAAAAACTACCCTCCGAATGAATATCGATCTGCAGAGGGTGTAGATGTTCTACAATAAGAAGGTTGTATCAAAGAAGGAGACCTGGTCGTGAGGATACTTGAAACATCCGACTCCCGTAGAAGGGGAACGTTTGCTCTAAATTGGCAAGGGCCTTATAAGGTCTCCAAAATGGTCCACCTCGGGACTTACTGGCTTGAAGACCTAGGGGGCAATGAAATATCAAGGACATGGAATACAGAACACCTGATGCAGTTTAATGAGGGTGCCTAACACTCCACAAACTTTGGAAAAATTGTAATAAAGTCTTGAAGACTAGTGAATGTAATAAATGCTCGCCCCAAAGACATCCACATAAGTTTAGATATTTAACATGTTTTTCCCTTCGACATCATTTCTAAATTTGGTTCCGAAACTTGAATAATTTTTTGCGTGGCTCATCACTCGGCCTGGTATCCGAGCCACTCGCAAAAACTACCAATTTTACATGGCTAGTCCCTTGGCATGGTATCTGAGCCACTAGCGAAACTCCTAAAATTGCGGTATAGAGAAGTTTATCTCTTTCAGACAAACTAATAGCAACACAGAAGGAGTACCAGGAATTAGGAAAATCAGAGGTGGTATACTGGAGGCAAAGATCTAGGGTGACATGGATCAAGGAGGGGGGTGCAACCACTATATTTTCCCACTCTGTTGGAAATGGAGAAGAAGAAGAAGTTGAATTTAATCTCTAATGCACAATGGGAATCTGCTCACATCACAATCAGATATCAAAGCAAGTTTTGAAGCTTACTTTGAAGAAATTTGTGGCTCTCATTCTGAATTTGACTGGCCAACTCTATATCCCAGTCCAACTGTACACTTAGCGTAGAGGAAATTAAAAGGGCAGTGTTTAAGATGAGTAGGGATAAGGAACCACAACTAGAAGGATTCTCAATGAGCTTCTGCCATAAATTCTAGGGTGTAATTCAAGATGATTTATTTGAAATGATGTTAGAAATACAGAGAGGTGATGCTATTCTGAGTAGCTGAAACTAATATAATATCATAGTCATCCCAAAGTGCGAAGGAGCAAACTTAGTCATTTAATACATGCTAATTAACCTGTTACACTTTTCATTGAAGATTTTCACCAAGATTCTACCCAGTAAATTGACTCCACTTCTTGTCTCTCTGTTTTCCTCTTCTCAAAGTGCATTTCATAGAGATAAGTCAATAGTTGATTATTTTGTTGTTGCTCATGAGGCCATCAACATGTGCATCAATAGGAAATCATATACACTTACGCTAAAGATTGATTTTGAAAAAGCTTTTGACACTGTCATTAGGAAATTCGTTGACCAAATGTTGGTGGCAAAAGGATTTGACACAAGGTGGTGTAGATGGGTCAACATGATTGTTAAAACTGCAAAGTCTTCAGTGCTAGTTAACGGCACATGAGGGAAAAGCATCAATTCTAAAAGAGGCCTTAACCAAGGTGATTCAATATAACCATTGTTATTCATTCTTGCAGTTGGTTTTCTAGCTCAAATGTTGCTTAGGGGAAGGAGAAACGAATCCTTTTCTTCTTTTCACCTTAGGGGATCCCTAGCCTCCCTATATGTTTTGCATTTAGCAAATGACACTTTGATTTTTCTGCAAGAGATACGAACAAGAAGTGATCAATCTTAAATGACTCCTCCACAACATTACAAATGTCTCAAGACTTGACATCAACTTCACCAAGTCTGCAATTGTCTATTTTGGCGAATCAAAGGCTAAGCTACAAGTCATTTCAAATATTAGTGGGTGCAAGCAAGATTCTTTACCTATCAGCTATCTGGGAATGCCATTGGCCAAGTGAAAGCTAAGAAAGAAAGGGTGGCAGCCACTTATTCTGAGAATTGAGAGGAGACTCTCAACCTGGAAGGGAAGGATGTTATCTAGAGCGGGTAGACTGGTTCTTATCAATTCTGTTCTTAGAGCACTACCAGTGTATTATGATTCTTTCTTCCAATTGCCTACCTAGGTCGTTAAGAGAAAATACCAAATTATGAGTAGATTTTTCTTGGTAGGCTCTGATACTAATGCAAGAGGCTGTGCATGTATGACATGAGTGAGGAGTTTTCAAGGAGTTCTTGATCTCAAAATCTTTAATGATGCTCTACGAAATGGTTGTGGAAGATTGTCACAATAGATTCTCTAGTAAGCTAAACATTGCAGTCCTTATATTTAGAAACCACTAATAGCTTCCTGTGTCCAATTCAGGCTTAAAAATTCATGAAGGGAATATACCAACTAAAGGATCAAAAGATCAATTCATGCAAAGTCACAATTGGAAGCTTGGGCATGGAAAATTTATCCAATTCTGGTCTTCAAACTAGATAGAAGGGCAGAGCATCTATACATTATCTACCTCATTATTCTTAATAGCTTGGAACAAGGAAGCAACTATCATATCTCAAGGTGGTTGGATAGAACAAAAGATGGAATTGGAGACCTTCTCTACATAGTAGAGCTAATACACTATGGAACACAAAGAAAGAACAGTTGTTGCAACTCATAGCACACCCACATTCTTCAGCTGTAGCGGACACCCCTACCTAGAGACATTCTACTATTGGTTGCTTTTCAGTAAAGTCGGCATTAAACTTCTTCAACATATCAGGCCTTCTTTCTACTTAATACAAAGCTTGTTGGAATAACATTGCCCCCTCTCAAATGCACGATCTTCATTTGGTTATTGAGCTGGGAGAAGATCAACTCCAAGGCCATCCTTCAGGCTAAGGGATGGGATGGTTATCTGATATACACAACTTGTGCACGTCAGATTGAAACCACCTTCAACATATTCTTTGAATGTTCATTAGCCTCCAGCACTTTGAATTATTTCACCAACATGTTCAACATACCTCAACTACATGTCTCCATGACTGCTTTACACATTGGTGCTTTTCCACACCAAACAAAACTACTCATACACTTGACATCTGATTACTATTACTGTTTGTTGTTGTATATGACTTGCTAGAAAACATAGGACTTTTCTAATAAGCAACATAGTGGAATATTTGATTGCTAATGCTAACTTTTAGTTCTCTTATTGTCTAGGTGGTCAGAGAGCTCAAAGAAGAAGATGAATGTACTGCAGGGAGTGGAGGTTGCACAAGCAGAGGATCTTCTTAGAGGAGGGATAGCACAAATAAAGAAAAATTGTGAAGGAGCAAGCAACTCAGGGTGAAGGATAGATGATGAACTAAAAAGGTCAGCTAATCATCTTGGGTCTTTTTGATGTTGTGATCAAGACTAATCATATTTTGATTGTAATTATGAGAACTTCAAGTATGTAATATCCAAATTGACACTTTATGTTGGTTAATAGGGGTGGGGATCAATTTTGTAACAATGGGAAGAAAATTTTGGAGAAATTTGGGCTAGAGATCATAGTATTAAATTAAGCAGAGGTGCATGACAGAATTTGTAACACCCTACAAAATTGAGTTATGAGAATTTTGTCCACAGATGTTATGCACATGTATTTTATACTGTTACGAAAATTATCCGTAACGTATTTTAATAGGAATATCCTGCGTATTTTGTATTTCAATTATTTACAAATTTTTCTGTTATCTTAAAATTCATTTTTATCCTATTATGAGCTAACTTAAACATTTATTTAATCTTTGTGTGTTTTATGTGCATTACACATTCTTTCAATACACGCGTCGATTACGCATGTTTTACAATTACGTGAAATATTAGAAACACTAACAATATAAATATTTTCGTATGTTATATTTCAATTGTCTATAAATATTTCTCCGTTGCTCAAATCTATTTCGTATTTATACGTGTGATTCACGTGTTTGCAGTGCACATGTTGGTTATATTCTTTTTTAAAGTAAAATTTATGAAGTGTGTATGTTTTTATCAATTTAAACTAGTATTACGTGAAATATGTCACTTGGAATTTTTTTTGCTACACGTGCTCTTTTCTTCTATGCACGTGCTGATTACGTTATTTTTATTAAAAGTTTTGTACTAAAATTTTTCATTAAGACTGATGTAAGCAAAATATACTAAAAATTATGTTAAAGAAATAAAATGTAATTAAAGAAGAGGGTTTAAAATGAAATAGAATAATTAAATTAGATTAAAATGAAAATTGGACAAACCACTTGGACACATGCGTTGCACACTAGATAGGAGTTGGCCGACCATTTCTTGGAGTGTGGGAGTGTGGGAGAGTGGGGGTGTAACCCCTATTTTTCTATTTTGGATTTTATTGTATCTTATTTTCTTTTCTTGATTATTGTATCTGATTCCTTTGAATAATAAAATTTTTGCTTTTATTAGGTTCCTTTATTCCCTTTTGATCATTCCGTACACTTTTGGCTTGAATTCTTCTATTTTTGGATCATTGAAAATCTTTGCTCTTCGTGTTTTGAGTTTGAATTGTTCTGCTATATGTTCATCCCATTGATTTCTGTGTTTTTCTCTCTTTGGAGCCTAAACCTGTACCCTAAATCCGTTAACCCGCAACCCAAAACCCCAACTTCTTAATTACCCTATAAATACCCCATTAAACCCAAATTATTAATAACCCTAATAACTATTCTCTCTCGCTCCTCTAACCCACCGCTCACCCCTCTCTCTGTTTTCTTTTTCAAAAACCAAACCCATCGACCGTTTGCCTCTCATCCAGCCCGATCATCATCCCCGTCATCGCCCAAGCCTTCGAACCGCTCATCATATCCTCCTCATCACCACCATCCCAACTACCCCTTAACTCTGTCGCCGCCTCTCATCCAAACTGCACCCGAACTCATCGCCTACACCTAACACCCCCGACCTCGTCGACCACCGTGATCCTCCCCGCAACCAGCGAAGATCCCTCACCCCTTGTCGTTTTCGTCCTGAGCCCCTAACCCCTGCTGTCTCCTCTGTTTCGTCGCGAAACAGAGCACCGAGCTCCTCGCTCTCGCCGTTGCCGTTACTTCTTGACCGTGAGCGCACCTGCATCAACCGCCCTTGCCGTGGGTATCGCAATCACCACCGCAGTTGTCGTCCCCTGCCGTCGAGCCAGTCGCCGACCGTCGCTATCTCTCCTTCTTGGCTGTTCGGTGTTCGGCAGAAGGATGAAAAGTGGTTTCGGTGTTTGCTATTTTGGATAGTAGGGGATCCGATCATGGTGTTTGCTGTATTGGTGGAGAGATGGTCGTCCGCTGTTTTTAGTGTGGTGCCGATTTGTGTGTTTGCTGTGTGGGCGTTTGCACATGGCTCGCACGTGTTTCCGTGATCATGGTTCGTTGTCCGAGATTCTTATCCCGTTATTCTAAATATTCGAATCTCTTATATAAAAGGCAAGTCTCTTCTTGAACTGGTTATTTGTTTCGTTCAAGATCCCTTGATCTCTACAAGTAGATCCAAATCTTTTTACCATATTACTATTTGAAATTCCGTTAAATATATTAAGGGTTTACACGAGCTAACCCGATATATTCTTAACATCGTGCCTACATCTTTGATCTAAAACCTAGTCCCTCTTGTACATTGCATATGCACATTTACATGAAAAATAACTTGATCCATGTGTTATAGAATTGTTTGATGAATTGAATATGTTAGATTGAATTTGAATTTATGAATTGATTACCATGCCTGTGAAATTGCATCTTAAAAACTGAAATTATGCATGTTAAACATCTATTAGCACTTCGATTATTAATTAGCATGAACTATATGGTTGTATGATAAAGTTGTTGCCTATTCATATCAAACTATAGTCTGGACTGTTGTTTGTTCCTTTTTGTATCAGATTTTCGACCATGTTGCTATCGTAATTTGAAATAACTTTCTGAACATGAATTATAGCCCCATGAATCTATTTTGAAAAACTTTAACAGACCTGAATTCTGAGTTATAATTTGTTAGAAATCAGGATTTTAGTACAACTGTGTCGGAATTTCCAGATTCATAAATTCATGCATTTCTTTCTGTTTCATAATTGAATTGAACATGTTAAAAGTAAAATAAAAATTTGAAATAAATTTGGCTAAGACTAGACATGTGTAGGAACCACCCTGAATTTTTGTAGATTTAATTGATGAGTTTTCTGACCTAAAACATATAAATGAACACAATTTACAACTTGCTGCCTAAACATAAAATTTGAAAAGCATAGGATTTTAAACCTAGTTTCTATAGCTTTTATATGTTGTATATATATTTGCTGGAACCGACAGAGAGTCTAGTTTCTAGAACTTCTGATGGATCCAGATTTGCTTTTCTGTAGTAGCAGTAATCTGCAATTTTTTACAGCAACGTCATGGTGTCCAGATTGTATGATTTATGTTGATTTAATATGCTTGCTTCTTGAGATGTCTATAATGAGTAGAATTAGACATACCTAGCATGTTACAATATTGACACTTTCTTGCATGCTTACATAGGATAAAATAAAATGATAGCTGGGATATTATGGAACGACTTGGTAGTGAACAATCGAAAACTGTACTCGGTCGGGGCCTACTACTTGACTTGTACTGACTGATGGCCATAAAATACTGCTTGATAATCACTGTGATTGAACATTAAACACTGATTACAGGGTCGAGTACATGGATCGTGAATTCACCATCAGTCTAAAGCGTATACTCTGTGCTTGCGCCGAACCTGTGGAATGAGACACAGTAGTACGTGCACTAGATAGGATTAATAAAATGATTAATAACCTGCATTTGACATTTCATGCTTGATCCCGTAAACTGTCACCAATATTGAACTTGAATTGAAATTATTCATTAATTGCATGATTAAACATAGACCCTTGATATTAATGTCATTCCTTATCTTTGCTGTTGACTTTGTTCCCGTCGCCTTTTTTTTTATATATACCATGTTCCTATTATTTTCTGTTTTCTCTACTTGCTGTCCACGACTTTCTCTAAGGACATTATTTTCTTTCTTTTTAGATCAATAATTTACAGGTACTGGAGAAACAATACCAGAAGGAATTGGTGAGCAACGATTCTAGAAGATGGAGTTCAAGATTAGATTGCTTGAATTAATTTATTGCTAGACTTATTTCGTTGAACATTGTCTTGTTATTATACTTTGTTTTTGGGCTTTATGACCGGGATTTTTTTTTATCTCAGATGTTGGATATTATTATTTGGATTATTTCATTTATTTTTGAAGTTGATCTTTGTTTATTTGATTATATCTTCGTGCATGGTTGTGATTGTTCTTTCACATTGTTGAGTTAGTCTGGTACAACTTATGGATGGTGTTTACATCTTTCGCTGGGCCTACATTACGTACTCATATTCCGTATTTTGGGAAGCGGGGCGTGACAGGGGGAGTGTGTGAGTGGGTGTGAGTGGGTGGTTAATTGCTAAAACTAATCTCAAATTCCCATATAAATACCCCCTATTCTAACTCAAATGAACACAAAACAAAATCAAACAAAAAAAAGAGAAAATCAGAGGTGAAGCTGCTGCTGACTTTCGGGATTGCTTAGAAGGAGAAGTCAGGGTGCTTTGTGGAGTTTTTTGGAGCAATGGCTAAAGGGTTCAACTATTATGAGATTTTTTTAGGTGGGTGTTTCTCCAACTTTCTAATACAATTTTTTTTAGTAGAATGCTAGATTATAGAATATATATGTGTGAATTGTTTGATGCATAATAACTTATATAGATTGAGTATTCATATTTAGAGTATGTGTTATTGATTAAGGAGTGAAATTATGATATGATTGATTTTGGGGTATTTTCATACGTTTCTGTTTTAAGTTTTAGTTGCACTTTAGAAAATCATATCTATTAAACTAAATGGAATATAGAGATAAAATGTTTATAGGAGCATCTCATATATGTCAAGAACTATTTGGATGTCGTTTACTATTTTACTAAAATCCAAACATAGGACTGGTTTGCAGTTGGCTAGCTGCTGGAAATTTGTATACATTTTGGATTTTGATTAATTCGACATCTTAGATGCAGTACTTTGAGAATGGTCAAAACTAAGAAGTTGAAGTAGACTTGTTAACCTTTCTTTCAAGTCTACGAAATCAATTTTCAACGAAGAACTGTATTTATAATGAATTTTACTAGTTTGAACATGTGGCAGTACTTATAACATTTCAACCCTACTGTAGATTTAGAAGAGTTCAGGGTTATAAACATAATATTTTAGAGAAACTTACAAAGTTATAGTAGACTTGTATACCTTTAATTTGATATAAAGGAGACAAAGTTTCTTAAAGTATAGAATTTTGTATGATTTTTACAAGTAGCATGAGCTGCAGTTTTCCAATTTTAAACCTACTGTTTTGCAAATGAGTTTAGACGAAGTAATTGAGAATGAACTTAGATGATCTTAATTACAGAGTTGCAGTACACACATTTATGCTTACTATAAAACTAAGAAATCTATTTTTGAAGTAGTATTGTAATTTATATGATTTTTACAATACCATTGGGTTGATGTCTTTTATCTAGTTGTCCTAAAACTTTTACATTGTATAAAATTAGATTTAAAATTGGAATGTTAGTAAGATGTCTCTTATGAGGAATTAATAGGTAATTAAATAATGAATTTAGGATATTAAATTTGTGATGTTTATAAGGGTTTTCTCTCATAAGTTGGTTACTTCATGATTGATAATAGAAAAGACAATGGATAAAAGAAGTTAAAAGATATTTATTGAATGGAAATTTTTATAAGATGTTAGATGTAACCTAGTTGATCTCTTTTTTGAGATTGTTGGAATCTAGAAGCTGAGCGAGACCTAGAGTGCCAGCAGGTTATTATATGTGAAAATTTGAAAAGTAGCCAGTGTGGGCTAACTCTCTCCTTGAGAAGTAGTCAGTGTGTCTAACATTCTCAGTGTTTGATTTAAGTCCAGTAGGGTAAGTTAGCTCTAGGTGGCAATTATTTATGTTTGAACTTAAGGATATGCACTAGGTGGAGTTATGGTTGAAAACAATTACGAACATGTCCGATAACGAGCTTGCGGTTCCTAGGGGTTCGGGACACGACGGAGGATATGCCCGGTAAAAATACACGTGTGGGCTATGGGTAGGCCGGTGAGGTCGATGAAATAGCTGGTAAAGGACTGCGGTCCCTAGGAATGTTCACGACTGAGGATACACCTGGTAAATCTATATGTGTGGACTAGGGTAGGGGTATGTCTGCTCTGTTTACGAAATGACCGATAAAGAACTTGCGGTTCCTAGGAATGTTCGGGACAGACAGGATACGCCGGATAAATCCACTGAGGTGGGCTAGGGGTAAGCCTGATTCGTAGTTGCGGGAGATCGACCTGCTGGGGTTCGCGGCTGAGTATACGCCCGGTAAATTCATGATGTGTGGGCTAGGGATATGCCGGTAAGATCCAATATCTTGGGGGTGTGATTCACACGTAATTACGCATTGGAGTACACTCATCGGGTTAGGTTGCATGACGTGAGATTTAACCTTATAATAGAGAGAACGTTAAGGGCTTGCCCTCGGACCTATGTGGTATGGGATGCATAGAATCGGAACAAGTGTGCATTAGTGTTCATTGTGTGCATTTGTTGCTTTATTAGATACTTGTTTTATACCATTGTTTTATTTATTTTGATTTCTGTTTCATGACATACACTTGAACACTTAGATTAAATTTACTATCTGTTTTTATTCATCTTTGTCAATATTTCTTTTGTCCATCAAGTTTGTGACTGATAAAGTAGAAGAATCGCTGTATTATAGCATTACATCAGTTGTATGCAACTGACATGCCCAAAATTTTCTAGTTGCAGGATTGGACTTGGTAGGGACTTGAAGTCACTGTGATGGGTTTTCATATGATTGAAGAGCTTCCATTATTACACGCCGTATTGTACTTATTCATTTTCATTGTTGTAGAGAACAATGTTGTAAATGGAAAAGTTTTAAATTCCCTGTATTTTTGCACAAATTTGAAGTAAAAGATCATTTTTGTGCTACGAATTACATGTGTCTGGAATTCGGGGCGTTACAAATTGTATCAGAGCCGACTTCAACAAGAAGTACAAAACTATGAGGAAAACACAATTAGATGGACATTATAGTGTGATTATCAATTTTGAGTCATGAATGATGTAGTTATTAAACTTGCATTCATTAAACTCTCCTCATATACATTGATGTGATATTGTATGCGAGCATGTTTTCTCTTGTATCACGAGTGCTAGCGCTGGTTGAACCTACATTCATGATACCTTATACGAAGACTAATTTCCCTTTAATTTCTTTTATTAGGCATTTTCTTTATACTAATATTCTTCTTTAACATTAAAAACTTTTTCAAAAAAATTAATAATAATAAATAAGTCTTTTCTTTTGCTATTAATTCATTTCGATATATATTATTTTATCTTACGTATTTTTCATTCTTAAAATTTTGTCCATATTTTATGTGCCTTCATGTATGCTCATTTATTTTGCTATTATTTTTACATATTTTATTAGTTTTAATTACTACTTATTAAATTATTATTTTGGCTATTATTTTCTTCCATTATTATTTCTATTATATTTTAAATTTTAACATTTTATATGCACCTTCATTTTATAGATGCTTTGGTTTTGTGAAACTATATTTTCCATTATTTTACATTGTCTTAATCATTTCAATATATTTTTAACAAGATTGTAATATTTTACTTATATAAATATGACATACTTCTACACATTATAAATATTCTTTTCCTACTGTTTTTTTGTTTGATAGCCTATATTCGATACTATTGTGAGTACATATTATTTGCTAGTTTGTTTTGTTATATTTACTGTTCACTATTAATAGCTACTTATTAATTTTCTCGCTTTACACTTCTCTAACGTACTATGTAGACTCACTAATTATATTTTTACATTCTCGGTAACTACATAAACATTCCACTGATTCCTATATATATCATGTATTTCAACAAACCTACTATACATATCATTTTACACTTATCCAATTACTACATTACTATATATTTTTTTTATAGATAAATATTTATGTTTATTATCCTAATTTACTACACTACATAATTATTGTTCTCATATGCATGCATATATTTTATTCTATTTTTGTCTTAATGTTATGAATCTTTTTCATTACTCCTGATTTTATATGTTCGATATTTAAAATCTATACTTCTATTTGAATATTTTATCGTTGTAATTTTCTACATCATTTCCTCGTCTTACTATCCCAACTTTTACATCTATTTTTATATCACAAATTTCGAAAACATAACATCATACTTTATTAAACATCCAATATCCAAGTATATATGGAAGACTACATCATTCCATTCACCATTTTGTTGCAACCAGATGTCGAGAAGGCAAATATGTAACTAGATGTCAATGGAGGAAAACTTGAAACTGGATGTTGGAGAGGCAAAAGAAAAACTGCAACCGAATATCTAGACGGCAAACTGCAACCGGATGTCATGGAAACAAATATGCAACTTGATGTCAAGGAGGCAAGTTTGCAGTTGGACACCAACAAAGCTAACCCACAACAAAGAGGATTTTCTACTTAAATAACCTCCACTTATATATATATATATATATATATATATATATATATATATATATATAAATATATTATTTACTACTATTCCATTATTTTATTTCTAGCCTATACCATTTTATAATATTTTAATACTTAGCCTATGCTACTTCAACGTTATTTATAATATAGTTATACTTATATACACATTTAGTTAATTATCTTATTATTTAAATTTGCTTCTACATCCGTCATATAGAAGCAAACTTTTATACTTTTGTGTTATTATTAATTTATTTATTTTCTGATCTATATTACTAGTTACTATAAACTGTTTTGCTATCCTAATATTATTATTTACACTTTCTCTTTACATATGTTAATACTTTTGTATTTTTATACCAGCCTATTTTATTTGATATTTTATTGCTAACTTATTTTCTATTGTTTACTACTCGTATAACATAACTTTTATACTTTTGTTTACTACTTACATTTTTTTCCCATACAATTAATATTATATATTATTTCAATAATATATTATCACTTTTACTATTGTGACACCTTCTTGCAACTACAACTACTTATAATTTTCATATTTATAATATTATTTATCTCATCATATATTATTTTAATAATGTATTGTTACTTTACTACTATTTTATTCTGTTCCTCCAATTGCTTATAACATTCATAGTGTAATATTGTTGTTTCGTCATATGGTCTTTATGCTTATTTGTGTATAAATAGTATATATGGATTTCTTGTTGCATTCAACAATTTATAAATAATTTAATGTATACTAATAACTATTCTATAGAATTATTATGTAACTTTTACAAATGAAAATAATTTGATGTATAATAATTTTTCAATAAAATAATTTGATGATATTATTTTATACACATCATTATAATTTTTACTATTATACTTATATTATATTGTTTATTCTTTTAGATAAAATTTAACACTCATATTATATTCCACAAAACAGTCATATCTTAGATTACTACTTACTTTTATCTCGTAATATATAACCCTAGGTTACTTTACGATTTTAAATCATTTTATTCTTCACGTTTCCTTTTAATTAACTTCTCCTTCCGTTAATTTTTAAATCCTCATTAGCTACTGCTAACGACTTTTAATTTTTTTTGGTATTCTCGATTATTTATCAGTTTGTTTATATTTTGATATTTTATTTTGTTATCATACTGTTCATTTTATTATCATTAGTTTTTAGCTACCTAATATTTAATTGCTCTCTTAATCGATTTTTAAAATTTTCTACTGCATTATAATTTGTCTATACTATTTCTATGCTTCTATTCTGTGCAATTGCGTTTCTCTTCATTCTTATTTGTTTCTATACTTCTATTTTTGTTTTACTCTTTTTCGTATAACTTCTTACTACTTTCTTTTGTTTACCATACTTGTTTTAAAGCATTTTTTTATGATTTCCTTATTTCTTGCTAATTATTTTGTTTTCCAAATTCTTTCACGGTTAACGACTTAATTTATATTTTCCTTTTTATCTAATACTTTATCAAATATTATTTTGTATGAAAATTACTTTAACCTATAATTCTCACTTTTCTTTTTCTATTAAACTTTTCAAATTTGTTTAATACTTTTGTGTTTCATTCTCATTCACCTTGATACCCATAGTTTCTTTATATAAGTTTGCTTTGGTTTTCACATTGCATATTTGTACACAACATTTATTTTATTAGTATTGGCAGCTTTTCTCTATACAATAATGATTTTTTTCTTTGGTGTGTATGATACAGCTTTTACTCTAGTAAGTTATGAGGACAGAACTGTTCTAAGGGGGGAAGACTGTAACACCCCACAAAATTGAGTTATGATAATTTTGCCCACGGGTGTTACGCACATGTATTTTTGACTATTACGAGAAATATCTGTAACGTATTTTAATAAGAATATTGTAACACCCCGAATTCCAAATAAGCCTGAATTCGAAGTTCAATAGGATCTTTACACTTCACTTCGTACAATTTTACAAGGAATTTAAAACTTTTATTACAACAGTAATTACATTTTACACAGCGGAAGCAAATTACAATATTATACATGAATTAAATAACAACTTGAACATTTCTTCAAGCAGCAATCAATATTTAGTCTTGTTAATCACTTTATCCTGCATAGAAACTGTGCGCACGTCAGTTGCATACAACTGACGCTAGGATATAATTCATCAATTTCTCTTACTTAGAAAGCACACACTTGTCAACAACAAAGCTAAGGGGGACTATCCTATTGATGTCGTGTGTGAATGTGCACTTAGTCCTTAATACAGTTATTTATATTACATGTCACGAATGCGCACTTGTTCGATTTCTATGCATCCCATACTACATAGGTCTGAGAGCAAGCCCATAATCGTTCTTCATCTTGTAGGGTTGATTCCCTCGCCATGATTTAAACTACTACGATAACTACGGTAAGTATCTTAGGTGTTCTATGAGTTACGAGCCCATGCCCAGACACCCTGGAGAGAATCCCACGCACGATGCATCATGCAGGCATCCTATGGACATTCACCTCCGCCATTGACAATGGCACCACCCGTAGTCACCAAACACCCCAGAAGCGTCGCCATCGGTACGATATCATGGTGTAGTATCCACGCCCTGACATGACGCATCATGAGGACATCCTGTAAACACTCTCACACCACAGATCCCATGGCCAACATACTTATGTTTTTCTCTTACTTTCATCACATCTCCACTATGTGACTAGTCCTTAGATGATTGGATCATGAATAAAAATCAATACTCTAGAATTAGCGTTACCTCTACATCGGTCTTAAATATCAATCATTAACCACGACCCAAACTTGGTCTTTATTTATCACATTTCTCTTTTCAAAACATTCATTTTTGCCGACTTAAGGACTTAACTAAAATTCTAGTCTCAATTCTCTTTTCATGCTCATCAAAATAAGGGTATACATATTCACAAATTTTACATTCCATCATATTTCTTTTAATTTATTTCTTATGCACAACTTGCATAATCTTAAACAATCTTACATTAAATTTTACTCAATAAGTTATGTCAAAATCTCATTTTTGAACTCTTCACAATTTTCACTATGTTCAACAAAATATTTTTATCTTTAATTACAAAAAGAATCATATCCAAAAATTTTATTAATTTTTATTCTAAAAAATTTAGTTCTAATTCTCATTATAATAAGTCAAAATGTTGTAGAAAAATTTTCATGAAGTCTAGGTATTTTTTTCAGATTTCTAATAAATTTTCTCAATTTTTATAACATTAAAACCCTTAGAAAAAGTCAAAAATATAATAAAAATCAAAAACAAAAAAAATTGACCAGAGGCCGGTTTCGAACCCACGCACAGTGGCTCCACGGGAGAACAGTAAAGTCACCAAACCGCACACAAAGACCAAAATGACCAAAGTGACTAACTGTGTAATAAAGGATTTGAATTATATTTGAGGTTTGGGTTCGGGTTTTGAATATAAATCAGATTTTCGAAAAACAAAGTTTTTGCCGAGACTCAAACCCAGGGTATCAGCTCCGCAGGGCTACAGTAATAGTTTTAAAGTCTACCCACTGACCAATAGGTCTGAGTGACTAACCTGTAAGGGAAATTTATTAAAACGTTTTTTGTGTCTGATTGAGCTGTTTCTAACTCTTTTTAGGAAAACTCGATTTTTCTCATTCAAATTGTTCTTATAAAATATAGATCTTTCCCTGATTATATTTTCTTGGAAAAACGGTAGCTTGTATTTTCATAATTTGTATAGAACTCATTTTTAAACGTAAAAGACTATTTCTCCTTTAGTTTATTTAAACAATGGATCAAAATAAATACATTTCGACATAGAAACATTTCTTTTTATAAGAATCCTTTCATTAACAATTTCCCCCTCATTCATAATGAGTTCAAACATGTTTTTCTCTCTTTCATTCTTTACCAAAATTGAACTCTTTAATTTAGTCCTATTTCACAAACCAACCATTTTCTTTTGTTTCAAGTGACAATATGGATAACAAATCAAGTGACTACACACTACTTGCATATGGTAAATAAAACACACTTTTTTACCACAATTCAATCTATTTAATATTCCATGAATACTAATTTACATTCTATAATTTACCCAAAAGCACATTTCCCACATATTGTATTCTACAATTCATGCATAAGCAAATTTTCATAAAAATCATAATTTATCCATTTTAGCATGAAAATATACCACCAAGCCATCATAACTCATCCTCATTTACACATTCTAATTTATTCTAATAACTTTTCATGTAGATCAATTAGTGTTCCTTTCTTCTTAATCTCTTTAAAGAAATGTATGGCAATCTTTCCTACTCATTTCTATCATAATCACAGTTTCAATCCCTAGCATGGTATCTAAAGAAGATTGAGAAATCACTCACCTTTTTGAAGAAAAATAATTGAAAACTCCTAGAAATCTCCTTGAACACACGAACGGTTCCTTCTCCTCCGAGATTGTGCCACCAAAATGCGCCTTCTTCTCCTTGCTTGATGGAACCCGAGCACTTCCTCTCCTCTAGATGTATGGCCGGCCTCCTCTATGCAAGAACACACCAACACACACTCTCAATCTTTTTACTCACAACTATTCTCAATCTTTTTTTCACAACTATTCTCAATTTTTTTTCTCACAGCTAGTTTTCTTTTCTTTCTTTTTTCTCTTGTAAGTTTTTCTAGTGCATTTCATGAAGAGAATGAGGGGGTATTTATACACTTTTCAAAGAAAAATGGAGAGCCAAGACTGATCTAGATGGATGTAGATTAGGGGCTAGGATTTGTTAGTGAGTTAGAACAACTACCCATGAACACAAAACTACCTCTCCATTACTCCATCTCTCCCACTCTCTCTTGAACTATCCGGCCTACACCCTCTCCATGCACATGGCACGTGCAAGTGCAATGCACGTGTCACACAATGCACCCCTAGTACTAGTTGTTCATGTTAATTAGTTAATTTGTTACAAAAATAAGTCTACCCTTCAAGTTGTGTTATTTAAAAGAGAATTAAGTTAGTGGGCTCAATCTAGTCGGCTAAAAGTCTATGGTCTTTTAATTAAAATAATTAAATTAATTAGTGTGGGCTAGAGTTAGAAAATTAGGCCTAGTGTTTAAATAGGCTTTTAAATTAAAAAGAGAGGAATTAAAATACTTGTTCATGATATGAAAATAAATAAATTTTTGAGAAAAAAATGTACATAAATTTGCACGTCCAAATCACGTGAAATCACACAAACTCTTATTTAATTATAACTGAAAATTCAGGATGATACAACACTCCCTCCTTAGAATAGTTCCGTCCCCAGAACTACGCTTCAAGAGTGAGGAAACAGAACACAACAAGAAAGAAAACAAATACAAATCAAACAAAGAGCTCAGGATGATCCTTCAACATCCTCTCCTCAGATTCCCAAGTAGGCTCTTCAACCAACTGGTTTCTCCAGACTACATTGACCGTCAGCATCGTCTTGTTCCTCAAAACTTTCTCCCGATGATCCACGGTCTCAACCTGTAGCTCAATTTAACTCAGATCTAGCTGCAAACCATCCGGTACTTCGGGCAAATGGTGACTTGAATATGGAATGTAACCTCTCAGCATAGACACATAAAAGACATTGTGCACCTGAGACAACTCTTCCGGTAATTCCCATCGGTAAGCAGTTTTCCCAATCCTCTTCAATATCTTGTACGGGCCTATGAACCTTGGGGCTAACTTCCCACCTCTGCCAAAGCGAATCACACCTTTACATGGTGATACTTTCAGAAAGACAAAGTCACCAACCTCGAACTCAAGGTCCCTCCTCCGGTTGTCTGCATAGCTCTTCTGCCTACTATTAGCATCCACCAACCTCTTCCTGACCAAAACGATCTTTTCAGAGGTCTGCTGCACGATCTCGGGCCCAAACATCTTCCACTCCCCACTTCAAACCAGCAAACAGGTGTTCTGCAGTTCCTGCCATACAGAGCTTCATACGGCGCCACCCCAATACTAGTCTGAAAATTGTTGTTGTAGGCAAACTCTACAAGAGCTAGATACCTTTCCCAACTGCCTCCAAAATCTAAAACACAACAACGAAGTATATCCTCCAGAACCTGATTGACTCTCTCAGTCTGTCCATCAGTTTGAAGATGGAAAGCAGTGTTGAAATCCGTCTTAGTACCCAAAGCTGTCTAAAGACTCCTCCAGAAATTGGAAGTAAACCGCGCATCTCGATCAGACACAATGGTCAACGGAACACCATGAAGCCTGACGATCTCTCCAACATATAGCTCGGCTAACTTGTCCATAGTCGAAGTGAGTTTCATTGCCAAGAAGTGAGCTGATTTGGTTAGTCGATTGACTATGGCCCAAATCGCATCATTACCCTTAAAACTCTTGGGCAAACCCGTGATGAAATCCGTGCTGATGTTATCCCACTTCCACTCCGGAATGGGTAACGGTTGTAATAAACCTCCGGGCTTCTGATTCTCGGCTTTCACCTGTTGACAGATCTCACACTTTGCCACAAAATCAGCCACATCCCGCTTCAAACCTAACCACTAGAACTGTTGGTTGGTGTCCTTGTACATCTTAGTGCTCCCAGGATGTACCGATAAAAGAGTAGCATGTGCCTCCTGAATAATATTCTCCCTCAATTCTGGTTGATCCGAAACACAGAGCCTCTCTCCAAATCACAACACTTCATCCCTGATCTGAAACTCTGACAATCTGCCAGCACCAACCTGCTCCTTCATCTTCTGAATCTCTGCATCCTCCTTCTGACTTGCTATAATCCTCTCATTCCGTGTGGGATGAAGCTTCAGCTGAGCCAAAGATGCTCCCAAATCTTGCACAACAACTTCAATACCAGCCCGATCCAACTCCTCTGCAAGATGCCTCTGAGTAGTAAATAAACTGGCCAAACTGCTTTTATGGCTAAGTGCATTAGCAACAACATTACCCTTCCCAGGATGGTACTTAATCTCAAGATGAATGTCCTCAAGTACTTCCAGCCATCTCTGTTGCCTCAGATTCAGGTCTTTCTGCCGATAGATGTACTTCAAGCTTTTATGGTCCGTGTACATGTTTAATTTCTCACCGTACACATAATGTCTCCATTGCTTCAAGGCGAAGAAACTCATAGCCAACTCCAGATCATAAGTCGGATAATTCTTCTCAAGAGGTCTTAGTTGCCTAGACCCATAAGTGATCACTTTTTCTTCTTGCATCAAGACACAACCAAGCACACGATGTGAAGCATCGCTGTAAACATCATACTCAACACCTACTCTAGGCAAAGCTAAAATGGGAGTTGGAGTCAGCTTTGCTTTCAACTCTTAAAAGCTTGCCTCGCACTATTCGGTCCACTTGAAATTCACATTCTTCTTGGTCAGACCATTTAGCGGCATGGCTATCTGAGCATAGCCTTGGATAAATCTCCTATAGTATCCAGTTAGCCCAAGAAAACTTCTGATCTCCTTCACTGTAGTAGGCCTTGCCCAATCCTTCACTGCTTCTATCTTCTGTGGATCAGTTTCTACTCCCTATTTAGAAAGGATGTGACCCAGGAATGCCACTTCAGATTTCCAGAAATCGCACTTGGATAACTTGGCATATAACTCATGCTCTTGAAGCTTCTTCAGAACCTCAGCCAGATGATCAGTGCGCTCCTCCTCCGATTTGGAGTACACAAGAATATCTTCGATAAACACCATGACAGAAGAATCAATAAACGTCCTCAGAACTCTGTTCATCATGTCCATAAAGATTGTAGGTGCATTCGTCACTTCAAATGGCAAAACAAAGAATTCGTAATGCACATGTTGAGTTCTGAATGCAGTCTTATGTACATCTTCAGTCTTTACTCGAACCTAATGGTATCTCGATCGAAGATCTATTTTAGAGAAAATAGCTGCTCCTTCTAGGCGATCGAACAGGTCATTAATTCGTGGAATTGGATGTTTATTCTGAACAGTGACTTTATTCAACTATCGGTATTTGTTTCACATCCTCATCGACCCATCCTTCTTCTTTATCAATAGCACTGGTGCTCCCCAGGGTGACGCACTCGACTGAAAAAAGTATTTCCCCAACAGTTCCTCAATATGCCGTTTGATCTCATCCTGCTCTACAGGCACCATCCCATACGGTGCCTTGGAAATGGGTGCACTCCCTGGCTGAATAGTGATGCTGAACTTTACATCACGATGCGGGGGTAACCCGAGCAAATCTTCCAAGTATACAATCGGGTAATCCTGAACCACTAGAATTTGCTGCACCTCCACAGGAACCTTCTTCTTGCTGATAGCTACCACAAAATCTGAACATCTCTTCTTTCCCGGCAGAACCTCCTGGAGCCTTCACTGTTACTTCCTTGGTCTTGCACTCGATTTTCACACTGTACACCGACATCCAGTCAATGCCAATGATAACATCGACCCCTAGGATATTCAGCTTGATCAGATCAATCTCGAAAATCTTGTCTCCAATCACGATCTTGTAGTATGCATAGTACCGATTAGTGATTAAAGTCTCCCCTGATGGAGTAGCTACTACTAAGACCTTGCCTGGAACAATCTTCGGTTCAAACCCCAAGACTTTAGCAAATTTAAGAGACAAAAAAGTATGAGAGGATCCAGTATCGAACAAAACAACATCTTTCTTTCCATTCAAATAAAGTTCTCCTGTTACATAACACACTCTCGTTACATAACAGTTTTACTAAATAAAGCAGGGAAAAAAGAGAACAACAGAAACTTCTAAACATCCTCCTCCGTACCAGTAATGACGTGATCCACTTCATCACTGTTGGCTTCAGTCAAAGCAAATACTCGCCCCTGCTGGTACGGCTTCTTCCCGACCTGCTGTGTTGGTCCTTTACGAACGACATCTCGCAGCTTAGGGAAAAGAGATTTGTAGTGGCCCACCTCTCCACAGTTGAAACGGTCACAAAAGACTTCACGCAACCATTTCCGGGTCTTCCAGCCACATTGACAGCGTTCGCCCTACTAGGTTTAAACCTTTGAGCCGGCGGATGCCCTCTAACATTCCCAGAAATTGCGGGCATCTTTCCCACATTCCAGTTGTTCCTCTGGTTATGAACAGCTTGAAACTGCTCCATATCCGCCTCAGTAGCTGCACCTCACTTGACTAATTTGTCAAACCCCCTTATACCGAGGGGTATCATCCTTGATCTCAGACTCGGCCTCAATCCATGCTCGAACTTTCGAGCTTTCTTCGCCTCGTCCATCATAAGTTTGGGTGCATATCTCGAAAGTTGAGTAAAGCTTGTCTCATACTCCCTGACAGACATGCCTCCCTGCTGCAGCGCCAGGAACTCCATTGCTTTCTTTCTCTTGGACATCAGATGGAAAGTAGTGACCGCGGAACTCCTCCAAGAATTCCTCCAAGCTAATAACATCATTTCCAACCATCCATTTCATCGACTGCCACCACACAGCCGCATACTTCTCAAGCTGTAAAGTAGCCAACTTCACCTTGCTACCTTCTGGAGTTTCCAAGACTTCAAAAATAGTCTCGACTTTCCAAATCCAATTGTCAGCTGCATCTGGGTCTGACTTCCCTTCAAACACTGGTGGCTTCATCCTCTTGAATGACTCCACGAGTTTGATTGCCTCGGGAACTGGATTCACAGGCATCCCCATATAGTTTTGATTCATGGCAACGACGTTGAAGGTCTGATAGACTCTAGCCAACTTCGTTTCCAAATCGAGTTCACAGTCGAGTCCTTCTCCATTCCTTGATCTTCTTCCAGCCATATTCTAATTCAAAAGATCCATTAAATTCGATGTAGAAAATATAAATTTAAACCAACTTCTTTCATTTTATTGAATTCAAACTTTGAACATTCAAATTTAAAACATCATCTGACATCAAGCAAAGGCATTTAGAAGTTACAATGTTCTAATCCCTACGGTCTCTTGGCTTTCCCAAGCTCTTCTCGTAGTTCTGCCACTTCTTTCTTCAGTACATCATACATGTTCTTTCTCTTCTCGAGTTCCCAAACACGATGACTAAGGGTTGTAATATTCTCCTTGCACTTTGCATATTGCGCCTGTAATAGATCTGCTCTCTCCCTCTGAGTCTCCACTTGACTCTGAAGGGTCTTGATGAAACCTCCTTAATCTGGCTCTTCCTCGTCGGATGAAATGTCTGATGAGTCCGGAGGTGGAGTGATCTCTCGGGACTTGGGCCATTCTCCTTCATATTCCTCGGGATCTTCTTCATCGGAATCTCCTAGTCTAGTGTAGTAGTCCTCTTCGATTATGTTCCAATCATCATCGCCCGCTGGGTCGTGGTGGTTCGCCATCTTGGGGAAGGGAGAAGAAGAAGCATCAATCATAGAGCAACAGAAATGTAAGTAACTTACATTTAAATCTCTATACCCAACTCACACTCTAATATCCACTCTAGGGTGTCATTCCTTATAAATTTGTACTACTTGGAAACCTGGCTCTGATACCACTCTGTAACACCCCGAATTCCCAATAAGCCTGAATTCGAAGTTCCACAGGATCTTTACACTTTACTTCATACAACTTTACAAAGAATTTAAAAATTTTATTACAACAATGATTATATTTTACACAGCGGAAGCAAATTACAACATTATACATGAATTAAATAACAACTTGAACATTTCTTTAAGCAGCAATCAATCTTTAGTCTTGTCAATAACTTTATCTTGTATAGAAACTGTGGGGACGTCAGTTGCATACAACTGACGCTATGATATAATACATCAGTTTCTCTTACTTAGAAAGTACACACTTGTCACCAACAAAGCTATGGGGGACTATCTTATTGATGTCGTGTGTGAATGTGCACTTAGTCCTTAATGCAGTTATTTATATTACATGACACTAATGCGTACTTGTTCGGATTCTATGCATCCCATACTACATAGGTCTAAGGGCAAGCCCTTAATCGTTCTTCATCTTGTAGGGTTGATTCCCTCGCCATGATTTAAACTACTATGATAACTACGGTAAGTATCCTAGGTGTTCTATGAGTTACGAGCTCATGCCCAGACATCGTGGAGAGAATCCCACACATGACGCATCATACAGGCATCCTATGGACAATTCACCTCCGCCATTGGCAATGGCACCACCCGTAGTCACCAAACACCCCACAAGCGTCGCCACCAGTACGATATCCTGGAGTAGTATCCACGCCCTGACATGATGCACCATGAGGAATCCTGTGAACACTCTCACACCGCAGATCCAATGGCCCTCATACTTATATTTTTCTCTTACTTTCATCACATCTCCACTATGTGTGTAGTCCTAAGATGATTGAATCATGAATAAAAATCAATACTCTAGAATTAGCATAACCTCTAAAGCGGTCTTAAATATCAATCATTAACCATGATCTAAATTTAGTATTTATTTATCACATTTCTCTTTTCAAAACTTTCATTCTTGCTGACGTAAGGACATAGCTAAAATTCTAGTCTCAATTCTCTTTTCATGCTCATCGAAATGAGAGTATACATATTCACAAATTTCACATTCCATCATGTTTCTTTTAATTTATTTCCCATGCACAACATGCATAATCTTAAACAATCTTAAATTAAATTTTACTGAATAATTTATATGTCAAAATCTCATTTTTGAACTCTTCACAATTTTCTCTATGTTCAACTAAATATTTTTATCTTTAAGTACA
Source organism: Hemerocallis citrina (assembly GCA_017893485.1). Classification (NCBI taxonomy): domain Eukaryota; kingdom Viridiplantae; phylum Streptophyta; class Magnoliopsida; order Asparagales; family Asphodelaceae; genus Hemerocallis; species Hemerocallis citrina. Next base: position 73,057,516 of record CM030360.1, read on the forward strand.
AAAAGAATCATATCCAAAAAAATTATTTATTTTTATTCTCAAAAATTTACTTCTAATTCTCATTATAATAAGTCAAAATGTTGTAGAAAAATGTTCATGAAGTCTGGGTATTTTTCTAAGATTTCTAATAAATTTTCTCAATTTTTATAACATTAAAATCCTTAGAAAAAGTCAAAAATATAATAAAAATCAAAAACAAAAAAAATGGCCAGAGGCCGGTTTCGAACCCACGCACAGTGGCTCCGCAGGTGAACTGTAAAGTCACCAAACCGCACCCAAAGACCAGAATGACCAAAGTGACTAATTGTCTAATAAAGGATTTGAATTATATTTGAGGTTTGGGTTCGGGTTTTGAATAAAAATCAGATTTTCAAAAAACAAAGTTTCTGCCGAGAGTCGAACCCAGGGTATCAGCTCTGCCGAGCTACAGTAATAGTTTTAAAGCGCACCCACTGACCAGTAGGTCTGGGTGACTAACCTGTAAGGGAAATTTATTAAAACATTTTTTTGTGTCTAACTGTGTTGTTTCTAACCCATTTTAGGAAAACTCGATTTTTCTCATTCAAATTGTTCTTATAAAATATAGATCTTTCCCTGATTATATTTTCTAGGAAAAATCGTAGCTTGTATTTTCATAATTTGTATAAAACTCATTTTTAAACGTAAAAGACTATTTCTCCCGTAGTTTATTTAAACAATGGATCAAAATAGATACATTTTGACATAGAAACATTTTTTTTTAAAGAATCCTTTAATTAACAATTTCTCCCTCATTCATAATGAGTTCAAACAAGTTTTTCTCTCTTTCATTCTTTATCAAAATTAAATTCTTTGATTTAGTCCTATTTCACAAACCAACCATTTTCTTTTGTTTCAAGAGACAATATGGATAACAAATCAAGTGACCAAAATACTACTTGCATATGGTAAATAAAACACACTTTTTTACAACAATTCAATCTATTTAACATTCCATGAATACTAATTTACATTCTATAATTTATCCATAAGCACATTTCCCACATATTATATTCTACAATTCATGCATAAGAAAATTTTCTTTAAAATCATAATTTATCCATTTTAGCATGCAAATATACTACCCAGCCATCATAACACATCCTCATTTACACATTTTAATTTATTCTAATAACTTTTCATGTAGATCAATTAGTGTTCCTTTCTTCTTAATCTCTTTAAACAATAGTATGGCAATTTTTCCTACTCATTTCTAACATAATCACAATTTCAATCCCTAGCATGGTATCTAAAGTAGAAGCTTGAGAAATCACCCATCTTTTTGAAGAAAAAAATTGAAAACTCCTAGAAATCTCCTTGAACACACGGATGGTTCCTTCTCCTCCTAGACTCTGCCACCAAAATGCGCCTTCTCCTCCTTGCTCGATGGAACCCGAGCACTTCCTCTCCTCTAGATGTATGGCCGGCCTCCTCTATGCAAGAACACACCAACACACACTCTCAATCTTTTTACTCACAACTATTCTCAATCTGTTTCTCACAACTAGATTTCTTTTCTTTCTTTTTCTACTGTAAGTTTCTCTAGTGCATTTCTTGAAGAGAATGAAGGAGTATTTATACACTTTTGAAAGAAAAATGGAGGGCCAAGATGGATCTAGATGGATGTAGATTAGGGGCTAGGATGTATTAGGGAGTTAGAACAACTACTCATGGACACAAAACTACCTCTGCACTACTCCATCTATCCCACTCTCTCTTGAACCATGCGGCCTACACCCTCTCCATGCACATGGCACGTGCAAGTGAAATGCATGTGTCACACAATGCACCCCTAGTTACTAGTTGTTCATGTTAATTAGTTAATTTGTTACAAAAATAAGTCTACTCTACAAGATTTGTTATTTAAAAGAGAGTTAAATTAGTGGGCTCAATCTAGTGGGCTAAAAGTTTATGAGCTTCTAATTAAATTAATTAGTGTTGGCTAGAGTTAGGAAATTAGGCCTAGTGTTTAAATAGGCTTTTAAATTCAAAAGAAAGGAATTAAAATACTTGTCCATGATATGAAAATAAATAATTTTTAAGAATAAAAAATGTACATAAATTTGCACGTGCAAATCACATGAAATCACACAAACTCTTATTTAATTATAATTGAAAATTCAGGATGTTACAAGTATACTGCATATTTTGTATTTAGATTATTTACATATTCTTCGGTTATCTCAAAATTCATTTTTATCCTATTATGAGCCAACTTAAATATTTTTTTAATCTCTGTGTTTTTACGTACATTGCACGTGCTTTGAATACACGTGTCGATTATGCATGTTTTACCGTTACATGAAATATTCGTAACACTACCAATATAATTATTTTCTTACGTTATATTTCAATTGTCTATAAATATTTCTCCGTTGCTCAAATCTATTTCATATTTGAATATTTATTTATACGTGCGATGCTCGTGTTTGCAGTGCACGTGTTAGTTGTATTCTTTTTCAAAATAAAATTTATGAAGTGTATATGTTTTTATCATTTAAAAGTAGTTTTACGTGAGATATGTCTGTTTAAATTTTTTATGCTACACGTGCTTTTTATTCTATGCACCTGCTGATGATGTTATTTTTATTAATAGTTGTGTAATAAAATGTTTCATTAAGATGGAAGTAAGCAAAATATACTAAAAATTATGTAAAGAAATAAAATGTAATTAAAGAAGAGGGTTTAAAATAAAATAGAAAAAAAATGAGAGTAAAATAAACATTGTACAAAACACGTGCACACGTGCATACGTGCACACTAGATAGGAGATGGCCGGCCATTTCTTGGATTGTGGGAGTGTAGGAAAGTGGGGGAGTGTGTGAGTGAGTGTGTGAGTGGGTAGGGAGGTACTTAGTTGCTAAAACTACTCCTAAATTCCCATATAAATACCCCGCTATTCTAACTCAAATGAACACAAAACAAAATCAAACAAAAATAGAGAAAATTAGACGTGATGTTGTTGTTGGATTTCGGGATTTCTTAGGAGGTGAAGGTCGGGTGCTATGGAGTTTTTTGGAGCAATTGCTAAAGGGTTCAACTATTAGCAGCTTTTTGAGGTGGGTGTTTCTTCAACTTTCTAATATAATTTTATTAGTTGAATTCTAGATTATAGAATATATATGTGTAAATTGTTAGATGCATGATAAATTATATAGATTGAGTATTAATGTTTAGATTATGTGTTGTTGATTAAAAGTATGAAATTATGATATAATTGATTTGAGGCCATTTTTATAAGTTTTTGTTTTAAGTTTTATTTGTACTTTAGAAAATCATATCTATTAAACTAGATGGAATCTAGAGCTAAAATTTTTATAGGAGCATCTCATATATTTCAAGAATATCTCCTTAAAATTTCATAATATTTGGATGTGGTTTGCTATTTTAATAATATCCAAACTTTGGACTGTTTCGCAGTTTGGTAGCTGCTGGAAATTTGTGTACGTTTCGGATTTTGATCATTTCGGCCTCTTAGATGCAGTATTTTGAAAAAGGTCAAAACTAAGAAGTTGAAGTAGACTCGTTAACCATTCTTTAGAGTCTAATAAGTCAAGTTTATATGATAGACTGAATTTATAATGAATTTTACAAGTTTGAACAAGTAGCAGTACTTATAACAATTCGACCCTGCTGTAGATTTAGAAGAATTCTAGGTTATAGACACAATATTTTGATAAAACTTATAACTACAAAGTTATAGTAGACTTGTATAACTTTAATTTGATCTAAAAAATACAAAGTTTCATGAAGTATAAAATTTTCTATGAATTTTACAAGTAGCATGAGCTGCAGTTTTCTGATTCTGAACCTACTATTTTGCAAATGAATTTAGACAAAGTAATTGAGGATGAATTTAGATGATCTTAACTACAAAAATGTATTAGACTCATTTATATTTCCTATGAAACTATGAAATCTATTTTTGGAATAGTATTGGAATTTTTATGATTTTTTACAATACCATTGGGTTGATGTATTTTATCTAGTTGTCCTAAAAATTTTACAACTTATAAAATTGGATTTAAAATTGGAATGTTAGTAAGATGTATCTTATGAGGAATTAAAAGGTAATTAAAGGGATAATTTGGGATATTAAACATGTGATATTTATAAGAATTTTATCTTATCAAGTGTTATTAAATGTTGCTATAAAAAGTTGGTTACTTCATGATTGATAATAGCAAAGAGAATGGATAAAAGAAGTTAAAAGATGTTTAATGAATGAATTTTTTTATAAGAGATTAGATGAAACCTAGTTGATCTCTAATGTTGAGATTGTTGGAATCTAAATGCTGAGCGAGACCCAGAGTGCCGTCAGCTTATGGTATGTAAAAATTTGAGAAATAGCTAGTGTGGGTTAACTTTCTCTTCGAAAAGTAGCCAGTGTGGGCTAACATTCTCACTGTTTGATTTAAGTCAGGTAGGGTAAGCTAGCTCTAGGTGGCAATTATTTATGTTTGAACTTAAGAATGGGCACTAGGTAGAGTTGTGGCTGAAAAAAATGATGAACATGTCCGGTAAAGAGCTTGTGGTTCCTAGGGGTTCTGGACACGACGGAGGATACGCCCTGTAAATCTACATGTGTGGGCTAGGGGTAGGCCGGTGAGGTCGATAAAATTACCGGAAAAGGTCTGCGGTCCATTGGAATGTTCACGACTAAGGATACTCCCGGTAAATCTACATGTGTAGGGTAGGGGTATGTATGTTCTGTTTGTGAAAAGGCCAGTAAAGAACTTGTGGTTCCTCGGAATCTTTGAGATGGACATGATACGCCCGGTAAATACACTGAGGCGGGTTAGGGTTAGGCCTGATTCGTAGTTACGAGAGATCAACTTGATGGCGTTCATAGCTGAGGTTACCCCCGGTAAATCCACATTGTGTGGGCGAGGAGTATGCCGGTAAGGTCCAATATCCTGGGTGTGCGACTCACATGTAATTACCCATTGGAGTATAGTCACCGGGTTAGGTTGCATGACGTACAATTTAACCCTATAATGAGGAGAACGTTAAGGGCCTGCCCTCAGATCTATATAGTATGGGATGCATAGAATCCGAACAAGTGTGCATTGTGTGCATTTGTTGGTTTATTGGATACTTGTTTTATGTCATTGTTCTATGCATTTTGATTTCTGTTTCATGACATACACTTATACACTTAGATTAGATTCACTATCTATTTTTATTCATCTTTGTCATTATTACTTTTGTGCAACAAGTTTGTGACAGATAAAGTAGAAGAATCGTTGTATTATAGCGTTGCGCCATTGTATGGAACTGACGTGCCCATAGTTTTCTAGTTACAAGAATGGACTTGGCAGCAACTTGAAGTCACTGTGATGGGTTATCATATGATTAACGAGCTTCCATTATTACACTTCATATTGTACTTATTCATTTCCGCTGTGTTATTGTAAAGAACAATGTTGTAAATGGAAAAGTTTTAAATTCCTTATAATTCTGTACGAATTTGAAGTAAAAGATCATATTTGTGCTACGAATTACATGTGTTTGAAGTTTGGGGCGTTACGTAATTCCTCTGCCCTCTCTTGAATTTAAGATTGTTTCAAACCCTAATCCACGTCCAGGATTAATCTCTCTAGAGTTCCTTAGTATGTATTAATCACTAACTTCTATCTATGTAAGTATAATGCTAATGTGATGTAGGAATTTGTCCTACCTTTCACCGGTAAAAAAATACGATTTAATTCTTCTTCATTTAAACCCCATATGTAGTCGAACTCATATTCATTTGAATCAATTTTAAGGGGATTTATATATATATATCAGTTCAGTGCTTCATCTTCTTTTAAATCAATTATAAGGGAATTTATAAGTATCAATTCAAATTTTGAATGATAAGACGGGGATAATTTGATAATGGATTTAAATTGCAACTATGAAGTGTACTTTGCAAATTATATATATATATATATATATATATAGACAAATGTTCCGGTAGTGCATTAGGCCTCTGTGTGCACTCGTGTGCACTAGGCCTTCCCACCTTCGTATCGACAATCTGAACTGTTCACATTGATCTACACATCTAAATTAGTCAAAATATGTAAAATTAAACTATTTGAAATTTATTTGCCCACCCATCATGTGACTATAAAAAACAATGATTTTCAGCCATACAATTTTGTAACACTTCAATGGATGGGCAAATGAATTTCAAATTATTTGATTTTACATATTTAGACTAATTTAGATGTGTAGATAATTGTGAACGGTTTGGATCGTCGATACGAAGATGGGAAGGCCGAGTGCAAACGAGTGCACACGGAGGCCTAGTGCAGAACGAAACATTACTCATATATATATATATATATATATATATATATATATATAACAAAAAGAAAGCTATCAAGTGGCTATCCTTCAATCCCCCCAAAAGCAAAGGCCCAGATCTAACCTCACAAAACACATTTCCCCCTCCCCCCCAAGTTTCCCCCCAAAACTCAAATTCAAATCCCCCCAAAACAACTCCTTTATTTATTTAATTATCTCTCTCTCTCTATATATATATATACTAGGTTTGCCCGTTGACACGTGCCTACGGCACGTCTTCGGAGCGGTGCACCTTGTTTGATCATATAAAATTGTTTTGGAGGTCCAGCAAATTAATTGAAGTAGCAAACATATGGCAAAAAACATATTCTATGATTTTATTTTTTTTGAATTATTTTAAAAGTTTTTAAATTTTTAAATTTTTTTAGTTTTTAAATTTTTTATTTTTTTAAATTTTTAAATTTTTTATTTTCTTAATTTTTTGAATAGAAGAGGGAGAGAGAGAGAGAAAAAAAAAATAAATAAATATAGGAGTTGTTTTGGGTGGGGATTTGAATTTGAGTTTTGGGGGGAAACTTTTGGGGGGGAAATATGGTTTGTAAGGTTAGATCTAGACCTTTGATTTTTGGGGGGATTGAAGGAGAACCACTTGATAGCTTTCTTTGTGTTTTATTATATAGATATATATACTTATGGAAACATGAACTTTTATACCTCAATTTATAATTATTTTTCAACATATACTAATGAAAACATGGACTTTTATTTACAACTAATTATTGTCATACTATTCAAACTTGAGCTATATAATTGTTGATTTACTGTTTACAAGGCTTTTCATATGCTGTATCGTTCTGAAGACGCGTCGTAGGCACGTGCCCATGGGCAAATCTAGTATATATATATATATATATATATATATATATATATATATATCACTTTGCATATTATATTAATCTTCTTAAATTTAAGTAAATTAAGTTAGTTATGTTTTAAATCAACTTTTTTGTTTCATATGGATAAGGCCCTTAGTTATATAGGTAGTGTAGTTGCAGTAGTCTTTTGAAGTATTATGGTCCAGGCAAAAACACGAATAAAATTACAGATTATGCTTATATTGTTAGGCCAAAATCCCGAAATTAGATAAAGACCTAACAACTCGTTTTTCTTCGAAGAATTCGGAAAAATAAACTATACTAGGAATAATGGAAAAATAGTAAAAAAGAACTATGGAAGATTTTTCCGAGCCAATATTCAGTTTGATAGTATGGGAATTGCAAGATATGCATTTTCGTCTCTCTTTTTCTATCTAATTACAATAATCTCTCAATTGGATAGCCAACTCTTAGTTCTTTCTATGGTGTTCGTAGATACATTCTCTTATCATCTATTAATAGAATGCTAATCTAAAGATGAAAGTTAGGGTTAGTAGTCTTTGACTTAGTGGCCAAGTAAACTTAGCCCCTAAGTCAAACATATTCTCCAAACCACATTAGAAAAAATTCTCTAACAAATATCTCAAGATAATTACAAAAGATTGTACCGAATATTTTTAAATATAGAAAGATATAACTCTAGTAGAAAATAACAAAAACATCGATTCTAAATCTAGAGAAATATTTGAGAGATATTTCAAATATGATTCTTCACATCCAAATAAATTGTCTTCATGAGTCATTTAGCTATTTGTTCTTCTCTTGAATAAATGGGTTAACCACTAAATGGCTCCCTTTCTTAGTGGATCCATCACCTGCAGGGTTTTTAGCATCCTCTTCCAAGTTCAACTTCGAGTAGGACCTTCTCACATGTAGTAGTTGGTGCAATTGGTGCACATCCATCTTCCAATATATATATATATATATATATATATATATATATATATATATATATATATATATATATATATATATATATAATTATATATAATTTGATTTAGTTTTTTTTGGTGTAGATAATGGGTTCTTTGAGATGAGAGAAAGCTTTGATCTGCACCGTTGATCAGATCCTAATGTGTGGCTAGTATTTGAGGAGATTTTTGGTTGTTGTGGGGTTGTGCTGACTGGTGTCCACTGAAAACCTGCAAGAACATCCTGAAACACCTGGAGTGATCCCGGCAATAGACCCTCTGATGATCTAGTCAGTATAAAAAGCGCAAACTGGGTTTAGTGGCAAAATTTTTGATTACCTGGTAATGGAGGAAGTGGGGTTGTATTTATAGGTAATGAGGGGAGCAGTTATCAGAAAGATTTCATACCTGATTTGGAAGATTCCCTAAATCTGGGAATTTGATCAGTTATTATTATGTTCTTGATTTAGGGAGATTTGATTGCCATCCGTTATTGGCTGATCAATTTACATAGTTTGGCTGCAAAGCAGCCCCCTTTGTGGACTGGGCTTAGATAGTGGGTCTGCGGGCAACCCATGTGCTAATCAGGGGCCTTTAGCTACTGTTTAACTCCCTGTTTTGATTATTCATATTTTTCTACGTAATTCTTTAATTTCGGTTATCTATATTTTTCACCTTCTTTTGAACTCATTTGCATACACTAGACTATTTAATTATTTGTTAATTAGTGTTAAAACTCAAATTTTGTTCTGTTATTGTGGATCTCTTATTCGAAATCAAACCCAACCTAAAACTTGAAACCCAAAACCCATCCATCTAAACCCTAAAGCAACCCTTGCCGCCAACCCTCACTGCCTATATATTAATCCCCCATAATAAATTTCAAAATCACCAACATCTCATAGGTAACCCTAGTCCCCATCTACTTCATCTTCTGCACAGCCATCTTCAACTCCTCTCCACCAAAACCCAATGCTGCCACCTCCATTGCCATATACTCCACTACACCCATCAACTCCATTGTACACCCGAACTCCATCTTGCTGCCCTATCACCTCCAAATCCATCAGCACCTCATCTCCTCCAAACCTCCATCATCCTGACCTCTTCCACCTTGCTACCCTTGTGTCCACCTTCGAAACCCATCAACCTCCTCCCCTCCATTAACCCGCACACCACCACCTGAGCAGCCAGCATCACCTCCATTATCATCCTGACCATCTCCATCACCATTAGCCACCAAATAGCTGAACAAAAAACCTCCTTCCCGCAACCTCTCTTCAATCCCGAAACCTATCATTCCCTTGCTGTCACAAACCCAACCACCATTGCCTCTTCTAATCCCAAACTCTAACATCCCAAACCTGACCTCCTTCATCTCCAAACAACAACCTCCTCCAATATGGAACCCTTGTTGCCCTCGCCATCTTCGTTGTTGTCATTATTGCTGCTCTTGCCATTGTTGTTGTCATGTGGCTGTAATTCTTGCTCGTTGCTGTCATCCACATTCATTGCTGTAGTTCTTGCTCATGTGGCTGCCCATGTGCCACATCCAATTATCGTCGTTGCTTTTCTTCTCTTTGTTGTTCATCCACATTCATAATCGTCGTATAGAGGCAAGCATTTTCTTGAACCCTTGCAAATAGTTCTAATTCTTATTGATCTATCGTATTATCGACCTTTTTCATGATTACTTCTTGCTTTATTCGAATCTTGAATGACTTATATACTCATGTTGAACCATCCTATTTGATTTCCTTTCGATTCAATTTTTTGCACTGTCTTTTGTCTGACTTTGTACTAGAGTATGACTCAGTTCCCTATAACCAAATTTAGAACTTTATATATGTATGTTGTAGCCCTTTGAGTGTAAAATTCTTAACAACTTTGGGTTTTGTAAACCGATTTATGGATTTGGAGATATTGAAGTTTTAGTTGTCATGCCCCGCTTTCCAAAAATACGGAATAAGAGTACATGACATTGGCCCAGCGAATGACTAATGTCACCCATAAGCTGTTTATCCGATCAACAACAATATAATCAATACAGGACAATTGTGCAGGCAATAATAATAATCTCATGAACAATAATACTTGGAATGAAGCAATGTGAAATATCCAAATACAATAATAATCCAACATCTAGAAACAAATAGTAGCAATATTCTGGTCAAAAGCCCACAATACAATGAATTAACAATAGTCCAATAATTAGGTCTTCATAACAAAGCAATAATTTATTGAGCGACGATGCTATCAATTTCTTCATCAATTTTGTTCTCCAAACATCTGTAAACACTTCATCTAAAAAGTGGAGAAATTTTTCCCTTAGAGCAAGTCATGGATAGTAAGTAGGGAAAGCAGGGAACAATAGAATAACAGTATAATAATGAATTCAATGGATCAATATGAATTAATAACATGGCACGATAACAATAATCAATATCACGGCAATTGATGCAATGACTATAAACAATGATTCAATATTCGGTAACAATAATCAATGATCAATAACGGTAACACTTAGCCAATATTCGATATCGATAGGAATAATAATGAACAATATTCAGTGTCGATATGGTGTCAATGCTTAACTCTATTAATTATTTTAATCCTAACTAATGTAGCACTTCATGCATCCTATTTATTTACGACATGGTTGCTACATACAAACAAGTTACGTTTAGACTTAGTAGTGGATTTTATAGTTCATGTATTCGGTAATGGTATATAATAATGACCGATGACCGAATCAATCGAGATACTACAGTCAGTAATCTACAATTAATCGATGACCGATATGACCAATAGACCAATAGACCAATAAATAGAGAAACATGGGCCCCTCCTCCGAGTACAATCTTTATATTGTCCACTACTAAAGTCAATCCCTTAAACCCCGGCTTGTTAATTATTTTATCAATGCAACAATACATTATGCAACTTGAGACATGAAATGAACAATAGTATCAATAGGAGATCAATAGGATGGTAACACTGTATAGGATAATTAGAGTGATGACAATGGGACATTAGGATCATGCAATGCAACATACATACTTTAACTCATGCAATAGTACGATATAGGATTAATTAATCTATTAAAATTTGGAATATAAAATTCTGGACAACAAGAGTAGTCTGTACAAAATGCAGTTTCTCGCTGTTTTAGAAATCAAAAACTGAATCCGTCAGAAATTCTAGAAACTAGACTTCCACACGGTTCCAATGCATATTTAAAGTTCAAAATCCGACAACAGTAGCTATGTCAAACACATTGTTCTTTATAGATTTCATGTTCAGGCAGAAATTTGACATTAAGTTATTATAATTTTAGAATTAGCAAAAACTCAATAATAAATTCATTAAATATATTTTATAGACTCCTAAACATGTTAAGCAATGATTTGAAAATTTTCAGAGCAACATTTTAACAATTGATCAGTCATTTTACTGTTTAAGCATGCAAGATACAAGAATCTGAAAATCTGAAATTAAAAACATAGTTGTACTAAAATGGGTATAAATTTTGCTACAAAACTCGGAATTAAAAAATTCAATATGTTCTGGTAACTAGATAGATAAGGATACAATTCATATTCAGAAAGTAATTTATTTTTAAGATTATTTACTGGTTCAAAAATAATAGTCAACATACATGCCAGCAAGCAATATACAGGTTTTGAGTAGTTTTAATGAAATAAATTGATTAAACATGGCGGGTATCAATTCCACTAGTCGATAAACTTCTCAATCAGCATGATGGGTGCATTAACATGATAAATAAAAATAAGATAACATATACATACTAATTTACATCAATCAAACAACATACGATCAATTAAACATACAACCTACCAATTATCTCTATGATAAATTATTTGTGTGAAAATTATATGAACAACCATATTATCAATTCTATATGCACACATAAATAATTCAATCTTTGGAGTCAAAAGTGACATGATGTCAAGAATATCGGGGTTAGCTCGTGTAAACCCTCAATAGACCCAACGAAGATGAACAATACAATGATATGATAACTACTAGGATCTACTTGTAGGAATTTCAAAAAAACTTGAATTTGATACAATGTACAATTCAAGGGGACAGTAACTTGCCTTATAACCGGTGAAAATGAATACCAAGAATAACGGGATAAGGATCCCGAAGCAACGAACCCACGAACACACAAGTTCGCACGTGCAATATACGTGCACACAAAGAGAACTCAGCAAAACAGAAACACACAGGCTCAAAGAGACAGCAATGGAAACAGTAACCTGGCGCGGGGGCGGCGCTGGCATCTCCGACGTCAATGGCGAGGGCGTCAACAGGCAGCGAAGGGCATCGGGATTGGTCTGCTGGTCGACGGAAGGGAGGACAGGGGTGATCGGGATTTGGGGTTTTTTGGGCATTACTTGTAACACCTCGAATTCCAAAATACAACTGAATTCGAAGTTCCACAGGATCTTTACACTTCTTTCGTACAATTTTACAAGGAAAAAAAAACATTTCTTACATCAGAGTTACATTACTCATTTACATCATTACAGCGGAAGCAATTTTACAATAATTACATAAAACAAAAATTTAATCGAGCCTTGAGCAGCATGTATACTTCCATTTGTCAAGCATCTTTACCCTGCATGTAAAACTGTGGGTGCGTCAGTTCATTCAATGACGAAATATTATACACGGCCATACTCTCTATGCCGGAAACAGTATAACGATACTCAATACTTAGCAAACCACATACTTGTTCACAAACAAATCTAAAGGGACTATCCTATTGATGTCGTGTTATGCTGTGCACTTAGTCCTTAATGCAATTGTTATGTTATATGACACTAATGCGCACTTGTTCGGATTCTATGCATCCCATACTACATAGGTCCGAGGGCAAGCCCTTAATCGTACTTCATCTTATAGGGTTCAATCCCTCGCCATGACTTACACTACTATGGTAACTACGGTAAGTATCCTAGATGTTCTACGATCTACGAGCCCATGTCCAGGCAGTCTGAAGGTAAATCCCACGCACTGACATGACGCATCAAGCAGGCAGACTATGGACAATTTAACCTCCGCCATGGAACGATGGCACCACTCGCAGTCACCAAACACCCCACAAGCGTCGCCACCCGGACGATAATTCTGGATTAGTGCTCACGCCATGTCATATGCATCAAGCAGGCAGTCTGTGAATCACTCTCACACCGCCAATCCAATGGCCTCATACTCGTGTTTTTCTCTCACTTTCGTCACATCACCACTATGTGTCTAAATCCTTAGTTTATTTGAATCATGAATAAAATCAACCCCTAGAGTTAGCTTTTTCCTCTATACTGGTCTTAATCAACGACATGACCAACCTGGTCTTTCATCTCAATAATTCAAGATAACAATTCTAATTCATTCAATTGCCGGTAATAGGATTTTAGCTACCCTCTAGTTCAAAAATCTCCTTTCATGTCCGTAGCATTTGTTTATTCATATTCATAAGACTTTTCATAATTCATCAGAATACTTAACTTCACTTTCATGTACAATTTTCTTGCATAAGACCAAGTAAAATCACTTTCTAATTTGTCACATTCAATCTTCATTCTTTCCATTATCAAATCTCTTTTCAAACTCTTTTAACCAGTACTTTTGTTTTTATCAAGAGACAATTTGAAAATATGAGGAACAAAATAGTCGGAACAGTCGCTCTCGGAGTATAGTCGGTCGACTGCTCAGTAAGAATTCAAAAGACAAAAAAAAAATAGTCGGAATAGTCGACTGTTAAAGCTTGGCCAGTCGGCTGTTCTGTAAAGATTTAAAAAAAAACTCGAAAAGGATCAGGGCAGTCGACTGTTAACAAGACCAGTCGGCTGTTATGTGATGTTTTAAGACATTGAAAATAAAATGGACGGGGCAATCAGCTGTTTAACGTATATGGTCGACTGTTCTGTGAGAACTACAACTCGAAGAATTAAATGTTTAGGACAATCGACTATTTACGCCTATTCGGTCGACTGATCAGCAAAAAAAAAAATCGAAAGTTGGGATCATTTCTTATTTCTTTTTGATTAACACACAAAAACTTGGTTTAGATTACAATATGTTCCTTTCCCCGAAAACTAACACACAGCTTTTGAGTTCATTTAACAACAATCACAACATGCATAGTTTACTAGCTAATCTTAATAATATAGAGTTTCTTATGATTAGTAATTTTCACACAAATGCAACTACTAAAATTTGCACTTTTCCCATAACCACAATTCTTCTACATGGACAACCATTTATTCTAATTTAGCATGCTAGATCAATATCACAACATCAATCATATCATTCAATCAAGTTCACCCATTCATTTCATGCAATTTCACTTGTTTTTCCATTTTTACTTTAATCCTAGTATTATCAAAGAACAATAATTTCACTTATTCATTCTTGCATGATTAGCACAAAACCTAGCATGGTATCTAAATTAGAAGTCTTGAGAAACACCCACCTATTTGAAGAAAACAAAGAAAGAACTTCTATAAATCTCCTTGAACAAAGAGCGATCCTTTTCCTCCTAGATCGAGTTACAATTTGCCTTCGCCTCCTTGTGCTTGATGGAACCCGAGCACCCTCTTCTTCTTGTTGATTTGGCCGGCCTCCAAAATGCACACACACACTAGCACACACTCGAACTCTCAATCTTTTAATTTCTAGTATAAGTCTCTCTTATAATGAAAAATAGGTGCAATAGTAACCTAGGAAAAAGGGGGTATTTATACAAGATTTTAGGTGGATTGAATGGCTAGGATTAGATCAACTAGTTGGAGATTAAGAGCTTGGATTAGTTTGGAAGTTGCTATAACCACCCATGAATGAGTTAACCACCTCACCACTACTCCCATTTCTCCCTCACCCTTGATTTCAATCCGGCCTAGGGTGTAAGGTGTGCAATGCACGCCCTATTGCATGCACGTGCAAGTGCAATGCAAACTAGTACCCCCATAAAGTTTTGTTCATGTACTTATAATTAATTGTTTATTAAATTAGTCTACCACACAAGTTGGGTTAATTAAAGGAGAATTTAAAATAGGCTTACTATTGGGCCAAAAGTCCATGGGCTCAAATAATTAAATAATTTATTAATATAGTGGGCTAAGAAGACAATTTTGGGCTTCAGATTTCAATAGGCTTTAAAAAAAATTAATTTTTGGAAAATTAAGGGAGAACAAATAAAAATATTTTATACGAAAAATTATACAAATGAAATCACACGTGCAAAACACGTAAAATCACAAGAATATATCATAAATAAAAACCAGGGTGTTACATTACTAATGTCGAGGACACGGAAGAGGAGGAGCAGAGGGTTTGGTTGTGGCAGCTGTGAGGGCGTCGACAGGGGCTGACGACGAGAGGAGGGCACTGGAGGGGCGACGGCTGGGGAGGAAGGTCGCCGAAGAAGACGAACGGAGAAGACGAACGGAGAAGAAGCAGTAATGGGTTCACAGGAAATTGGGGTGGGAAACAGTCAAGGAGAGAGAAACGGCGAGGAGAGAGAGAGGGAAGAGAGAGATTAAGCGGCTACGGTTTCGAAATTGTATAATTTTTAGGGTTTGCAGAAGATTTGTATTTATAGGGTATAATTAGGGTACTGGGTTGATGGTTTAGGGTCCAATACAAGCGGTTTTGGGTCAAGAACAAATGGAAAATGGGTTTTAGGGTTCAATAAGAGATATATCTAAATCAATAGGGTTCAAATAAAAATATCCACAATTAGATAGAAGAAAATATGATCAACAAAATAGTTCAATCACGAAGAACAAAGAATTTCATGAACAAAAATTTAAATCCAAATAAATAAATAAATAATACAAATGCATTAAAAGATAAATTGGGCTTGAAAAAAAAAATTAGATATCACCAACCAAAAATAGATCAAGTACAATAATAAAATAATTTGATAGATGGATTTTAAATAGACAATCAAGAAATAACAATTAATTACTATGATTATAAAAATAATAAAATCATACAACACAACAATATTTGGGTTTAACGATTTCATTAACATAATCCAATAACAATAATATATCTGTTTTAGGCTCAAATATATATAGTAGATCAATAAGATATAGAAAATAAGATCAAAATACATAATTATTCGAAATGAATAAAATTTTCGATTAGGAAATACTTTAATGAAAGATCCAAAAAGAATTTAGCACAAAATAAATTTATAAAAATCAAATTATAGAAAAATACACGGAAAATACTTATAAGCGGAAATGGGGGTTACATTGGTAGCGTAACATCTAAATTTCTAGAATATTGTATGAGGCGTATCATCCCGGTGAATTAATTGAATAATAGATTGTTGGTGGAATTAAAATATGAGATTAACCTGAGTGTTAATAGACATTGTTAGGAACCATATTATGAATTTTTTAAGACTTATTAATGACTTTTCAGAAGAATTATAAGCATGAGAATTTGACCCTATGTTGCTACCTGAACACTAGACTTGTAATGAACTGACTGATAACAATGGCTATTGAACTTAGGATGTTTCGAGTGAACAGACGTTGGATTCGTAAGAGAGTATTTTCTGGAACCCCTGACAACATTTGTTTTCCTTTCTTGTAACAGTAGGAGAGTGTAGTTTAGCACTGACATAAATTGCTGTCCAGATTTGTATTTTGTGTTCTTGAACTATATATATATTGTTATTCATGCATGTTAAATTGTACTAATAAAGTAGATCGATAGACTGCCTCATATCATCCATTTGCATATACCACTTGATACTTTCATGATTTCTGTCATTAATACATGTATTTGCTTTTACCACTTGACATGATGATGACTACCGCCTTTGATACTTTCTTGATTACCGTCTTGATACTATTGTTACATATTTTCTTGGGTGACGGAACTAAGTTCCACATAGAGCTAAGGGCCACGTAAAACTATGTGCCACATCATAGATATGGACGGGGGCAACCTCTATAATCCAATATCCTAAGAACTGAAATGATTGTCTTGATACCACCTTCCCTACTGATTTCCCAGAATGCATGTAATGACCCAGGTCCGATCAGCTGCTTACATACCAACATGCATCTATGCACTCTACATGCCTACCGAATCTAACCATGGCCCCACCACAGGGCACGACCTTACCAAAAGTGCTATACCTTTATAGGTAACTCTTGGATCATGGGTAAACCTAAACTCTGATTATTCTCCTATCCAAAATGATGTGAGATATTCTCATATTCATTCCCACCACACAATCACCACCTTATGTCATTTTCAATCTTATTCATTCATTCATGTGTACATAATACACAACCTACTAATTAATCCTAATATCATCTAATAGGATATTGATTAATCCTAGTAGCATATTATTAACCTATATCATACCTTATTGTTTCACTGCTTGTTGCTACTTACTGTACGAACCTTGCTCTACCACACCCCCCCCCTCCACGCACAAAACCCCTGGATGAAGTTTGTAACACCCCGAATTCGATTTACATGTAATTCGTAGCACAACAGGATCTTTTACTTCATTTCGTATAATATTACAAGAAAATTTAAAACCTTTTTATTATATAACAAACTATTTACAGATACACAGCAGAAAGTATACAATAAAGAAATATACAACTTAAACATCAACAACTTAAATCTGAAGATAATCTTTATCACCAATTCTTCTTTAAGTCCTTGTCAATCCAAGCCCTGCGCTGAAAAACTGTGGGCACGTCAGTTGCTTACAACCAACGCAATGTTATAAAATAGTGATCCTCTCTATGTCGTAATATAACGAAATATCTTACTTTAGCAAGCACAAACTTGAATGTAAAATAAAGTGTGAAAAGTGTCTATCCTAAACATGTCAATGTACGCAGTGACTTAATACCTAATGCAGATGTTTATGCTATGATGATACTAATGCATACTTGTTCGGATTCTATGCATCCCATTCTACATAGGTCCGAAGGCAAGCACCTACATACTCCACATTAAAGGGTTTAATCCCTTGCCATGCAACTTACTACTATGACTACTATAAGATTTAGACACTCTGTGAGTATTGGTTCTCGCCCTGGAATACTGGAGAACAATCCCGCTCCATGGATCATTCTGTGGCCCTTACGTCCATCGTCCTGGAATAATGGGGATTGTCTCTCTCTGCGAGTCATTCTGAAACCCTCATCGCACTAATGCCCCATGAGCTTCGCTCTCGTCCCGGAATACTGGAGATTATTCCCGCTTTGTGGATCATTCTGTGGCCCTTACGACCATTGTCCCGGAATACTGGGGACTGTTTCTCTCAAAGGTTCATTCTGGAGTCCATAACTCACATTTTCTCTTATTTCGTCATGTCACCAACTAGTGTCTGTCATTAAATTTAAGTTATAGTTATTAAGATGTAGAGTCTAGCTTACCCACCGGGCTTAAACAAAATACTTGAGACAGTTAGCCACAATGGCCACTTCTCAAGAGAATGTCAACCCACACTAGTTGCTTCTCAAAAATCCATATATTCTAACTACCGGTAATCTGGGCCTAGAATAATAACTAGTTGCTCACTCTAGAATAATAACTGTCTCAACCGAGACCACAAAGGTTACATTTAACCTCAACATAGAAATTTCACTTCTTTATTCTTCACTTCCTTATTCCTAAATTCTTCATATTCACTTCTTGTATTCGTAAACCCTGAAGTGACCAACTTCACTCTCATTATCGATTTAATTAATTAAAGCCTTGTAGGCAAAACCATTCATTCTCTTAATCAAATAGATTAATAATTGTCAGGCCCTGCTTCCCAAAATACGGTACTACGAGTCCATGAAGAAGGCCCAGCGAATGATATTTACATCATCCATAAGTTGTACCAGTCTTAACTCAACAACATGAAAGAATAATCACAACCACGTAGGAAAAGCATAATCACATAAACAAATACTAAGATAAAATATGCAGTAGTCCAACATAATAACCAACAACTGGAAATAAACAACAAATACGGGTCAACAAAGCCCGAGATACAAAGTTCAACAAAATAACAATACGAATATAAAAATAAACATGGAAGAAATAATTTATTGCAATGCAAGCTCCTGCTCTAATCCTAGGAGAACTGCTCACCAATGCTTTCTGGCAATTCTCCTTGTGCACCTGTAGTTTGATTAGCTAGAGTTGGGGGAAAAATATCTACTAGAGCAAGTACGGACAGCAAGTAGCGAAAAGCAAAGAGTAAAAGAACATGGTACATCAAGGAATATAAAGCAAGAACAAAGTCCAAAAGCAATAACAATGTCAATAAACAATGATCAAGTGTACAAGTGTCACCTTAGATTTATTAGCATTTTATCATCTTATCTAATGCACGTACTACTGTATCCCATACCACAGGTTCGGTGCATGCAAACACTGTTCATTTTAAATATAGCGGTGAGATCTACAGAGCGTGTACTCGGTGTAACATGATAATAAGGTCACAAGATAACGTGATAACATGATAACAGGGTCACAAGTTAATGTGGTCACAAGTATTTCTCCACCTTCCTTGTCAATAGTCCAAGTACACAAGAAGGGCCCTACCGAGTAGAGTTTCTGAGATTATCCACTACTAAGTCAACCCTCATTATCCCGGCTTGTTTAATATTTTATTTAAATCATTCATGATCAAGCAAGTGTGTATAAGAGTGTCAAGGCGATGATAAGGATACAGCAAAATGATGTGATGCAAGGTAATATACATGTAATTGTGAATCTGGAAAGATCAGACCCAACCGTACTAAAACAACAATAACTCACAAAATACAATTCAGAATTCATTTGGGGCGACAATTCAAATTCAGTAAGTTTCAATTGATTTTGAATATAACAATGTCGATTACCCTAATCTTTATAGCTTAAGGAATCTGGCAGCAGCTTATAGCCCAAACTCTACGTGTGAAATCAAGATGTAAAATCAATATAAAAATCTACAAAAAAAATAAAATGAACCCTGAGCATGTCTATTAAGTTTCTGGAGAGGTTCACATCATTACACTAGTGTTACTATGGTGTTTTAACTAAAAGTTGTGTCGGCGTTTCACTAAACTGCAATTCTAAAAATATAGACCAACAGTGACTTAAACTGTAATATCTCACAGCTCACAGATCAAAATCTAGATCCATAAGATTTTCTAGAAACTAGATACATTAGGCTACAATTTCTTTTTATATAGTTTTGGTTGATTCTTATTATAACAGGGTAGAAACCTCAGTGCAAACAGAACAGGCAGCAAGAAATAATAAAAAGTCATCACATATATTCATCAAAATGGATAATCTACACGTTCTTGAATCATGGAATGCATTAAAATTAATGTACATCAATTAGGATGGATTTTTACAGTGTACAAAGCCAAGTTATCATGTCGTGATTCAAATCTCAATAACACAATTGATTATCACGCATTCAACTCACTATATATTTCTATATATAAGTTTCTACTAAATTTATTTATGTCGTGTGTGCAAGCAAGCTTGGGTTTGAATCAATAGATATTGGCAGGGTACTTCGGGTTAGCTCATGTAAACCCTCGATATCTCCAACAGAAGGTACACAATGTAATATTACGATAATCGAAAGAGAACTACTTGCAGAGATCAATAATCCTGAACTAGAAAAATTAAACGAGTTCAAGTGGACTTGCCTTTTATGACGATTTGATCCGAATATACAAAAAATAATGTGATCGATGGAAGCACAGGGCGACGGAAGCTATTGTCGAGTGCTGGGTCGATGGAAGCACAGGGCAGCAGGGCGAGCGTCGAGTGGGGTGAGGCGCGAGGACAGGAGGTCGATGGAAGGGCTTCAGGAGTCGAGGAGGCGACTGAATGACGAGGAGGCAACCACGTAAACAATGAAAAAACTCCAAAATAATCATAAAATAAATTCACCAAATAATATCCAACATCTGGGAAAAGTAAACTTCGGGACACACAAGCCCAGAATACAAAGTATGATCAAAGCAATAAAATAAACAAATAACATGAGATAGCTATAATAGTCTAATAGTCCAGCTTCGATCTTCAGAAAGTTTGCTCACCAAGTCCTTGAGTCATATTTCCTTCTGTACCTGCAAACTCATTGACTAAAGGAGGAAAATTAATGTCCGTTAAAGTAAGTTACGGACAACAAGTAGTGAAAGTAAAGAAGCAAGAAAAATATGGTATGTCAAGAAATAATAAGCTAAAACAAAATCGGAGATCAATGACAATAATAAGAAATGATAATAAAACCAAAGTCAAGAATTTATGATGCAATAAACAGTGATTATAATCAATGATGCAAGACCAATAACAATAATCATGATCATGAATGCAAGTGTCAATCCTAGGTTAATTAATATTTTATTATCCTATCTAATGCACGTAATACTGCGTCTCATACCACAGGTTCGATGCAGGAAAATAGGGATCATTTAGACTATGATGGTAAACTCAACAGATCGTGTACTCACCACAACAATCAACAATTAACATTCAATAATCCCCAATCAATAATCCACCATTCACATCCACAATCAATTTAGAACAAGGGGCCCTACTAAGTACAGTCTTCGATTGTTCACTACCAATTCAACCCTTATTTACCCCGGCTTGTTAGTATTTTATTATACTTAGTGTGGACATGCAATGGGCAAAGAAGTTTTGAAATGATGTCAAAGAGATGGCAAAGTTATGAAATGCAAGGTATAACTAATTCTATTCCCTAGATGTTAAATCAACATGGATATAAGCAAAACACAAAGCACACTTTCTTGACAATAAGACGTTGTTGTACAGAAAAAGAGATTCCCATTGCTATAGGAAAGCAAATAAGGTTCCGCCAGAGATTCTGGAAAGTAGACTCTCTTCCGGTTCCAGCGAATATTTACACTACATATAATAAATACATAAACCAGGCCTATAAGTTCGTTCTTTATTGATTACAGGTTCAAGCAGCATATTAGAGTCAAAATACTTGGGTGTAAAAACAGATTGTAAAATCATTTGAAAATCTCATAAAAATCATATTTTAATTCATAACAATGTTTACTAAGAAAAAAATAATTCTCAGATCTTATTTCTTAAATCTAATCTACCGTTTTAATTAATTAGACAGGGTAATGCATTTTGAAACTACATTCTGGAATTCAAACGTCACTATACAAAAATATGGATATCTTGCAATCTGTAGCTCGAATTGCAAAACTGTCAAATGATCTGGATTCCAGACACACACGGCTATAATTATTATATAATAGTTACAAATTGATATTAATTACAACTTGGTAAAAAATCATTTTCTTTATTGAACTAGTGTTCTAACAGCAACCTAGATTCAAGTTTTCATATTTATAAAAGGGTTTGGAAAATTATCAAATAATATTACAAAAATAATAAGGTGATTCCAAGTCGTGTATAGTAACAAAATATAAAATTTCAATTTCTAATTATGTTGATAGCATTTTATTTTAATAGAAAATCAAGTTGATGTATCTCTGGACAGAAATCTGAAAATTAAAAATACAGCAGTACTAAAAATAAGATATCTTTCAGTTCGTAAATTGGAATCTAGTTCTGTAAAAAGTTCTGAAAAATAGATTGAAAAATATATAGATGATGTTTACAAAGTTTTATCAAATTATGAAAGAAACTAGTTCGAAAATTCAAATCAACACAGAGAAAACGGCAGACCAGCAAGTAGATTATTATTTAAAGTCAACAAAATGAATAAGCAAGCATACAATTTCAAAGCAATAAATAACGGAAATCATAGTCAATCTTCAGGGTGGAATTCTACTATAGATGAGACAAATTATTATCAACATAGTATGATCATCACATTCAAACGAAAAGCATTCAATCATCGATGTCCATATACATGTTCCTAATCTAAGTATTTGTCTCGTGTATGCATGTGACTATATATAACATACTTGGATTTGAATCAAGGGAAAGGGCAGGAAAAAAGGACTACTACTTGATTTCGCTGATGAATCCGTAATAGTCTCTTTGATGGGTTCAAAGAGATAAAATATGATAATTGAAAGGAGAGCTACTTGCGGAGATCAAAGAAAATTCTTGAACAAAAAAATAAACTGGTTCAAGAGGGAACTTGCTTTAAATATGACGACTATGAACACGAAAGAATAATCGGACAAGGATCCCGACGGCAACAATACACGTGCAAATAATGTACGACCAACACACGTGCAAAGCACTTAAAAGCAAGCACGGCAAGATCGACAGCAGCTCAAAAGCGGTAGCAGAAAGGCAGGGTCTTGTCATCGGTGACGATGGGTAGTGCCGGTGGGATTCGATGGGTGGTGGTCGTTGGTGGGCAGCGCGGTCGACGAGGGCGGTGTTGCAGTGATGTGGCGACGAGGATGGTGATGAGGGATGCAAAAAGCGATGGCCCTCGGGGTGGAAGAAGAACAAGGGGGTCCTAATCGGCGATGATGGAAATGGTGGTTGTAAGGTGACAAGGTGCTGTGGTTTGAAGTATGGAGACAAGGGCGGAGGTCGAGGATGGAAGGTGCAGTCGGTTGTGGTTGCTAGGTCGAGGGAGCAGGCGACAAGGGAGGAGGAACGGGATGAAGACGATGGCAGAAGCGAGGTCAGGGATGAGGATGCAGATGAGGACTGGGGTGGAGCGGTGGTCGGAGAGACAGAGGACAGGAGAGGGACGGCGGTGCGGGATGGGTTTTAGCAAACGGAATCAGTGGAAGGAGAGAGATTAGTGGCGAGAGCGATGGATTAATATAAGGGTTAAGATTAATATGGGTTTTAATGAGTATTTATATAGGGTATTAGGATGTTGGGTTTGGGTTGCGGGTTAACGGGTTATAGGGTATGGGTTTAGGATCCAAAAGAGAATAAATAACAATAATGAAAAGGATATAAATATAATGTATTAAAATAAACCTAATACACCAAAAGAATTAAATTAGCAGTGCACCAAAATTTCAGGGTCCAAGCCAAAAGAATACAGATGATTAAAAGAAAACAAATGAGGAATAGTAAAAATTTATTATTAAAATAAATCTGAATACAAAAATTTAAGAAAGATGAAATTACAAATAATGATTTGAAAAAGAGAAATAGGGGTTACAATTCGTACCCACCTTACAAGAAGAATTTTGTCCACGAAACTCATTCAAGTGGTACATAGGGCAACTCCAAGAAACCAACAAAACCAAAAAACCCAAATGACTACTCGAATACATCATGGACACCTGATAAAGCAGGCAGGAGTGCGAGCCTGTAGGCTACCTTGCCCACTCGTTCCACAATATCGAATGGATCAATGAACTGGGGACTCAGCTTGCCCCCTCCTCCAAATCGGATAACTCATCTCCATGGCGATACCTTGAGGAACACATGATCGCCTACCACAAACTCTAAAGGCCTTCACCAACAACCAGCCCACTTCTTCTGCCTATTGTGAACTGCTTGCAAGTGCTTTCTGATATGAGCCACTGCATCCACAGTCTTAGTGATCAACTAAGGACCCAAAAGCTTCCCCTCGCCGATATCATCCCTACAGATCGGCGATCTACACTTCCGACCATAAAGCGCCTCATACGGAGCTGCCTTGAGACTCTCCTAGTAGCTGTTGTTGTATGAGAACTCAACCAGGTGTAGGTGATCCTACCAAGAACCTCCAAACTGAAGAACACAAGACCTCAACATGTCCTCCAATGTCTGGATCATTCTCTCGGATTGCTCATTTTTCTATGGATGAAAAGCAGTGTTGTAGCTCAACTTAGTACCCAAACTCCTCTGAAGACTTTCTCAAAATTGAGAACTGAATCTCGTATCTCTATCCGATACAATACTGATAGGAACACTATGCAGTCTCACAACTTTCTGTATGTACTTCTCTGTGAGGCTTTTGGTGGACTAACCCACTCGAAAAGGGATGAAACGAGCACTCTTTGTCAAACTGTCAACTATTACCCAAATAGCATTGTTACCTTTGGGACTCCTCGGCAATGCCGTCACGAAATCCATAGTGATGTTCTCCTATTTCCATTCCGGGATCGGAAGAGGTTGAATAAGTCCAGCGGTCCTCTAATGTTCTGCCTTCACTTGCTGACAAATCAAACACTGAGAAACAAATCTCGCTATGAATCTCTTCATACCATGCCACCAAAAATGTTGCTTTAGATCCCTGTACATCTTCGTGCCTCCACGGTGAATAGAGTAGGGTGAGCGATGAGCTTCTGAAAGGAGATTTTGCCTGACTTCACCCCTAGGTACACACAAACTAGCTCCAAAACAAAGCAACTCGTCAGAATGAATGAACAAGTCAGTTCTCAATCCAGGTACACACAGACTTGGTACACACAAACTAGCTCCAAAACAAAGTGACCCGTCAGAATGAATGAACATGTCAGTTCTCAATCCAGCTTCCACTTCACTTCGGAATTCTAACAACTGCTGGTCACCAGCCTGAGCCTTATTGATCTGCTCTGTCAGTGAAGACTGCAACTGCAACACCATACACTGATGTGCTGAATCGGAAAGAGTCACATCCAGTTCCAGCCTCCTCATATCCTCCAACACTTCCTTCTGCTGGGTAAGAAACATAGCAGCAGGCCGCCTACTCAAAGCATCGGGCACTAGGTTCACTTTACCAGGATGATACTGCAAGTTGATGTCGTAGTTCGCGATCATTTCCAGCCATCTCCTCTGCCTTATCTTCAATTCTTTCTGAGTGAACACATACTTGAGACTCTTGTGATCAGTGAAGATCTCAACTCTATCCCCAAGTAGATAGTGCCTCCATAACTTCAAGGCAAAGACTATAGCCTCAAGCTCAAGATCATGCGTGGGATAGTTCTTCTTATGAGGCCTCCACTGCTTAGATGCATAAGCAACAACCTTTCCTCGCTGCATTAGCACCGGTCCCAAACCTCTGACCGAAGCGTCACAATGAATCACAAAGCCTCCAGAACTGTCTGGAATGGTCAGCACTGGAGCCGAAGTCCATCGGTTCTTCAACTCCAAGAAGGCTACCTCACAGGCTCCATCCAAAACAAACTTCTGTTCCTTCCTCGTTAAATTGGTTAGGGGTCCCCCAATCTTTGAGAAGTCTTGGACAAACTTCCGATAAAACCCTGCCACTCTGAAGGAACTCCGCATTTCAGATGCTGACTTCCGCACTGGCCAATCCCTGACAACAGAAACCTTCTACGGATCAACAAGCACACCATCGCTGGAGATAATATGGCCCAGAAATGCAACACGATCGAGCCAGGACTCACACTTACTGAGCTTTCCATAGAGATGATTCTCCCTTAAAGTTTGCAAGACAACCTTCAAATGCTCAGCATGATCTTATCTGCTCCGAGAATATACAAAATATCATCGATGAATACCACCATGAACTTGTCCAAGAACAGAGAGAACACCTGGTTCATCAAACTCATGAACACAACTGGTGCATTGGTAACTCCAAATGGCATTACTAAGAACTCGTAATGTCCATATCTCGTGTGGAATGCCATTTTCTGAATATCTTCAGCCTTCACTTTAACTGGTAGCCAAAATGGAGATCCAACTTCGAGAAAACTGAAGCACCTCCCAGCTAATTGAACAGATCATCAATCCTCGGCAGAGGGTATCGATTCTTCATAGTGACATTGTTCAGCTCACAGTTGCAGAGCCGGTGACTATCGACCTTTTTATTCATGAACAACACTAGGGCACCCCAAGAAGAAACACTTGGCCTAATAAAATCCTTGTCCAACAACTCCTGAACTTGCAACTTCAGTTCAACCAGCTCAACTAGTGCCATCCGGTATGGACTGTTCGAGATTGGTGTCGTTCCTGGTTGAACTTTGAAACCGAATACCACATCTCGGTCTGGTGGCAGTCCAGATAACTCTTCCAAAATACATCGACGAAATCCCGAACTACAACAGGTGCAACTGCACCATCAGTGCACAACGACTCAAGTGCACGAGCGTCCTGGTTCATTGAGTTCTTGACAAGCCCAGATGGTGTCTCAACTGCTTGAAACACAAACTCCTGATAACCTGGGAGCCTAAATATTACCTTCATCGCACGGCAATCAATCACAGCATGGGTAACTCCCAGCCAATCCATCCCAAGGATAACATCAAAGCTAGAGTTGGGGATCACCATCAGATCGGCCTTGAACTCCACGCCCCTAATCAACCAAGGAATCTACTTGCACACCTTAGAATAGATGATGATGCCTCCACCTGTGGTAATATTACAAGCAGCAATCAAAACATCACAAGCCAAACGATGCCAATCCACAAATCAGGAAGAAAAAAAGGAGTGGGTAGCACCAGAATCAAAAAGAACATGAGCACGGAGAGAGAATACTAAGATGACAACTAAAAGATGATCAAAGAATAAGAATGAAAGTGAATGCAAGACAAAAGCAAGAATAATTGAATAGAAAGACATAAATATTACAGAAATAGAAAGCAAATAATACAACAATAGAGATATACCTGCAACAACACCAACAGCCATCTCAGCTTCCGCTGCAGTTAGGTTATAGGCCTGACCACGATCTCCAATCTGCCCTCCCCACGGGGCCAACCTCCTCTGATCAAAAGCTTGCCTCTGCGGTGGAAGAGACGGTCTACCCTGGCCTCGAGCTAGTGCTCCTTACTGAGTTGAACCTCCAATGGGTGTAGGGAGCCTGATCCTTGGGCAGTCTCGAACCACATGATCACTGCCTCCATATGCAAGGCACAGACGGTTGGCTAGCCTGCAATCCTTCTGCAAATGCCCGACTTTATGGCAGTAGTCACAAGTCTGAACTGGCCTCGGGACAACTGGTGAATACGGCAGTGCTCTCGCAGGAGGGGTCAGAAATGTCCTCCAAATAGGCCCTCCAGTAGGCTGGGCGGGAAGTAGGGTGCTACACTGCACGCTGAGTAGCACTCATCCTCTTATGAGCCTGCTCTTAAATCCTGGCCGCATCAAGAACATCGGCATAGGTGCGGTGTCGGTGAGCAACCAAATGGTCCTGAATGTTGAAATTCAGGCCCATCAAGAACCTGTGAGCTCTATCCTCATCATTGGCCACCATAGCATCTGCGAAAAGGCTGAGATGAGTAAATTCAGCAGCATACTCATCAACAGATCGGTTCTCCTGAGTGAGGATAATGATTCAATTAATATTGTCATAGATGACGTAGGTAATAGTACACGACATTAAATAGCATTATCCGACCAACCTCAGTTAAGGAGACAAAGTGTCACTCCATCTCGTCCTTGGTGACACTGGGGAAACTTTTTGCCATGAAACTCTCCGTGAAAGTGGCCCAAGTGATGGGTCTCTCAAGCCTTTCAGTTTTAGCCCGCCACTAGATATGGGTGAGGTCCACATGCTGAATTCTTATCACATCCACCTGATCCACATCGGAGATCCGAGCTACGATCAACAATTGCTCCGTCTGAATCAGCCATTGCTCGGCTTCCAACGGCGTCTCGATACCCGAGAACTTGTCCGGGTGCAACCTCATGAAATATGCCACAGTACCGAGCCTCGACGGTAGTAGCCCTGGCACAGGATCGGCAGCGTTTGGTTGGCCGCCTCAAATGTTGCCTGCATCAATTCATTGTGCTCTTGTTGCAGGGACATCATCTACTGTATTGCCTGAAGGATAGTAGTGTTGCCGGCAGCTCATCCCTGGGTCGAGTAGTAGAAGAGCCGCCATGAGCCATAATATGCAAAACATCAAGTTGGTGAGTACCCAAATATACGTTGGTTATTACATGTTCATGTGATCAACGTGGTGCATATAATATTGAGTTAACCTGGCTAGAGCATAACGTGTGCTCTGATACCACCAAAAGCCTGTCACGCCCTACTTCCCAAGATACAGGAATATGAGCACGTAACAAAGGCCCAGTGAATGATAAGAATACCATCCATAGCTGTAACAGATTAACTCAACAATGTACAAGAGAATACAACCACGCAGGAAAGAACAACCACATAAACAATGAATAAACTACAAAATAATCATGAAATAAATTCACCAAATAATATCCGACATCTGGAAAAAGTAAACTTCAGGACAGACAAGCCCGAATTACAAAGTATGATAAAAGAAATAAAATAAACAAATAACATGAGATAACTATAATAGTCTAATAGTCTAGCTTCGATCTTCAGAAAGTTTGCTCACCAAGTTCTTGAGTCATATTTCCTTATGTGCTTGCAAACTCAACTGACTAGAGGTGGAAAAATATTATCTGTTGGAGCAAGTTACGGATAGCAAGTAGCGAAAGCAAAGAAGCAAGGAAAATATGGTATATCAAGAAATAATAGGCTAGAACAAAATTGAAGATCAATGACAATAAAAAGAATTGATAATAAAACCAATGTCTAGAATTTATGATGCAATCAAAAGTAATTATAATCAATGATGCAAGACCAATAACAATAATCATGATCAAGAATGCAAGTGTTAATCCTAGATTATTAATATTTGATTATCCTATCTAATGCAAATAATACTGTGTCTCATACCACAAGTTCGGTGCAGGCAAACAGTGATCATTTAGACTATGATGGTGAACTCAACAGATCGTGTACTCAGCACAATAATCAACAATTAACAATCAGTATTCTCCAATCAATAATCCACCATTCACATCCACAATCAATCTAGAACAAGGGCCCTACTGAGTACAGTCTCCGATTGTTCACTACCAAGTCAACCCTTATTACCTTGGCTTGTTAATATTTTATTATACTTAAGTGGGACATGTAATGGGCAAAGAAGTTTTGAAATGATGTCAAAGAGATGACAAAGTTATGCAATGCATGGTACAACTAATTCTATTCCCTAGATGTGAAATCAACATGGATATAAGCCAAACACAAAGCACACATTCTGACCAGCAAGACGTTGTTGTACAATAACAGAGATTTCCGTTGCTACAGGAAAGAAAATCAGGTTCCGTCAGAGAATCTCGAAAGTGGACTATCTATTGGTTCCAGTGAATATTTACACTACATATAATTAATACAGAAACCAGGCCTATAAGTTCGCTCTTTACTGATTACAGGTTCAGGTAGCATACTTGAGTCAAAATACTTCGGTATAAAAATAGATTGTAAAATCATTTGAAAATCTCATAAAAATTATACTTTAATTCCTAACAATGTTAAGTAACAACAAAATAAATCTCAGATTTTATTTCTTAAAATTAATCTACGGTTTTAATTAATTAGATAGGGTAATGCATTTTCAAACTGCATTCTAGAATTCAGACATCACTGTAAGAAAATATGGATATCTACAATCTTTAGGTCGGATTGCAAAACAGTCAGATGATCTGGATTTTAGATACACATGGATATAATTTTTATTAAATAAATTATAATTGATATTAACTACAACTAGGTCAAAAATCATGTTCTTTACTGAACTAGTGTTCTAACAGCAACCTATAGTCAAGTTTTCACATTCATAAAAGGGTCTGGAAAGTTATCAAATAATATTAAAAATTTAATAAGGTGATTCCCAGTCAGGTATAGTAACAAAATATAAAATTTCAAGTTCTAATTATGTTGACATCATTTTATTTTAATAGAAAATCAAGTTGATGTACTGGACGGAAATCTGGAAATTGAAAATACATCAGTACTAAAAATATGATATCTTACCATTCGTAAATTGGAATCTAGTTCTGTAAAATTTTCTGAAAAATAGATTCAAAAATCTATAGATGATGTTTACAAAGTTTTATCAAATTATGCCATAAGCTATGTCTGAAACTCAAATCAACACATAGCAAACAGCAGACCAGCAAGTAGATTATTATTAAAAGTCAACAAAATCAATAAGCAAGCACACAATTTTAAAGCAATAATGAACGGAAATCATAGTTAATATTTAGGGTGGAATTATACTATAGATGAAACTAATTATTATCAACATAGCATGATCATCACATTCAAACGGAAAGCATTCAATCATCGATGTCTATACACATGTTCCTAATCTAAGTATTCGTGTCATGTATGCATGTGAATATATATAACAGGCTTGGGTTTGAATCAAGGGAAAGGGCAGGAAAAGAGGACTTCACGCCTTGCTTCCCAAAAGAGAATACAAAATACAGATACGTGACTAAGCTGTCAGGATCTTTACAACATTTCACAAGGATTACCAGAGTCGGAAGCAAGAAAAGTCAACCAAGCATGCATAACTGAATCAATATACCAACAGGACTACTTTAAACAAAATAT
Organism: Hemerocallis citrina; assembly: GCA_017893485.1. NCBI lineage: Eukaryota > Viridiplantae > Streptophyta > Magnoliopsida > Asparagales > Asphodelaceae > Hemerocallis > Hemerocallis citrina. Next base: position 73,088,979 of record CM030360.1, read on the forward strand.
ATTAATCTCAAATAAACCAGATCTGAACACGTCAATAATCCTAGGTCACATTGCCCAAATACAAATATTCCAAGTAATCAAGTACAGTTGTTTAAGATAAGAAACAAGAACTAATAATAATAATAGCAAAAGCTCCAGCCAACTAGAATCTCATATCACCTATACCGTCTGGCACCTGATCTCCAAAATCTGCAATTTAATAAATTACAGGAAGAAAAAAAAGAAAACAAACTCCCGTTAATGCAAGTGACGGTTCACTTGTAGTGCAAGCACAAGTACAGAAAAAGCATAAACAAATAACATGGAATAAACATGATAACAAAATAGAACAACTAGCATGGCAATATGAACAAGTTCAGGTGGCATGCATCAAGTGTCAAGTCAGCAAGTATCAAATCAACAAGTAACAAGTAATGAGTGTCAAGAATCAAGATCATGTACAAGTAACAAGTAGCAAGTGTCAAGTGATCATGGTCAAGTCAGGTATTTATTACTATCTAGGTAGCACTTCATGCATCCATCCTTTTACCACATGATTGCTACATCCAAACAGTTTCGTTTTAGATTTCATAGCGGATCATAGAGCGCAGTGTACTCAGGGATAAGTATCAAGTAATCGAGGTCCAAGCTCCAAGTATCATGTATCAAGTATCACGTGTCAAGTGTGCAAGTGGCAAGTAATCACGTGTCAAGTTATGCAAGTATCAAGTAATCACGTGTCAAGTATCAAGTATCCAGTCATCACGTAGGATCTATGGATCCCTTTTCGAGTACACATTTCTATATTTTTCACTATTAGATTTTTCCGTTTAACCCCGGCTTGATTATTTATTATCATTATCAAACAGGCATGTGCGTGTACAAAACATGGCAAGAATAACATGGTATGATCAAGTAACAAGTTCAAGTTGAAGGTTAAACATGCACGGGTGAAAAACAATACATAAAAGATTAGGACAACGAAAATTCTAGTTCAGGACAGTAAGACTGTACTACACCAAATCTGGGATTCCCATTGCCACAAACATGCAAATCTGGGTTCATCGAAGAATGTGGAAAATAGACTCCCGGTCGATTCCAGCAAGTATATATATGTCATATGGTATTTCACAAAAACATAACTCAAAACAGATTTCAATCCAGAAAACATGTTCAGCCAGAAATCAGAAGTTTGTATTCAAGAACGGAAAAACGGCATGAAAACTTGATAACTAAATCCACTAAAAATCTGGTATTCCCTAGTATGTTTAGTAAAAGAAAAGTAAAGTTTCATAATTTTCCAATATAAATAGAAAAGTCAAGTAAAATCAGATAGTAACAAGATACGACAGTTTTGTAAATCTGGAATCACAAATACTGCAGTACTAAAACAGCAATATCTCGCAAAATACAAACTGAAGATATAGTAGGCTATAATTCACATACACAAAGTTTTTATATACAACAAATAGAATCAGGTCGAAATTAAGTATTTTTACATAACAGCATGAAAATTCTGCAAGTATAATAGTTGGTTGCAAGTATGGAATAGTTTGTAAAAGTCATCAATTAAATCCATAAAAATTAGGGGTTAATCCCAATCAAGTCTAGTTGTAGTCAGAAAAATATTGGATCAAAATATTATCTTTAGCATCAGTAGAAAATAAATAAATAATCATATAGAATTCATAGAAAATAGAATCTGGAATTCTTAAAACACATCTGTAGTACAATAGTCATAACTCGCAACTCATAAATCGAAACTGAGATCTATTAGAAAATATGAAAAGTAGACAGAATTTTCTGTAATTCATATTCACAAATAATTTTCATATATTGACCTTAATAGGATCTAAAAGACTGATCAAAAACGGAAAATCGACAAAACAGAAAATCTCCTTTATGCACAAAATCAAATAGTTCATATGAAACTCACCCAAAACATAACCAAATATGAAATATGGTGTACTAGATGTCCAAGCAACATGGTATAGGGTATTTTACAAGTCTACAACAAGTATATTACAACCAACACAACCAAGCACACGATATTATATGAAAAACATGCATGTACACAATAAGTGCTCATCCTTAAGTTATTTCATGTCATGTGTGTCATGTGGCAAATACGGGCGGGTAAACAAAATAGAGACAAGATACAACAGGAGTTTCACACAAAAATTTTCTCTAGAACACAACTACACTACATGCGGTATTTAGTACTTGTATTACACAAAGAAAGGAATACAAGTTACTTGTCTTAGAGACGACGATGAAAACGAAGCAAAAGCAAGAATAACGGGAACGAATTCCCTGGCAAGAACTCAACGACAAACTTTGAAACACGCCCACGAACAACGAGCATGGAACGTACAACTACACAAACCAAACGAGAACACATGCACACCCACACACCAAGAGAGGCTGCGGAGGGCAGAGCTTGCGGTCGGTGGAACAACGAAACACAGTACTGTTGCTGCTACTTGCTGCAGGCGGGAGGGAGACAGCACAGAGATGCTATCTGCTACAGCACCGGAAGAAAAGCACGGCAAGGGTCCGGGGGGGTCGCTGCCGAGGAAGCGGCTGTGCTGTGGAGTCGCTGAGTGCGTCGCGAGCAGTCGGGGTCTGCACACAGGAAGAGGGGGAGAGAGAGGAAGGTCAGGAAAGGTGCAGGGCGGAGCTGTGGGATGCAGGTCAGGAGGGGAGACGGGGGGAACAGGAGGGCTGAACAGGGTGGACGCTAGGTTTTGGCAGTCGGCAGGGGAAAATAGGATTGGGTTTATATAATGGGTAAAAATATATTAGGGTTTGTTTAGGGAAGGTGACGGCTAACAGGGTTTGGTGAGCAAACGGCTTCCGGAATACGGGAAAATAGGGTAGCTGGTTTTAAGAAGAGGTTATTAATGGGTTTGGGTAGAGTATAGGTAAATAGGTATAATTTTAATAGGGATATAGGGTTTTAGGAGTGTTAATGGGTAGTAGGCTAATTAAATGGGATTCAAATAGGAATTATAATAGGTTTTAAATAGGATAAACCAAAAAAATATAGTGTTCCAAAAATAGTGAGATGGCACAAAACTGGATGAACAAAATAGGGCACGAACAAATAAAACAATGAGGATCAACAATAATAGTTCGATCAAATGGAGACGAAACAAAAGACTGAAGATTGAATTAAGAACTCAAATGAGACGACAAAACAAATAAAATAATATATTGAAGAAAAAGAAGTTGCACTATACCGTCCCAAAGAGATACAAGTAGAATCGAATATACAAGAAAAGAAAATACACTCAAAATACATCAAATGGAAAACAGGGGTTACAGGACTACTACTTGGTTTCGCCAATGAATCCGTAATAGTCACTTTGAAGGGTTCAAAGAGATAAAATATGATAATTTAAAGGGGAGCTACTTGCGGATATCAAAGAAAATTCTTGAACAAGAAAAATAAACTGGTTCAAGAGGAAACTTGCCTTAAAGATGACGACTCTAAACACGAAAGAATAACGGGATAAGGATCCCGACATCAACAATACACGTGCAAACTACGTACGACCAACACACGTGCAAGAGACAGCACAAGCAACATTTGCAAACCACGTAAAAACAAGCACAACAAGATCGATAGCAACACAAAAGCGGTAGTGACAAGGCAGAGTCTTATCATCGAAAGCGATGGGCAGTGACGGCGGGATCTGATAGGTGGTGGTCGCTGGTGGGCGGCGCAGTTGCTGAGGGCAGTTCTGCGGAGATGAGGCGACGAGGATGGTGATGAGGGATGCAGAAAACAATGGCGCTCGGGATGGAAGAAGAGCAGGGGGTCCTGGTCGGCGATGATGGAGAAGGTGGTTGTAGGGTGACGAGGTGCAGGGTTCAAAGGGTGGACACGAGGGCGCAGGTCGAGGATGGAAGGTGCAGTCGGTGGTGGTTGGAGGGTCGAGGGAGCTGGCAACGAGGGAGGAGGAACAGGATGAAAACGATGGCGGAAGCAAGGTCGAGGATGAGGATGCAGACGAGGACTGGGGTGGAGCGGTGGTCGGAGCGACGGGGAATGGGAGCGGGACGGTGGTGCGGGATGGGTTTCGACAAAAGGAAACAGAGGAAGGAGAGAGATTAGCGGCAGGAGAGATGGAGTAATATAAGGGTTTAGATTAATTATGGTTTTAATTGGTATTTATATAAAGTACTAGGATGTCGGGTTTGTGTTGCGGGTTAACGAGTTATAGGGTATGGGTTTAGGATCCAAAAGATAATAAATAATAATAACAAATAGGATATGAATATAATGGATTAAAATAAACCCAGTACACCAAAAAAATAAAATTAGCAGTGCACCAAAATTTTAGGGTTCAAGCGAAAAGAATACAAATGATCAAAAGAGAACAAATAAGTTCAAGGAATAGCAAAAATTTATTATTAAAATAAATCTGAATACAAAAATTTAATAAAAAAGAAATTGATATGGCTAAAAATGGGATTAAATCGGAACCGTTCGAACTGGGCACGAATCTTAAAGTTCACAAGTGCAAAACGGTAATCTCACCTTCAGGCGGGTCCAAAATGGGAACTGGGTCTCTTTTCTAGGGTCCAACAACCCACGAACGGATCTGTTCAACTGGGTATGGGTCCCAACCCGTGAAGAGACAGTTCAGGAGGATATGGAGGAATCTTTATCTGTACCTATCCTTAGGAGGTGGTTCTAACCACCTCTATCCTGCCACACCGAGGATTAGAAATCCGTTCTTATCTTGAAGCAGATCCCCACGGCGACAATAAAACCCCCCTACCTCCTACCGTTACAAGGTGATCACTCTTTGCCGACCTAAAGCTTTGTCATATTCTTTCTGAGTATTTACAAGAGCGTCGGAGGGTTCGTCGCTGGGATCAACCCCGGTGTTTCAAACTTTGTGCAGGTCAGCGGTAGCACTAAGGAGCCAGCCTATCAACAGTGGAAGTGGTCAGGTTTGACCTCTTCGATTCCTCACGAACCAACAAATTCATCTGATTGCCCCCACACCAAGACAAAAGCTGAGGAGCTCATGGCCCGAGGTGGAATCAATGAGGGTGTCGATGTTCGGAAGAGGGAATGGGTCCTTCGGACACGCCTTATTCAGGTCGGTGAAGTCGATGCATATTCTCCAAAAGCCGTTGGACTTCTTGACCATTACAACATTGGAGAGCCACTCGGGATAGTTTAACTCCTGTATGAACTTAGCCTTCAAAAGTTTATCCACCTCCTCCTTGATGGCCTGCTGTCGCTCGGGAGCGAACTTTCGTCTCTTCTGCTGAACCGGTTTGCACCCCGGTTCGCACTTAGGCGGTGGACTAGCAACTCCTTGGAAATGCCGGGCATGTCCGCGGCCGACCATGCAAACAGGTCGCGATTATCCCGGATGCATTTAATCAGGTCAGTGCACAGCGCGGTCAGCAAAGACTTGCTGATGAGGAACTTTCGGCTCGGGTCCTCGTCCGAGAAGAGCACTTCTTCTAACTCGTCCGCCGGCTCAGACGTTGGCCGAACTTTCGGCTCGGGGATTTCTAGTGTCTCGAGTGAGAGCACCGGTCCCCCAGTGGAAGTCATGTAGCACTTTCGGGCTGTCTCTTGGCTTCCCCTGACTTCCCCTACTCCCGACCGAGTGGGGAACTTCATTTTGAGATGGTACGCTGAGGGGACTGCTTCCAGGGCGGCTAGGCCGAGTCGGCCCAGAATGACATTATACGCTGCCGGGACGTCAACGACCATGAAGTCCATCGGCTCGGTCCGGATAGTAGGGGTGCTTCCAGCTGTCACGTCTAGGGTTATCACCCCCTCGACTATTACTGGGACCCCCGTGAACCGGTGGAGTGTGTAACCGGCCGGCTTGAGACGGTCCCGGGACAGCTGCAGGCCTCGGAAGGCCGAGAGAAAGAGGATGTTCACCGAGCTCCCGTTATCTACTAGGACCCTCTGCACCTTGAAGTTGGCCATGCGAAGGTCAGTGATGAGGGCGTCACAGTGGGGAGTTCGGACACCTTCGAGGTCCTCATCGGAGAAAGTCACCGGGACTCCGAGGCCTTTCGGGGGAGGGGCGCTGTGAACCGAGTTGACCTCTCGGACGAAGGCCTTCCGAGAGGAGTTGGAGGAACCCCCCATAGGCCTTCGTGGATAAGGTGCAGGACCCACTCTTCCTCGAATTTGGGCGTCTCCTCGCGCCGTTCGGAGCGCTTGTTAGCCCCCCGAGGCGGAGGAGTGCCGCGATCCGCCCGATCGCTTGCCTTAACGAATTTGGCCAGTTGCCCCCTCTGGATGAGGGCCTCTATTTCATTTTTCAACGCCCGGCAGTCGTTGGTGTCATGGCCGTGGTCCCTGTGATAACGGCAAAACTTCTCCTTATTCCTCCTCTTAGCCGGGGTGTTCATCCTCGGAGCTAGAGGGATGACCCCCTCCTTCTCCACTTCCATCAGGATTGTGGAGACATTGGTGGTTAGGGGCGTGAACTTCTCGAACCTAGGGGAAGGTCGGCGCTGACCGCCATTGTCCTTCTGCATCTTCTTCGATCCCTCCCTCTCGGTCGCCTTCCTCTTCGATCCGGAGGCCGATCCTCCAAAGTTCGGGAGGCACTCGGCCTCTTCCGCCCGGATGTACTTCTCGCACCTTAGGAGAAGGTCGGCAAAGTTGTGCGGGGGCTTCTTGGCGAGGGACGACCGGAGGTTAGAGTTGAGGACGTTCGATTGGAACGCAACAGTCGCCACTGACTGGTCTAGGGAGGCGATGGACCTGACTTCTGCGGTGAATCTCTTCACGTAGTCCCTCAGTTTCTCTCCCCTTTCCTGCCGCAGGTTAAGCAGGGAGAGGCTCGTCTTCTCGGCCCGCCTGCTACTCACAAAGTGAGTAATGAACAGTGTTTCGAACTGCTCGAACGAGAAGATGGAAGAGGGGGCGAGCCTGGAGTACCACTCCCGAGACGACCCCCGGAGGGTGGCGGGGAAGGTCTTGCAGAGCATAGCGTCGGAAGCTTGATGGATCAGTATTAATGTCTTGAAGCTTTCAACGTGATCAACTGGGTCGGACTCCCCTGAGTACGTTTCAAACTGCGGGGGTTTGAAACCTCTCGGTATGGGGGCCTCCATGATCGTCCGAGAGAAAGGGGGTCTGCTTGGCCGGACCGTCCCTGCTCTGGACTCCTCCTCTCTGTCCATGCGACCAATGCGCCTCTCCACCTCATGGAGACGGCGGTTGAGGGCATCGTCCCTCCGCTGGTAATCATACGACCCCCCAGACTCTTCCTCATAGGAAGGGGAGCGGGGACTGTGGCGCCGGTAGTCCTGGGATCGGCGAGGACTGTAATGCTGCTGCTGGCGACTGGGAGCCGGGATAGGACTTCGGGATCGGCGATGAGGACTGGGAACCCTCGGGGGCATTGGGGCCCTCTGGGCATTTTGGTTGTTCTGCCGAAGGTTGAAAGCCTGCAGTACGGTGTCTTGAAATTGTAGGAACTCGGCACGAGGGATGGGCGCGTCATTGTTCCTGTGATGATGCCGATCCGCGGGGGAATGTGGCCTCCTCCTTCGTCGCTCGGGCGATGCCACTCGGCCCCTTCTGTCCGGAGACCGTCTGCCGTCTCGGCGGTGAGGCAACCGCTCACCACGATGCTGGCGGGAGGCTCCCTCTCGGGCCCGCCTCTCGTCTAGGTGGGTGCGGAGGTCCTCATCTTTTTGGCGGTTCAGGATCGTGTTGCGGAGGTCGGGGTGATGAGAAGCCATTGAGTCCGAGGACTCATTATGGACCGAGACATGGTCCGGGTTGAGGGGCTGCTTCTGTCTCCGACCGTTATGACCGGCAGGGCCATTGGTTGGTTGCTGTTTGGGAAGAGGGGGTTGGCCCTGCGGGGCCGGTGGAGGAAGTTCGGGCTGTGGAATAGGATTGACAGGGGCTTCCTCTGTAGGGTCGGCGGGATCGGTCCCGCGATTGGACCCTCTAGATCTGACCTTCTTTGGAGGCATGGTTGGAGAGGACGACAAGGAAGGGGCTGAGGCTGTTCGTGTGGTTTTTCCCACAGACGGCCCCAATCTGTTACCGCTGATTTCGGTGTGGGGGTAAACAGATAAGATTTGTGAGTTCGAGAAAACCTGAACAGCTGCTCCAAGCCTCCTTGCTCCTGCCGCGACCTGCAAGGAAGTGCGAGACACCGGGGTTGATTCCGGCGACGCACCCTCCGACGCTCTTGTCAGTAACCAGTGATGATTAAAGAAAGAGCTTAAGGTGGAAAAAGAGTGATTACCTGGTCACAGTGGCAGAGGGGAGGTATTTATAGTCACCAGGGGAGTGATTAGAGGCTTGATTCCCTTTGTAACTGCTAGGAGAAAAATCCTCACAGCCTGTTTAGGAAACTAACCCCTGATTCCCGGTGAGAGCAAATCAGGCTCGTTGACTTGGTCAAATCAGTGATCCTGATTTGTCTCCTGTTGGTCTGGGTTCGCTTCGGGTCGGGACCCGTACCCAATTGGAGTGGACCCGTTTGTGGGTTATTGGATCTGTGAGAAGGAGATCCAGTACCCGCTTTGGATCCGCTTGTATGTGAAATTACCGTTTTACCCCCGAGCTTCAAGATTCGCGCCCAATCTGGACGGTTCCGATTTAACCCCATTTTTAGCCATATCATTTGTGTAGTCCCTTTTGTTTGAAATGTGACAAGTTTGTGTTTGCTAAATATGGAAAATAAGTTATACTATTTCCGGCATAGAGAGGATGGCCATGTATAATGATCGTCGGTTGAATAAACTGACGTACCCACAGTCTTATATGCCGGTAAATGGCTTGATAAAGATTAAAGAGGAACAAATGCTTAAAGATTACTCAATGTTATTGTATACTTGTTTCATTGTTGTAAATTTTACTTCCGCTGTGCAATGTAAAGTGTAATATTGATGTAAACTCTGATGTAAAGAGAAAAGTTTAAATTTTTTTGTAAAATTGTACTAAAGGAAGTAAAAAGATCCTGTAGAACATCTCGAATTCAGTGTATTTGGGATTCGGGCCGTTACAGTGGCTTCATTGAACCTCGCTAGGAGTTGCCTGACATAGGCAAGATACTTCATCATGCAGGAATCTCGAGCCGTATATTCGCCACATACTAGAGTTGTTGAAGGCTTTCACCCAGCAGGCGTCTGCCTTCTGGACGAGGACCAAGATCACCACAAATCCCTCATACTCGGTTTCGTTATTTGAGATCTTAAATTGTAGGCGTAGCGGGTATTGAAGCGAGAACTCGTCGGGCCCAAACAAGATGATGCCTCTCCACTTCATTCTTCACAAGAGGAACCAACGATGTAGATGACCCAGAGTGGGAGGTCTTCCTCGGCCTCAGGCTTATCGGCAATGGTACATTCCCCAATGAACTCTACCAAAGCCTAGGCTTTAATGGCTGTCTGGGGCCGATAGATGATATCATGCTTGCTCAGATGGATAGATAACTTCATCAGTTGCCCGGAGCTCTCCAGTTTCTGTAGGACCTGTTTCAATGGCAGGTCCATCAGGACATCGACGGAGTGTGCTTAACAATATGTGCAAAGTTTTCAAGCCGCCGTGATTGGTGCATATGCTGCCTTCTCCATTTTCGAGTACCAGAGCTTGGCGTCATTGAGTACTTTACTAACGTAGTAGATAGGTTTTTGGGCTCTATCAGCCGCGCTAACTAGAATGGCAGAGGGTGTGCTCCAAGATTGCAAGATATAAATAAAGAACCTCCTCGGATTCTAGCTTACTCAGTAATGGGGGGTTGGTAAGGTAAGCCTTCATCTATTCAAAGGCTTCTTGTTGTTGGCTCCCACAGTAATGCACTGATCCCAGCTAAGCGACCCTATGATACCTCGTAAAATCAAATAACATTCATTATTATTATTATTTTGCTTACTAGTTTGTACATGCAATGCACGTGCATTATAAATTGTTGTAGTACTTGTATTATTCACTTTTTACTAATTTATTATTTATTTTATTCAAATGGATGAAGAATATTTTATTTTGGGATAGTAATATTAATTATAATTAGTACTTATAATAAGAGAATACCCAGTTAGGCCATAAGAGCCAAGTCCAACACAAAAGCAAAAGCAAAACCCTAACCCTAACCATAGGATGGCTGGCCAATGAATAGATTTGAGAAAGTGAATCTTTCTCATTTTTTGGTTGGAGGTGGGTGTTCTTCTTTTCTTTTGATTTCTATTGTTGTTTATATTTTTAATATAGAGGGCATTCTAGGTTGTTTATAAACACTTATTCTAATCATAGAGACGATATGAATAGATGTATAATAAACATGATTTTTATGTTCTTTATATTGTATTGAATGATTTAAAAAATAGATAAATTGATCTAGTTGTATTGAGTTGTTCAAGAAAATGTATACATGTTGTTAGAACTCATATCATGCAAGCAAGAACCCATCTTTATTTCTTAATTTTATGACATACGATTGTAGACTTGATTATTGATGTCGTTTAGTTACATGAAGAACTAGCAATCATTAAACATATAAAATAACAAAATTTTCCGTAGTTTAGATCTCAGTTTGGAGTTTAGGTCTTGTTGATTTTGTTGAATTTATTGGTTGTTTTTTAGGGAGTTTAGGTCTTGTTGATTTTGTTGAATTTATTGGTTGTTTTTTAGGGTTGATATTGTTGTTTTTGTTTAGAAGATCCATGTGTTAATTATTTAGGGTTTAGAAACATAGGTTTAACAAATCTGTTGGATTGTGTTCAGGTCTAGCTATGGTAGTGTGCGGGTTTGGGTTGCTGATTTTGGGTGTCTCACATGACCAAGGACTCGGGTCTGAGTTCAGAAGTGATGGGGGTTTCAGGTCTGAATGTTTTGGGTTTCGGGGTTAGTTGGACTTTTGGTGTCCGATTTGGTTGTACAAGGTTGCGGGTCTGTCATGAAGTGAGTGTATGGAGGGCTCGGGTCTTAGATGAAGTAGGGTTTGTTTTGGGATTATGATTTGATTTTTATATGGTTTTAATTAAGTTTAGTTACGCGATAGAGAGAGGCAGGCACAATCCTTATATGGGGTTAATTAATTCCATATTATAGTTAATAAATCTCAATTTTTAGGATTATAGATTTTTGATTATTTAAATTCCAGATTTGGAATTAAATAATTAAATATTATGAGAATTGATAAAATTTAGATTTTTGATTGATTAGTTTCAGTTTTCAGATTAATTAGTTTCAAATTTTAGACTTGATAAATTTCATACTTTAATATGATTATTTTTAGATTTAAGGTTTGGAGTTTTAATTAAGTAAGGTATATTGAGTGAAGATGTAAAACTACTTGATTAACCTATATCGCTTTCCAATAATGTTAACAGCCGAATCAAAACAGATATGGTGAAAATATTAACTAATTTTGAGAAAAGAGAATCAAGATTAAATAAAGAATGCTTATGTAACACCCCAATTTTCATACACTGGGAAACCGTGACATAAGCCAGAATCTTTTCCTTGAATTAGCGACAATACATTTAAAACTTTTTATTCAACACAAATGTATTACAAGTCTGAATATTATAAAACTGCAATACATTACATCAGTGTTACAATAATATCATTACAAGCCCAAGTGTTACAACTTTTAATAAATTTACATCAGAGTACAATGAATAAAGAACAACACTTAGTACTTCACTTGGATGCTTTCCAACAATAAATAAATTACAACAATTGTTACAAATGAAATAATGGTAACCAACATATATTACAAATGAAATAAAATCCACTTTGCTTCTCTCGCCTTGTGTCATCCTGAATCCTGTACCTGTAGCTCTGCAATCTAGTACCTGTAATTTTGAAATCCAGTACTAATTGAAATGGGTATGTCAGTACATATACTGATGCTTTAAGGCTGATAACTAGCAGCGATTCTCAACTTTAAGCAAACAGATTGATGAAAAAAGAAACGTGCATATATAATTGATGTGTCAGTGTATGCTATGACTTAGACTATAATGCAAGATTACTAATGCAAGGATGCTCTTATTCTAATGCAAGCGATTCTCCGGAACAGTATGTATCCCATACTACATACGCCCCATCTTAAGTCGTTTCATCATGTATAGGAATTTGAACCCGTGCCATGAATTCTACCCTTGTACTTGACCTATTTCTGAAGATACCACGTGACTGCTGAGGTTGACCTGAAATGTTCTAATCCCGCCATTCGCAGTCATATAGTGGTGTCTCCATTTGCCACTACTGCCCGGCGTACCGGACCTCACTCAAAAATCTGACGAACGTAGGGTATCCGACAGTACAGGTTAGCTAGAAGCATCCCCTGTGGCCCCCTAGCAGGTATCTGACAGCACAGGTTAGCTTGAAGCATCCCCTGTGGCCCCCAAGTAGGTATCCGACATCACAGGTTAGCTCAAAGTATCCCCTGTGGCACCTAGCAGATAGACCGTAGTCTATGGTTTGTTCACCCTTAGATATAGAACATGACGAAGTTCCGGGGGTCCATCCCCCTAGCTCCGACAGGAATCGCTCCCGCCCTTATCATGGAACTTCAGGAATTAACAGACGAGATATGGATCCCGTGCTCTCAACTTGTTAGAAGGCACCACGTATCCCTTTGACAAGAAGGGTACAACCCAATAACACTGCCAAGTGTCGGCCTATAGGACAGGTTGGATCATAAGGTATCACCCTTAACACCAACTCTTTCCCTTCGGCGAAAATGATAATAAGTAAAGGTTAAGTAGTAATAGCCATAAGTTACTACCCTAACAATGTCACTAACCCTAAACAATCCGAGGGATGACAACAGTACTTACCACAACATGCTAGGTCTTAAGTTTAGACTTCACAAGATAATTCTACTAGGTGCTCAACCTAGACTTACTAGAATCCCTAAGGATCTTGTTCTCAGCCTATCGATCCAAGACCCCGGCTTTACGAACGTATTCACATGCTACTACCCTAAACTTGGATTCCATCTATGCTCCGGTCTGCGATCAACCTACACCGGTTAAGATCTGATGGTACACGAGGAGTGACTCGTCCACAGTCCCTTAGGAGTAAGGAAAACAAACGTCTTGATGGTCGATGGCCCCTAGGGCAATGATATCACCCTAGACGACCACAACAAACTGCGTACTAGCTAATAAGCTACATACGAGTAAACAAAGCACATACGAGCTAAACAAGCTACGTATAAAACCAACAACTACATACGAGCCAGGCGAGCTGCGTATGAGACAACAACATACATATGAGCTAAATAAGATACGTATGAGACCAACAATTATATACGGGCCAGGCGAGCCGCATATGAGCAAAACAACATATAGAAGCAATCATGCAGGTGTTCTAACGACCTAGAAGCAACCAAACGTGCTCACTATCAAAACTTGCTCTTTTATAATTAGAAGCAACAGAAGAATCTTCTAACTGTCTAATATAAACATACTACCAATGAAAACCCGAAAACGACATAAAAAACCTTCTAACACCCTAGAAGCAAACACTGCTATGCTCATCGGAATTGGAACAAAATTAGACTTTTTAGAAAGTTGAGAACATCTCCTACAACTTCCTAGTTGATCACTTTCTCAGATTCCATAAGGAAATCAAAATTCTGTCCGTTAAACACATGCAAACAGTTAACCAATCTTCAGGATTTCACAAAAAGCTGAAACTTCTAAAGTTTGTAACTTTTCCTCTACTTATCGGAATTTAACCAAATTATACATTCTAGAAAGGTGGGAACATATACTACAACTCTCTAGTTGATGACTTTTTCAGATTCCTTATGGAATTCAATCCACCGTCCTTTGAACACACGCAAAAATTAACCAACAACATATTTCTTAACAAAAAGCTGAAAATTTGAAAGCTTGTAACTTTTGCTCTATTTGTCGAAATCTAACCAAATCATACAATTTAGAAAGGTGGGAACATATACTATAACTCTCTAGTTGATGAAATTTTCAGACTCCTTATGGAATTCAATCCATCGTTCTTTGAACACACGCAAAAATTAACCAACAGCAAATTTCTTAACAAAAAGTTGAAATTTTGAAAGCTTGTAACTTTTGCTCTACTTGTCGGAATCTAACCAAATCATACAATTTAGAAAGGTGGGAACATATACTACAACTCTCTATTTGAACACTTTTTCAGATACCTTATGGGATTCAATCTACCGTCCTTTGAACACACGCAAAAATTAACCAACAACAGATTTCTTAACAAAAAGCTGAAACATTGAGAGCTTGTAACTTTTGCTCTACTGGTCGGAATTTAACCAAATTATACTTTCTGAAAAGTTGGGAACATATACTACAACTCTCTAGCTGATGACTTTTTCAGATTTCTTATGGAATTCAATCCACCGTCCTTTGAACACACGCAAAAATTAACCAACAACAGATTTCTTAACAAAAAGATGAAACTTTGAAAGCTTGTAACTTTTGCTCTACTTATCAGAATCTAACCAAATAGGGCATTTTGGAAAGGTGAGAATGTATATTACAACTCTCTAGTTGAACACTTTATCAAACTTAAAAAATAAGAGGTACAAAAACTTCAAGCAAACAAAATAGCAAGCATTCAGCCAAAGCTGGCTGCTGCATTTCGGAACGGTCATAACTTTTGCACCACTTATTGGAATTTAATCACATAAGACATTTTGGAAAGTTGAGAGACTCTACTACAACTCTCTAGTTGAACACTTTTTCAGATTCAATCAATAAGAGGTACAAAAACTTCAAGCAAACAAAACAGCAAGCAATCAGCCAAAGCTGGCTGCTATGTTTTGGAACGGTCATAACTTTTGTACCACTTATCAGAATTTAACCAAACAGGAATTTTTGGAAAGGTGAGAGACTCTACTACAACTCTCTAGTTGAACACTTTTTCAGATTCAATCAGTAAGAGGTACAAAAACTTCAAGCAAATAAAACAGCAAGCATTCAGCCAAAGTTGGCTGCTGTGTTTTTGTAACAGCCATAACTTTTGCACCACTTAATAGGATTTAACCAAATAGAAAATTGTGGAAAGGTGAGAGTCTCTACTATGACTCTCTAGTTGAACACTTTTTTCAGATTCAATCAATAAGAGGTACAAAAACTTTAAGCAAACAAAACGAAAACCATTTAGCCAAAGCTGGCTGATGCATTTTGGAACGGTCATAACTTTTGTACCACTTATCAGAATTTAACCAAATAGGACATTTTGGGAAGGTGAGAGACTCTACTACAACTCTCTACTTGAACACTTTTTCATATTCAATCAATAAGAGGTGCAAAAACTTCAAGCAAATAAAATAGCAAGCATTCAGCCAAAGCTTGCTGCTGTGATTTTGTAATGGTCATAAATTTTGCACCACTTATCGGAATCTAACTAAATAGAACATTTTTGGAAAGGTGAGAGAGTCTATTACAACTCTCTAGTTGAACACTTTATCAGATTCAATCAATAAGAGGTACGAAAACTTCAAGCAAACAAAATAGCAAGCATCGGAATCTAACCAAATAGGGCATTTTGGAAAGGTGAGAACGTCTACTACAAATTCCTAGTTGTTCACTTTTCCCAATTCCGCCAGGAACATCAAGATACAGCCCTTTGAATACATGCCGAATCCACCAAAACAGTATTTATTTTAAAAGCTCGCTGTTTTGGGAAAAACGTTTATTTCACCCATCAAATTAACTCGGAAAATCTACATAAAATTGAGCATGGTAACAACGCTTTATGAGAACCCCTCCAATTAATTTGGAGTCAAAATTCCACCTTTAACATGGGTAATTAATTATAACTATATACTAGTTAAAATCGATTCTTTAGTGCTCTATTTGAGTTCTACCACTTCAATCTTTATATGCCTTTTATTCTAGTACAATCGCTTAACATAATAAGCAATAACAATAATAATAACAAACAAAAGGAGTTGAGAACCCCCACCCAAATCGGTTTGTAGGAAGGACTTGCTCTTTCGTCCTTGCTCCTTGTTCTTGCTCCTCTTCAAGAACACCCTCATGAAAATGAACCCATGAAACCCTAACCCCTCTTTTGATTTGATCCCTCTTTTCTTTTCTTTTCTTCTCAATTTTTTTCTCTAATTAAAACAAGTAGAAGAACTAGGACAAATTTGAGAGAGAAAGAGAGAGAGAGTGTATGAGAAGAGATGGAGGAATCAAAATGAAAGAGCTTTTGCTCTTGAGGTTTGGGGCCGGCCAAATAGAGGAGAGGGAGAGAGAAAGACATGGTAGAGAGAGAGACAAGTGTCTCTCTCTTTTGTGGCTCAAAACAATGCGAATCTATTCGTAATTTTAAATTACAATCAAACCCAATAAATTTTCAATCGACACCCAATCTAATCTTAACCCACTATTTCATCATGATTGATCAAGAATAAAAGATAATTTTCCCAAATCACATACTACACAATTTCGTACATACAATTCAAATACGTACATATATCTGTATATACGGATAATTTTTATTAGTTAAAACGAATCAATCTGTACAAAAATATTTATAGGATATTAGGATGGGTTTGGGTAATGGGTATGGATCCAATAAAAGAATGGGCTTGGGTTTTGGGTTAAAAATCAATTAGTGGGTATAATTCAATAGGGGGAAAATAATTAGCATTATAGGGTTTATAAAACAAAATAATAATATTTATAGTATTAACCATAAAATAACAATAATGCAATTAACAAGAAAATAATACTGATAATGAAAATAACAACAGTAATTATAGTATTAAAGGTTGTACAATAATAACGATAAAAATAACAATAATAATAACCATAATAACAAAAATAATAATACTAATAAATATATTTGTTACCGCTAAATCTGGTGTGGGGGCAAACAAATAGAATTTGTGGATTCTTTGGGATGTCGAATAGTCAAACCTGAAACCTTTCTGCCGGAGTTTGACCATGATCTCCCGCCGTTCACCTGCAAAAAGTGCGAAACACCGGGGTTGATCCCGGCGACGCACCCTCTGACGCTCAAGTCAGTAATCAGAAAGATTATGAAAGAGCTTTTACTGGCAAAAGATTGATTACCTATTAACAGTGGGGGATGGGGGGTATTTATAGCCGCCTTAAGGACCAGTTTTGGGATAAGATCAAATCCCTACTTCCCAGTGAATGGATAGAGTCAATCAGGGCCGCTGATTAAGTATAATCATAAATCCTAATTCTATCCAGCTGGACTGGGTTCTTTGCAGGTTCGAACCCGCACCCAGTTAAGGCAGATCCGTTCGTGGGCTATTGGGTCTTTGGAGAAAAGACCCAGTACCCATTTTAGATCCACCTGTTGGTGAAATTACCATTTTACCCCCGAGCTTTAAAATTCGTGCCCAATTTGGATGGTTCCGATTTAACCCTATTTTTAGCCATATCACGAGCCCCCCACTCCCGAAGACTGAGTTTGATCAGTCTCTGAGGAGTAGTTTTACTGTTTTAATGGCTTGCGGGGTTGTATTGGCGTCCAAATGAGGGGTGTCGAATCTTTGTATGAGGTATTATGGTGAGTTTCAGAGCTAGTTGCGTGCTCAAGATTGTTCTTGAGCTCTCCCAGACTTTTGGTGATTTTTCTTAATTTTTATCTATTTTTCAGACCATTTATTTAATTTTGCGAAGTAGTGATTTATCGTTCGGGGGCCTCAATTAATTATCCCAAGCAATAATTATTTACTCAGGGGCTCAAAAATATTTTTTCGAATTTATAATTATTTTTTAGAATTTTTAATCAATTTTCCTGAAATTTTAATCATTTTTTGCAATTTTTTTAAATAAATAATTGGATTTTAATAAATAAAAAATTAATTTTTATCCCGATTTATGACGTGGCACGATCTGGGCCTTCCATCTTGCTTCAGCGTGAAATTCTTAGAGATCGGACGACTCGTGTCGCTTGGCACTATTTTCCCCACGTAAGTAGTTCGGATCGCCAGTTGCTCGGATTTCGAGCGACGTGGTTCGGCATTGTTTTCTCTATGTGAGCAGCTCGGATCGCCAGTTGCTCGGATTGGGATTCCGAGCGACATGGGGTAATCTGAACCGTTCATCATGGCGCGAATCACGAGGTAAGAGGTTCAGATCACGAGAAAATTCTATCTCGTCGTTTTGTGGACGTGGCATGATCTGAGCCGCTCGTCATCTTTCGGTGCGAAATTTGAGACAATCAGATGGTTGGGGTTGCTCGATGGAATTTTTCTTCAAATGTGTAGCTCGGATGGCCAGTTGCTCGGATTCCGAGCGACGTGGCTCACCTCTTCTTTCTTTATGTGAGCAGCTCGGATCGCCAGTTTCTCAGATTCTGAGCGACGTGGCTCACCTCTACTTTCTTCACGTGAATAGCTCGGATTCTGAGCGACGTGGCTCACCGCTACTTTCGTCACGCGAGCAGCTCGTATCGCCAGTTGCTCGGAGACGTGGTTCACCGCTACTTCTTCGTGTGAGCAGCTCGGATCGCCGGTTGCTCGGATTCCAAGCAAAGTGGGGCAATCTGGGCTGTTCATCACGAGATCTGGCACGAATATTGATGTGAAAGGTGGTGTGGATCTCAAGAAAATGCTATCTTGTCATTTTGTGTTCGTGGTCCAATCTGAGCTATCTGATCAAGATCTTGCACGATTGTTAAGGAGAAAGTTGTTTTTCTCCAATACGCAGCTCGGATCGTAAGTCGCTCGGGTTTGGATTCCGAGAGACGTGGGGCGATCTGAGACGTTCATCACAGGATCTGGCATGGATCTTGATGTAAAAGACGGTGTGGATCTCGAGAAAATGCTATCTTGTCATTTTGTGGTCGTGGTCCAATCTGAGCCGTCTGATCAAGATCTGGTACGATTGTTGAGGAGAAAGTTTTTTTTCTCCAATACGTAGCTCGGATCGCCAGTCGCTCATATTTGGATTCCGAGGGATGTGGGGCGATCTGAGCCGTTCATCACAGGATCTAGCATGGATCTTGATGTGAAAGACTGTGTGGATCTCGAGAAAATGCTATCTTGTCGTTTTGTGGTCGTGGTCCAATCTGAGCCGTCTGATCAAGATCTGGCACAATTGTTGAGGAAAAAGTTGTTTTTCTCCAATACGCAGCTCCGATCGCCAGTCGCTCGGATTTGGATTCCGAGGGACGTAGGGCGATCTGAGGTGTCCTTCGACAGCTCGGCAAAGTGCCTCGGCAGCTCGGAGCTAGAGGCATAGCCGAGCGGTGTGGCCCAGTCTGAATCATCATCACTCTTATGAACCGTCGCCGCCCTTCTCTACTTTGTCGTTTAGCCTTGTTTAACGTCTTGTGGTGGGCCTAAGAGTCGCAACTTTACATTACAAAGCCCAAGAGTCGTTTCTTTTACTATAAGTATTCACTTGGCCCATCCTTTATCTCATTCTTTCACTTCCACTTTCACTTTCACTTTTACTCTTTGCTAGTAGTGTTTTTGCTCTCGAGCGGCGCTACTAGCTTTTGTGGCAAGGCGAGTTTCATTTCCGGCTATCTTTTCCGGCCATATACATCACTTCAAGGTTAGTCTTTTCCCCTATCATTGATAATGGTTAAAATATCTTCTGCGAATGAGACCTCCACCTCGGACCAATATTCCAGACGAGTGGTAGTAGTGAAGCTGAGGAAAGGGAAAGAAGTGGTAGATCCGGTTGGGGTGTCGACGAGAGTTTTGACTCCGAAGGGTACGGGAGAATTGGGTCGGCATCCGACCGTTCTGTCCAGTGTCGGCAGAGTGAGGAGTTACCTCGAGGACATCCTGGAGAAGGTCATGCATGGGATGGCTTCGGCATATGAGGAGAACGACCCGAGGGACCCTTCCGAGGTGGATGAGATCCCCTTAATCTTGACCGAGGCAGTTCTGCACCGGATCAGGAAGGGATTCCGCATCCCGAAGGAGTACGTCCTGCTACTCCCTGGTCCTGGTGTCCAAGCATGTACGGGGACTTCGACTGACACTTGCGTCTTTCCCTGTGACGTGCTGAACGCCGGTCTTAGGCTGCCACTGTACCCCTTTGTGGTCGAGGTGCTGCAGTTGTACGGCCTGAGCCCTGTTCAGTATATGCCGAACATGTGGTGGCATGTCATTGCATTCGTCCTTCAGTGCCAAGCGGTCAGTGTGCAACCGCAGCTCATTCTGCTTCGGAGCCTCTATCACATCTGCCGGATGTGCAAGATGGAAGATCGGTATTATCTGTCGCCGAGGAGGGGGGTGAAGTTGATCAAGAAACCGGACTCGATCAAACACTGGAAGGAGAAGTATTTTCTCATTCGTGGTCCCGAGCCATGGGGCTTCCCGACGTTGTGGAAGGAGGGGGTCCCGAAGTGGGCGAAGAAGGAGCCCGTTCTCACTAGGGAGGAAGAAGAGGCAGTGGCGAAGATCCTCGGACTTCCGACCATTAGTTGGAAGGATATCACTGAGGCAGTCTTGTTCGGTGGGGGTCTTAGTCCGATCGACCCCAGTACGCTCCCCTTCTTTTTTTTGTTCGCTTTTCTTAGTGTCTTTTATTGTTAGTTATTTTTTCTAACTCTTTTGCTCGGTTTCTTCTTCGGATGCAGAGAGCCCCAGCATGGACTACAAGGCATTGATGGCCAAGACTCACGCGGCAAAGGAGGCAGAGACGAGGAAGAGGAAGAGGACCACGGTGGGGCCTCATTCTGGCCGAACGGCGAAGGTCCCCTCGGCACCCTCAGCACCTTCAGCACCCTCGGTACCCTCGGTCATCGTGGAGCTGGTGACCGAGGACCCTTCAGAAACGCCCATTCAAGCCCTTCCGGTTGATGCCCTGGGTTCGTCGAGCGGAGCGTTCACTGTCAGCGCGGCGCTGGCATTGGAGGTGCCGCCACTTACCGCCGAGGCGAAGAGGATCCTTACCGAGGAGCACAAGCGTCTCTTTGTCCCCGACTGGAGGGTGATGAAGGTGGACGGATTCCTCGGTGATGGGGGGATATGGATGCAGGCGGTGAAGCACCTGCCGACCCCGAAGGACCGTGTCGCGATGAAGGTCGGCACCATGGGCGACGACGCCCTACAGATTGCTTGGAACACTATGTCGGTGAGTATGAGCTAAATATGATAACATGTTAAAAAAATTTCTGATCGTCTATTTCCCTTCGTTTTGCTCGCAGACCCTCTGCCACTTCGGCCACATGCTCGAGCAGTTTGCCAAGCAGGAGAAGGAGATGAAGCTGGTGAACGATCGGGAGAGGTCGGAGCGCGCCAAAGCGGTCAAGTTGTTCGAGGACGAGCAGCAACTCTCGGCTGCGCGTGCGGCCGAGTTGGGGACCCTCGAGACGAAGCTCGCTGAGGTGTTGAAGAACTCTGCAGCCGAGACTACCAAGGTTGAGGCACTGGAGAAAGAGAGCGCTCGCCTCAAAGAGGAGTTGGCCAAGGCCCTAAAGGCGTCCGAAAAGGCGCTGAATGGCCAGGCGATGAAGGTAGCGGAGGCCGAGCAGGCCGTTCGGGACGAGGCCGAAGCCCACATGATGGCAAACATGGAGGAGGCTTACGCCCGAGCGCTGCAGCATGTGGCGGCCCGTATCCCCGGCTTTGATAGCTCTTCGTACTACTTCTACGATCCCGTGGACGGCGAGGAGCAGATTCTGCTGGTAGAGCTCGAGCCCGAGCCAGAGGGCGGTGATGCCAAGGAGGGTGCCAAGGACGTGGGGAATGTTGAAAGAGCGATTGTCCATGTGCCGAGCGGTGATGCCTCGGAGCAGCGCCATGAGGTGGCCCCTTGACTTAGTCGCCTCTTTTTTTGTTGTTTTTGTTTCTTTTGTATTGTTGTAACACCGACCGCGGACTTGCCACCACTCTTATGTACATTTTGAATTCTAATGAAACGACTGACTTTTTGAGTCTTTGGCCAAGTGTTTGAGATTTCAAGTGTTGTGTTGTGAATGCCTTATTATTGAAATTTTTTTTAAGTGTTGAAAACACCTTTTGCTCTTCGTGTTGAGAACGCAACTGTTGTGAACACTTTGAAAATTTCGCTAAGCACTGAAAACACTTTTTGCTCTTTGTGTTGATGTGTTTTCGCTTTCCAAGTCGTCGAGTCGAGTTCAGCAGTTGAAGCCTCTCGTCTTTCCGCTGTCTTGAAAGCAACAAAGTTGGCACTCTCCCGAAGTCGTGAGTGTTTTCTTAAGAGCGAGTTGGAGCTAGAGGATCTCAAGGCAACGTCAAGAGAGTATTTCTCTGAGTTGAAACAACTACGAAAGCGAGCTCGCGAGGTTCATCTTGAAGGCGAGGTGGAGTTGCTTAGGAAGACATTGTTCAACATTGAGAAGGAGAAAGGTGAACTACTGGTGGAGGTTCATCACCTGAAGATAGCAGTAGAAGAACTTTCGGTGGAGGAAGATGAGTTAGCAGCTACGGTGGGTAAGTTGATGGTCGAGCGTGACGAGTTGACGGCGGAGGTCGACGAGTTGAACAGGTTTACGGTCGATAGGAGCATCGAAGTTACCCATCTTCGTCGAATCATCGCCGACAACTCCGGCGCCAAAGGGTCTGCTTGGCTTCCCAGCTTCAAGGTAGCCGTGAAGGATGACTCTCTGAAGCAACATATCGTCGAGCTAGAGGGGGAGGTTGCTCGCCTAAGACCCCGATCGGGACCAGTCAACGTCAGTAGCACTTTGTGTATCCGGGAAGAGAGCGAGCGAAGGATTTCGTTTTATGAGCTTGCGACTTGCTCGCCTGCAGCTCGGCAAAGTGCTGGTGATGCCTAAAGTGGGGTGGCTATCTTGCCGAGCGAAGCCTCTGCCGGCGCAACGTTGAGAGACACGACTAAGCTTGCTGGCCTAGAGACCTCAACGAGTGCGGGACCGCAACGACAAGGTGTGCACCGTCCCCACCTGTCTCTCAAGAGGAACATCCCTCTTCCTAAGAGTCGTTGAAGTAGTCTTGTAATTTTTGCTTTTCGGACCTTGTAGCTCGTCGTAGATAAGAGTAGCTGGTCGTGTAATTTGAGTTTCTTCAAACTTTAAACTTTTATAAAAGTGAAAGCTTGTTTCACTCCTCTGTGTTTGTGCTGGCATGTTCAGTGGATCTTTTGTGGTTGTAAGAGTGTTTCTGATGGGCGGACCATTTCTTGCTCGCTTACGAGCGAGGAGTAGAAGTGGGGTCTTGCAAAACCTTGAACTCTGAGGGACACAGCCCTATCTGAGGTGTCTATCAGAAGGTTTCGCGTGGATCTCGGTGTAAAATACGGTGTAGATCTTGAGAAAATGCTATCTTGTCATTTTGTGGTCGTGACCCAATCTGTGTCGTTCATCATAGCATGGATCACGAGGTTAGAGGTTCAGATCACGAGAAAATACTATCTTGTCGTTTTGTGGGCGTGGCGTGATCTGAGCCGTCTGATTGAGATCTTGCACGAATTTTCGGGGGAAAGTGGTTTTTCTCCAATATGCAGCTCGGATCGTCTGTTGCTCGACTTTGGATTCCGAGGGACATGGGGCGATCTGAGCTGTTCATCAAGGTTCGGATTACGAGGTCAGAGGTTCAGATCACGAGAAAATACTATCTTGTCGTTTTGTGGGCGTGGCGTGATTTGAGCCATCTGATCGAGATCTTGCACGAATTTTGGGGTGAAAGTTGTTTTTCTTCAATATGCAGCTCGGAATGCAAGTCGCTCGGAAATGTATGCCTGAATATCTTCATCAGTTATCCAGCTAAGCAAAGCAATGGGGCATTCATTCAAGCACTCCAAGTATTCTTCTCCCATGTCTAGTATAGTTGTAGAAATTTCGTCAGTTACCCAGTCGAGTGGTCCAGATTCCGATCGCGTAGTTTGAGCAAAGTTCAACAGTTGTGGGAGCAGTTCCGAATGGCGAACCACTTCGAGCTCGCTTAAGAGTGAGCCTGCGAAGCGGGATCGAGCCAAGTTTTGGACTCCGAACACGTCGTTCGACTAAATTTCAACGGTTGTGGGAGCAGTTCCGAATGGCGAACAACTTCTAGCTCGCTTACGAGCGAGCCTGCAAAGCGGAATTGAGCCAAGTTTTGGACTCCGAACACATCGGTCGAGTAGAATGGCGAACCACTTCTAGCTCGCTTACGAGCGAGCCTGCGAAGTGGAATCGAGCCAAGTTTTGGACTCCGAACATGTCGGTCGAGTACATTTCAATGGTTGTGGGAGCAGTTCCGAATGGTGAACCACTTCTAGCTCGCTTAAGAGCGAGCTTGCGAAGTGGAATCGAGCCAAGTTTTGGACTCCGAACACGTCGTTTGAGTAAGAGCAAATAAAGTCTTTAAACAGAGAGATAAAAGCAATCACAAGAGAATTATCAGGGGAAAGAAGTTCTATGTCGATCTCTGCTAATCGGCTGCTTCTAAGTTGCAAGCCATTATTACAATGACAAAGTAAAGAAGCAAATACAAATAAAATTATAGGAATGGCTCGACATTTGAAGGTACTCGGAGAGGCGTTCAGGCGCTCTCTTGGTACTTCAGTAAATGGTCGACATTCCAAGTTCTGGATATCTCTCTGCCTTCATGGTCTTCTAGATGATATGCTCCGGGGCGGACTACTTTGGAAACTTTGTACGGTCCTTCCCAATTCGATGCTAGCTTTCTCTTTTGGCTAGGGAATGAGATAGCTAGCTTTCTGAGGACCTAAGTCCCCTTCCTTGAGATCTATGGGAAGAACCCTTTTGTTGTAGGCCTGCTCAATCCTTCTTCGATAACTTTGCTGGCGGATGGAAGCCCTTTCACAGAGCTCGTCAATCACGTCCAAATTCCCCTGAAGCTCTCTGGCAATCCGCTCTTCTTCATAGGCCATAAGGCGAGGAGATGGTAGACCGATTTCCAAGGGGATCACAGCATCGGACCCATAGGTGAGATTGAATGGTGACTCTCCTGTAGGAGTCCATTTCGTAGTGCAGTAGTTCCACAATACATTAGGGAGCTGTTCCGCCCATAAGCCTTTGGCCGACTTTTCTAGCCTCTTCTTGATGCCGGAGAGGATCTGCCTGTTGGCATTCTCTACTTGGCCATTTGACTGAGGATGGGAGACGGAGGAGAAACGTTGCTGAATACTGAGGTCTTCACATAAAGATCGGAACGCTGTCCCCTGTAAACTGTGTTCCATTATCTGTTATTAGGACCTGAGGCACGCCAAACCGACAAATTACATTTCTCCACAAGAACTGTAGCACTTTGTTCTTGGTAATGTTAGCTAATGGCTCGGCCTCGATCCACTTGGAGAAATAGTCGATTGCCACGACTAAAAATTTGAACTGGTCTGGATTTGGTGGGAACGTGTAATACCCTGATTTTTCAATTTATGAAAAATTATTTATTTTGCACGTAGTGTGCACGTGCAATATTTTGGTTGAATTAAATCTTATAATTATTTTTGTGATGTGTATAAATATTTAAATATGTGTTCTCAAATTATTTTATACAAAAGCCTTTTTCTCTAAATAAATAGAAAGCCTTATTTTAAAGCCTTTTTCTTAAAGCCCAAAATGTAATTTATTTATTTATTTTTTAAAATAACCATTTTGGCCCATAAACTAAAGCCCATGGACTATATTTTTACACAACTTGTCTTGCAGAATACAATTTAAAAGATTATTTTATTTTTGTACAAAATTGAATGCACAAATTTTGGGCCTAGTTGCATGCACGTGCACTACACGTACACGTGCAAAATGCATGCTTCTTCAAGTGGCCGGTTGTGTACTTTTGGAGGGAATTCAAAAATTGTAATGGTGATCATGGTGGTGGTTACTTAGATGTGGGTAGTTATTGTAACTCCTACTCTCATCCTACCCCTCCATCCTACAACCAACCAATTAATCCTAGCCCTCCATTCTATTTGATTTTTAGTATAAATACCCCCTCCCATGGCTAGTTATTTTGTGCATTAATCTTTCCTTCCAAATCTATAGTCTAATAGCATTATCTAGTAGTAGTTGTGAGTTAAAAAGATTGAGTTGTGAGGGGGATTGTGCTTGCATTATTCCAAGGAGGAGCGGCCGGCTAGTCCAAGGAGAGGAGCTCGGGTTGGTGCTTGTGGAGCTTGTGCGCGCATCGTCTAGGAGGAGGTGCATCTCGTTGCAAGGATTTTATTGCAAATTGTGTTGTCTCTCCATACAAGGTGGGTTAATTTTCCTTATTTCTAATTAGGAATTATGCTAGTGTTATATTGAGTAATGATGCATGAAAAATATTAATAAGAATACATTTTAATTGGAAAGTTAGTCTATGAATTGATGAATAACTTGTATGTGGTTTTATTATTAAAGTTGAGTTGTGGGTAAAATTCTCCTTATTTCTAAAGTAGAAATGCTAGATTAATTTGAATGAATGAAGCATGAAAATGATTAATAAGAATGCACATTAAATGATCCCTAATTGATTGAATTGTTGATATGGAATAGTATGTAGTTTTATTATTAAATTATAAGTTGTATGTGAATTAATTATGATCATGGATTGATTGAAGGAAATGCATTTATTGCCATCAAAAAAAATATATACAAAAGTTAGTAGTTTGTTAATGCTATTGCATGAGTTAAATAGATCTCTTTGTGTTGATGTGAGAATGGATAAATCCAAATATAGATTTGTATGTTGGGTAAAAGATTAATAACAGAGAATTAATGTAAAAATTGTGGATAAAGAGATTAGAAGATCAATGGCTAAGAAATGTCGAAAAATGAGAAATATAGTAGTTATAATGTAAATTTCAAAGGAATTGTATGAAAATATATTTTTATTGGTACAAAAATTATTTTACGCACACTGATATATGAATGATGTGAGGGAGAATTAATCTGGAGTTATACAGTATAATTTGATGAGAGCAAAATGAAATGAAAGCTAGTTGAACATTGAAATGTTCTAAATAACAGAGACTGTGGATTAAATAAAGTTAGAATCATATTAATGACAACTGAGCGCGTAGCTCAAATGGTCCTACGGTGCGGTTGGGTTCTCTGTGTTGAACAGTTCGAATCCCTGTGGCCGCATATATTATTTCACATTTTTTGTAAACATAAAAATCACCGACAGAGAGTAACAAATACCCTTTGTCCCCTCTCTATAGCGCTTAGCGCATATGGCCTAGCGGCTGGTGCTGTCGGCTGTGTTCTCTGGGTGCCTGGTTCGATTCTTGCTAATGGCAAGAATGTAAAAATGTTTTTTTTGGATTTTTAAGTGTCCAAAAATTGTGAAAAAAAATATGGTTATTCTCCCAAAAATATAAGGGACTTTATAAAAATGATTTGGAGATTATTTGAATGGAATTAACTATGATTTGGAGATAAAATGCATAAATAGAACTATGGTTCTATATGTTGATTGATGTGAATTTATAACTTACAAGAATAAGTTGAAATGAAGGATTAGAAGATGATTTAGCAAAACGAAACTTTGTGGTGTGACATAATGCAATTTATTCTCATTTGAGAAAAATGTGGAACAATATGAAGTGTGTATATTTGCTAGTGATGCGAAATTTTGATATGAAGTGATAATTGATAAAGCATGTGGAATTCATGTATAGTCATGGACGATTTGAACAAATTAGAAATCATAATTGAAAAGAGAAAATACATGTGAGTATGATAACTCAACATGAGAATTTATGAGTTGGAAATTCTCATTTTGGAAATTGTGATTTCAAAATTGAAATAAAAGAGTAGCTAAGTCTCCCCCGGCATTTGGAAATGAAATGAAATGAAATTTGAAAAGAAAGACCAAGGTTGGTCATGTTGAAATAAATGAATAAGTCCGGTTTAGTGGAGAGGCCAACTCTAGAGCTTCGATTTTTGTTCATGATTTTGATAAAAGAAACTAAGGATTAGTACATAGTGGAGACGTGATGAAAGTAGGAGAAAAACACGAGTATGAGGGCCATCGGAGTGGCGGTGTGAGAGTGATCCATAGGTTGTCTGCTTGATGCGTCAAGACATGGCGTGGGCACTACTCCAGAATTATCGTCCCGGTGGCGACGCTTGTGGGATGTTTGGTGACTGCAAGAGGATCGTGTGCCATGAAGTGAGGCTGAATTGTCCATAGGTTGCCTGCTCGATGTGTCGTGTCAGTGCGTGGGATTTCCCTCCAGAATTTTCTGTACACGAGCTTGTACTCATAGATCATCTAAGATACCTACCGTAATTACAGTTGTAGGTTAAGTCATAACGAGGGATTGAACCCTACAAAGATGAAGAACGATTAAGGGCTTGCCCTCGGACCTATGTAGTATGGGATGCATAGAATCCGAACAAGTGCGCATTAGTGTCATGTAACTTAAATAACTGCATTAAGGACTAAGTGCACAATCACAACACGACATCAATAAGGTAGTCCCTTTAGTTTGAAATGTAACAAGTTTGTGTTTGATAAATATGAAAAATTAAGTTATACTGTTTCCGGCATAGAGAGAATGGCCGTGTATAATGATCGTCGGTTGAATAAACTGACGTACCCACAGTCTTATATGCAGGTAAATGGCTTGATAAAGATTATTGAGGAATCAATGCTTAAAGATTACTTCATGATTGTTGTATATTTATTTCATTGTTGTAAATTTTACTTCCGCTGTGCAATGTAAATGTAATATTGATGTAAACTCTGATGTAAAGTGAAAAGTTTAAATTTCCTTGTAAAATTGTACTAAAGGAAGCGGAAAGATCCTATAGAACATCTCGAATTCAGTGTATTTGGGATTCGGGGCGTTACAGAACGGGCCTAACAAGTCCATCCCCCACATTGCGAAGGGAATCGGGCTTGAGAGAGAGGTGAGTTGTGCTTGGGGTAGGCGACGGATATTGGAGAACTGCTGACAAGAGCCGCATTGCCGGACGTGTTGCTCGGCATCTCGAAGTAGGGTAGGCCAAAAATACCTAGTAGTTCAGAACTTTCTTGGCGAGCGACCTGGACTCTGAATGTGCTCTGCCTATGCCTTCGTGGAGTTCTCGCAAGGCATACAAGGTTTCTTCCGGGGAGAGGCACCTCAAGTAGGGTCTGCCATCCACTTGGGTGTAGGAGCGTTTGTACAAGACTCCTTCAACAAGGGTGTACCGCTCCGCTCTCGTTCGGATTCGACGAGCTTCTTTAGGGTCTTCGGGAAGGACACCATCCCTGAGGAACTCTATCAAAGGCTTCATCCAGTTGTTCCGGAGTTGGACAGGCAACGACTCCATCGAGTCGGGGGCTTCTTCTTCTATGCTCGGTATTAGGAGTACTTCGATGAGGACGGTCTGCTCGAGACCTTGGAGGGAGGAGAAGGCCAGTTTGGAGAGGGCATCTGCTTGGGAGTTCT
Source organism: Hemerocallis citrina (assembly GCA_017893485.1). NCBI lineage: Eukaryota > Viridiplantae > Streptophyta > Magnoliopsida > Asparagales > Asphodelaceae > Hemerocallis > Hemerocallis citrina. Next base: position 73,118,229 of record CM030360.1, read on the forward strand.
CTTCTTTAGGGATCCGCTGGATCAGCGCCTCTTCGAATGAAGCCATGAGACTTTGGACCTTGGCTAGGTACTTAGCCATTCGGTTGTCTCGCACTTCGTACTCTCCTAAGACTTGATTCACCACTAGCTGCGAATCACAAAATATTCGGAGACGTTGTGCCCTTGCTTTGCTTGCCATTCCCAGGCCGGGTATAAGGGCTTCATATTCAGCTTCGTTGTTGGAGGCCTTAAAGTTGATGCAGAGGGAGTATCAGAGAACGAAGTCATCTGGGCCTGCCAGAATGATCCCGGCTCCGCTCCCTTCGGTGTAAGAGGACCCGTCTACATATACTGTCCAGATGGGAGACCCGTTTGCTGATTGACTAACCTCCGGGATGGTGCTTTCAATAATAAATTCAGCTAAGGCTGGGGCCTTGATTGCGGTCCGAGGCTGGTAAGATATGTCATATTGACTCAGCTCGATCGACCACTTCATCAGACGCCCGGAGGTCTTGGGTTTGTGTAAAACTTGTTTGAGCGGCTGGTCGGTAAGGACGACCACCGAGTGGGATTGAAAATACGGGCGGAGCTTCCTGGCTGCTATAACCAAGGCGTATGCTATCTTCTCTAATCTCGGATAGCAGAGCTCGGCATCTCTGAGAACCTTGCTCACATAATAGATTGGCTTCTGGGCCTTGTCTTCTTCCCTCACTAGGACAGCATTGAGGGTTTGCTCGGAGGCAGCTAGGTAGAGGTAGAGTGTTTCTTCGGGGATAGGCTTGCTGAGGAGAGGGGGTTAACCAGATAGGCTTTCAGTTGGTCAAACGATTCTTGCTGCTGTTGGCCCCACTCGAAGCCCTTAGCCCCCCTGACGGCTTTGAAGAAAGGAAGACACTCCTCTCCTGACTTAGACAGGAAGCGCCCTATGGCCGCGAGGAGCCCTGTGAGCTTCTGAACCTCTTTCACACTTGTAGGAGGAGTCATGTCTAGTATGGCTTTGATCATCTCGGGGTTGGCTTCGATCCCTTTTTGACTAACCATGAAGCCTAGGAATTTACCCGACGAGACTCCGAACGCACACTTGTTCGGATTGAGCCTCATATCGTGCATCCTCAACACATCGAATGCTTCTTGGAGATCGAAAACATGGTCGGCCCCATGGATGCTTTCAACGAGCATATCATCAACATACACTTCCATGTTTCGGCCGATCTGATTTTGGAAGACCTTATTGACGAGGCGCTGGTAGTTTGCACCGATATTTTTCAGCCCGAAGGGCATTACCCTGTAGCAATAGAGTCCTTGATCGGTGACGAAGGAGATCTTCGGGATATCCGGGGGAAACATTCTGATCTGGTTATATCCGGAGAAGGCATCCATGAAGCTCAGCAACTCATGGCCCGAAGTAGCGTCGATCAAGGTGTCGATGCTGGGGAGAGGGAATGGATCTTTAGGGCATGTTTTGTTCAGGTCCGTGAAGTCGATGCAAATTCTCCAACTTCCGTTGGCCTTCTTAACCATAACAACATTAGATAGCCATTCGGGATAGTTGACTTCATGTATGAACCGGGCTTTGAGGAGCTTGTCCACTTCTTCCTTTATGAACCGGGCAAATTTGCGCCTCTTCTGCTGGACTGGTTTGGACCCCGGAGCAATGCTTAGGTGGTGGACGAGGAGCTCCTCGGAAATCCCTGGCATATCGATAGCCGACCAGGTGAAGAGGTCATGGTTCTTCTTGATACATTGGACTATGTCGGAACACAGGGCAGAGGGGAGGGTCTTGCTGATGAAGAACTTGTGGTTCGGATCTTGCTCAGAAAAGAGCACTTCCTCTAGCTCGTCCACTGGTTCGGACATAGGTTGGGCGTTCTCCTGGGGAATCTCAAGAGTCTCGAGGGAGAGGACAGGTCCCCCAGTGGAGGTCATGTAACACTTGCGGGCCATCTCTTGACTACCCCTTCCTTCCCCTACATCTGACTTGGTGGGGAACTTCATTTTAAGATGATAAGCCAACGGGACAGCCTCTAAAGCAGCTAGGCCAGGTTGGCCTAGAATCACATTGTAAGCAGTTGGGATGTCGACGATCATGAAATCCATTGGCTCCGTCCGGGTAGTAGGAGTTTTGCCAGCGGTTACGTCGAGGGTTATTACCCCTTTGATAGTCACTGGCACTCCCGTGAACCCATAGAGCGTGTAGCCGATGGGTTTGAGCCTGTCCCGTGATAACTTGAGTCCTCGGAAGGCTGCTAGGAAGAGGATGTTGACAGAGCTACCATTGTCTACCAGAATCCTCTCCACTTTGAAGTTGCCCATGTGGTGGTTGATTACCAGTGTATCACAATGGGGGGTTCGAACACCCTCCAGGTCTTCATCCGAGAAACTGATCGGGACTCCGAGGCCTTTGGGAGGGGGTATGCCGTGAACCGAATTGACTTCTCGTATGAAAGCCTTCCGGGAAGAGTTGGAGGTTCCTCCCATGGGACCTCCATGAATGAGATGCAAGATGCGTTCCTTTTCAAACTCGGGAGTCTCGTTGCGCCTCTCGGGACGCTTGTTAGCCCCCTTGTGGGGAGGAGGAAGATCAAACTTAGATAGCTGTCCTCTCTGGATGTGGGCCTCAATTTCATTCTCCAGGGCCCGACAGTTGTTGGTGTCGTGGCCGTGGTCTCGATGATATCGGCACCATTTTTCCTTGTCCCTCTTCTTGCCGGGAGTATTCATCTTCGGGGCAGGAGGCAGAACTCCTTCCTTCTCGACCTCCATGAGAATGGTAGAAATGTTGGCGTTAAGAGGGGTGAACTTCTCAAATCTAGGAGGCGGGCGGCGCTAGCCCCCGTTGTCCTTCTGGAGCTTCTTAGCTCCCTCTTCTTCAGCTGCTTTTCTCTTGGTCCCGGAGGAAGACCCATTAAAAGTGGGGCAATGTTCAGCTTCTGCAGCCCGGATATACTTCTCGCTTCTGAGAAGAAGGTCAGAGATGTTTTGTGGGGGCTTCTTAGCTAGGGAAGACCGAAGGCTTGAGTTGAGGACGTTTGACTGGAAGGCTGCAGCGGCGACCGATTGGTCAAGGGAGGCAATGGAGCTAGCTTCCACGGTAAACCGCTTCACATAATCTCTCAGCTTCTCACCCTTGTTCTGACTAAGGTAGAGTAGCAAAATACTAGTCTTCTGCGTGCGGAGGCTACTCACGAAGTGGGTGACGAAGAGGGTCTCAAATTGTTCAAAGGAGAATATAGAGGATGGGGCAAGATGAGAGTACCATTCTCGGGCCGGACCCTTGAGAGTAGCTGGGAAGATTTTGCACAGTAGAGCATCGGAAGCTTGGTGGATCAACATGAGGGTCTTGAAGCTCTCGATGTGGTCCATGGGGTCTGAGTCCCCAGAGTAAGTCTTAAACTGCGAGGGCTTGAAGCCTATTGGAACGGGCACCTCCATGATTGTTCGAGAGAAGGGAGGTCGGCTTGGGCGAAGGGTCCTTCCTCTTAGCTCTTCTTCTTTATCCAGTTGGCCGAGGTGCCTTTCCATCTCGTGGAGACGGCGGTAGACCGCATCGTCCCTTCGACGGTAGCCAAGCGAGTCTCTGGACTCGTCTTCGTAAGAAGAGGAACGCGGAGTTCGGAGATGGTAACTAAGGGAATGGCGAGGACTGTGATGGCGGTGACTCGGAGCTTGAGGAGGGGTTAGGGACCGATGGCGAGGACTTTGGACCGGAGGAGGAGTGGGGACCCCCTGAGCATTGTTGTTGTTCTGCTGGAGGTTGAGGGCCTACAGGATTGTAGCCTGGAACTCTTGGAATTCGGCTCGGGTGATAGGACTGTTATCGTCCCTCGGGGGCTGCCGACCAGCGGGAGAACGATGTCTTCTCCGATGGTTCTCAAGGGACTCTCTCCGCCCTATGTGAGGAGGGGACCTCCTGTGGTCGCGGCGACGATGAGATCGCTCATTTGGACGTTCTGAGCGGGTGGCTCTCTAACGGGCCCGCCTTTCATCCAAACAGCGGTGAAGGTCCTCTTCTTTCTGCCAGTTGATGAGGATGTTATGGAGGTCTTCGGAAGGCCGGGGGCTGTGAGATGCCATTGAGTCGGTTGAAGGGTTATGTATGGAGACGTGGTCACGGTGAAGGGGTTGTTTCTGTGGATTGGGACGAGAGGTCCCTACACTGGCATTCTGGGACCCGAGTGGAGCCAGTTGGGATTGAAGAGGGGGTTGCTCCTGCTGCAGGGGCTGATCAGGCTGAGGAGGGAGTTTCCACTGCTGCTGGATGGTTTGGAGGGGGATCTCCTGTTGTGGTTGAGGAGGAGTAGGTCCACGGTTGGACCCTTTCGATCTCAGTTTTCGGGGAGGCATGGCTGGAGGTGACCTTAACCAAGGGAAGAGGAAGGATTGCTATTCGTGGTTTCCTACAGGCAGCGCCAATCTGTTACCGCTAAATCTGGTGTGGGGGCAAACAGATTGAATTTGTGGATTCTTTGGGATGTCGAATAGTCAAACCTGAAACCTTTTCGCCGGAGTTTGACCGTGATCTCCCGCCGTTCACCTGCAAAAAGTGTAAAACATCGGGGTTAATCCCGGCGACGCACCCTCCGACGCTCAAGTCAATAATCAGAAAGATTATGAATGAGCTTTTACTGGCAAAAGATTGATTACCTGTTAACAGTGGGGGATGGGGGATATTTATAGCCGCCTTAGGGACCAGTTTCGGGATAAGATCAAATCCCTACTTTCTAGTGAATGGATAGAGTCAATCAGTGTCGTTGATTAAGTATAATCATAAACCCTAATTCTATCCAGCTGGACTGGGTTCTTTGCGGGTTCGAACCCGTACCCAGTTAAGGCGGATCCGTTCGTGGGCTATTGGGTCTTTGGAGAAAAGACCCAGTACCCATTTCAGACCCGCCTGTAGGTAAAATTACCAATTTACCCCCGAGCTTTAAGATTCATGCTCAATTTGGATGGTTCCGATTTAACCCTATTTTTAGCGATATCAATAATACTAAAATTAATAATAACAATAAAATATAATAATAATAACAATAACAATAATAATAATAATGATGGCAAAAATAATAATAATAATAATAATAGTAATAGCAAGATTTATAACAAAATAGGAATTTGGTTCAATAAATTTATTAAAATGATCCAACTGGTAATAATATAAATATCCGATCAATTAGAGGTAGAAAATAAAGTTCAAACATATCATTATTCGAAATAAATAAAATTTTCGATTATAAAATATTTTAATAGAAAATCCAAACCGAATTTAACACAAAATAAATTTATAAATAATCGAAATACAGAAAATATTCAGGAAATATGTAATAACAATAATCTATATAATAAAACACAAAGAAAGTTATCAAGTGGCTCACCTTCAATCCCCCAAAATTAAAGGCCCAATATAATCTCACAAAACACATTTTTCCCCAAAACTCAAATTCAAAATCCCCACCCCCCCCCCCCCCCCATAAAAAAACAACTCATTTAGTTATTTAATTCTCTCTCTCTCTCTCTCTCTCTCTCTATATATAAATATATAGAAACATGGACTTTTATACCCCAATTTATAATTATTTTTCACCATATACTAATGGAAACATTGACTTTTATTTGCAACTAATTAATGTTATACTATTCAAACTTCAGCTGCATAATTGTTGATTTACTGTTTACAAGACTTTTCATGTGTTGTATCGTTCTGAAGACGTGTCGTAGGCACGTGGCCACGGGAAAATCTAGTAATAGCAATAAAATATAATAATAATAACAATAACAATAATAATAATAATGATAGCAAAAATAATAATAACAATAATAATAACATTACGAATAATAATAATAATAATAATAATAGCAAGATTATATAACAAAATAGGAATTTGGTTCAACAAATTTATTAAAATGATCCAACTAGTAATAATATAAATATTCGATCAATTAGGGGTAGAAAATAAAGTTCAAATATACCATCATTCGAAATAAATAAAATTTTCGATTGGAAAAGATTTTAATTGAAACTCCAAACCGAATTTAACACAAAATAAATTTATAAATAATCGAAATACAGAAAATATTCAAGAAATATGTATTTACGGGAATGGGGGTTACAAAAACACTTGACGTGGTTGGCTGGGCCAGAGTAGCAGGTATACAATTCGAATGGATGGGTCTTAAAGTTCTTCGACACCAGGTGATGTGATTAATTTGCAAATGTACAAAATCGCTACAAGTAGTATAGTTAAGTGAAAAGAGTGTGGAACCCACAAGGACTAATTATTTTATCGAGTAGCGAAATTTTAATAAATAAAGCAATTAAATTAATCTAAATATCTAAACTAACAAAAGAGAATGAAAATCTGAAATTTTTGTGATTTGTTAATAACAAAATTAATTCTAGGGTTTTTTATTTCACCTAGTTAATTCCACTCAATTTATAACTCCATGTGAATAAAAATATTATTTTTCCAAGTTATAGATCAAAATTCCCAAATTATTCAATATTCTCTCTCAAGCAATATAAAAAATATTCTCAACTAATTATTTGTCGTAGTTCGTGCACAAATTACTAATTGAAATTCATTAAGATCTATGGATTTCTTAACGGTCACATTAATAGCGGCTCGCTCTTGTAACGGTATTTAATTTTATTGATTCGAAATCTCAAATTACCAGTACTGTCTCTCCACGATTTAATAAATCACACAAAAATTGGCCAAACAATTGTAAGCATTAAAAATAAAAATCAAACACACAACCATTAATTTTTTTTTAATAATAATAATATGGAATTAAAATTGTGTTGTCAAAACTATGGTACATCGAAGCCCTAGAAAAATAAAATTAGTTCATAATAAATTTGCAATTAACAAACGTGTTAATGGATTGCATAATAAAAATTAGATGAGAAAAAGAAAAAACTCGTTTTTTTAAAAAATCCCAAAGCGAAGCAACTCGAGATTCGCGCTGCAACTCAAGCCCAGTCTCTCTCCTGTGCCTTGATTTCCGAGCCGCAACAGCGAGCACATGCCCTTTCCTCTTCCTGTCGTTTACCCTTCCTCGAACTGCTCTCCTCTGCCTTGATTTCCGAGCCGCAGACACATTCTCTCTCTCGGTTTTTTCTTTCTTTCTCGTCCCACCGCCAACTACTTCTGAGCCCGTCTACGCCCCCTTCTATTATATAGGCAGTAACATATATCTCATTGTAATTAAGGTTAGGTTAAATTAAATAGGTTTTTTCTTTTTTCTTTTTGGTCCCACCGCCAACTACTTCTGAGCCCGTCCACGCCCCCTTCTAATATATAGGCATTAACATTTATCCCATTGTAATTAAGGTTAGGTTAAATTAAATAGGAATTAGGTTGGTTTAATTAATTATGATTAATTAATTAATTAATTAATTCATTAAAAATTGATAAATTAAGATTAATCTATTGAAATTTCAACTAATTAGTTAACTAACCCTAATTTAAATTCTCTCAACTTCAACTTATATTACAAAATTTTATTCCACCCCCTAGCTGACCATAATATTTTCTATTGGTTCTTCAATTGGCCAATTCGTAAAAACTTGTATTTGGGTGCTTGAATTTTGAAATCTTCATCATTGTTTTTTTCCATAATTTCACACAAAACGCCCACTTTTTGCATTTATCCTTCTCATTCCTACAAAATCAAACATAAAAATAACATTGAGTAGAAATAAGATAACTTTCAAAGAAATAAACGAGAAATCACAATTTTAATGCATTAAAGAGTAATAAAAATTATATAAAAATTTCATTTGTCACCAGCTTCCAAAATGAAGGAAGAAAAAGGAGTCCGGATGGACCGATACCCCCCCGTTCTAGTGCCTTTCCTCTTGCCCTATCCGGGCAAGGCCATTCTCCATCTCTTGGAGTCGCTTCATAACAGCAACTTCACGTCCCTCAGGTTGGGTCAGCCCATACGACTCCTCAACTTGGACGATGCCGGTAAGAGGGATGCTTGGCTATCGGTCTTTCCCGGGCTCCTGGTGAAGGACTTGTAGGATTTCATCCCGAAAGTTGTGGAATTTGGCTCTAGTTACGGGAGCCCCGTCTTCCCATTAGTTGGCCAACAGTTGGGAGTCGGGATCCGCTCTTTCCTATGTCTGAGGGGAGAAGGCAACATCGTGGCTTCTACCAACGAGGGCCTTCTTCGGCTCTGTAATACCTCTCAAAATAAATTTTTTTATTTTGCATTATTAAATAATATTCAATTGATAAAGCTGACTATTTTGACTGTTTTCTTGGAATTGTAATTTGGCACGTGCAACACATGTGCAAAGTTAGAAAATTTTGAATTCTTAAAAAATCATGGTTAATGGTTGACTATCCTCATTTATTTATGATATTTTAATTTTCAGATTTATTTGAATTAATTGGGCTATTTTATGAATTTGTCGATTTTACACGTGCAACTATTTTTTTTGGGTGCAAGCCTCCACTTTTAAATTTCTCAATAAATTCTCCTATTTATAATTGAGCATATCCTAAATTTTGGGATTTTTCTGAATAAAGAAACTATTTTTATAAATACTTCGAAAAAGAGGGTGTTTTATGTAAAAAGTCGATTGGATCTTAAACAAATAATGAAAATTCATTTTTGCTGCTTTTTGGGCTGACCATGGTCATCATTGAAGATAAAATTTATTTAAAATTTATTTAGAGTTGATTTGGTAAATATTTAAACAAATATTGTATTTTTGCAAATATGAAATTTATGTTGGACCTTGTGCAAATATTTTTCTTGGAAACTAAAAGCCAGAAAATTTATTTGAAAAAATATAATATTTATTAGTAGATAATAATTCTGAATCTTCTAGATTTTTACGAATATTTTATGACATATTTGCAAATATTACAAACAGAGAGACTTTTGTGCAAAATTACCACTTGAAGTAAAAAATCAAAACATTTTGAATTTCTGGGCTATGCCTGATGGCCAGCTAACTCAGTAGTAAAGGGATTTAGTTTTATTTTAATTTATTTAACTTATTTAACTAATTTATTAAAGAAAGGTCTATATATGTAAAGGAATAAATTGTTGAGGGATATTTCCATAAAACTTGTAAAACCCTAATTAAATCAGGATGCCGGCTATTTATTGATGGCTATAGCAGCCTCTCCTCTGCACAAAACAAAAGAACTACTTTTAATATTAATTTCTTGGTTTTTCAAAGCAAGGATCTTAGCTTTTGCGAAAGAAATGACTTATTCTTATTCTTTATTAATTCGGTTGAGTTCTTCATTGAGGTGAATGACATATGTTTTGATTTGTTGTTGTTGTATGCATATTATATATGATGATTTTCTATTAGAATGCATGAGAGATGCTTGTGTGATGATACAATGAGTTCTTGAAAGATGAATGAATAAAGAAATAGAACTTTTCATGAAACTATGCAATTGATGAATAAAATTTTTATATAGATGACTTAGGCTTGTTAAGAACTTAGTAGGAATCATAGGTATGTTAAGTTATTTCATATTCTTACTGATTTGAGTGTGCAAAATAAGTTTGTATGATGTATATTGTAAAAAAGTGAATAATTTCATATTCTTTACTGTGTATGTTTGTATATGCGCTGTTTTGATGATTGGATGGTGAAATACTTGACTGATGAAGGTTGTAATTGCATAGAATCATGGGTAAGTTAATGTAACTAGTCGTATACATGCTGATGAGTTGCAAGAAGAGTTTTTTTAGCATTAAAAAATCAAGCTTTGATGAACTGAAGTGGGTTTTTATTTCGGGTCTCACTTTGTGTAGGCCGAAATTGATTTTTTGATGTTTTGTGAAGTTTTTGATTGAATCTTGATTTTGATTGATACTGTGATTGAAATAAACTTTATACTACTTTATACAATGATTCCTGAAGCTTTTAACTGATATATAAATACATATATTTACATATATACTTATATAGTTCCTGATATGAAGAATTTCAACAAAAATTGCTTTTTTACGAATTTGATGAGAGTTTGATTTGATTTATAAACTCCAGTATGTTAAACAAGTTGTATTTGATCATTTTAGGATTTTTATTTAACGAATTCATGCTTTTAAAGAGATTTATCCATGTATCAGTTGGAAAAGTGCACGAATATTAAAGAGCTATGGTTTTGGACATGACAGTCGACCGCCCAAGAATAATACACCACATGGATTTTTGGATATTAGTTGACAGTCGACCACTGACTTTTTGAACTGAGATGACAGTCGACCTTAATCTGTTTGGCTGAGTATTTTGTTGAGTTTTTCGTCATTTTTCTTGAACGATTATTTCTTCGAACTTATGGATTATTGATCTACTGTTTTAAATGAAGTTTTTACTGCAGATTACTGTATTTTCTTTTGATTAATAATAGAATTTAATTGGCATTTCCATAACTTTAGAAAGCGAATTATGTATGGATTTCGATGGAATTGATGTTTTATGATTTTCCATGACTTCAGACATGCGAAGCTCATTTATTTAAAAGATTTAATCTCAGAATTTACTTCTGGAAATTTGTGAGTATTTGGTTAAATTTGGATTTGTTTGATTTAAAAAAGTTTTCTTGATATAAACGATTTGGTGATGGAATTAAGAATTTTAATGAAAGGTTTTGGGTTGATGTTCGATTTGTGAGTCTCTTGAAGTTGAATGGGATTCCTTTAAACCGGCAGATGAGATTTTGTGGATTTTGACCTGTTGGGTCTTGGGGTTGTTTTGTTGGAATTGTGTCCGGCAGGATACACCAACTCTAGAGATGGAGGAAAAATAGTGTTTTAATTAATAATAATCAACCTAAGGACAGACACTAGTGGAGATGTGATTGAACTTGGGAAACGTAAGTATATGCTCTGTTGTTAGTGCGACGGATGCGTTCCAGGACTATGTGTTGTTTTGTCCCGAGAGAACAGTTGGTATGATAGCGTGTCGAGGGTTGGCAGGCCTATTCATGGAACATACGGTGCATTCGCCTGTCGAGGGTCTGCAGGCATATTCACGGGATGTACTGTGTATCTGCACATCGAGAGTCGACAATACACAGAAGGAAGGTGATTATCCATTTTTTGAGCTATGCTTACATGATTCTTGTGCGTCGAAGGTTGTTAGGCCTATTTACGGAGTATTCTAGATCTTTTTTCTATCACCGTAGTATGATTAGTTGCATTACGAGGGATTCAACCCTATAAAGTGGAGAACGATAAGGGCTTGCACCGGACCTATATAGTATGAAATGTATAGAATCCGACAAGTATGCATTAGAGAGTCATCATACTGTATTTGTGTTTTCTTGATTTGTATTATGCATGATGTTTTTCTGTTTCCTACACTTGACACTTAGATTTGTTTCACTTGATGTTTTCATACTTTATTTATCGTTATTTCATTATCCATGTGATACTACTGTGGAAATGTGTTGATTATGAGTTTATTCTTTATGCTTCATTTAAATTGTATTTCTTTTAATGTCACTCACACCATTATGGCTGGCCCCTGTAGTTTTGGGGGTTAGGATTATCTCTAGCCTCATGTTTTACAAGTAGGTACTGTTAGCTTGGGATTGGATGCTTATGGTAGAATGATAATATGGCTTATGCGAATTGTAAAAGAATGTGTAGTAAAAGAGAGAAATTGCAATTCAAGGTATTAATTTTTCACTGTGCTATGTAAAGAATTGATGTAATAAAAAGTTTTAAATTTTTCTGCTTTTGGTTCCTGTGTTTATGATTTCAATTGAAGTTGATTCTGAAATTTGTGCCAAGTATTTCTAATTTTTAATTATTGAAAATTTTGGGCACTACAAGTTGGTATCAAAGCATGCTTCAATTAGTAATTTTAAACATAGTATGGAGAATAAACATAAATGGGCATTTGATGTGTGAGAACCTAGGTCTAGGCAACTACGACCACATGAGAAGAATTATCCGACTCATGATTTGGAGTTGGCTGCAATTATCTTTGCCTTGAAGCAATGGAGACACTACGTGTACGGTGAAAAATTGAACATGTACACGGGCCACAAGAGTTTGAAGTACATATACTAGCAGAAGAATCTGAATCTGAGGCAGCAGAGATGGTTGGAAGTGCTTGAGGACATGCGACCTGAGATCAAGTATCATCCTGGGAAAGCTAATGTTGTTGCTGATGCACTTAGCCATAAGAGCAGTTTATCCAGTTTGATTACAACTCAGAGGCAGCTGGCGGAGGAATTAGATCGAGCCAGTATTGAAGTTGTCTTGCAAGGATTGGGAGCATCCTTAGCTCAGTTGAGGCTTCAACCTACATTGAATGGAAGGATTATTGCAAGTAAGGAGGTTGATGCTGATATCTTGGAGATGAAGGAGCAGGTTGGTGCTGGTAGGTTGCCTGAATTTCAAATTACGGATGGAGTGCTGTGGTTCGGAGATAGACTGTGTGTTCCGGATCAGTCGGACCTGAAAGAGAGTATTCTGTAGGAGACGCATACTACTCTTTTGTCGGTACATCCTGGGAGTACTAAGATGTACAAAGACATCAAACAGCATTTCTGGTGGTCAGGTTTGAAGCGGGATGTGGCTGATTTTTGGCGAACTGTGAGATTTGTCAGCAAGTCAAAGCCGAGCATCAGAGACCCGGAGGTCTATTATAGCTGTTACCTATTCCGGAATGGAAGTGGGATAACATCAGTATGGATTTCATTACGGGATTGCCCAAGAGTCCTAATGGCAATGATGTGATTTGGGTTATAGTCGATCAACTGACCAAGTCCGCTCACTTCTTGGCGATGAAACTCACTGCTTCGATGGACAAGTTAGCTGAGTTGTATGTTGGTGAGATCGTCAGGCTCCACGGTGTTCCATCAACTATTGTGTCTGATCGAGATGCGCTGTTTACTTCGCATTTCTGGAGGAGTCTTCAGACAGCTTTGGGTACCAAGATGGATTTCAGCACTGCTTTTCATCCGCAAACTGATGGACAGACCGAAAGAGTCAACCGTATTCTTAAGGATATGCTTCGGTGTTGTATACTTGACTTTGGTGGCAGTTGGGAAAGGTATCTGGCTTTGGTAGAGTTTGCCTACAACAACAGTTTTCAAACCAGTATTGGGATGGCACCGTACGAAGCATTGTATGGTAGGAAGTGCAGAACGCCTGTTTGTTGGTTTGAAGATGGGGAGAGTTAGTTGTTTGGGCCTGAGTTTGTGCAGCAAACCTCTGAGAACATTGATCTGATCAGGAAGAGATTGGCTGAGGCTCAGAGCAGGCAGAAGAGCTATGCAGACAACCGGAGAAGGGACCTAAAGTTTGAGGAAGGTGACTTCGTCTTTCTGAAAGTATCGCCCAGTAAAGGTGTGATTCGTTTTGGCAAGGACGGGAAGTTAGCCCCGAGGTTTATTGTAACACCTCGAATTTGTAGAATACCGTAAGTACCCATTTTTATATTATATATTCCTGGATTGGAGAGAATTTTTATTTGGTGAATATTTTATTTTATTTTAGATATTGATATTGGTATGGATATTTGTGTTAGATGGGTGTTATTGATATTTGGGGGTTATGAGTTGAGTTTTATGTGAAGAAATATTGTTTACTTTATTTTCTACTATTGAAGGATTATTATGAGACAATTTTATGTATTTTATATTGTTAGTATTTTTAAAGTGTAAGAGTTGGGGGTTTATTTGAAATATATTTGAGATTGGGGAATTATAGACAATTATCCCTTACATTATTTATTTATCTATTTATTTATTCATTACTTTTACAAAACCCCACCCCACCTTTTTCCTTCTCCTTCTTCTTTCTTTCCCCTTCCCGTTTCTTCCAAGCCGAAAGAAGGAAACCCCATTCGGCGATTCTTTCCCCACCTCAAATCCACCTTATTTCTTCGTCAAATCCAAATTAAATTGAGGGGTAGACTAATAGAAGGGTTCTCTACATCGTGGCGGTGTTGGTTTTTCGAGAAAATTTCGAGAAGGTATATTAAATTGTATGATAGCTTATTGGATTATATACCTTTCATTTCTTTTACTAGAAATCGATGTAGGGAGATGGATAGATCATATAAAACATGTTAGGAGTTAGAATTGGTGCATAACATGGTGAAATTGTGAAGAGTTAATTTTGGCCTAAAGCCAAATTTTAGGATATGTGAAATCGGGTAGGAAACTTGATTCTAGTGATATTAGAAAATGCATATGAGAGGGTGGAATAGTGTGAGAGTATTAATGTGAATTTAGAATGATTTTTGTAGGCCGAGAACTCAATGAAAAGGGTTGAGAGTGAAAGTACAGATAAATTATGCACGCCGGGTGTTCGATGGAATGCCCGAGTGAGATTGAGGTGAGAATTTGTCAGCATCGGAGGTGTAATTGAGTTTTAATATTATTGTTTAACACGAATTTGAGGTATTAGGAAAAAGGAATTAAAGAAATTAGAAAATAGGAAATTTTCCTATTAGAAAGCCTCCGATCAATATGTGAGTTCTTGTATTGGGGTTCGAATTTGAAATCCGTCGATGTAGCTCACCTACTTATGTCATTTGTGACGTGTGGGTGAGGACGGATTCAAATTTGGAGGTTCGTAGGCCGAGTTTTGAGTTTTGAGCTAATCGGTCTAATAATTTTCTATTTAGGTTGAAAATTTTGAACTTTGATTGGCTACCGGGCGGACGTGGGACCTCGTTTACTCGATCCGTCAGGTGTGTATCTTGCATCTATATATATTTTATGTCGTGGCCAAATTTCGTGAATTTTTGATGTATTTCGTAGAAGTTATGCTAAAAACTGATTTTGAAAGAAAATACGGATTTTTAAGGGCCCGAAAATGAGTTTTTGTGATATTTGAGGAAATTAACTATTTTAAGTATATAAAACCTATATTATGGGTTAATGCGACGTGTTGAAGTATAAAAACTAAATTTATTAAATGGTTTATGCATATATTTACCCCGTGCATGTTTCGTGCATTTTTTGGGCGAATAAGCCGATATAGGTGATTTGGTATATGGGGAGCCTTGTGTATGGGCTAGCATGCTAGGGATGGATGTTATAAGATGTAATTAGACGAAATAAGTGATTGCGGTCATGTTTTGGAAACCCGTGTATGTTGGTGTATGTTTTGTGCATGTTTTGGGGCATATAGGACTTTATAGATGATTTTACTTACATAGAGCATTCTGAATGAGTTAGCATGCTATGATTGGTTGTTATGGAGTTCAATTAGATGAAATAAGTGATTGTGGCCCCTTTCTCTTGGAAACTCGCAAATGTGATGTATGTTTGTAATATATATATAGATGA
Source organism: Hemerocallis citrina (assembly GCA_017893485.1). Lineage (NCBI taxonomy): Eukaryota > Viridiplantae > Streptophyta > Magnoliopsida > Asparagales > Asphodelaceae > Hemerocallis > Hemerocallis citrina. Next base: position 73,133,501 of record CM030360.1, read on the forward strand.
TTATGGCGTGTGATGCAATAATTGAAGAAATTAATAAGTGAGTACATGTTTACATTCTAATTATGTTCGAAGTAAAGTAATGAGTAATCATATGATATTATTATGTAACGACCCGGAAAATAGCATATGGCTATTTTGCATCGAAATGTGTGCGCGATTGAGAATTTCGTGCGATCATGGATTTTCTGATAAAAATTATTTTTAATTGAGAAATATAAGATATATTGTCGATTTTATATTATTATTATTTTTAAGATTAAATTATTTTTATACGGATTATCTACAAAGTAGTTTTAATGTATTTTGTATTGTTTGGAATTATTAGAATAGAGAGTTAGGCTTTATTTGAAATGTATTGAAGTTAGAGGGCTTATACGAAACATTCCCTTAGATATTTTCCTATCTATTATTTTCTATTTCCCTTTTTACAAAAAACCCCTTCTCTCTCTCTCCTTCCCTTCTCCTTCTTCTCCTTCTTCTTCCCTTCTTCTCCCTCACGTTCGTTCCCCATCCCGAACCCAAAAAGGAACCCACCCGACCTTCCTCCCTCTCCCGTCCACGCCGGCGATCGGGAGAAGCCCCGACCCCCTCCATCTTCTTCCTTCTCCTTCCCCTTCTCCCGCTTCCATCCCGATCGGAAAGAACCCAAAAGAAAGCCCCCGGCTTCCCTCCTCCCATCTCCTTCTCTCCGTTCACACCCAGCCGACGAGAAACCCCGACCCCCACCTCCATCTTCTTCCTTCTTTCCCTTCCGCGCTGTTCTTCCCGACCCCCATGGAACCCATCGATCGGACGATTACCCACCCAAAATCCACCTCTATTCTTCGTCAAATCCAAATTAAAATTAGGGGTAGACTGATGGAGGGATTCTCGACATCGTAGTGGCGTCGGATTTTCGATTGGATTCGGGAAGGTAAAACCCTAACTATTTTATTGTATAGAAATTAGTTGGGTTAATTTTATTGAGTAGGAATGTTAGGGTAGAGAGACTTTGAGATGTTGGAAATTGTAGATGGGAGAAATTAGTAGGTTATTAGAGAGATTGTGAGTTGTTAGTAAATTAGGGATTTGAGTTTGTAAAAGAAAATTGTAGGGATATGAATTAATTCTTGTATAGAAATAGAAATTTGTAGTTGGACTATTAGAATATTTGGGGGCGATTTTAGTAATTAATTGAGGATGAAAATACCGTCGGTATTAGATTATCACGTGCATCGCACGTGTATATCCCAAGTGTTCAGTAAACGCTTGTGTGATATTCGGGGATAGCATTATTAGTTTTTATGATTGGTTTGAATTATTTGAGTTTAATTGCTTGAAATTGATGATAGGATATATTCGCGACTTCGGATGCGGGATGGCATGGCACTTCGGATCTTCGCGGAATATGTGAGTTATGTATATATTATATATTTTCATGGTTTAAAGATATATGTGAGTACTAACTTATTATATGTATTTTGTGATTATAAAAATATAGTGAGTTGGTTCATTATATATTTTTGTGGTTTGATGAATAGGTGAATTATATTATTATATGTATTTTGTGATTATAAAAATATAGTGAGTTATATTATTTATATATTTTCGTGGTTTAAAGATATATGTGAGCTGGTTTATTATATATATTTGTGTGGTTTGCAGGATATGTGAGTTTAATTTATATATATATATTTTTGTGTTTTAAGAAATTATGTGAGTTAGTATATTTATATACTTTGTGGGTTGATGAATATGTAAGTATTAATTTATCTACGCATTTTTGGTGTTTTAAGAAATCTAGTGAGTTTAATTTATTTATATATATTTTCGTGTTTTAAGAAATATAATGAGTATAATTTATTTGTGAAGTGATGTTTAAGGGATGTTGAATAGCATATATGTGTATATGAGGATGAGTTATATTCTTATGAGGATATCAAAATGTGGTGTGTACGGTTTTATTAACGTAATTGATATTTTGAAGAAGTCGGATGAACTGAAGAGGCGACATGATTTATGGATGAGGCGTATGGGGAAATTTACTATCCTTGAGCATATAAAACCTATATAATGGATTTGTTATGTATGTGAGGATTCTCTACTTCTAAGTTAGTTGTTTGCTTTCCTTATCTACTTATGTATGTGTTAAAAGAACCCATCTTTTGGGTATGAATTGTTAGAGGTTGAGAAAGAACCCATTCCTAGGGCTATATTATTGTGTATGCTAAAAAGAGCCCATCCTAGTGGTTAGTAGTTGTGAGTAAAAAGAACCCATCCTATGGATTCGGATTGTTGTAGAAAAAGAACCCACACTTGTGATATAGTAAGAATCCATGTTTGAATTGTTATAGAAAGAAACCCATGGTTCAGTTGTAGTAGAACACCATGCTTGAGTTGTGTGAAGGACCCATTCATGCCTATGTGATGTTCCAGTAAAACCTATCATGTTGAGTTGATTTTAGAAGAAACCCATGCTAAGTTGATTATAGTAAATTCTTCGGTTACTTCTAATTATAGAAGATCAAGTTGCTAGTAAGCACAGTTGGTTGCTTCTAGGTGAGATTACCTGTATGGTTGTTTGTATGTGGTTTTGCTCATACGTGGCTCGACTGGCCTGTATGTAGCTGTGGGTCTTATACGCAGCTTATTTGGCTCGTACGTATGTTATTGTCTCATACGCGGCTCGTCTGGCCCGTATGTAGCTGTGGGTCTCATACGCAGCTAATTTGGCTCGTATGTATGTTGTTGTCTCATACGCGGCTCGACTGGCCCGTATGTAGCTGTTGGTCTCATACGGGGCTTATTTGGCTCGTATGTATGTTGTTGTCTCATGCGCGGCTCGACTGGCCCGTATGTAGCTGTGGGTCCTATACGTAGCTGTTTAGCTCGTATGTGTTTTTGGTTACTCGTATGTAGCTTCTTAGCTAATACGCAGTTGTTGTGCTCATCTAGGGTGATATTATTACCCTAAGGGTCATCGACCATCAAGACCACATCCTACCCCCTTAGAGTGAAATGGATAGATCTCACCTCGGGCGTCGACGGATCTTAACCAATGTAGGTTGACCGTGGGCCGAGAGTGTTGGTAGAATCCGAGTTAGGGGTAGGGATGAGTGAGAGATATTATCACCAGAGTCTTGGATCGAGGGACCACGAGTTGGACCATGATTGGAAACTATGCAAGATAGCATAGGAATAATAACCTCATTAGGATAGTGATTTATAAAATCATTACTTAACCTTTTGCCCGAAAGAAGGGGAGTTGGTAGTAGGGTGCACCGTACGACCAAACCTTTCTTTAGGGCCGATCTTAGGTGGTGTTATTGGGTTGTACCTTCCCGTCAAAGGGATACGTACGGTGCCGTCTCACAGGTTGAGGACACGGGTTGCGTATCTCGCGCTGTTAATTCCTGAAGTACAAGTGGCTGGGGGTGCCACAGGATGCATTGGGCAGTCCTGCGCTTGCGATACCCCAGAGGGTGCCACAGGGTAGGCATCGCGCTACCCTGTGCTTGCGAAACCCTATAGTTTGATTTTGGAATGACACCCGATACATTGGGTTCGTCTATTTGAGAGAGGTCCGATTGGCCGGGTCGCAGTGGCGAACATAGACACCACTAGCGATATGCAACAGTGGCATATGACCACATCTGCAGCCTCATTAGCCACGTGTAGGTGTCGGGAACAGGTTGTGTACAATTAGAATTCATAACGCGGGTTCAAATCCTTATATATGGAGAAACGGCTTGAGATGGAGTCGCATGTAGTATGGGCTGCATGTTGCTTTCGGAGACTTGCTGGCATTAGAATAAGAGCATCATCATATCGGTAACCTTGCATTAGAGTTAGGTCACAACATACACTGGCACATAAATTATAGGTGCACGTGTCTTTTCCATTCAAGTTGAATTGCGAGTGTGATGTGTTATTGCCAAACATTGTTGGCGATGCGGAGTCTATTGTGATGGAATGCATATAAATGGTAATGTGCAATGAGACGTTAGATTGGACATGAATGAATGTGGTAGTATGCAAATGAATGCATATGCCTATGATGTGATATGTGATATAAGGCAATAGGATCAATATTGTATTATGAGAGGGGTTATTCAAATGATTACTAAGATAAGCATGATTATGAGTGGGTATGGATATACATACAGGTGATGACTCAGAGAGTATTGGATGTGAATTCCCATTTATGAGGTTACATGTTCAGATGTCAAGTAAGATTTGTTGATCTTGATATTATGAGTTCGTTATGTTTTTACTTGTAAAGTTTAATTTATTTGCTTATTTTAATAAATTATACTCACACCAGAAATGGCTAACCCCTTAGTATTTGGGGGTTAGGGAGTCCATGGACTACCCTAGGTCCCTACTGTTACAGGTCTTCAGCAGTGCAGGGGTGAGGTGTAGGTACAGGTTTCCGTAGAGTGGAGCTAGTTATAAATTGTTGTTATGATTTAATTGTAAATAGTAAAGATTTATGCTTTAAATTGTATTTTTGATGTATAAGTATGTGGATGATGACGAAGAGTATAGTGTGAGGCGACAGGATATGGTTTTGATCCGTAACCATTTCGTTGTGGAGTGCCGGGCGTCGTGGTAAGTTTTTACAGGTTAGTTTCTAAAAACTTACTACGTTTTCTAAAGGATTTATGCTTTTTAATTGATATTTGTTAAACCGTTATGAGTTTGGCCCCCAGAGCATATATATATATTGCCTGTGTGATGATGCTCATTTTGGCCTGGGAAGCCCGTATTATTATTGCATGTGATGTAAGCTACGGAATTTAGAGCAAAATTCCGTAAGCTTTTCTGTGTTTTGGGCAAAAAATACAAAGGAGACTCTGCCCAATTTTTCTTTGAAACATAACTATTTTAGTTTATGTTTAAAGTGATATAGAAATTGGAAGAATTGAGTTTGGAGTCAAAAAGGAAAAAGGGCAGGCGCTACAGTTGGTATTACAAACTGATAATTGTAATTACTGTGTGGTAACTCTGTATTGAATAAAAAGTTTTAAATTTCCAGCATTTTGTGTATCGTGACTAATTGAAGGAAAGATCTTGGCATGTGTCACGGTTTTCCGGTTATGTGGAAATCGGGGCGCTACATATTATGTGATGCATTATATTTTGATACGCTTACGATACGGAATAACACCATATAATTCTTTTATTAATGATATAACTTGGCATATGTCTATATGTGATATAATGAGGTAGTAAATAGCATGGTATTCATAATGTGTGATGTTGTGGCTAAATAAATAACATGGTGCATTCATGATATGCAGTAGTATGACATGATGGTTTATATGTTAAATGATATGGTGTATGTATATATGTGATTTAATGAGATGATAATTAATATCGTGGACACCGGACATGCGATTAATCGTAAGATAAAAGATAAGATGGTATGTGTTAATAAAATGTGTTACTAATTCACGTGGTTAAAGCCAAAGACATGACTCGTTGTATATCACAAGTGAAATGCTTGTGTGATAAAGTAAGATGGAAAGATGAAATGATTAATGCTAATAACAGATGGTTTTGTTGACCAGTACCTACAGCAATCCTGGGGGTTTGGGCTAGACCTCCTAATACCCAAGGACCGGCTTGGGGAAAGTGGACCCAAACTATGTTTGGGGTAAGTGATTTTTATCGCCCAAGCTATCGGCTTGAGGCCCGGTTTTCTCTCGTTGACAGCCGTCGTGAGGAAGTACCCAGTTTATCTGGGGTTAGTGATTTTTCCCTCGATGACAGCACTCGCGAGGAAGTACCCAGTTTATCTGGAGTTAGTGGTTTTTCCCTCGATGACAGCCGTCGCGAAGAAGTACCTAGTTTATCTAGGGTTAGTGGTTTTCCCCTCGATGACAGCCATCGCGAGGAAGTACCCAGGTTACCTGGGGTCAGTGGCTTTTTCCCTCTTGGCTTCGGCCGGAAGGAAGTACCCAAGTTATACTTGGGGTTAGTGGTTCCCTCGCTAGTTCGGCTAGGAGGAAGGCATAGCCTCGGACAAGTAAGACTCTGTGTGAGCATCGGGCCACGTGTTTACTGGGCTGTCAGCTTTCAGTATGTTGGGATACTGTGGCTCACTGGTCGACAAACTAATAAAATAAATAAGTGTAAATAAAATGTGAAAGTAAAGAAAGTGAATTGTGAATGTGAAAGAAAGTGAATTGTGAATGTGAAAGAAAGTGAATTGTGAATGTGAAAGAAAGTGGTTGTGGATGAAATGCAGCATGTGGTCAATTTGAATGAAAAGTAAAAGAGACGTGTGTTAATATGAACTGTATGAAGTAACTGTGTAATGTAAATGATTAAAGTAAAATACAGTATGGTATGAGTTGTTACACCTTGGAATTGTGTCAAGGAACTACCTGCCCGCTATTTCTGTGGAAATGGTGGGAACTACCTGTCTTGGCATAATTCGCAGGGTGAGTTGACATAATATTGGTAATAATTAATGGAAATGAAGAATTAAGTAAAGTGAAGATGAAAAGTAATTGAAGTGAATTAATAACCAAGCTATCGGCTTGAGATGTGATGTGATATTACCCAAACTGTGTGTTTGGGGTGCGGTGATTATTACCTATTGCCGCTGAATTTGGTGTGGGGGCAAACAGATAGTATTTGTGGATTCTTGGAAAACTTTGAATAGCAAACCTGTTACCTGTTCCGCCGAAGTTTGACCTTTGACTCCGGCCGTTCACCCGCAAAAAGTGCGAGACACCGGGGTTGATCCCAGCGATGCACCCTCCGACGCTCAAGTCAGTAACCAGAAGAGATTATGAAAGAGCGTAAATTGGCAAAAGATTGATTATCTCTTAATGGAGATGGATGGGGGGTATTTATAGGTGCCGCTGGGGTCAGATTAGGAATGTAATCCCTGTGGTTACATAAGGAATGTAATCCCTAATCCCCAGTGAAAGGATAGATATGAATCAGAACCGTTGATTAGGATTAATCAGAAACCCTAATTCTATCCTTTCTGGATCGGGTTTGCTGTGGGTTGAAACCCGCACCCAGTTGAGGTGGATCCGTTCGTGGGTTAGTGGGTCTTCGAGGAAGAGAATCAGTACCCGCTTCAGACCTATTGGTAGGTGAAAATTACCGTTTTACCCCTGGGCTTCAAGATTCGTGCCCGATTTGAACGGTTCCGATTTAACCCCATTTTTAGCCATATCACGAGCCCCCCACTCCCGAAGACTGAGTTTGATCAGCCTTTGAGGAGAAGTTTTACTGTTTTAATGGCTAGCGGAGTTGTATCGGAGTCCAAATGGAAGGTTATGAATCTTTAAAGGAGGTAGTATGGTGATTTTTCAAGTTGGTTGCACTCTAAGTTGTTCTTGAGCTTTCGTCAGCCTTCGGCCCAGTAGCTCGGTTGCTTAGCCAAGCAGTTCGGTAGCTCGGTTATGTACACCAGTGGCCGGGTCATAGAGTTAAGCATTTTGAAGAGTTCTGGTTTTGAAACGTCGCCATCCTTCGACCCAGTAGCTCGGTTGCTTAGCCAAGCAGTTCGGTAGCTCGGCTATGTACACTGGTGGCCGGGTCATAGAGTTAAGCGTTTTGAAGAGTTCTGGTTTTGAAACGTCGCCATCCTCTAACCCAGTAGCTCGGTTGCTTAGCCAAGCTGTTTGGTAGCACATCGGTGGCCGAGTCATGGACTTAAGAGATTTGAAGAGTTTTTGTTTTGAAACGTCGCAACTCTCCGTTTTGGCATTTTGCCTTCTCTTAGTGGGCTTTTAAATGCCTAAGGAAGCCCAAACGTTGCTTAGAGGTTATAAATTCTCACTCCCCCACCCCAGAGCTCATTTCGCACTTTTCATTCCAAGTTTTCACTTTTACACTCTGTGTGCTCTGCTAGCAGCGATTTTAGCTCCAAGGCGATTGCGTTAGCTGTCGCATGGGCCAAGCGATTTCTGGCAAACTAATTCCGACCATGAACGTCACTTCAAGGCCACATCACATCAAGGTCAGTTTATTTGCCTTAGCTTTTTTTTAGAGAAGTCAAGGGTAGACTTGGGGAGTGAGGCCTCGTCCTCGGGCGATAGTGGCGCCGAGGAGAGGAGGCTAATGGAGATCCGAAGAAAGGCGAAGGAGGTGGTCGAACCGTTCGTGGCCGAGGTGAAGAAGAAGAAGAAGAAGGCAGTGGCCCGATCTTCTGTAGTCGAGGAGTTCGTGGAGACCGAGAGGCGAGCCCCTGAGTCGGGCCGGTACCCTAGTGTACTGTCCGACCATGCCGGAGTCAGGCAATACGAGGTTGACCTTCTGAAGAAGGCGATCGTAGGTCGGTCGGCAGTCTACGAGGAGAACAACCCGGTCCAGACTACCGAGGTGGACGAGATTGCGTCAGTATTATCCGAGAAGGACCTGCTCCGGATCAGAAAAGGGTTCGCCATCCCTCCGGAGTACAAGCTGATCCTCCCCGACCCTGGGATGCGAGCAAACTCCACACTATCGCCGGATATGTGTGTGTTCGACTACGACTCGCTGAACGCTGGATTGCATTTTCCTCTGCACCCCTTTGTGTTAAAGGTCCTCCAGTGGTACTGCCTGGCACCGACGCAGTTTATGCCGAACACCTGGCGCCACATGAATGCCTTCTTGCTGCAGTGCCGCAATGCCGAGGTCGAGCCAGACGTGGTGATCCTTCAGAGCATGTATCGGATTCACCGGATGCACAAGACCGAGCATTGCTACTACCTGTCACCCCGGAAAGGTGTTAGGCTCATAGAGAATCCAGACTCGATAAAAGGTTGGAAGGAGAAGTTCTTTTTGTTGAGGGAGCCCTCGATGCTGAACATTCCGACTCGGTGGAAAGTAGAGGTGCCGAAGTTTGCAAGGATCGACCCGGTACTGACAGTGGCCGAGGCGGAAGTGGCAGAGAAGATCATTGCTCTCCCAATGTTGAGCTGGAGGGAAATGACCGAGGAGGTGCTACACGGGTTGGGCCTTAGTCGGATCGACCCGAGTATACTCCTGACATCTTGTAGTATTTTTTTTCTAAGTTTCTTGCTCGTTTCTCTAACTTTCTGTTTGTTTTGTTGTTTGAAACAGAAGCGCCGAAGATGGACTTCATGGGGATGTTGAACGAGCGAGGCAAGGTTGTCGACGGAAGGAAGAGGAAGAGGCCGAGCACGACGGCTTCGTCCGGCCGACCCTCTAAGGCTCCTTCGGCAGTTGCTCCGCCTACTACCATTCCTGAGGCCCCCTTGCCAGCGGTGGTCATCTCCGCCGACCCCTCGGCTCCTGCCGCATCTGCCACGGCCGGTGAGGCCTTCAACATTTCGGCAGCGCTGTCGCTCGAGGCTCTGCCCCTGACCACTCAGGCCGAGGAGATCCTGACCGAGCAGCATAAGAAGCTGTTCGTCCCCAACTGGCGAGTCAAGAACCATGATGGCTTCCTCGGGGACTTGCAGATGTGCATGCAAGCCTGTCAAGCACTTAGCGACCCCAAAGGATCGAGCCGCACTGAAGGCGGGGATGACTCGCGATGACACCTACGAAGTCGCTCGGTCGCTTGTGTCAGTAAGCTTTGCATTCATTGTTTTTGAGAATTTCTTAAGTCTGCCGTTCGGATTTTACTTTGTTCTTATTCTCTTTTTCCTTCGGCAGGCCACTTGTCACTTCGGCCACCTCATCCAAGAGTTCGCCGAGTAGAAGAGGGAGTTGAAGGCCGCCAGCGACAAGGACGGGGCGGAGAAGGCGAGGGCAGTTCGGCAGCTCGAGGCAGAGCAGAGACGCTCGGACGGCTTGGTGGTTCGGGTCACCGACCTCGAGGCGGACCTGGAGCGAGCTAAAGGGCGGCTCGCCGACAAGGTTGCCAAAGTCGCTAAGGCTGCCGAGGAGTTGGTGGCATCTGCGAAGGCACTGGAGGAGGCGAAGGCGGAGAAGGATGCCGCGGCGGCGAAGATAAGGGCGGAGGTTGAAGCCGAGGCGAAGGCGCACATGGCTTCTAAAATGGAGAAGTCCAACGAAAGGGCACTCGACCATGTCCAGGAGCGCGTCCCCGGCTTCCAGAGAATTGGATATAGGCTGTGGCCCGGGGCCACGGTAGAGGGCGAAGAAGAGGAGGGCAAAGAGGAGGAAGGCGACGAGGAGGAGGTGGCATAGCAGGACGAGGAAGCGCCTGTGGTCCCTGAGATTGTGGTGACCGACCCCCAAGCCGGGGTAACGGGGGGCGATGGGCCGTCTGGCGAGGCGCCTGTGGTCGAGCCGCCATGGCAGGTGGACCCTTGATCTTCTTGTCTTCTTGTATTTTTGTTTTTCTCTACTTTGAATGTAATGCCTTTTCGCGGACAGGCCACTGCTTCTGTTATGAATGAAAAAAAAATTTGTTTCGGTCTTGTCTAAGTGTTTTGTTCGGATTTTTAGTCTTTCAATGTGATGCCCTCGTTTTTCAGAACGTCGAACACGCACCGGTTACCGCAGCCGCTCGGCGCCGTGCAGAACTATTTAAGCAGACTCGCGAGGCTCGCCTCGAGGGTGAGATCGAGCTGATCAGGAGAGTGTCGCTTAATGTGGAGAAGAAGAATAGCGGGCTGTTGGACGAGGTACACCACTTGCAAATAGTCGAGAAGGAGCTCTCGATGAAGGAGGAAGAGCTGGCCTCGGCACTGGCCGAGCGAGACGAGCTCGCGAAGAAGGTCGAGCAGCTGCAGAGGGTCACGGTTGACAAGAGCATCGAGGTAACCAATTTGCGTCGCATTATATCTGATAGTGCTGAGTACCCGGGTTCGGCAAAACTCCCTCGATTCAAGATACTAGTTAAGGACGACACTTTGAAAAACAGGATCGTTGAGCTCGAGGAGGAAGTGGCTCGTCTGAAGCCTCAGCTCATGAGGACTAACGTCCGCAGCACCTCGTGCACTCGCGAGGAGAGAGAGCGAGGGATCTCCTTTTACGAGCTCGCGACTCGTGCTCCCGTCATTGGTCGGACAGCAGCCGATGCCCAAAGCGGTGTAGCTGTTAGCTCGAGCGGAGCCTCGGTCGGAGCCACTGTTAGGGTTAGTGGCGAAGAGGCATCCCAGTTCGTCGGCCTAGAGACGAGCTCGGAGATGAAGAGACGAAAACCCCGAGTGTCCCTAAATCGGAATGTCCCCATTCTGAGGAGGTGCTGAACAAGTTGTACTGGGCTTTTGATTTCTTTCATTGTCTTTATGTTGTGACATCTTGCCTTGTAAATTTATCAAGTTGTTTTAATGAAATCGAAGTTCGTCTGCTCATTGTTGTGTCGTAGTTGCCTTACTCCTGAAACGAACCATAAGAACCAAAAGTTAGCTTCTTCGAGCGTTCTAGCCATAGAACTCTTGCCTTAGCTGTAGAACTTTAGCTCTTGCTCGGGGTATACCGTGGAACCTTTGCACTTCGGTGGTGTGGTAGCTCGGATTTCAGACCCGAGCCACGCAGCTCAATCTGGACGACCGTTCATGATCATGGAACGAATCACGAGGCGAGAGGCTCGAGTTTCGAGAAAACGCTATCTTGTCGTTTTGTGGATACGTGGCACGATCTGATCCGTTCATCATGTTCTAGTACGCATTTTTAGACGATCCAACGGTGAAATTGGTTCGGCAGAATTTTTCTCCATATGTGGAGGTCGGTTCCTCGTCCGCTCGGTTCGGGATACTGAGGGAGTGCAGTCGAGCCGAGCGTTGGACTCCGAACTCACCGTTAGAGTTGTTCAACGGTTGTGGGAGTAGTTCTGAATGGCGAACTACTTCTAGCTCGCTTAAGAGCGAGCTTGCGAAGTAGAATCGAGCCAAGTGTTGGACTCCGAACCATCGTTAGAGTTGTTCGATAGTTGTGGGAGCAGTTCCGAATGGCGAACTACTTCTAGCTCGCTTAAGAGCGAGCTTGCGAAGTAGAATCGAGACAAGTGTTGGACTCCGAACTATCGTTTGAGTTATTCAACGGTTGTGGGAGCAATTCCGATTGGCGAGCCACTCCTAGCTCGCTTAAGAGCGAGCTTGCGAAGTAAAATCGAGCCAAGCGTTGGACTCCGAACCATCGTTAGAGTTATTCAACGGTTGTGGGAGCAATTCCGAATGGCGTGCCACTCCTAGCTTGCTTAAGAGCGAGCTTGCGGAGCGGAATCGAAACCAAGTGTTGGACTCCGAACTCGTCGTTAGAGTTTGTTCAACGGTTGTGGGAGCAATTCCGAATGGCGACCCACTCCTAGCTCGCTTAAGAGCAAGCTTGCGGAGCGGAATCGAACAAGTGTTGGACTCCGAACTCGTCGTTTGGGTGAAGAGTAAAAGCAGAGAGATGCAAACAATTTTACAAGTAAAATATGAAAAACTTTCTTTATTGATAACTAACGGTTGGCTACTTCTAAGTTGCGAGCCGTTATTACATGAGAGAAATGAAGGAAAAAATACACGTAATAGGAGAGGAACAGTTCGACATCCCAGAATACTTAGAGAGGCGTTAATGCTCTCTCTTGGTATTTTAAAAGATGGTCGGCATTCCAGGTCCTGGGGATCTCTCTGCCTTCGAGGTCTTCTAGTCTATATGTTCCGGGCCGAACTACTTTGGCGATCTTGTAGGGTCCCTCCCAATTTGGAGCCAGTTTACTCTTTTGACTAGGAAAAGAGATCGCTAACTTTCTGAGGACCAAGTCCCCTTCTTTGAGGTCGGTAGAATGGACTCTCTTATTGTATGCCAGCTCGATCCTTCTCCGGTAGCTTTGTTGATGAATGGCAGCTCTTTCACGGATCTCGTCAATCAAGTCTAGATTTTCTCGGAGCTCTCTGGCATTTTGTTCTTCTTCATAAGCCATTAGACGAGGAGAGGGTATACCAACTTTGAGGGGGATCATAGCTTCGGACCCATAGGTGAGATTGAATGGGGACTCTCCTGTCGGGGGTCCGTTTTGTGGTGCGGTAGTTCCACAGCACGTTGGGGAGCTGATCGACCCATAAGCCTTTAGAGCATTTATCCAACCTCTTCTTAATACCGGAGAGGATCTGTCGGTTAGCGTTCTCCACTTGGCCATTCGACCGTGGATGGGAAATGGAGGAGAATCGTTGTTGGATGGCGAGGTCTTCACATAGAGCTCGGAAGGCAGCCCCGGTAAACTGGGTTCCGTTGTCCGTTATGAGGACTCGGGGGACACCGAAGCGGCAGATTATGTTCTTCCAAAAGAACTGAAGTACTTTGTTCCTGGTGATTGCGGCCAAGGGCACAGCCTCTATCCACTTCGAGAAGTAGTTGATTGCCAGGACTAAGAATTTGAACTGGCCGGGAGCCGGTGGGAATGGCCCTAGTAAATCCATCCCCCACATTGCGAAAGGGATAGGACTTGATAGGGAAGTGAGTGGAGCTTGTGGGAGGAGACGGATGTTGGAGTACTTCTGACGAGAGCTGCATTGCCGAACGTGCAGTTCGGCATCTTGTAGGAGAGTGGGCCAGAAATATCCATAATTCAACACTTTGTGGGCTAGGGATCTGGACCCTGAATGTGCCCCGCCGATGCCTTCGTGAAGTTCTTGCAGGGCATAGTTGGCTTGTTCCGGGGAGAGGCATCTTAAATAAGGCCGGCCGTCTACTTGTGTGAAGGAGCGCTTGTATAGGATGCCCTCGATAAGTGTGTATCGCTCTGCTTGGGTTACCATTCGGCGAGCTTCCTTAGGATCTTCGGGGAGGAGCCCATCCCTTAGGAACTCAACGAGGGGTTTCATCCAGTTATCTTGAAGCAGGACAGGTAGAGACTCCATAGAATCGGAAGTTTCGTCTTCTATACTTGGCTTCAGGAGTACCTCAATTAAGACGGTCTGCTCGAGACCTTGGAGGGAGGAGGAGGCTAGCTTGGAGAGGGCATCGGCCTGGGCATTCTCTTCTCGGGGGATTCGCTGGATGAGGGCTTCTTCAAATAGGGCCATGAGATTCCTGACCTTGGCTAGCTACTTAACCATTCGGTCGTCTCATGCCTCATACTCGCCCAGGACCTGATTACGACCAGCTGAGAGTCGCTAAAGATCCGGAGGCGCTGTGCCCCTGCATTGCGAGCCATTCCGAGGCTGGCTATGAGTGCTTCATATTCTGCTTCATTGTTCAAGGCCTTGAAGTTGATACGGAGGGAGTATTGGAGGATGAAATCATCTGGGCCGGCCAGAATGACCCCGGCTCCGCTTCCTTCGTTACAAGAGTACCCATCCACATAAACCGACCAGACAGGTGGTCCCTTCATTGCTTGGCTGAACTCGGGGATGGTACTTTCAACTATGAACTCAGCTAAGGCCTGAGCCTTGGTCGCGGTCCGAGGCTGATACGTTATATCATGCTGGCTCGGTGCAATAGACCACTTCATAAGGTGACCGGAGGTCTGGCTTGTGGAGAACTTGCTTCAGCAGTTGGTCGGTAAGAATGACCACCGAATGGGACTGAAAATAAGGGCGAAGCTTTCTTGTGGCCATCACTAGGGCATATGCCATCTTCTCTATCCTGGGGTAGCGGAGCTCGGCATCCCGAAGTACCTTGCTCACGTAATAGATGGGCTTTTGGATCTTATCTTCTTCCCTCACGAGAACAACGCTGAGGGTCTGCTCGGAGGCTGATAGGTAGAGGTAGAGGGGTTCACCAGGAATTGGTTTGCTGAGCAGAAGAGGATTCACAAGGTAAGCCTTGAGCTGGTCGAATGAATCTTATTGCTGCTAACCCCACTCGAAGCCTTTAGCCCCCCTGAGAGCCTTGAAGAAGGGGAGGCACTTCTCCCCTGATTTGGAAAGGAAATGCCCTATGGCTGCCAGGCGACCCGTTAGCCTTTGAACCTCTTTGACATTCTTCGGGGGAGCCATGTCCAATATGGCCTTGATCTTCTCAGGGTTGGCCTCAATTCCCCTTTGGCTGACCATGAAGCCTAGGAACTTTCCCCGACGAGACTCCGAATGCACACTTGTTCGGATTGAGCCTCATATCGTGCTTTCTGAGTACATCAAAAATCTCTTGCATATCGGTCACATGATCAGCCCCGTGGATGCTCTTCACAAGCATATCGTCAACATATACCTCCATATTTCGGCCAATTTGAGCTTGGAAAACCTTGTTGATGGGGTGTTGATAAGTGGCACCTACGTTCTTCAAACCGAAGGGCATTACCCTGTAGCAGTAGAGGCCCTGATCGGTTATAAAGGAGGTCTTCGGGATTGTAGCCTGAGAAGGCATCCATGAAGCTGAAGAGTTCATGGCCCAAAGTGGCGTCAATCAAAGTATCGATACTTGGAAGAGGGAAGGGGTCTTTGGGGCATGCCTTGTTGAGATCGGTAAAATCGATACAAATCCTCCAGGTCCCATTGGACTTCTTCACCATTACTACATTCGAGAGCCATTCGGGATAGTTTACCTCCTGTATGGACCGGGCCTTCAAGAGCTTGTCCACCTTCTCTTTTATAGCTAGCTGGCGCTCGAGGGCGAACTTGCGCCTCTTCTGTTGGACTGGTTTGGACCCCGGAGCAACGCTGAGGTGGTGGACCAAGAGTTCTTCGAAAATTCCGGGCATGTCTGTAGCTGACCAAGCAAAGAGGTCTCGGTTCCTTCGGATGCACTGGACTATGTCGGAGCATAGGGCGGATGGGAGGGTCTTGCTAACAAAGAATTTTTGGCTGGGATCCTGCTCAGAGAAGAGCACTTTCTCCAACTCATCCACTGGCTCGGACGTCGGTCGAACAGCATCTTGGGGGATTTCCAGAGTTTCGAGGGAGAGGACTGGACCAAGAGTAGAGGTCATGTAGCACTTGTGGGCCATTTCCTGATTGCCTTTTACTTCCCCTACTCCTGCCCGGGTGGGGAACTTCATCTTGAGGTGATAGGCGGAAGGGATGGCTTCAAGGGCAGCTAGGCCGGGCCGACCCAAAATGACATTGTAAGCTGCAGGGACATCCACAACCATAAAGTCCATCGACTCCGTTCGGGTAATAGGAGTTTTGCCAGCAGTTACGTCGAAGGTGATTACCCCTTCAATAGTCACTGGCACTCCCGTGAACACATGGAGCGTGTGTCGGCGGGCTTGAGTCAGTCTCGGGATAGTTTGAGGCCTTTGAAAGCAGCGAGGAAGAGGATGTTAACGGAGCTGCCATTGTCCACTAGGATCCTCTCCACCTTAAAGTTTGTCATATGGAGATTGATGACGAGTGCATCACAATAGGGGGTTCGGACACCTTCAAGGTCTTCATCTGAGAATGTGACGGGCACTCCGAGGCCTTTAGGAGGAGGTGTGGTGCGGACCGAGTTAACTTCCCTAATAAACGCCTTTCGAGAGGAGTTGGAGGAGCCCCCTATTGGGCCTCCATGAATGAGGTGCAGGATACGCTCCTCTTCGAAGTCGGGCGTTTCATCGCATTCAAGACGCTTGTTAGCCCCCCGAGGCAGGGGAGGAGGATCGGTTTGGTCCTTTCTCACAAACCTGTTCAGCTGACCCCTCTGGATGAGGGCTTCTATCTCGTTCTTCAAGGCCCGACAATCATTGGTATCGTGGCCATGGTCCCGGTTATAGCGACACCACTTCTCTTTATCCCTCTTCTTGATAGGGGTGTTCATTTTTTGTGTAGGAGTTATCACCCCCTCCTTCTCAACTTCCATAAGAATTGTGGAGATGTTGGCGTTAAGGGGAGTAAAATTTTCAAATCTGGGAGGAGGTCGGCGCTGGCCGCCATTATCCTTCTGGAGCTTCTTGGCCCCTTCCTCTTCTGTTCCCTTTCTCTTAGACCCGGAGGAAGACCTCTCCAAGTTGGGGCGGTGCTCAGCTTCTTCGGCCCGAATATACTTTTCGCTCCGGAGGAGAAGGTCAGAGAAGTTCTGTGGGGGCTTCTTGGCGAGGAAGGAGCGGAGGCTGGAGTTGAGGACATTGGATTGAAATGCTGCTGCAGCGACCGACTGGTCGAGGGATGCTATGGACCTGGCTTCCGCTGTGAACCTTTTCACATAGTCTCTCAGCTTCTCACCCTTCTTCTGGTTGACGTAGAGTAGCAAAATGCTGGTCTTCTTAGTTCGGCGGCTACTCACGAAGTGGGTGACTAAGAGGGTCTCAAATTGCTCGAAGGAGAATATTGAGGATGGGGCAAGGCGAGAGTAACATTCTCGAGCCGGACCCTTGAGAGTTGCAGGGAAGGTTTTGCATAGCAGAGCATCAGAAGCTTGATGGATGAGCATGAGGGTCTTCAAGCTTTCGATGTGATCGACAGGGTCAGTCTCCCCGGAATAAGTCTTGAATTGAGGAGGCCTTAAAGCCGATTGGTACGGGCACCTCCATTATGGTTCGAGAGAAAGGAGGTCGACTAGGATGAAGGGTCCTTCCTCTAAGCTCTTCTTCTCGGTCTAACTGACCCAAGCGCCTCTCCATTTCATGGAGATGACTGTAGACAGTGTCATCCCTTCGACGGTAATCAACCGAGCCTCTAGACTTGTCTTCGTACAAGGGAGAGCGGGGGCTACGACGACGGTAGCTCCTGGAGCGGCGAGGACTGGGAATGTGCCGGCGGTTGCTAGGAGCTGGGGAAGGAGTTAGGGACCGTCGGCGAGGACTTCGGACCGGAGGAGGAGTGGGAATCCTTGGAGCATTGGTGTTGTTGGGACGGAGATTGAGAGCTTGTAGAATGGTTGCTTGGAACTGCTGGAACTCGGCACGGGTGATGGGTGCCTCATCGTTCCTTGGATGTTGCCGACCGGCAGGGGAATGGGGTCTTCTCCTGTAATGCTCGGGGGAATCTCTCCGCCCCCTTCGGGTAGGGGACCTTCTGTGGTCTCGGCGGTGAGGAGATCGCTCATCCGGACGTTGTTGGCAGGAGGCTCCCTCTTGGGCCCGCTTTTCATCTAGACGGCGGCAAAGATCCTCATCCTTCTGCCGATTAAGGATGGTGTTGCGAAGGTCGGAAGCACGGGGATTGTGGGAGGCCATAGAATCCGAAGAGGCATTGTGGATTGAGACGTGGTCCTGATGGAGAGGTTGTTTCTGCGGATTGGGACGTGAGACTCCTGCTCCGGCATTTTGAGGACCGGGGAGACCTTTAGGATGTTGTTGATTCTGAGGAGGAGGCTGTTCCTATTGAAGAGGGTCCTCTGCTTGAGGCGGAAGTTGCCCCTACTGCTGAGCGGGTTGGATGGGGACTTCCTGTTGCTGATCGGGGTTGGGTCCACGATTGGACCCTCTGAATCTTACTTTCCTAGGAGGCATGGCGGGAGAAGATCTGACCAACGGAAAGATGGGAGGCTGCTATTCGTTTGTTTCACACAGACGGCGCCAATCTGTTGCCGCTGAATTTGGTGTCGGGGGCAAACAGATAGTATTTGTGGATTCTTGGAAAACTTTGAATAGCAAACCTGTTACCTGTTCCGCCGGAGTTTGACCTTTGACTGCCGCCGTTCACCCGCAAAAAGTGCGAGACACCGGGGTTGATCCCAGCGATGCACCCTCCGACGCTCAAGTCAGTAACCAGAAGAGATTATGAAAGAGCGTAAATTGGCAAAAGATTGATTATCTCTTAATGGAGATGGATGGGGGGTATTTATAGGTGCCGCTGGGGTCAGATTAGGAATGTAATCCCTGTGGTTACATAAGGAATGTAATCCCTAATCCCCAGTGAAAGGATAGATATGAATCAGGGCCGTTGATTAGGATTAATCAGAAACCCTAATTCTATCCTTTCTGGACCGGGTTTGCTGCGGGTTAAAACCCGCTCCCAGTTGAGGTGGATCCGTTCGCGGGTTAGTGGGTCTTCAAGGTGGAGAACCAGTACTCGCTTCAGATCTAATGGTAAGTGAAATTACCGTTTTACCCCTGGGCTTCAAGATTCGTGCCCGATTTGGACGGTTCCGATTTAACCCCATTTTTAGCCATATTCACTACCCAAGCTATTGGCTTTGGGGTGTGATATGTGATGAACTCAAGAATATTCACATTTAGGAGCAATAATCTTATTGCAATTGGACATTTAAATGCTCTATATGTGGTATTTTACTCTTCTTTTCTCTTTTCCATTGGAAACAACCAAAAGCAGCAAAACGAAGCAGATTCCAGACTAATATAGACTGAGAGGATGATATACAGGGAACTACAGTGCAACAGTCGACTGGCTCTTCATCAGTCGACCGGACAGAGAGATTGCTGGGTCTCGGCACGGTCGACTTCCCCAACACCAGTCGACTTGACTGAGGAATCACGAAGCCACAGATGTCTCGGCACAGTCGACTTACACTCAACACCAGTCGACTGCATCCAGCGGAGTGAAAAGATAAGATCCATCCGCATCTAAATCCAAATCTATCCAAACCCAGGCTATATGCGAAAAACAACTTCTCCAACAAATCAAAGCTAGAGACAGGGGATTGGCAAGAGCACGTGGTTAGCAGATAAGGAAGAAAAGAAGAAAAGAGAAAGAAATAAAACGCCGATCAAATAAGGAAGAGAATAAATTAAAGAAGAGGACTTTTGTGGAAAAAAATGAAAACCCTAATTCCCTTCCCGTGTCCTATAAAGAGGCGTTATTCTAGAGGATCGGGGCATCGAAGACAGACGGAACTTCTGAACCATCAAATCATCAACCAAGAAGATTATTCTATCAGCATCGGAGAAGAAGGAGATCGAGTAAACTGAAGCACAAGCCAGTCGACTGAGTGACAGCAGTCGACTTCTCAGAGCAAACATCATCAGTTTATTTCTTCTCTTTCTAGTTTTATTTTCATCATGTATTCGAAACTGTTAGTTAATAAAAGGTTTATTATGTGGAACTAATTTCATAGTTGGGTAGATTGAGACCATAGTTATGTAATGCTTATATTCTTCTGAATGCTATTCTGTTACTTATTGATTAAACCTGAGAGTATTGGTATCGATTTATAATAGACAAACCTGTTCAGAAGTTCTAAGAGCAGTCGACTGAGAGTGAGAGCAAGTCGACTGCCATACAGAAACTGAGATTATCAAGTTTGCATGTTATAACTCTGAATCTGTTATATGAGTATAGAGATGACCCGTATCTCGTGCTTATAACTTGTAACACAGGAGTCCTTAGGGGTTCTTGGTTTAATCAACTTGAAGGATCTAGATCTGATACCAATTTCTAGAACTTTGAGTGTTCGTTCGTTTCCATTGTTCTTATGTTTTCTTTGAGTGCAACTTAGTAGATACCATGCTAAATACTTAAGGAGAGAAACGAATTAGAGTAGATACCATGCCTAATTCTTGGCTTAGGGAAACAATACTTTAAGGAGTAGATACCATGCCCTTAAAGGAACGAACATGAGTAATTAGAATAGTGAAGAAGGTGACTTAGCATTACTGACTACAGATGGAAATCAAAACCCAACTACTTGATAAATATTTGTCATTCAGAACTACTAGATATAGTTTTTAATCTTTTTATTTCTTTAGAACAACACCTTAAGATCCGTATTTCTATTTTATTGGTTAGTAAGTTAATTTCTACAATCTCTGTGGGATCGACCCTTGCTCGTCACTACGCTTCTATAAACGATTCGTACACTTGCGAGGTTTTTAATTTGTGTCTAGTTTAGATCATCTAGATAGCACAACAAGTTTTTGGCACCGCTGCCGGGGATTGTAAGCATTTTAACTTACAAATCAGTAAATCTTTTCTTTTATTTTATTTTCTTTTATTAATAAATATTTTCTTCTAGGTTATAGGATTTTGGTGGATGCACGGAAGGCGATCACTTCGTCCAGGGCTACTACCTATTGACGCGGAAACAGAACGCACTCTGCACAGACTAGGTCGGCTGGCTGCAACCCACCAGTCGACTGCTACAAGGGACCAGGCGACTGCACAGAGACCCAATTCACAAGCAACAATGGCTGAGGAAGTACCAAATCGAGTACCAATGCAGGACAAATTCACGCCTAAGAATATTGAGCAACCTTCCTGCATTGCTTATCAACCTAATGTCACAGGGAATATGCATCTCTCTCCCCAATTACTTAGCATGGTTCCCCACTTTAGTGGCAAACCAGACGAGGAGCCTCACCTTCATCTGCAAGATTTCTTTGATCTTTGCAGAACACAAAGCGTCCAAGGGCTTACCCCTGAACAAATCAGGTTAATCTTGTTTCCATTCTCTTTAAAATTTAATGCTAAATTGTGGTATAATTCTTTGGAACCAGGATCAATTAATTCATGGGAGAAATTAGCAACAAAATTCTTGAAAGAATTCTTTCCAGCCTAGAAAACCAAACAACTAAAGAGGGAGATTCAACTCTTCCAACAAAAAGATGGAGATTTATTCTTCGAAGCATGGAAGGATTTCAAGAACAAGCTTCTCAAGTGTCCTACACACAACATGCCTAAAGATGATCAGGTACAAGCATTTTATGAGGGTTTAAATGATACTAACAAGGCAATTGTGGATTCAGCTTGTAACAGGATCTTGATGAGGAAAAGTGGTGAGGAGGCCATCGAATTATTTGAAGAACTAAGCGAGAACTCACAGCAATTCTCAACAAGGGGAAGAGGCATTTCGAAAAAACAGGGAGTTTATGAAATTTCTGGTAGTAATAACATACAATTAGAAATGGCAAACATGAACAAAAAAATTGATATGCTTGTTAATGCAATGACAACAATGGGCAGTGTCAAGAATCTAACAAAAGAAATTTGTGCAATTTGTTCTCATTGTGATCATACAACTGACACATGTCCCATGTCTTCTTTCACAGATCAGGAGCATGCAAACTATGTGGGACAAGGAGTGTTTCCACCAAAGAACAACCCATTCTCGAACACATACAACCCAGGGTGGAGGAACCATCCAAATTTCTCGTGGATCAACAATCAAGGCACTCAATCTTCGCAAGGACATGCACAGAACTTCCAAATGGGAAGTGGGTTTGATAGGCCAGTTCAAGAACAGAAGAAGTTGGATTTTGAATCCACCATTCTTCAATTGCTCCAACAACAACATCAAACAAGCAACCAACAAGGGAAAGCAATTCAGAAATTGGAAACTCAAATCGGGCAAATCGCAAAGGAGTTGAGTGAAAGAAAGGCAGGAGAACTCCCTTCACAAACCATACCAAATCCTAGAGGCCAAGAACAGCTCAAATCAGTAACAACTCTGAGAAGTGGTAAGACAATTGAAAACAAGGTTGGAACACACACAGAAGAAGCAGAAACACAACCATCAAAAGTTTTGGGTTCCAACAAGGTAAGTGAAAAAGAAAGGACAATTTTGCCTCCATTCCCTCAAAGGTTAGTCAAGCAAAAAAAAAGAACAACATTTATTTGATATCTTTGAAACTCTCAGAAAGGTAGAAATTAATATCCCCCTACTTGATGCTATTAAACAAATTCCTTCTTATGCCAAATTTTTGAAAGAATGTTGTACTCACAAAAGAACATTTCAGGTTAGAGAGGATGTGGCTTTGACAGAGGAAGTGAGCGCTGTTCTGTTAAGGAAATTACCTCCTAAATTGAAGGACCCAGGTAGTTTTACCATTCCTTGCAGGATTGGTGAGCACTTCTTTGAAAAGGCACAACTGGACTTGGGGGCAAGCATCAATCTTCTTCCTTACTCTGTTTACGAAAAGCTAGGATTGGGAGAACTTAAACCAACATCCATCACTTTGCAGTTGGCTGATCGCAGCATCAAAAGACCTAGAGGTATTTTGGAAGATGTCCTAGTTCAGGTAAATGATTTTATTTTGCCTGCAGATTTTGTTGTGTTAGACATGGAGGACTCTTCAATGCCATCTTCTCTACCGATCATTTTAGGTAGGCCCTTTATGAGTACGGCTGATATAAAAATTTGTGTTAAAAAGGGTACTATAAGCATGAAAATAAATGGAGAAAAGGTTGAATTTAAAATATTTGATACACTAAAGTTACCACATGATGACCATGAATGCTATAATGTTGATGTGGTACAGGAGATTGTTGATCAAACATTTCAGGTACATAGCATTGAACCACTACAAGCCACAATTACACAATCTCTAACTTTATCTCATGTTGAACAGGAATACGATGACTGCAGGATTGCAGAGACAGTACATCACCTTGAAACTCCAAAGTCATATTCAGGTAAACTCACACCTGCATTTGAAAATATTGTGACTGATGACACTTGTGGTTCCTCGGACCAGTCGACTGGTGGACAGGATAAGTCGACTGTCCTAACTGCTACCAGGATGCCATACGTGGAGCTTAAGCCGCTGCCTGAACATCTGAAGCATGCATATTTGGGTGAGAACCAGACGCTACCAGTGATAGTTGCTGCAAATTTGAGTGCACAGGAAGAAGAGAAGTTGCTGAGGGTACTGCGAGAGCACAAAGGTGCAATAGGATGGACCATTGCATATATCAAGGGAATAAGTCCATCCAAATGCATGCATAAAACACTTCTTGAAGACAATGCAAAACCTAGCAGGGAAGCACAAAGAAGGCTTAATCCACACATGAAGGAAGTGGTAAGAACAGAGGTCTTGAAGCTATTAGATGTAGGCATCATCTACCCTATCTCAGATAGCAAGTGGGTGAGTCCTATACATGTGGTGCCTAAGAAAAGTGGAGTCACAGTGGTGAAGAATGAAGAGAACGAGCTTATCCCTACTAGAGTGACTACAGGATGGAGGGTATGCATTAACTACAGGAAGCTGAATAACGAAACCAGGAAAGATCACTTCCCTCTTCCTTTTATTGATCAAATGTTAGAAAGATTAGCAGGATATAGTCATTATTGATTTTTTAGATGGTTATAGTGGCTATAATCAAATTGCTATAGCTCCAGAAGATCAAGAAAAAACCACTTTTACATGTCCTTTTGGTACTTTTGCATACAGGATGATGCCCTTTGGATTGTGCAATGCACCAGCTACATTTCAGAGATGCATGATGAGTATATTTTCAGACATGGTGGAAAGGTTCATCGAGGTATTTATGGATGATTTTAGTGTTTTTGGATCTTGTTTCGATGAATGCCTTAACCATTTGCAGATTGTACTTAAGAGATGTGAAGAATGCAATTTAGTGCTAAATTGGGAAAAGTACCATTTTATGGTACAACAAGGTATTGTCTTGGGACATGTGGTGTCAGAAAGAGGCATAGAGGTGGACAAGACAAAAGTTGACATCATATCAAAGCTACCCCCTCCTACTACAGTCAAGGGTGTTAGGGTTTTTCTTGGACATGCAGGGTTCTATAGAAGATTTATAAAAGATTTCTCAAAAATCTCCAAACCCCTTTGTGAATTATTGGCTAAGGATGTTGAGTTTGCATGAACAGAAGAGTGCACAAATGCTTTCATTACATTAAAAAATCTTCTCATTTCTGCACCTATTGTCATGGCACCAGATTGGAACCATCCTTTCGAGCTTATGTGTGATGCAAGTGATTATGCTTTGGGAGCTGTTTTAGGTCAGAGAATCAATAAGGTACCCCATGTTATTTACTATGCTTCTCGAACTTTAAATGATGCACAGCTTAATTATTCCACTACTGAAAAAGAAATGTTAGCTGTCATTTTTGCTGTAGAGAAGTTTAGATCATATTTGATTGGTTCTAAAGTCATTGTTTTCACTGACCATGCTGCTTTGAGATATTTGTTTGCTAAAAAGGATGCTAAGCTTAGGTTGATCAGATGGGTGCTGTTGCTTCAAGGATTCGATCTTGAGATTAGAGACAAGAAAGAAAGTGACAATGTTGTGGCAGATCACATGTCCAGATTACTGCATGAGGAAGAAAGAATTGTGCCCCCACTTAATGAAAATTTCCCAGATGAAAATTTATTTGAAATAAATATACAACTTCCATGGTTTGCAGATATTGTAAATTATCTCACTGCTCATGTTTTCCCTCCAGGTATGACACTTCAAGAAAGAAAGAGACTGGTGGCCATGTGCAAGCACTATTATTGGGATGATCCTTATTTGTTCAAATTCTGCCCTGATCAAATTATAAGAAGATGTGTGGCAGAAAAAGAGCAAATGAGTATTCTACAACATTGCCACCAATATGCATGTGGAGGACATTTTGGACCAAAAAGAACAGCACTCAAGGTATTACAATCTGGTTTTTATTGGCCTAATGTATTCAAAGATGCTTTTTCTTTTTGCAGGACTTGTGACAAATGCCAAAGGATAGGCAACATCTCTTCTAGAAATCAAATGCCACTGGAAAACATCCAAGTAATCGAGCTTTTTGATGTTTGGGGAATCAACTTCATGGGTCCCTTTCCTAACTCATTTGGTTATTTATATATTCTTGTGGGTGTGGATTATGTGTCTAAATGGGTCGAGGCTGTCCCCTCAAAAACTAATGATCACAAAGTTGTTGTCAAGTTTTTGCAGGAGAACATTTTCACTAGGTTCAGTACACCACAAGCAATAATTAGTGATGGAGAGTGCCACTTCAATAACTTTCCATTTGCTTCTTTGATGAAGAAATATGGGATTACACATAGAGTGGGTACCCCATATCATCCTCAAACCAGTGGGCAGGTGGAGATTAGCAACAGAGAAATCAAGAGCATTTTGGAAAAGACAGTAAATACAATGAGAAAGGATTGGTCGCTACGCTTGAACGATGCATTATGGGCCTACCGAACAGCATACAAGAAACCCATCGGCATGTCACCATACCGTTTGGTTTTTGGAAAAGCCTATCATCTGCCAGTGGAGTTGGAACACAAAGCCTATTGGGCCATTAAAAGGTTCAATTTTGATATGAAACAAGCAGGCGACAAAAGAAGATTGCAACTGAACGAGCTTGAAGAGTTGAGGCACGACGCATATGAAAATGCAAAGTTGTACAAGGAAAGGACCAAATTGTACCATGATAAACAGCTAGCAAGGAAGGAGTTTTATGAAGGACAAAAGGTATTAATATACAACTCAAGATTAAGACTTTTTCCAGGCAAGCTTATGTCACAATGGTATGGCCCATACATTGTTACAAAAGTCTTTCCACATAGAGCGTTGGAGGTTCATAGCAAAGAGAAAAATCAAACATTCAAGGTGAACGGGCATAGGGCGAAGCCGTAAATTGCAATGAGTACAGAGCCGAAAGAGGAGGATGTGAGTCTTCAAACCATTCAATACATTGCATGAACTCATCAAGTCTAGCTGAAGACAGAAAACACAGCGCTTATTGGGAGGCAACCCAATTTTTCAGGGGAGTACTTACACTCTCTAGTTATTTATTTCTTTAATCATTTCTTTATTTCTTTATTTTATTTTCTTTCCTTCAAACTAGTGGGTAACACATGCCTATACTTTAAGTTTTGTGCGAACATTGAGGACAATGTTCCATCTAAGTTTGGGGGTAGTTAGTTACATTTGGAGTCTTTTGATTTTTTTTTTAGGATAAACAATTTCTTAGCAAGTAAGAGTAAGGATACTTATTTACTTTAGGATTGTTGAGTTTCATAATTCCTTACAAAATTATATGAGTCATGCGATTATACATAAAAAACAAATGTGATGCTTTTTCTGGTGATTATCCCCTTTGATCTAGTCCTAAACAGAGTTTAATTAAATAGAGTAAAAACAAAAAGAAAATATATATATGAATAAAGTCAATCTACTCCAATGTTTTGAGTTGCTTAGTAACTAGGGGTATTCATCACCAATGTTTACCTTTACGTCAAACGGCAACTTGAAATATGAGTATGCAAAGCACTTAAAGCTTGTGACTTGTTGAGTAACCGGGTGGATTCATCACAAATGTCTTGCACTCGCGTCAAAAGGCAAGTGACGACTTAAAGAAGAGACTTCTGAAAAAAAAAAAAACTCTAGTTTGCTACTCGGTTTGTAGTAGAGAAAAGGGATAATCACAGATGGAGTGTTACATACTATAACTATAATTAATTGCATGACAAGTGTGGTTGGGTTTGGAGTTATGAATAGACAATTGCACCAGAGAAAGTGGGTATGCTTGTTTTTACTTTATTTGCAAATTGTTTATAATTTTGATTGCAAAATTTTGATGCTTGCGTAATGAGACATTTTCTTGGAGTGATGGGGTGAGACTATTATTTTTCCCCTTGTTCATAATTTCACTTTTTTGCTTGAGGACAAGAAAAAGCTAAGTTTCGGGGTATATGATGAACTCAAGAATATTCATATTTAGGAGCAATAATCTTATTGCAATTGGACATTTAAATGCTCTATATGTGGTATTTTACTATTCTTTTCTCTTTTCCATAGGAAACAACCAAAAGTAGCAAAACGAAGCAGATTCCAGACTAATACAGACTGAGAGGATGATATACAGGGAACTGCAGTGCAACAGTCGACTGGCTCTTCATCAGTTGACCGGACAGAGAGATTGCTGGGTCTCGGCACAGTCAACTTTCCCAACACCAGTCGAATTGACTGAGGAATCACGAAGCCACAGATGTCTCGGCACAGTCGACTTACACTCAACACCAGTCGACTGCATCCGGCGGAGTGAAAAGATAAGATCCATCTGCATCTAAATCCAAATCTATCCAAACCCAGGCTATATGCGAAAAACAACTTCTCCAACAAATCAAAGCTAAAGACAGGGGATTGGCAAGAGCACGTGGTTAGCAGATAAGGAAGAAAAGAAGAAAAGAGAAAGAAATAAAACGCTGATCAAATAAGGAAGAAAATAAATTAAAGAAGAGGACTTTTGTGGAAAAAAATGAAAACCCTAATTCCCTTCCCGTGTCCTATAAAGAGGCGTTATTCTAGAGGATCGGGGCATCGAAGACAGACGGAACTTCTGAATCATCAAATCATCAACCAAGAAGATTATTCTATCAGCATCGGAGAAGAAGGAGATCGAGTAAACTGAAGCACAAGCCAGTCGACTGAGTGACAGCAGTCGACTTCTCAGAGCAAACATCATCAGTTTATTTCTTCTCTTTCTAGTTTTATTTTCATCATGTATTCGAAACTGTTAGTTAATAAAAGTTTTATTATGTGGAACTAATTTCATAGTTGGGTAGATTGAGACCATAGTTATGTAATGCTTATATTCTTCTGAATGCTATTCTGTCACTTATTAATTAAACCTGAGAGTATTGGTATCGATTTATAATAGACAAACCTTGTTCAGAAGTTCTAAGAGCAGTCGACTGAGAGTGAGAGCAAGTCGACTGCCATACAGAACCTGAGATTATCAAGTTTGCATGTTATAACTCTTAATCTATTATATGAGTATAGAGACGACCCTGTATCTCGTGCTCATAACTTGTAACACAGGAGTCCTTAGGGGTTCTTGGTTTAATCAACTTGATGGATCTAGATCTGATACCAATTTCTAGAACTTTGAGTGTTCGTTCGTTTTTATTGTTCTTATGTTTTCTTTGAGTGCAACTTAGTAGATACCATGCTAAATACTTAAGGAAAGAAATGAATTAGAGTAGATACAATGCCTAATTCTTGGCTTAGGGAAACAATACTTTAAGGAGTAGATACCATGCCCTTAAAGGAACGAACATGAGTAATTAGAATTGTGAAGAAGGTGACTTAGCATTACTGACTACAGGTGGAAATCAAAACCCAACTACTTGATAAATATTTGTGATTCAGAACTACTAGATATAGTTTTTAATCTTTTTATTTCTTTAGAACAACACCTTAAGATCCGTATTTCTATTTTATTGGTTAGTAAGTAAATTTCTACAATCTCTGTGGGATCGACCCTTGCTCGTCACTACGCTTCTATAAACGATTCGTACACTTGTGAGGTTTTTAATTTGTGTCTAGTTTAGATCATCTAGATAGCACAACAATATGTTGTGGCCCAAATTGTGTTTGGGGATATGGAATATATTGTGATAAGAATGAAAGTGAAGCTAATGGCAATTTGTGTTATAAGTGAAAATGATAATAAGATATATTATTTATAAGAATAAGAAATTACTAAAGTGGTATAATGAGATGAAAATGAGCAATAAAACATGTTTTTGATGCAATGAGAAAAAGCATTCTAATTAGTGATGTGCTAATGATGTGATGAAATGTGAGTAAATTGCAATGGGCGATGAGATATTATATTTATGTCATAAGACATGAAGGAATGTGGTATTAAGAGAATAGATGCATATGTTTATGATGTGATACTCGTTATAACACAATAAAATAAATACCCGTATTATGAGATTGGTTATGAAAATGGTTATTAAAGAAAGTATGTTGTGCTATGAGTTTGTATTCATATAAATGGTTATTAAAGAAAGGTGTAATAACCGCATGTAGTTATATTAATATAAATAGTGAAATGCTGCTATGACGATAATTGTGGAAAGATGAATATTCGTGTTAGGGAATTCAAATTGAAAAGTAACGGATTGTATGCGAATTCGTATTATGCGAATGTAAAATAAGGATATATACGAGGTTGATGTGAAGCATATAGTGAATTGTGTGAAGTTATGGATAATTATATAGTTGGATGCAGATTGGAAGAGTATTTTGATATAACCTCGTATTGGTGATGTTTTTATGTTCAGAATTCAGGTTGCATCTTCTTATTTGGATGTTTGTAAGTTTAATTTATTTTCTTTATACTATTTAATGATTTATTAGATTAATAACTATACTCACACCAGAAATGGCTGACCCCTTAGTGTTTGGGGGGTTAGGAAGTCCTTGGACTACCCTAGATCCCCTACTGTTACAGGTCCTCAGCAACGCAGAGGTGAGGCGTAGATTTATATGGTGGAGTTTTTATTTTAAAAAATTTTGTATAAAATTAGTTAGTTGAATAGTGAAATTTGTAGTTTAAATTATAATTTGAATGTATAAGCAGGTAGATGATGATGATGAGTATAGTACGAAGTGGTATGGTATGTTTGTGACCCGTACCCACCTCGTTGTGGTGTACCAGGCTCTGTGGTAGGTTTTACAAGGGTTTTTCTAAAATTTTTACCTCGTTTTCAAAGAAATTTATGGTTTTTATTTGATATTTGATATTCTAGTATGCGTTTGGCCCCCAGAGCATGATATTATATTGCCTGTGTTATTCTGGTCATTTTGGCCTGGGGAGCCCATGATTATATTACCTGTGTTGTGAGCTACAGAATTTAGAGCAGAATTTCGTAAGCATTTTGTGTTTCGGGGCAGAAATTTCACGGGAGACTGCCAAAATTTTATTTGAATTATATATATCTTAGTTTATGTTTAAAGTGATATAGAAATTGAAAGAATTGAATTTAGAGGTTTAGTTTTCAAAAAAAAAAAATTTGGGGTGTTACATTTATAGGCCCGTATAAGATATTGAAAAGGATTGGGAAAACTGCTTAACATCTTGAATTACCGGAAGAGTTATCTCAGGTGCACAATGCCTTTCATGTGTCTATGCAAAGAGGTTATATTCCAGATCTGAGTCATCATTTGCCTGAAGTGCCGAAAGGTTTGCAATTGGATCTCAATTACATCGAGTCTCCTGTCGAGATTGTTGATCGTCGAGAGAAAGTCTTGACGAATAAGACGATACCAATGGTCAAGGTGGTCTGGAGAAAGCATTTGGTTGAAGAGGCTACTTAGGAGTCTGAGGAGAGGATGTTGAGCGATTATCCTGAGCTTTTTGCTTGATTTGTATTTTCTTTCTTTTTCGCTTGTTGTGAGTGTTTTGTTTCTCGCTCTTGACTGTAGTTCCGGGGATGGAACTATTCTAAGGAGGGAGTGTTGTAATACCCTGATTTTCGTTTATGAAATTTTTTATTTTGTATTATTTTTTTTGTACGTATTGTGCACGTGCAATTTTGCAGTATGAAACTTTTATAATTATTTTCATTACATAGAAAAATAAGTATATATATATATATATATATATATATATATATATATATATATATATATATATATATATATATATATATATATATATGCTTTCTCCATTATTTTTATTAAAGCCCATTTTTAACAAACATAAGTTTCTTTTAATTTGATCCCAACTTAATTTATTTTAAATGTAGGCTAATTTGGCCCATTAAATAAAAGCCCATAAGTTTATTTTCTTTTTTTAATACAACTTGTAATGTAGACAATTTTTATAGATTATTTTTATAATAAATAAAATGTACAACTTTTAAAATGGGGGACTATTGGAGACACGTTCATTTCACGTGCATGTGTTTTGTGCACCATGTGAGGCTGGATGGGATTAGGAGGGAAAAGAAGAGAGTGGAGTTTGTGGGAGGTGGTTTTTTGTGATCATCGTTGGTTACTACAATTTTCCTTGAATCCTAGCCTTTGTTTCTTAACTCCTAGATTAATCCTAGCCCTCTATTTGTCCCAAAATTTAGTATAAATACCCCCCTTAGCCTAGTTATTCTTGCACTTTTCATTCTCCAAACCTATAGTGAAAGAATACAATTATTAGTAGTGGATTAGTAGGAAGTGAGAATAAAAGATTGAGAGAGAGGGATTTGTGTGTGCTTGCATCAAGGAGGCCGGCTACATCACCATTATGAGGGCTCGGGTTGCACTTGGAGGCTCGGGTTGCACATCAAGCAAGGAGGAGGAGTACTCGTTTGGCAAGCTCGATCTAGGAGGAGAAGGACTCTTTCGTTTAGGAGGTGTTGTGTGATTTTTCTCTCCAAATAAGGGTGGGTGGTTTTCTATATTTCTAATTTAGATGCTATGTTAAAAGTGCTGAAATGATAATGCAAGAAAGAAACTAATAAGAGTACACTTAATTGGAAAAAAAAGGACTTGCTAGTTGATTAAATTAATGCTTGATGGAATGTATGTTAACTTGACATGAAATTTAATTTTGTGTGCGAATTGTTTGTAGTTATGGAAATATAGTATTGGGATTGTTGATAATGCAAAATTAAGTACAAAATGCTAGTAGATGAAATTATTCTTTTATGTGCTAAATGGACTACCTTGATATGATTACGAATGAATGAAATTATCCTATGCTTTCGGGTTTATGAAAGAAGGAAAAATAGGGAATTAATGTGAATTTTTTTTAATACCAAGTTGTGTGAGAAATGTCAAAATGAATTATGAAAAGAGTAGTATGCAAATTTAAATTATTGTATGAGAAATGTGTATTAAATTACTGAAAAATTATTTTATAAATACTGGAGTGTTAATTTAAATTAAAATATACATTCTGGAGATTTACTGGGTTTTTAGTGCAAGCAAAACAAAAATAAGAGCTTTTGAACATCAAAATGTTCTAATGAAACCGAGAGTCGAATTAAATAAAATTCAAGTTATAGTTGTGACAACCTGAGCCTATAGCTCAAGTGGTCGGTGAGCACTCTGGCGCTACAGTAGCGCGGGCATGTTGTTTGAGGTCACTGGTTTGATACCTGTATCCACCCTTCTTTTGTGTGCATTTTTTTAAATTAACCCAGATCCGAATAGAGAGCATAAAAACTCTCTGGCTCTCTTTATATCGCTGAGTGCAAACATCTAGTTGGCTAGTGCGTGCGGCTGGCTTCTTAAAGGTTGCGGGTTCGATTCTGGTGTAGGCCAGAATTTTTATTTTTGTGTAAAATCGATTTTGGGGGTTCTCTTGATGTGTAAAAATCTCGAAAAAAATACCATTATTATTCTAAAATCATATATGACTTATGAAAATTAATTGGGAGTTATTGGAATGAAATAAAGTGTATTTTGGAAGTAAAATTGTATTCGAAACTATGGTTTCATACTCGTATAATTTCATAAAAATGCGTGATTTTTACGAGGCGATTAAGATAAGTATTGAAAAAGGAAAATTGATGGAAAGAAAACATAAATGTTAATTTTGTGTGTGTTATTTTGATTAAGAGAGTAGCGTGACAATGGTGATTTTGTGAATATTCACCTTGACTAAATGTTTCGTAAGATGATTTTAATGTGGAAATAAATGTTGGTTATGGAATGCATGATTTAGAATTGAACTCCATCTATGACTATTGATTCATGAAAAGATTGGAAATCATGTAATTGAAAAAAAAAAATGTTCTTGAGTATGACAACTCAGATATGTAAATTTGTGAATTGAAATTGAAAATTAGGGTGTAGCCAAAACTCACACCGGCAAGTGAAAAGTGCTGAGATATGATAATTGAAATTGAAAAGACCAAGTTTGGGTTATTGTGAAATGAAAGAAATAAGACCGGTATTGGTGAGAGGGCTGACTCCAAGAGATTAATTATGTTCATGATTTCATTAAATTAATGATTAGTTACATAATGAAGATGTGATGAAAGTAAGAAAAAAACATTGAGTATGAGGGTCATTGGATTGACGGCGTAAGAGTATTCACAGGATGTCCCAGATGAGTCATGATAAGGCGTGGATACTGCTCCAGAGTACCGTTCCGGTGGCGACGCTCGTGGGGTGTTTGACGACTGCGGGTGGTGTCATGTCTATGGTATGAGCTGAATTACCACAGGATGCCTGCATGATGAGTCATGTGTCAGTGCAATGGGATTCCCTCCAGGGCGCCTAGACATGAGTTCTTAGGTCAGAAAACATCTAGGATACTTACCGTAGTTACAGTAGTAGATTAAGTCATGACGAGGGATTGAACCCTACAAGATGAAGAACGATTAAGATGCTTGCCCTCGGACCTATGTAGTATGGGATGCATAGAATCCGAACAAGTGCGCATTAGTGTCATATAATATAAATACCTGCATTAAGGACAAAGTGCATAATCACAGCACTACATCAATAAGATATTCTCCTTAGTTTGATATGTGAACAAGTTTGTGGTTGTTAAATAAGGAAAATCAATTATACTGTTTTCGGTATAGAGAGGACGGCCGTGTATAATGTTCGTCGGTTGAATAAACTGATGTACCCACAGTTTTGTATGCAGGATAAATGGCATGATAAAGATTAAAGGAGAACTGATGCTTAGAGATTATTCAAATGTTGTTGTAATTTTATTTATATAAATGTTGTAATTTTGCTTCCGCTGTAAAATATAAGTGTAAAGATTTCTTGTAACTCTAATGTAAAGTGAAAAGTTTTAAATTGCTTGTAAAATTGTACGAAAGAAGTGTAAAGATCCTGTGGAATCTCGAATTCAGTTGTATTTGGAATTCGGGGTGTTACACTTATAATGTTAACATTCACTAGTATACTAATTATTCCTTGTCTTTTACATTCATTGTAATTAATATTTTCTTTACTTAGCTAAATTTGTTCATATCTCTATGTATCTTGACTTGTTATTTTTTCCAAAACTATGTTTTTTATATAACCTTTAAGTTTGTGTTCCTTCGTTGTTTGTATGGTTATCAACATTTTTATATTTGGGTTTTATCTCTTCACTTTTGACTTCTTATTCTATAAGAATAGTTTTACTATTTTCTCACGTTTTGGGATTTATTGTGTATTCATTTGGATTTCTTATACTTTTTCCACATTGGTTTCCACCTTTTACTCTTCGAGCTATAATTATATGTTATTTTTATTTTACTTAATAATTAAACCTAACTAAAATAATGATAAGAGTAAATTTTCAAAACTGTCTTGTAAGTTCTGTATTTTGTTTTCTTTTGCTTAGAGTAGTTCTGATGAAAGAACTATTCTAAGGGGGGAGTGATGTAACACCCCGCAAAATAAAATAACTTATTTTGCATAATTAAATAATATTAAATTGGTAAAGTTGACTATTTTGACTGTTTTCTTAGAATTGCAATTTTGCACGTGCAACGTTAGAAAATTTTGAATTCTTAAAATTTTAAGGTTAATGATTTATTTTCGTCATTTATTAATGATATTTTAATTTTCAGATTTATTTGAATTAATTGGGCTATTTTTTGAATTTTTCGATTTTACACGTGCAAATATTTTTTTGGGTGCAAATCTCTACTTTCAAATTTTTGAATAAAGTCTCCTATTTATAATTGAGTATATCCTAAATTTTGGAATTTTTCTGAATAAAGAAACTATTTTTGTAAATATTTCGAAAAAGAGGGGCTTTTATGTAAAAAGCCGATTGGATCTCAACCAAATAATGAAAATTCATTTTTGCTGCTTTTTGGGCTGACCATGGTCATCATTGAAGATAAAATTTATTTAAAATTTATTTAGAGTTGTTTTGGTAAAGATTTAAACAAATATGGTATTTTTGTAAGTATGAAATTTAAGTTGGACCTTGTGCAAATAATTTTCTTGGGAACTAAAAGTTAGAAAAAAATTTCGGAAAAATATAATATTTATTAGTAGATAATAATTCTGAATTTTCTGAATCTTTACGATTATTTTATGACATATTTGCAAATATTAGAAAGAGAGGGACTTTTGTGCAAAATTACTACTTAGAGTACAAATCTGAAAATTTTCAATTTATGGGCTATGCCTGATGGCTGGCTAACTCAGTAGTAGAGGGATTTGGTTTTTGGTTTTATTTTAATTTATTTAACTTATTTAACTAATTTATTAAAGAAATGTCTATATATGTAAAGGAATAAATTATTGAGGGATACTTTCATAAAACTTGTAAAACCCTAATTAAATCAGGATCTCGGCTATTTATTGACAGCTACAGCCGCCTCCTCTCCATAAAAAACGAAAGAATTATTTTTATTATTAATTTCTTGGAGTTTTGAAGCAAGGATATCGGATTTTTGCGAAAGGTATGGCTTCTTCTTATTCTTAATTAATTCGGTTGAGTTCTTCATTGAGGTGAGTGACATGTTTTGATTTCTTGTTGTTGTATGCATGTTATAAATGATGATTTTTATATTAGAATGCATGAGAGATACTTGTATGATGATACAATGAGTTATTTATGGATGAATGAATAAGCAAATAGAACTTTTCATGAAACTATGCAATTGATGAATAAAAATTCTATATAAATAACTTGGGATTGTAAAGGACTTAGTAGGAATCATAGGTATGTTGTTTTATTTCATATTTTTACTGATTTGAGTGTGCATAATGAGTTTGTATGATGTATATTGCCAAAAAGTGAATAAAGTTGAGTTCTTTACTTTGTATGTTTGTATATGCACTGTTTTGATGATTGGATGGAGAAATACTTGACTGAGGAAGGTTGTAAATGCATAGAATCATGGGTAAATTAATGTAACTAGTCATACACATGCTGATGAGTTGCAAGAAGAGTATTTTTAAGAATCAAAAGATCAAGCTTTGATGAATTGAAGTGGGTTTTTATTTCGGGTCAGACTTTGTGCAGGTCGAAATTGACGTTTTGATGTTTGTGAAGTTTTCGATTGAATCTTGATTTGTATTAATACTGAGATTGAAATAAAATGTATACTACTCTTATACAATGATTCTTGAAGCTTTTAACTGATATATAAACACATATATTCACATATATACTTATATAGTTCCTAATATGAAGAATTTCAACAAAAATTACTTTTTTACGAATTTGATGAAAGTTTGACTTGATTTATAAACTCCAGTATGTTAAACAAGTTGTATTTGATTATCTCAGGATTTTTATTTCACGAATTCATGCTTTTAAAGAGATTTAACCATGTATCAGTTGGAAAAGTACACGAATATTAAAGAACTGTGGTTTTGGACATGACAGTCGACCGCCCAAGAACAATACACAAATTGTTGGTCGACTGCCATGTTGTGGATTTTTGGATTTTGCTTGACAGACATCCGCTGTCTTTTTGAACTGAGATGACAGTTGACCGTAAGCTGTTTGGCTGAGTATTTTGTTGAGTTTTTTGTCGTTTTTCTTGAACGATTATTTCATCGAACTTAGGTATTATTGATCTATTGTTTTAAATGAAGTTTTTACTACAGATTACCGTATTTTACAGAGAGTTATATTTTGATTAATAATAGAATTTAATTGGCATTTCTATAACTTTAGAAAGCGAATTATGTATGGATTTCAAAGGAATTGATGTTTTATGATTTTCTATGACTTCAAACATGCGAAGCTAAGTTGTTTAAAAGATTTAATCTCAGAATTTACTTCTGGAAATTTGTGAGTATTTGGATAAATTTGGATTTGTTTTATTTATAAAGTTTTCTTGATATAAACGATTAGGTGATAGAATTAAGAGTTTTAATGAAAGGTTTTGGGTTGATATTCGATTTGGGAGTCTCTAGAAGTTGAGTGGGATTCTTGTAAACCAGCAGATGAGATTTTGTGTATTTTGACCAATTGGGTCTTGGGGTTGTTTTGTTGGAATTAAGTCTGGTAGGGTACACCAACTCTAGAGATGTGGGGAAATGGTGTTTTAATTAATAATAATCAACCTAAGGACAGGCACTAGTGGAGATGTGATAGAACTTGGAAAACGTAAGTATATGCTCTGTTGTTAGTCCGACGGATGCGTTC
The DNA here is from genome assembly GCA_017893485.1 of Hemerocallis citrina. NCBI lineage: Eukaryota > Viridiplantae > Streptophyta > Magnoliopsida > Asparagales > Asphodelaceae > Hemerocallis > Hemerocallis citrina. The sequence goes on from CM030360.1 coordinate 73,170,707, forward strand.
CAGGACTACATGTTGTTGTATCCCGAGAGAACATTTGGTATGATCGCGTGTCGAGAATTAGCAGGCCTATTCACGAAACATACGGTGCATTCGCGTGTCGAGGGTCTACAGGCCTATTCACGGGATGTACTGTGTATCTGCACGTCGAGGGTCGGCAGGCCTATTCATGGGGTACACGGTAGGGAGGTAATTTTTCGATATTTGAGCTATGCTTACATGATGCTTGCGCGTCGAGGGTTGTTATGCCTATTCGCGGAGTATTCTAGATCTTGTTTCTATCACCGTAGTAGCATTAGTTGCATAACGAGGTATTTAACCCTATAAATTGGAGAACGATAAGGACTTGCACCGGACCTATGTAGTATGGAATGCATAGAATCCGACAAGTATGTATTAGAGAATCATCATACTACATTTTTGTTTTTTTGACTTGTATTATGCATGATTTTTTCTGTTTCCTATACTTGACACTTAGCTTAGTTTCACTTGATGTTTTCATGATTTATTTATCGTTATTTCTTTATCCATGTGTTGCTACTATGGGAATGGGTTGATTATGAATTTGTTCTTTTTGCCTCAATTAAATTGTATTTCTTTGTATGTCACTCACACCGTTATGGCTGACCCTTATAGTTTAGGAGGTTAGGGTTATCTCTAGCCTCATGTTTTACAGGTAGGTACTGTTAGCTTGGGATTGGATGCTTGTGGTAGTATTATAATATGGCTTATGCAAATTGTAAAAAATGTGTAGTAAAAGAAAGAAATTGCAATTCAGTGTGTTAATTTTCCGCTGTGCTATGTAAAGAATTGATGTAATAAAAAGTATTAAATTACCCTGTTTTTGGTTTCTGTGTTTATGATTACAATTGAAGTTGATTCTGGAATTTGTGTCAAGTATTTCTAATTTTTAATTATTGGAAATTCAGGGCGCTACAGGCTCCCCTAGCGCTCCGAATTGGGCTCTCTTTCTGCGAGCAGTTTTGCTCGATGTGATGGCAGAGGTCTTCTTCCTGCTGCCAATTGTTGATAATGACTAGGAGGTCCGGTCCTTTTAGGGTTCGTCCCTCCTGCAAGCTGAGCGATTGTAACGCCCCGAATTCCAAACACACATATTTCGTAGCAAAACATAATCTTTTACTTCAAATTCGTACAAATTTACATGGAATTTAAAACATCTTGATTACAACATGTTTTCTTTTTACAACAGTACAGCGGAAATAAAATGAATACAATAAAATTTACAATAATAAGAATTCTTTAATCTTGTGACATCTCATCATAGTGACTTTAAGTCCATGTCAAGTCACATCCTGCAACTAGAAAACTGTAGGCACGTTAGTTGCATACAACTGATGCAATGCTATAATATAGCAATCTCATTATCTTAACAATCACAAACTTGAATGCAGAAAGAAAAAAATGTGACTATCCTAAACATGTCAGTGTATGAAATGAACTTAATGCCTAATGCAGACATTTCACTACGTTGACACTAATGCATTCTTGTTCAGATTCTATGCACTCATACTATATAGATCCGAGGGCAAGCCCTTAACATACTCCTCATTATATGGTTTACATCCCACGCCGTGCAACCTAACCCAATGAATATAATCCAGTGCGTAGTCACCGAGGAGTCGGACCCCCAGGATATTGGACCTTACCGGCCTACTCCTATCCCACATATAGTGGATTTACCGGGCGTATCCTCAACCTCAAACCCTAGCAAGTCGATCTCCCCCAACAACGGACCTTAACGGCATACTACGGACCTTACCGGCATAACCCTAGCCCACACACCATGGATTTACCGGGCGTATCCTCGGTCTCGACCATTTCTAGGAACTGCAGACTCTTTACCGGCTTTTTCGATGATAGACAGACATACCTTTACCCCACACATGTAGATTTACCGAGCTTATCCTCAGTCGTGAACATTCCTAGGGACCGCAATCCTTTACCGGCCATTTTATCGGCCTCACCGGCCAATTCCTAGCCCACACATGTAGATTTACCGGGCGTACTCCTCGATCTTGAACCCCTAGGAGCTGCACATTTTTTACCAGATATGTTCGCCGTTGTTTCTATCATATCTTCTTATAGTGCCTATCCTTAAGTTTAAATTATAGTTATTAAGACCTAGAGTTCTCTTACCCACCGGGCTTAAACAAAACACCGAGAAAGTTAGCCCACACTGGCCACTCCTCAAGAGAAAGTCAACCCATATTGGTTACTTCTCAAATTCCATACATCACAACTGCCGGTATTCTGGGTCTCGCTCATTCTAGAACGAACAATTATCTCAAAAGAGACCACATAGGTTATATCTAACTTCATCATAGATAACTCATTTATTATTCATGATTTCTTCTTTATTTATTTTCCTTAGGTTTATCAACCATGAAGTAACCAATTTCAACATTCAATGACGATTGAGTCAATTAAAATCCTTGTAGACAACCCCAAATTATTCAGTTTAACACTATTCAATGCCTTTTTGGTTAATAAAACTTCGTCGTGCATTTCTATATTCCAAGTATATTTCTTAATTCAAAATTCTTTAAGATTAAAATGACTAGAAATTCCGTACTTCAATCACATAATTATATTTTTATTCCATTATAATCTATCTCAATCATTTGCTTAATTCAATGGATTAATATCTGATATGGCTAAAAATCGGGGTTAAATCAGAATCGTCCAAAATTAGGAATGAATCTTAAAGCATAGGGGTAAAATGGTAATTTTACCTATTGTTGGGCCTGAAGCGGGTACTGGATCTCTCCCTCAAAGATCCAATAACCCACGAACGGGTCCACCCCAACTGGGTGCGGGTTTCAATCCGCAGCGAACCCGGTCCATTAGGATAGAATTATGGTTTCTGATTAATACTAATCAACGACCTTGATTCATATCTATCCTTTCACTGGGAATTAGGGATTACATTCCTTATCGATACACAGGAATCACATGCCTAATTTGATCCCCTAAGATGCCTGTAAATACCCCTCATTCATCTCCATTAAGAGGTAATCAATCTTTTTCCAGTTTTACGCTCCTTCATAATCACTTCTGATTACTGACTTGAGCGTCGAAGGGTGCATCGCCGAGAACAACCCCGGTGTCTCACACTTTTTGCAGGTGTACGACGGGAGCATCGGTCAAACTTCGGCGAAACAGGTATACAGGTTTGCTATTCAAAAGTTTCCCCTAAGAATGTACAAATACTATCTGTTTGCCCCCACACCAGATTTAGCGGTAACAGATTGGCGCCATCTGTGGGTAACTAATGAATAGCTGCCTACCCTCTTCCCGTGAAATAGATCTCCTCTGGCCATGCCTCCTAGGAAAGTCAGATCCAGAGGGTCCAACCAAGGACCCAACCCCGATCAGCAGCAAGAAATTCCCATCCAACCTACCCAACAGCAGGGACAACTTCCTCCTCTAGCGGAAGACCCACTCCATCAGGACCTTCCTCCTCCTCCGAATCAACCACCTCCTAAGGGTCCTAACCCTCAGAAACAACCTCTCCACCAGGACCATGTCTCAATCCACAATGCCTCTACGGACTCTATGGCCTCTCACAATCCCCGAGCTTCTGACTTCCAACAGAAAGTCCCTAATCGGCCCAAAGATGAGGATCTTTGCCACCGTCTGGATGAAAAGCAGGCCCGAGAGGGAGCCTCCCGCCAACAACGTCCGGATGAGCGATCCCCTCATCACTGAGACTACAGAAGGTCCTCTATCCGACGGGGGTGGAGGGAGTCCCCCGAGCATCACAGAAGAAGGCCACACTCCCCCGCCGGTCGGCAACATCCTAGGAACAATGAGGCACCCATCACCCGTGTCGAGTTCCAGCAGTTCCAGGCAACTATCCTACAAGCTCTCAACCTCCATCCCAATAAAACCAATGCCCCAAGGATTCCCACTCCTCCTCAGATCCGAAGTCCTCGCCAACGGTCCCTAACTCCTTCGCAAGCTCCTAGCAACCCCCACTACATCCCAAGTCCTCGCCGCTCTAGGAGCTACCGTCGTCGTAGCCCCCGTTCTCCCTCCTACGAAGATGAGTCTAGAGGCTCCCCGGATTACCGTCGAAGGGATGACGCTGTATATCATCGTCTCCATGAGATGGAGAGGTGCTTGGGTCAGTTAGACCGAGAAGAAGAGCTTAGAGGAAGGACCCTTCGTCCTAGCAGACCTCCTTTTTCCCGCACCATAATGGATGCACCCGTACCAATCGGCTTCAGGCCTCGTCAATTCGAGACCTACTCTGGGGAGACTGACCCCGTCGATCACATCGAGAGCTTCAAGACCTTAATGCTCATCCATCAAACTTCCGATGCTCTGCTCTATAAAACCTTCCCCGCAACTCTCAAGGGTCGGGCTCGTGAATGGTACTCTCGCCTTGCCCCATCCTCAATATTTTCCTTCGAGCAATTCGAGACCCTCTTCGTCACCCATTTTGTAAGTAGCCGTAGAACCGAGAAGACCAGTATCTCGTTACTGTACCTCCACCAGAAGAAGGGTGAGAAGTTGAGAGACTATGTGAAGAAGTTCACAGCCGAAGCCAGGTCTATAGCATCCCTCGACCAGTCGGTCGCTGTAGCAGCTTTTCAATCCAATGTCCTCAACTCCAACCTCCGCTCCTCCCTCGCCAAGAAACCCCCACAGAACTTCTCTGACCTCCTCCTCCAGAGCGAAAAGTATATTCGGGCCGAAGAAGCTGAGCACCGCCCCAACTTGGAAGGGTCTTCTTCCGGTTTTAAGAGAAAGGGAACAGAAGAGGAAGGAGCCAAGAAGCTCCAGAAGGATAATGTCGGCCAGCGCCGACCTCCCCCCAGATTCGAGAAATTTACTCCTCTCACCACCAATGTCTCCACAATTCTCATAGAAGTTGAGAAGGAGGGGGTGATACCTCCTGCACCAAAAATGAACACCCCCGGCAAAAAGAGGGATAAAGAAAAGTGGTGCCGCTATCACCGGGACCATGGCCACGACACCAATGATTGTCGGGCCTTAAAGAATGAGATAGAAGCCCTCATCCAGAGGGGGCAGCTGACCAGATTCGTGAGAAAGGACCGAGCCGACCTTCCTCCCCCGTCCCGGGGGCTAATAAGCGTCCGGAACGAGATGAAACGCCCGACTTCGAAGAGGACCATCTCCTACACCTCATCCATGGGGGCCCAATGGGGGGCTCCTCCAACTCCTCTCGAAAGGCATTTATAAGGAAAGTCAATTCGGTCCCCCCTCCTCCCAAAGGCCTCGGAGTGCCTGTCACATTCTCAGACGAAAATCTTGAAGGTGTCCGCACCCCCCACTGTGACGCACTCGTCATCAACCTCCACATGGCGAACTTCAAAGTGGAGAGGATCCTAGTGGACAATGGCAGCTCCGTTAACATCCTCTTCCTCACCGCTTTTAAAGGCCTCAAACTCTCCCGAGATAGACTCAAGCCCGCTGGCTACACGCTCCATGGGTTCACGGGAGTGCTAGTGACTATCGAAGGGGTGATCACCCTCGACGTAACAGCTGGCAAAACTCCTACTACCCGAAAGGAGGCGATGGATTTTATGGTTGTAGATGTCCCCGCAGCTTACAATGTCATCCTAGGCCGACCCGGCCTGGCAGCTTTAGAAGCCGTTCCTTCGGCATACCATCTCAAGATGAAGTTCCCCACCCGGGCCGGAATAGGGGAAGTCAGGGGCAATCAAGAGACGGCCCGTAAGTGCTACATGACCTCTACCCTTGGTCCAGTCCTCTCCCTAGAAACTTTGGAAATCCCCCAGGATGTCGCCCGACCAACGTCCGAGCCGGTGAATGAGTTGGAGGAAGTGCTCTTCTCTGAGCAGGACCCAAGCCGAAAGATCTTTGTTAGCAAGACCCTCCCATCCGCCCTATGCTCCGACATAGTCCAGTGTATCCGAAGGAATCAATACCTCTTTGCTTGGTCAGCTGCAGACATGCCCGACATTTCCGAAGAGCTCTTAGTCCACCACCTCAGTGTTGCCCCGGGGTCCAAACCGGTCCAGCAGAAGAGGCACAAGTTCGCCCCCGAACGCCAACTAGCTATAAAAGAGGAGGTGGATAAGCTCTTGAAGGCCCGGTTCATACAGGAGGTAAACTATCCCGAGTGGTTGTCAAATGTAGTAATGGTGAAGAAATCCAATGGAACTTGGAGGATTTGTATCGATTTCACCGATCTCAACAATGCTTGCCCCAAGGACCCTTTCCCTCTTCCAAGTATTGACACTTTTATTGATGCCACCTTGGGTCATGAACTCCTCAACTTCATGGACGCGTTCTTAGGCTACAATCAGATCCGGATGTTCCCCCCGGATATCCCAAAGACCTCGTTTGTGACCGATCAGGGCCTCTATTATTATAGGGTCATGCCCTTCGGTTTGAAAAATGTTGGCGCCACATACCAACGCCTCGTCAACAATGTTTTCCAAGCTCAAATCGGCCGTAGTATGGAGGTATATGTTGACGACATGCTTGTAAAAAGCATCCGAGGCCCCGATCACGTAACCGACCTCCAAGAGGCGTTTGACGTTCTGAGAAAGCATAACATGAGACTCAATCTGAACAAGTGTACGTTCGGTGTCTCGTCAGGTAAGTTCCTCGGCTTTATGGTCAGCCAACGAGGAATTGAAGCAAACCCTGAGAAGATCAAGGCCATACTAGACATGGCCCCTCCCAAGAATGTTAAGGAAGTTCAGAGGCTAATAGGCCGCCTAGCCGCCATAGGGTGCTTTCTCTCGAAGTCCGGGGAGAAATGCCTCCCCTTTTTCAAAGCCCTCAGGGGGGCTAAAGGTTTTGAATGGGGTCAACAGCAACAGGAGTCCTTCGACCAGCTCAAGGCTTACCTTGTCAATCCCCCTCTCCTCAGCAAACCAATTCCTGGTGAACCCCTCTACCTCTACCTGGCAGCCTCTGAGCAGACCCTCAGTGCCGTTTTGGTAAGGGAAGAAGACTGGGCTCAAAAGCCCATTTAGTACGTGAGCACGGTACTTCGGGATGTCGAGCTCCGCTATCCGAGAATAGAAAAGATGGCTTACGCCCTGGTGATGGCCGCAAGAAAGCTTCGCCCGTATTTTTAGTCCCACTCGGTGGTCGTCCTTACCGACCAACCGCTGAAGCAAGTCCTCCACAAGTTAGAGACCTCGGGTCACCTTATGAAGTGGTCGATCGAGCTGAGCCAGCATGATATAACCTATCAGCCTCGAACCGCGATTAAGGCCCAGGCCTTAGCAGAATTCATAGTTGAAACTACCATCCCCAAGTTTAGTCAAGCAGTGAAGGGACCACTTATCTGTTCGGTTTATGTGGACGGATCCTCCTGTAACGAGGGAAGCGGAGTAGGGGTCATTCTGGCAGGCCCAGATGACTTCGTCCTCCAATACTCCCTCCGTATCAACTTCAAGGCCTCTAACAACGAAGCGGAATACGAGGCACTTATATCCGGTCTTGGGATGGCCCGCAATGCAGGGGCACAGCGCCTTCGGATCAGCACTTATATCCGGTCTTGGGATGGCCCGCAATGCAGGGGCACAGCGCCTTCGGATCTTTAGCGACTCTCAGCTGGTAGTAAATCAGGTCCTAGGCGAATATGAAGCACGTGACGACCGGATGGTTAAGTACTTAGCCAAGGTCAGAAGCCTCATGGCCTTATTTGAAGAAGCCCTCATAGAACGAATCCCTCGAGAAGAAAATGCTGAGGCCGATGCCCTATCCAAGCTAGCCTCTTCTTCCCTACAAGGTCTCGAGCAGACCGTCTTGATAGAGGCCCTTCTAAAGCCAAGTATTGAGGATGAAACTTCCGACTCTTTAGAGTCGCTGCCTGTTTTGCTTGAAGACAACTGGATGAAGCCCCTCGTCGAGTTCTTACGGGATGGTCTCCTCCCCGAAGATCCTAAAGAAGCACAGAGAGTAAGAACCCGAGCAGAGCGATACACACTCATCGGGGGTATCCTTTACAAGCGTTCTTTAACCCAGGTAGACGGCAGGCCTTATCTGAGATGCCTCTCCCCAAAGCAAGCCAAATATGCCCTGCAAGAACTTCATGAGGGCATCGGCGGGGCACATTTAGGGTCCAGGTCCCTAGCCCGCAAAGTGCTGAACTACGGATATTTTTAGCCCACTCTCCTGCAAGATGCCGAACTACACGTTCGGCAATGCGGCCCTTGCCAAAAGTACTCCAACATCCGATGCCTCCCACAAGCTCCACTCACTTCCCTATCAAGTCCAATCCCCTTTGCCATGTGGGGGATGGATTTACTAGGGCCATTTCCACCAGCTCCCAGCCAGTTAAAATTCTTAGTCGTGGCAATCGACTACTTCTCAAAATGGATAGAGGCCGAGCCCTTGGCCACGATCACTGAGAACAAGGTCGTTCAGTACTTTTGGAAGAATGTCATCTGCCGATTCGGCGTCCCTCGGGTCCTCATAACAGAAAACGGAACCCAGTTCACCGGGGTTGCCTTCCGAGCTCTATGCGAAGACCTTGCCATCCAACACCGGTTCTCCTCCGTTTCTCATTCCCAGTCGAATGGTCAGGCCAAAAATGCTAACCGACAGCTCCTCTCCGGCATTATGAAGAGATTGGATAAATGTTCCAAAGGCTAATGGGTCGATCAGCTTCCCAACGTGCTATGGAACTGCCGCACCACAAAACGGACCCCCATAGGAGAGAGCCCATTTAATCTCACCTATGGGTCCAAGGCCGTCATCCCCCTAGAAGTCGGAATACCCTCTCCTCGCCTAACAACATATGAAGAAGAGCAAAATGCCATAGAGCTCCGAGCAGATCTAGACCTGATAGATGAGATCCGAGAAAGAGCTGCCATTCGTCAACAAAGCTACCGAAGAAGGACAGAGTTGGCATACAACAAAAGAGTCCGCCCCAAGGACCTCAAAGAAGGGGGCCTGGTCTTCAGAAAGCTAGCCATCTCATTCCCAGGTCAGAAAAGCAAGTTGGCTCCAAATTGGGAGGGACCCTATAAGATCGCCATGGAAATTCGCCCCGGGACATACAGACTAGAAGACCTCGAGGGCAGAGAGATTCTCAGGGCCTGGAATGCCGACCACCTTCTAAAATACCAAGAGAGAGCACCAACGCCTCTCTAAGTATTTTTAAGATGTTGAACCATTCCTCTCCTGTTACTTGTACTGTTTTTCTTTTATTTCTTTCTTGTAATAACGGCTTGCAACTTTAGAAGCAGCCGACCCTTAGTCATCAATAAAGAAAGCTTTTTCATATTTTACTCTTGTAAAAATTGCTTACATCTCTCTGCTTTTGCTCTTCACTCTAACGATGGTTCGGAGTCCAACACTTGGTTCGATTCTACTTCACAAGTTCGCTCCTAAGCGAACTAGAGGTAGTTCGCCATTTGGAACTGCTCCCACAACCGTTGGACAACTCTAACGACGGTTCGGAGTCCAACACTTGGCTCGATTCTACTTCGCAAGTTCGCTCCTAAGCGAACTAGAAGTAGTTCGCCATTCAGAATTGCTCCCACAACCATTGAACTACTCTAACGATGGCTCGAAGTCCAACACTTGGCTCGATTCTACTTCGCAAGTTCGCTCCTAAGCGAACTAGAAGTAGTTTGCCATTCAGAATTACTCCCACAACCGTTGAACTACTCTAACGATGGTTTGGAGTCCAACACTTGGCTCGATTCTAATTCGCAAGTTCGCTCCTAAGCGAACTAGAAGTAGTTCGCCATTCGGAATTGCTCCCACAACCGTTGAACTACTCTAACGATGGTTCGGAGTCCAACACTTGGCTCGATCCTACTTCGCAAGTTCGCTCCTAAGTGAACTAGAAGTAGTTCGCCATTCGAAATTGCTCCCACAACCGTTGAACTACTCTAACGATGGTTCGGAGTCCAACACTTGGCTCGATTCTACTTCGCAAGTTCGCTCCTAAGCGAACTAGAAGTAGTTTGCCATTCGGAATTGCTCCCACAACTGTTGAACAAACTCTAACGATGGTTCGGAGTACAACACTTGGCTCGATTCTACTTCGCAAGTTCGCTCCTAAGCGAACTAGAAGTAGTTCGCCATTCGGAATTGCTCCCACAACCGTTGAACTACTCTAACGACAAGTTCGGAGCCCAAATGCGTGGTTCAGCTCAGCTCCGCAAAGCTTGCTCTTAAGCGAGCTAGGAATGGGTCACCAATATGAAGGAAGATTTGCTTCTGATTTTGAGTAGTTGTCAAAAGTAGGAGAAGTTATACTTATCAATTTGTCACAGCACTCAAACATCGGGAACAAAACAAACTTTCTTATTAAGGGCCCGGACCGAGCCGACGCTACAACAAGATTTTTTACAATAATTTGAAAAACATAATACAACTTATTCAGTGCTTCTTTGGAAGGGGAACGCTTCGATTCAGAGACACACGAGGGCGACGTCGCCTCGCTTCTGAGCTCGACTCTAGACCTACGAAGCGAGATCCCCCTTCGTCACTAGTTCTAGCAGTGGCCCCAACCGAGGCCCCACTGGACGAAATAGCTACTGCACTCTGAGCATCTGCTGGGCTTCGCCTAACAGCTGGCAAGCGAGTCGCAAGTTCGTAAAAAGTGATCCCTCTGTCACTCTCCTCGCGAGTGCATGACGTGCTGCAAAATTCGCCCTTACAGGCTGAGGCTTTAGCGAAGCAATCTCCTCCTCCAGCTCGATTATCCTATCTCTCAGGATTTTGTCCGCCGCCGATGTTTTGAGACGAGGAAGTTTAGACGAGCTTGCGACGGTAGTATTATCGGCCACTACACGACGAAGATGAGTCACTTCGATACCTCTATCGATCATGATCCGCCTTAATTTGTCGACTCTGGCCAACAACTCGTCGCGCTCAGACATCAACATTCCTACCTTCAAAGTTAACTCCTCTTCTTCGGCTGAGTGTTCTTTTACTGCCACCTCCAATTGACGGATCTTCGCCAGCAGTTCGCTATTTCTCGCCTCGACATCAAAGAGGCCCTTACAAATCAGCTCTACCTCGCCTTCGAGAGGCGTCTTGCGCAACTGCTTCCGCAGTTGCTTTAGCTCGCTTAAATACCCTCTTGCCGTTGCTTTGGTTTCTTCCAAATTCAAGAAGTCATAAAACGCTTTGTTCCGATTGCGAGAAAGAGCCTTCTTCGTTCTCTAGCTCAGTGCGGAGGTAGGAGACCTCAGTAGTTGGACCAAACTCAACCTGAAAAGCGGAGAAATATCAAGAGAAATCTTCGACACATAGAGATATAGTCCGAGCAAAAAGAGTTAAACATTTTTCTAAAAGTTTCATAATCCTCAGCCAAAATCCCACAAAAGTTTGCATTGAAATCTAAGAGTTTACAAAGGGCGGTGGCCAGTCCGCAGTTAGGCGTTACAAAAAAGAAGAAAAGAAAAACAGAGAAGAAGACGACAAAGTCAAGGGTCGACCTCGTCAACGGTCGGCACAGTTACAATTGCACGACCAGTATCACCCTCGTCCTCGGCATTTTCGCCCTCCGGCATTGGCGCGATCACGGACAAGGGCATCTCTTCCTCACCCTCCACAGAGTCGTAGAAGTAATAGTCCGAGACATCAAACTCGGGGTTCCGAGCTCGGCCGTAAGCCTCCTCCATGTTCGTCAGCATATGGGCTTTGGCCTCCTCCCGAACGGCCTTTTCTACGGCTGCCACCTTCGCCGCTTGCTCGCTCAGGGCTTCCTCGGTCGCCTTCCGAGCTTCAGACAGCTCCTCATCGAGCCGAGCCCTCTCCTTCTCAATGGCCTCGACCTTGGAAGCCTCGGCGGCCGAGATCCTCTGCGCCTCGGCAAGCTGAGCCTTCAAGTTGGCAACTTCGGCCTCGAGCAAAGAAGAACGCAGTTGCTCGGCCTCCAGCTCCTTCACCGCTTTTGACCGTTCCGACCGTTCACGGTCGTTCAGAACGGTCATCTCCTTCTCCTTGCTCTCGAACTCCTCGAGCAAGTAGTTGAAGTGGCAGAGGGTCTACAGGCAGCATAAGAAATTATGAGTGACGAGCACAAAAACTTAGAGAAATGTTCAAAAAGCATGACTCATACTTACCGACATAGTATTCCGAGCGATCTGCATCGCCGCGTCCCCAACCTCACGAGCCTTCAACGCCGCTCGGTCCTTGGGGGTCGGTAGATGTTTCACCGCCTGCATACAGATATTTCCGTCCCCCAAGAACCCGTCGACCTTCATCACCCTCCAATCGGGGACAAAGATGCGCTTGTGCTCCTCGGTCAAAATCCGCTCGGCCTCGGCAGTGAGCGGCGGGACTTCGAGAGCCATCAGGGCACCGATGTTGAACGCTCCGCTAGAAGATCCCGGAGCATCGGTCTGCGAAGGCGGGGTCGGCACATCCGAAGCAGGTAAGACGGTCGGCGAGATTGGGCCTTGTTCGGCCTCAGTCTCAGTAACCTCGATCACTGGACGCTTTGGGGTCGGAGAAACCGAGGATACTTTGGGCGCTCGGCCGCCTTGAGGCCCGGACACGGTCCTCTTCCACTTCCTCATCTCCTCCTCCCTTGACGCTCGGCCCTTCGCCATCAGAGCTTTGTAATCCATGCCGGAGGATTCTGCACAAGCCGAGCTGAAAAAGTTAGAAAAGTTTTCAAAAGCTTCAAAAGCGAAAATAGAATAAAAGAATCGTACTGGGGTTGATCGGACTGAGACCCCCTCGGAACAACGCCTCCTCCATAATATCCTTCCAACTGAGCGTCGGAAGAGCGAGCAACTTGTCCACGATATCTGCCTCCTCATTGCTGAGTACGAGCTCTTTCTTTGCCCGCTTCGGCAGACCGTCCTTCGACCATACCGTCGGTATCTCCCACGGCTTGGGAGCTCGGATGAGGAAGTACTTTTCTTTCCAATGTTTGATCGAATCCGGGTTTCGATCAGTTTCACGCCCCTCCTCGGCGAGAGGTAATACCGTTGCTCGTTCTTGCTCGGTTGACAAGGTCAGTAGAGGCTCCATAGAATGAACATATTCGGCTCGGCACCGACCTCCTGGCACTAAAGAATGAACACCATCACATGTCGCCAAGTATTCGGCATCAGCTGAGCCGGACACAAGCCGTACCACTGCAGCACCTCGACCACAAAGGGGTGCAGTGGCAAATGTAGTCCGGCATTCAGTGAGTCGGTGGGAAAAACACAAACATCAGAAGAGGATGAGGTGCACGCTCGGGAGCCGGGGCCAGGGAGCAGAAGTCCGTATTCTGCCAGGATTTGGAACCCGCTCCGGATCCGATGCAGATCCGCCTCGGTTAGGACCGAAAAGATATGGTCCACCTCGGATATTTCCCTCGGCTCATTCTCTTCGACTGAATTTGCGATGCCCTGTGTCACCTTCTCCAATAACTCCTCAGAATAGCTCCGAACACCGTCGATGCTCGACAGAACGATCGGCTGCCGACCTAGCTCCCCTGCTGTCTTCGGATGTTCAATGATCGTCTCCACACCCTTACCCTTGGACGAACGGACCTCAACCTCTTGTAGAGGCTCGGCAATCTCCCCCTCTTCGTTCGGTCGGACCAAAGTCTCTTCGGTCGGCTCCACGACCCTCTTCCCTCTGTCTTTGCTCAGCCTGACTTCTCGGTCGACGCCAGCACCCAAGGAGGGGGTCTCGTCCGCAGAAGAAATCTTAACCATTTTTATAAAGATGGGGATAAATACTGACCTTGAAGTGACAATTACGGCCGGAAAGATCATCGGAGATTAAAATGCCTGGCCACGACAGCTAGCAGCGCCGCTCGAGTGCTAAAAACTTCGCTAGAGAGTGAAATTCAAGAGTGAGAAAGTGAAAGTGGAAAATGGGGTGAAGTGTTGGGGGGTGAAAACTTATAGTAAAAACGGTGCCTCTTGGGCTTTGAAACGTAAGGGTGCGACTCTTGTGCCTCCCTTGAACCGTTACAAAAGCCCAAACGGCTAAAGTAATGAAGAGACACAACTATTGGCAAAAGAAGCAACGTTTCGACCTAAGTAAAGCAGCTTGGCACCCGCAACAGACGGCAGAGATCACCCCACGTCCCTCGGATCTAACCCCTGAGCGACAGGCGATCCGAGCTATATCGCTTGGATTCCGAGCAAGTGCCAATCCGAGCTACGAAATGGAGAAAAACAACTTTCTCCTCAAGGTTTGCGCTATATTTCGATCAGACGGCTCAGATCTTGCAAGTGCCACTACGCGACAAGATAGTGTTTTCTTGGAAACTGAGCCCGCATCGAGATTCGCGCCAAGATCGAATGGCTGAGATCGCCCCACGTCCCTCGGATCTAACCCCCGAGTGATAGGCGATCCGAGCTATATCGCTCGGATTCCGAGCAAGTGCCAATCCGAGCCACGAAAGTGAAGAAAATTGCTCCCCAGCATCCCCGACCGTTGGATCATCACGAAATTCGCGCCTCAGATGATCGACGATCCAGATTGCGCCACGTCCACTAAACGAAAAGATAGTGTTTTCTTGGGAACCGCGCCAGTCTCAAGATTCGTGTCAAGATCCAACGGCCCAGATCGCTCCACATCGCTCGGTATTCCAAGCTGAGCGACTGGCGATCCGAGCCACTTGCGCGGAGGAAGAGCCGAGCCACTTCGCTCGGATTCCGAGCAAGTGCCCATCCGACCCACGAAAGCGAGAAAAATACAGCCGAGCAACTGCATCCGTCCGATCTTCCAGAATTTCACGCTCGCTCAAGATCAACGGTTCAGATCGCTCCACGCAATAATTCGGTATTTTATTTATTAAAGTCGTTTTATTCACTTAAAAAATTGCGGAAAAATGATTAAAAATTCGGGAAAATTAGTAAAAAATCCGAGGAAATAATTAAAAATTCAGGGAAATATTTTTGAATCCCTGAGTGGATAATTGTCGCCTAGGACCATTTATTAAGACCCCCGAACGACAAATCGACACTTCGCAAAAATTAAGTAAATATTACAAAAAGGTAGATAAAAATAACCAAATCACCAGGAGAGCTCCAAATCAACTTGGAACGCAACCAACTCAAAAAATGACCATACTACCCCCTGCAAAGATTCAAAACCTTCCATTTGGACTCCGATACAACTCTGCTAGCCACTAAAACAGTAAAACTACTCCTCAAAGGCTGATCAAGCTCAGTCTTCGGAAATGGGGGGCCCATGATATGGCTAAAAATTGGGGTTAAATCAGAATCGTCCAAAATCAGGAATGAATCTTAAAGCATAGGGGTAAAATGGTAATTTTACCTATTGTTGGGCCTGAAGCGGGTACTGGATCTCTCCCTCAAAGATCCAATAACCCACGAACGGGTCCACCCCAACTGGGTGCGGGTTTCAATCCGCAGCGAACCCGGTCCATTAGGATAGAATTATGGTTTCTGATTAATACTAATCAACGACCTTGATTCATATCTATCCTTTCACTGGGAATTAGGGATTACATTCCTTATCGATACACAGGAATCACATGCCTAATTTGATCCCCTAAGATGCCTGTAAATACCCCTCATTCATCTCCATTAAGAGGTAATCAATCTTTTTCCAGTTTTACGCTCCTTCATAATCACTTTTGATTACTGACTTGAGCGTCGGAGGGTGCATCGCCGAGAACAACCCCGGTGTCTCGCACTTTTTGCAGGTGTACGGCGGGAGCATCGGTCAAACTTCGGCGAAACAGGTATACAGGTTTGCTATTCAAAAGTTTCCCCCAAGAATCCACAAATACTATCTGTTTGCCCCTACACCAGATTTAGCGGTAACAATATCCATGTAATTTCTCAAAGGTGAGTCTAAATTTGTATTCTACTTTTAATTCTCTTTAGCCATGCACAATCTCCTCTTAATTTGAATTCAAAAGTTTCTCTAATACATTATTTAATGTGAATATCACCTCCAATTCCCAAAATATCTCTTAAAAGTAATGTGGAATTATTTCTAAAGTTCTAATGATTTTTAGAATATTATCACATTTTTCCCCAATTTTTATTACATGAAAACCCTCTTAAAAATAAATGAAAAATGAAATTGTGTATGGCCGGGATCGAACCCCAGACCGCAGGACACCCAAGACCGCAAGCCCAACCACTAGGCCAACTCGCGACTATTGAAAGAAAGCTCCTTTCGTTTCTTATATTCTTTGTCTATTGTTTCTCTATAAAAAATCAAAATTTGTAAAAAAAACACACAGCCTACAAGGACTCGAACCCGCGACTGAGGCCACTATACACAGCGCCCTAAGCCGACGCCAAGACCCAGTACACTGAAAGACATTCTCTGAATATATATGGATTAAAACCCTTTTCTTTCAATTCTCTATTTCCAAATACTTTCAACAAAGCTTGTTGATTTCTAATTTGCTTTGTATTAATATCTCTAATCACTTCTGGAATTTAATTTTCCAAAAATTATGTGTGTTAGCGCAAAATAAAATCTTATAGTTTTTTATTCTCTATAATAAAATTTAACTCCAAATTTGTATGATTTAGTCATTTTTCTACAATTTGAATTGTATCAATTCTTACCCCCATCCAACTAGATTCTTGAGAATTGTTACACTATTATAATGCATTTAATACCAATGGGTTCCTTTTAAAAAATTCTCACCATCTAAGAATTTATAAAAACTACTACCCATACATTAATCCAATTTGTCTACTACAAGATTAATTTAACATGCACTAATTAGATTTCTAGGACATCTTCCCCCACATAAAACTCATTAATTTCTGCGTTCACATGACAAGTGTACTAGTCTAACTAGATTTTAAATACACATTTAAATGTATAAATAATCAAGGGTTTTTGAATTTGTAATTAATTTTTAGTGGGCTACAAAATGAATTTAGTCCTAATGGGTTTAATTAAAACAAATCACAAAATTTGACTAAAAAAATGAGAAGAAAAAATCCCATGAATCAAGAAAATTTTTTAGAAATAAAATGTGCATAAATGTTTTTACGTGCAATGTACGTAAAACACAAAGATTAAAATAAATGTTTGAGTTTGCTCAAAAAGGATGAAATGAATTTTGAGATGACGGAAAATATATAATTAATCGAGTACAAAAACACATAGGATATTTATATTAAAATACGCTACGGATATGACCCATAACGGTAAAAAATACATGTGTATAACACCCGTGGGAAAAATTGTCATAACTCAATTTTGCGGGGTATTACAGCAATAGGCAGTGTGGGCGTGACCTCGGCTCCCTGGAAGGCTGAGACTAGTCTGACGCTCCAAGCATTGTTGTTGTGACCCCTAGGTAACTGCCCTGCTGTGAGAGGGATGCACAGGAGGAGGACCTGCCTGGCAACTCGGAGTAGTTGTCTTCTTCAATTTTGGGGCCATGGTTAGAAGAGGCTCCGAAGCGTGGCTTCTAAATGGAAGGCTAGATCTGTGTTTTTCCCACAGACTCAATCTGATACTTCTTTGTTCGGTGTGGGTGCAAATAGATAATGAGTTCTTTAGGAGGAGGAAAATCTTAGTTCTGCACTGCTGATCAGATCCTAATGTGAGTCTAGTATTTGAGGAGAGTTATGGATGTTGGGTGATGGCTGTGCAGATTGGTCGCAACTGAAAACCTATAAGGACAGCCTGAAACACAATAAGTGATCCCGGTGATTATTAGGTCATAAATTTTTATATTTTATTTCTGCAAACTTCATAAATTTAGCGCTTTAACTCTCTAAAATATAACTATTAAGGATATTTTTTTCGTTTGCAGATAAAACGACCAAAAGTTGCAAAATAAGGATTTCGAGCATACAATTGACAAAGAAAGAATCTGATAAGATCTATGGACTCAAATACACGTAGCACGAAGAAGTTGGAGCTGGAGAAAGAGATGAAACAAAGCAATGAGAAGAAAATCAGCCAGTCATCAACCAATCAGAAACATTGAGAGCTATTTTAACCCAGAAGATGGACGAATCTCAACTTTTGTTCTAAATCGAAGATGTCAGTCTTCAAATCTTCTTAGAAAAGAGTGCTCATATGTCACAGACGGAGTTCTGTAGCTCCAGAGAACTTCATTTTACTGCAAATCAATGAACATGAAATTCGGGTTGGGGGTTTTGGGTGCAATCTGGCGTTAATTGTGTTTATCTTTTAAGAGTTACTTTTGGTGCTAAATATAGAGGCTGATGTGAAATCTAGAATTATTATATCTTGGAGGCATGGAGAATTGCCGGCTTGGAGGCGACACAAGGAATCAAACGACAAAACTTCCATCAAGAGTTTTAAATTATTTTTCCTACTTCTTGTAACGTATTCTTTATTCATGGTGAAGATCTGTATTTTCATGAGTAACTAACTCTATTGTTAGAGTTTAGTTTAAGCCTTAGCCATGACTTCTAAGCATTGATATGTATCTGTTTGCAAGATATTCCTATGATGATTTGAATAATTAATTCATTTTGTATTATCAATCTTGTTAAGTTTATTTTATGCTTGTTACCATAGGATAGACTTTGCAATTGATTTTGTTATATGAATCAATTTAGATGACCGAGTCTTGAGTTCATAGAAGTAAAAATAACAGTTTATATAATATATCGTTCGAAATTAATAATCTCTAATATTATAATGGGAGAGTTGGGGTTGTCATTTGTCAACATACAAATCGTGCATTGCACATACAATTCCAACTCTCCCATTAATTACTACAAAAACAAACAAATAAAAAAAAACTCCACTTATTTATAACATGCAACGCACGTGTAATAACACTAAACATACACATATGTTGCACATACAACTCAAATTCTACTTATAAACACGTGCACGTACAAATTGTAGCTTTCCTTCAAAATATTTTCCCAATTACGTGCAACGCACGTCCAACTCCAAAACTATTTAAAACGTATATTGCATGTGAAAATCCTTAAACTCTTATCAAAATGTGCATCACCCGTGAAAAATACTAGTCATGAATAACCGAAATAGATACCATGTTCTAGGATTCATGTATTTGTCAATTCATTGTGCACAGGCTCACTTAAGGAACAACTTAGTAGATACCATGCTAGATCCCTTTAGGGAATAAAATGATTAGAGGTGGACCAAACCCTAGTTCGTTGCTTTGGAAAATCCATAGCTTAAAAATGTAGACCAAACCATTTAGGTTGGCAAATTTCATCTTAGTTATTTATCTGGTATTTGTTTTGGAGGAAGGTTAGTGGTGGATATGAATGCCTTAACGTTCTCTGACCGTTAGTTTCGATAAGTTTATTATTTTCTGTGAAAAAAGTTATTTCATAGTTAATCACAAATCATGAATCACCCCACAATTCACTTGTTTATTGCACCTTAGAATCTGCTTAGTCGGTTATTCACTAACAGTCTCTATGGGATCGGCCCTTGCTTTTACTATGCTATCGATTCGGATACTTGCGAGGTTTTAATTTGTGTTGAAATTAGTAATTAATTTAACGATCTAAACAACACAACAAGTTTTTTGCACCACTGTCGGGGATTGTTTAAGTATTGCAACTGCTAACCAATTTTAAAAGGTGTAATGATTTTTAAAATTTTTATTTTACTTTTTTTTACTAACAACAATGGGTGACAAAGTAGCACATCCTAGAGTCTCAATGCAGGATAAGCTTACTCCTAGGAACAATGAAAAACCCTCTTGCATTGCTTTTCAACCTAATGTTGCTAGGAAAATGCATATCTAACCACAACTACTTAGTAAGGTTCCCATTTTAGTGGCAAAGTTGACGAGGATCCTCATCTTCCCCTACATGGTTTCTTTGATCTTTGTAGAACCCAGAGTGTTCAGGGCCTCACTCCCGAGCAAATAAGGTTAATTTTGTTTCCATTTTTATTGAGATATAATGCTAAATTGTGGTATAATGCTTTGCAAGCAAGATCTATTAAATCATAGGAGCAGTTGGCAACAAAGTTCTTGAAAGAGTTCTTTCCTACCCAAAAGACCAAGCAGCTGAAAAGGGAGATTCAACTCTTCAATCAGAATGATGGTGACTTATTCTTCGCATTGTGGTAAGACTTTACGAACAAACTTCTTAAGTGTCATACTAATCCCATGCCTAAGGATGATCAGGTTCAAGCTTTTTATGAATGTTTAAATGATGCTAATAAAGCTATTGTAGATTCAGTTTGTAATGGGATCCTGATGAAGAAAAGTGGTGAGGAAACTATTGAGTTATTCGAAGAACTGAATGAGAACTCGTAGCAATTCTTAACAAGAGCAAAAGGCACTATTAAGAAACAAGGAGTTTACGGTATTTGTAGTAATGATGGTGTGCAAATAGAGATTGCGATCATGAACAAAACGATTGACATGCTTGTCAATGCAATATCTTCCTTAAGCACCAATAAAACTTCAAAAGCTGAGGTATGTGTTATTTGTTCTCATTCTGATCATACAACTGAAATGTGTCCAATTTCAACTTTTACAGATTAGGAGCATGTAAATTAATTGGAGCAAGGTAATTACAAGCCAAAGAACAACCCATTCTCCACTACTTACAATCCAGGTTGGAGAAAGCATCCCAACTTTCAATGGAGCAACGGGTATAATGTTTAGAATCTACAAGGGCAACAACAGAGCTATCAACAAGGGAGTAATTTCCAAGCTTAAACACTAGTCCAAGCTCAAACACTAGTCCAACAAAAGCTAGACTTTGAGAGGTATATCAATTGTTGCAGCAACAACAACTAACAAGCAACATTTAGGATCAACTATTCAGAAATTGGAAGCATAAATGGTAAAAATAGTCAAAGAATTGAGTGAGAGAAAGGCAGGTGAGCTCCCCTACAAAACCATACCAAATGCTAGGGATCATGAGAAACTCAAAGCCGTGACAACCTAAGGAGCGGCAAGATCATTGATAACAAAGCAGGAACAAATGAGAAAATATCAGATGGGCCTGAAATCATGGATTCATCTCAGAAGGTAACTTTGAATGAGAAGGTGATATTGCCACCCTTCCCTAAAAAAATAGTCAAGCAAAGGAAAGAACAATATCTACTTGATATCTTTGAAACTCTTAGAAAGGTAGAAATCAACATTCCTTTACTTGATGCTATTAAACAGATTCCATCATATGCTCATAAAAGATCATTGCAGGTTCATGAGTAGGTTGCTTTGACTAAGGAAGTAAGTGTGCTATTGTTGAGAAAATTGCCTCCTAAATTGATAGATACAGGTAGTTTTACTATTCCTTGCATAATTGGTGATCATCTCTTTGAAAGAGCATTACTTGATTTAGGGGCGAGTATCAATCTTTTGCCCTATTCTGTCTATGAAGAGTTGAGGCTGGGAAAACTAAAACCAACTTCGATCGCTTTGTAATTGGCTGATAAATACATCAAGAGACCTAGAGGTATATTAGAGGATGTCTTGGTTTAGGTAAATGAATTTATTTTACATGTTGATTTTGTTGTGTTGGATATGGAACAATCCCCTATGTCATCTTCTTTGTTTATTATTCTAGGTAGACCCTTTAAGAGTACTGATGATACAAAAATATGTGTCAAAAAGGGTAGTATAAGCATGAAAATAAATTGTTAAGATAGAATTCAAGATGTTTGATGCACTAAAATATCACATGATGATGATGATTGCTTTAACATTGATGCGGTTCCAAGTATTGTTGATCAAGTATTTCAAGAGCACACCATTGATCTGCTAGAGGCCACCATATCTCACTCTCTGGCGCACCAAGAGTTGAGCACATTTTTTATGTTGTTGATTGTCTGATCAATGAGACCTTACACTACCTTGAGACTCCTAAGCCATATCTAGGTAAGTATGCACCTATTTTAGAAAGTCTTATGTCTAATACTATTCTTGTCACTTCCATTGTCAGGGAACTAGATTTGTAATTGAAGCAACTACCCGAGCACTTGAAGTATGCTTACTTAGGTGAGAAACAAACTTAACAAGTGATAGTTGCTGCAAACTTGAGTTTCGGGGAGGAAGAGAAGTTGTTGAGAGTTTTGCGGGAGTACAAGGCTGCATTAGGGTGGACCATTGCAAACATCAAAGGAGTAAGTCCATCCAAGTGCATGCATAGAATCCTCCTTGAAGAAAATGCAAAGCATACCAGGGATGCACAGAGAAAATTTACTCTACACATGAACGAAATAGTTAGAACAGACGCACTTATGTTGTTGGATGTTGGCATCAACAAACCATCTTAGTCACCAAGTTTGGCTGAAGACTTAAAACTTAGCGCTTGTTAGGAGGCAACCCAATATTCAGGGAAGTTCTAAACCTCTTCTATTTTATTTTATTTTTCTCTGTGTTTATTTTGTTTGCTTAGAGTTTTTGTCTTTTAAACTTAAATGACATTGCATGATTATTTTGAAACATTGAGGACAATGTTTCATTTGAGTGTGGGGGTATTAGGAATCTTAGATATATTTAGTTTTTCTAAATTTTTTTTAAAAAAAGAAAAAAGAAAGATGAAATTTTAGATACCTTCCAAGAACAATGATGAGAACACGAGCTTAACAATTATGGCTTGGGAGAAGCATAAGTATTAATTGTGGTCTAAAATTTTTAATAAGGATTAATAACTTTTTTATTGTAACCCCTGTTTTTCATTTTTTGCATTTTTGAGTGTATTTTTCGTTTTGGTGTATTTTCTCTCTTGTATTTTTTCTGAACCGTATATTGGAGTTGTTTTCAATATATATTTGTCTTATTTCTTTTTTAACTCCTTGTGTTTGATTGGTTGTTTCTTTCGTTTCGTTGTTCACTATTTTGTTCCTTCGCTCATTTTGGTCTCGTTCCTTTTATTTTATTTTTTTATTTTTATTTTCTTGGGTGCTTGTGGTGGTGAGTTGTTATCCTTTTCCCAATCCTAATTGTTGATCCCTAATAAGATTTACCAAAGCCAAATTTAAATCCCCAATCCTATTTGTATTCCTATTTAATTAACCCAAATCCAAAACTCATTTGTTAAACCTATTGCTACTCCTAATTACCCACAACCCAAATACCCATTAACCCACAACTAAACCCTATATATATATACACTCTCCCTCACAAACCCTAACCCTAACTCCTAGCAACCCGACCTCTCTCTCTCCCTCTCCTTGTTTGCGGCTGCACACCCGCACACCACCAGCCCGGCCACCCCCAGGCCGAGCCACCTCCCTCCAGTATGACACCCACTCTCCCTGGCCTGTGTGCAAACCCGACAGCCACCAAGCCCGAGCCCCCTTCTCCCCTTGGCTACCCGATCATCTCCCACACCACCATCATCAACCCTCTTGCACCATATAATCCCCTACTCTCTCTCGTGGTGTTCTCTTGTGGCCACAAGCCACTTTCGTCATCTCGCTTTTGGAGCTTGTTCGTGTGGTGATTGTCGCTCTAGTTGCTTGGATTCATTGATTTGTGGATTTTTGTTCGTGGGTTTTGCTCGTTACTCGTAGATTTTGTTGTTCTTCATCTTCGATTAAGGCAAGTAACTTTTACTCTAATTCATTTATTTGATACAAGTCAAAAATACCACATATAGTGTAGTTGGGTCTAGATACGACTCTTGTTTGTGATATGCTTGATAGGTTTTGTCTCTATCGTAAAAATTTGACCATAGATGACTCACGATACAATATGGACATAAATTAACTTAGGTTCTACCTGTTCTTGATTTGAATCATGTATATGAGACTATTGTGAGAATTCGTGATTTGGTTGAGACCCATGTGATATAATTGGTGTGGACATGCTAAATACCCTAATTCATGATGTTTAGACACTTGGTAGACTCGATTTCATGTTTGATTGTGTTTTGAACAAGTTTTGTATGATATATATTGAGTTGTTGTAAAAGGGAAAAATCTGTATTTTGTCGCTGATCTGTTTTGTTTGCTGTTTTGGACAGTTTTAAAGTCAGTATCTTAGTTTCGATATAAAATATGAGTTTTAGAGAATTTCTTCTATTTTCAAACTCCTCTGACCTTGCTTGATTTTGATTTTGTATGAGTGAGTTATGAGTGTTTTACTACAGAGGTGTCGATCTTTTCCAGATTCTGTTTTTCGGTAATTTTGATGACAAATCATTTTAAAGAACTATGCTATATATATTACTTTGATCCAAAACTTTGGTCGGTGTTTCTTTATCTAGTTAGGGATTACCCAGAATTTTGGTGAATTTTATTGATGAGTTCTATGTGTTGTTTCATGCTCGTTTATGAAATCTATACTTGCTGTATTTTGCTCGCTGTTCTGTAAATAACCTTATTTTCACTATGGTTACTTTTACTGTATGAAAAATGTTTGTGAAATGTGAAAGTTAGTATATTTTATCTATTTTCATATCCCTTTGATGGAATTGGATTTCGTTTCACTGGTTGCGAGATATCATAGTTTTCGTACAGCAGTGTTGGAAATTCCAGATTTGCCAAACTATGGTTTCTTGATGCTTTCTTATTTTTGATGAATGACCTAAATTCACTGGAAAATTATGAAACTTTATATTTAGATACGGGACATATAGGGGAGTGCCCCAGATTTTTTGTGGAATTATTTAATGTGTTTTCATGTTGTTTTTCTGTTCTTGAATTCGTTTTCCTGATTTCTGGCTGAACCTATTTTCTGTATTCAAATCAGTTTTGAGCTGTGTTTTTGTAAATTAATATATGACTTAATTATATTCGCTGGTTTCGTGTGGAAGTCTATTTTCCAAATCCTTTGACGGATCTAGATTTGGATGTTTGTAACACTGGGAATCACTGTTTTACTACAATATGGTCTTGCTGTCCTGAACTTGAGATTTGTCTATTTTAGTCTTTTATGAGATGTCTTGCACTCGTACATGTTTATTTTGCAACTTGCACTTGTCACATGATCATGCCATGTTATTCTTGATATATTTTGCACATATACATATTTTTTTGAGATTAATAATAAATAAGCAAGTCGGGGTTTAAGGGACTGATCTAATAGTGGATAATTCAGAGATGTGTACTCGGAAGGGGATCCACTGATCCTACATGATTACTTGAGACATGAAACTTGACATGTGATTACTTGATACTTGCACGCAAGACACGATACTTGCCACTTGCACAACTTGACACGTGATTACATGATACATGATACTTGGAGCTTGGAACTCGATTACTTGACTTGTCCCCGAGTATACTGCCCTCAATGGTCCACTATGAAATCTAAAGAAAAACTCTTTGTTGTAGCAGCCATGTAAGGTGGACTGCATGAAGTGCTACCTAGATAGTAATTCAGTATAAGACTCGATGCATGCTACTTGAACATGATACTTGAACATGATACATGCTTATTTGTTACTTGACTACATGATACATGAGATTTGAAACTTAATACTTGATACATGATTACATGATACTTGACATGTGTTGCATGTTTATAAGATACTTGTTTACTTGACACTTGATTTATGTCATGTACACTCGTTAACTTTGCCATGCTAGTTGTTTATGTTGATATCACACTTATACCATGTTGTTAGTTAGTTTCCCCATGTACTTGTATCCTACATTATAAGTGGCTCGTAACTTGCAATTGACGGGTACTTGTTTTTCTCTTTTCCTGTTTCCTGCATTCGTTGAATTGCAGATTTTGGAGAACAGGTTCCAGATGGTATCGGAGACATAAAGTAATAGTGCTGCTTTTTATTAATATTATTTCTTGTAGCTTGCTTGAACAATATTGTATTTTGAGACTTGGATTTATTCTTGTATTTGGGCGAAGTGACCCAAGATATTTGTTTTATTCAGATCATGACTATTTGAGATTTATATATTTGGTTTCAAGTGTTCTTGTTGGTATTTTGGCTCATTATGTGCATGTGGTTGATTCTTTTGCTTCCGACTCTGATGATTCTTGAGAATGTTGTAAAGATTTTTTGAACAGCTTATGGATGATGAAAATCATTCGCTGGGCTTTTGTTGCGTATCCATATTCCGTATTCTTTTGGGAAGCAGGGCATGACATTTATAATGGTAAAATTCACAGCAAATCAGGGCCATACGGTTCTAGTACTGATATTAAAACTTCTACAGGCAGATTAAAAGTAATGGGCCTCTTTAACAGGTCCAGACCTTCTTTAGGCTCATTACCAAGACATATGCCGCTTTCAATCCCCTACTAAAAGAGATTGGGCCCATCAAGAGAGACACCCAGCCCATGAGGGTTGTAAGTCAAATTTCTCATCCCTACCAAAAGAGTAACTAATTTTATATCTTATAGGGGAGAATCAATAGAAGATAATAGATTCATATCAATATCCTAACTATTTCTTAGGCATATAAATACCCTCCCCCCTCCCCCAGTCAGAAGGGAATCAAGAATTTCTCTCTCAAACTCACTTTCTTTCTCTGGTTCTGACTTGAACCTGTCGCTGAGGCCATTCCCGTTGTTTCAGACTTTTTGCAAGTCCATCGGCAGCATTAGCAAAAGTCGGATTAAGATCAAGGTCCCCTTTCAACAATCCAGATCCAATCTCAGGAGCTCTAATCATTTTTTACGATGACGATCAAAGGTTAGATGTATAGTAGTTTCTTTCAAAATATAAAACCACTATTTGTTTACTCTCACACCAACATAAGTAGCAACAAATTGGCACTGTCGATGGAAAACTACATAGATCTACATCGAAGATCAGACTTACAGTCATGCCACCGAGGTTAAGAGGGGGAGCAACGGCCTCAAGCCATCTAGCAAACCCTCTTCGTCTGCAAGCTCCTCCTAGGGTGGACACTATTCCTCCGCATTAGCCAGATAAGCCCCAACAACCTAATCAAGCTCCTGTCAATGGAGATGCATCGGGGGCTCCCGACAAATCCGTCATGAATTGTACCATGAACAACACCATCTATACAACCATATATCATTCCATTCTGCAACAAGCCACTCGATGCCCTCGCAAGGTCCCTATAATGCCCCGAGCCCGGCTCAGCTGCGCACGTGGCTAGACGTGTAAGAAATACGCAAACAAATAAAATCCTAACAACTTCCCACCACAGGCGCACCTCAGAAAAGGTGTCCAGACTATTAGGTGCCTCTTGATCATAGTCTTTACTATTTAACCTCACTTTCACATATTTCTCCGATGTGGGACTATACACCCAAGCACAAAGCCACGTCAGCACCCACACATGCACAACCACCATTCTCATTCATTCCCATTTTAATGCAATTATTTCCTAAGCCCCATAGACTAATCTATAGGCTTCTCAATCAATCCAACTAATCCATAGCCTAGAGAAATCTCAATGGGTCAACCAACCACTTCACTCATTATTATTATTATTATTATTATTATTATTATTATTATTATTATTATTATTATTATTATTATTATTATTATATATATATATATATATATATATATATATATATATATATATAGAGACACACACACACACTTTTAGGTACGGGGTGTTACACACACCCCCTTTAAGAAATCAACGTCCTCGCTGAGCCCGAGACTTGCAACCTGATCCAGGATACCTTTCTAGCCGATGTGGAGAGGACTACCCTGATTCTGCTTAGCTGTACAGCCCTACCCGGAACTCTGGTAACCCACCAGTGTACATTTACCAGCTCCATCTCAGGCGTACATCTTGCACACACTCTGTGTCGAAAGTCGGCTCTGATACCATTTGTAATGCCCCGAGCCTGGCTCAGCTGCGCATGTGGCTACACGTGCGCGCAATACGCGAATAAATAAAATCCTAACAACTGCCCACCACATGTGTGCCTCACAAAAGGTTTTCGGACTATTAGCTACCTTTTGATCATAGGCTTTACTATTTAACCTCACTTTCTCTTACATATTTGTCTGATGTGGGACTATACACCTAAGCACAAAGCCATGTCAGCACCCACACATGCACAGCCACCCTTCTCATTCATTTCCATTTTAATGCAATTATTTCCTGAGCCCCATAGACTAATCTATAGGCTTCTCAATCAATCCAATTAATCCATAGCCCATAGAAATCACATAGGCCAACCAACCACTTCACACATTATTATATATATATATTATTATATTTCCATATAATATTATATATATACACTCTTAAGTACAGGGTGCTACAGTCCCCGTGGTCAAGGGATCTCTGTCAAATTATTAATGCTTAACAAGAGGCATACACAGACCGAGGTCTCCTATTCAGAATGTTAGAAGAACTAGAGAAGCAATTGTCCCCGAAGGCAGAGACCAAGACGTGCCTCCTCTCATAGGGGGAGCAGTATAGAAAGATGCCTGACTCGCGAGAGTCGAAAGCATCTTGAGAGGAACAAAATGTAAGAGGCCCCACTCACTAGGGCCGAATTAGAAAACTTCAAGCATGGGATTCTCTGAGCCATCTAAGGTACTCATGATCAGGGTCGATGCTCATGGAGCTGCCACTATACTCCTTCGAGAGAAGAAGAATCCAACGACTCAACTAAATCCAATGGAAAAGACGACCAAGTCCTTCGCCGCATCCGAGAAGTAGAGGACAACTAGAACAGATAAAATATGAGAGGAACCACTTCACCAGGACTTACCGCCCCAGTTGACCTCCTTGCAGTAAATCCCTCATTCCAAAGAACTTCAAAGCTCCTCATTTTGAATCTTACTATGGTAAATCTGTTCTGGCTGACCATATTGAGAGTTTTCAAACCTTCATGGTGATCTATAACGCCACCGATGTGCTCATGTGCTTAACATTTCTCGCTCTAGTAATATTCCCGATATGGGACTATCTTAATTAATTCCCCCCCTTGAATCCCGTGCATATACATATGTATGCCATGTCATCAATTCAAAGAGACAACAGCTTCACACTGTGCTCTTTCTCATCTGGGTGGGCCCCCCCTGGGTGACGTCAGCACGACGTCACCCCACAAACCCACAGCACACCGTGCTGTTCCTCATCATGTGGGGTCTCCCTTCTCATCACATATTTACACATATGTCATTACACCATATATATTATATATATCTATATATCTCTTTAGAAGTTACGAGGTATTACACAACTGCCTAGCCCTTAAAGATGAAGTTGAAGGTCTGATTAGCAGGGGCTATCGCTCCCTATTCATCCTACGAAACAACGTCGAAACCCCTCTGGCTCGGGGAGCTAATAAGCGTCAAGAGTTTCCCTCCGAATACCAACACTCAGAGCTCATGACAGTCTTCCACTCCATCCACGGAGGACCAATGGGGGGAGAGTCTAACACTCCCGCAAAGCCTTCGTCCGAGAGGTAAACTCAGTTCATAACATTCCCCTGCCAAGAGCATAAGGGTCCTGATATCTTTCTCCGACAAGAACTTAGAAGGTGTCTGAACACCTCATTGCGACGCATTGGTTATAAACCTTTGCATGGTGAATCCAGGTGGATAACGGCAGCTCAGTGAACATCTGTTTCATGAATATTTTTAACGGCCGTAAGCTCTCCTGAGACCGACTCAAGCCTGCCGGGTACGCACTCCATGGGATCTCTGGTGCCCCCGTTCAAGTTGAAGGAATCATCACACTCGATGTGATAGTAGGAAAAGCCCCCGCTACTCGATCAGAAGCACTGTTCATTGTGGTAGTCGACGTCAAAGTCCCGTACAATGCTATATTCGGCATTCTGGGCCTAGCAGCTTTTCATGCTGTTGCCTCTGCCTTCCACATAAAATGAAGTTCCCAAAAACAGTAGGCATAGGCCAAGTTTTAGGGAGCCAACAGACAGCATGAACATGTTACACCACCACAATGGAGGGCTCAGTTCTCCCTCTTGATGCCATAGAACTCCCAAAAAAAAGGAGTCATAATAACTACAAGCCTACAGCAAAGCTTGAAGATACCGCCATAGAAAAACCAACCAAGAGCTTCCAAACCTTCTAAGGTCTCTCCAGCCAGGTCCAAATTCGTCCATGTCAGAATGTTGTAATAGACCTGAATTCGTCGTCTGAAGGCACTCTGCTCATTCAACAGAAAGAAATAGTCCTGCCTAAAACATTGACAAACTTGATTATTTCCCCTTCTCTCTGCAAAACAAAGGGAGGCTCACTCCAAAATGGGCAAGTCAAGGCAAGGTCTACCAAGTTGTTCACCTAGCGGCTCATCAACTTGAAGACCTGGGGGGCAAGGAGATATCAGCAGGGACTTGGAATATATAACGCCTCATGAACTTCAACAAGTGTGCTTAACGCCCCCCACCTCTATATATTTTCAGTCTTTTCCAATAAAGACCGCTTTCCCTACCAGTCACTGCATGTAATAAATGCAAGCCACTAGAGCAACCGCTTGGTTTTATTTTTCAACAAAATTTATTATTTATTTTCTCAAAGATCTTGTATAATTCTATGGATGCAAACAATGAGTTAAATGCCAAGCTTATTCATAAAAAAATGGCACCTAAAACTCATTAGAAGCTCCTTATAAGATGAGTTTGGATTCCATACTCGTTGCTCGGAGTTGCTCTAGAAATTTGCAACGAAGCAAGTTCAGAGCTTAATTCGCCATTCAATTTTCTCCTGCAACTTGTTAAACACCTCAACAACAAATTCGGAGTCCATATTCAACTCGCCATTTGATCTGCTTGTGTAACCTATTAAATCCCTAAACAACAAGTTCGGAATCCTTACCAAGTTGCTTTAGCAACCTGCAAACAAGCAAGTTCAGATCTCAACTTGCCATTCGATCAGTTCCTGAAACTTGATAAAACTCCTTAAAGATGAACTAAAGGTCCATAACTGTGGATTGCAATTACTCTAGAAAACCTGCAAACAAGCTAGTTTGGAGCTCAACTAGACACTCGAGGTGACTCTCATTATTCTTTCGAGGACCAATACAACAAGTTCGGAGTCCAACTGTATCCTAGAGTTGCTTCTACAACTAGCTAAGTACAAAACGGCAAGTCTAGAGCCCAACTCCTCCCTAGAGCTACTCCTAAGATTAGCTGACAACAAATCACATGCCAAGGCCATGTAAAATATTTCTTGTTTCACAAAAAATAAGTCTCAATACAATTGTATAATTACAATGAGTCTATGTTTCTTGCGTAAGCTTCGCTACAAAAGTCTTTCAAACACTATACAATAAGATGTCCTGCAAATCGTCCTCCGAGCTATGCTGTAAGGGAATATTCTGCCTAAGATACACACAACTCTTCACATGCCTCCTGCTAACTAACAGCTCCACAGGGCCCCCTAAACTCTTAACAATAAAATTCAAGACAACCCTTCCTTAGGTGGGCAAGCTCCAACTCTTTCCTAAGTAACACCACCATCACCTGAGTAAGTTCCAACTTCGTCAAGTGCTCTGCACATCGCTCGAGCTCCATCAACAACTCATTAACTCCAAACGACGAGTTCAACGCTTTCCCCACCGCTCGAGCTTCATCAACGACTCATTAACTCCAAACAAAGAGTTCGACGCCATCCTTACCACTCGAGCTCCATCAACAACTCGTTGACTCCAAACAACGATTTTGATGCCTTTCTCACTGTTCGAGTTAAAAAAAACCTCGTTAAACTCCAAACAGCGAGTTCAACACTTTCCTTACCACTCGAGCTCCATCAACAACTCGTTCACTCCAGACAACGAGCTTCACGCCTTCCTCACTGCTCAAGATCCAACTCATTAATTCTAAACAATGAGTTCAATGCCTTCCTCACCGCTCGAGCTCCATCAAAAACTTGTTGACTCCAAACAACGAGTTTGATGCTTCGCTCACCATCGAGCTCCATCAAAAAATCGTTGACTCCAAAAAACTAGTTCAATGCCTTCCTTACCGCTCGAGCTCCATCAACACTGCGTCGACTCTAACAATGAGTTCAATGCCTTTCTCAAAGCTCAAGCACCATCAACAACTCATTCACGCCAAACTTTGAGTTCAACGCTTTCTTCACTACTCGAGCTCCATTGGCAACTTGTTGACTCCAAACAATGAGTCCAACGCCTCATCACCACTGGACCTCCATCCACACCCGTTGACTCCAGACAATGAGTTCAATGCCTTCCTCACCGCTCAAGCTCCATCAATAGCTCGTTGACAATAGACAACAAATTGAACGACTTCCTCACTGCTCGAGCTCCATCAACAGCTCGTTCTGCTCGAGCTCTGTCAATGACTCGTTGACTCCATATAATGAGTTCAATGTCTTTCTCTTCGCTCGAGCTCCGTCAATAACTTGTTAACTCCATATAATAAGTTCAGTGTCTTGCTCTCCGTTTAAGCTCCGTCAACAACTTGTTAACTCCATAAAACAAGTTTGATGCCCCACTCCTCGCTTGAGCTCCGTGAACAACTCATTAACTCCATACAACGAGTTCAACGCCCTTGGTCTTCACTTGACCTTTGTCAATAACATTCCCCTCCATATAACAAGTTCAATGCCTCGCTCTTCGCACGAGCTCCGTCAATGATTCATTGGCTCCATACAACGAGTTCAATCCCTTTCTCTTCGCTCGAGCTCTGTCAATCACTTGTTAAACCCATGGAGCGAGTTCAGTGCCTCGATCTCTGTTCGAGCTCTGTCAACAATCGTTAACTCCATACAACAAGTTCGATGCCCCACGCCTCGCTCGAGCTTCTTCAACAACTCATTAACTCCACACAATAAGTTCAAAACCCTCGCTCTTCAATCTAGCTCCATCAGTAACTCATTAACTCTATACAATGAGTTCGATGCCCTACTCTTTGCTCGATATCCATCAAAGTTCCGTTAACTCCATACAACGAGTTCGATACCCTCCTCTTCCTCGAGCTCCATCAATAACTTGTTCACTCCATATAATGAGTTCGGTGCCCTTGCTCTTCGCTCGAGCTCCGTCAATAACTCATTAACTCCATACAATGAGTTCAATGCCATGTTCTTCGCTCGAGCTCCGCCAATGACTCGTTAACTCCATACAATTAGTTCAATGCCCTGCTCTTTGCTAGATCTCTGTCAACCACTTGTTAACTCCATATAACGAGTTTAATGAATTACTCTCTGCTCGAGCTTCGTTGACACCTCGTTAACTCCATATAATGAATTCAATGCCTTGCTCTCTACTCGAGCTCCGTCGACAGCTCGTTAACTTCATTTAATGAGTTCCACGCCCTACTCTTTGCTCGATCTCTTTCAATAACTCATTAACTCCATACAACGAATTCAACGCACATACAACGAGTTCAACGCACTGCTCTTCGCTCGAGTCCTTCCAATAATTCCTTATCTGCATGAAATAGGCTTGGCATCCAATGCCAGCCAAGATATTGCCTTTACAAATTTACTAGGCACAAACGGTAAGTTCAAACGTTCAACTCCGTCCAAGGGTTGCTTCTATAAACTTGCTGCGCATAAACAAAAAGTTTAAACGTTCAACTCCATCCAAGAGTTGCCTCCACAAACTTGCTCAGTGCAAACAACAAGTTCAAACGTTCAACTCCATCTAGAGTTGCCTTTACAAGCTTGTTGAGTGCAAACAGCAAGCTTTACATCCAACTCTATCTCAGAGTTGCCTCTCCAAACTTGTTAGGTGCAAACAGCATGTTCAAACATCCAACTCCGTTTCAGAATTGTCTCTATAAACTTTCTGGGATCAAACAACAAGCTCTACATCAACTCCATCCTAAAGTTGCCCCACCAAACTTGGTGGGCGCAAATAGAAAGTTCAAACGTCCAACTCGGTCTTAGAGTTGCATCTCCAAACTTGCGGGGCATAAATAGCAAGATCAAATGTCCCA
The DNA here is from genome assembly GCA_017893485.1 of Hemerocallis citrina. Lineage (NCBI taxonomy): Eukaryota > Viridiplantae > Streptophyta > Magnoliopsida > Asparagales > Asphodelaceae > Hemerocallis > Hemerocallis citrina. The sequence continues at coordinate 73,204,371 of CM030360.1, forward strand.
CTTTATCTCAGAGTTGACTCCACAAACTTGCAGGGCGCAAAAAACAACCTCTACGTCCAAATTTGTCTCAGAGTTCTCTCTACAAACTTGTTGGGCTCAAACAGCAAGCTCTACGTCCAACTTCATCTCAGAGTTGTCTTACCAACTTGCTAGGCATAAACAACAAGCTCCATGTCCAACTCTGTCTCAGAGTTGTTTTCACGAACTTACTGAGTGCAAACATCAAGCTCTATGTCCAACTCCGTCTTAGAGATGTCTTTATAAACATGCTGGGCGCAAATTGCAAGCTCTACGTCCAACTCTGTCTCAGAGTTGTCTCTACAAACTTGTTGGGTGCAAACAACAAGTTCGAGCGTTCAACTCTATCCCAGAGTTGCCTTAACAAACTCGTTGGGATCAAACAACAAGTCCGTAGTCCGACCGCCTTCCAAAGTTTGTTCCTACAACAACTCTTCTATATCAGCTACATACACAAGATTGATCAACAAAATAAGCAAACAATACAACGCTTGGTCGCCAAAAGAAGGGCCCAGTGAAACGAACAATGGGACATTTGATCGACAAAACAATCGAATGACACAACATTTGGTCGACGAAAGAGCAATTCGACAAAGTAGACCGCCCAAAAAAAACATGATGGGTGAAACTCAAGGAATCTTCAAACCAAATTAGATGATCACCAAAACAATCGAATGACACAACATTTGGTCAACGAAAGAGCAATTCGACAAGGTAAACTGCCGAACAAACACTTGATCGGCGAAACTCAATGAATCTCCAAACCAAATTAGATGATTACCAACTCGTTTGAAGTCCAAATCAACTAGAATTTTTAACTCAATGGGGTAGGCCACTCAACAAATTCTTGGCGAGCAAAAATGCATGATCTTTTAACCGAGCTAAACAAAGCTCCACAGCAAGTCCAACTCGACTAAAAGCTTCTAAAAATTGGCTGAAATTCAAAACAATAACACTCCAGAAGAGTATGTCGATGAACAAGACAAGAGTTCAATCTATAACAAAAACTCAACAAAATCCAAGCTTCAACTCCGTAAAAGATTCAACAGTTGGCCAAACTTTAACTCCGCCAAGTCTCTAACACTTGTACAAGAATTCGAACTAAATTCGGCAAAAACCCTTACTCCAGTCCTTTAAACCCTGGTCTCCAAAATATTTGAGGGAGAGAGAAAAAGTAGTAGCCACTTGACTCCCCTGTCCTGCCTCAGTCAACGCGCCAATCTAGCTCCACTAGACACCAACAATCGCACGATGCCACCTCGCGCTGTCGTCGTTCTTGCTTGTTGTCTTCATCCAAAATCAAACCCAAGCTTCGGAGATGTTAAAACCCAAAAACTCTAAAGATGACAAAACCTGATCTTCAAGCTTCAAAGCCAACACAAGAGCCCGACTTCAAAACTAGCCAAACTCAAACTCCACCACAAGCACCCGACTTGGCCTGAACCCAAGATGACGAAGATGGCTCGTCAAAACCTTGGCTCCTTGTTTCCGAGGAAGATGGTCTCCTGAAGCTTTGGTCACCAAAATTCCTGGTTGATGAGGCCATAATCGGCTAGGTCGCCTGAAGCGTTGGTCGGCGAAGGAGCATGGTCAACGAGGGAAGGTTGGCGATGCCAACTGTTGGTCATCGAACGTTCGAGCGACAGCCACCCAAAACCCTTGCTCAACGAAGAAGATGCACGAAGGAGACACACACAAACGGGTGGAGCGGGCAAACCTGATGTAACCCAAGTTTTTGGATGCACGGGTTTTGCTTGTATTTGTATTCCTTTTTTTTCAACTCTTGTATTCTTGTTATCTAGTAAAATCCTATTATTCTTTTGAACCATCCTGCTCTCTCAGATCATCCAACTTCTTTTTGGCTAGAACCATGAAATTCTAGTACATTCTATTTTATTTTATTGTGTTAAAGTATTTAATTGATCTAATATGTTATTATTTAATTTTCTTAGCCCAAGCCCACCACTCCTTATTAATCCCCTGTATATTCCTAATCTCAATTAATTAACCCAAATCCCATCTTCTCACAGCCGCCAACTTATTCTTCTTATTTTTCTTTGTTTCCCATCCTGAAACCCGTTCAGCCCCTGGTTGTGCCCTCATCTCCACCAACTGAACCCATTCCACCTACCTGTGCTACCTCCGCCATTGTGCCACTCAAGCCCCTGTCTCCTACCTGAACACCCTCCACCATCACCACTGATTGAGCCTCGCGCTTTCTTCCTGTACTCCACCACCGAGCAGCACCACTACTGGAAGCCAAGTCCCGCTTCTTCAACCATTGTTGCTCCTCGACCCCGTGACCAACTCCGAGCCTCCACTGCAACTTTGTGGTTTCTCCGCCGCTCGTCACAGCAACCAGCCGCAACCCAACAACAACTCTCTCGGCTGACCTTGTTGTTTCTCCTCCGCTCACTACCGTCTTATTCCTGTTCACGCTTGTTGTGTTGCCGTCGTCGCTGCCTGTAAGCCGTCGTTGCTCTTTTCTTTGTCATTCTGTAGTAATCGTCATAGAAGACAAGTTATCCTGAACCAACTCATTGTTCTCATATAAGAAATATTTTTGATCTCCGCAAGTAGCTCTTTACTTCGTTTATCGTACCTCAATTTAATTTATACCTTTCTAAGGAAGTTATTACGGATTCATCAGTGAAACCAAGTAATAGCTTTCTGTTTGAGCCATTTCGTTGATTCGAATCCTAAACCAAGTTATTACATCGTCATATATCATATTATTCATTTTGTCACATCCATAACACTTATTCTATTGCATGCACTGCACAAATATATGTAGAGATATATGCTAGTCTATTTTCGATTGTATGAATTGTGACAGTATGATTGTTAATGGTAAATTTTAAAGCGTAGGCGTGATAATCTTCCATTTTGTTAACAGTAGGATATACCGGAAATACTGAATATAAATGCTTGATTAAATTCTGTTAGAAGATTACATGGTTTTGTATCTTGATTGTTGCAAATAAAAATATATGTCGTTGCCCTGTTGTTTATTCCATCTTTTAGTGAGTTTATGAACCAGTTGCTGATAAAATAAATTAGACCTTTATAAACGAAATTTGTAACCCTCTGAATCTAGTTTCTGGAACTTTCGACGAATTTGAATTCCTACTTGTAGACTGCAAGTAATCCTATTTTTAGTATTGTTAGGTTTTAAATTCCAGATTTCTATTTAGAAGCATATCGACATGATTTACTAATTAAAATAATGCGTTATTAGTAGAATGACTACTTGAAATTAACCTGATTGTTGCTAGACATGCTTAGGAGTCATCTTATAATTTTTAAAAGATTAATCAACGAATTTCCAGTCTCGTTACGCCTACAAGAACTTGACCTAAGGTTTCTGCCAGACCTCTAAACCTGTAAATAATAGACTAATAGACCTAGCTACTGTAATTGAAACATGTCGCATTAATATGCATTGGGACCGGCAGGGAGTGTAGTTTCTGGAACCCCTAACGGAACCTGATTTACTTTTCCATAGCAGCGAGAAAGTCAGTTTTTGTACAGAAACGTTTGCTGTCCAGAATTTGTGTTTTCGTGTTATTAAGTATAAATATGTTTAATTTCTACATCTAATGAATGAAATTAAATATACCATGCATTTCATAGCCTTGACACCTTCTTGAAATTGCCTCGATACCTCTGTACCCATTGTATGTTCATAATTGAGTATAATAAAATAATAACAAGTCGGGGTAATAAGGGTCGACTTAGTAGTGGACAACATCACAGACTGTACTCGGAGAAGGGGCCCTTGTTTCTCTATTGATACTTGTTATGGATTATAGATTATGGATTATGGATTTTGAATATTTATTATTGTTGCCGAGTACATGACTTATAGAGTTCAACACTATATTCTAAACGATCACATGTTTGTATGCACTGAACCTGTGGTATAAGACGCAGAATTACGTGCATTTGGTAAGATAATAAAAGACTGATAGACATTCGATGGACACTTGCAATTTTTTTGATGGTTATTGTGATCAACTTTGATTATTGATTGTTGTCATTGATCATTGCATCATTAATTACAGACTTTTTATCGTATTATCAACCATCCTTTATTGACCTCTGATATAGTTCTAATTCCTTATTCCTTGACATATCATATTTTATTGTTCTTTTCGTGTTACTACTTGCTGTCCATAACTTGCTCAAATGAACATTCCCCTCTAGATGATGAGCTTGCAGGTAACAAGGAGAATTGACTGAAGGACTGGTGAGAAAATCTTCTTAGAAATGGTGTCAAGATTTTAGTCGTTTTTATTACCTCATTCATGCTATTTAATTCTAGAGTTATTTTCATTTTCATACATTATATTCCCGGGCATTGACCTGAAGTTTATTCTCTCCCAGGTGTTGGATTTATTTGTGGATTTATTTCTGAATTATTTCATGAATCTTTCCAGTTAATTATTGTTTACGAGATTTCATTTTGCATGCGTGGTTGTGACTATATTTCATATTGTTGAGTTGAATGTTATAGCATATGAATGATGTATACATCATTCGTTGTGCCTTAGTTACGTACCCGTAATTCCATATTTTGGAAAGTGGGGCGTGACAGGGTTTTTTGTGGTATCAGAGCAGGTTTGGCTTAGCCAGTTTAGGCCCTAACCAATTTAGCTTAGCCATGTTTAACAGAACAATATGCACACCACGGTAATTACATGAATATTTAATAACCAACTTATAATCTGGATACTCACTGAATTGATTATATTGTAGACCATAGCTTACGAAGGCTCTTTCACTTCTTAACCGAGGGATGAACAGTTAGAGAATGCGGTCGTCCTCCAAGCACTGCAACAAATGATGGCACTGCAACATGAGCGTAATGAGTTAATAAAGGCCAGCTTCGTGAACCGAACTGCCGTTGGACCCGCACCAGGCTACTGCCACCAAGGCCCGGTACAGTGGCAAACTTCAAGAGATTGCACCCGGATAAGTTCTCGGGTACTAAGACATCGTTAGAGGCCGAACAATTGTTAATCAGGACAGAGTATTTGTTGCTGGCGGCACGGACCTCCGATGTAGATCGGGTGGATGTGGTAAGCATCCAGCTTGTTGACCTTGCCCATATTTGATGGCAGACAGAGACCGAGAGGCTAGGGAGACCCATCATTTGGGCCACTTTCATTAGGAGCTTCATGACGAAATTCTTGCCCAACGTCACCAAAGTTATGATGGAACAGCAATTCATCTCTTTAACTCAGGTTGGTCGGATGGTGTTATTTAATGTCGCATATTGTTGCCTACTTCATATTTAACAATATTTAATTTAAACATTATCCTGAACTAGAGGAATCAGTCCGTGGATGAGCACGCTGCTGAATTTACCCAACTCATCCATTTTGAAGCTGCCATGGTGGCTAATGATGAAGACAGGGCCTGCAAGTTCTTGATGGGCGTAAATTTCGACATTAAGGAATGCCTGTTTGCACACCGAAACCGCACCTATGCCGATGTCTTGATGCATTCAGAATCCAAGAACAGACCCACAAGAGGAGGAGTGCTACTCAGCGGGCAATACAGTACCCTACTGCCGCCCGCCCCTACTGGATGGCCAATACAGAGGCTAATTCCGACTCCACCAGTGAAGGAACTACCATATTCACCTACAGCCCTAAGGACAAACCAGACTTGTAACTTCTACCATAAGGTTGGGCATCTACAAAATGACTACAGAGTAGCCAATTGTCTGTGCCTTTTTTACGAAGGAAATGACCATATGGTCCGGGATTGTCCAAGTAACATGTTCCATGCACCAAATGGAGGTTCAGCTTAGCAGGGAACTCTAGCACGAGGTCAGGGCGAACTGCCCCTCCCACTGCAGAGGCAAGTTCTCGACCAGAGGAGAGAAACTCCTAGAGGAAGTCAGATTGGAGGCCGTGGTCAGGTCTATAACCTGACTGCAGAAGAAGCAGAGATGGCCATTGGCATGGTTGCTAGTATTTCACAATAATTGCATTATTTGTATTCGATTTCTGCATTATTTATCCCTTCTTGTACAATTATTCATGCATATATCCTGCATACACCTTCATCCTTATTCATTGACTCATTATTGGGCATCATCTTAGTACACTCCATCCCAGCTTATGTTCTGTTTGGTTCCAGTACTACCCACTCCTTCATTTATTTCTGCTTAGTTGATCGGCACTGTTTGGCAGGCAACGTCATGCCAACAGCTTGGAATATCACAACTGGTGAAGGCATCATTATCTGTTCTAAAGTGTGCAAGCAGAGCCCTTTGCTGATTAGTAGCATGGATTTTAAGGCCGAACTTATTATGATCCACAATTCCTGATTTGATGTTATTCTTGGGATGGATTGGCTGGGAGTTACCCATACCATGAATGACTACCGAGAGAAGAAGGCAATGTTCAAACTTTCATGTAACCCCCATTTCCGCTAATAAGTATTTTCTGTGTGTTTTCTATAAATTGATTTTTATAAATTTATTTGTGCTAAATTCTTTTCGGATCTTTTATTAAAATGTTTTCTAATCAAAAATTTTATTCATTTCGAATAACGGAGTATTTTGATCTTACTTTCTATTTCTTATTGATCGGCTATTTATATTTGAGCCTAAATCAAATATATTATTATTTATTGGATTATTTCAATAAAATCATTAAACCCGAATACTATTTTGCTATATAATTTTATTTTATCATGATTATAATCATTAATTGTTATTTCTTGATTATTTATTTAAAATTTATCTATTAAATTATTTTATTTGATCTGATTTCATGATAAATACTAATTTATTTTCAAGTTCAATTCATATTATTTCAATTGCATTATTTATTCATCTAATTAGATTTAAATTTTCGATTCATGAACTATTTTCTCTTTTGTTGGGCTATCTATCTTGTGGTTTTCATTTTATTGGATTGTGGATATTTTATTTGAACCCTATTGTCTTCAAACCCATATCTTGTTGAACCCAAAATCCAATTGCAGGTTGTTCTCAACCCAAACCCACTATTATTGGATCCTAAACCCATTAACCCAATAATTTACTTATATTCTATAAATATAACCCTAATACAAATTCTAAAAATACAAAAAATGCAAATTGTAGTCGTCTAATCTCTCTTCTCTCTCCTCTTTCTCTCTCCTCCTTGTTTCTCTCTCCCTGACCCAATAATTTCCCGCCCAAACTTTCCAGCCACCTTCTCCGGCGACCCCCATCGCTGCCCTCACCCTCTGACCCCGACCTTGATCCCCTTTCCCTTGTTCCCCGTCGAGCTGCAGCCCCCAACCCCTGCTGAACCTCCCTCACATCGACACCCGGATCGAAACCCCCACCGTTCCCTATTTCGTTCGACGGCAGCAGTAAGACCCCCAACCCCAGTGCCTCCGCCTCTGTTTTCCCACCCAAGCACAGCAGTGCCAGGACCCCACTGCCGTTGTTTCCCCTTTCCGTCAACCCCGACCACTTCGTTGACGTCGCCCCCACTCGGTGTCAACCCCGACGTCGGCCAGACCCCGGGGTTCTCTGGTTGCTGTCGTGCCCACATTCTCATGCTGATTATTGCTTTTGGGTTCCCTCTTGCTGTAGCGCCCCGAATTTCTAATATAAAAACTTAGAAAATACGTGGCACAATCCCAGAATCCACTTCAATGTAATAGTACACATAGCTCAAAACACAGATAATTTTCTTCCAACTTTTATTACAACAATCTTTTCAAATGCAGCGTAAATACAAACACCTTGAATTAAAAACATTCTTTTTTCAACACTTTTCTTTACAAAAATTACACAAGGCTCTATTACATTACTTATATTCTCCAAAGCTTATTCAAGCGTACAACCCCCAAACTCTAAGCAGCAACCTGCAACACATGGGGCTAGAGATGATCCCTAAACCCCAAAACTAACGGGGTCAGCCATAAATGGTGTGAGTGATATAAACAAACAACAAACAACATAAATAACCATTAAGCATGGTTTCTTAAACAACATGTACTGAACGAGAGAACACATACTAAACATGTATTGTAAAGTAAGAAACGACAGGGAAACACTTAACCAAGTGTCAGAAAAATCATTCTCAAACAAGTAAAGCTCAACTATGCAGTACAGTCGACTGATTAAGGGACCAGTCGGCTGTTCACTGCCCAATACCAAATTATCAGTCATCCTCAATACCATAGGTCAGATACCCGATTATCAGTCACTCACAACAATGCAGATTGGATACCCGGTTATCAACCACTAACAGTGATTCCCAACACCGCAGAGTATACCCAACCCCAGAGCTCAATGACTCCCAATACCGCAGAATATATCCATCTACAAACACTAACAATACCATAGATCGGATACCCGGTTATCAGTCACTCACAACACTGCAGATTGGATACCCCGTTATCAACCACTAACAGTGATTCCCAACACCGCAGAGTATACCCAACCCCAGAGCTCAATGACTCCCAATACCGCAGAATATATCCATCTACAAACACTAACAAACTTGAAGGGACATTCATGTGAAAAACTCATCAGCACCAGTCGACTTACACTGTTGTAAGTCGACTGCCCTGAGAACCAATATCCAAGATTATAACAAGTACTATAAGTCGACTTAAAACCATCAGTCGACTTACCCGAGACAATTTCCAATAATTCTCACGAAAATATTCTAAGCACTAACAGTCGACTTAAGGAGTCATAGGTCGACTGTCCAGGAAAGAAACTAAACTTGCGAAATAAATCTTAAGCATACCAGTCGACTGTAAAAGGGGTTCAGTCGACTGTCCAGATCGTATTTTCAAGAATTTAAAGACACAGCAGTAGGTTCGTACCAGTCGACTATCGGCCTACAGTTTTCATGATTTTAAGTCTGAATACAATAATCAAAACTAAAGTTTTCTAAGGATTCATTGCTTATGAAATTAATTCGTATTTAGGTACAAATGACAAATCTCAAGGTATCTCAGATTGGATACGGTGCTCAATCACTCAATACCTCAAAACTCAGATCTCATGTTCTCGATTCCGAATTCTTTCATTAGGGTTTCTTAATACTAAATTTCTCTCACAACTCATAACCCAGATCTGATTTGTAACCACAAGATCCAGATATTCAACCATCCAATTCCTTATAACCATACTCAAATCCTAATATGTTTTCAAGCAATAAAGAATTTGTCAACCAAGATCTACTAAACATTTCTAGATTTCACATGCATAATACAAATAACAACTACTGCATCATTCACATACAAGATACACTAAATAAACAGAGATGTCGAAACAAAACAACACACAATCATTCACATAAATCAATCAACAAAACAAAGTTCATATCACTCACCTTTAGAATTGAAAGATCCAATGAAAAAGCCTTTCTTTTGCGAGATCCAAATCTTCCTCTTCAATCACCAAAAATATAAAATAATAAAACTTGAGTTATGCAGCGAATGACGGCTGCGACTCTCTTTATATAGGCCAGGAATCAAGTTTTAGGGTTTCCAAATACTTTTACAAAACAATCCCTTCAAAATATAATTTTAGATATATATATATATATATATATATATATATATATATATATATATATATATATCTATTCTTGGAAATTCATCTAAAATTCATTAAAATTAGGATTTAAAAGTAAAATATGATCCTAAATCCCAACCGGTACTGTTCAAAACGTCCAGAAAATATATTTTGCATTTTTAACCACTAAAAATGTCAATTTTGCAAAAAGGTCCTTCTTTTCTCAAAAATTGCAAATAGATCCAATTAATTTCAGAAAAATTTGGAAAAATAATAAATCAATCCCAAATATTAAATAATAATTTTTCATAAAGAAAACTTGACTTTCAAACTTCTCGAGAAACTATTTGCACGTGTTCTGCACGTGTAAAAAGATAAATCTTTTAGAAAATATTTATTAAATCTCCAGAAAATCATTTTAATTCATTTTCAAATATTTAAAATAATATTTGAAAATACGGGGTTCTACATCACTCCCTCCTTAGAAGAGTTCTGTCCTTAAAACTACTGCTAATGGGATCCGAACAAACCCACCAACAAGGAATGAAAACTCACGGATAGAAACATAATTTTAGGAAATACAGTCACACCAAAGAATGCATTCCAACAAAAGAATTACATCATACAGAAGAAACACAATCATGCATAGAATTCAGAAAAACAAACTTCCGCTGCGCAACTCTGATAACTTGCCATCGGAAGTCACGCTGCAACAACTACTGAACTCCTGCATCCAACTCTGACCTTCTGCTTCATCCTTCCGAGAAATCAGTGGCCACTCCCTCCTTAGAAAGGACATGACTAAGGATAGCCACCCCAAGACCTTGTCTAGAAATACCTTAAGCTCCACACTTAAGACTAACAATAAATGGGCGACACAATTGCATGCAAGAAAATAGTACCAAATAAAACTTTGTCTTTATTCCATTAATCCAAATAAATCTTGTTACATGAAGAAAAATACTCAATCTTCAATTATTCCTCAAATAAAAGTTTTACTTAATACAAAAGAATAAATTTCTAAATTCTTGCACACACGGATCACATTTTTGGGTTGCCCTGCATCCTCCTCAGTCAATGCAAACACTCGCCCCTGCCTCAAATCCTTGTCTTTCCCTGCCTCATCTTTCTTCAGCTGCGGACAGTTTGGTCGAATGTGCCCTTCTTGACCACAATGAAAACAAGTCTGCTTTGCCAACTTCGGACACGCTGACCTGTAATGACCTGCCTTCCTGCAGTAAAAACAAGTTACTTCCTGAGTTGTCGGTGCCTTCTGCACTAGATCACTGGACTTGCCTTGCTTCACTGGGAATTCCTTCCCATTCTGATCATCTGCTGACCGCTTTTTCTTGTTCCCGGTCTCTTGCTTCTCCTGAGACTGGTCCATGTCTTCCTCGGTCATAGCTGCTCTCCTGACCTAGCTTGTCAAACCTTCTGATGCCCAACGGAATCATTCTCGACCTCAAGTTTGGCCTCAAGCCCTGCTCAAACTTCTTGGCCTTCTTCGCTTCGTCCACGACCAACTCTGGTGCATGCCTCAAAAGCTGAGTAAACTTGGTCTCATTCTCCCGCACGGTCATGCTACCCTGCTGAAGGTTCAAGAACTCGGTGACCTTTTTCTCCTGAACGTCTAGGGGAAAGAAGCGATCCCTGAATTCCTCCAGAAAAGTTTTCCATGTCATCGGCTGTTCTCCCAAGGCCCTCTTCAGCGACTCCCACCAGACACCAGCATCCTTCTCCAGCTGCATCGTAGCCAACTTCACCTTGCTGGCTGCTGGAGTCTCCAATACCTCGAAGATCGTTTCCATCCTCCGGATCCAGTCGTCAGCTGCAGTTGGATCAGTTTGCCCCTCAAAGACTGGCGGCCTCATCCTCTTAAAGGATTCAATCTGCTTGATAGGGTCGGCGTTAACCAATCCCTGTCCAGCTCCATGATTTGGCTACTGATTCTGCTGCTGAGCCTGCTGTTGATTCTGCTGCTGTGCCAAGTTGAATGCCATCAGCGCATTCAGGGTCTGATACACCTTGGCGAATTCAGCCTCAAGATCAATTCCCGTTCCTCGAGAATTACTAGATCCATCCTCATTGTTACCACCATTCCTGCCCCTGGGTGCAACCATTCTGAATACTGGAAAACGAGGGAAAAGTTAGAGCATCACATACAATTCACATTCACATCCACACCCTATGACAAAACTATCACCATACCCCAAACCATAACCTCAAACCAAACATCATGTTCCAATTCTATGTGATACTCACACTCTAATGTCCACACCTAGGTACTCACTCTCTAGTGTCCACACCTAGGATGGTTTTCATACTATGTCTATTATTACTATTGAAGCATGCTCTGATACCAAATCTGTAGCGCCCCAAATTTCTAATATAAAAACTTAGAAAATACGTGGCACAATCCCAGAATCCACTTCAATGTAATAGTACACATAGCTCAAAACACAGATAATTTTCTTCCAACTTTTATTACAACAATATTTTCAAATGCAGCGCAAATACAAACACCTTGAATTAAAAACATTCTTTTTTCAACATTTTTCTTTACAAAAATTACACAAGGCTCTATTACATTACTTATATTCTCCAAAGCTAATTCAAGCAAACAACCCCCAAACTCTAAGCAGCAACCTGCAACACATGGGGCTAGAGATGATCCCTAACCCCCAAAACTAATGGGGTCAGCCATAAATGGTGTGAGTGATATAAACAAACAACAAACAACATAAATAACCATTAAGCATGGTTTCTTAAACAACATGTACTGAACGAGAGAACACATACTAAACATGTAGAACTCCGTATTTTCAAATATTATTTTAAATATTTGAAACTGAATTAAAATGATTTTCTGGAGATTTAATAAATATTTTCTAAAAGATTTATCTTTTCACACGTGCAGAACACGTGCAAATAGTTTCTCGAGAAGTTTGAAAGTCAAGTTTTCTTTATAAAAAATTATTATTTAATATTTGGGATTGATTTATTACTTTTCCAGATTTTTCTGAAATTAATTGGATCTATTTGCAATTTTTGAGAAAAGAAGGACCTTTTTGCAAAATTGACATTTTTAGTGGTTAAAAATGCAAAATATATTTTCTGGATGTTTTGAATAGTACCGGTTGGGATTTAGGATCATATTTTACTTTTAAATCCTAATTTTAATGAATTTTAGATGAATTTCCAAGAATAGATATATATATATATATAAAATTGTATTTTGAAGGGATAGTTTTGCAAAGGTATTTGGAAACCCTAAAACTTGATTTCCGGCCTATATAAAGAGAGTTACAGCCGTCATTCGCTACATAACTCAAGTTTTATTATTTTATATTTTTGGTGATTGAAGAGGAAGATTTGGATCTCGCAAAAAGAAAGGCTTTTTCGTTGGATCTTTCAATTCTAAAGGTGAGTGATATTGTTTTGTTTGTTTAGTTTTGTTTTGTGATATGAACTTGGTTTTTTTTGATTGATTTATGTGAATGATTGTGTGTTGTTTTGTCTCGACATCTTTGTTTATTTAGTGTATCTTGTATGTGGAAGATGCAATAGTTGTTATTTATATTATGCATGTGAAATCTAGGAATGTTTAGTAGATCTTGGTTGACAAATTCTTTATTGCTTGAAAATATGTTAGGATTTGAGTATGGTTATAAGGAATTGGATGGTTGAATATCTGGATCTTGTGGTTACAAATCAGATCTGGGTTATGAGTTGTGAGAGAAATTTAGTATTAAGAAACCCTAATGAAAGAATTTGGAATCGAGAACATGAGATCTGAGTTTTGAGGTATTGAGTGATTGAGCACCGTATCCAATCTGAGATACCTTGAGATTTGTCATTTGTACCTGAATACGAATTAATTTCATAAGCAATGAATCCTTAGAAAACTTTAGTTTTGATTATTGTATTCAGACTTAAAATCATGAAAACTATAGGCCGACAATAGACTGGTCTACTATTCAGTCGACTGGTACGAACCTACTGCTGTGTCTTTAAATTCTTGAAAATACGATCTGGACAGTCGACTGAACCCCCTTTTACAGTCGACTGGTATGCTTAAGATTTATCCTACAAGTTTAGTTTCTTTCCTGGACAGACGACCTATGACTTCTTTGAGTTGACTGTTAGTACTCAGAATGTTTCTTGAGAATTATTGGAAATTGCCTCGGGTAAGTCGACTGATGGTTTCTTAAGTCGACTTATAGTACTTGTTATAATCTTGGATATTGGTTCTCGGGGCAGTCGACTTACAACAGTATAAGTCGACTGGTGCTGATGAGTTTTTCACATGAATGTCCCTTCAAGTTTGTTAGTGTTTGTAGACGGATATATTCTGCTGTATTGGGAGTCATTGAGCTCTGGGGTTGGGTATACTCTGCGGTGTTGGGAATCACTATTAGTGGTTGATAACCGGGTATCCAATCTGCCGTGTTGTGAGTGACTGATAACCGGGTATCCGATCTATGGTATTGTTCGTGTTTGTAGATGGATATATTCTGCGGTATTGGGAGTCATTGAGCTCTAGGGTTGGGTATACTCTGCGGTGTTGGAAATCACTGTTAGTGGTTGATAACCGGGTATCCAATCTGCAGTGTTGTGAGTGACCGATAACTGGGTATCCGATCTATGGTATTGTTCGTGTTTGTAGATGGATATATTCTGCGGTATTGGGAGTCATTGAGCTCTGGGGTTGGGTATACTCTGCGGTGTTGGGAATCACTGTTAGTGGTTGATAACCAGGTATCCAATCTGCAGTGTTGTGAGTGACTGATAACCGGGTATCCGATCTATAGTATTGTTAGTGTTTGTAGATGGATATATTCTACGGTATTGGGAGTCATTGAGCTCTGGGGTTGGGTATACTCTGCGGTGTTGGGAATCACTGTTAGTGGTTGATAACCGGGTATCCAATCTGCAGTGTTGTGAGTGACTGATAACCGGGTATCCGATCTGTGGCATTGAGAATGACCGATAACCGAATATTGGCAGCGAACAGTCGACTGGTCCATTAAGCAGTCGACTGTACTGCACAGTTGAGCTGTAATTGTTTAAGAAGGATTTTTCTGACACTTAGTTAAGCTATACCCGATGTTTTCATGTTTTCCTGTCATTTCTTACTTCACAATACATGTTTAGTATATGTTTCCCTCGTTCAGTACATGTTGTTTAAGAAACCATGCTTATTGTTTAATTATGTTGTTTGTTTGTTTATACCACTCACACCATTTATGGCTGACCCCTTTAGTTTGGGGGTTAGGGTTCAACTCTAGCCTCATATGATGCAGGTTGTTGCTCAGATTAGTTTGGAGGTTGGATGTTTAAGTTAGCTTTGAAGAATATAAGTAATGTAATAGAGCCTTGTGTAATTTTGTAAAGAGAAGTGTTGTAAAAAGAATGTTTTAATTCAAGGTGTTTGTATTTCCGCTGCATTTGAAAAGATTATTGTAATAAAAGTTTGGAATAAAATAATTTGTGTTTTTGGGCTATGTGTACTGTTACATTGAAGTTGATATTGGGATTGTGCCACGTATTTTCTAAGTTATTATATTAGAAATTCGGGGCGCTATAGATTTGGTATCAGAGCATGCTTCAATAGTAATAATAGACATAGTATGAAAACCAACCTAGGTGTGGACACTAGAGAGTGAGTACCTAGGTGTGGACATTAGAGTGTGAGTATCACATAGAGTTGAAACATGATGTTTTACTTTTGGGATTCAATTCAGATTTTGCCAAAGGATATTGATGTGAGTTTGAATTGTGTGTGATGCTCTAACCTTACCCTCATTTTGCAGTATTCAGAATGGTTGCACCCAGGGGCAGGAATGGTGGCAACAATGAGGATGGATCTGGTAGTTCTTGAGGAACGGGAATTGACCTTGAGGCTGAATTCGCCAAGGTGTATCAGACCCTGAACGCACTGATGGCATTCAACTTGGCGCAGCAGCAGAATCAACAGCAGAATTAGCAGCCAAATCATGGAGCTGGACAGGGATTGGTTAATGCCGACCCTATCAAGCAGATTGAATCCTTTAAGAGGATGAGGCCGCCAGTCTTTGAGGGGCAAACTGATCCAATCGCAGCTGATGACTGGATCAGGAGGATGGAGACGATCTTCGAGGTATTGGAGACTTCGGCAGCCAGCAAGGTGAAGTTGGCTACGATGCAGCTGGAGAAGGACGCTGGTGTCTGGTGGGAATCGCTGAAGAGAACTTTGGGAGATCAGCCGATGACTTGGGAAGCTTTTCTGGAGGAATTCAGGGATCGCTTCTTTTCCCTAGATGTTCAGGAGAAGAAGGCGACTGAGTTTTTGAACCTTCAGCGGGGCAGCATGACCGTGCGGGAATATGAGACCAAGTTTGCTCAGCTTTCAAGGTATGCACCAGAGTTGGTTGTCGACGAGGCAAAGAAGGCCAAGAAGTTTGAGCAGGGCTTGAGGCCAAACTTGAGGTCGAGAATGATTCCGTTGGGCATCAGAAGGTTCAAAAAGCTGGTCAGGAGAGCAGCTATGACCGAGGAAGACATGGACCAGTCTCAGGAGAAGCAAGAGACCAGGAACAAGAAAAAGAGGCCAGCAGATGATCAGAATTGGAAGGAATTCCCAGTGAAGCAGGGCAAGTCCAGTGATCCAGTGCAGAAGGCACCGGCAACTCAGGAAGTAACTTGTTTTTACTGCAGGAAGGCAGGTCATTACAGGTCAGCGTGTCCGAAGTTGGCAAAGCAGACTTGTTTTCATTGTGGTCAAGAAGGGCACATTCGACCAAACTGTCTGCAGCTGAAGAAAGATGAGGCAGGGAAAGATAAGGATCTGAGGCAGGGGCGAGTGTTTGCATTGACTGAGGAGGATGCGGGCAACCCATAAATGTGATCCGTGTGTGCAAGAATTTAGAAATTTATTCTTTTGTATTAAGTAAAACTTTTATTTGAGGAATAATTGAAGATTGAGTATTTTTCTTCATGTAACAAGATTTATTTGGATTAATGGAATAAAGACAAAGTTTTATTTGGTACTATTTTCTTGCATGCAATTGTGTCGCCCATTTATTGTTAGTCTTAAGTGTGGAGCTTAAGGTATTTCTAGACAAGGTCTTGGGGTGGCTATCCTTAGTCATGTCCTTTCTAAGGAGGGAGTGGCCACTGATTTCTCGGAAGGATGAAGCAGAAGGTCAGAGTTGGATGCAGGAGTTCAGAGGTTGTTGCAGCGTGGCTTCCGATGGCAAGTTATCAGAGTTGCGCAGCGGAAAGGTCGATTTTCTGAATTCTTTGCATGAGTGTGTTTCTTCTGTATGATGTATTTATTTTGTTGGAATGCATTCTTTGGTGTGACTGTATTTCCTAAAATTATGTTTCTACCCATGAGTTTTCATTCTTTGTTGGTGGGTTTGTTCGGACCCCATTAGCAGTGGTTATGAGGACAGAACTCTTCTAAGGAGGGAGTGATGTAGAACCCCGTATTTTCAAATATTATTTTAAATATTTGAAAATGAATTAAAATGATTTTTTGGAGATTTAATAAATATTTTCTAAAAGATTTATCTTTTTACACGTGCAGAACACGTGCAAATAGTTTCTTGAGAAGTTTGAAAGTCAAGTTTTCTTTATGAAAAATTATTATTTAATATTTGGGATTGATTTATTATTTTTCCAAATTTTTCTGAAATTAATTGGATCTATTTGCAATTTTTGAGAAAAGAAGGACCTTTTTGCAAAATTGACATTTTTAGTGGTTAAAAATGCAAAATATATTTTCTGGACGTTTTGAACAGTACCGGTTGGGATTTAGGATCATATTTTACTTTTAAATCCTAATTTTAATGAATTTTAGATGAATTTCCAAGAATAGATATATATATATATATATATATATATATATATATATATATATATATATATATATATATATAATTGTATTTTGAAGGGATTGTTTTGCAAAGGTATTTGGAAACCGTAAAACTTGATTTCCGGCCTATATAAAGAGAGTCGCAGCCGTCATTTGCTGCATAACTCAAGTTTTATTATTTTATATTTTTGGTGATTGAAGAGGAAGATTTGGATCTCGCAAAAAGAAAGGCTTTTTCGTTGGATCTTTCAATTCTAAAGGTGAGTGATATTGTTTTGTTTGTTTAGTTTTGTTTTGAGATATGAACTTGGTTTTTGTTGATTGATTTATGTGAATGATTGTGTGTTGTTTTGTCTCGACATCTTTGTTTAGTTAGTGTATCTTGTATGTGGAAGATGCAATAGTTGTTATTTATATTATGCATGTGAAATCTAGGAATGTTTAGTAGATCTTGGTTGACAAATTCTTTATTGCTTGAAAACATATTAGGATTTGAGTATGGTTATAAGGAATTGGATGGTTGAATATCTGGATCTTGTGGTTACAAATCAGATCTGGGTTATGAGTTGTGAGAGAAATTTAGTATTAAGAAACCCTAATGAAAGAATTTGGAATCGAGAACATGAGATCTGAGTTTTGAGGTATTGAGTGATTGAGCACCGTATCCAATCTGAGATACCTTGAGATTTGTCATTTGTATCTGAATAGGAATTAATTTCATAAGCAATGAATCCTTAGAAAACTTTAGTTTTGATTATTGTATTCAGACTTAAAATCATGAAAACTGTAGGCCGACAGTCGACTGGTCTACTATTCAGTCGACTGGTACGAACCTACTGCTGTGTCTTTAAATTCTTTAAAATACGATCTGGACAGTCGACTGAACCCCCTTTTACAGTCGACTGGTATGCTTAAGATTTATCCTACAAGTTTAGTTTCTTTCCTGGACAGACGACCTATGACATCTTTGAGTCGACTGTTAGTACTCAGAATATTTCTTGAGAATTATTGGAAATTGCCTCGGGTAAGTCGACTGATGGTTTCTTAAGTCAACTTATAGTACTTGTTATAATCTTGGATATTGGTTCTCGGGGCAGTCGACTTACAACAGTATAAGTCGACTGGTGCTGATAAGTTTTTCACATGAATTTCCCTTCAAGTTTGTTAGTGTTTGTAGAGGGATATATTCTGCTGTATTGGGAGTCATTAAGCTCTGGGGTTGGGTATACTCTGCGGTGTTGGGAATCACTGTTAGTGGTTGATAACCGGGTATCCGATCTGCAGTGTTGCGAGTGACTGATAACCGGGTATCCGATCTATGGTATTGTTCGTGTTTGTAGATGGATATATTCTGCGGTATTGGGAGTCATTGAGCTCTGGGGTTGGGTATACTCTGCGGTGTTGGGAATCACTGTTAGTGGTTGATAACCGGGTATCCAATCTGTAGTGTTGTGAGTGACCGATAACCCGGTATCCGATCTATGGTATTATTCGTGTTTGTAGATGGATATATTCTGCGGTATTGGGAGTCATTGTGCTCTGGAGTTGGGTATACTCTGCGGTGTTGGGAATCACTGTTAGTGGTTGATAACCGGATATTCAATCTGCAGTGTTGTGAGTGACTGATAATCGGGTATCCGATCTATGGTATTGTTAGTGTTTGTAGATGGATATATTCTGCGGTATTGGGAGTCATTGAGCTCTGGGGTTAGGTATACTCTGCGGTGTTGGGAATCACTGTTAGTGGTTGATAACCGGGTATCCAATCTGCAGTGTTGTGAGTGACTGATAACCGGGTATCCGATCTGTGGCATTGAGAATGACCGATAACCGAATATTGGCAGCGAACAGTCAACTGGTCCATTAAGCAGTCGACTGTACTGCACAGTTGAGCTGTAATTGTTTGAGAAGGATTTTTCTGACACTTAGTTAAGCTATACCCAATGTTTTCATGTTTTCCTGTCATTTCTTACTTCACAATACATGTTTAGTATATGTTTCCCTCGTTCAGTACATGTTGTTTAAGAAACCATGCTTATTGTTTAATTATGTTGTTTGTTTGTTTATACCACTCACACCATTTATGGCTGACCCCTTTAGTTTGGGGGTTAGGGTTCAACTCTAGCCTCATATGATGCAGGTTGTTGCTCAGATTAGTTTGGAGGTTGGATGTTTGAGTTAGCTTTGAAGAATATAAGTAATGTAATAGAGCCTTGTGTAATTTTGTAAAGAGAAGTGTTGTAAAAAGAATGTTTTAATTCAAGGTGTTTGTATTTCCGCTGCATTTGAAAAGATTATTGTAATAAAAGTTTGGAATAAAATAATTTGTGTTTTTGGGCTATGTGTACTGTTACATTGAAGTTGATGCTGGGATTGTGCCACGTATTTTCTAAGTTATTATATTAGAAATTCGGGGCGCTACAAAACATGTATTGTAAAGTAAGAAACGACAGGGAAACACTTAACCAAGTGTCAGAAAATTCATTCTCAAACAAGTACAGCTCGACTGTGCAGTACAGTCGACTGATTAAGGGACCAGTCGGCTGTTCACTGCCCAATACCAAATTATCAGTCATCCTCAATACCATAGGTAAGATACCCGGTTATCAGTCACTCACAAAACTGCAGATTGGATACCCGGTTATCAACCACTAACAGTGATTCCCAACACCGCAGAGTATACCCAACCCCAAAGCTCAATGACTCCCAATACCGCAGAATATATCCATCTACAAACACTAACAATACCATAGATCGGATACCCGGTTATCAGTCACTCACAACACTGCAGATTGGATACCCGGTAATCAACCACTAACAGTGATTCCCAACACCGCAGAGTATACCCAACCCCAGAGCTCAATGACTCCCAATACCGCAGAATATATCCATCTACAAACACGAACAAACTTGAAGGGACATTCATGTGAAAAACTCATCAGCACCAGTCGACTTATACTATTTTAAGTGGACTGCCCCGGGAACCAATATCCAAGATTATAACAAGTACTATAAGTCGACTTAAGAAACCATCAGTCGATTTACCCGAGGCAATTTCCAATAATTCTCAAGAAATATTCTGAGTACTAACAGTCGACTCAAAGAAGTCATAGGTCATCTGTCCAGGAAAGAAACTAAACTTGTAGGATAAATCTTAAGCATACCAGTCGACTGTAAAAGGGGTTCAGTCGACTGTCCAGATCGTATTTTCAAGAATATAAAGACACAGCAGTAGCTTCGTACCAGTCGACTGAATAGTCGACCAGTCGACTGTCGGCCTACAGTTTTCATGATTTTAAGTCTGAATACAATTATCAAAACTGAAGTTTTCTAAGGATTCATTGCTTATGAAATTAATTCGTATTCAGGTAAAAATGTTAAATCTCAAGGTATCTCAAATTGGTTACGGTGCTCAATCATCCAATATCTCAAAACTCAGATCTCATGTTCTAGATTCCAAATTCTTTCATTAGGGTTTCTTAATACTAAATTTCTCTCACAACTCATAACCCAGATCTGATTTGTAACCACAAGATCCAGATATTCAACCATCCAATTTCTTATAACCATACTCAAATCCTAACATGTTTTCAAGCAATAAAGAATTTGTCAACTAAGATCTACTAAACATTTCTAGATTTCACATGCATAATACAAATAACAGCTACTGCATCATTCACATACAAGATACACTAAATAAACAGAGATGTCGAGACAAAACAACACACAATCATTCACATAAATCAATCATCAAAACAAAGTTCATATCACTCACCTTTAGAATTGAAAGATCCAACGAAAAAGCCTTTCTTTTGCGAGATCCAAATCTTCCTCTTCAATCACCAAAAATATAAAATAATAAAACTTGAGTTATGTAGCGAATGATGGCTGCGACTCTCTTTATATAGGCCAGGAATCAAGTTTTAGGGTTTCCAAATACTTTTACAAAACAATCCCTTCAAAATATAATTATATATATATATATATATATATTCTTGGAAATTCATCTAAAATTCATTAAAATTAGGATTTAAAAGTAAAATATGATCCTAAATCCCAACCGGTACTGTTCAAATTGTCCAGAAAATATATTCTGCATTTTTAACCCCTAAAATTGTCAATTTTGCAAAAAGGTCCTTTTCTCAAAAATTGCAAATAGATCCAATTAATTTCAGAAAAATCTGGAAAATTAATAAATCAATCCCAAATATTAAATAATGATTTTTCATAAAGAAAACTTGACTTTCAAACTTCTCAAGAAACTATTTGCACGTGTTCTGCACGTGTAAAAAGATAAATCTTTTAGAAAATATTTATTAAATATCCAGAAAATCATTTTAATTCATTTTCAAATATTTAAAATAATATTTGAAAATACGGGGTTCTACACTTGCACGTATTATACACGTGCTATTTATGGATTGTGTTGTTCGTGGGTTCGTTGCTCCGGGATCCTTATCCCGTTATTCTTGGTATTCGTTTTCATCGTCTTAAAGACAAGTCACTTCCTCTTGAATTGTTAATTGTATCAAATTCAAGTTTTATTGAAACTCTTGCAAGTAGATCCCTTTGTTTATTGTATTATACATTGTTCATCTCTTTCGTTGGGTATATTGAGGGTTTACACGAGCTAACCCCAATTTACTTGACGTCATGCCAATTTTGACTCCAAAGATTGATTCTTTCATGTGTGCATATAGAATTGATAATAGAGTTTTACATATAATTGTCACACGAATAAATTATTGAGAGAATCGCAAGGTTGTATGTGGTTGATCAATTGATGTTTGTTGATGATAAATTGATGTATGTATGTATTCTAATTTTATTCATCTTGTTATTGCACCCATCATGATGATTATATAAATTGTTGACTATGGAATTGATACCCATCATGTTTAATCAATTTGTTTCTTGAAAAATTACCTAAAACCATGTATGTTGCTTGCTGGCTGTATGTTGTCTGCTATTTTCGGCCCGGTAAATGATCTCAAAATAAATTATTTTCTGAACATCTTGAATTTCTAAATTTCTAAATTTCTTGAACATTTTCAATTTCTGAATTCTCAGTTGTGTAGAAAAAGTTATGCACGTTTTACTACAGCTGTGTTTTTATTTATAGATTTTCAGATTCTTGTATATTTGACATTTAAACTATTAAAAGGCTGAACAAATGATAAAATATTGCCCTGAAAATTTCCAGAACATTAGTTAACATGTATAGGAGTTTAATAAATATTTTTAATGAATTTTATATCGAGTTTTTGCTTTTTCTAAAAATATAACAACATGTTGTCGATTTTCTTCCTAAACATGAAGTCTGTAAAGAACAATGTGTTTTACCTAGCTACTGTTGTCGGATTTTGAATTTTAAATATGCGTTGGAATCGTGTGGAAGTCTAGTTTCTAGAACTTCTAATCGAATCAGTTTTTGAGTTCTGAAATAGCAGAAACCTGTATTTTTGTACAGACTACTCTTCTTGTGACGGAATCGAAGTGTGTATGATGTATTGCATGATCCTAATGAGTTATTGTCATTGTTTACCATCCTATTGTTTCCCTATTGCTATTATTGTTCATCTTATATCTCATATTTGTATATTGTATTATTGCATTAATAAAATAATTAATAAGATGGGGTTTAAGGGATTGACTTGGGTAGTTGATGATATAGTAACTGTACACTGAAGTATGGGCCATATTTCTCAAAATATTGTGTGTTGGCTATTGTTACTATTATTGCTTTATTAGTGGATTACTGACATAGTATCCTAATTGATCGTGTATTGTTTTATTGTTATTGAGCCAACTAGTGTGCACGAATGCTGCAAATAATGTTATTGTGTTGTTTACATGATCTATAGAATCTTCCACTTAGGTCTAAACAACATTGATTGTATGCATCAAACCTATAGTATGGGATGCAATAGTACTTGCATTAGTTAGGATTAAAATGGAAATAGACTTAAGAAATGAAACAACATCGACATTGCATATTGTTCATCATTGTTCCTGTTGATATCGATTATTGGCTAAGTATTATTGATATTGATCATTGAATATCGTTATTGAATATTGAATCATCGTTTATAGCCATTGCATCGATTATCATGATATTGATTATTATTATTATCCCATGTTATTGATTCCTATTGATCCACTGAAATCACTATTATATCATCATTCCATTGTTCCTTGCTTTCTCTACTTGTTGTCCATGACTTGCTCTAAGGATAATTTTTTCTCCTCTTTTTAGATGAGGTGTTCACAGGTAATGATGGAGAATGGCCTGCTGAAATTGGAAAACAAACTTTCCGAAGACTTAATGTTTCCTAATTGCTTATTGTTTTATCAAACTTAATGTATTGAGACTTATTACTATTTGAGATTGGATTTATTATTGTATTGGGCTTATGTCTCGAATATTGCTATTTATTTCCAGACGTTGGATTATTATTGTATTTGGATATTTTTATTGCTTCATTCCAAGTATTATGTTTCATGAGATTATTATTATTGTCTGCGCAATTATTCTGTATTAATTATATTGTTGAGTTGATCGGATAAACAACTTATGGGTGACGTTAGTCATTCGCTAGGCCAATGTCATGTAATCGTATTCCGTATTTTTGAGAAGAGGGGCGTGACATTTCAGGTCACTAAGAGTTCGAGTTTCATGTGGATAAGACACCATTTGGGTGTGTCAAGAACTCTATGAACCAGATGGCTAGTGTACTAAAGTCAATGTGCACTGATGGTGAAGTTGCACCCTTTCGAGTTTCATGTGGATAAGACACCATTTGGGTGTGTCAAGAACTCTATGAACCGGAAGGCTAGTGTCCTAAGTCAATGTGCACTGATGGTGAAGTTGCCCCCGTGGTTGTGCGGGATTTTCTTAATGTCTTTCCAGAAGAAATGCTCAGATTGTCGCCAGACCGAGATGTGGAATTTGGTATCGAAGTTCAATCGGGTACGACACCAATCTCGAAGAGTTCATACTGAATGGCACCAATTCAATTGGCCGAACTGAAGGTACAAGTCCAAGAGTTGTTGGATAGGGTTTTTATCAGGCCATGTGTTTTGCCTTGGGGAGCCCTGGTTTTATTCATCAATAAGATAGATGGTAGTCGCAGACTCTGCATTGATTATCGATGAATGAATAATGTCACCATGAAGAATTGATACCCACTACCAAGAATTCACGAACTGTTTGAGCGGTTTGGAGGTGCTTCGGTTTTCTCAAAGTTGGACCTTCATTCTTCTTACCATTAGGTTAAAGTGAAGACCAAGGATATTCAGAAAACGGCATTTCGCACGAGATATGTAGAATCCCGTATTTTCAAATATTATTTGAAAATGAATTTAAATGATTTTCTGGAGATTTAATGAATATTTTGTAAAAGATTTATCTTTTTACACGTGCAAAACACGTACAAATACTTTTGAGAAGTTTGGAAAGTCAAGTTTTCTTCATGAAAAATCATTATTTAATATTTGGAATTTATTTATTATTTTTCCAGATTTTTCTGAAATTAGTTGGACCTATTTGCAATTTTTGAGAAAAGAAGGACCGTTTTGCAAATTTGACATTTTAGCGGTTAAAAATGCAAAATATATTTTCTGGACGTTTTGAACAGTACCGGTTGGGATTTAGGATCATATTTTACTTTTAAATCCTAATTTTAATGAATTTTAGACGAATTTCCAAGAATAGGACTATATATGTAAAGCTATGTTTTGGAAGGACCATTTTGCAAATGCATTTCTAAACCCTAAAAACAGTATTCCCGACCTATATAAAGAGAGTTGCAGCCGTCATTCGCTGCATAACACAAATTTCATTATTTTATATTTTGGTGATTGAAGAGGAGGATTTTTGGATCTCGCAAGAAGAAGGCTTTCGTTGGATCTTTGCAATTCTAAAGGTGAGTGATATAGTTTTGTTTTGTTTTGTTTTGTGATATGAACTTTGTTTTGTTGATTGTGTGTGGTTTCGTTTCGATATTTTCGTATCTTGTATGTGATCAATGCAATAGTTGTTATTTATATTATGCGTGTGGAATCCACGAATGTTTAGTAGATCTTGATTAACGGATTCTTTATTGCTTGATAACATGTTAAGATTCGAGTATGGTTATAAGGGATTGGATGGATGAACATCTGGATCTTGTGATTACAAATCAGATTTGGTTTTGAGTTGTGGAGGATATTTACTATTGAGAAACCCTAATGGAAGAATTAGGAGTTAAGAACCTGAGAATTGAGTTTTGAGATATTGTGTGATTGAGTAATGTGTCCATAATGAAGAATATTTGAGAATTGTCATTTTGCCTGAATACGAACTATTTTCATAAACAAGGAATCTTTAGAAAAACTTTAGTTTGATTATTGTATTCAGATCGAAATTATGAAAACTGTAGGCCGACAGTCGACTGGTCTACTATTCAGTCGACCGGTACGACCCAACTGCTGTATCTTTAGTTTTTCTTGAAAATCCGTTCTGGACAGTCGACTTAGACCCTTTTCAGTCGACTGGTACACATAGAATTTATTTTGCAAAGTTATCTTAGATTTTTCTCTGGTAAGTCGACTTATGACCTTTTAAGTCGACTTATATTGTATTTTAAGTCGACTTATGACTTGACAAGTCGACTTATAACACTTAGAATATTTTCTTAAAGATTTCTGAAATTTCTCTCTGGTAAGTCGACTTATGTTTTTATAAGTCGACTTATGTTTTTATAAGTCGACTTATGTCTCCTTTAAGTCGACTTATGTTTTCTATAAGTCTACTTATGATCTGGTAAGTCAACTTATGATTTTTATAAGTCATCTTATATTGTTGGTAAGTCAACTTATGATTTTTATAAGTCATCTTATATTGTTGGTAAGTCAACTTATGACTCTTATAAGTCAACTTATAATACTTAACTTATTTTCTTAAAATTACTGAATTTCCCTCTGGACAGTCGGCAGGTGACCTTTTGCAGTTGACTGGTACTGATACTTTTCTAAGGTGTTTTGATGTTCTTTAAACGACTATTTCTCTAAACGTTTTGGATCTACAACCTACCCTTATAAATATTATTCTTCTATAGAACATATGTTTTCAATATATTTTATTGATTTGGATTATGGAATTTATTAAAGACTTGGGATTGTTGAGTGGAGAGATTTCTCCTTTGACCGTTTAACGATGGATTTGTAAATTATGGACATATTGAGATTTATTGATAGATGGGTATATTCTGCGGTGTGAGAGTTGTTGATCTCTGGGGTTGGGTATACTCTGCTGTGTTGAGAATCACTGTTAGTGATTGATAACCGGGTGTCCAATCTGCAGTGTTGAGAATGACTGATAACCGGGTATCCGATCTGTAATATTAAGATTTATTGATAGACGGGTATATTCTGCGGTGTAAGAGTCGTTGATCTCTGGGGTTGGGTATACTCTGCGGTGTTGAGAATCACTGTTAGTGATTGATAACCGGGTGTCCAATCTGCAGTGTTGAGAATGACTGATAACCGGGTGTCCGATCTGTAATATTGAGATTTATTGATAGATGGGTATAATCTGCGGTGTGAGAGTCGTTGATCTCTGGGGTTGGGTATACTCTGCGGTGTTGAGAATCACTATTAGTGATTGATAACCGGGTGTCCAATCTGCAGTGTTGAGAATGACTGATAACCGGGTATCCGATCTGTAATATTGAGATTTATTGATAGATGGGTATATTCTGCGGTGTGAGAGTCGTTGATCTCTGGGGTTGGGTATACTCTGCGGTGTTGAGAATCACTGTTAGTGATTGATAACCGGGTGTCCAATCTGCAGTGTTGAGAATGACTGATAACCGGGTATCCGATCTGTAATATTGAGATTTATTGATAGATGGGTATATTCTGCGGTGTGAGAGTCGTTGATCTCTGGGGTTGGGTATACTCTGCGGTGTTGAGAATCACTGTTAGTGATTGATAACCGGGTGTCCAATCTGCAGTGTTGAGAATGACTGATAATCGGGTATCCGATCTGTGGTATTGAAATGACCGATAACCGAATAATGGCAGCGAACAGTCGACTGGTGCTTTAAGTAGTCGACTGTACTGCACAGTTGAGCTGTAATTGTTTGAGAAAGATTCTTCTAACACTTAGTTAAGCTATACCTGATGTTTTCATGTTTTCCTGTCATTTCTTATTTCACAATACATGTTGTTTAAGAAACCATGCTTATTGTTTAATTATGTTGTTTGTTTGTTTATATCACTCACACCATTTATGGCTGACCCCTTTAGTTTGGGGATTAGGGATCATCTCTAGCCTCATGTGTTGCAGGTTGCTGCTTAGAGTTTGGGGGTTGTACGCTTGAGTTAGCTTTGGAGAATATAAGTAATGTAATAGAGCATTGTGTAAATTTTGTAAAGAAAAGTGTTGTAAAAAGAATGTTTTTAATTCAAGGTGTTTGTATTTCCGCTGCATTTGAAAAGATTGTTGTAATAAAAAGTGGGAAGAAATTTATTTGTTGTTTTTGGGCTATGTGTACTATTACGTTGATGTTGATGCTGGGATTGTGCCACGTATTTTCTAAGTTATTATATTAGAAATTCGGGGCGCTACAGATTGGTATCAGAGCATGCTTCAATAGTAATAATAGACATAGTATGAAAACCAACATAGGTGTGGACACTAGAGCGTGAGTACCTAGGTGTGGACATTAGAGTGTGAGCATCACATAGAATTGGAACATGATGTTTGGTTTGAGGTTATGGTTTGGGGTATGGTGATAGTTTTGTCATAGCGTGTGGTTGTGAATGTGAATTGTGTGTGATGCGCTAACTTTTCCCTCGTTTTGCAGTATTCAGAATGATTGCACCCAGAGGCAGGAATGGTGGTAACAATGAGGACAGATCTGGTAGTTCTCGAGGAACGAGAATTGATCTTGAGGCTGAATTCGCCAAGGTGTATCAGACCCTGAATGCGCTGATGGCATTCAACTTGGCGCAGCAGCAGAATCAAAAGCAGGCTCAATAGCAAAATCAGCAGCTAAATTATGGAGCTGGACAGGGATTGGTTAACGCCGACCCTATCAAACAGATTGAATCCTTTAAGAGGATGAGGCTGCCAGTCTTTGGGGGGAAAGCTGATCCAACCGCAGCAGATGATTGGATTAGGAAGATGGAGACAATCTTCGAGGTATCGGAGACTCCGGCAGCCAGCAAGGTGAAGTTAGCTTCGATGCAGCTAGAGAAGGACGCTAGTGTCTGGTGGGAATCGCTGAAAAGGACATTAGGAGATCAGCCGATGACTTGGGAAGCTTTTCTGGAGGAGTTCAGAGATCGCTTCTTTCCCCTAGATGTTCAGGAGAAGAAGGCGACCGAGTTCCTGAACCTTCAGCAAGGCAGCATGACCGTGCGGGAGTATGAGACCAAATTTGCTCAGCTTTCGAGGTATGCACCAGAGTTGGTTGTCGACGAGGCAAAGAAGGCCAAGAAGTTTGTGCAGGGCTTGAGGCCAAACTTGAGGTCGAGAATGATTCCGTTGGGCATCAGAAGGTTCGACAAGCTGGTCAGGAGAGCAGCAATGACCGAGGAAGACATGGACCAGTCTCAGGAGAAGCAAGAGACCCAGAACAAGAAAAAGAGGCCAGCAGATGATCAGAATGGGAAGGAACTCCCAGTGAAGCAGGGTAAGTTCAGAGATCCAGTGCAGAAGGCACCGACAACACAGGAAGTGACTTGTTTTTACTGCAAGGAGGCAGGTCATTACAGGTTAGCATGTCCGAAGATGGAAAAGCAAACTTGTTTTCATTGTGGTCGTGAAGGGCATATTCGACCAATCTGTCCGCAGCTGAAGAAGGATGGTGCAGGGAAGGGCAAGGATCTGAGGCAGGGACGAGTGTTCGCATTGACTGAGGAGGATGCGGGTAACTCAGGAATGTGATTCGCATGTGCAAGAATTTTGAAATTTATTCTTTTGTATTAAGTAAAACTTTTATTTCGGGAATAAATGAAGATTGAGTATTTTCTTCATGCAACAAGATTTATTTGGATTAATGGAATAAAGACAAAGTTTTATTTGATACTGTTTTCTTGCATGCAATTGTGTCACCCATTTATTGCTAGTCTTAAGTGTGGAGCTTAAGGTGTTTCCAAGCAAGGTCTTGAGGTAGTTATCCTTAGTCATGTCCTTTCTAAGGAGGGAGTGTCCACCAATTCTCGGAAGGATGAAGCAGAAGGTCAGAGCTAGATGCAGGAGTTCCGAGGTTGTTGCAGCGTGGCTTCCGATGGCAAGTTATCAGAGTTGCGCAGCGGAAAGTCGATTTTCTGAATTCTTTGTATGATTGTGTTTCTTCTGTATGATGTAATTCTTTTGTTGGGATGCATTCTTTGGTATGACTGTATTTCCTAAAATTATGCTTCTATCCATGAGTTTTCATTCTTTGTTGGTGGGTTTGTTCGGACCCCATTAGCAGTAGTTCTGAGGACATAACTCTTCTAAGGAGGGAGTGATGTAGAACCCCGTATTTTCAAATATTATTTGAAAATGAATTTAAATGATTTTTTGGAGATTCAATGAATATTTTCTAAAAGATTTATCTTTTTACACGTGCAAAACACGTACAAATACTTTTGAGAAGTTTGGAAAGTCAAGTTTTCTTCATGAAAAATCATTATTTAATATTTGGAATTTATTTATTATTTTTCCAGATTTTTCTGAAATTAATTGGACCTATTTGCAATTTTTGAGAAAAGAAGGACCGTTTTGCAAATTTGACATTTTAGGGGTTAAAAATGCAAAATATATTTTCTGGACATTTTGAACAGTACCGGTTGGGATTTAGGATCATATTTTACTTTTAAATCCTAATTTTAATGAATTTTAGATGAATTTCCAAGAATAGGACTATATATGTAAAGCTATGTTTTGGAAGGACCATTTTGCAAATGCATTTCTAAACCCTAAAAACAGTATTCCCGACCTATATAAAGAGAGTTGCAGCCGTCATTCGCTGCATAACTCAAATTTCATTATTTTATATTTTGGTGATTGAAGAGGAGGATTTTTGGATCTCGCAAGAAGAAGGCTTTCGTTGGATCTTTGCAATTCTAAAGGTGAGTGATATAGTTTTGTTTTGTTTTGTTTTGTGATATGAACTTTGTTTTGTTGATTGTGTGTGGTTTCGTTTCGATATTTTCGTATCTTGTATGTGATCAATGCAATAGTTGTTATTTATATTATGCGTGTGGAATCCACGAATGTTTAGTAGATCTTGATTAACGGATTCTTTATTGCTTGATAACATGTTAAGATTCGAGTATGGTTATAAGGGATTGGATGGATGAACATCTGGATCTTGTGATTACAAATCAGATTTGGTTTTGAGTTGTGGAGGATATTTACTATTGAGAAACCCTAATGGAAGAATTAGGAGTTAAGAACCTGAGAATTGAGTTTTGAGATATTGTGTGATTGAGTAATGTGTCCATAATGAAGAATATTTGAGAATTGTCATTTTGCCTGAATACGAACTATTTTCATAAACAAGGAATCTTTAGAAAAACTTTAGTTTGATTATTGTATTCAGATCGAAATTATGAAAACTGTAGGCCGACAGTCGACTGGTCTACTATTCAGTCGACCGGTACGACCCAGCTGCTGTATCTTTAGTTTTTCTTGAAAATCCGTTCTGGACAGTCGACTTAGACCCTTTTCAGTCGACTGGTACACTTAGAATTTATTTTGCAAAGTTATCTTAGATTTTTCTCTGGTAAGTCGACTTATGACCTTTTAAGTCGACTTATATTGTATTTTAAGTCGACTTATGACTTGGCAAGTCGACTTATAACACTTAGAATATTTTCTTAAAGATTTCTGGAATTTCTCTCTGGTAAGTCGACTTATGTTTTTATAAGTCGACTTATGTTCTTATAAGTCGACTTATGTCTCCTTTAAGTCGACTTATGTTTTCTATAAGTCTACTTATGATCTGGTAAGTCAACTTATGATTTTTATAAGTCATCTTATATTGTTGGTAAGTCAACTTATGATTTTTATAAGTCATCTTATATTGTTGGTAAGTCAACTTATGACTCTTATAAGTCAACTTATAATACTTAACTTATTTTCTTAAAATTACTGAATTTCCCTCTGGACAGTCGGCAGGTGACCTTTTGCAGTTGACTGGTACTGATACTTTTCTAAGGTGTTTTGATGTTCTTTAAACGACTATTTCTCTAAACGTTTTGGATCTACAACCTACCCTTATAAATATTATTCTTCTATAGAACATATGTTTTCAATATATTTTATTGATTTGGATTATGGAATTTATTAAAGACTTGGGATTGTTGAGTGGAGAGATTTCTCCTTTGACCGTTTAACGATGGATTAGTAAATTATGGACATATTGAGATTTATTGATAGATGGGTATATTCTGCGGTGTGAGAGTTGTTGATCTCTGGGGTTGGGTATACTCTGCGGTGTTGAGAATCACTGTTAGTGATTGATAACCGGGTGTCCAATCTGCAGTGTTGAGAATGACTGATAACCGGGTATCCGATCTGTAATATTAAGATTTATTGATAGACGAGTATATTCTGCGGTGTGAGAGTCGTTGATCTCTGGGGTTGGGTATACTCTGCGGTGTTGAGAATCACTGTTAGTGATTGATAACCGGGTGTCCAATCTGCAGTGTTGAGAATGACTGATAACCGGGTGTCCGATCTGTAATATTGAGATTTATTGATAGATGGGTATATTCTGCGGTGTGAGAGTCGTTGATCTCTGGGGTTGGGTATACTCTGCGGTGTTGAGAATCACTGTTAGTGATTGATAACCGGGTGTCCAATCTGCAGTGTTGAGAATGACTGATAACCGGGTATCCGATCTGTAATATTGAGATTTATTGATAGATGGGTATATTCTGCGGTGTGAGAGTCGTTGATCTCTGGGGTTGGGTATACTCTGCGGTGTTGAGAATCACTGTTAGTGATTGATAACCGGGTGTCCAATCTGCAGTGTTGAGAATGACTGATAACCGGGTATCCGATCTGTAATATTGAGATTTATTGATAGATGGGTATATTCTGCGGTGTGAGAGTCGTTGATCTCTGGGGTTGGGTATACTCTGCGGTGTTGAGAATCACTGTTAGTGATTGATAACCGGGTGTCCAATCTGCAGTGTTGAGAATGACTGATAACCGGGTATCCGATCTGTAATATTGAGATTTATTGATAGATGGGTATATTCTGCGGTGTGAGAGTCGTTGATCTCTGGGGTTGGGTATACTCTGCGGTGTTGAGAATCACTGTTAGTGATTGATAACCGGGTGTCCAATCTGCAGTGTTGAGAATGACTGATAATCGGGTATCCGATCTGTGGTATTGAAATGACCGATAACCGAATAATGGCAGCGAACAGTCGACTGGTGCTTTAAGCAGTCGACTGTACTGCACAGTTGAGCTGTAATTGTTTGAGAAAGATTCTTCTGACACTTAGTTAAGCTATACCTGATGTTTTCATGTTTTCCTGTCATTTCTTATTTCACAATACATGTTTAGTATATGTTTCCCTCGTTCAGTACATGTTGTTTAAGAAACCATGCTTATTGTTTAATTATGTTGTTTGTTTGTTTATATCACTCACACCATTTATGGCTGACCCCTTTAGTTTGGGGATTAGGGATCATCTCTAGCCTCATGTGTTGCAGGTTGCTGCTTAGAGTTTGGGGGTTGTACGCTTGAGTTAGCTTTGGAGAATATAAGTAATGTAATAGAGCATTGTGTAAATTTTGTAAAGAAAAGTGTTGTAAAAAGAATGTTTTTAATTCAAGGTGTTTGTATTTCCGCTGCATTTGAAAAGATTGTTGTAATAAAAAGTTGGAAGAAATTTATTTGTTGTTTTTGGGCTATGTGTACTATTACATTGAAGTTGATGCTGGGATTGTGCCACGTATTTTCTAAGTTATTATATTAGAAATTCGGGGCGCTACAGATTGGTATCAGAGCATGCTTCAATAGTAATAATAGACATAGTATGAAAACCAACATAGGTGTGGACACTAGAGCGTGAGTACCTAGGTGTGGACATTAGAGTGTGAGCATCACATAGAATTGGAACATGATGTTTGGTTTGAGGTTATGGTTTGGGGTATGGTGATAGTTTTGTCATAGCGTGTGGTTGTGAATGTGAATTGTGTGTGATGCGCTAACTTTTCCCTCGTTTTGCAGTATTCAGAATGATTGCACCCAGAGGCAGGAATGGTGGTAACAATGAGGACAGATCTGGTAGTTCTCGAGGAACGAGAATTGATCTTGAGGCTGAATTCGCCAAGGTGTATCAGACCCTGAATGCGCTGATGGCATTCAACTTGGCGCAGCAGCAGAATCAAAAGCAGGCTCAATAGCAAAATCAGCAGCCAAATTATGGAGCTGGACAGGGATTGGTTAACGCCGACCCTATCAAACAGATTGAATCCTTTAAGAGGATGAGGCTGCCAGTCTTTGGGGGGAAAGCTGATCCAACCGCAGCAGATGATTGGATTAGGAAGATGGAGACAATCTTCGAGGTATCGGAGACTCCGGCAGCCAGCAAGGTGAAGTTAGCTTCGATGCAGCTAGAGAAGGACGCTAGTGTCTGGTGGGAATCGCTGAAAAGGACTTTAGGAGATCAGCCTATGACTTGGGAAGCTTTTCTGGAGGAGTTCAGAGATCGCTTCTTTCCCCTAGATGTTCAGGAGAAGAAGGCGACCGAGTTCCTGAACCTTCAGCAGGGCAGCATGACCGTGCGGGAGTATGAGACCAAATTTGCTCAGCTTTCGAGGTATGCACCAGAGTTGGTTGTCGACGAGGCAAAGAAGGCCAAGAAGTTTGTGCAGGGCTTGAGGCCAAACTTGAGGTCGAGAATGATTCCGTTGGGCATCAGAAGGTTCGACAAGCTGGTCAGGAGAGCAGCTATGACCGAGGAAGACATGGACCAGTCTCAGGAGAAGCAAGAGACCCAGAACAAGAAAAAGAGGCCAGCAGATGATCAGAATGGGAAGGAACTCCCAGTGAAGCAGGGCAAGTTCAGAGATCCAGTGCAGAAGGCACCGACAACACAGGAAGTGACTTGTTTTTACTGCAAGGAGGCAGGTCATTACAGGTTAGCATGTCAGAAGATGGAAAAGCAAACTTGTTTTCATTGTGGTCGTGAAGGGCATATTCGACCAATCTGTCCGCAGCTGAAGAAGGATGGTGCAGGGAAGGGCAAGGATCTGAGGCAGGGACGAGTGTTCGCATTGACTGAGGAGGATGCGGGTAACTCAGGAATGTGATTCGCATGTGCAAGAATTTTGAAATTTATTCTTTTGTATTAAGTAAAACTTTTATTTGGGGAATAAATGAAGATTGAGTATTTTCTTCATGCAACAAGATTTATTTGGATTAATGGAATAAAGACAAAGTTTTATTTGATACTGTTTTCTTGCATGCAATTGTGTCACCCATTTATTGCTAGTCTTAAGTGTGGAGCTTAAGGTGTTTCCAAGCAAGGTCTTGAGGTAGTTATCCTTAGTCATGTCCTTTCTAAGGAGGGAGTGTCCACCAATTCTCGGAAGGATGAAGCAGAAGGTCAGAGCTAGATGCAGGAGTTCCGAGGTTGTTGCAGCGTGGCTTCCGATGGCAAGTTATCAGAGTTGCGCTGTATGATGTAATTCTTTTGTTGGGATGCATTCTTTGGTATGACTGTATTTCCTAAAATTATGCTTCTATCCATGAGTTTTCATTCTTTGTTGGTGGGTTTGTTCGGACCCCATTAGCAGTAGTTCTGAGGACAGAACTCTTCTAAGGAGGGAGTGATGTAGAACCCCGTATTTTCAAATATTATTTGAAAATGAATTTAAATGATTTTTTGGAGATTCAATGAATATTTTCTAAAAGATTTATCTTTTTACACGTGCAAAACACGTACAAATACATTTGAGAAGTTTGGAAAGTCAAGTTTTCTTCATGAAAAATCATTATTTAATATTTGGAATTTATTTATTATTTTTCCAGATTTTTCTGAAATTAATTGGACCTATTTGCAATTTTTGAGAAAAGAAGGACCGTTTTGCAAATTTGACATTTTAGGGGTTAAAAATGCAAAATATATTTTCTGGACATTTTGAACAGTACCGGTTGGGATTTAGGATCATATTTTACTTTTAAATCCTAATTTTAATGAATTTTAGACGAATTTCCAAGAATAGGACTATATATGTAAAGCTATGTTTTGGAAGGACCATTTTGCAAATGCATTTCTAAACCCTAAAAACAGTATTCCCGACCTATATAAAGAGAGTTGCAGCCGTCATTCGCTGCATAACTCAAATTTCATTATTTTATATTTTGGTGATTGAAGAGGAGGATTTTTGGATCTCGCAAGAAGAAGGCTTTCGTTGGATCTTTGCAATTCTAAAGGTGAGTGATATAGTTTTGTTTTGTTTTGTTTTGTGATATGAACTTTGTTTTGTTGATTGCGTGTGGTTTCGTTTCGATATTTTCGTATCTTGTATGTGATCAATGCAATAGTTGTTATTTATATTATGCGTGTGGAATCCACGAATGTTTAGTAGATCTTGATTAACGGATTCTTTATTGCTTGATAACATGTTAAGATTCGAGTATGGTTGTAAGGGATTGGATGGATGAACATTTGGATCTTGTGATTACAAATCAGATTTGGTTTTGAGTTGTGGAGGATATTTACTATTGAGAAACCCTAATGGAAGAATTAGGAGTTAAGAACCTGAGAATTGAGTTTTGAGATATTGTGTGATTGAGTAATGTGTCCATAATGAAGAATATTTGAGAATTGTCATTTTGCCTGAATACGAACTATTTTCATAAACAAGGAATCTTTAGAAAAACTTTAGTTTGATTATTGTATTCAGATCGAAATTATGAAAACTGTAGGCCGACAGTCGACTGGTCTACTATTCAGTCGACCGGTACGACCCAGCTGCTGTATCTTTAGTTTTTCTTGAAAATCCGTTCTGGACAGTCGACTTAGACCCTTTTCAGTCGACTGGTACACTTAGAATTTATTTTGCAAAGTTATCTTAGATTTTTCTCTGGTAAGTCGACTTATGACCTTTTAAGTCGACTTATATTGTATTTTAAGTCGACTTATGACTTGGCAAGTCGACTTATAACACTTAGAATATTTTCTTAAAGATTTCTGGAATTTCTCTCTGGTAAGTCGACTTATGTTTTTATAAGTCGACTTATGTTCTTATAAGTCGACTTATGTCTCCTTTAAGTCGACTTATGTTTTCTATAAGTCTACTTATGATCTGGTAAGTCAACTTATGATTTTTATAAGTCATCTTATATTGTTGGTAAGTCAACTTATGATTTTTATAAGTCATCTTATATTGTTGGTAAGTCAACTTATGATTTTTATAAGTCATCTTATATTGTTGGTAAGTCAACTTATGACTCTTATAAGTCAACTTATAATACTTAACTTATTTTCTTAAAATTACTGAATTTCCCTCTGGACAGTCGGCAGGTGACCTTTTGCAGTTGACTGGTACTGATACTTTTCTAAGGTGTTTTGATGTTCTTTAAACAACTATTTCTCTAAACGTTTTGGATCTACAACCTACCCTTATAAATATTATTCTTCTATAGAACATATGTTTTCAATATATTTTATTGATTTGGATTATGGAATTTATTAAAGACTTGGGATTGTTGAGTGGAGAGATTTCTCCTTTGACCGTTTAACGATGGATTAGTGAATTATGGACATATTGAGATTTATTGATAGATGGGTATATTCTGCGGTGTGAGAGTTGTTGATCTCTGGGGTTGGGTATACTCTGCGGTGTTGAGAATCACTGTTAGTGATTGATAACTGGGCGTCCAATCTGCAGTATTGAGAATGACTGATAACCGGGTATCCGATCTGTAATATTGAGATTTATTGATAGATGGGTATATTCTGCGGTGTGAGAGTCGTTGATCTCTGGGGTTGGGTATACTCTGCGGTGTTGAGAATCACTGTTAGTGATTGATAACCGGGTGTCCAATCTGCAGTGTTGAGAATGACTGATAACCGGGTATCCGATCTGTAATATTGAGATTTATTGATAGATGGGTATATTCTGCGGTGTGAGAGTCGTTGATCTCTGGGGTTGGGTATACTCTGCGGTGTTGAGAATCACTGTTAGTGATTGATAACCGGGTGTCCAATCTGCAGTGTTGAGAATGACTGATAATCGGGTATCCGATCTGTGGTATTGAAATGACCGATAACCGAATAATGGCAGCGAACAGTCGACTGGTGCTTTAAGTAGTCGACTGTACTGCACAGTTGAGCTGTAATTGTTTGAGAAAGATTCTTCTAACACTTAGTTAAGCTATACCTGATGTTTTCATGTTTTCCTGTCATTTCTTATTTCACAATACATGTTTAGTATATGTTTCCCTCGTTCAGTACATGTTGTTTAAGAAACCATGCTTATTGTTTAATTATGTTGTTTGTTTGTTTATATCACTCACACCATTTATGGCTGACCCCTTTAGTTTGGGGATTAGGGATCATCTCTAGCCTCATGTGTTGCAGGTTGCTGCTTAGAGTTTGGGGTTTGTACGCTTGAGTTAGCTTTGGAGAATATAAGTAATGTAATAGAGCATTGTGTAAATTTTGTAAAGAAAAGTGTTGTAAAAAGAATGTTTTTAATTCAAGGTGTTTGTATTTCCGCTGCATTTGAAAAGATTGTTGTAATAAAAAGTTGGAAGAAATTTATTTGTTGTTTTTGGGCTATGTGTACTATTACATTGAAGTTGATGCTGAGATTGTGCCACGTATTTTCTAAGTTATTATATTAGAAATTCGGGGCACTACAGATACTGCTAGACTGATGCTGTTATACTGTTATCCTGAATCACTGATATACTGAGCTTACTGTTACTAGACACTGTTAGTTGTCATATGATATTGCATTTGACACAAACATTTGTACTGTTAGTATACTATGCTAGTTGACCCTGTTTTACTAATTTGTGCTAGTTGTCACTGTTGATGCATTATTCCATGCTATTAGTTAGTTTTCCCATGTGCTTGTATCCTACATTATAAGTGGCCCGTAACTGCAATTGACGGGTACTTGTTTTCTCTTTCCTTCTCCTGCAATTATTAATTGCAGATAAGGATGGTCAGCTGCTCGAGGGTATTGGCGAAATGAGATATTAGTGCGGGATTTCTTGTTTATTAGTACTATTATTATTGTTGCTTTGGAACAATGTATTTTGAGTACTTGAATATTTTTTTGTATTTGGGCGATGTGACCCAGGATATTTGACTTGTCCAGATTCTGATTTATTTGAGAATATTGTATTTCATTTCAAGTAAATTTTGTTGGGTTATTAATTCAGTTGTGCATGTGTGGTTGATTCTTTTGCTTCCGACTCTGATTATTTTGTGAGATATTATAAAGATTTTTGAACAGCTTATGGATGATGAAAATCATTCGCTCGGCTTTTGTTATATATCCGTATTCCGTATTCTTTTTAGGAAGCGGGGCGTGACACCGGTAAAACATATGCTCTTGACTCTCCCTGGATTCTTCTATATTTAAGCTGTCCATAACTTTTTAATTCAATAATTTCTCAAAGTAACTTCGTCAGTTTTCCTTAATTTCGTCATCTTTTAAAAAGATTCTTGAATCTTTGCTCCTAATACTCCTAATTGTATCCAAATCTTTTAGTTTTCTATCTATTTAATTAGTTATAGATGTTATTTTCTCATTCTTTTGTTCCTAATTTTGTGTATACATCATCATGAGCTTTTACTTTTGCATCTATTACAACTTTCATAATTTCTTTGCTAACGGTCGTATATCTCAATAAATACTCCTCATTTCTACTATTTTCCATATTTTGAAGGTTGATCTTTTTTCCTCACAGTATTTTAGACGACTTCTTGCTACCACCATGTTTCTTTAGTTTGAAGTCCTCTACCTTTAAATTATCCAAGTACAATGTACCTCATTTTGAGATTTCTCTTATGCACGTAGCCATTTTAGTTCACATCATTTTAGTCTCTCATTCCCAATTTCAAGTTGCTCCTTTAAGGACTTTACAACTAGAAACTTCTAGGTTCTCTACTTTCTTCTTGGGTCCCTAGTTTCCTTCCTCGAACATATTTTTTTTCGATCTTAACATCTGACACCAGTAATCAATGTTGGGAGATTAAACTATCTCCCAATATAACTTACAATCTTTATACGTCACGCGATTCACCTTTCCAATAATGAAAAAAAAAAAAATCAATTTGGTTCATCTTTGCCCCAATTTTAAAGGTTATCAAATGTTTATCCTTCTTCCTAAAATAAATATTTGCTAGTACGAAATCATATGATGCGGCAAAATCTAAGAGAGCATATCCACCATCGTTCTTATGTCCAAATCCACGTCCTCCATGCACCCTCTCATATCACATAGTATCTTCTCCTACATGTCCATTGAAATCTCCTCCTATAAATAATTTCTCATCTAAGGGTACTTTTTGAATAATCACATCCATATATTCCCAAAATTTATTTTTAGCTTATGTAATCTAATCCGACCTGAGTTGCAAAGACACAAATGATATTAATTATGTTTCCCCCTAATACAAGCTTAATTAGCATTATTCTATTTCATTTCCTATTAATACTTACTACATCTCATTTGAATATTTTATCTACTAAAATGCGTACTTCATTTCTATTTTTAATTTTACCAGTATAATATAATTTAAAATTATCTATCTCTTTAGCTCTCATACCCACTTTGTATTTTTTTAAATAAACTATATTAATATTCCTCTCTCATCTCTAATCGCTAATATTATAATGGCAGAGTTGGAGTTGTAGTATTGTAAACATACAATTAAACTCGTGCATTACATAGTTTTTATAATAACTTCAATATCAGCCACTCATCTCACACCTTTATATCTAATACACACATCAAAACACCTATCCAACATCTTAGTTTAAAAAAAAAAACTAATTTCCAAAACCTCATCATCACCCCACCCCCCCCCCCCCAACCCCGTTCTCACCTTCCCTGACCCTCTCCAACTTCTCCTTACCCAGCGACGCCTCGCCCCCCACTTCGCCTTGCCACCGCCGCCTGCACCGCACCACCGCTACCTTGCTACCACTACCTTGCCACCGCCGCCTTCCCACAGCCACCCACCGACGCCTTTCCCCACCGCTTCGCCTTGCAACTGCCGCCTTCGTCGCACCACCACTGCCATTCTTGCCACCGCTGCCACCGCCGCACCACCGCAAGCCTTGCTACCACTACCATGCTGCCTCTGCCTTCCCACCGCCACACACCGACGCCTCGCCCCACCGTGCTGCCGTTGCATTCCCACCGCCACCCACCAATACCTCGCCCTATCGTGCTGCCACAGCCTTCTTACCACCACCCACCGACGCCTCGCCTTACCGCTTCGCTACCACAGTCGCCTATGCCGCACCACCGCCACCTTGCTATGACAACCTTGCCTCTACTGCCTTCCCACCGCCACTTCCGCTATCCTGCCATCGCTGCCTTTCCATTGCCAAGAATTGCAAAATTCCATCTGGTTTTGTCTCCTTTTATGAATTGAATAAAACATTTTGATCAGTTCTTTTTTTGTTTATCTTAATTTGGGTGAATTATGACGGTTGATGCATTACTATCTTGGTTGATGAGTATTTGAGAGAATCGGTGGGTAAGATTTGGAAATATGGCTATGTGGCTAATACTAAATTTGTAAAGGATTTTTAAATATAATAATTAACAAGTCATTTAAAAGATAGACGAAATAAAGTACAAACTTCAAAATAGAGGTGCAATTAAGTAGGAGCACTAAATTTTTCATATTTTCCCGTATAGAGGCACTCTCGCTGTATGGGATCAAAGTTGAAACTATCGTTTTGATGTGTCATCATCATTGATAAGTGAGATACCTCATGCCACTTTTTTAAACCATGGACGATAACATCACTTCAAGAAATAGGTTGGTATATAGTATAAATCTTGAAGCAGTGAGTAAACTATTCACAATTATAAATCGATCATTAATAGTGGCTCTTTAGCAAA
The DNA here is from genome assembly GCA_017893485.1 of Hemerocallis citrina. Lineage (NCBI taxonomy): Eukaryota > Viridiplantae > Streptophyta > Magnoliopsida > Asparagales > Asphodelaceae > Hemerocallis > Hemerocallis citrina. The sequence continues at coordinate 73,245,898 of CM030360.1, forward strand.
AACTAAGAAATCTGTAGAAGAGCACCGATCACTGTAAAATCTTTCCCTATCAACAAGCGGCATTAGAAGTGTGTAGTCTCAGTTCTTTATCATCCCTTCTTTAGAAGTACTTTTGATGAATAAAATGATTAATTTTGCTTGTCATCATAAGATTTTATGATAAATATAAGGGTTCGACAGTGTTACTCCTTTGGAACTGATCATATGAACTCGCTTTCTTAGTTAGCAGTTGGAGTAATTACATCTGTTATTCATATTCATCTTATTAATTTTGAGTAATATTTCATTATTACCATATTCAACATAAATCTTATTATACATATGGGTGCAACTTTACACACTCATAAACACACATGGAGAAGTTTTACTCATACATTAGCAAGATTTTATGGATTTTGACAAACCGGTGTTCTCCCGGAGTGCTCCGTTGGAGTAAATGTTTAATGTGGTATACCTTCTTTGTGGATTCTGGTGAAATTTTTGTTGTTTAGAAATTTAGCTTTGGATCATTAGATTGGTTCCTTTGAACCAAATGTTAAGTCATTAACCCACGACAAATAGGACATCATATTCTTATATTCTACTGCATTTTTCTATTAATCAAGGGGTAGGGATTACATTCTGTTTGGATTTCATGGATTTGGACAAACCATTTTCTTAGATTCTGATGGCACTGGAAATTGGAAATTGAACGCAAAGCTAGAATGTATGTTTTTATTTTTGTGAAGTGCATATATTAGAAGGATTTTATGGACTCGGACAAACCGTTGTTCCGGGGAGTACTTCGTTGGATTAAATGTTTAATGTGGTATACATTTTTGTCGATTTCGGTGAATTTTTGGTTGTTGAGAATTTTAGGGGATACATTTTATTTTTGTTGAAAGGAATTTTATAGGGGAAGAAAGCTGAATTGAACTAAGTTTTTTATTGTTCTGTTGATTGGAAATCTCTATTATTTACAAGTTTTTTTTACCTCCCTACGAACATCTTTTATTGTTATTGTTGTTGTCATCTGCAAAAAAAGATTGAGCCAAATAAACATGTGATGTAAATAAATTTCTTTTTATTTCATATAGGTCATGAAGTTGGAAGATTGCTAAACAAGGGACAGGAGAGAATTTGCAGCCAACTCAAGCTGTTTAGGTAATTAAAATACTACTATTTTTCATCTTTAATACTATAATGGGAGAGTTGGAATTATAGTGTTGTAAACATACAAACCCGTGCATTACACAATTTTTATAACAAATTCAATATCAGCCACTCATCTCACACCTTTACATCTAATACACCATCAAAACAACTGTAAAACATCCCAATTTAAAAGAACCCTAATTTCAAAAACCTCTTCAGCTCCCTCCCCCCAAAAAAACCCCGGTCTCACCCTCCCCGGCCCTCTCCAACTTCTCCCTACCCACCGACGCCTTGTCCCTAGCTTTGCCTTGCAACCGCCGCCTGCGCCGCACCACCGCTGCCTTGCTAAAACTATCTTGCCGCCGCTGCCTTCCCACCGCCACCCACCGATGCCTTGCCCCACCGCTTTGCCTTGCCACTGCCGCCTTTGCCGCACCACCACTGCCGTGCTTGCCACCATTGCCTACGCTGCACCACCACAAGCCTTGCTACCACTACCTTGCCGCCGCTACCTTCCCACTGCCACCCACCGATGCCTCGCCTCACTGTGTCGCTGCTGCCTTCCCACTGATGCCTCGCCCTACCGCTTCGCCTTGCCACCGTCGCCTACACTGCACCACCACCGCCTTGCTACCACTACCTTGCCGCTATTGCCTTCCCACTGTCGCTTCTGTTGTCTTGTCATCGTTGCTTTTTCACCGCTAAGAATTGCAAAATTCCATCTGGGTTCGTCTCCTTTTCTGAATTGAATAAACATCTCGATCAAATTTGTTTTTGTTTATCTTAATTTGGGTGAATTATGACGGATGATGCGTTACTATCTTGGTTGATGAGTATTTGAGAGAATCGGTGGGTAAGATTATGGAATACGGCTGTGGTTAATACTAAATTTATAAAGGATTTTTTAAATATAATAATTGACAAGTCATTTAAAAGATAGAAGAAAAAAGGTACAAACTTCAGAATAGAGGATCAATTAAGTAGGAGTACTAAATTTGTCATATTTTCCCATATAGAGGCACTCTCGCTGAATGGGATCAAAGTTTAACCTATCGTTCTGATGTGTCATCGTCAATGATAAGTGAGATGCCTCATGCCACGTTTTTAAACCATGAATAATAACATCACTTCAAGAAATAGGTTGGTATATAGTATAAATCTTGAAGCAGTGAGCAAACTTTTCACAATAATAAATTGATTGTTAATAGTGACCCTTTTAGCAAAAACTAAGAAATCTGTAGAAGAGCACCGATCATTGTAAAATCTTTCCTTATCAACAAGCGGCATTAGAAGTGTGTAGTTTCAATACTTTATCATCCTTTCTTTAGAAGTACTTTTAATGAAAAAAAATGATTAATTTTTCCTGTTATTAGAGGATTTTATGATAAATATAAGGGTTTGACAGTGTTACTCCTTTGCAACTGATCATATGAACTAACTTTCTTAGTTAGCAGTTGGAGTAATTATATCTGTTATTCATATTCATCTTGTTAATTTGGAGTAATATTTCATTATTACCTTATTCAACATAGATCTTGTTATGCATATGGGTGCAACTGTACACACTCATAGGCACACATGGAGAAATTTTACTCATACATTAGCTAGATTTTATGGATTTGGACAAACCGGTGTTCTCCCGAAGTGCTCCGTTGGAGTAAATGTTTAATTTGGTATACCTTTTCTGTGGATTCTGGTGAATTTTTTGTTGTTAAGAAATTTAGGTTTGGATCATTAGATTGGTTCCTTTGAACCAAATGTGAAGTCATTAACCCGCGACAAATAGGACATCATTTTCTTAGATTCTACTGCATTTTTTTATTAATCAGGGGGTAGGGATTACGTTCTGTTTGGATCTCATGAATTTGAACAAACCATTTTCTTACATTCTGATGACATTGGAAATTGGAAATTGCACGCAAAGCTAGAATGTATGTTTTTATTTTTATGAAGTTCATATATTAGCAAGATTTTATGGATTTGGACAAATCGGTGTTCTCCCGGAGTACTCTGTTGGAGTAAAGGTTTAAAGTGGTATACATTTTTTGTTGATTCTGGTGAATTTGTGGTTGTTGAGAATTTTAGGTCATACATTTTATTTTTGTTGAAAGGAATTGTAGAGGGAAAGGAAGCTGAACTGAACTAAGTTGTCTATTGTTCTGTTGATTGAAATCTCTATTATTTACAAGTTTTTTTACCTCCCTACGAACATCTTTTATTGTTATTGCTGTTGTCATCTGCAAGAAAATATTGAGCCAAATAAACATGTGATGTAATAAATTTTTTTTTATTTCATTTAGGTTATGTGGTTGGAAGATTGCTAAACAAGGGACAGTAGAGAATTTGCAGTTAACTAAAGTTGTTTAGGTATTTAAAATACTAATACAGTTCATTGAAGTTAATTTATGTCTGCCTATTATTTTTTCCGCCTTAATAATATAGCTAGATTTTAAGTTTATATCAAGGAACATGGATAGATTATATCTAGAAAATATTCAGCAAGTTAATGATATGGAAATAGTAGATGAAAGAGGTTTACAGTATCAAGTAAATGAAGCACTAACTGCAATACCTCGACCATCGGAAACTCAACAACTCACTGAATGTAGGGAGAGGCGTAGGAAGTATCATATAAATCAAAGAGCTAACATGACTGCAATACAATTAGAAGAATTTAGACAGAGACAACATCAGCATGTGAGAAATCGAAAATTGTTGATGTCTGAAGATCAACTAGCTGAACAAAGAGAGAGACGTAGGCAGTATCAAAGAAATCGGCGCTCTAATATGAATGCACAACAATTAACATATGAAAGAGCAAGAAATCAATACAATAGGCAGAATCGAATGTCAAGAATGTCTGGACAACAACTAGCTGAACGTAGGGAGAGACTTAGACAATATCAAAGAGAACGGAGAGCTAATGTTACAAAAAATTCTATATTAAATGAAGGTATGAATTATCAAAACAATTTAGAGATCTCGCTTAATCTTCTTATAACATATCTTTATTTATAACATTTATGTTTTTCATTATGAAAGGAAATGATTATAATCGAGTGGTAGGAGTAGTACGAAGGGTTGCTGACAATGAACCAGATAGTGTTGCATTGCAAGTAACTAATACAGACAACAGTGAAAGAAATTTCATTATCAATGAAGGTATGATTTAACACCTCACTTTACTAGAGGTTTACGGTAATTTATTCATTGTACTAATAATATTATATTATTTTATTAGGTGTGTTTGTAACTAATACAAACAACGATGAAATAATTTTTTTTATGAATAATGGTATAAATTAATACCACACTTTACTATCCTTACCACTACTGTTTTTTTTTTCTTCTTAATTATCATATTTCTAAAAAATAACATAGAAACAACTAGAAATAATCAAGTGCCAAAGAACAGTTTGAACTATTGTGAGGCACTATAATTCTGCAAGAAACCATGTGGACACATCGCGTTGTCAACAATTTCATCTACCACCTTCAAGAAGTTGCCCGCACTGTGCCAAAAAATTATTTTTCCATGAATCTGATGATTTGTGTTGTCAAAAAGGCAAAGTGCATTTGCCGAGAATATCAGTCCCTCATGAGTTGATGAACATTTTTCTTGATCAGTCTGAAGAAGGAAGAAGTTTTAGACAACATATATGTACTTACAACCATTTATTTGCATTTACTTCCATCGGGGTGAACCTTGATCACAGATTTTCTAATAGTAGAATGGGTGTTTACACATTTCGTGCTCAGGGTGCCATATACCATAAGACTAGTAGTCCTATTCCACATAATAATTCTACGCCTCGATATGATACCTAGCATGAACTTGATAACAGATTAATGGAAAGTGATTTGGTGAGTAGGCCAGTTGTGGAAAAGCTTCAACAAATTCTGCATGCACATAATCCATATATCCTTCATTTGTGGTGTCTTTCAAGACGCTCTGACCTCGACAATTGCAAACTAATACTTACGGAAAGAACGAACCATGAAGGACAATATCATTTGCCTACTTCACAAGTTACTACAGTGTGAGTTGCCGGGGATAATCCTTATGATTGCCAAGAAAGAGAAATGTTGTTGAAACTTATTCCAACCAACTTCACAATGTTCCAGATACAGCTGGGTATTACGATCCTCTTCAATATCCTCTTTTATTACCTTACGGGAGCCATGGTTGGGATATCTACATTCATAATGATGGACAAAAAGTATCATGTAGAAAATATTATGCATTTCGACTTCAGGTATTGACTATAGCTGGATATTTTAACTTATAATTGCTTCTAATCTTAATCATCCTATCTATCAATCTATCAGTAAGATGTTGCTAAATCATATTAGAGGCCCATTATCATTTGACCATTTTTTTACTGTAAATGAGATTAGATATCTAACATTTAAGCAAGTAGCTGAGGTGTTGGCTTTGTTGGAAAGCAATAGTAGAATCAACAGTTGTCTTTTAGAAGCATCCAATACTCATATGCCATCAGCTCTAAGAATACTTTTTAAGACATTATTGATATATTGCGGGCCAATTGGAGTAAGGCAACTCTGGACCAATTCAAATCATATATGTCAGAGGACTATTCATCTTCAAGCAAACTGAGAGGATTATGTGAAGTACGATTACTAAAAGAGCTCAACAGTCTCTTAAACTAGTATGGTAAGAGCATTGATGACTATGACTTACCTGCAATCAATGTTAATGAAGAGGTTGATATCCCGCAACTGATAGAAGATGAGAAGTCGATACCCATTTCTGATGGAGATTTCTCTTCAATTTAGAAACTTAATGTGAATCAGAAATATGCATTCAATCTTATCCCAGAAGCAGTCGTTAATGGGGAGAGTAAAGTCTTTTTTGTTGATGGTCCTGGAGGTACTAGAGAGACATTTTTATATCGATACATTTTGTCTTTTTTACGGCATAAAGGTCATATTGTATTAGCAATGACATCCACGAGAAAAGCTTCTATAATGATGCCTAGAGATCGTACAACATATTCAAGATTCATGATTTCTATAAAGTTATGTTCAACTTCATCATGTATGATCTTTATTCAATCTGATAAGACCAAACTATTAAGTCTCTCGAGTGCTATCATTTGGGATGAAGTAACAATGACCCATCGTTATGCTTTTGAGGCTTTAAACAAGACAATGAAAGATATAATTAGAAATGAATCGCCATTTGGAGGAAAAGTTGTGGTTTTGGGTGGAGATTTCCGAAAGATTCTTCCAGTTGTGCAGTATAATCAACTCTGCAATTTGGAATGATGTTTGTCGTTCGACAAACGGAAAATATGCAAGCCAAGGAGGATTTTGATTTTTCCAACTTTCTCCTACGTATTGGCGATTGAAATGAATCATATGTTGAGAGTTAAATGAGTTAGAGTGCCAGCAGATATGGTTGTTCCATGGGAAGGTGACAGCTCATTAAACAGTTTTAACGACATAATTTTTCCTTCGTTAATCTATAATGCACATGGCAGGAAGTATATTACTGATAGAGCTTTGCTTACTCTAACTAACCAATCTCTTGACCAAATTAATGATGGTATAATACTTTTATTTCCTGGAGATGAGAAAATATATTTTCCGTTTGACACAGTTGAGAATGATACAATAATTTATATCAGCAAGAATATCTAAATTCTATTGCACCTAGAGGACTTTCACCACATAAGTTGACACTAAAAATAGGTGCTCCAATCATGCTTTTCAGAAATATTGATCCAAAAAATGACCTTTGCAATGGGACGAGATTAATTTGTAAGAACTTCACAACAAACTTAATCGATGCAGAAATAGTGACTGGTTACTGCTATGGTACAAGAGCATTTATTCATCGGATCCCTCTTAAGTCATCAGAAAATGTAAGGATGCCTTTTACACTCATAAGGAACCAATTTTCAGTATGGCTTAGTTTCGCATTGACAGTCAACAAGTCGCAAGGACAGACAATTCCATGTGTTAGTCTGTATCTTCCCGATCATGTATTCAGTCATGGACAATTATATGTTGCTCTTTCTAGGGAAGTTTCGAGATCTACTACAAAAAATTTAATCAAGAATAGACATCTAGCAAGTCGCCAATGCATATGTACAAAAAAATGTTGTCTACATGGATGTACTGATGAAATGTTATGAAACTTCAAATTAAATGGTAAGTTGGTATTTATGTTTACATGGTTTTTCCAGTTTTACACATTAAAATATATATATACATATTGTTGTGCATAACTGTGAGGAAAAAAATGAATTACATTAACATACATTATATATTATATCTCTTTGTTAACTATACTTTATATAATGTGATATATATACTTATGCTTATAATTAACAAGGGCAGATTTTTCTATATATATTTTGGTTGATAATTAAAGTCTTGGATGACTTCAATTATCCTTTTTGGTATAAAGGGTATAAAATCTTGCCTTTCTTCATTCATTTGTGGCAATGCTTAAAGGTTTTATTAGGGTTTAATTTTTTTTTGTGATTATTAGGGGGTTTCAAGGCATGGTTGATGTGATTATTTGCAAGTGTACAAAATCGCAATAAGTAGTATAGTTTAAATAAAAAGAGTGCCGAACCCACAAGGAGTAATTATTTTATCGAGCACCAAAATTTACTAGATGAATACTATTTGGAGAATCAAAATTTGATAAAAATAGCAACTAAACTAAATTAAACTAGAGAACTAACTAACCTAATTTAAAAAAATAAACATATGAAATTTTGTTGTTTATTAATAGCAGAACTATTTCTAGGGCTTTTGATTTTACCTAATGAATCCCACACAATTCATAATTCCATGTCACAAGAAAATTTTATTTTTCCAAGTTGTAGACCAAAAATCCCCAAATTATTCAATATTCTCTCTAAAGCAATATCAAAAATATTCTAAACTAATTATTTGGCATAGTTCATGCACAAATTACTCATTAAAAATTCATTAAGATCTACGGACTTCTTAACAGTCACATTAACAGCGGTTCGCTATTGTAACGGTGTTTAATCTTATTAATTCGAAATTACAAATTACATGTTTGGTCTCTTCATGATTTAATAAATCATACAAAAGTTGGTTAAACAATTATAAGCATTAAGAACAAAAATCAAACACGCAACCATAGAAAAATAAAAAAATAATATGGAATTAAAATTGTGCTCTCAAAACTAGGCTACATCAAAATCCTAGAATAATAAATTTAGTTCATAATAAATTTGCAACTAACAAATATATTCTTTGATTGCATAATAAAAATTAGAAGAGAAAAGAAAGAAGTCGATTTTGCCGAAGAATCCGCGCTTCAAAATCCGTGCTACTTCTTTTCCTTCTTCTTTCTTTCTTCCTTTCTCCACAGGCAGAGCAGCAGCAACTCCACCTAATTTTTTTTTCTTCTAGTCTTGCACCGCCACCAACCCCCTTTTCTCTCCTGCTCTCCTCCCTTCGAATTGCGTGCCCCCCCCCCCCCTCCTTAAATAGAGTAACAGTAGGGTTCGAAAATATAATTAGTTAATCATATAGGTTTAAGTTAAATAACTAATTAATTAAAATCATACAGATTAATACTAATTTATTAGATTTTCAACTAATTATTTAACTAATCAAATCCAATAATACATTTCTCACCGTGTTGTTGCTTTATTTTAAATTAATTTTTTTTTTAATACACAATTTCAATTCACCACCTAACTGACCATCATATTTTGTGTTGGTTCTTCCTTGGGCCAATTTGTAAAAAACGCACATTTGAGTACTTAAATTTTAAATAAATCTTCACATAAAATCAATTTGAATTTTAAAATCTTTTTCAATATTTTCTTCCTTGATTTCGCCAAAATACATATTTTTTTGCACTTATAAATCTCATTCCTTAAAAAAAATATTGAATAAATAAAATTATGTTGAAAGAAGATAAATTTTAAAGAAATAATCGAGAACTCGCAACTTTAATCTATAAAAGAGTAATAAAAATTGTATTAAAAATTTCACTCATCAAATATCCCCAAACATAAGATTTTGCTTGTCCTCGAGAAAAAGTAAAACCATTCATCAAAGAATAATAATCATAAGTAAGCTCAACTCATCACACTAAAAGATCTTATCATGCAAGCATCAAATTTCAGCTTAGTACATAAACAATAGCAAATAAAGGAAAACTAAGCATACTCACTTTCTCCAGTACAATTATTCATACATAATTCCTAACCCAATCATATTTCTCATGCAATTAATGTAATTATATCATGCAACAACTTCAGTTGTGATTGCCCCTTCTCACTACTACAAACCGAGTAGTAAACTAGAGTTTTTTTTTTTTTGCTCTTCTCTAAGTTGTCACTTACCTTTTGACGCGAATACAAATATTTGTGATGAATTCACTCGGTTACTTAAGAAGCCACACAATTAGAGTGCTTTTGCATATTCATATTTCAAGTTGCCGTTTGACGTAAAAGTAAACATTGGTGGTGAATACCCCTAGTTACCAAGCAACTCAAAACATTGCAGTAGATAAAAATTTATTCATTCAATTTTTGAAAAATATTACTCTATTTACTTAAACTCTGTTTAGGACTAGATCAAAGGGGTTAATCAAAAGAAAAAACATCACATTTTTCTTTTATGTATAATCACATGACTCTCACAATTTTGTAAGGAATTTTGAAATTCAATAATACTAAAGTAAATAAGTATGCTTAATCTTGCTTTATGAAATATTGTCTATCCTAAAAAAAATCATTTCAATGCTTTAGCAAAATTTAAAAAAACCCGCAAATGTGATGGTCATTCTCATTAAGTCGTTTTTCTTTTTATATATATAAAAAAATTCCTCCCCCAAACTTAAATATCACATTGTCCTCAATGGGTAAAGAGGAAGAAAAACAATACTAAGGAGAAAAGTTCAGAATTACTCCCCTGGTTTATGTTAAAATTCTGGTTGAGCGGTGTTCATTGTTTTGGTTATATATAGAGTTGTAGATGTCCAAATCCTCTAATTCTTTTTGTTCTAGAAAGCTAAGACAATTTTCTTCGATCGCTCTTTGAAACACTTTTCCAGATTCGGACTCCACACTACTCAAAAATAACCATCAAAGTAGGTCTAGAAAAACACTTCGCTCAGAAACCTCCAAAATTATGCAATCATATAAAATAAAATCAAAATTTAAAATTAAAGTAAACTAAAAAGAAAAAGAAAATCTAATGCAGTAAAAGAAAACATGGGTTGCCTCATAAGAAGCGCTATGTTTTAAGTCTTCAGCCAAACTTTGTAGCTGAGATGGTTATGTAACGCCAAGATCCAATAACATACAAGCATCTTTTCCAATAGTGCTCTACATGTGTGGATTAGATTTTTTATTGGCATTCCTCAAATTAGATGGTAGCAGCTCAAATTTCAGTCGTTTCTTTCTTGAAGATAGAGTCTTTGATATTCCCACCTCTTTGAATTTTAGTTGAGAAAATGGTTGAATAGATGGTGCAGCATCCAAATACATAATATATTCAAAAATATTTTCTTTCTCAGATTCAAGATTTGCTGAATTTGTTAGACATACTTCGATTGGTAACTTCAACTTCAACCTTATGTTTCTCACCCCAAATTAAATTAGTTTCACTTGCTTGAATACGCGACTGTTCGTAGGAAACTTTATGGATTTAAAGACATCAAACGTTACTTGCTCATCCTCAACCCTCAAAATAAGTTTTTCTTATTGGACATCAATCAAAGCACTCCCCGTAGCTAGAAAAGGTTGCCCCAATATTAATGGAATTTGTTCATCTTCCTCCATATCAAGCATTACAAAATCAGCTAAAAATATGAACTTATCTCCCTTTACCAAAACATCTTTAATTATTCCTCTTAGGTACTTGATAGATCTGTCTGCCAATTGCAAAGAAATTGTAGTGGTCTTTGCTTCTCTAATATCTAGTTTCCTGAGAATCGACAAAGGCATAAGATTAATGCTTGCTACTACATCACATAAAGCTTTATCATAAAAATTTCTGATAGTGCAAGGAATCGTAAAACTCCCTGGATCCTTAAGTTTAGGAGGCAACTTATTTCGTAATATTGCGCTACTCTCTTCGGTTAACATAACTATCTCATGTTTCTCCAATTTCGGCTTGTTTGATAAAATATCCTTAAAAAATTTAGCATATTTAGACATATGTTCTAAAGCTTCAATAAGAGGAATATTGATATGCAATTTCTTTAAAATACTTAAAAATTTAGAGAATTGATTTTCAAGATTATTCTTTTTAAGTCTTTACGAAAAAGGAATCTGTGGATCATAAGGAGATTTTGGAAACGTTTCAGAGTTAAACTCTCTGGAAATTGTGGCATTTGAAGCACCTTTGCTTTTCTTAGAATTCTCAATATGGTGGTTGGTCACCTGCTGCATTTGTTCCTCCGAAATTGGCTCGAATTCATCTTGCTTTTCAACCGCATTTTGTTTAGCAATTTTTTCTTGTGCCTGCTCAATTGTTCTCCCACTTCTCAGTATTATTGCATTGACATGATCATTAGAATTTGTCACTATGTTACTAGGTAATGTTCCTGCTGTTCTCTCTGTAAGCATATTTCAAAGCCGACTAATCTGGACCTCAAGATTGCGAATTGAAGCAGAAGTTGAAGTTGCAATATTTTGGATCACCAAATCTGTCTTTTAAATGTATTGCATGAACATTTCCTCAAGTGTCAGCTTCTTTTCTTGTTGTGAAAAATTTTGAGGTGGTCTAATTGCTGCATGATTGTTGTTCCAAGAAAAATTGAGGTTGTTTCTCCATTCTGGATTATACGTTTTCAAATAAGGATTGTCTTGATGTTGGAAATTAGACACGTAATTTGCTTGATAGGAAATTGTTTGAGAAAATGGATTTCCCACTTGACAATCAATACTTGAGTGATTTCCTGTACAATGATCATAAATAATATTAGTTTGAATAGAATTAATATTCATATTACCTAATTGTTTAGATAAAATAGCAATTTGTGTAGTCAATGTGGTAATAGGATCAAGCTCAAACATTCCAGCTGCTTTTCTAAACATTGTTCTCTCTAAAGATCATTGGAAATTGTTAGATGTCATCTCCTCTAAAATTTCATAGTCCGCTTCATGAGTTTTGCTCATAAGAGCACCTCCAGCTGATCCATCTACCATAGATTGATTTGTAACTCCCAAACCATTATAGAATATCTGAATCTGCAGCCATTTCGGTAGTTCATGATGAGGACACTTTCTAAATAACTCTTTATACATCTCCCATGCATCATACAAAGGCTCAGTCTCAAATTGAGTGAATGTGGTAATGTTATTCATTAGCTTCGCGGTTTTTGCCGGTGGAAAATACTTAGCAAGAAATTTTTATGCAAGTCCCTCCCAAGTGGTAATAACACCCGATGGTAGAAAAGTTAGCCAAGCCTTCGTCGTATCTCTTAGTGAAAAAGGAAAGAGTCTCAATCGAATTGCATCATATGTAACCCATGTTTTCCCAAATATGTATTTTCTGTGCATTTTCGGATTTTTGATTTTCGTAAATTTTTTTTTCCGCTCTTAAACTCCTTTTGTTAAAATTTGTTTTTGGTCTCCTATTGAAATCTATTTATGATCAATAGTTTTAGTTGTAGCTATTTTTTCAAATGGTTTTTTATATTGTAATACAAACCCTATTATTCTTGTAATTATTAATATTATTGTTCCTATTTTTTTTATTATTATTATTTTTACTACTATTAGTATTATTATTTTTATTGTTATTACCTTTTGATTTTATATTAAAAATCTTATTTTATTTATATATTTTTCCTACCCCTTATTGGATTTAAACCCTAAACCCTATTTTACCCCAATACCCGGACCCATACCCATTAACCCCTTCTAAACCCAACTACCAAATACCATTTACATCCCCAACCCGTCCTAAACCCTAACCCTATATCATACCCTATATATATAATACCCATCTATTCATCTTCCTTATACCTAGCCGTTGTCTTCTTTACCTCCCGAAAACCCTAGCTACCCATCCCTTGTGCTTCCCGAACTTTCATCTCCCTACCCCGGTGCTTCTCCCTATCTCGATCAACTCCTCAACCCTGTGCTCCTCTGCCTACCTCTCCGCCCTCCTGTCCGACTGCTTCACCCCGTCGCCTCAACGCCAGAAGCTACACCATCTCCCGATCTTTCCCTCTTCCGTCCTGCCGCCCTCGCAACCCCCGATGCCAGACCCCCCTGTGCTGTGCTCCCTCCCAATCACCAGCACAACCCCGGAGCTCCCTCCCGGCCTCTTCTTCATCCACTATCTCGATAGCCCTGATGCCCTGAACTGTGTCCCTCCTCCCGAGCGACACCAGCAGCCAGCCACACCCCCTGTGTTGTCCCCTCACTTCAGCAACAGTGGCTCACTGTCGTCACCATCCCTTCGTGCACCTCGTCTGTCCCTCGCTATCTCTTTGTGTGTGTGTTTAGTTTCGTTGTGTTCGTGTGCTCATTATTGTGTTCGTGGGTTCATAGTTCGTTTGGTTCGTTTCCTGAAAATCCGTTCCCGTTATTCTTGCTCTTGTGTCGTTCCCGTCGTCGACTATAAGGTAAGTAACTTGTATTCATTTCTCTATGTAATACAAGTACTAAATACCGTCTGTAATGTAGTTGTGTTCTAGAGACAATTCTTGTGCAAAATTCCTGTTGTATCTTGTCTCTATTGTGTTGACCCGCCCGTAGTTGCCTCATTACATACATGACATGAAATAACTTAGGGATGACCACTTGTTGTATACATGCATGTTGTTCATGACTTGTTGTATGATCTCGTATACTTGATGTATTGATAGTAGTATGACTTGTTTTAGACTTGCTAAATACCCTATACCATGTTGCTTGAAAATTTAGTACACCATATTTCATGTTTGGTTAAGTTTTGGATGAGTTTCATATGAACTAGTTGATTTTGTGCATGAAGGATATTTCCCATTTTGTCGATTCCCTGTTTTGATCAATATTTTAGACCCTATTAAGGTCAGTATGTGAAAATTATTTATGAATATGAATTATATAAAATTCTTTCTACTTTCCATATTTTCTAACAGATGCTAGTTTTGATTTATGAGTTGCGAGTTATGACTATTTTACTATAGATGTGTTTAAAATTCCAGATCCAGTTTTATATGAATTTTGTATGGTAAATTATTTTTATACTGATGCTAATGATAATATTTTGATCCAATATTTTTCTGGTTACAACTAGACCTGATTGGGATTAACTCCTAACTTTTTTGGATTTAATTGATGACTTTTATAACTATTCTATACTTGCAAACAACTACTATACTTGTAGAATTTTCATATTGTTCAGTAAAGCGACATAATTTCGACCTGATTCTACGTGCTTTCTCTAAAATCTTTGTGAATATGAATTATAGCCTACTATATCTATTTTATCACCCTTTTGATGGATCTGTATTTCGATTTATATTTTGTGAGATATTGCTGTTTTAGTACTGCTGTGTTTATGATTCCAGATTTACAAAACTACTGTACTTTGCTACTTTCTGATTTTACTTGACTATTCTATCTATGTCATAAAATTATGAAACTTTATTTTCTGATACTAAACATAGTAGAAAGTACCCCAGATTTTTCTTGGATTTAATCAGTGAGTTTTGATGCCATTTTGTTGTTTATGAATACAAACTTCTGATTTCTGGCTGAACAAGTTTTCTTGATACAAATCTGTTTTGAGACCTATTTTTTCGAAATACCATATGACTTATATATACTTGCTGGATTCGGCCGGAAGTCTATTTTCTAGATCTTCCGACGGATCCAGGTTTGCATGTTTGTGGCAACAGAAATCTCATATTTAGTGCAGTACTGTCTTACTATCCTGAACTAGAACTTTCATTATCCCAATCTTTATGTGTTGTCTTTCGCCTGTACATGTTTATCTTTCACCCTGAACTTGTTATTTGTCCATGCCATGTTATTCTTGACATGTCTTATACACGAACATGCCTGTTTGATAATAATAATAAATAACTAAACCGGGGTTTAAGGGGAAAATATCTAATTGTAGAAAATACAGAATTGTGTACTCGGAAGGGGATCCATAGATCCTACTTGATTACTTGATACTTGATACTTAGAACTTGACACATGATTTCTTGACAGTTGCGCACTTGACACGTGATTACTTGTCACTTGCACACTTGACACATGATACTTGGTAGTTGGAGCTTGATACTTGATACTTGATACTTGTCCCTGACTACACTGCACTCTATGATCTACTATGAAATCTAAAATGAAATTGTTTGAATGTAGCAACCATCTGGTAAAAGTTTGGGACGCATGAAGTGCTACCTACATAGTAATAAATACAAGACTTGAACATGATCACTTGAAACTTGCTACTTGTTACTTGTACATCATACTTGATTCTTGACACATGTTACCTGTTACTCGTTTACATGATACTTGACATTTGTTTCATACCACTTGCATTTATTCATCTTGCCATACTAGTTGTTCCTTTTCTTGACTAGAATTAGTCCTCTATTTTGTTGTTACATCATTTCCATGTTATTCTTGTTTCCGCTGTTACTCTATTCTTGTCTACTTGTTTTCCTCTATACTTGTTGCCTGCACTACAAACGGCTCGTAACTTGCATTGACGGGCATTTTGTTTTCTTTTCCTCTTCCTGCAATTTTGCTAAATTGCAGATTTTGGAGATCAGCTGTCCAATGGAGTAGGTAATCTTTGATTCAAGTTGGCTGAAGTTTTTGCTATATCTATTTATTTTCTTGTTACTTATCTTGAATAAATGTACTTGGTTACTTGGATTATTTTGTATTGGACAATGTGATCAAAGATTATTGACTTGTTCAGATCTTATTTATTTAAAATTTATTAAATTTTGTTTCAAGTAAATTCCTGTTGGTATATTGATTCATATATGCATGCGCGGTTGACTTCTCTTGCTTCCTACTCTGATTATTCTTGTGCTTATTGTAAAGATCCTGACAGCTTATGGATGATGAAAATTATTCGCTGGATTTAGTCACGTATCCGTATTTCATATTTCTTTTTGGGAAGCAGGGCGTGACATCATCTGATACTCCATTATGCTTGAAAGTGTCACAAATTTCTAGAAAGTTTGCAATATGAACATTAGGATCCTCGTGCAATAATCCCCCAAATTGAACGGTCTGTTGAATCATTTGAATTATCGCCAGTTTAATATGAAAATTGTTAGCTTGTATAACTGGCCTTTTTATGCTTGATGTTGCTCCATTAAGTGAGGGCATAGCATATTCTCTCAAAGTCTTGTTTTCCTCATTGTTTGCCATTGTGATACAACTCTATGTTCTGAAATATAGCTATTAAATAATAATAATAATAATAATAATAATAATAATAATAATAATAATAATCCAAATTAGTAACAATCTAGCAATTATCAATATCAATAAAAGAATAATTAGTCTCCGGCAACGGCGCCAAAAACTTGATGTGATTATTTGCAAGTGTACAAAATCGCAACAAGTAGTATAGTTTAAGTGAAAAGAGTGTCGAACCTACAAGGACTAATTATTTATCGAGTATCAAAATTTACTAAATGAATTACTATTTGGAAAATCGAAATTTGATAAAAATAGCAACTAAACTAAATTAAACTAGAAAACTAACTAACCTAATTAAAAAAGAATAGAAATCTGAAATTTTGTTGTTTATTAATAGAAAAAATAATTCTAGGACTTTTGATTTCACCTAATTAATCCCACGCAATTCATAATTCCATGTTACAAAAAAAATTTACTTCTCCAAGTAGTAGACCAAAAATACCCGAATTATTCAATATTCTCTCTTAAGAAATATCAAAAATATTCTCAACTAATTATTTGTCATAGTTCATGCACAAATTACTCATTGAAAATTCATTAAGATCTATGAACTTCTTAACGGTCACATTAACAACGGTTTGATCTTGTAACGGTGTTTAATTTTATTAATTCAAAATCACAAATTACTAGTTCGGTCTCTCCATGATTTAATAAATCATACAAAAGTTGGCCAAACAATTGTAAGCATTAAGGACAAAAATCAAACACACAATCATGATAAAATATAAAAATAATATGGAATTAAAATTGTGTTCTCAAAACTAGGTTACATCAAAATCCTAGAATAATAAAATTATTTCATAATAAGTTTGCAACTAATAAACATGTTCTTTGATTGCATAATAAAAATTAGAAGAGAAAAGAAAGAACTCGATTTAGCCAAAGAATCCGCGCTTCAAAATCCGTGCTGCTTCTTTTCCTTCTTTCTTTCTTCCTTTCTCCCAAAGTCATAGCAGCCGCAACTCAACCTAATTTTTTTTCTTCTTTAGTTCTTGCGCCGCTAGCAACCCCCTTTTCTCTCCTGCTCTCTTCTCTACGAATTGCATGCCCCCCCCCCCCCCTATATAGAGTAACAGTAGGGTTAGAAAATATAATTAGTTAATCAAATAGGTTTAAGTTAAATAACTAGTTAATTAAAATAATAAAGATTAATACTAATCTATTAGATTTTCAAGTAATTATTTAACTAATCAAATCCAATAATATATTTCTCACCGTGTTGTTGCTTTATTTTATAAAAAAAAAAATTGTTTAATACTCAATTTCAATCCACCACCTAATTGACCATCATATTTTTATTGGTTATTCCATGGGCCAATTTGTAAAAACGCACATTTGAGTACTCAAATTTTAAAGAAATCTTCACATAAAATCAATTTGAATTTTAAAATCTTTGTCTATATTTTCTTCCTTGATTTCGCGAAAATACATATCTTTTTGCACTTATAAATCTCATTCTTAAATAATAATAATAATAATAATAATAATAATAATAATAATAATAATATGTTGAAAGAAGATAAATTTTAAAGAAAAAAAACTCGCAACTTTAATAATGCATAAAAGAGTAATAAAAATTATATTAAAAATTTCACTCATCAACGGTAATAGGAGTAATGCTTCACTTCGACCATGGTAATAATAGTGCTTCACTTCAAACTTCTATTTTTGTAATCTTCAGTTGCATTTCCTTTATCATTATTATTGAATAAATAAAATAATAGTTATCAGTTTATTGCAATAACGGCGAATGTAATTCGATGGAAGTGATGGAATTTCCTAGGTTCCCTTTAGCGGTATGAACTTGCCCATATGTTTAGTTGAGAGAAATAAGGATTGCAGACTCATGATTTGCAATATAGTATTACAAAGGTCTGCATTACGAATAATGACATTATCAGGATATGGGGTTTGTTTACAGTGGCACTGCCATGATTGTGATAATCTATCAGCCTGTGCCAGTTTTATCATAACATACAAAAAAACAAAACAATTAATATAATTGCTACTTTCATATCATCATCAACAACAGACTCCTTCCTTCAATCTCTAAGTTAATTGCTCCGAGTTTCCTGTATCATCCATACACAACAAGAGAAACAAAACGAAATCGGTGTTATTCTGAGCATATTCTATTTTCGCAGCTTTACTATGTGTGTAAAACATCTGAATGCAGCTGTTAAATTTTCAGCTTTGTTGAGATTGAAATACACATTAATTCATAATCTAATACTTTTTCACTTTAATTTATAAACATGCAGTTTGTATGATTTTATAGTTTGTGAACAGGTTAGTCCTGTAGTAGGTTTGTGACAGTGAACAAGGTGTAGACCGTGGTTTGGTCTAAATGATGCCAGGTTTGGTCAGATTTGAGCTCCATCTCTTTCTTTCTTTTAAAATTTTTCTAAGTACCATAAAGATATGGCTTATATTTCGTTGAGGTGTAGACCGTGGAGTGGTCTAAATCTGACATTATATTTGTTAGTTTGGTTGGATCACTTGATTAATTTTTTGCCTCTTTGTTTGAAGATAATTGCTTTCAAAGGGAAGCATCAGGATTTGATATTGGAGGTGATAATCTGGGTCTGAAGATAATTCCTAGAACAAGAGATCACGCATACCATCAATCCGAAATATCTCATATGGTATTCTTTCATGAATTTTCAGGATTAGTTATGTTAAATTTACATAGGAACACAAATCAGTTAAAACCTTTGTTATCTACCGACTCTTAATTTCTTTTCCACGTACAGGAATTCTTTCAATCATTTCAATCAGATAGTATCGGAAGAATGCCTTGCTCATTAATCTTCACAATGAAATAGGTAATTACCCTATTTATATCTTTTCTATAATTATCTATACTTATACCATTTATCCATCTTTCGCGACCATTTTGGGTTCAGTTACTTTAGAACAAACATGACTATATTACTATATTACTTTAGAACAAACATGACTATATTTTGGGTTCAGTTACTATATTACTACTTTATAAATCAGGTGAAAATAGGAGAGTAATGGAATTAAACAGATACAATAAATGAGTGGTGGAAAAATGTCATTTGAATTTACAGAGGAAATGAACTATACAATCAATTAAAACCTTTATTATCTATTGACTTAATTTCTTTTCCACGTAGAGGACTTCTTTCAATCTATTCAATCACATAGTCTCGGAAGAATGCCTTGCTCATTAATCTTCATAATGAAATAGGTAATTATCCTATTCATATCTTCTCTATAATTATCTCTACTTTTATAATCTATCCAGCTTTGGCAACCTTATTGGGTTCAATTACTTGAGAACAAACATGACCATATTACTACTGCATAAATCAGGTTAAACTAGGAGAAGAAAGATACAATAAAAATTCATGATGCTTCTCATGGTAATGAAATTACTACATATTAAGAGGACAATTGTTAAGCTTCGTTTCAGTGAAAGTTAGACAGATGGATGGCATAATATATAAGAAATTTCCTGTTTCATATGGCTTACTTTTTATAGGTGTGCATTGCACGTCATTATACATGAATAGCCATACAATAATCTTTCAAATTTAAATTTCAATGCACAAAAGAAAAACACAAATAAAATAAAATTTCAGATTATTCACTTTTTAGTATTGTCTTCCAGAATATCAGTGCCTTGTGTGATAATGAGGCATGACAAATAAGGCAATAATCTGTACAATTATTTTATATCTATATAATAAAACACAAAGAAAGCTCTCAAGTGGCTTTCCTTCAATTCCCCCAAAAATCAAAGGCCCAGATCTAATATTACAAAACATATTTTTCCCCCAAAAGTTCCTCCCAAAACTCAAATTCAAATCTCCCACCCAAAACTACTCCTATATTTATTAAAAAAAGTTTCCTCTCTCTCTCCCTCCCTCTTCTATTCAAAAAATTAAGAAAATAAAAATTTTAAAATTTTTTTAAAAAAAATAAAAACTAAAAAATTTAAAAATTTAAAAATAATTCAAAAAAATCAAAAAAATCATATAATATGTTTTTCGCTCTATGTTTGCTACTTCAATTAATTTGCTGGAGCTCCAAAATTATTTTATATGATCAAACAAGGTGCATCATTTCGAAGACGTGCCATAGCCACGTGTTAACGGGCAAACCTAGTGTGTGTGTGTGTGTGTGTATATATATATATATATATAGTGTGTGTGTGTGTGTATATATATATATATATATATATATATATGAAAGATTTTCATATATATAAGTGTTAACGGGCAAACCTAGTGTGTGTATATATAAACATACACTAGGTTTGCCCGTTAACACTTATATATATGAAAATCTTTCATATATATATATATATATATATATATATATATATATATATATATATATATGAAAATCTTTCATTGTGCACCATTCCTCTGTGTGCACTCGACCTTCCCATCTTCATATATGAAAATCTTTCATTGTGCACCATTCCTCTGTGTGCACTCGACCTTCCCATCTTCGTATCGACGATATATATATATATATATAGAAACTGTTCAATTTTATTCCATAAAGATGGCATTATTTAATTTTGTTCCTAACAAAACAAAGAAAAGAGTCTTTCAGCCCAAAAGGGCCATATTTATTAACAAATACTCCTATATTATAAGGGTTTTTTAAATAATAGATTGAAAGTTGAAACGCTGTCCTCTTCACCTTGACCCATTATTAACAAAACAACAATAACAATTAATAGTTTGTTCAATTTTGAATTCATTTCATTTAATGCCTCCAAAGATTCAATCCAACTTTATTCAAAAAAGAAAAAAGATTCACTGCATCTCCTCAAAATGAATAAAGAAGGAAAACATAAGGGGATAGACAAGAGAGGGCAATGGGAAAGAAATCCTTCCATACAAATTAAAATTAATTAGAAGTGATAATTAATGACACACTGCCCACCCAACTTACTAAACATGACAAAGCATGTTCTCTTTTTGTACATTTGCCCTCTTTTTGCTTGTTGCAAAAGGAGACACAGAGAGAAATAGCTAGAGAAAACAAAGAGCGAGAGAAAGATGGCAATAGAATTGCAGGAAGTGAGTACTACGGTGGCAAGATCACCTGTTTTCTCAAAGGAATTTGATGATGATGGCCATGCCAAAAGAACAGGTTTCTTCTTCTTCTTCTACGTAGTCTTCTTAGTTTCTAATGATTTTTTAGATCTCTCGTACGGGTTTTGATATCATTTTAGCTCTTTATAAACATACATTTTAAAGGAGAAAAATGATGCTAGTGTGTTACTCTAACCAACTTAGCGCGGAAAACATTCCAAAACTCATATCTCAATCATTTAAAATGAAAGATCACATAGTTAGATGTGATCTATATTTTTTTTAAAAATATATGTTACAAACTTTACAAATAATTCGACGAGCTTTGACCTGATCATGTGACCTAACAATATAGTAATTCTACACCGTTCACAAAATGTCAATTTTTTCGTTTCATGATAAACGATTACATCTCAACGATTCGTTTAAAGTTTGCGGACATGTTACATTGAGCAATGTAAATCACATGATCTACCTGTGAAATTTCATTTTGGGTAATCAAGATATAAGTTTTGAGATGTCTTCCTAGATAAGTTGGTGATATGGGTAAAAATAGAACTAAATCGGAATATTTCAAATTGGGCACGAATCTTCAAGATCTCAGGGGTAAAACATTAATTTTCACTAAACGGGTCTATGAAGGAAAATTGGGCATCTCTGAAGTCCAATAACCCAAAACGGATCAGCCTTACTGGGTTGTCATAACAGTCTCATGCAAATGAGTCCAGATCATTTAAAAATAATTTAAACTCATGATTATCTATAAGAAACGGTTCAAAAATCATATCTCTTATCTAGGGGAGAGTTTAAAACTGAAATCCCGTCAACTACTCTTATCTCTTCATGAAGAAAAGATAACTAATTCAATCCAAAAACACCGGGAAGTAGAGATAAATCATTATCTTGAAACTGACCCCTAAGGCAACTATAAATACCCTTCTACCTCCACTAGAACAAAGTAATAAGTATTTTCTCCACAAAAGCTCTCTCATATATTTCTTAAGTTCTGACTAGAACATCAGAGGGTCTGTCGTCGGGGTCAACCCCCGTGTTTCAAACTTTTTGCAGGTCAACGAAGGCGATCGTCATCACACGAATCGATCCAACGGCGCAAACGAGTCAGATCGAGAAGTCAACATCAGTTGTTAGCAGTCGATACCGACGAAAGTCAAAAAGATCAGCTTATTAATTGTTCCTCCAAAGAATCCACATCACCTGGTTGCTCCCGTACCAAAAAAAAGCAGCAACAGGTATTTGAAAAGCAATCTGACCAAACTTCACCGGTAAAAATAATTTTAAGTCATGCCTCCAAAGGGGAAAGGGAATGCGTTCTCAAGCCAACGTGCCAACCATCTTCCTTCGCCCCTTCCTCTTGAGGACGTCCATCCAACCCTTCATCTAGATCATCTCCTTCAGTCGGAACAGCTTCAACAGCCTACTCAACTCCCCTCCAAGGAGCTTCCACCGGGGGCTCCCGAAGAAATCAACCTCGTGCACAACACATTGTAGAGAATAGAGGGTCATTCTACACCACTACACCCTCCATCGTGCCTTCCGAGGCACCTCAACCTCAACCAGATCTCCTTCATCTCATAAACTCTAGACAGCAGGAGTCTGAATGCAGGGGCCGTTCAAGCAGGCCTCACATCAGGTAGGCGTGAGGAGTCCCTCTACTCAGAGGTCGCGTTCCAGAAGAGCTCCCTCTCCAAAAGAGCACAGAAGAACTCCCTCTCCCAGAAGGCGAACAAGCTCCCCCTCTCCTAGGGGGCAAAGAAGCCACTGCTCTCCAAGGGACCACAGAAGAACTCCTCCCTGAGAGAGGAGGCATTTAACTCCAACCAGTAGAACAGCCCCTAGAAGAAGGAGGTACGAAGAAGTATCTGTCATGAACCAGTCCTCACGGCTCTACCCCTCTACAACGCGAAGAGTCCTAGGGGTCCACCATCTCCGATCAGCAAGAGGATGCCTTCCTTCGACGCATCCGAAAGATGGAAGATCGTTTAGCACTGCTGAAGCAGGAAGAAGAAAACATGAAAGAAGATACCATCCAGTCAGACCCCTATTTTCCAAGAAGATTATTGAGGCTCCTGTCCCTGTTAACTTCAAGATCTCAACCTTTGAATCATACAACGGGGAAACCGATCCGGTAGACAACATTGAGAGTTTTAAAACTCTCATGATGATCCACCAAGCATCCGACTCCCTTCTCTGCATGACTTTCCGAGAAACCCTGAAGGGATTCGCACTGGAGTGGTTCTCTTGACTCTTTCCAGGGTCCATCTTCTCATTTGACCAACTTGAAGAACGCTTTCTCACGCACTTTATCACTAGACGTAATGTAGCGCCCCGAATTTCTAATATGATATCTTAGAAAATACGTGGCACAATCCCAGCATCAACTTCAATGTAACAGTAAACACAACCAACACCACTAAAATTTTCAACTTTTATTACAACAAACTTTTTCATAGCACAGCGGAATTCAAAAACATCTCAATCAAATTTTTCCTTTATTTACAATACAAAACTATCTCAAATTTGCTTTTACAAATTTACACAAAACTCTTTCAAATTAATTTATCTCAAAACCGACTCTAGCATCCAACCTCCAAACTCTAAGCAATAACCTGCAACATATGAGGCTAGAGATGATCCCTAACCCCCAAAACTAAAGGGGTCAGCCATAACTGGTGTGAGTGACATAAGAACATACAATACTAATTAAATCATAAAACATAAAGTCATTAACAGCGTGTATTAACAACAAGGATAAATGAGTGAGAAATAACGAAGATGTAAAACATGAAAACATCATGGAATGAAAACAATAAGTGAAGCTAATCTAAGTGTCAAGTGTAGGAAAACTGGAAAAACCACATGCATAAAACCAAGTCAAGAAAACACATTCTCCATATGCTGACTCTCTAATGCATACTTATCGGAGTCTATGCATCCCATTCTACATAGGTCCGGTGCAAGCCCTTAACGATCTCTACGACCTAGGGATAACCCCTCGTTATGCAACTAATCCTACTACGGTGATAGAAAACAGGATTCAGAATACTCCGCAAATAAGGGTCACCACCCCCGACGCGCGAGCATCAAGTAAGATAACTCAAAACAACAACCGGAGAATCATCTCCCTGCCGTGTACCCCACGAATAGGCCTTCAAGACCCCAACGTGCAGATACACCTGGTACATACAAATGCACCATGCCTATCCGGAGAATTATCTCCCTGCCGTGTACCCCACGAAATGTGCAGATACACCCGGTACATACAAATGCACCCTGCCTATCCGGAGAATTATCTTCCTGCCGTGTGTCCCACGAAATGTGCATATACAACCGGTACATACAAATGCACCCTGCCTATCCGGAGAACTATCTCCCTGCCGTGTACCCCACGAAATGTGCAGATACACCCGGTACATACAAATGTACCCTGCCTGTCCTTAAGACATCAAAATCCCTATCTCTAGAGTTAGTGTACCCTGCCGGACTTCAACAGCAACTAAACCAAAACCCCTCAGGCCTAACTCAATAAATTTCAACTACCGGTTCACAGGACTCCCACTCAACTCCTAGAGACCTTAACAGAACCAAAACTCACTAATCCATCGTCAGACGATCAAAGGAGAAATCTCTCCTTTCAACAAAACCCAACTCTTATAAATTTCCAACATCCAAATCTGACGATGAAGTATCTTGAAAACATATGTTCAATAGAAGATGTGGTATTAAATAATAAGTTGATAGGGTATAAAATAAGAAGTTATAGCTTAGAACATTTAGAGAATAAATTATTTGAAAGAACCTTCATAAATATAAAAATACATCAGTACCAGTCGACTGTAGAAAAGCATAAGTTGACTGCCCAGAAAGAATGTTCCATGATTTTAAGAAAATAGGCTAAGTGTTATAAGTTGACTTATAAAAGTCATAAGTCGACTTACCAGAGGATATAAGTTGATTTATAAAAACATAAGTCGACTTACCAGATCATAAGTTGACTTATAAAAACATAAGTCGACTTACCAGAGAGAAATTCCAGGAATCTTTAAGAAAATATTCTAAGTGTTATAAGTCGACTTGCAAAGTCATAAGTCGACCTAAAAGATAATATAAGTCGACTTAAAAGGTCATAAGTCGACTTATCAAAGAAAAATCTACGATAACTTGAAAAATAAATTCTAAGTTTACCAGTCGACTGAAAAGGGTCTAAGTCGACTGTCCAGAACGAATTTTCAAGGAAACTAAATATCATAGCAGCCGGGTCGTACCAGTCGACTGAAAGGTCATGCCAGTGGACTGTCGGCCTACAGACTGCGTAGTTTTGGTTGTGCATAATCAACCGTTACATAGATTTACTTTACAAAACGAAATTTCTAAAAGTATATTTTTGATATGATCAAATACAACTTATAGGATATACAAAGATCCATATAAACCAATCAAAAACCACTTGAATTGATAAAAATAACTTTTTGATGAACTTCTTCAAAATAAAACATAAATTGTGCATATAATCAAAATAGGGTTTTCTTAAAATAATTTACTGTTCGCTGAAATAGTTCGTATTCAGATCCAAACCATCTAATTATCAAAACTCAACAAAAATCCCAATTTGGGTGTATTTCCTCAATCTCAACTAAATTCTAAATTCTCCAATTTTCATGTCAAGATCTCTTGATTCATAACTCTTCCATTCAATTATCTCAAAAATCTGAATTTCTATCACAACTCATAACCAAAATCAAATTTGTAGTCACATACCACTAGGGTTTCACGAGATCCAATTTTTCATCCAATCCATAATATATATAATCATATTCAACCCTAAACATGCTTTCTAGCAACACAATTAAATATCCCAGATCCAACAAACATTCATAGATCAAACAATCAAATCGTACCAAATCACATACATAAACAAATCAACAAAACAATACATGCAAAATACACAAAACAACAAACATGTCACTCACCTTAGGAATGAAGAGATCCAACAAGAAAAGCCTCTCCTTTTGCGAGATCCAAAAATCCTCCTCTTCAATCACCAAGAAAATATAATATAATAAAACTTGAGTTGTGTAGCGAATGACGGCTGCACACCTTCTTTTATACAGGCCAGAAGTAAAGATTTAGGGTTTAGAAATACATTTGCAAATTAGTCCTCCAAAATATAAACTTACATATATAACATTTTCTTAGTTAAAATAGATTAACTAAATCAAAACCAAATCAAATATTTTATCACTGAGTTGTCCAACAATCCAGAGCAGCCCAGTAAACAAGAAAATTCGGATTTACACTCAGGGTGGCGATTTTGCACAAAAGCCCTCCCTTTTGTAATATTTGTAATTACATCATAAAATATTTATAAAATCCAGAAAAATCAGAAATAATATCTAATAATACATATTATATTTTCCAATCAAAATATTTGACCTTTACTTTCCAGAAAAACATTTGCACAAGATTCTACATAAATTTCATATTTGCAAAAACACCCTTTTTGTTTAAATCTTCACCAAATCTACTTTAAATAAAATCTAGATATATTTAGATTTAAATGCTAACCATGGGAAACCAAAATATCAGTAAAAAAGAATTTTCATAATTTATTTAAGATCCAAACGACTTTTACATAAAAGCCCCTCTCTTTCGAGATATTTATGAAATTAGTATCTCTACTCAGAAAAATCCCAAATTTTAGAATATACTCCATTATAATTAGGAGAATCTACTAAAAATATAAAATTGGTTATTTTCACCAAAAATATTTGCACGTGTTTTGCACGTGTAAAAAGATAAATCTTTAGAAAATATTTATTAAATCTCCAGAAAATCATTTTAATTCATTTTCAAATATTTAAAATAACATTTGAAAATACGGGGTTCTACATCACTCCCTCCTTAGAAGAGTTCTGTCCTCAGAACTACCGCTAATGGGGTCCAAACAAACACACCAACAAGGAATGAAAACTCGTGGATAGAAACATAATTTAAGGAAATACAATCACACGAAAGAATGGATTCCAACAAAAGAAGTAGAAACCTTCAGAAGAAACACTATCTTGCAAAGAATTCAGAAAAACAACCTTCCGCTGCGCAACTCTGATAACTTGCCATCGGAAGTCACGCTGCAACAACTACTGAACTCCTACATCCAACTTTGACCTTCTGCTTTGTCCTTCCAAGAATCAGTGGCCACTCCCTCCTTAGAAAGGACATGACTAAGGATAGCTACCTCAAGACCTTGCCTGAAAACACCTTAAGCTCCACACTTAAGACTAGCAATAAATGGGCGACACAATTGCATGCAAGAAACAGTATCAAATAAAACTTTTCTTTTTATTCCATTAATCCAAATAAATCTTGTTACATGAAGAAAAATACTCAATCTTCAATTATTCCCTAAATAAAAGTTTTATTTAATACAAAAGAATGAATTTCTACATTCTTGCACACACGAGTCAAAACCCTGAGTTATCCGCATCCTCCTCGGTCAATGCGAACACTCGCCCCCTACTTCAGATCCCTGCCTTTCCCAGCACCATCTTTCTCCCGCTGCGGACAGTTTGATCGAATATGCCCTTCACGACCAAAACGATAGCATGCCTTCCCAGGTTTGGTGCATGCTGCTCGATAATGACCTGTCTCTCCACAGTTGAAACAAGTCGCACCCTGAACTGTGGGCGCCTTCTGTACTGGCCCACTGAACTTGCCCCGCTTCACTGGAATTTCCTTCCCATTCTGATCATCTGCTGGCCTCTTTTTCTTGTTCCAGGTCTCTTGCTTCTTCTGAAACTGGTCCATATCCTCCTCAGTCATAGCTGCCCTCCTAACCAGCTTGTCGAACCTCCTGATACCCAACGGGATCATCCTCGACCTCAAGTTTGGCCTCAAGCCCTGCTCAAACTTCTTGGCCTTCTTCGCTTCGTCAGCAATTAACTCTGGTGCATACCTCGATAGTTGAGCAAACTTGATCTCATACTCCCGCACGGTCATGCTGCCCTGCTGAAGATTCAAGAACTCGGTCGCCTTCTTCTCCTGAATATCTAGGGGAAAGAAACGATCCGTGAATTCCTCCAGAAAAGCTTCCCAAGTCAACTGCTGATCTCCCAAAGTCCTCTTCAGCGACTCCCACCAGACACCAGCGTCCTTTGCTAGCTGCATCGTAGCCAACTTCACCTTGCTGGCTGTCGGAGTCTCCGATACCTCGAAGATCGTCTGCATCTTCCTAATCCAATCATCAGCTGCGGTTGGATCAGATTGCCCCTCAAAAATTGGCGGCCTCACCCTCTTAAAGGATTCGATCTGCTTGATAGGATCGGCGTTAACCAATCCCTGTCCAGCTCCATGATTTTGCTGCTGATTCTGCTGTTGATTCTGAGTTTGCGCCAAATTAAATGCCATTAGTGCATTCAGAGTCTGATACACCTTGGCAAATTCAGCCTTAAGGTCAATTTCCGTTCCTCGAGAACTACCAGATCCATCCTCATTGTTGCCACCATTCCTGGGCCTGGGTGCAACCATTCTGAATACTGCAAAACGAGAGAAAAGTTAGAGCATCACACACAATTCAAACTCACATCAATATCCTTTGGAAAAACATCACTTGTATCGCAAAGGTAAAACATCATATTTCAGTTCTATGTGATACTCACACTTTAATGTCCACACCTAGGTACTTACACTCTAGTGTCCACACCTAGGTTATTTTTATGTCATGTTTATTATTACTATTGAAGCATGCTCTGATACCAACCTCTGTAGCGCCCCGAATTTCTAATATGATATCTTAGAAAATACGTGGCACAATCCCAGCATCAACTTCAATGTAACAGTAAACACAACCAACACCACTAAAATTTTCAACTTTTATTACAACAAACTTTTCATAGCACAGCGGAATTCAAAAACATATCAATCAAATTTTTTCTTGATTTACAACACAAAACTATCTCAAATTTGCTTTTACAAATTTACACAAAACTCTTTCAAATTAATTTATCTCAAAACCGACTCTAGCATCCAACCTCCAAACTCTAAGCAACAACCTGCAACATATGAGGCTAGAGATGATCCCTAACCCCCAAAACTAAAGGGGTCAGCCATAACTGGTGTGAGTGACATAAGAACATACAATACTAATTAAATCATAAAACATAAAGTCATTAACAGCGTGTATTAACAACAAGGATAAATGAGTGAGAAATAACGAAGATGTAAAACATGAAAACATCATGGAATGAAAACAATAAGTGAAGCTAATCTAAGTGTCAAGTGTAGGAAAACTGGAAAAACCACATGCATAAAACCAAGTCAAGAAAACACATTCTCTATATGCTGACTCTCTAATGCATACTTGTCGGAGTCTATGCATCCCATTCTACATAGGTCCGGTACAAGCCCTTAACGATCTCTACAACCTAGGGATAACCCCTCGTTATGCAACTAATCCAACTACAGTGATAGGAAACAAGATTCAGAATACTCCGCGAATAAGGGTAACCGCCCCCGACGCGCGAGCATCAAGTAAGATAACTCAAAACAACAACCGGAGAATCATCTCCCTGCCGTGTACCCCACGAATAGGCCTTCAAGACCCCAACATGCAGATACACCCGGTACATACAAATGCACCCTGCCTATCCGGAGAATTATCTCCCTGCCGTGTACCGCACGAAATGTGCAGATACACCCGGTACATACAAATGCACCCTGCCTATCCAGAGAATTATCTCCCTACCGTGTACCCCACGAAATGTGCAGATACACCCGGTACATACAAATGCACCCTGCCTATCCGGAGAATTATCTCCCTGCCGTGTGCCCCTACGAAATGTGCATATACACCCGGTACATACAAATGCACCCTGCCTATCCGGAGAACTATCTCCCTGCCGTGTACCCCACGAAATGTGCAGATACACCCGGTACATACAAATGTACCCTGCCTGTCCTTAAGACATCAAAATCCCTATCTCTAGAGTTAGTGTACCCTGCCGGACTTCAACAGCAACTAAACCAAAACCCCTCAGGCCTAACTCAATAAATCTCAACTGCCGGTTCACAGGACTCCCACTCAACTCCTAGAGACCTCAACAGAACCAAAACTCACTAATCCATCGTCAGACGATCAAAGGAGAAATCTCTCCTTTCAACAAAACCCAACTCTTATAAATTTCCAACATCCAAATCCGACGATGAAGTATCTTGAAAACATATGTTCAATAGAAGATGGGGTATAAAATAATAAGTTGATAGGGTATAAAATAAGAAGTTATAGCTTAGAACATTTAGAGAATAAATTATTTGAAAGAACCTTCATAAATATAAAAATACATCAGTACGAGTCGACTGTAGAAAAGCATAAGTTGACTGCCCAGAAAGAATGTTCCATGATTTTAAGAAAATAGGCTAAGTGTTATAAGTTGACTTATAAAAGTCATAAGTCGACTTACCAGAGGATATAAGTTGATTTATAAAAACATAAGTCGACTTACCAGATCATAAGTTGACTTATAAAAACATAAGTCGACTTACCAGAGAGAAATTTCAGGAATCTTTAAGAAAATATTCTAAGTGTTATAAGTCGACTTGCAAAGTCATAAGTCGACTTAAAAGATAATATAAGTCGACTTAAAAGGTCATAAGTCGACTTATCAGAGAAAAATCTACGATAACTTGAAAAATAAATTCTAAGTTTACCAGTCGACTGTCCAGAACGAATTTTCAAGGAAACTAAAGATCATAGCAGCCGGGTCGTACTAGTCGACTGAAAGGTCATGCCAGTCGACTGTCGGCCTACAGACTGCGCAGTTTTGGTTGTGCATAATCAACCGTTACATAGATTTACTTTACAAAACGAAATTTCTAAAAGTATATTTTTGATATGATCAAATACAACTTATAGGATATACAAAGATGCATATAAACCAATCAAAAACCACTTGAATTGATAAAAATAACTTTTTGATGAACTTCTTCAAAATAAAACATAAATTGTGCATATAATCAAAATAGGGTTTTCTTAAAATAATTTACTGTTCGCTGAAATAGTTCGTATTCAGATCAAACCATCTGATTATCAAAACTCAACAAAAATCCCAATTTGGGTGTATTTCCTCAATCTCAACTAAATTCTAAATTCTTCAATTTTCATGTCAAGATCTCTTGATTCATAACTCTTCCATTCAATTATCTCAAAAATCTGAATTTCTACCACAACTCATAACCAAAATCAAATTTGTAGTCACATACCACTAGTGTTTCAAGAGATCCAAATTTTCATCCAATCCATAATATATATAATCATATTCAACCCTAAACATGCTTTCTAGCAACACAATTCAATATTCCAGATCCAACAAACATTCATAGATCAAACAATCAAATCGTACCAAATCACATACATAAACAAATCAACAAAACAATACATGCAAAATACACAAAACAACAAACATGTCACTCACCTTAGGAATGAAGAGATCCAACAAGAAAAGCCTCTCCTTTTGCGAGATCCAAAAATCCTCCTCTTCAATCACCAGGAAAATATAATATAATAAAACTTGAGTTGTGCAGCGAATGACGGCTGCACACCTTCTTTTATACAGGCCGGAAGTAAAGATTTAGGGTTTAGAAATACATTTGCAAATTAGTCCTCCAAAATATAAACTTACATATATAACCTTTTCTTATTTAAAATAGATTAACTAAATCAAAACCAAATCAAATATTTGATCACTGAGTTGTCCAACAATCCAGAGCAGCCCAGTAAACAAGAAAATTCGGATTTACACTCAGGGTGGCGATTTTGCACAAAAGCCCTCCCTTTTGTAATATTTGCAATTACATCATAAAATATTTATAAAATCCAGAAAAAATCAGAAATAATATCTAATAATACATATTATATTTTCCAATCAAAATATTTGACCTTTACCTTCCAAAAAAACATTTGCACAAGATTCTACATAAATTTCATATTTGCAAAAACACCCTTTTTGTTTAAATCTTCACCAAATCGACTTTAAATAAAATCTAGATATATTTAGATTTAAATGCTAACCATGGGAAACCAAAATATCAGTAAAAACGAATTTTCATAATTTATTTAAGATCCAAACGACTTTTACATAAAAGCCCCTCTCTTTCGAGATATTTATGAAAATAGATCTCTACTCAGAAAAATCCCAAATTTTAGAATATACTCCATTATAATTAGGAGAATCTACTAAAAATATAAAATTGGTTATTTTCACCAAAAATATTTGCACGTGTTTCGCACGTGTAAAAAGATAAATCTTTAGAAAATATTTATTAAATCTCCAGAAAATTATTTTAATTCATTTTCAAATATTTAAAATAATATTTGAAAATACGGGGTTCTACACGTATGATAGAGAATATAAGTTCTTCCTTACTCGACTTGAAGCAAAGGGATGGGGAGTCCCTCAGGAGTTATGTTTAGCACTTCACAGCCGAGTCTCAGTCCATCCTCTCACTCAACTCTGCCATAGCCATGGCTGCCTTCAGGCCCAATGTAAATTATGATTACCTTAAAGCCTCTCTTATCAAAAGACATCCCTGGGACTTTCTGACCTTCGAGTGGAGGATGATATTCGACCTCAAGAACAGAACGTGACCTCATCTGGGAACAAACAGAAGAGCACCAACAAAGACGAACCCAGTAAGTCCCAGAAGGATCTCACAGGCCAGCATCGTCCACCTTCAATGCCTCAATTTGAGAAGTTTACTCCGCTTAATGCCATCATCTCTACAATCCTCATGGAAGTGGAAAAGGAGGGACTTCTTCGACCTCCCCCTAAGATGAACACCCCAAGTGGAAGAAGAGATAGAAATAAGTTGTGCAAGATTCACAAAGATCACGGGCATCTCACTGATGACTGTCGAACCCTCAAAGACGAGTTAGAAGCCGGGAGTACCTCACCAAGTTTGCCCAAAGGAACGAAACTGAACCACCTCCAAGAGGAGCCAATAAGCGACCAGAAAAACCAGCCGAGTCCCAAGGCTTGGGGCTCAAGGAGATATTCAGCTCAATCCATGGGGGACCTATCGGGAGATTATCTAACTCCTTCAGGAAAGTGTTTCTCCGACATGTCAACTCGATGCATAGTATCCCCCCTCCCAAGAACTCGGGGGTTTCGATCATATTTTCAGACCAAGACCTTGAAGGTGTTCAAACACCTCACTACGACGCGCTAATAATCAGCATATATATGGTCAATCATGAGGTGCGCCCGTCCTGGTAGATTACGGCAGCTCGGTAAACCTCATCTTTCTGAATGTATTCCAGGGCCTCAAGCTCAAGCGAAACCATCTCAAGCCCACCTGGTACACTCTCCATGGATTCTCCAGAGCCCTAGTTCTAATTGAGGGAATAGTCACTCTTGACGTAACTATGGGAAAAGCTCCAACTACCCACACAGAAGCACTCGATTTTATGGTTGTCGACATGAAGTCCGCCTACAATGCTATTTTTGGTCGCCTGGGGCTAGCAGCCTTTCACGTGGTTGCCTCAGCCTGCTACATGAAGATGAAGTTCCCTACAACAACAGGGGCATGGGTAGCCAAAGGAAACCATGAAGCTGCTCAGGCATGTTACACCGCCACAATGGGGTGCTCAGTCCTCCCCCTCGATGCTATGGAGCTCCCCAAAAAGTTGGGACAAGCCAGCTCTGAACCCTTAGAAGAACTAGCAGAAATTCCCTTCTCCCAAGAGGGTCAAGTCAAGTGTCTTCGGGTGAACAAGGCACTTCTACATCAAGTTAAGGAGCAACTCGTCACTTGCATTAAGGAGAACCGGAATCTCTTTGTTCGGAACACCGAGCACCCGATGAAGTACAACGAGGGCGCTTAACGCCCTTCCCAAGTAGTTAGTTTCAAGCATATAAAAAAGGCCGAAAATTATAACGGCCACAACATATAATAAAGGCTAGCATTGAAGCAGTCACTTAGTTTCATTTTTTCAATAAATTTTCAGTCTTTTTCTTTGCAAAATCATTGTACAATTTCAACGGATGCAAGCAATGAGTTAGACACATGATTCACCCTCGAGCCACA
Organism: Hemerocallis citrina; assembly: GCA_017893485.1. Lineage (NCBI taxonomy): Eukaryota > Viridiplantae > Streptophyta > Magnoliopsida > Asparagales > Asphodelaceae > Hemerocallis > Hemerocallis citrina. The sequence goes on from CM030360.1 coordinate 73,280,627, forward strand.
CCATCCATTCACTAAGCACTCCAACGGACAAGTGTGGAGTCGACTCATGATTCATAAAGTCCCTCTAGCCACATGCTCCCAAGCAAGTAAGCAGGGTTTGGCTCGCCATTCGAACGCTCCCAAAACTCGTTGTCCCCTTGTTTGGAGTCCATTCATGGCTCATAGAGACACTCTAGGCACATGCTCCCAAGCAAGTGTGTGGGGTTCGGCTTGCCATTCGAGTGCTCCCAAAACTAATTGTCACCTTGTTCGGAGTTCACTCACGGTTCATAGGGGAGTTTTAGCCACTTGCCCCCGAGCAAGTGTGTGAGGCATGGCTCGCCGTTTGAGTGCTCCTGAAACAACTTCGGACAATCGCGGATTCCATTCATGGTTTATAGAGCTGTTCTAGCCACATGCTCCCGAGCAGATGTGCGGGGTTCGGCTCGCCATTCGAGTGCTCCTAAAGCTAGTAGTCACCTTGTTCGGAGTCCTTTCATGGTTCGTAGGCCCGCTCTAGCCACTTGCACCCGTGCAAGTATGCGGAGTTCAGCTCGTCGTTCGAGTGCTCCTGAAATAACCTGGACAAGTGCGGAGTCCAATCATAGTTCATAGGGCTATTCTAGCTACATGCTCTCGAGCAAGTGCGCAGGGTTCGGCTCGCTATTCGACTGCTCCCAAAACTCGTTGTCACCTTGTTCGAAGTTCGTTCGCACTAGCCACTTGCACCCGAGCAAGTGTGCGGAGTTCAGCTCGCCATTCGAGTGCTTCTAAAACAACCTCGGATGAATGCGATGTAACGCTCCGAATACCAAAATACGGTAATTCGTAGCTCAACCGGATCTACAATTCACTTCGTACAATTTTACAAGAAATTTTAAAACTTTTATTACAACATCGTTCTTTTTTACATCAAAATGCAGCAGAAAATAAATGAAGTACAACATGATAAATATACAATTTTAATAACTTTAGCATGTGAATAAACATCAGCATCAAATTCATCTTTATATCTTCTTGTAAGTTCCAAGACCTGCATATGAACCTGTGGGCACGTCAGTTGCTTACAACCGAAGTAATGTTATAAACAGCGATCCTCTCTATGCTGTGTTATAATAAAATCTCTTACTTTAACAAATACAAACTTGAATGCATCTAAAAGTGTAAAGAGTGACTATCCTAAATATGACAGTGTATGCAATGACTTAATGCCTAATACAGATGTTTACACTAGGATGACACTAATGCATACTTGTTCGGATTCTATGCATCCCATACTACATAGGTCCGAGGGCAAGCACCTACGTACTCCACATTGTAGGGTTAGATCCTCGCCAAGCATCCTACTACGATGACTAATACAAGATTTAGACACTTTGCAAGTATTTGCTCTTGCCCTTGGAATACTGGAGACCAATCCCTTTTCGTGGATCATTCTGTGGCCCTTACATCCATCGTTCCAGAATACTGGAGATCGTCTCACTCTGTAGGTCATTCTGGAGCCCTCATTTGACAAGCATCCCATGAGCGTCGCTCTCGTCTCGGAATACTAGAGATCGTTCACACTCCGTGCATCATTGTGTGGCCCTTATGTCCATCGTCCCGGAATACTGGGGACCGTCTCTCTCCAAGAATCATTTAGAAGTCCATAACTCACGTTTGCTCTAGTTTCATCATGTCACCAACTAGTGCCTGTCCTTAAGTTTCAAACATAAATAAATAATACTACCTAGAGCTAGCTTATCCTCCTACCGGTCTTGAACAAAAAATACCGAGAACGATGTCCCATATTGGCCACTTCTCAAATCAACTATTCATTTTCAACACTTTTCGGTACCTGGGTCTTACTAAGCCTCTAGAATCAATATCTTTTAATGTTTAACCACTTGGGGTACTTATACCCTTATAACTCATGTTCATATATTCATATTTCATTTAAATTCTCATTTATTCTTATTTATTCATCAAGAAGTAAAATCTCAAACTATTCACTTTCACAATACACTTATCATATTCACCAAAACTTTCTCAATACAATTTAATTAAGATTAAAACATAATCTCTTCAAAAATTCATCATTGAAAATTCGTCTCATCATTTTCCTTTGATTTATTCTGAACCAATTCTTAACATCATTAACCATATATATATTTTTCTTGAGTTCACATCTCATCTAAGCATGAATATGATCTTTATTTTTCCAAAATATAACTTAAAACAGCTAGAATATATTTTCAATCACTTCGTTTAAGTATCATTTGCAAAACAGTAAATTCAATGTCAGAAAACTGCTTTTCATGCCATTTGGAAAAATCATAAAAAATTATATACTTCACGAAACTTTGCATTCTTTATATCAAAATAAAGGTATACAAGTCTACTAAAATTTCTTAGTTATAAGTTTCCTCAAAATACTGTATCTATAACTCTGAATTCTTCAAAATATACAGTAGGGTCGAAATACTGAAATACTACCACTGTACAGTCTTCTAAAGTTCATATAAAATTCAATTCTTTTTGAAATTTTGATTTCTTAGACTTTTCAGAAAGTTTAACGAGTCTATTACAATTTTATTTACAATGCTGAATTGATCAAAAACCGATGTGTACGGATTTCCAGCAACCAGTCAACTACTCACCAGTTATGAGTTTAGATTTTATTAAAATAGTAAACGACCTCCAAATATGATGAAATTTTAAAAGGATGTTCCTGACACATACAAGATTCTCCCAAAAAAAATTTAGTTCTAGATTCTAACTATTTTATTAAATACGATTTTCTGATGTGCAAACAAAATTCAAATTGTACTTTTCTTACATGAATTAGCAACTTTGTGTACAAATCTATATCCATATCATTTAATCTAATTATGATGTACTGCCATACAATCAAACAACATCATTTCAACTTATTTACATGAAAATCTTTCAATTAGCATGCATTTTCATTCTAAATATCATCATCAAAATTTAACCACTACTCATATGTATAAACAATTTTAAATATCAATTTTTCCACACATGCAATTTATTTTACTTTAGAAAGCAAGAAAGAACCCCCACCTTATTTGAAGAAAGAAAATGAACTCCCAGTAGATGGCTCCTAGCTTCAAGAATGGGACTCGCTTCTCCTCCTAGCAAAGCCAAGTCTACCCTTTCTCTTTGCCAAAGCCCAAAAATGCTCTAACTCACTTTCTTTTCTTTCTTTTCTTTTTTTTTTTTTTTTTTTTGATTCGGGTGTGCATTTGTTCATGAACAAGATGAGGTATTTATAGGGCTAAATGGGTGAATGAAGAGATACTCATTACCCAAAAATGAGTATCCATTATCATGAATAAATATCCACTCACCATTACTACACAAATCCCCATCTCTTCCCATTCCTTCATGAATTGGCCAACCCTTGAATTTTCCACATGCGCACACTCTCATTTAGTTAGTTGTTATTTATTTGATTGTACATATTGTTACATGACAAGTGTAGGATAAAAGATGTTTGTTAAAAATGTAGATTAACTAATGTGCTTTTCTTTTAAATAACTTTTCTAATGGGATTTAAGATTTTAGGCCTTTGGGTTTCTGTTATTAATAAATAAACAAAATTAGAAGAAAAAGTGTGCATGACATCTTCAAAAATTTTAGAAATAAAATGCACATAAAATTTTACGTGCAATGTACATGCTAAATATTAAAAATTAATTTGAGAGATTAAAAAAGCAGTCAAAAATACAAAACATGTATATTTAATAATATTATGGATATTTCACGTAACGGAATATATACGTAATTGACACGTGAATTGAAAGCACGTGCAATGTATGTAAAACACAAAGATTAAAATAAAAATTTTGAGTTAGCTAAAAATAGGATTGAAATGTGTGTTGAGAAAACAAAAAACATATAAATAATCGGAATATAAAATACGTATTATATTTATATAAAATTACGTTACGAATATTACTTGTAACGGTATAAAATACACGTGCATAACACACGAGGGCAAAATTGTCATTACACAATTTTGCGGGGTATTACATGCAGAGTCCACTGATGGTTCATAGAGCCAACCTAGCCACTTGCCCCCGAGCAAGAGTGTGGAGCACGACTCGCCATTCGAGTGCACCTAAAATCGTTGTCAACCTGTTCGGAGTCTATAATCATAGTCTTTAGAGTCGCCTTATGAAGATGCCTCACCTCCCGAATGGCTCTCTCCTACAGCTTGGTGATGCTCTTCATCCCGCTCACCTCCCGAGCGGCCTTCTTCCAAACGAGTTCGGAACTGAACTCACCCATAAAGTTGCTCCTGAAACTCACCTTCCAAATGGATCTCTCCTAGATCTTGGTGATGCTCTTCATCTAGCTCGCCTCCCGAGCGACCTTCTTCCAAACGAGTTCGGAGATCAACTCACCCCTAGAGTTGCTCCTCAAATTCGCCTTCCGAACAACAATCTCATAGAGCCTGGTGATGTTCTTCATCCCGCTCGCCTCCCGAGCGGCCTTCTTCCAAACGAGTTCGGAGCTCAACTCACCCCTAGAGTTTCTCCTCAAACTCGCCTTCTAAATGGCTCTCTCCTTGAGCCTGGTGATGCTCTTCATACCGCTCGCCTCTCGAGCGGCTTTCTTCCAAACGAGTTCGAAGCTCAACTCACCCCTAGAGTTGCTCCTCAAACTCGCCTTCCGAACGGCTCTTTCCTAGAGCTTGGTGATTCTCTTCATCCCGCTCACCTCCCAAGCAGCCTTCTTTCAAACGAGCTCGGATCTCAACTCACTCCGAGAGTTGCTCCTCAAACTCGCCTTACAAAAGGCTCTCTCCTAGAGCCTGGTGATGCTCTTCATCCTGCTCTACTCCCTAGCGGCCTTCTTCAAAACGACTTCGGAGCTCCACTCACCCCTAGAGTTTCTCCTCAAATTTGCCTCCTAAATGGCTTTCTCCTAGTGTCTAGTGATGCTCTTCATTTCGCTTGCCTCCCGAGCGGCCTTCTTCCAAGTGCTTTCGGAGTTCAACTCACCCCTAGAGTTTCTCCTCAAACTCACCTTCCGAACGGCTCTTTCCTACAGACTGGTGATGCTCTTCATCTCGCTCGCCTTCCGAGTGGCCTTCTTCCAAATGACTCTGGAGCACAACTCCCTCCTAGAGTTGATCCTCAAACTCGCCTCCTGAACGGCTCTTTCCTAGAGCCTGGTAATGCTCTTCATCCAGCTTGCCTCTCGAACGGCCTTCTTCCAAATGAGTTCGGAGCTCAACCCTTCCCTGGAGTTGTAGTGCCCCGAATTTCCAATATGATATTTCAGAAATACGTGCATAATTCCCAGCATCAACCTCAATTGTAATAGTAAACATAGTCAAAACACAGAGAAAATTTTCCAAACTTTCATTACATTAATTCATTACAAAGTACAGTGGAAAAAAAATACCTTGAATTACAAATTCTTTCTTTTACAACACATTCTTTTACAATTTACATAAGCCATAACATCAATCTAGCACAAGCATCCAAATCCCAAGCTATAAGTACCTACTTGTAAAATATGAGGCTAGAGATAACCCTAAACCCCCAAAACTACAGGGATCAGCCATAACGATGTGAGTGACTTAAAAATAAATGCAACATAATAAAACGTATGGCATAGGATCATAAACAACATGTACCAACAGCAAGAATAATCAAATAAGAAATAACAATAAATAAAATATGAAAACATTAAGCAAAACTAGGCTAAGTGTCAAGTGTAGAAAACAGAAAACAATATACATAAAACCAAGTCAAGAAAATACCAATGCTATATGCTGACTCTCTAATGCATACTTATCAGATTTTATGAATCCCACTCTACATAGGTCCGGTGCAAGCCCTTAACCTTCTCCACTTGATAGGGTTTAATCCCCCGTTATGCAACTAATCCTACTACAATGACTACTATGAGATTTAGATAATCTGTGAATATTAGCCCATGCCTCGATAATTCCGGAGGTCCATCTCTATCCACAGATAATTCCGGACACTATTTCACTCACACCTAAGAATCTTTAAGAATACCCCACACTGCAAGCTGTGGTGCCTCATCACACGAATACCCTATGCGTGTCACCTCGACCTCAATAATTTCGGGGATTATCTCACACCGCAAGCCATACTGAGGTCCACAACCCATGTTCTCATTTCATCATATCACCATCTAGTGCCTGTCCTTATCTTGTTAAGTTAATTAATTATTTATTAGATTTCGAATCTCTTAGAGTTGGTGTACCCTACTGGGCTTAACTCGACTGAACAACCACCAAAATCTCAACCTCCAGTGGCTAAGGCCTCACTCAAACTCTAAAGACTCATAACTCAACCATCAATATCAAAACTTCCAATAAAACTCATAAATCATCACCAAAACGATTATTTGAAGGAAACTTCTTAATCAACAAAAATCCAAATCTATATAAAGTACTCATAAAATTCCAGAATTCAAATAAAATATTAAATCCATTAAATAACAAAAAATCATATTTTTAAGTCGTGGAATATCACAAAACATCAATTCCTTAAAAAATACATATAACTTACTTAATAAGGTCATAAGAATAGATTTAAAATCTTATTATAAATAAAATATAACTCTTTGTAAAATACTGTAATCTGTAGTAAAAACATCATCTAAAATAGTAGGGCAATAATCCATAATATCGAGAAAATAATCATTTAAAAGAAATAAAGAAAATCAAGAAAACAGCCAAAAACTACAATTGATGGTTGTTACCGCTAAATCTGGTGTGGGCGCAAACAGATGGTATTTTTGGATTCTTAAGGAAACTGAATAATCAAACCATAACCTTCTCCGCCGGAGTTGGACCGTTGACTCCTACCGTTCACCTGCAAAAAGTGCAAGACACCGGGGTTGATCCCGATGACGTACCCTCCGATGCTCAAGTCAGTAATCAGAGAAGATTATGAGAAAGCCTAAATTGGAAAAAGATTGATTACCTCTTAATGGTGGTGGATGGGGGGATTTATAACCGCATTTGGGATCAGATTAGGAATGAAATCCCTAATTCCCAGTGAAAGGATGGAGCGAATCAGGACCGTTGATTGAATACAATCAGAAACCCTAATTCTATCCTGCTGGACCGAGTTTGCAGTGGGTTAGAACCCGCACTTGAGATGGATCCATTCGCGGGTTGTTGGGTCTCTGGAGAGAGGACCCAGTACCCACTTCAGACCTGTTTATAGGTGAAATTACCATTTTACCCTCAGGCTTTGAGATTTGCGCCCGATTTGGACGGTTCCGATTTAGCACTTATTTTTAGCCATATCATGAGTCCCCCTACTCCCGAAGACTGAGTTTGATCAGGCTTTGAGGAGTAGTTTTACTGTTTTAATGGCTTGCAGGGCGGTATCGGCGTCCAAACGAAGGACGTTGAATCTTTGTATGAGGTATTATGGTAATTTTCGAAGCTATTTGCGCGCTCGAGGTTACTCTTGAGCTCTCTTCAACTTCTGGTGATTTTTCCTAACTTTGCGAAGTGGTGATTTGTCATTCGGAGGTCTTAATTAATCTTTCTAAGCAGCAATTATCTACCCAGGGTTTCAAAAATGTTTCCCCGGATTTATAATTATTTTTTTAGAATTTTTAATTAATTTTCCTGAATTTTAAATCATTTTTTTGCAGTGTTTAGGTAGATGATTTGGTGTTATTTTCGTCGTTTCATGGCCTGGATGCTTCGGCCTCATCGCTGACCCCTTCCAAACACTCGCTACGAAGGAGGCCGAGGTCCCTGAGGGTTCGACACCTTTTGCCGAAGCGCACAGATACTTCAGCCAGGCTATAGGCGTGTTCGGCAGATTTTTGGCGGAGTTCGTAGTGGTTTCCTCCCCGTAAGAGGGTCGGTGCTGAGATCGTTTGGCAGCATGTGCCGAGGTCCACTTTTCCATGTAACATGGTCGGTGGCGAGAACGCTCGGCAGCATGTGCCGAGGTCCAATTTTTTCCATGTGACAATTTTTTTCCATGTGACATGGTCGATGCCAAGAACGCTCGGCAGCATGTGCCGCGGTCCAATTTTTTCTCATGTAACATGGTCGGTGCCAAGAACGCTCGGCAGCATGTGCCGAGGTCCAATTTTTTCCATGTGACAATTTTTTCATGTAACATGGTCGGTGTCAAGAACGCTCGACAGCATGTGCCGAGGCCTTGGATCGCGATTTTTGGCAACATCCGAAACGTCGGGCTGAGTTGGCGACCGCTGAACTTCTGACAGATGTGACAGTAATTAATGCGATGGCTGCTGATCTTTTTCTGACAGATGTGTCAGCCAATAATGCGATAGTACGGCTAGGCGCGGTAAATAATGTGATGGTTCAGGTCATTTTATCGCCTTATGTAAATGGGCTGGCTCTGTGGGCCGATTAACCTCGTTTCGTGTACCAAGCTCTATAAAACTTCACCCCCCCTCTCATTTCATTCTTCTCCGAATTTTACTCAGGCGGTAATTTCTACTAGTGAGAGCTCACGGTGATCGTCGATTACTTTTCCAGTGAAAATTCCGTCCGTTTCTCAAAGGTAATTCATACTTAGTCGTTTTTCAAGTATAAATATGTCTCTTTCTCCTATCTCCGAGCCCTCCCCTTCTGCCGCCGAAGTCCCTTCTCCAAGTCGCCAAGATAAAAGCAAGAAGGTATTCGGTCGAGACACTATAGTGGAGGATCCAAAGCGCATGGGACTGTTCAGCAGGTATCCAGGGCCACTGACCGGGCTTCAAAGAGTTCGAGAACTTCCGGGGGAGGAGGCCGAGCAAATTATTCACGGGAGGGGGAGAGCCTTCGAGAAAAACGAGGCAAGGGAGACCTCCAAGGCCGATGAAACGGTATCGATCCTTAGCATGGAGGACTTGTTAGTGATCCGGAGTTGCTTCCAAATTCCGGAGGAGTACGAGCTTATGCTGCCGGGTCCCCGGATTAGGGCAAATTCGCCGATGCCGGTAAACATGTGTTTCTGGGTGGTTGATGCCTTCATCGCCGGTGCTCGGCTACCTCTCCACCCGTTCGTGATCCAAGTGCTGAGGTGGTTTGGGGTCAGCTCCATTCAACTGATACCAAACGCGTGGAGAGTTATTAATGGGTACGTACTCCACTACCAAGCGGCTGGGATCGGGCCAGAGCTGAGGGTACTCCGGACTGTCTACCGGCTTCATCAGTAGAACCGGTCAGAGTTTCGGTACTACCTAGCTCTGAGGCATGGAGGTCGGCACGTCGTCTGCCTCGACTCCATCAAGCACTGGTGGGATAAGTACCTCATAGTGCGGAGCACAGAGGCATGGCCCATACCTACCAGCTTCATGGAGGAGGTGTCGAGGCGAGTGCGAGAGTCGCCGGTGCTTCACCCTCAAGAAGAGGAGGCAGTACAGACTCTTCTAGACAGGCCAAAGTACAACTGGAGAGAGCTAACCGAAGATATTCTCTTCAGGGGAGGGCTCAGCTGCATAGATCCCAGTACGCAGCTCTTTCTCCGTTCATTCTTTTTTTTTTTTTGCTTATTCCAACTTGTGTCTTTAACCGGCTTCTTATTCGATGCAGAGGCAATGGATTTCGATGCGGTGATGGCACAGAGGGCCGCCCTCGGCAGTAAGGTGCCGAAGAAGCTGAAGAGGGTCTCCACCAAGCTGCCGCCTGCGAAGGCTCCGAGGGCACGACCGTAGCCGAGGGGGTGGAGCCTCCGGCTGTGGTGACCCCGACCCCGGCTGCAGGAGCAGCCTCGGCATCGACTGCGGTAGGGGACTTCCCGATCTTCGCAGCTCTCGGGATGGAGACGCCCCCGCTGACGGTGACGGCCGAGGAGCTCCGGACTGAGGAGCACAAGAGGATCCACATTCCGGACTGGTAGGTTCGGAAGCATGATGGGTTCCTCGGTGACTTGTTGGCGAGTATGCAGGTGGTCAAACACCTGGCGATGCCAGAGGACCGAGCTGCCATGAAGGCCGGTCTGGCGGGCGACGACGCTATCGAGATCGCGCACTCGGCGGTTTCGGTAAGTGTCGAATTTCTGCCTTTGCTGGTTACTTTTACTTTTGATTTCTCTAACTCTTTGCACTTTTTGTTGTTTTGTTGTAGATCATCGTCCACTTCGGTCATCTTTCGGAAAAGATAACGGAGTTGAAGAAGGAGCTGAAGTAAGAGACCGACCGGGCTTGGGCCAAAAAGGCTCGAATGGGCACCGAGCTCGACAAGCTGACGGTCGAGCTCGAGGGAAGGTCGACGAGGCTCGAGTACCTCGAAGATCTGGTTGCGAAGCTCGAGGCTGACCTTCTGCGGCAGAAGCAGGAGTCGACAAAGCAGCTGGCCAAGGCGGCGAAGACCAAGGACGCCGCAGTGAAAGGGGCCGAAGAGGCCACCATGGCGAAGGCACAGGGCTTCCTTGCCCAAAACATGGCCAAGTCCTATGCCCAAGCCATCTCTCAGGTGTTGGAGCGATACCCTGAGGTGGACTGTTCGAGGTGGAGGCTGTTCCTGGGCCATGTCGAGGGCTTCGACCCTGAGTCGGAGGGAGAAGAAGAAGAAGGTGAGGATGAGGACAACCGTGAGGTTGAGGTCATCGGCGAGGTGCAGATCACCGAAGTAACCCCACTGGCGATTCAGCCCCCATCGGGGGGATCCGTCCCCATCCACTCTCAACGCCCCGAGAAAGAGGTCGACCCTTGAATTCACCTCCTCTTGTTTTCTCCCTCGCTTCTTCCTTTTTTTTTGTCTTGTCTTGTATTGCCTAATTGCGAACTGGCCACCGCATTTTTTGTGATGAATGAAAAAAACTTTTGAGCTCGGCCCCATGTCGCCTTTGAATAACCCCCCCCCCCCCCTTTTTTTTGTTTGCTTGAAATTCGACTAAGTGTTTAGACAAAAAAACTTTCACTTTAGTGCGTGTATCTTTTATTCAGGGGTCGGACGAGGAGTGAGCCTGTGACTATTTACTGAGCCCCGTTGTTTGCTTTGATCTTTTCAGCTTGCGGAGACAACCCATTTAGCCGAACCCACTCGCTCCAGGGAGGAGTTTGGTTCTGAGGATAGTTTGGGGTCGACAAGGCTGAGTTTGGCCAGATGCCGAGAGTGCCTTTATGAGGTCGAGTTGGGGTTGCGCAAGGCTGAGAGCGAGCGGAACCATTTGCAGGTGATCTTGAGCCAACGGGACATCGAGATTCGGCGACTAGAGGGTCGGCTCGCCGATATCCCCCCTGTGGACGAGGAGGATGGCTCGTCGACAGCCTTCACCAACGGGCTAAGGTTGAAGTGTCTCCAACTCTCTCTGTCGAAGATGATAGCGGAGAGGGACGATATGCTCACCGAAGTGCACCACTTGCAGATTGTGGAGGCCAAACTTCTGGCGGAGGAAGAGGAGCTGACCAAGGCAGTGGACAGGCTGATGGCCGAACGTGACGAGCTGACGGCGGAGGTCAATGCATTGAAAAGAGCCACAGTGGATAGGGGCATCGAAGTCACTCACCTCCGTCGGATTATCGCCAGTCGCCCTAGCATTCTGAGTTCCGCCATGCCTCCACACTTCGAGGTAGACGCAGGAGACGAATCTCTAAAGCAGAGGATCACTGAGTTGGAGGTTGAAGTGGCTCGCCTAAAGCTGCACTCGGGGCCAATTAATGTCAGGAGCACTTCATGCACTCGCAAGGAGGGTAAGCGAGGCATTTCATTTTATGAGCTCGCGACACGTTCTCCCGTAGGTCGACCAAGTCCGGGTGATGCCCAAAGTGGTGTGGCGATTTCATCGAGCGGAGCATCCGTCGGTGCAACTGTCTGGAGCAGCGCCGAGGACACTTCTCAATTCGCTGGTTTAGGGACGAGTACCAGGGTCAAGCGTCGCCACCCTCGGGTGTCTTTGAAGCGAAATATCCTTGTGCCAAGGAAGCGCTGAAGATTTTTTGTTTTCCAAGTTTTGTATTTCGTCTAAGTGTAATGAGTTGGCGTTGTAGTTTTTGCTTTTGGAAGTCTCGTAGCTCGGTTGTAAAGAAGATGCCGCTTTGTAATTGTCTTCCCCGCACTTAATCAAAATGATGTTTTTTCTTTCTTGAACTTGTGCATTTTTGAAACCTTTCTGTTGTTGTGTTATTCGTGGCTATCTTTAGCGTGTCGAGGTCCGGAGCTAGACTTTCGCTCGTTTGGGTCTTGGTGCCAAGAGCGCTCGGCAATGCATGCCGAAGTTTAGAGCAAGGTTTTTGCTTGTTTGGGCATCAGCACCAAGAGCGCTCGACTGGGCGTGCCGAGGTACAGGGCAAGGTTTTTGCTTGTTTGGGCGTCGGTGCCAGAACCGCTCGACTAGGCATGCCGAGGTCCACAGCAAGGTTTTTGCTTGTTTGGGCGTCGATGCCAAGAGCGCTCGGTAATGTGTCCCGAAGTCTAGAGCAAGACTAGGCGGGCCGAGCGCAGCTTCGAACTTCTTGGCTAGTGAATCCGTGAGAGCGAGTTTCTTGCAGTGGAGAGCTGCCTATTGGAGGATTACTTCAACTTTAAACGAACTATAAGAACCAGAGGATAGCTCCTCAGAGTCCTGGGCATCGGTCGACAATACACGAGATTCTAGAGGTGATTTCATAGTCTAGTATTTGATCAAGGACTAGGGTTGTCGTGGACCTTCGACTTCGCCTTGAAAAAACTGAGGACTGCCCAGGCTAGGAATTCACCGAAGCCTCTAACAAGTTCCTGTTTAAAGCTGATATCTTCTCATGAGGAAACAAGAAGAATATAACAAATTCATATCAATGACCTTCCAACCGCGAGGATCAAGAGATGCAGGGTGCCAAGACTAGCATACGAATGGTAGACCTAGCATCAGCTTCTCCCATGTTTAGTTTAGTTGTAAGGAATTCGCGTGCGGCAGTGAAACGAGAGTATATTTCAACGGTTGTGGGAGCAATTCCGAATGACGAACCACTTCTAGCTCGCTTAAGAGCGAGCTTGCAAAACGGAGTCGAGCCAAGTGTTGGACTCCGAACTCGTCGTTTGAGTTTGTTTCAACGGTTATGGGAGCAATTCCGAATGGCGGACTACTTCTAGCTCGCTTAAGAACGAGCTTGCGAAGCGGAGCCGAGCTAAGTGTTGGACTCCGAACTCGTCGTTTGAGTATGTTTCAACGGTTGTGGGAGTAATTTCGAATGGCGAACCACTTCTAGCTCACTTAAGAGCGAGCTTGCGAAGCAGAGTCGAGCCAAGTATTGGACTCCGAACTCGTCGTTTGAGTTTGTTTCAACGGTTGTGGGAGCAATTCTGAATGGCGGACCACTTCTAGCTCTCTTAATAATGAGCTTGCGAAGTGGAGCCAAGCCAAGTGTTGGACTCCGAACTCGTCGTTTGAGTATGTTTCAACGGTTGTGGGAACAATTCCGAATGGCGAACCACTTCTAGCTCGCTTAAGAGCGAGCTTGCAAAGCAGAGTCGAGCCAAGTATTGGACTCCGAACTCGTCATTTGAGTTTGTTTCAACGGTTGTGGGCGCAATTCCAAATGGCGAACCACTTCTAGCTCGCTTAAGAACGAGCTTGCGAAGCGGAGTCGAACCAAGTGTTGGACTCCGAACTCGTCGTTTGAGTATATTTCAACGGTTGTGGGAGCAATTCCGAATGGCGAACTACTTCTAGCTCGCTTAAGAACGAGCTTGTGAAGCGGAGTCGAGCCAAGTGTTGGACTCCGAACTCGTTGTTAAAGTAATGAAGAAGGTAAAACAGAGAGATACAAGCAATTCACAAGTAAGATATGAGGAAAAATGTTCTTTATTGAAAACTAATACTCGACTGCTTCTAAGTTGCGAGCCATTATTACATTGGAGAAATAAAGAAGCAAAAGTAAAATACAAGTGAAGGGAAAAGAACGGTTCGACATCTGACGGTACTCGGAGAGGCGTTCATGCGCTCTCTTGGTACTTCAAGAGATGGTCGGCATTCCAAGTCCTGGGAATCTCTCTTCCTTCAAGGTCTTTTAGACGGTATGTCCCGGGCCGAACCACTTTGGTGATCTTGTAGGGTCCTTCCCAATTTGGGGCTAGCTTGTTCTTCTGACTGGGAAATGAGATAGCTAACTTTCTGATGACCAAATCCCCTTTTTTGAGATTGGTGGGACGGACCCTCTTGTTGTAGGCCAGCTCGACCCTCCTTCAGTAGCTTTGTTAGCGAATTGAAGCTCTTTCACGGAGCTCATCAATCAAATCTAAATCGCCCAAAGCTCTCTGGCGTTCTGCTCTTCTTCATAGGCAATAAGGCGAGGAGAGGGTACACCGACTTCCAAGGGGATCACAGCTTCAGACCCATAGGTGAGATTGAATGGCGACTCTCCTGTAGGGGTCCATTTCGTTGTGCGGTAACTCCACAGTACGTTAGGGAGCTGATCAACCCATAAGCCTTTAGTGGACTTATCCAGCCGCTTCTTAATACCGGAGAGGATTTGTCGGTTGGCATTTTCTACTAGTCCATTTGACTATGGGTGAGAGATAGAGGAGAAGCGTTGTTGGATGGCGAGGTCTTCACATAGAGCTCGGAATGCGGCCCCTGTAAATTGTGTTCCATTGTCGGTTATGAGGACCCGAGGGACACCGAACCTGCAGATGACGCTCTTCTAGAAGAACTGAAGGACTTTGTTCTCGGTGATTGTAGCCAAGGGCTCGGCCTCTATCCACTTCGAGAAGTAGTCGATTGCCACGACTAAAAATTTGAGTTGGCCGGGAGCTGGGGGAAACGGCCCTAGTAAATCTATCCCCCACATTGCAAAAGGGATCGGACTTGATAGGGAAGCGAGGTGAGCTTGGGGTAGGCGACGAATGTTGGAATACTTTTGACAAGAGCTGCATTGCCGAACATGTCGCTCGGCATCTTGTAGGAGGGTAGGGTAGAAATATCCATAATTCAACACCTTCTGGGCAAGGGATCTGGACCTTGAATGTGCTCTGCCTATGCCTTCGTGAAGCTCTTTCAAGGCATATGTGGCTTGTTCGGGGAGAGGCACCTTAGATAAGGTCTACCGTCAACTTGTGTGAAGGAGCGTTTGTACAAGATCCCCTCAACAAGGGTGTACCGCTCTGCTCTGGTTCTGACTCGATGAGCATTCTTAGGGTCTTCGGGGAGGAGCCCATCCCTTAGAAATTCTACCAGGGGTTTCATCCAATTATCTTGAAGTTGTACCGGCAGTGACTCCATTGAGTCGGAAGTTTCTTCTTCTATGCTCGGCCTCAGGAGCAATTCAATCAAAACGGTCTGCTCGAGACATTGGAGGGAGGAAGAGGCTAACTTGGAGAGGGCATCTACTTAGGCATTTTCCTCCCTGGGGATTCTCCGAATAAGTGCCTCTTCGAATAGAGCCATGAGATTTTGGATCTTGGCTAGATACTTAGCCATTCGGTCATCTCGTGCTTCATACTCGCCCAAGACTTGATTCACGACTAGCTGAGAGTCACTAAATATGTAGAGGTGTTGTGCCCCTGCTTTGCAGGCCATTTCGAGACCAGCTATAAGGGCTTCATACTTTGCTTCATTGTTGGAGGCCTTGAAGTTGATGCGGAGGGCGTATTGAAGAACGAAGTCATCTGAGCCTGCCAGAATGACCCCGGCTCCGCTCCCTTCGGTGCAAGAGGATCCATCTACATATACCGTCCAAATAGGAGGTCCGTTTGCCGCTTGACTGACCTCAGAAATAGTGCTCTCAACTATGAATTCAGCTAAGGCCTGAGCTTTGATTGGGGTCCGAGGTTGGTATGATATATCATGCTAGCTCAGCTCGATCGACCACTTCATAGGACGGCCAGAGGTCTTCGGCTTGTGCAAAACATGCTTCAGCGGTTGGTCGGTAAGAACGACCACCGAGTGAGACTGGAAATATGGGCGAAGCTTCTTAGCTGCCATAACCAAGGCGTACGCCATCTTCTCTAGCCTTGGATAACGAAGCTCGGCATCCCGAAATACCTTTCTTACGTAATAGATGGGCTTCTGAGGCTTGTTTTCTTCCCTCACCAAGACAGCGGTGAGGGTTTGTTCGGAGGCAGCTAAGTAGAGGTAAAGTGTTTCCCCGGGGATAGGCTTGCTGAGGAGAGGGGGGTTGACTAGATAAGCTTTAAGCTGATCAAACAACTCCTGCTACTGTTGACCCCATTCGCAGCCCTTAGCCCCCCTGAGAGCCTTGAAGAAGCGAAGACACTTCTCCCCTGACTTGGAAAGGAAGCACCCTATAGCTGCGAGGCGCCCGGTTAGTTTCTGAACTTCTTTCACATTTTTGGGAGGGGCCATATCCAGTATGGTTTTGATCTTCTCTGGGTTGGCTTCGATCCCTCTTTGGCTGACCATGAAGCCTAGGAATTTTTCCGATGAGACCCCGAATGCACACTTGTTCGGATTGAGCCTCATATCATGTTTTCTTAATACATGGAACGCCTCCTGCAGATCGGTGACATGGTCGGCCCCACGGATGCTCTTCACAAGCATATCATCAATATACACCTCCATGTTGCGGCCGATCTAATATTGGAAGACTTTATTAACGAGGCGTTGATAGGTGGCGCCTGTATTCTTCAACCCAAAAGGCATCACCCTGTAGCAGTGGAGGCCCTGATCGGTAACAAAGGAGGTCTTCAGGATATTCGGGGGGAACATGCGGATTTGATTGTATCCGGAGAAAGCATCCATGAAGCTGAGAAGCTCATGGCCCGAAGTGGCATCAATCAGGGTGTCGATGCTTGGAAGAGGGAATGGATCTTTGGGGCATGCTTTATTCAGGTCGGTAAAATCGATGCAGATTCTCCAGCTCTCATTGGCTTTCTTTACCATCACAACATTGAGAGCCATTCGGGATAATTGACTCCTGTATGAATCGAATCTTAAGGAGCTTGTCCAACTCTTCTTTTATAGCTTGTTGGCGCTTGGGAGCAAATTTGCACCTCTTCTGTCGAACCGGTCTGGACCCCGGTGCAACACTCAGGTGGTGGACGAGGAGCTTTTCGGAGATTCCTGGCATGTCTGCAGCCAACCATGCGAAGAGGTCACGGTTCTTTCTAATACATTGGACTATGTCTAAGCTTATGGCAGATGGGACGGTCTTGCTGATAAAGAACTTGCAGTTCGGATCTTGCTCAGAGAAGAGCACTTCCTCCAATTCATCCACCAGCTCGGACATTGGTCGGACTCCGTCCTGGGGGATTTCAAGGGTTTCGAGGGAGAGGATTGGACCCCTAGTAGAGGTCATGTAGCATTTGCGGACCATTTCCTGACTGCCTCTTACTTCCCCTACTCCTGCCCAGGTGGGAAACTTCATCTTGAGGTGATAAGCGGAAGGGATGGCTTCGAGAGCAGCTAGGCCGGGCCGACCTAGGATCACATTATAAGCAGCGGGGACATCGACAACCATGAAGTCCATCGGCTCCGTTCGAGTAGTAGGAGTTTTGCCAGCGGTTACGTCGAGGGTGATCACCCCTTCAATAGTCACTAGCACTCCCGTGAACCCGTGGAGTGTGTAGCCGGCAGGCTTAAGTCTGTTCCGGGATAGCTTGAGTCCTTTGAAAACAGCGAGGAAGAGGATGTTAACGGAGCTGCCATTGTCCACCAGGATCCTCTCCACTTTAAAATTCGCTATATGGAGGTTGATGACTAGTGCATCACAATGTGGGGTTCGGACACCCTCAAGGTCTTCATCTGAAAAAGTGACCGGTACTCCGAGGCCTTTGGTGGGGGGCATGCCATGTACTGAGTTGACTTCCCTTATGAAAGCCGTTCGAGAGGAGTTGGAGGTGCCTCCCATGGGGCCTCAATGGATGAGATGTAGGGTGCATTCCTCTTCGAACTCCAGAGTTTCATCGCGTCGCTCAGGACGATTGTTAGCCCCCCGAGGTGGAGGAGGGAGATCGGTCCGGTCCTTTCTCACAAATTTGGCCAGCTACCCCCTTTGGATGAGAGCCTCAATCTCGTTCTTCAATGCCCGGCAATCATTGGTGTCGTGGCCATGGTCTCGGTGATAGCGGCACCACTTCTCTTAGTCCCTCTTCTTTCTAGGGGTGTTCATCTTTGGGGCAGGAGGTATCACCCCTTCCTTCTCAACTTCCATGAGAATAGTTGAAATATTGGCGTTAAGAGGAGTGAATTTTTCGAATCTGGGGGGAGGGCGGCGCTGTCTGCCATTGTCCTTCTGGAGCTTCTTGGCTCCCTTTTCTTCACCTGCCTTTCTTTTGGTTCCGGAAGAAGTCCCCTCAAAGGTGGGGCGATGCTCAGCTTCCTCAGCCCGAATATACTTCTCGCTTCGGAGAAGGAGGTCGGAGAAGTTCTGCGGGGTCTTCTTGGCGAGGGAGGACCGAAGGCTGGAGTTAAGAACATTAGATTGGAATGCTGCTGCAGCGACCGACTGGTCGAGGGAAGCGATGGACCTGGCTTCTGTGGTGAACCTTTTCAGATAGTCTCTCAGCTTCTCACCCTTCTTCTGGTTAAAGTAGAGTAGGGAAATGCAGGTCTTCTTAGTTCGGCGGCTACTCACGAAGTGGGTGACGAAGAGGGTCTCGAATTGCTCGAAGGAGAATATTGAGGATGGGGCGAGGCGAGAGTACCATTCCCGGGCTGGACCCTTGAGAGTAGTGGGGAAGGTCTTGCACAACAGAGCATCGGAAGCTTGGTGGATTAGCATGAGTGTCTTAAAACTTTCGATGTGGTCCACGGGGTCGGACTCCCCGGAATAAGTCTGGAATTGTGGAGGCTTGAAGCCTATTGGAACGGGCGCCTCCATGAAGGTTCGAGAGGACGGAGGTCCTTCCTCTAAGCTCTTCTTCTCTAGCTGACCCAAGCACCTCTCCATTTCGTGGAGACGACAGTACACAGTGTCATCCCTTCGACAATATTCAAACAAGCCTCTGGACTCGTCTTCGTACGAGGGAGAGCGGGGGCTACGACGACGGTGGCTCCGAGAGTGGCAAGGACTAGGAATGTGCCGGGGGTTGCTAGGAGCTGGGGGAGGAGTTAGGGACCGTCGGCGAGGACTTTGGACCAGAGGAGGAGTGGAGACCCTTTGAGCATTGTTATTGTCGGGTCGGAGATTGAGAGCTTGTAAGATGGTTGCTTGGAATTGCTGGAACTCGGCACGAGTGATGGGTGCGTCATCGTTCCTCAGAGGTCGCCCGCCATCCGGAGAGTGAGGTCTTCTTCTATAGTGGCCGGGGGATTCTTTCCGCCCTCGGCTAGGAGGGGACCTTCTGTGGTCTCGGGGATGAGGAGATCGCTCATTTGGACGTTGTTGGCGGGAGGCTCCCTCTCGGGCCCGTCTTTCATCCAAACGGCGGCGAATATCCTCTTCCTTCTGCCGATTGAGGATGGTATTGCGGAGATCATCGGAAGCTCGGGGGTTGTGGGATGCCATGGAATCGGTAGAGGGATTGTGTACGGAGACGTAGTCATGATGAAGAGGTTGTTTCGGAGGATTGGGACGGCAGCCCCCCGCACCGGCATTCTGGGGACCGGTTTGACCGCGAGGGGGTTGAAGATTATGAGAGGGAGTTGGTCCTGCTGCGGGGCTGGTCGGGTTCAGGAGGGAGTCCCTGTGGCTGGACCGTTTGTAGGGGGTTCTCTTGTTGAGGAGTAGGTCCGCGGTTGGAACCCCTAGATCTAAGTTTCTTTGGAGGCATGGCTAGTACGATCTAACCAACGGGAAGAGGAAGGAATGCTATTCGTTGGTTCCCACATACTGCGCCAATCTGTTACCGCTAAATCTGGTGTGGGGGCAAACAAATAGTATTTGTGGATTCTTAAGGAAACTGAATAATCAAACCTTAACCTTCTCCTCCGGAGTTGGACCGTTGACTCCCGCCGTTCACCTGCAAAAAGTGCGAGACACCGGGGTTGATCCCGGCGACGCACCCTTCGACGCTCAAGTCAGTAATCAGAGAAGATTATGAGAGAACGTAAATTGGCAAAAGATTGATTACCTCTTAATGGTGGTGGATGGGGGGTATTTATAGCCGCATTTGGGATCAGATTAGGAATGGAAATCCCTAATTCCCAGTGAAAGGATAGAGCGAATCAGAGCTGTTGATTGAATACAATTAGAAACCCTAACTCTATCCTGCTAGACCGGGTTTGCTGCGGGTTGGAACCCACACCCAGTTGAGATGGATCCGTTCGCGGGTTGTTGGGTCTCTGGAGAGAGGACCCAGTACCCACTTCAGACCTGTTTATAGGTGAAATTACCATTTTACCCTCAGGCTTTGAGATTCGCGCCCGATTTGGATGGTTCCGATTTAGCCCTTATTTTTAGCCATATCAACGTTCGACCGCTCAAACAACGTAGTCGACTGCCAATTCAAGATTTTCAAAACGAAAGCATGACGGTCGACCGTGACCTGCTACACAGCCAGTTAGGTTTCAACTGATACATGATTACAACTTTGTAAGATCAAAATTAAACTTCTTGATATGATTAAACACATCTTGTATATCATATAGGAGTTATTAAAACACATCAAAACATATCAAAATCTCAAAAGAGTAATTTTCACAAAAATCCTTCAAAACAGCAACTTATGTATATATATATATATATATATATATATATATATATATATATATATATATATATATATATATATATATATATATGGAAGTCTTCTATTGTACACCACCTATGGTGCACACGACGTGTGCACTCGGCCTTCCCACCTTCATATCGACTATCCGAACTATTCAAATTGATTTACACATCTAAATTAGTCTAAATATTTAAAATCAAACGTTTGAAATTCATTTGTCCATCTATTGAAGTGTTACAAAATTGTATGGCTAAAAATCATTGTTTTTTATAGTCACATGATGGATGGGTAAATGAATTTCAAATGATTTGATTTTACATATTTAGACTAATTTAGATGTGTAGATCGATGTGAACGGTTCGGATCGTCGATATGAACGCCCGAAGGCCTAGTGCTACGCTGTGTGCACTAGAGGAGTGCACAACCGAAGCTTTCCCTATATATATATATATATATTCATACGAGAGTTTAGGCATTAGTTTAAGCATCAGAATTCACTGATTAGGAGGAGTCTGATGTTCAAAACCATCTCAGTACCAAAACAATTGAAATCCAATCAAAAACCTCCATCAAAATTTCACAAAAACTTCAAACACAGCATATACAAATATGGATGTGTAAGTGTACTTATATATATATATATATATATATATATATATATATATATATATATATATATATATATATATATATATATTAGTAAAATCATGTTAAGGAGTAGTGTAAGGTTGTATTTCATCTCAGCATCATATAGAACTCCAAACCCAGTCGAAAACATGAAAAATATCAAAAAAAACACTTTTCGGTCTGCATACCAACTGACCCGAACAAAACCCTACTTCATCTTTCAACACTTGATTCCTTTTTAGTTCAAAAACTCCTCTTGGACTTATCAAATGCATACACACTTACTAACATCAAAATTACCCATGAATATATGCGAATGCAACAAGTATTTAATCAAGTTCTTCTTCATCAAAACCCAAAACAGAGCATGCATATTCATACACAGTGAAAGGTTCATCTTTAATCAAATTTGTTTACTTTTATACATATCTCGACATATATGTTCAAATCAGCAACAATATGATTGAAATCACTACTCATGATTTATATTAAGTTCTTAATAAGTCTCAAGTCATCAAATTAGGGTTTTAATCATCAATAGTGTAGTTTCATGAAAAGATTCACTTTTTTTTTATTTATCTACTCATCAAAATTCGTTATGTCTTCATACCATCATCTAATATGCTTTCTAAAAGATAAATCATTGCATACAACATGCTTAGAACAATAAGAAAACAAACTTATGTCACTCACCTTATTGAAGAATCGACCGAAGATAATAAAGAAATAAGAAAAATCCCTCATTCCGCAAGAAAATCAAGATCCTCGCTTTAAAACTCCAAGAAAATAATAATAAAGAAATCCCTTTATGTTGTGCAGCAAAGAGATGGTTGCACCTCACCTTTAATAGGTCGGAAATAGGGTATCTAGGGTTTTGAATAGATTTATAAAATACCTCTTTTAAAAATACTTTTACATATATAGATCCTTATACTTGGAAATTAAATAAAACCAACTTAATTGAGATTTAAAAACAGAAAACACCCACTCTACAATCATCCGGCACTGTTTTCAAATCCCAGAAAAATGAAATTGCACTTTTGCCCCTCTAAGTGGCAATTTCGCAAAAAAACCATTCTTTATCAAAACTTTGTAAAAAAACCAAATTTATTAAAACAAAAAATAAACTCTTTACCTCTGAGTTGACTAAGTATCATGCCCAGCCCAAAAATCCAAAAATCTGGAGTTTTTACTCCAAGTGGTAATTTTGCACAGAAGTCTCTCTTTTTGTAATATTTGCAAATAGATCCAATAATTATTAGAAAAATCCAGAAAATTCACAAATAATATCTAATAATAGATAATGAGTTTTTCTAAAATAATTTTTAACTTCGAACTTCTCAAGAAAATATTTGCACGTGTTTTGCACGTGTAAAAAGGTAAATTTCAGAAAAATATTTATTAAATCATCAAAAATCATTTTAATTCATTTATTAATCTTAAAAGCATTATTTAAAAATCTAGGATATTACAGGAGTGGCTCCTCGAACTCCCTCCCGAATGACTCTCTCCTAGAAGTCTTCTCGAGCGGCCCTCTACTGCAACAACAAGTTCGGAGATCAACTCTTCCCTAGAGCTCCTCCGTGGTGAAGCTCATCTTCAAAGATTCTGGACACCGAAGCTCTTCTCAA
The DNA here is from genome assembly GCA_017893485.1 of Hemerocallis citrina. Classification (NCBI taxonomy): domain Eukaryota; kingdom Viridiplantae; phylum Streptophyta; class Magnoliopsida; order Asparagales; family Asphodelaceae; genus Hemerocallis; species Hemerocallis citrina. The sequence continues at coordinate 73,303,385 of CM030360.1, forward strand.
GTTCACAAAGTTAAGGATATTGCGAGCCCATTTTGACCCAAAAGATGGATGATTCTTCAGCAGACTCCTGAAGAGAAATTGTAGATCTTCGAGTCACCTTCGGAGGGGTGACATGTTTCAATCGACCTCTGTAGCATTGGAAAAGCTGGTTACAACACAGCTGCATCGACCCAACAAAAAGTTGACCGAGTCAACAGTCAATGGTCAAAGCGCCATGTGTCGGCACACCGAACATTAAGGTAATTCGGAGTCGCACGTCGAGAAAATGCACCCCGATCGAAAATGGAGCAAAACTTCGTTGACCGGTCAATGGTCGACGGCCATGTGTCAAGCAGCCGAAGCCTCTCCTGGGTTCGGGGGCATGATCCGAGCAAACATGTCCCCGAGCGTTTCGGGCTCAAAATATTTCTCCTCCCGAGCCGCACTCGATCTTAATCAACGGCTGAGATACGCCCTAAAAAAATTTGACCGGTCAACGGTCAGTGTTGAACGGTCAATGGTCAGTGCTATGTGGCGATCAGCCAAAGTGTCGCCACGCGTGGCGAACAAACCTGCCACTGAACGAAAATGGCGAACAAATTTATCCTCCCAATCCGCACTCGATCTCGATCAACTGCAATGATTCCAAAAATAAAAAAATGATCGGGTCAACGTGTTGTTGACCGGTCACGTCATCGTTGACCGTTGACCGGTCAACAACACGTGTCAGCACACCGAACCACCGCTAGAGCTCAGTGACGTGTGTCGAGCATGCATTCATGCCCTCGAGCTTGAAATGGCAAAGGCATCTGCCTCCCGATCCATGCTCGATCATGATCAACGATCGTGATTAAATCAAAGTAATTTCTTTGATTTAATTTCTTTATTTAATTATTAAATTGAATTGATTATTTAAAAATTTCAAAAAATATTTAAAAATTCTAGAAATAATTATTAATTTGGAAAAATATTTTTAATTCTGAAAAAGTAATCATGAATTTAGAATAATGAATTAAAATTTTCGAAAATTGATTATTAAAATTCGGAAATTGAATAAATTTTTTTAAAAATGGTTAAAAATTGAAAAAAAATTAGAAAAATTTAGAAAAATCACTAAAATTCTAGAAAATTCTAAAAATAATTTTGGGTATTTTAAAAGCTTGGAATAACACTGTTACACTTCGAGCAAGATCCAAACTTTCCTAAGAACTTAGATAAGTTCTGTAAACCATTAAAAACGGGTGAATTACTCCACAAAGACTGTGAAACTCAGTCTTCGGGAGTGGGGGGCTTGTGATATGGGTAAAAATAGAACTAAAACGGGACCATGCAAATGAGTCCAGATCATTTGAAAATGATTTAAACTCATGATTATCTATTGGACACGAATCTTAAAGTTCTGAGGCGTAAAACAATAATTTTCACTAGAAACTCTGAAGCCCAATAACCCAAAACGGATCTGCCTTATTAGGTTTTCATAACAGCCCCATGCAAATGAGTCTAGATCATTTGAAAATGATTTAAACTCATGATTATCTATAATAGACTGTTCAAAAACTATATCTCTTATGTAAGGGAGAGTTTAGAACTCAAATCCCCTCAACTACTTTTATCTCTTCATGAAGAAGAGATAATTGATTCAATCAAAAAACACCAAGAAGTAAAGAAAAATTATTATCTTGTGTAAAGGCACATTGTTTCTTCTTAATCTGCTTTGTTCCAACTTATTAAGCATAATTTAATTCAAAATCTTGCTTAATTTTGTTATGTAAATGGATAGTTTTACCAAGACAGTTTTGGATGATGAGCGGCCTAAATGCTAAAAAATTGTCAACGGGATCAATAAAAAACTAACCAAAATAAGAACAATTTTACTTGACTTTTCTTGTGAATTTCTTAGTTTTAACTGAGTGGTTTGTGTTTTTTATTTTCTTTTTCAGGAACTATAGTAACAGCAAGTGCTCACATCATAACTGCAGTGATTGGATCAGGAGTGCTATCTTTAGCTTGGGCCACTGCCCAATTGGGTTGGATTGCTGGGCCTATTGCTCTTGCAGTCTTTGCAGTTATAACTTGGTTCTGTTCTCACATACTAACAGAGTTTTACAGATCTCCTAATACTATTACTGGCTCAAGAAACTCCACCTACAAAGATGTAGTAAAAAATAATCTCGGTAATAATGCCAACATCTCACCCTTCTTATATTGTACCTATTGGTAGGAATGCTTTAAATTCATCTATGTTACTTAATCTTAATGTTTTAAACCATCATGATTCTGATTAAGAATTGATAGACTAAATATTTCATTTTCTTTAAGAAATCCTACATATCCACTAATGAAGTTTGAATTTGTTCGATGATGTTTACTTATATGTTCAGTTCTGTCTTTATCAGGTGTAACTTAGATAGTTTTATACAAAAATAAATCAATTTTTAGATGGATCTTAAATCTTCCCAGAACTGTTTTTTTTCTTTTTCTTTCAGGTGGTATTAATTTCAAACTTTGCGCACTTGCTCAATATGTGAATCTAGTTGGAGTGTCCATCGGCTACACCATCACAACTGCCATCAGCTTGGCGTGAGTGTAAACACTTGATTTTAAATAATACCAATGCTATATTAATTAAATTAAATAAAAACATCCTTCTTATTTTCTTCTTAATTTGATCAGAGCTGTGAAAAAATCTAATTGTTTCCACGAGAACGGGCACAACGCGGAATGCCATGTCTCCAATATGCCTTACATGATCGGATTTGCAGCAGTTCAAATAGTTTTGTCGCAGCTTCCAAACTTTCATAAGATCTGGTGGCTTTCCATAGTGGCAGCAGTGATGTCTTTTTGTTACTCTTCTCTCGGCCTCGGCCTCTCTATTGCTATGATTGCAGGTAATGCTCATATTTCCATTATTTTCGAGTCATTGATGACAGCAATTATGTTTTCTATGTATTTTGGGTGCAGAGAATGGGGTCGATACGAGCGCAAGCTTGACAGGAGTTACAGTTGGTGTAGATGTCTCTGCTTCTGATAAAATTTGGAGGTCATTTCAATCACTAGGGAATATTGCGTTTGCCTACTCTTATTCTAATGTCCTAATCGAGATTGAGGTAAATTTACTGCACTATTTCCCCCCTTAAATTTTTATATCAGTACTCAGTAGATATACAAGTGTATCAATACCCGTACATAGTTAAAAACACACATTTCATCTTATCATGTCAATGAGTGAAGGTATTTTATCTTTTTGAAAGGATACCTTAAAATCAAGCCCACCAGAGGTTCATGTTATGAAGAAGGCATCTTCAATCGCAGTGGCGACCACCACGACATTCTACATGCTATGTGGTCTACTAGGGTATGCAGCTTTTGGCAACAAGGCACCCGGCAATTTCCTCACTGGATTTGGGTTTTATGACCCATTTTGGTTGGTCGACATTGGCAATATCTGCGTTGTCGTTCATCTAGTTGGTGCATACCAGGTACATCCTTGGGATCCTAACCCGTTGAAAATCTTAGATTAACTTGGTTGATCCAAAACCTATAATTTTATCTGATTTGTATAATTAAAATCTAATATTTTCTCGAAAGGGCTACTACATAGCTAATTTTGAATCAAAGATATAGCACTGTAAAAAATAAATTTGATCAAATCTAGCCCCAAAAAGAAATAAAAATTACTAACAAAATTTTGTTGGTACTGTATGTTGATTTTCAGACAAATATTTTGAATCAGAATTCGGCATTGCTAATGAATTTTAATTTTTAAATATATATTTTGTCAATTGGAGGGATGGATTTCTCAGTGGTAAATGAACATGGTAAATAGAATTTCAACTTTTTTTCTTTTTCTGACACATAAAATTTCATATAATTATGGGCTACTAATTTGAATTCTTCCATATGTAGGACATAAAAGCATCCATTATCGTCATTGCTAAAATTTGTACTTTTAGCAAGTGGCAAATAGCAAAGAGAGATGGAGTCTGCTATCGTTGGTGCTAAATCAGAAGGAAAAAAAAAAGGAATAAAAAAATCAGACAATGATCCTCCTCTGTTGATCGCTTTTTTTTAAATGACATTTTCGTAATTAAGTAATGACATTTTCGTAATAATTGAAAGAAATTTTTCTTAGAAGTGCTCGGACAGAAGCGAGTTTTTTTAAAATGGAAATTTTGTAATTAATTAATGGAATTTTAATAATATTTGAATGATATTTTCGTAAATTTTTTGAGAAAAAAATTCTGAATACTTTAAAAAAAAAATTTAAAAGAAAAAGATGAGAGAGAGCTTCTTCATCCGTCTCTCAGCTTTTCTGTTTTCAATTTTTTTTTTAAATCCAAAAAATCGACGGACGGAGCATCTTCTTCCGTTCATCCTCTTTTTAAGTTTTTTTATTTTAAATGGATCATCTTCTTCCGTCTTCTATATTTGACATTTCTCATTCGCAACTGCTATCTTTAGCGATCAACTGTTCACTTCTATTCTAAAGTTTGGGTTTTTAGCAGAGGATAGTAGGGTATTTTTCTAACTCAAATCCTAACTTTTGAGTGTTTAGAAAACGATATCGGATGCTCTAAGAAAGCAGGTTCATTTTTAGAAATTCGTAGTCTATCCAATAGGAAGACTTCTACAGTTTCAAGGATCCAAACCCGGAAGTTTAGGAATCTGAGTTCAATGCTAATTGAGTTATTTGGTACTCTATTGACTATTCCCACCTTTATGTACATTTTTATTATCAAACAGATCACTTTACTAATTTATAAAGAAAAGTCTAATATACATAAATCCGCCATTCGTTTGTGCATTCAGTTCCATGGTCTTTTTCTTCAAAGCCTTGACAAATGGCTAATGTTTTTTATAGTAGACCCTAACCTGTATAATAATCAATTTCGTTTTTCTTTTCCGCACTTCGTATTTCACAGCAACTTACTCAGTCTAATAAAATTTCATTTAACCTGATACGAAAAATTATGAATTGAAACTTGAAGGTTTTCTGTCAACAAGTCTTCCATGTATTTGAGGAGAAATGTCGCCAGTCTTGGCCCAACTCCGACTTCTTCACAAAAGAGCACATAATCAAGCTCCCATTCTTCGGCAACTGTCCAGTCAGCTTATTCAGGTTGACATGGCGAACAACCTATGTCATCTTCACTGCTATTGTTGCCATGATCGTCCCATTCTTTAATGACATATTGGGCTTGCTCGGGGGATTGTTATTTTGGCCTCTCACAGTATACTTCCCAGTTGCAATGTACATTACTCGTTACAAAATTCGCAGGTTCTCATCCCACTGGTTTGGCTTGCATGCAATAAATGTGGTGACGGTGGTGGCATCGATAATGGCATTTTGTGGGTCTGTTCAAGGCCTCATTCAGAACTTGAAAACCTACAATCCTTTCGCTGATTAGCGTCGATCGCCTTGATCAAGTCTCAATGTTTTAAGATGACTAATTTGTATTCTGTCTCCCTCTATTGTTCCCCCCTATTTCCCTTCATTGTATCCTTAATGATGACAGCTGAATGCAATAAACTGTTATTTCAATAATAATTGTATAATTCTATTCTGTATGAGATTGAATGGATGTGACTGCAAATATGTTGTGAGTGTACTGGTTAACAAACCTAGTCATTTTGTATCATTTATAACATCGGTTACTTATCTGTCAACCAAAATGCATTTGTTATTCAAGTTACTTCTGGATAGATCTACAAACACGAGGATGAGTTTTAGAGAAGGCAAAAAGGATCTATATCGATCCCACTATTTGCAGGTGCCAATGAGGAGTGCTTCTTCAGCCTTGACTCTTGACCAAGTTCCATCTTACTGATGTGACATTTAATTTACTCCATATTTTCACCCCATGTGTTTTTATGTCTCCCAAGAATCTAGACTAAAAGAAGGGTAATGCTACACTCACTGCTATTTGGTTACTATTTGGTAATACCCTATTTGATAATTGTTACAGAATTTATCAATAACTCATAGTACTAATAGCGGAACTCACATTTTGCAAGCAATAGAAAGTTTTTAAGAATATAAACTAAGAACAAGCCACCTCGATATATACAAACAAGATCTCATAAGAACATATCAATATGTAGAGATAACCAATACTTTTTATTCTCCAAGAAATACAAAGATTACAGCTTTCTTCCGAGGCGACCATTTTGCGCAGGGAGATTACAACTCTCAATCTCTCTCCCTCACTTTTGAAACACTCGGCACAATCTCTTCTTAAAGTTGAACAATGATAATGGCTCACCTCAATCAATACTTGATAACTCCAGAGTTCACATCTACTGCTATATATATAGTCCCCCAAGCAAACCCTAAAAGATGAACACCAATACAACTTATTTGACCCAAAATCTGAAAGCCCAAATAACACACAGTGCCAATGTCGGTCGACCGCACATTGGGTCTGTCGACCGCAACATGTCAAGTCTACACCCGAAGCATGACCGGTCAACTGCACGGTTGACCGTACCCTTTCTCTGTTGAACCCTTTACAGTCGAAGAACTCCTTTCATCCAGGACCGGTCGACTGCACTCCCGGTCGGTCGACCGCAACCCCTCCAGCTATATTCTTCTACTTGTTGATATCTTCTCTTGTTGTCTTCGTCTTCTACTCTTCTTCTCCAACTTCAAGTAATCAGTGTCTACATGTATTTGAGGCCACAATCCTAACAATCTCCAACTTGGACTAAATACACAGCGCTTCAAAATTTTGTAATCTTTACCTCGCATTATTTCTGTCAATCTCCCATTTTTATGGAGGACTCAAGTACTCCCCATTCTCATGAAGAGCACCTCTGCCACTCCACCACGTGGAGTGAACCAACCACCCCCTATCGCCTCATGAAGGATGTGCTCCACCAATCACTTAGAGCACGAATACCGGAGAAACAACCTCCCATGTCGGATTCCGTGTTACAAGAATCCCGAACTCGCAAAATCTCCATTAGCACCGGACTTGGTTCAAAGCCTCTCAATGCACTATCTGCACTAGAAGTCTCCGTGGACGACACCTCGACAAAATCCGCAGATTGTTCAACCCCTACAGTCTCACTTCGGTTACCCTCATCGACATCACCCAGAATATCAATACCAGTGCTCTCTACCTCACAAGAGAAACTTAGAGCTTCGTCTGCAATATAGCAAAGTACTCTTACCGGAGCAACGTCTTGCTCTCTAAGATCACTTCCATAGCTAGCAGCTCCCACTAAATTAGTAACCTCCACTCCACAACTGAAAGAACTCGGTTACACCCCACACAACCTACTTCTCGATTCCGACTGAGAGCCAACTACAGGAGAAACACCCCTCATGTCTCTAAGCAAATATCACGTTCCCTTATGCTTTCATTTTGCAATCACCCTTGAACCTACAGCTATACGCCACTCCCCACTACCAATTGTAGTAGACATACCCTCTTTATCTAACCTTCCAATCGAGATAAGATTTTTCTTCAATTCTGCAACATGCATTATCTCCCGCAAGACAACACTCTGATCATCATTGATTTTCAAGAGAATAGTACAAACCCCACGTACAGAACACATGTGACATTCCCCACAATCACATCTCCAAAAGAACCCTCCTTGTAGTCATCAAACATCTCTCTCCTCAGAGTGTAATGAAAAGAAGCAACCGAATCAATACACCAATCTTGAGTGCCCAACTGCTCCCGAGAAGATATACATAACCCTTCAACAAGCCCCACCTAAGCTTCCTTTGGGTTATATTTCTTTGATTTCTCATGCTTCATCTTCATATAAGCCTTACAACTGTGCATCAGGTAACCCCTCTTGTGACAATACCAACACTCAGGTTCATGCCATCGCTGTCATCAGACCCACTCTCAGATGAACTACTCCGATCCTTTCTTCATCAACTGCTCTTAGATCTTCCACGCCTCGTCTCAACTAATATTGCAGAATCTCTAGAAGATGATGATGGAAATCCCCCGTTTCTCACCATTCTCACATCCTCGTTCAGAATACTACTCACCACATCCTATGAAGTCGTCGAATCTGTCATAGTGTCTGCAATAGTCTGTTCCACCGAAGTATAACTATTGGGCAAAATAGATAGATGTCACGCCCCGCTTTCCAAAAGAGAATACAAAATACGGATACGTGACTAAAGCTAGCAAATGATTATTATCATCCATAAGTTATTCAAGAATTTTTACAACATTTCACAAGAATAATCAGAGTCGGAAGCAAAAGAATCAACCAATCATGCACATACGAACCAAAATACCAACAAGAATACTTGAAATCAAATATATTAATCTCAAATAATCATGATTTGAATAAGTCAAATATCCTGGGTCACATTTGCCCAAATACAATAAATCCATGTATCCAAAATACAATATTGTTCAAAGCAAGAAAACAAGAAATAATGATAACAAGATACAGCATTAATACTTCATATCACCAATACCATCTTGAACATGTTCTCCAAAATCTGCAATTTAAAAATTGTAGGGGAAGGAAGAAGAAAACAAGTACCTGTCAATTGCAAGTTACGGACCGCTTGTAATGTAGGATACAAGTACATGGGGAAAACTAACAAACAACATGGAATATGCATGGTATCAAAATAAAATATTAACATAGCAAGATGAACAAGTACAAGTGGCATGTATCAAGTGTCAAGTGAACAAGTATCATGTAAATAAGTATCAAGTATCATGAATCAAGTATCACGAAATCAAGTAATAAGTAAAAAGTGTCAAGTACTCAAGTACAAGTGTAAATGTTCAAGCATCAAGTCTCATGTAACATGTAATCAAGTATCAAGTAAGCATGTATCATATTCAAATGTCAGGTATTAAGTCTTGTAGTTATTACTATCTAGGTAGTACTTCATGCATCCCATACCGCATGGTTACTACAACAATCAATTTCGCTTTAGATTTGATAGTTGACCATAAAGGACAGTGTACTCTGGGACAAGCCTCAAGAAATCAAGTATCAAGTATCAAGCCTCAAGTATCAAGTAAACAAATCTCAAGAGTGAAGTATCAAGCCTCAAGTAAAATATCAAGCCTTAAGTAGTGAAATATCAAGCCTCAAGTAATCAAGTATCAAGCCAAGTATCACATTGAATCAATAGATTCTCTTCCGAATACACGTTTCTGAATTATCCACTATTAGATCTGTCCCTTCAAACCCTGGCTTAGTTATTTTATTATTAATGTCAAACAAGCATGATGTATCTCGAAACAGCAAGTATATCATGGTATAGTCAAGTAACAATTTTAAGTTGTAAGATAAACATGTATGGATGCAAGATAACACATAAAAGGATAAAGTAACCAAATTTCTAGTTCAGGATAGCAAGACCATACTGCAGTAAAACTGAAATTCCCGTTGTTACAAAAATGCAAATCTGAATCCGCCGAAAGGTCTAGAAAATAGACTCCCAACCGAATCCAGCGAACATATATAAGTCATGTAGTATTTCACAAAAACATAACTTAAAACTGATTTGAATTCAGAAAATACGTTCAGCCAAAAATCAGTAAATCGAATTCTCAGTTCGGAAAACAGCATCAAAACACCTCAAATAAATCTAGGAAAAATCTGGGGTATTTCCTTATCTGTTTAGTATCGAAATATAATGTTTCATAATTTTCTAGTAAGATTAGTTCGGTCAAGAAAAATAAGAAAGCATCAAGAAATGATAGTTTAGCAAATCTGGAATTCCCAATCCTGCTGTATGAAAACTGTAATATCTCGCAAACCGTGAAACAAAATCCAAATCCGCCAAAGAAAGAAGAAAATAGACAAAATAATCTAACTTTCATATCGCATAAATATTTTTCATAAAGGAAAAGGAGTTAGGGTGAAAATACAAATATTTATAGAACAGTGAGCAAAATCTAGCAAATATAGTTTTTATAAACAAGCATGAAACGGCATATAAAACTCATCAATAAAATCCACTAAAATTTTGGAAAATCCCTAAATAGGTATAGAAATACTGACCAAAATTTCAGATCAAAATAATGTGTTTAGCACTAGTATCAAAATAGTTCAGTCATCAAAACCATTAAGAAACGAAACCTGGAAATGAAATACACCTCTATAGTAAAACAATCATATCTCACACATACGAAAACGAAATCGACCAAGGTCAGAGAGTTCGGAAAGAAGACGGATTTCTCTAAAAATCATGCTTAATATTGAAGTTAAGATATTGAACTTAATATGGTCTAAAATACCAATCAAACTGATCACTGACAAAATACAGATTTTCCTTTAACAACAAAACCAACATAAATCATACGAAACTTGTTCCAATCACAATCAAACATGGTATAGAGTCTATTAAGTATCCAAACATCATGAAATAGGGTATATGGCATGTCCACAACAAGTATATCACATGGATCCAAACAAACACACGATTTCTCATAATTATCTCACAATATAATCACATCAAGAACTGTCAAAACCTAAGTTGTTTCATGTCAAATTTGTGTCGTGAGGCAACTATGGTCAAATAGTACTATAGAAACAATACTCATCAAACATACATCACACACGAGTTGTCTCTAGAACCCAACTACACTACAAGAAGTAATTATAACTTGTATCATACAAAGGAATTAAGTACAAGTTACTTACCTTAACCGAAGATGAAAATGACTCCAAGCAAGAATAACGGGAATGGATTCCCGGCCAACGAACTCAACGAACTACGAACGAAAACCACGATCCAAACGAGCAACGAACACAACCCACGAACTCACGAACAACGAACCCAATAACGAGCGAACGAACACAGTGAAATCCAACTCACACACTAAGAGAGAGCGAGGGAGAGAGACGACGGACAAGACCCAACGAACAACTCTCGAACCCACACACACACCTCAACCGAAGAGAGCGGGGTGGAGGGTCGAGGAGGGCGCTGTACTTCGGTGCAGTGCTGCTGTTGCGGCTGGTGCACGACAGAGGCAAGGACAGGGCGGGAGAGTCAGCACGGGGAGAGAGAGGGTGGTGACTTCAAGTCGGGGTGCGGGACGTAGAGGGTAAGAGAGAGCACCGAGAGAGCGGCAGATCGGGATAGGGTGAATAGGAGCATGCACAGGGTTTAAATAGGGGGAAGGGTTTTTAGGGTTAGGCTGTTAAAAGCTGAGTTCGGGTTGGGCTTTTGGGTGCAAACGGGTAGCTAGGATCTTAGTGGCTTCGGGTGTAATAGAACAGAGTAGGGATTAGGTGTAGGTTAGTGGAATATGAGGGTTGAGGGTGCACTTCGGTTTCGGTTGGAGTAGAATTAGGTAGTCAGGGTGGATTGGAGTATAGGGAATGGTTTAATAGGTTCTGAATAGGAATATGGGTAATATTAATCGGTAATATAGATATAGGAAAAATGGGTATAGAGTATAATGGGTTTTGGGATTAGTATATTTAGGGTTCAAAATAGGATCCAAAAGAAATAAAATAGGGTTTAAGGATGACGATACCAAATGAAATGACACTGAGTTGAGCAGATAAAATAGATACAATGAATAAAATAGCTAGAACCCAAAAGAAATAAAATCGAACGACAAGGACGAACGAATGAGCAAAATGAAGAAATATGAAACAAGGAGATCAAATAAGAGACAAACATCAAGCAAAAGAATATATTGAAAAATAATATCCAATATACGGACCAAAGAAATATAAGAGAGTACAAAATACCAAACAAAGAAAAATACACCCAAAAATATACAAAATGAAAAATAGGGGTTACAATCCTACCCACCTAACAAGAAGAATTTCGTCATCGAAATTCAACAAGAAGACACATAGGGTAACCCCAAAACAAAAACAAAAAGAACAAAACAAAAACTACTCAAACAAATGAGGAAACTTCTGCTGAATCTCCTTCTCCAGCTCCCATGACAACTCACCAGGCGAGTGAGGTTTCCAAGCAACACGGACCAACTTGATGACCTTGTTCTTAAGTACTTTCTCCTGCCGATCCAAATAGCAACTGGCAGAATCTCACAAGTCAAATCCGGCCGAACGGTCAACTCAGAATAGTCGATCACGTGGCTCTCATCTCGGATATATCTTATGAGTTGTGAGACATGGAAAACATCATGCACTCCTGATAACACTGGCGGTAATGCAAGACTATAGGCCACCTTGCCTACTCGCTCCAAAATCTCAAACGGTCCAATAAACCTAGGGCTAAGCTTGCCCCCACCACCGAACCGAATGACACCGTGCCACAGCGATACCTTTAGGAAAACATGGTCACCAACACCGAACTCCAAAGCCCTCTGATGGACATTGGCCCACCACTTCTGCCGATCCTGAGCATCCTGCAAATGCTTCCTGATCTGAACCACAGTACCAACTGTCCTGGTGATCAACTCTGGACCCAACAACTTTCTCTCACCAATATCATCCCAGCACACTGGCGATCTGCACTTCTGCCCATAAAGTGCCTCGAACGGTGCAGCTTTCATACTGGCTTGAAAGCTATTATTGTACGAGAACTCTACGAGATGCAATTGGTCCTCCCATAATCTACCGAACTGAAGCATACAGGACCTCAACATGTCCTCAAGAATCTGAATAGTCCGCTCTGACTGTCCATTAGTCTGGAGATGAAAAGCTGTACTATACTTTAATTTACTCCCCAAACTATTCTGAAGACTTTCCAAGAACTGAGATATGAATCTCATATCCCGATCGGATACAATACTGACTGGAATCCCGTGAAGTCTAACAATCTCTTGCATATACCTTTCAGCAAAGCTCTCAGTAGACTGCCCAACACGATAAGAGATGAAGTGAGCACTCTTCATCAAACGGTCGATAACCACCCAAATGGCATTATGACCCTTAAGACTCCTTAGCAAAGCGGTCACAAAATCCATGGTGATATGTTCCCACTTCCATTCTGGAATAGGAAGCGGTTGAAGAAGTCTAGCGGTCCTCTGATGCTCTGCCTTAACCTGCTGGCAGAGCAAACACTAAGCAAGAAACTGAGCCACATTCTTCTTCATATCCTGCCACCAAAAATGAAGCTTCAAATCCCGATACATCTTAGTACTGCCAGGATGGATAGAATACGAAGACTGATGGGCTTCCTTAAGCAACCTCTGACGAACATCACCCTCCGGGACACATAATCTGGAACCAAAACGAAGCGATCCATCAGAATGAATAACCATGTCCATCCCGGACCCAGACTCAACCTCAGCTCGAAAACCCTGCAACTGCGCATCACTCGCCTGCGCCTCCTTAATCTGCTTAACAAGAGACGAATGCAGCTGGAGTGCCAAACAACTCCGACCGGAACTCGGCAACACAACATCAAACTCCAACCTCCTCATCTGCTCAATAAGATCCCTCTGCTGAGTCAAGAACATAACTGCCGGTCTCCTGCTCAAAGCATCAGGCACCAAGTTTACTTTACTAGGATGGTATTGCAAACTGATGTCATATTCGGCCATAAGCTCCAACCAATGCCTTTGCCTTATGTTTAACTCCTTATGGGTGAAGGCGTACTTGAGACTTTTGTGATCTGTAAAGATCTCCACTCGGTTTCCAAGTAAATAGTATCTCCACAGCTTCAAACCATAAATCACTACCGCTAACTCCAAGTCATGAGTTGGATAGTTCTTCTCATGTGACCTCAACTGCCTCGATGCATACGCAACGACTTGGCCCGTCTGCATCAAAACTGCTCCAAGACCCTTACCAAGAAGCATCACAGTGAATTACAAATCCGCCTGAACCATCGGGAATAGTCAACACAGGCACTGACATCAATCTGTTCTTCAACTCAACAAAAGCCACACCACACTCATCAGACCAACAGAACTTCTGATCCTTCCCAGTTAACTTAGTCAACGGTCTTGCTATCTTCGAAAAATCTTGGACGAATTTTTGATAATAGCCAGCCAATCTGAGAGAACTCCTGACTTTGAAAACTGACTTAGGAACAGGCCAATCCTTCACAGCCTCATCCTTGGTAGGATCCACAGAAATACCATCGCCTGAGATAATGTGCCCCAAGAATAAAACCTTGTCGAACCAAAACTCGCACTTGCTGAGTTTTCCATAGAGCTGATTCTCTCTCAAAGTCTGTAGAACCACTCTAAGATGTTCAACATGATCTTCCCGATTCTGAGAATATGCCAAAATATCATCAATGAAGACCACCTCAAATCTATCCAAGAACTGAGAAAAGACCTGGTTCAGAAGACTCATGAATACAGCAGGCGCATTCGTGACTCCGAACGACATCACAAGATACTCATAGTGGCCATATCTGGTCTGGAAAGCAGTCTTCTGCACATCAGTCGCCTTCACTTTGACTTGATGATACCCAAAACGAAGATCCAACTTCGAGAAAACAGCAGCCCCACTCAACCGGTTAAACAAATCATCGATCCTGGGCAATGGATACCGGTTCTTCACAGTAACACTGTTTAGATCTCGATAATCTACACACAGTCGACGACTACCATCCTTCTTGTTGACAAAAAGGACTGGAGCACCCCATGGAGAAACACTGGGTCTGATGAAACCCAAATCAAGCAACTCCTGAATCTGCACCTTAAGCTCTGCTAACTCAACCGGTGCCATCCTGTAGGGACTCTTCGATATAGGCACCGTACCCAGCTGAACTTTAATACCGAACTCCGCATCCCTATCAGGGGGTAAGCCAGGCAACTCCTCTATAAAAACATCCAGGAAATCCTGAACTACTATAGACGCAGCCTTACAGCCTGAATGTAACTCCATCGCACAATCCTCTCGATCAACTACAGCTCGGCCAACGGAAGAGTCCCCGGCATGGAACTCAAACTCTACACGACCTGGAATTCGGAACAAAACTTTCCTAGCACGGCAATCAATAATGGTATGGATTTCACCCAACCAATCCATACCCAGAATAATGTCAAATCCTGAATTCCCAATTATAATCAGATTGCTTTGAATTCTGCACTACCAATAATTACGGGACACTGCCTGCACTCCCAAAAATAAATGACAACTCCACCACCTATCACAATGTTCCAAGCCTCTGACATGTTGCTGCACTCTAACTGATGGCAAGCAACAAATCGAGAGGACACAAAAGAATGGGTTGCCCCAGAATCAAAAAGAACATGAGCAGGAAAAAAGCAAACAAGGACGAAACCTAAGGCAGAATCAAAAGAGACAGAAAAGAATGGTTGAACAGGGGTGAAGAAAAAAAATAAAAAGCAGAAGGAATAAACAGAAAGAAATAAGCAAAGGAAATGAAGAAACAAAAGAGAAACAATAAATAATGAAAACAATAAAGCAAAAGATACCTGCAATGACACCCTCAGCTGCCTCAGCATCAGCAGCAGTCAGGTTGAAAGCCTGACCTCTCCTGGGAGCAGCGGTCCTCTGACCGACAATCTGGCGCTGCGGAGGAAGGGGTGGTCTAACTGGATCACGAGCAGGGGCAACCTGCTGAACGGGATCCCAGGCTGCAAGAGCCATCTGCGGTCAGAAGCACCATAACGAAAGCAGCGGCGATTGGCACGCCTGCAGTCCTTGCACTCATGCCCAGCAATACTGCAAAAGTCGCAAAAACTAGTCCGCTGAGGAACCACAGAAGAGTAAGGAGCTGCCCTGACCGGATGGGTTGGGACAGACCTCCAAACAGGCCCACCAGAAGGCCTAACGACTGAGTACGGAACAATCCGCTGAGAAGGAGCCAATCCACCACGAGCTTGCTCCTGAGCACGAGCTGCCTCGAGAGCTTCAGCAAAAGTGCGCAAGCGAAGAGACACAAGCTGCACCCTAATCTCGCGCTTAAGCCCCAAAGTAAATCTACGAGCCCTATCCTCTTCGTTCACCACAAGAACGGCTGCGAAGCGACTAAGTCTCATAAATTCAGCTGCATACTCGTCCACAGTCCTGGAGCTCTGTTTCAAGAAAGTCTCATGTTACAACATTGCATAAACAATATGTAACAAAATTCTATTACTAGAAATACGACCAACCTGTTTCAGGGCCAAGAATTGTTGCTCCATCTTCACTCTAGTGCTACTAGGAAGGAACTTCTCCAAGAAGCTCCTATTGAAAGTGGCCCAAGTGATCGATCTTTTGAGCCTTTCGGACTCGGACCTCCACCAGATGTGAACCAATTTCACCAACTGAATGGCGACCACATCCACACGATCTGCATCTGCAACCCTAGTTGCCAAAAGCAGTTGCTCTGTCCGAATCAACCACTGTTCACTCCAAAGGCATCTCAGTGCCTGAAAACCTGTCGGGATGCAACCTCATGAAGTCCGTGACTGTACCTGGACGAGAAGGAAGAACGGCCTGCGTAGGCACAACGGGCAGAGGAACTCAAGCGGCTTCCAAAGCAGCCATCACAAAATCACTACGGTTTTGCTGCATATTGATCAAGCACTCACGCACAGCGGTGACAGCCTCAAGCTCAGGCTGATCACCCGGAACACGAGAAGAACCTTTACGGGTCATAGTCTGGACAAAATCAAAAATAGTTTGCATCCAGGTCAATGTTGATAATAATTCATTTATACATGCATGGTTGGTGAAATGTTGAGCCGATCCTAGTTCGAGCCAAGCTTGTCTAATATATCAGTCAAACTAATACATTAGCCAAACCTGGTGCTCCGATACCACTAAAAACCTTATCACGCCCCTCTTCCCAAAAGAGAATACGGAATACAGATACGTGACTAAGCCTAGGGAATAATTTTCATCATCCATAAGCTGTTCAAGAATCTTTACAATATTTCATAAGAATAATCAGAGTCAGAAGCAAAAGAATCAACCAATCATGCACATATGAACCAAAATACCAACAAGAATACTTGAAACTAAATATATTAATCTCAAATAATCATGATTTGAATAAGTCAAATATTCTGGATCACATTGTCCAAATATAATAAATCCAAGTATCCAAAATATAATATTGTTCAAAGCAAGAAAACAAGAAATAATGATAACAAGATCCAGCACTAATACTTCATATAATCAATACCATCTGGAACAAGTTCTCCAAAATCTGCAATTTAACAATTGCAGGGATAGGAAGAAGAAAACAAGTACCCGTCAATTGCAAGGTACGGACCGATTGTAATGTAGGATACAAGTACATGGGAAAAACTAACAAACAACATGGAATATGCATGGTATCAAAATAAAATATTAACATGGCAAGATGAACAAGTACAAGTGGCATGTATCAAGTGTCAGGTGAACAAATATCATGTAAACAAGTATCAAGTATCACGAATCAAGTATCACGAAATCAAGTAACAAGTAACAAGTGTCAAGTAGTCAAGTACAAGTGTCAAGTATCATGTTCAAGCATCAAGTCTCATGTATCATGTAATCAAGTATCAAGTAAGTATGTATCATGTTCAAGTGTCATGTATTAAGTCTTATAGTTATTACTATCTAGGTAGCACTTCATGCATCCCATACCGCATGGTTGCTACAACAATCAATTTCGTTTTAGATTTGATAGTGGACCATAAAGGGCAGTGTACTCAGGGACAAGCTTCAAGAAATCTGTAAAACCCCAATTTTTTTTTTTTTGAAAATTAAACCTCCCAATACAATTCTTTCAATTTCTATATCACTTTAAACATAAACTAACATAGGTATATTTCAAACAAAATTTTGGCAGAGTCTCCCCTGAAATTTCTGCCCCGAAACACAAAATGCTTACGGAATTCTGCTCTAAATTCCGTAGCTCACAACATAGGCAATATAATCATGGTCTCCCCAGGCCAAAATAAGCAGAATAACACAGCTAATATAAATATCATGCTCTGGGGGCCAAATTCATAACAGAATACCAAATATTAAATAAAAACCATAAATTCCTTTGAAAACGAGGTAAAAAATTTAGAATAACCTTTGTAAAACCTACCACAGGGCCCGGTACACCACAACGAGATGGGTACGGGTCAAGAACATACCATACTACCCCACACTATACTCATCATCGTCTTCCTGGTACTCTTACATTCAAATTACAATTTAAACTACAATTTTCACTATTCACCTAACTAATTTTATACAAAGATTTTTAAAATAAAAAACTCCACCCTATACATCTACGCCTCACCTCTGCGCTGCTGAGGACCTGTAACAGCAAGGGGTCTAGGGTAGTCTAGGGACTCCCTAACCCCCCAAACACTAAGGGGTCAGCCATTTTTGGTGTGAGTATAGTTATTAATCTAATAATTCATTAAATGGTATAAAGATAATAAATTAAACTTACAAACATTCAGATAAGAAGATGCAACCTGAATTCTGAACATAACAACATCACCAATACGATGTTATATCAAATACTTTTCCAACCTGCATTCAACTATATAATTATCCATAACTTCACACATTTCACTATATGCTTCACATAAACCTCGTATATATATCCTTATCTTACATTCGCATAATACGAATATTCATCTTTCCACACTTATCGTCATATCAGCATTTCACTATTTATATGAATATAACTACATGATGTTATTACATCATTTCTCCAACTCTGTTTATCCATGTGCTTCATTTACTTATATTATGTCATCGACACACACATTCATCCTGGAAGTTGTGCCAAGGCAGGTAGTTCCCACCACCCACGAAAATAGCGGACGAGTAGTTCCCCGACACACTTCCAAGGTACACAAACTCATATCACAACATACTTTCTTTAATAACCATTTTCATAACCAATCTCATAATACAGGTATTTATTTTATTGTATTATATCAAGTATCACATCATACACATATGCATCTATTCTCATAATATCACATTCATTCATGCCTTATGACACAAATATAACTTTTCATTGCCCATTTCAATTACTCACATTTCATCACATCATTAACATATCACTTATTGAATACTCATTCTTATCGCATCAAAAACATGTTTTATAACTCATTCTCATCCCGTTATATCATTTCGTTATTACCCAATCTAATTAATAATTAACTTACTTTCATTTTTACTTATATCTCAAGTTACCATTAATTTCACTTTTATTCTCATCAATTTATACTCCATATCCCAAACCTAGTTTGGGCAATCACATATCACACCCCAAAGCCGATAGCTTGGGTATTAATCACCACACCCCAAACACATAGTCTAGGTAATATCACATCACATCTCAAGCCGATAGCTTGGTTATTAATTTACTTTAATTACTTTTCATCTTCACTTTACTTAATTCTTCATTTCCATTAATCATTACCACTATCATGCCAACTCACCCTGCGAATTATGCCAAGGCAGGTAGTTCCCACCATTTCTACAGAAATAGCGGGCAGGTAGTTCCTTGACACAATTCCAAGGTGTAACAACTCATACCATACTGTATTTTACTTTAATCATCACTTTCATAATACAACTACTTCATACTATTCATATTAACACATGTCGCTTTTACTCTTTTCATTTTAAATTAACCACATACTGCATTTCATCCACAACCACTTTCTTCCACATTCACAATTCACTTTCCACTTTCTTTACTCTCACATTTTTATTTACACTTAGTTATTTTATTAGTTTGTCGACCAGTGAGCCACAGTATCCCAACATACTGAAAGCCGACAGCCCAGCAAACACGCGGTTCGATGCTCTCCCAGAGTCTTACTCGTCCGAGGCTACGTCTTCCTCCCAGCTGAACTAGCGAGGGAACACCACACCCCAGACAAACTGGGAACTTTCCGGTCTATCCGGAGGTATCTGCTCTCCCAGGTCTATCCTGGGGTATCAACTCTGTCTCAGGTCTCACCTGAGGTATCATATCTCTCTCCGGTCTATCTGGAGGTATCTGCTCTCCCAGGTCTATCCTGGGGTACCAACTCTGTCTCAGGTCCCACCTGAGGTATCATATCTCTGTCCGGTCTATCCGGAGGTATCTGCTCTCCCAGGTCTATCCTGGGGTACCAACTCTGTCTCAGGACCCACCTAAGGTATCATCGAGGGAAATCGGGCCTCAAGCCGATAGCTTGGGCGATGAAAACCACTTACCCCAAACATAGTTTGGGTCCACTATTCCCAAGTCGGTCCTTGGGCATTAGGAGGTCTAGCCCAAACCCCCAGGTTTGCTGTAGGTACTGGTCAACAAAACCATCTGTTATTAGCATTAATCATTTCATCTTTCTTTATCAACACAAGCATTTCACTTTTGATTTACAACGAGTCATGTCTTTGACTTTAACCACATGAATTAGTAACACATTTTATTAGCACGTGCCATCTTATCTTTTATCTTACCATTTGATGCATATCCGGTGTCCACAATATGAACCATCATATCATTATACCACATTATGCATACACCCTGTCATTCAACATATAAAAACATCATATCATATTATTGCATAATAATAATGCGCCAAGATATTTATTTTGCCATAACATCCCACATTAAGAATACCATATTATTCATTACCTCATTACACCATATATAGGCATACGCCAAGTTATAATATTACTAAAAGAACTACATTATGATATTCCATAGCGTAAGAGTATCAAAACGTATAATTCATCACACTTTAATATCATACTATTGCTCGTTAATTCACTTCGAACATAATTATAATGTAAACATACACCTACTTACTAATTTCATCAATTTTTACATCACGAGTCAATATCATGATATATATAGCACAAACATACACCACACATGCGGGTTTCCAAGAAAAAGGGCCAAAATCACTTATTTCCTCTAATTAAATATCATAATATTCAATTATAGCATACTAGGTCATACACCATGTTTCATGTAAATAAAATCACCTATAAGGGTCTTTATGTCCCAAAACATGCACAAAACATGCACTATAAATACACGGGTTTCCAAAACATGGTCACAATCACTAATTTTGTCTAATTACATCTTATAACATCTATCCATAGCAGGCTAGCCCATACACAAGGCTCCACATATACCAAATTACCTATATCGACCTATATACCCAAAAACATGCACAAAACATGCACGGGATAAAAATATGCCTAAACAATTCAATATATTTAGTTTTTATACATCAACACATCACATTAACCCATAATATAGGTTTTATATACTTAAAATAGTTAATTTCACCAAATATCTCAAAAACCCATTTTGAACCCTTAAAAATCCGTATTTTCATTGAAAATCGATTTTTGGCATAACTTCTCCAAAATATATCAAAAAACCACGAAATTCGGCCACAATATAAAATATTTATAAATACAATATACTCACCTGACGGATCGAGCAAACGATGTCCCACTTCCGTCCGGTAGCCTGTCGAAGTTCAACTTTTTCCACCTAATTGGAAAATTATAGAACCGATTAGCTCAATACTGAAAACTCGACCTAAGAACCTCCAAATTCGAATCTGTCTTCACCCACACATCACAAATGACATATATAGGTGAGCTACATCGATAGATTTCGAATTCGGGTTCCAATACAAACACACCCTTATTGATAGGAGGCTTTCTAATAAGAAAATTTCCTATTTTCCAATTTCTTTAATCCCCTTTTGTCCTAATCTCTCAAATTAGAGTTAATAATAATAATAAGACTCAATTACACCTCCGAACCCATCAAATTTTCACCTAAACCTCGCTCCGGCATTTCACCGAACACCCGGCATGCATACAAATTATACTTTTATCACCAATCTTTTCCATTAAGTTCTAAGTCTACAAAATTCATTCTAAATTCATATTAACGCTCTCACACTACTCCACAACCTCCCATGCATTTTCTGTAATTATTAGAATCGAGTTTTCTACCCGATTTCATAAACCCTAAAATCCGAGTTTATGCCAAAATCACCACTCCCCATTTTCACCAGGATTTGCATATTTTCTAGCTACTAACATGTTCTTTGTGCTCTCTACACCACCCTACTTCAATTTCTAGTAAAAGGAATGAAAAGCATACAATTTAATAAACTAACATTCAATTCCTCATACCTTCTTGAACTCTTCTTGAAAAACTAACACCGCCACGAGGAAGAGCACCCATCACTAAGCTTGCTCCTCAAATTAATTTGAAAATCATGAAGGATTTGAGTGGATTTGGGAGGGAGAGGGGAAGGCCGAATTGGGTTTCGGTTGGGTTGGGAGAAAGAAACGGGAAAGGAAAAGGAGAAGGAAAGAAAGAAATGGGGGGAGGGGTTTTTAAAAAAATATAATGTATATAATAATAAAAATAAGGTATATTTACCTATAGACCCTCCAAATGCAAAATATTACAAATAAACCCCAACTCTTTTCTATCATAATACGAACAATACAAAATACATCAAAATTATCAGATAATAATCCCCTAAAATTATAAAATAAAATAAACAATATTTATTCACCTAAAATCTCAACTCATGGCCCCAATATAACAATAATACCCATTTACCACAAATATCCATACCAATATCAATATTTTAAAAATAAAATAAAATAACATATAACTAAAAATAATTCTCACCCCTACAAAATATAAAAACATATATTTTCGGTATATTAAAATCCGAGGCGTTACATTCTACACACCTCAAAAGAAGCTCGTCCTCGAGCTATGGGGGTTAAGAAAACTCCTCGAACGAATTCAAAATACCTCCTTCACACCATGTCCTAGAATTTCCAGATACATCATCAGCATCAATACTTCATTGCACCATTAACAACTGAACAACTTGTCATCACGTCTACCGCACTATCGATTTACAATAACCACTAGTTTTATAGGATCTATCACATCCAGTTGGACTTTAATCTGTGGGGATCCACAACCTGATATAAATCTGTCACACTTTCTCAACATAAAACAAGAAATACCTCAAGAATGCTTGGCATCCCAGAGGTAGGCGTCAAACGATATACCACGGTTCCAATTCTTTCTATAACTCTGAAGGGGCCAACAAACCTCAGGTCTAACTTTTCTCTAGTTCCTATAACGGCGTACTCCATGGATAAGGGATACCTTCAAAAATACCCAGTCTTCAACTTTTAATATTCTAAAGACTTTTGCCATTAATTTGCATAATCATTTTCTTTTGTCGACTCCACACCTCAAAAGAGGCTTATCCATGCTCACTTGATAATTAATATTCTTTCTTGTTCCGGACCACTAAAATATTTTCCTAGAATTTTGATACATCTTCATGCCATCGTGATAGACAATATACTGAGTATACTGTGCAAACTCTGTCACTCGCTACCACAAGCCATCCACATCAAGAACACCAAAATGACGATAATAACAAAGACTACCCCCACTACCTGCTAACCACTCCATGGTACATTCAGTAATCCCATCCAGAATTAGATCATGCATCCTCTGTCACAAGCAGAAATTTCGAATCCAAGTTCGACTGATCAGCTATAAGATAGACAGCTACCCACAAATAAGTTCATGTCGCCCTCTGCTACTGAAATAAAATCAAATTGATCCAATGATTTTGAACCCCGTCCACTCCTGGGACGTAATAAAAGCCAAAATCTTCTTGTCCATTTAAAACATCTGTCACCATATTGCTTCCTCGGGTGATATTTTATTTCCATACCAAGCTACCAAGGTATTCAAGCCACGTTTATTGCCTCCCACTAAAATCATTTGCAAGAACAAGTGTTCAAACTCTTACGATCAAAGAAAAAGCTAAAACTATTTTCTGAAAAATTAATTTCTCAACACCTTCAATACATGTCCTACTGTCACTAATTTCAAATCTGCGTAATTCACGCACCCCGTATAACCACAACTACCTCAATATATAAGCCACAAGCTTGCTTTCATGTATCAAACTGCACCTGATCCTGTACTACATGCACTCCCTTCTCGGGATGATCAAAACATGAGCTGTCGTTAATCTTCCTTTAACTCTTGAAAACATCTTTCCACGCTGTTCAGGTCATACCAATGGCTCATTCTTTATGATAAAATGAGTCATCGGTACAGCAATGATAGAAAATCGAGGAATGAACCTCCGATAATAGCCAGTTAAAACCAAGAAATTCTGAATTTCCAACACATCCGAGGGTTATTTCCCATCTTTTCACCTTTGGTAATTTCCTTCGGATCCACAAATACGCCTTCAACAGACACAATGTGTCCCAAAATTCACACTTCTCGCCCCCAAAAATAGCAATTTACAAACTTATCATACCGCTTTTAATCCCAATGAGTTTACAACTCATCTCTGAGGTGCCATCTATGCCCCTCCATACTGCGAAAATACACCAAATATCATCTAAGAATACAATCACCCTGTTAATATAAGGGTGAAAGGTCCAATTCGTCAAATTCATGAAAACTGTAGGGACATTCGCCAGCCCAAAGGACATCACTGAGAACTCATACAATTCATACTGAGTACGAAAAGCAATCCTTGGAATACTTCCCTCTTCAAGGATTATCTGACGGTACTCGGTGTGCAACTCTAGCCGTGAAATTAGTAGGACTTCCCGCAACTAATCCAACAAATTTTCTGTTCTTTACAACAATACTTAATAGTCACCTTACTCCGTACACCTTCTCGGTGAACTACCTTCTTTGTTACAAAACTGCCGGCGTGCCCTACAACATATCACTTTGACCAATAACCTTTATCAAAAACATCACCTCAAATTCTCTTTCATCTCTCCTTATTCCTAAAGTGCTATACCACAAGCTGATTTAGAAATTGGAGTCACACCAAAGATCAAATCGATCTTGAACTCCAGAGTTCGCCAAGGTAGGGGACCAAGAACCTCTTCGAATATATCAGAAACTTTGCAACCCACATCAACAATCTCAATCTTCGCCTTAGATATTTCTACTGAACCCAATGGGCATAATTTCATCGTTCAAGGCATTACATACAATCAAAAACTGGGTTCATCGGGCTGTCTCACCCGAATCCTCCCTGCATCATACCCTAACTATGCATAAGACCCACATAACCCTTCACAAACAATCAATCTCCCCAAATATGGGATATAACCATAACCACACATCACTCCTCAGTCTATAAAATATACACCTATAGGACATATGCCCATAGAACCTACACAAGATCTCCAGGGAATAGCCCTTTACGGCACACAGCAATCAATATAATAGAATACTCCAATAGTACACAAATTCACACTGGGATTTCTACAGAGGTCAACCCATATGCAGGGCCATGAAAGGTAATGCTGACTCAAAGTCAGACAAAAGTCTAATGAGGATCGCACCATTCCATGATGTACTCTATACTTAACAAAACACCCACAAAAATACACTTTCGATCTCTGACTAAGCAATAATGAACCCATACTCACATGACAAGATCATTAGGATTAACAAAAATTCCCAGTTAACCTAAGCTCTGATACCAACTGTAACACCCCAATATATTTTTTTTTTTTTTTTGAAAATTAAACCTCCCAATACAATTCTTTCAATTTCTATATCACTTTAAACATAAACTAAGATATGTATATTTCAAACAAAATTTTGGCAGAGTCTCCCCTGAAATTTCTGCCCCGAAACACAAAATGCTTACAGAATTCTGCTCTAAATTCCGTAACTCACAACACAGGCAAAATAATCATGGGCTCCCCAGGCCAAAATGAGCAGAATAACACAGGCAATATAAATATCATGCTCTGGGGGCCAAATTCATAACAGAATATCAAATATTAAATAAAAACCATAAATTCCTTTGAAAATAAGGTAAAAATTTTAGAAAAACCTTTGTAAAACCTATCACAGGGCCCGGTACACCACAACGAGATGGGTACGGGTCAAGAACATACCATACTACCCCATACTATACTCATCATCGTCATCCTGGTACTCTTACATTCAAATTACAATTTAAACTACAATTTTCACTATTCACCTAACTAATTTTATACAAAGATTTTTAAAATAAAAAACTCCACCCTATACATCTATGCCTCACCTATGCGCTGCTGAGGACCTGTAACAGTAGGGGGTCTAGGGTAGTCTAGGGACTCCCTAACCCCCCAAACAGTAAGGGGTCAGCCATTTCTGGTGTGAGTATAGTTATTAATCTAATAATTCATTAAATGGTATAAAGATAATAAATTAAACTTACAAACAATCAGATAAGAAGATGCAACCTGAATTCTGAACATAACAACATCACCAATACGATGTTATATCAAATACTTTTCCAACCTGCATTCAACTACATAATTATCCATAACTTCACACATTTCACTATATGCTTCACATAAACCTCGTATATATATCCTTATCTTACATTCGCATAATACGAATATTCATCTTTCCACACTTATCGTCATATCAGCATTTCACTATTTATATGAATATAACTACATGATGTTATTACATCATTTCTCCAACTCCGTTTATCCATGTGCTTCATTTACTTATATTATGTCATCGACACACTCATTCATCCTGGAAGTTGTGCCAAGGCAGGTAGTTCCCACCATTCCCACGAAAATAGCGGGCGAGTAGTTCCCCGACACACTTCCAAGGTACACAAACTCATATCACAACATACTTTCTTTAATAACCATTTTCATAACCAATCTCATAATACAGGTACTTATTTTATTGTATTATATCAAGTATCACATCATACACATATGCATCTATTCTCATAATATCACATTCATTCATGCCTTATGACACAAATATAACTTTTCATTGCCCATTTCAATTACTCACATTTCATCACATCATTAACATATCACTTATTGAATACTCATTCTTATCGCATCAAAAACATGTTTTATAACTCATTCTCATCCCGTTATATCATTTCGTTATTACCCAATCTAATTAATAATTAACTTACTTTCATTTTTACTTATATCTCAAGTTACCATTAATTTCACTTTTATTCTCA
Source organism: Hemerocallis citrina (assembly GCA_017893485.1). Taxonomy (NCBI): domain Eukaryota; kingdom Viridiplantae; phylum Streptophyta; class Magnoliopsida; order Asparagales; family Asphodelaceae; genus Hemerocallis; species Hemerocallis citrina. The sequence continues at coordinate 73,330,255 of CM030360.1, forward strand.
TCAATTTATACTCCATATCCCAAACCTAGTTTGGGCAATCACATATCACACCCCAAAGCCGATAGCTTGGGTATTAATCACCACACCCCAAACACATAGTCTAGGTAATATCACATCACATCTCAAGCCGATAGCTTGGTTATTAATTTACTTTAATTACTTTTCATCTTCACTTTACTTAATTCTTCATTTCCATTAATCATTACCACTATCATGCCAACTCACCCTGCGAATTATGCCAAGGCAGGTAGTTCCCACCATTTCTACAGAAATAGCGGGCAGGTAGTTCCTTGACACAATTCCAAGGTGTAACAACTCATACCATACTGTATTTTACTTTAATCATCACTTTCATAATACAACTACTTCATACTATTCATATTAACACATGTCTCTTTTACTCTTTTCATTTTAAATTAACCACATACTGCATTTCATCCACAACCACTTTCTTCCACATTCACAATTCACATTCCACTTTCTTTACTCTCACATTTTTATTTACACTTAGTTATTTTATTAGTTTGTCGATCAGTGAGCCACAGTATCCCAACATACTGAAAGCCGACAGCCCAGTAAACACGTGGTCCGATGCTCTCCCAGAGACTTACTCGTCTGAGGCTACGTCTTCCTCCTAGCCGAACTAGCGAGGGAACACCACACCCCAGATAAACTGGGTACTCTCCGGTCTATCCGAAAGTATCTGCTTTCCCAGGTCTATCCTAGGGTATTAACTCTGTCTCAGGTCCCACCTGAGGTATCATATCTCTTTCCGGTCTATCCGGAGGTATTTGCTCTCCCAGGTCTATCCTGGGGTACCAACTCCGTCTCAGGTCCCACCTGAGGTATCATATCTCTCTCCGGTCTATCCGGAGGTATCTGGTCTCCCAAGTCTATCCTGGGGTACCAACTCTGTCTCAGGTCCCACCTGAGGTGTCATCGAGGGAAACCGGTCCTCAAGCCGATAGCTTGGGCGATAAAAACCACTTACCCCAAATATAGTTTGGGTCCACTATTCCTAAGCCGGTCCTTGGGCATTAGGAGGTCTAGCCCAAACCCCCAGGATTGCTGTAGGTACTGGTCAACAAAACCATCTGTTATTAGCATTAATCATTTCATCTTTCTTTATCAACACAAGCATTTCACTTTTGATTTACAACGAGTCATGTCTTTGACTTTAACCACATGAATTAGTAACACATTTTATTAGCACGTGCCATCTTATCTTTTATCTTACCATTTGATGCATATCCGGTGTCCACAATATGAACCATCATATCATTATACCACATTATGCATACACCCTGTCATTCAACATATAAAAACATCATATCATATTATTGCATAATAATAATGCGCCAAGATATTTATTTTGCCATAACATCCCACATTAAGAATACCATATTATTCATTACCTCATTACACCATATATAGGCATACGCCAAGTTATAATATTACTAAAAGAACTACATTATGATATTCCATAGCGTAAGAGTATCAAAACGTATAATTCATCACACTTTAATATCATACTATTGCTCGTTAATTCACTTCGAACATAATTATAATGTAAACATACACCTACTTACTAATTTCATCAATTTTTACATCACGAGTCAATATCATGATATATATAGCACAAACATACACCACACATGCGGGTTTCCAAGAAAAAGGGCCAAAACCACTTATTTCCTCTAATTAAATATCATAATATTCAATTATAGCATACTAGGTCATACACCATGTTTCATGTAAATAAAGTCACCTATAAGGGTCTTTATGTCCCAAAACATGCACAAAACATGCACTATAAATACACGGGTTTCCAAAACATGGTCACAATCACTAATTTTGTCTAATTACATCTTATAACATCTATCCATAGCAGGCTAGCCCATACACAAGGCTCCGCATATACCAAATTACCTATATCGGCCTATATACCCAAAAACATGCACAAAACATGCACGGGATAAAAATATGTCTAAACGATTCAATATATTTAGTTTTTATACATCAACACATCACATTAACCCATAATATAGGTTTTATATACTTAAAATAGTTAATTTCACCAAATATCTCAAAAACCTATTTTGGACCCTTAAAAATCCGTATTTTCATTGAAAATCGATTTTTGGCATAACTTCTCCACAATATATCAAAAAATCACGAAATTCGGCTACAATATAAAATATTTATAAATACAATATACTCACCTGACGGATCGAGCAAACGATGTCCCACTTCCGTCCGGTAGCCTGTCAAAGTTCAACTTTTTCCACCTAATTGGAAAATTATAGAACCGATTAGCTCAATACTCAAAACTCGACCTACGAACCTCCAAATTCGAATCCGTCTTCACCCACACGTCACAAATGACATATTTAGGTGAGCTACATCGATAAATTTCGAATTCGGGTTCCAATACAAACACACCCTTATTGATCTGAGGCTTTCTAATAAAAAAATTTCCTATTTTCTAATTTCTTTAATCCCCTTTTGTCCTAATCTCTCAAATTAGAGTTAATAATAATAATAAGACTCAATTACACCTCCGAACCCATCAAATTTTCACCTTAACCTCGCTCGGGCATTTCACCGAACACCCGGCATGCATAGAAATTATACTTTTATCACCAATCTTTTCCATTAAGTTCTAAGTCTACAAAATCTATTCTAAATTTATATTAACGCTCTCACACTACTCCACAACCTCCCATGCATTTTCTATAATTATTAGAATCGAGTTTTCTACCCGATTTCATAAACCCTAAAATCCGAGTTTATGCCAAAATCACCACTCCCCATTTTCACCAGGATTTGCATATTTTCTAGCTACTAACATGTTCTTTGTGCTCTCTACACCACCCTACTTCAATTTCTAGTAAAAGGAATGAAAAGCATACAATTTAATAAACTAACATTCAATTCCTCATACCTTCTTGAACTCTTCTTGAAAAACCAACACCGCCACGAGGAAGAGCACCCATCACTAAGCTTGCTCCTCAAATTAATTTGAAAATCATGAAGGATTTGAGTGGATTTGGGAGGGAGAGGGGAAGGCCGAATTGGGTTTTGGTTGGGTTGGGAGAAAGAAACGGGAAAGGAAAAGGAGAAGGAAAGAAAGAAATGGGGGGAGGGGTTTTTAAAAAAATATAATGTATATAATAATAAAAATAAGGTATATTTACCTATAAACCCTCCAAATGCAAAATATTACAAATAAACCCCAACTCTTTTCTATCATAATACGAACAATACAAAATACATTAAAATTATCAGATAATAATCCCCCAATATTATAAAATAAAATAAACAATATTTATTCACATAAAATCTCAACTCATGGCCCCAATATAACAATAATATCCGTCTACCACAAATATCCATACCAATATCAATATTTTAAAAATAAAATAAAATAAGATATAACTAAAAATAATTCTCACCCCTACAAAATATAAAAACAAATATTTTCGGTATATTAAAATCCGAGGCATTACAAAATCATGTATCAAGTATCAAATCTCAAGTATTAAGTAGTTAAGTCTCAAGAGTAAAGTATCAAGCCTTAAGTAAATTATCAAGCCTCAAGTAGTGAAATATCAAGCCTCAAGTAATCAAGTATCAAGAAAAGTCTCAAGTATCAAGCCAAGTATCACATAGAGCCAATAGATTCTCTTCCGAGTACACGTTTTTGAATTATCCACTATTAGATCTGTCCCTTTGAACCCCAGCTTGATTATTTTATTATTAATGCCAAACAAGCATGTATGTGTCATCAAACAACAATTACATCATGATATAGTCAAGTAACATGTTCAAGTTGCAAGATAAACATGTATGGGTGCAAGATAACACATAAAAGAATAAAGTAACCAAATTTCTAGTTCAGGACAGCAAGACCATACTGCAGTAAAACTGAAATTCCCGTTGTTACAAAAATGTAAATCTGAATCTGTTGAAAGGTCTAGAAAATAGACTCCCAACCGAATCCAGAGAACATATATAAGTCATATAGTATTTCACAAAAACATAACTCAAAACTGATTTGAATCCAGAAAATACGTTCAGCCAGAAATTAGTACATCGAATTCTCAGTCAGGAAAACAGTATCAAAACACCTCAAATAAATCCAAAAAAAATCTGGGGTATTCCCCTTTCTGTCTAGTATCAAAAAATAAAGTGTCATAATTTTCTAGTAAGATTAGTTCGGTCAAGAAAAATAAGAAAGCATCAAGAAACGATAGTTTAGCAAATCGGGAATTGCCAACACTGCTGTACGAAAACTGTAATATCTCGCAAACCGTGAAACGAAATCCAAATCTGCCAAAGAAAGAAGAAAATAGACAAAATAATCTAACTTTCACATTTCATAAATATTTTTCATAAAGGAAAAGGAATTATGGTGAAAATACAAATATTTACAGAACAGCGAGCAAAATCCAGCAAATATAGTTTTTATAAACAAGCATGAAACGGCATATAAAACCCATCAATAAAATCCACTAAAATTCTGGGTAATCCCTAAATAGGTATAGAAATACTGACCAAAATTTCATATCAAAATAATGTGTTTAGCACTAGTATTAAAATAGTTCAGTCATCAAAACCATTAAGAAACGAAATTTGGAAATGAAATACAGCTCTGTAGTAAAACAGTCAAATCTCACGCATACAAAAACGAAATCGACCAAGGTCAGAGAGTTTGGAAAGAAGACGGATTTCTCTAAAAATCATGTTTAATATTAAACTTAAGATACTGACCTTAATATAGTCTAAAATACCAATCAAACTGATCACTGACAAAATACAGATTTTCCTTTAACAACAAAACCAACATAAATCATATGAAACTTGTTCCAATCACAATCAAACATGGTATAAAGTCTATTAAGTATCCAAACATCATGAAATAGGGTATATGGCATGTCCACAACAAGTATATCACATGGATCCAAACAAACACACGATTTCTCATAATTATCTCACAATATAATCACATCAAGAACTGTCAAAACCTAAGTTGTTTCATGTCAAATTTGTGTCGTGAGGCAACTATGGTCAAATAGTACTATAGAGACAGTACTCATCAAACATACATCACACACGAGTTGTCTCTAGAACCCAACAATACTACAAGCGGTATTTATGACTTGTATCATACAAAAAAATTGAGTACAAGTTACTTGCCTTAACCGAAGATGAAAATGACTCCAAGCAAGAATAACGGGAATGGATTTCCGGCCAACGAACTCAACGAACCACGAACGAAAACCACGATCCAAACGAGCAACGAACACAACCCATGAACTCACAAACAACGAACCCAACAACGAGCAAACGAATACGGTGAAATCTAACTCACACACTAAGAGAGAGCGAGGGAGAGAGATGACGAACAGGACCCAACGAACAACTCTCGAACCCACACACACACCTCAACCGAAGAGAGCGGGGTGGAGGGTCGAGGAGGGCACAGCACTTCGGTGCAGTGCTGCTGTTGCGGCTGGCGCACTACAGAGGCAAGGACAGGGCGGGAGAGTCAGCACGGGGAGAGAGAGGCTGGTGACTTGAAGTCGGGGTGCGGGATGCAGAGGGCAAGAGAGAGCACAGGGAGAGCGGCAGATCGGGATAGGGTGAATAGGAGCATGCACAGGGTTTAAATAGGGGGGAGGGTTTTTAGGGTTAGGCTGTTAATAACTGAGTTCAAGTTGGGCTTTTGGGTGCAAACAGGTAGCTAGGATCTTAGTGGCTTTGGGTGCAATAGAACGGAGTAGGGATTAGGTGTAGGTCAGTGGAATATGAGGGTTGAGGGTGCACTTCGGTTTCGGTTGGAGTAGAATTAGGTAGTCAGGGTGGGTTGGAGTATAGGGAATGGTTTAATAGGAATATGGGTAATATTAATAGGTAATATGGATATAGGAAAAATGGGTATGGTGTATAATGGGTTTTGGGATTAGTATATTTAGGGTTCAAAATAGGATCCAAAAGAAATAAAATAGGGTTTAAGGATGATGATACCAAATGAGATGACACAGAGTTGAGCAGATAAAATAGATACAATGAATAAAATAACTAGAACCCAAAAGAAATAAAATCGAACGACAAGGACGAACGAATGAGCAAAATGAAGAAATATGAAACAAGGAGATCAAATAAGAGACAAACATCAAGCAAAAGAATATATTGAAAAATAATATAAAATATACGGACCAAAGAAATACAAGAGAGTACAATATACCAAAAATATACAAAATGAAAAATAGGAATTACAATAGAAGTAACAATGATTGTCCCCTCGCTGAAAACTTCAAACCTGCAGCTTCCATCTGATTGTAAACCATACAGTAATTATTCATATATTTTGCTACTGAACCCCCTTCCCTCAACTTCATTTTAACCAATTTCTTCAAGTGAAGAATTTGATTAGATGTCGATGGTATTTCATACATATCCGTGAGAATCTTTATAGCCTCTTTTATGGTCTTTGCCTTCAAGATATGAAATAACGTCTTCCTACTCAGTTCCAACTGAATCTGCCATAACTCCTTCTATTCCAAACAATTCTACTCTACCAAGACCTCCGCATCCTTGTCTCCACCTTCCGGGTTCTCATCAAACAACAAACCATCTAGATCTTTCTGACGAAGATATGCTATCATCTGAATCTTCCACATCACAAAGTCACTTCCATCGAACCTTTCGATCTTCAACTTGCTATTGGCCATCCCAAACCTAGTGCTCTGATACCACTTGTTGTAGAATCTACCAACAACTCATAGTGCTAATAGCAGAACTCACACATCACAATTAATAAAAACTTCCCAAGAACTGGATGAACCAAGAATAAGCCACCACGATATATGCAGGATCTTACAAGAACACAATCAATATGTAGAGATAACCAATACTTCTTATCCCCAAGAAATACAAAGATTACAAAGAGATTACAACTCTCAATATCTCTCCCTCACCTTTGAAACATTCGGGACAATCTCCTTTTGAAGTTGAACAATGATAACGACTCACCTTGATCAACACTTGATCACCCTGGATTTCACATCTACTGCTATATATATAGCTCACAAACAAACCCTGAAAGATAAACACAAATACAACTTATTTGACCCAAAACCCGAAAGTCCAAATAACACACAGTGCCGATATCGGTTGACCGCACTTTGGATCGGTCAACCGCAACGTGTCAAGTCCACACCCGAAGCATGACCGGTCGATTGTATGGTCAACCGTCCCCTTCTCTGTTAAAACTTGTACACTCGAAGAACTCCTTTCAACTAGGACCGACCAACTGGACCCGCTCGGTCGACCGCAACCCTTCCAGCTTCATTCTTGTACTTTTTGTTGTCTTCGCTTGCTGTCTTTGTCTTCTCCTCTTCTTCTCCAACTTCAAGTACTCGGCTTCTATGTGTATTTGTGGCCACATTCCTAACTATAATACCTTAAACTTTCTTTTAGTGGTAATTTTAATACCCCAAAAATAATTAACAATTATTTTGAATATGAATAGTATTGCATTATTTTACAACCATATTTATTAATAAATTTTGTCTTGAATTACTGCATATATTATTATTTTTTTCATTTGTAATTGTTATTTTAATAATTGCATATATTATTAAATTATATTTACCATTTGTCATTTTATAAATATACACACATACACTACTATACTATATAGACTACAATTTTTAACCTAGTTGCAACATATAATTGTTGACTTATAAAAGGGGTTATGTGTAATTATTTAAAATCTAGGGGGTTATGTGTAAAATGTAGGGACACCTAAGAATTTCTACACTCATCTACACTCACCCACTCTTCTAAGCCTAACCTTAGCTTTTAATTACCGACCAACCCTGCCCCTCATTCTATATATACGTGTGTATATGTATAACGAAACCCAACTTCTCATTTTCTTCTTCTTCCTACCTTTTTCTTAGTCCATTTTCATACTAATTCCTATCGCATTTCTATACTACTCTTCACTCCATTATTCATTCCGATTTCTCTAAATTTTTCTAAGAAGCTAATTAAGCAAGAAAAGAAGCAAGCATGCTAGGAGGAGGAGAAGAGCATACTTAGAGCTTGGAGCTTGATGCTTGGGAATTTCATTTCTTGTCTACACTTTGAGGTGGGTGTTCTCCAACTCTCTTGCTTGTTAAATTGTGTATAGTTTATACTCTTTTTATTAATATAGATAGCATGAAATTGTGTGGTGCATGTGGTGTATGTTTATTTTGTGAATAGCTTGGAAAGTTTGTATTTTTCTTTCTTGGAATTTCACTTCAACTCCGAAAATCATAACTCATGGAATAGATAGAGTTTTCGGTTGAAAATTTTATATTAACATCTCACACATTTCTAGAATATCTATACCAAATTTCATAATTTTTGGATAATATTTCCTATTTTTATAAAATTCGAAACCACTGTTGGTATTAGCTGCAATTTTCCCTTTTTACTACTTCTACTTAAGAAATTCATGTCTCTCTAACTATTAGTATTTCAAGTAAAAAATTTTATATGTGATACATGTATGTGTCTAGAAGATTCTCACCAAATTTTATGAATTTTGGACATTATTTAGTATTTAAAATTAATTTTGAACTCATGACTGATTAGTAGTTTTTAGTTGCTGAAAATTTGTACACCTTTCAGATATTGATTAATTTAACCTTTTAAATGAAGTATTTTGAGAAAAATCCTAACTAAGAACTTATAGTTGACTCATTGAACTTTCTTTAGAACCTAAAATATCTAAATTTGAATAAGAGGGTGATTATTGGTGATTTTTAGAAGTTGCAAAAACTGCATTTTTTACTTGAATTTGTTGTTTTGGGCGTATGCAAGTTGTTATCTCTTTAGGACTTCTTAACAACCTTAGAAATGTTGTTTATAAAGTCTTAATTTATGTTATGATATGTAATGAGAGGTGTAAGATTATATTTTAAGTTTGTGTATGTAAGTGTGCGATAAAAGGCTTGTATATGTTCAAGTATGAGTACATGATATATAGTCGTGCATTGGGATGTGTGAGTTGGTATTGTTTGAGTTCGAATAACCCTTGGAATGGATTCAAGAAGAGTTTGTTAATAGATATTTGTTATATGGGGTTTACCAAGTTCTCGATTGTAGTACCTCTAGTTTATGTGACCATCGTTATAAGGACAGGAACTAGCTGGGCGTTGTACTCTCCTGTCAAGGAGACACGTGCGGCGGCGTCTCGTCTAGGACACGTGCGATATTATCTCGACTGTTGATTTTTAGAGTTTAGTGATAGGAGCGGGATGCGGACATAAGTCACAAGTCCTGTCGGAACTAAGGGGATGGACAATTATGCTTCCATCTATATTCTGAGTTATCAATATGAATGAGGAGCAAGAGTTAAACTCTGTGTCTCTTGGTGGAGTAGGGAAAGGTCTGCCGATCCACCTTATGATTGGATAACTTTTGGTATGGTTCGGGAGTAGAGAAAGACCACCGGTTCCAACGAGGCTGAATGATCACTGGCCTGTCAGAAAGTGGATAAAGACCACCGATCTCGTGCAGAGTGGAGAGAGACCACCGGTCCCAGCAGAATTGAGTGATCACCAGACTGCTCGAGAGCAGAGAAAGACCATCAGTTTTCAGCAATGGCAGATAGACCGTATGAACTGCAACCTTACCAGCCATTAGATGAATGTGAGAAACAAGAAATAGTACAAGAGTAGTATGCATGGCGAGGGACCTAACCCTATCATCTGGAGAATACAAACTCGATTTGGGGAGTATGTAGTATGGGATGCATACGTTTCTAAATAAAGTTTGCATTAGAGTGGGAGCATCATTTATATTTTGAGTTTGTGCATTAGAATCTAGATCATGGCATACACCGACACTTGCGGTTTGACTTTCACAATTTTTTCCTCAATCAAATATTGATTGTTAAGAATTTTGGAGATTGCGAGTTTCATCCACATTGCTTCAGCTGCATTCAACTGACGTGTCCACTGTTTGTTAGTTGCATGATTGCTAATCGTGGAGCAAGGGACTCAGCTGTGGGAAGCATCCAAGTGGAGGATAAATGTAATATCATTGAGGTAATGAAGTTTTTAATTTCTTGTGCTTTCATGTGTTGTGTACTCATTAAAGTAAGGATTCAGGGTATGTGTCACGAGCTTCCAATGTGTAGAACTCGGGGCTCTATAGTAATGCCACACCCACTACCAATTTCACTACTTTTTACTTCATTACCTTAGGTGGTGCACTCCTATTAGAGAGTAGGAACTCTCCAACTGATGTGTCCACAGATAGCGAAGAGAAAAGTAGTGAAATTGGTAGTGAGTGTGGCATTATCGCTAAAAGAAATTTTAAGGTATTACCAAATAGGGTAAAAAGCGAATAACCCCTCTGCACTATGCGGTCAACGAATTTTACCTTCCTACACTTTCGGTCAACTCGTAAAATACCCTGGGTTCACACCGTCATAATTTTGTTCAATAAAAAAGTTCACATGTCGTACACGTATTTTTTCCACTGTATTAAGTCCAAAATGCCCTTTTCTTTTAAAAAATATATAATTATAACAAGAAACACAAAAATAAAATGATAAATGTTTACGAAATGAATAAACGAGATGTGTGTGAGTGGTCGGCTCTGAGTGCCTGGGGGTCCGAGACGAAAGGCCTAAATAATTATTTTTGGGGGGCTCTAATAACAATATATTTTTTTACGCAAAAAATAAGTACCTATATTTACAAGGGAAATACAAATTTGGGGCCACTAAAATTGCAAAAAGTCTGAGGGCCTGAGGTGGCCGCCTCACCTGCCTCAAGGTGGGGGCCGGCCCTGGGGAGTGGTGTGCAGTTTTACCAATGATTGGTGTACCGATAAGAAATATCTGGTAGAAACAAAAGCAGAGGCCACAGTATCACAACAATAGCATTAAAGGGCACAACCTCAGTTAACAATCCAAGCTTTGAACTATCAATACCGGTCAAATAGAGTTTCTCTCTCTAGAAAAGTCTAGAGCGAGAAACTAACCCCAAAAACTCCCAAAAGAAACCCTAGATCTGTAAGAGGTTGGGGGTGGCGGCTAGGCTTCGTCGCCGTCGTCCCGTAGGGACATTCCCCTCCCTATCATCCTCCCTTCCCTGTCACGCGCCTAGTCCTCGTCGCCACTATCGGTGGGGGTTGGAGATGGAGCCCCACCCGACGGGGAGGTCGCAACGTCGTCGAGCTAGTGCATCTGCCTTCGACCGCGGGGGTGAAGATGAGCCGCCCCTTCGTCTCTGGATCTTAGCACCAGTTTCAGAAATGGCGGTGGATAACGGAGCAGCCGCCCCCTCCGCCATAGCCATGGGGTCCGAGGTGAACGGGGTGACCTTCACCGCCTTCAAGGCCCAACTGGTGGTGCCATCGGCGAAGGCAGAGGAGGTCGTCGAGTTCTACAAGGCGGCGTTCGGTGCCGAGGAGGTTAACCGCTCAACTTACCCGAAGAGGAAGGCCGATCAAGAAATGCCTGTTGTTCTCTGTGCCAAACTCAAGATCGGTGGGTTCGGAGTTCTTTAGCTAAGGGTGATCTTCGACCAAGCCACATTCGATGCTGCTCCTGTGCTATCGTCCTTCCCCCTCGGCACCGGAAACGACATCTATGCTGTCTATGCTGAAAGTTTGTCCTCTCTTGGGCCCCGGATGTTCTTCGCTGCCGCCACCATGTCCACGCTCTTAGGATCAATTATGGCGATCTGCGGCTATGATTTGGACTTCGAGGGTTGGTGGTGCTTGCAAAGAAGCCGGGGTTTGCTTCTCTCTCTGCGATGTATGCAATGAAGAGAGAGTAAGTGATGATGGCAGTGCCGGAGTGATTATTAGTGAGGGGGGTGGTGGTGGTGGAGTTGTCTGAGTTAGGTTTGATTCGGTGTGAAGAATGAGGTGTAGTACAGTTGTGGGGCTAGGGCCCAAAGACGGGGTCCCCCATGAGATGTGCTCACTCGATACTTCATAGGGTGGGGCTTGGGTCTGCAGAAGGGGTCCCCCCATGAGGTGCACAAAGAGGATATGTAGAGTTGGAGTTATTTGTGTTGTTGGTCAGTAGTATGGGAGTCACACCCTGAATTCGACCTCCTTTAATCCACTACCACAGGCTTTGCAACAGCACCGCCACTACGCCCTCATCATTGACCCTGAAATCTAAAATGTCCACCACCCGCAGGGATGAGAGGTGAAGGTGATTCTCCAGATTGGTTGTGATTTGGTTTGGGTTTTACGTGAGAGAGAGAGAATGAGAGAGTGAGAGAGTGAAGATGTTTCTTCTCACTACTCTATGCAGGTGTCGGTTTGTGTTTGTGAGAAATCACTTGAGAGAGTATAACTATGAGAGAGGTGAGTACCCTCTTCATGGCTTTCTTTGACTGTGTCCGTTGTTAGGATGAGTTAGAGTTTTGCTTGGTGAGAAATCGCTTGTGAGAGTTAAAGTGTGAGAGAGATGAAGGTATCATCTCCACGATTCTCCTTTGGTTGTGACTTCGAATGGGCAGAATGTGAGTATGTTGGTGAGGGTGTGGGAGGTAGGGAGGAGAAGGATGGGAGCGGCGAATATCCAAATACCGCATGATTCGCTTCAGGTGGGTGTGCGCGTGCCGTAGAGGCGGTGTACGAAGCTTACGTGACGTACATACAACTAGTTGGTCCTCGCTTTCTGACTGGGCCCAAGATGGGATCCAATACATTATTGGTGGAGGTCGGGGGCAAGCTGTGGTCGGTTCGACCTAGTTTTAGTTTTAGTTTTTGTAGCCCACCCTCTAAGGATGGTAGAGTGAGCCCTGATTGTATGTACTGGTTATATTGCTTCATGTTCTATTTTTCTGTCTGTAGTTTGTAATTTGGCCCAGTACTCTGGGTTTGTTTGGTTAATTTCTTATTAATGAAACAGGGTGGCCATATTCCACCTTTTCTTTCAAAAAAAAACAATCCAAGCTTTTAATTCTCATCAGCTTTTCTATGAATAAGCATACTAAGCAAAGATTGTATGAATTCACAAAGCATAGCCGCATAGGGGGTATTTCAACCAGTAATATCAAAAGAATGTAAATCTAGTCTGCAAGGATCACTGCAACTGGTCTGCTAGCATGGCATTATATCTATATATATTATCCTAATAGAAGAGAGAGGGTCAACCTCTCTCCTTTCTCTATTTTAAAATAAAGAAATGACAGCAAAATAAGAAATTCACATTTATTAACACGTGCAGTACACATCTTTTTCATTAAAAATCTATATAAAAGCCCAAAACCTATAAATCTGGAACTTAATTACTAGAACTGTACTTTGCTCATTAAGTGTTCGATGAAATGTCTATGTAGCACACAATGTGTTTGTAAAAATTTGGTTTTGAAAAATTTTGCTTAACTAAATTAATTGTATCTAGGTATGATGTATATATTAATTTCTGAAACCCTAATTTACTACATCATTTTATTTTCAATTTCTAATTTGTGTTTTCGAAATCCTAAAATTTGAATATGAGGAAGAGTACGGGTTGAAGATAGGGATGACTGTAGTATCGGGTCCAAATATGATATTTGGAAAGGAGGTAGGTGGCGAAGATTAGGGTGAGGTGAACATAGAGGTGGAAGGGGATGTTGGATAAGGGGGCGTCGCTGCGGTCAAAGACAGCGGAGACGCGAGCGATGAGGGAGAAGGTATCTGTAGGGTGTGAATTTGGGAGGGGGAGGGGGAGGGGAGGGAGGGTTGAGATGAGACAGATTAATGTCTGAGTTTTGCCGGTCAGGATGTATACAAATGTCAGACTATGAGTGTATTTTTTAGGGTAAATTTCACTAAACTATATTGAAGAGTCAATTTTTCTCAATTCTCTCACATTTTTTTAAAGTTCCATATAATTTTGTGAGTCTATTAATTATTTTAGTTTGTGCAATTTGCACAGGGTAACACTAGTTTTCTTTATGACATGGAATTGCTTACCTGGAATTGTCTTTATTGTAGTTAAATTTGTGTATCTAGTTTAAAGTAAAAAAAAAGCACTTTTCCGGTATAATGCAAGTTCTGGAGAATAAATACTATGAAATGGCACTTGCTAAATCGTTTCTACTTTGTAGTAACTAGTAACTTGAAACAGCATCCTAAATGCACACTAGAAGAGAAAAGCCGCAGTGGCATTTCTCAGCTAAAAGTCAGAAGCACAAACAGAACTTAACGGTCCTATAGACGAACTTGAATTGTAGTGTCCTCGGTTCTTTCAAATTTAAATGCCTCATAATTTACCATTTCGTAAGTAGATTACTTACATAAACTCTACTTTCAACATGGAGCTCCTACCTAATCCCTCCCCCTCTTCCCTACTCTATATGCTCTCCGGCCTCCGACCTCAACCTACTTTCACCAGAACAAGACTCCTCTCAACCTTCAATCCCCTCCTCTTACCCCACTGCAACTTCACAAAGTGCTAGCTCCTCCATCCGACCATGCTCCCGATCCTAGAACTTAGTGGATGCGGACCCAATGAGAGGGTCCGCTCCCCACCGGCTCCGGCATCAATGGTTTCACCAACGTCAGCACCATTGTCCGAGACTTCTAACCCCTCACCTCCACATCAACCACCAATAATACCACCCACACTTACCACGATCAACCCCATAATGCAGTCTCCCCCCTCTCCCACCGCTGCAGTGTCCATCCCTACCATCTCAATGCTGCCCCCTTCACTCTTGATCCCAAACCCCGATGAGGGAGGAGATCGAGAGCTCAGACGCACTCGCTCCCCGACTCATGCACACCAACGTGCACATCAACGCCGTAAGGGGAGGATATATGATCATCATCGCTCTGAAGCGGGACCTGCCAGGGACCATGGGTACCAACATCGACAGGGGGAGCATTATGAGAGAAGGGCCCAACGACGAGGTCCTCCTACTGGCCTTTATAGGCATAAGAAAACCCTGCCTTCAGATCACCGTCCCCATCAACCCAGGGGATACTCTCAGAGAGGTTATGAACATGTTGCTTACAGACAACATCTCCACCTTACCAACACACACTCCAAACCTTTTTATCTACCCCAACACCCCCATCAGCATTCTAGTCTACAATACCAACACAGGCCATCAGATGAACATCTCAGGGATTCTAACCCACCTCATCACCGCAGCGACCTCAGGGAGATCCATGAACCCCAACAAACTGCTCCGACCAACCCCTCCAACCCCAGCACTTACCGTCTCGCCAATCCAACACCACAGGAGAACCATTCACTTAAATCCAGCATCGAGCGAGCCCACGAAGGGGCTGCGCTGGACGGGATTACGGCGGAAGGTAACTCCGGCAATGTGGAAGAAGAGGGGCACTGGGTTCAGGTAAGGGGAAGAAAAACAAGACTCAGATCACTAACCTTCAAACCGAACAGCTCCCACATAGTAAGAAACAGAGGAAGGGCAAGCGTAAGCCGGCTCCATGCTTCAACTGTGGTGATCTTGGACACTACAGAAGTGAATTCACCAAAGAAGTAAGGTGCCTCAAGTGCATGAAGTGGGGACATCTCTCCTATGTTTGCACCAATGTGGTGGAAACCCACAGCGACGAAGAACGCCCTGTGAGACGTGGAAGATCACCTGAGAACCCCACGGTGATTCGATTGGCAAAAAGCCTTGAAACTATCAAAAGCGAAGAACGGTGGCTGAGGCAGTGGTGCGCTATTGCCAAGGTCAGAGCAGGGAGGCCATCGGAGGTGCACTTAATGCAGGCTCTTGCTGATAAATGTCCAATGCGAGCCCATAGAGATTTGGTCGCTAAAAAATTATGCCACTTACAGTTCTTAGTGTCATTCCCTTCACCAGAGAAGGTCGCTGAAGTCGTTAGCATGGGGATGGTCGACTTTGGACATTTCCAAATCGAATTCAGCGCTTGGACGCCTACTTTCAGAGCGGAGCTCCCTCAGGGAGACAAATACTAGATCTGGATACACAACGTTCCCCTACACTTCTGGAATAGAGAAGCTCTGCAAGAGATTGTAGCGGAATTCGGGACTGTGGAAGAGATAGACGAGAAAACGGTGCGCCGATCAGAATTAGTCTCGGCGAGAATGCTCATCAGAAGCACCGATATCTCTTTGATGCCGCGATTCGCAAAAGTGTTCTCCTTCGAATAATCTTATCTAATAAGATTTGTGCTCGACAAGAGAGAAGAAGCACAGCGAGAACAGGCGACCATCACCCACCCCACGACTACATCAGCACAAAGAGATAACAGATCATACATGCAGGTGGTGTCGACAACAAAGGACCTGACTATTGATGGTTCCCACGAAGTAGAAAGGGCTTACCAGGAGCTCATCAAGGCGGCAAGGGGCAGGAGCAGCGCCAAGGTACATCGGCGGAAGGGTTTGGGCTGATAATAGCTACTCCGTACAAAGCTGGTAGAGACAGGGGTCTCTCCGTAAGATCCAATGGTCAAAAGTCCTCAAGAACCTCCAACTCATCAGATCAAACGGTGGATCTGCTCAACCTCCCTAATTTGGAAAGGTACGCTGCTCAAGGAGAAAACTTGGAATAGACAGAGACCAACCACACAAAAGGAGGCAAAAGATTTACCCAAAATGGTGGTCAAGTCTTGCGTGCTAGAGAGGAGGAGCGCGCTGTGGCTCAGAGGGGAGGGTCAGGGCCTGCAGCCCCTAAAAATGGCAAAGCTCCACTCTGCAACAACATGCAGGCTTCAAGACTGGGGTTGGTGAAGGAAACCACCATTCTGGGGAAGAAGACAAGCGAAAGAGCACTTTCCACCAGAGAATGGGTAACCAAGCGCTGGTTCTCACCAGAGAAAGAAAAAGGAGCTGCTTTGGAGCAAGGGCGACAAGAGACAGAGGCCAATCTAAGGAAAGCAACTAGCACAGATCTGCTCAGCCACAGTGGAAAGTACTCAAAGGAGAGCGAGAGTGACGCTGAGGGAGTGGGTAGCAAAGCGACGCGTTTGAGGAAAGACACATATGGTAAAGAAGACAACGGAGGAGAAGAAGGAAAGGCTCAATTTGGCTTGGTGAGGGAGGAAGAAGGAAACTTCAACGCTTCATATTTCACAACGCAAGCTTTGATTCCCATGCCCTCTGAGTCAGCCGCTCTCCCTTCCAATCAAACGAAGCCAGCTGGCAACGGGGGTAAGATTACCGCCCAAATAAAACAAACGGAGAGCCCAGGATTCGAGAGCAACGGTATGTTGGAACGGGGAGGAGCGTTCTGCTCTTCCTCAAAAGAGTTTAATAATGGTGGGTCGGGGGTGCGATATTTATAAGTGTTAATGGGCCCAAAGAGGGGTCCAAAATGCACTTAATTGTCTCTAGGACTAGTAATTCTACAATTTCAAACAATCAGGTACAATGTGGGCCCATCGAGGGGTCTGCAGAGGAAAGCACCGCTATCATTATTGAGTCGCCAGTCTGTGGGCTCAATGAAGAGTCCGCAATGACAGAACTTACTCTACAACGGGAAGCTCAGCAAACAGATAGTGATGAGGACCTGGAAGGGCGACTAAATCTAGACGATGAATTCTCATTCACAGATGAGGAGTCAGAGGACCTAGAGTTCATCGCTGACACACAGAGGGAAATATCACAGAGATGGTCTTGTCCACACTCCCAGATTCAGTACCTGGAGATAGTACTGGAGCGTTGCACAGGACGGTTGGGTTTAGAGTTCAGAGATCACCCAAGAGGGCTCATGTGGAGTCCTTGGATGACTATCTCGAAGTAGCAGCGGTAGCCAAAGCTGCAAAATTCGACAACGGAGGTACGAAAAGTTTTTTAGCTACTATATTAAATTGCATGTCAGACACTGAAATTTTTTTACTAGCTAAAACATGTGGGTTAGAGGTGTGTGACACAGAGCGTAATGCGTTACTACTCAATAAAATTAGGGGTAGGAAAATGGAAAGGGTTAAGAATTGTTATGAGAACGCTCTAGGAGAGAGCGCTGGGTTGACTGACATCCCTGTGGATGAAGCCGACACCATACCAACTACAACGATCACCCCTAACACAGTCCCCCAATGAATACACTATTCTGGAATGTTAGGGGGCTGGGGGATAGGGGAAGAGAGATATGGTTACGGACGTCATTAGCAACTCCAAGGCAGAAGTGGTAGGATTGCAGGAGACCAAACTTCAGCATAGGCTCAAACTCAAAAGAATCGGGGGCAACAGAATTAAGGAATGGGTGTTACGCCCATCAGCAGGCGCATCAGCAGGGATAGCTATTGGGTTCAACTCGGATATTCTCACTTGCACCGAGGTTTACAGTGGAACGTTCTCCCTAACCACCTGACTGAAACGACGGTCTGATGATTGGGTGCAGACGGTCACTATCATTTACTGGCTGAATGTGGCTACAGATCGCGATGCCTTTTGGTAAGAGCTTGTCAAGATTAGACAGCGTTGGTCGGGAGCTTGGATTGTTAGGGGGAATTTCAACATCACCAGATTCGCCTTCGAGCACAAGGAAAGTGGCTCCAGCGATAGACACAGAGAGGAGTTTAATAGGGTGATAACGGAACTAGAGCTGATTGATATCCCAATTAATGACAGACTATTCACATGGTCTAACATGCAAGCAGTTTGGTGATTGCCAAATTGGATAGGATTCTAGTATCGATGGATTAGGAAGCTAAATTTCTGTTAGCAACAGCTAGATCGATCCCTAGACCCACGTCAGATCACACCCCTATCCTTCTCGATGTGGGGGTACAAGGAGCTCAGAGGCCAAGGAAGTTCAGATTTGAGAAGGCCTGGCTGGAAATTCAGGGTTTCTACCACATGGTGATGGAAAATTGGGTGCTCCCAATAGCTGGTACGGATGCAGCTCACGATGGTGTGAAAAAATTCGCAGATTGAGAAAGCGGCTACGCAGATGGAATCGATCTAGATTCTCGACCATCTGGCATGCAAAAGATTCCTTTTTGGAAGGAATTGATGAGCTAGAAAGGATGGAAGAGACGAGAATCTTGTCACAAGAAGAGAGAAACAGGCTACCAGAACTCCGGGAAAATATTGCCAATCTTTATAAGTTGGAAGAGATCAAATGGCAACAAAGGTCAAGGATTTTGTGGCTCAAAGAGGAAGACGCGAATACAGCCTATTTCCACCGGGTGGCAAGCGCAAGATGCAGATCCAATCTCGTCCTATCAATACAGACGGATACGGGAGTATCGCATGACGATAAGGTGGTCTCCATAACATTTCAAAATTACTACAAGGGCCTCTTTGGGAGGAAGAATGATTTCAGGATCCCAATGAGGGATGATTACTGGCAGGCAGACCAGAACGATTCAGCACAAAATTTGTCCACCTTGGAGGCACCTTTCTCGGAAATGGAAGTGAAAAAGGCCATCAACCAAATGGGAGCAGACAAGTTACCTGGGCCAGACGGCTTTCCAATGATGTTCTTCCAAGTGTTTTGGGAAGAAATTAAAGGGAATATTATGGCACTAATGGAGAAATTTTTCCACAACAATCTCAGATTGGGCATGTTCAATTTTGCGGAAGTTATCCTCATACCCAAATGAGAAGAGTCTAAGCTTGTGGGGGATTTCCGACTGATTAGCCTCATAAACTGCTCGGTTAAGATCATCACAAAGGTCCTGGCCATCTGCCTGGGAAGCATAATGGACAGTATAATCAGCATAACCCAGACGGGCTTCATCAAGGGCAGATGTATCCTAGACTGTGTGGCCACTACAGAACAAGTGATCTACCACTGCCATAAGAGCAATTCCAAGAACTTCCTCTTAAAATTGGATTTTGAGAAGGCATACGACTCCGTCGACTGGGACTGTTTGTTGGAAGCTCTTAGAGGGAGCGGATTTGGGGATAAATGGGTAAGGTGGATCAAACAGTGTTTACATACTAGTAAAACGGCAATATCGATGAATGGGCGGCCAGGTCCTTCGTTTCCTTACAAGAAGGGACTCCGGCAAGGGGTATGCTAGAAAATTGTAGCAGATGTGCTAAGGGGTATGCTAGAAAATTGTCGGAGGAAAGGTTGGATTAAGCCCGTGGCCTGTAGCACCTCTAATCAAGGGTGCACGAGCCTCCAGTATGCTGATGACACCCTACTTTTTGGGAATGGGACCAGATCAGAAACAGTTTGCTTTAAAGGGGCCCTCTACTATTTTGAAGCCTGGTCAGGTCTCAGGATAAATTTTCACAAGAGTGCACTGACTCCCATTACACTCTCTGATGAAGATGCTCGGGAACATGTACTAAACTGTATGACGAATGAGTTCCCAATCAAATACTTAGGGCTCCCACTCAGACCTGGGAAACTCACTAAATCGGACTGGCTGCCTATAATAGATAGGGTGGAGGACAGACTGGCTGGCTGGAAAGAAAATTTCGCTGTCACTAGGATACAGAGTGATACTCATTAACTCAGTATTGTCTAACCTGCCCATTTACTACATGTCTTTTTTTGAGCTTCCAAAGTGGGTTATTCAAAGGATTGACCGAATCCGAAAAAGATTTCTTTGGAAAGGGGAAGATTCGAATAGGGGAGGTTACTACTTGATCAAATGGAGTATTACTTACATGAAGAAGAAGCATGGAGGGCTAGGCATCATCGACCTTAGAGACATGAACCTTGCCCTTTTGGGGAAATGGTGGTGGAAGGTTTTTCACCACGGTGGAGAAGGATGGCAGGATTTCATTCAGCCATACCTTTGGGGAAAATGTACGAGAAGTTTAGGCTTTCGAGTAGGGGCTAAGGTCTCACGATTCTGGAAAGGAATTACCAAAGCAAGCGCACCGTTCAATTCAGCAGTTACGTTGACGATCGGTAATGGATGGTCCACCAGATTTTGGTGGGATAAATGGTCTGGTGCTCATACACTGAAGGAAACCTTCCCAGAGCTGTATGACAAAACGAGTCGACCCAATATCTCTGTAGCCGAGACTTGGAAGAGGGGAAATTGGAGGCCACCATTCTGAGGGACTCTTACCCCAGGATTACATCAGCAACTGATTGAATTACAAACACACATCACACGGACAGGGACGAGGTGCGCCCAAGGCCCAGACCAGATGCGATGGGGACTCGAGCCCAATGGAGCTTTCACGGTCAGATCCTTGTACCATCGAATTCACTTTCGGGGATGCAGACCCAGCTGGGCACATGTGTTATGGAAGGCGAAAACACCACTGAAAGTCAGAGTCTTTCTCTGGCTAGTGCTCAATAATGCAATCCTCACTAGAGAGAACCTAGCCAAAAGGCAGCCCCAGATTGCGACTGGCTGTGGGTTCTGCAACATGCATACGGAGAATTTGAATCACCTTTTTATTCACTGCCCAAGGAGTAAGGCGACTATGGTAGAAGTTTTAAGAGCCCTAGTAACAAGTGACTACCCCAGCGAATATGAGGATTTGTGGATTGGCCCCAAATTCGCATCGATTCGCCACGAAATGAAGGATGCGTGGTACATTGCCATTGCGGCAACTACATGGGTGTTATGGCTAGACAAAAACAACTTTTATTTTCATACTTCATGTAATAGTATTTTTGGTAACCTTACTCATATCATGCAACTTATTTATTTTTGGGCTACAGCTGCGGCCACAAGAGCGAGAGGGAGGATTGCCAGAGTCTTCCAGGTGGAGGATTTTGATGATGAGAAGGTAGAGTTTGGGCCAACACTGGACTGAGGAGTCGGCACCATCCATACTCATCAGAGTCTCAATAGCTGCAGTCTCTGCTAGTTTATATTTGGACTACTGTACTTTTGACCGTTTGATGTATGGAGGATTAGACCCACCCCTCATGGTTTTGTTGGGAGTTTATGTTTTATTTCCTACACTGTACTTTATTTCCTGCACTGTACTTTTGTATCTCTCCCGGTTCACCGGGGTTGTTTTATTAATTTCTTATTAATGAAACAGGGTGGCTTTATTCCTCCTTTTACCTCAAAAAAAAAAAAAAAACAATAACAACAACAACAACAATAACAACAACAAAATATTTTTTCCAACTAGTTGGGGTCGGGTACATGAATCATGTATTTCCATTCTGCTTGGTTTATCGCAATACCACAAGCAATCAGATACTCAAGTAAGTTAGGTCTTTCTCTAACCCTAACTTTACCCTCAACATTTATCAAATCACTCTTTCTAATACTACTAAGACAATTCTCTCTTAATTTATCTTGAATAGGAGCTGTCTTTACTATATACTCGTTTCTAATTCTATCATTTTTGGTTTTACCACATATTCATCTTAGTATCTTCATCTCCGCTACACTCAGTTTTTGGACTTATTGTTTCTTTTTTGCCCAACATTCTGCTCCATACATCATTGCTGGTCTAATAGTCCTCTTATAAATTTTTCCTTCAACTTCAAAAATATATGTTTGTTACATAAAACACCACTAGCGCTTATCCACTTAAGTCACCCAGCTTGGATTCTATGTATAACATCTTCACAAATCTTGCTACATCTTTGTATAATTGAGCCTAGATATCGGAAACAGTCTCGCTTAGGTATCTCTTGACAATCAAGCTTCACTACTTTCTTATTTAGGTTCTAAATATTGCTAAAATTATACTCCATTTACTTTGTTTTAGTTCTGTTTATTCTAAAGCCTTTACTTCTAAAGATTACTTAGATAAACTGTCATCTTTAAATTATATAAACTCTTGAATAAATAGTATTGAGATTGAAATCACATGAACTTGCATTTAGGGGAAATTAACAGCATATTAGAAAATGACTTACATTATTCACAAAGACAGTAGATACTAACATTTCTAGCGATGGTGACTGCCAAAACAGTACCAAAACCTAACTAGTTCCTTGACTTACAGGTCCGCGGGCTTGACCAACATGTGAAATTTTATCCAAGCATTTTTTAGATTGCCTCACAACCGCTAGCAGATGATATACAACTTCTGGACTGCCAAGCTTACTGCAAATCAATTAGGAGTGAAGTTTAGAGGGACTCAACAAGTTCACCGACACACAATAACGGGTAAAGGAAAAAAGAAAGACGTTAAGAAAGCAGAGAACACCATACACTGACACATACATTGTTGTCACAATTCTAGGATCACAGCATTTCCAAGGTAAAGTAACTAGGTTTTACATATTTATTGACATGAAGCAAGCTAGCAATCCCAGATGACTAAATTGGGTGCATATGAATCAAGGGGAAAGAAAGCCTTAGAAAAGAGAACTCACTGAAAGAAACAATAAGCGGCCAGGTTGCTCTTAAAGACTAATTTCCATGAGTGTATATATCTAAACAGAAAAACATTGGAAAATATATTGTTTTTAAATATGGTTTTAGATAATTTGGTGATTGAGAATCAACATTATTGAATTTCCTTTTTGTCAATTATTAGAATTTTCATTTATGCTACCACCTATATATTGGCTTAATGTATTTTCTTTTTTGTTGATTAACTTCTTCTGTTTTATATATCAATTAATCTTTTCAAGTTTGTAATTGTCTATATTTTCCTAAACTGCTAAAAGGGAACGTTTGATTTAATATTTCCAACTTTGAGAGTTATAATATTTTGAATTTGACTTTTTAGTAATGTATGTTAATTATTAACTTTTCCCTTATAAATGGGAAGGAATATTTCTTTAAAACTTACTAATATTTTCAAGTTTGTTACTTAATAATAATTTTTATTGTCATAAATTGAGAGGTTGGGATTTTATATTGAGGACCGAAAAGATCATATTTGAGCCATTAGATCATTCAAACTCATGCTATTTAGAATAGTACTAGATTTGCCCGTGGGGCACGTGCCTACGGCACGTCTTCGGAACGATACAGCATATGAAAGTCTTGTAAACAGTAAAACAACAATTGTATAGCTCAAGTTTGAATAGTAAAACAATAATTAGTTGTAAATAAAAGTCCATATTTCCATTAGTATATGTTGAAAAATAATTATAAATGGGGGTGTAAAATCCAACTTCTTATAACTTTGAGTGTGGAAAATAATAAAATTTAACTGTTGATGAGATATTTGCTATTTTCAATGTAACATGAGCAATAAAAAAATGTGTAAAAATCTGAAAATTTACAAATCCGAAATTTGAAAATATAAATTTCTAAGTAAATAGAGGGAAAATGAGAGAGAGAGAGAGAAAATAAATAAATAAATAAATAAAGGAGTTGTGTTTGAGGGGATTTGAATTTGAGTTTTGGGGAAAAACTTTTGGGCGGGAAAATATGTTTTGTGAGGTTAGATCTGAACCATTGATTTCAACCCTATTGAATGAGAGCCACTTGATAGCTTTCTTTGTGTTTTATTATATAGATACATTAACTAGCCTAATAAATAAATTAAGATGGTGCCATGTTATCACACATGTATTCTTATTAAAATTTCCAAGTTTGTTACTTAATTTGTAACACCCCACAAAATAGCATATAACTAATTTGTACATTAATCCGTACATGATTGAGAGTCGCATGCATTAATGAATTTTTCCTCAATTTTAATTGAGTAAATAACGAAACATATTATTCGGTATATTTCGAACTCAACGAAGATGCATTTGTGAACCACAATTGGGGTATTTCTCAATTAAATTATATTTTATCTCCATAATAATTGAGACATACTATACAAGTGTTTCTATTAACAATTGTTTTGTATGATAATTGTATATGTGTATATATGTATAATTCTTATACTATACCCTAACCCTAAAACTACCCACTAACTAAACTATAAGCGTAATTAAAACCATGAGCTCTCTCTCTCTCCTTCTTTGAATCCCGGCCACCACCTCTCCCCCCATAAAAAATACCCCATTTTTATTTCAACCAAGAGTTTTTCTTCATTTTCCATAACCCTACAATCATCCTTCACACTTCAATTCTTTTTATTTTCCCATTTTAAGCTTTCCTAAAAATTCTTCATCAAGCTTAGTTTAGAATTGGTGACTAAGGTTGCAGGAAGGAGAGCAAGAGCTTGAAGGAAAATGCATGAAGATAAGATAAGCAAATTGAGGAGAAATCATCATAGTGGGTGTCTTTCTTAAACTCTGCATGTTGATTGTTTTTTTTTAATTGTGATGAAATGTTGCTGATTTTGGTATACATGATGATGTGAACGAAGATTTTTATTTTTGAGTGTCTACAATTTATAAAAGTATTAGGAGTACAATAGCCAGAAAAATGTATAATCATGTGAAGATTTAACATTGAATGATTAGAAATTTATATTTTTGTGCTAAGATAGAATTTGAGGTGGAAATTTTTACAATAGCATCTCACCTTTGTCCTTAATAATCCCACCAAAATTCGTAATTTTTGAGTATGATTTGATATTTTAGTTAAAGACAACATTTGTTGAAGGGGAAGCAATTTTTATGTTCCGTTGAAACTAGCAAGCTTGATTTCGAAAAATCACATCTCCAGGTTTACCATGAATTCAAAGCTGAAATTTTTACTGTAGCTTATCATACATGTGCACAAAGATCCACCAAATTTCATTGTTTTTGAAGGATGTTTGATATTTTTAGAAAATGCAAAATCTACGTTGAGCAAGAAGAAAACAAGCTGTTTCCAGAATCTGTCTTGATATTTTTGGTTAGTTTGAAAATTCATTCCTTCCAAAATACATGGATTCTTAAGCTGAAATATTTATGTGTGATTCTTCTATGTGTATATAACGACTCCACCAATTTTTATAATTTTTGAATATGGTTTGATATTTTAATAAAAATCATGTTCATTACTGGAACATAACTATTCTCTTTTCTTGTCTTATCATACATGTTTGGGTTCTGGAATTCATAACTCTATGATTAAATGAAATTTGAGGCATGAATTTTTACAGTAGTACCTTATGCAAGTATGGAACATCTTCTCCAAGTTTCATGATTTTTAAGTATAATTTAATATTTATGTAAAATACAACTTGCTGCTGTTGTTAGGAACAATTAATACAAACTAAAAATATCATATCTTCCTATATACTTGGAATTCTTCACTAAATTTTGGGTGTATGATGATTCTATGTGTCCAGGACATTCGTACCAAATTTTATAAATTTTGAGATCATTTGTTATTTTAAATGAGTTTATTTGTGCAACTGCTTGATAAATCTATCAGTTCTTGAAGTTTTACATGTTCCTCAGTTTTGGCCATTTTTCTTCTCTAAAATGAAGTACTTTGATGAAGTTTCCAATTGAGAAGTTAAAGTAGATCTAATGAACTTTCTAAAACATTTAAGAACTTGAAATTATTTGAGTATGTAATTAATGATGATTTTTCCAAAACAGCACAAGCTGCAGGTTGAAAAGTTAGCTCACTGTTGTAATCTCTCTTATTATAATGGGAGATGGAGTTGTCATTTGTAGACAACCTGTAATTTGTAGACATTCAACCATCTAATCTCAACCATTTATTTTTAAGTGGAAGTTATATTAACCATTCATTTACTCAACTGTTGTGAGTTGCCATAATATCCTCAAAGTTCAAATTTATTTATGACATGATTATTATAAAAGTGTCACTCATATAAAATAACAGTTGATACAACTCAAAGTAATTTGTAAAGACTATGTGATAAGTAAATGAATGTCTCGGATTTGAGGTCAGATTATGTCTTAGTATTACTTTAAACAGAAAAGAAAAAAATTATTAGTTAGTGCATCGTCCGTGGAGATTACTAGTATATATAAGTTGTCATAATGTTAGGGCGTTAGAATAGACCTAGGATGATTTTTTACAACCCATGAATCATGATTATTCAAGTTAGAGTTGTGCAAACATACCTTTAATGTGTTTTAGATTAGAATACTCATTTAGCTCTTTTTTGCCGATTGGTGTAACTTACTTGTTACTCTAATTTTCTAACTTGCTTAAGGTTAGAATAGCCTCGTACTTGTTTAAATTGATGTTTGGGATGATTTTTACCTAAGAGTGCTTTTTACTTGCTGATGATTAGGGTAGTGAAATTGTACCTACGACCTATTAGTACTACATGATTACTTGGGTAGATAGGAGCCCATGTTACCTCAAGTGCAGTGGATGAAGACAGTCTTTGTGTGCCGACGGGATCACTATCCGAGGAGGGATTGATCGCGGGCCGAAGACGTGGTCAAAATCTAAAGCTAGCGGGCGAACGACGATCGACGAAGGTTGAGCCGCTGGGTTAAGTTGTGGCCAAGTTAGGCCAACTCTTGGGCCTGGTTTGGAGGCCGGGTTGGATTCCACTTGGGAAAGTTGAGTTTGGATAAAAAGAATAGGTTGATTAACTATGGAGCAACCGTCTGGTTTTTCTCTAATCCTTCCACTAATAAATGATAGCTAGTCGCTCAAAAGCAAGGCTCGTGTATAAGTTCTAAGTTAGGATTGTTGAACTAGTGGTAGTGTCTTAAATATCAGAATAGAATACGTCATTATTTTTAATTGTAAGGACATGCACTAGTCGGGTGGTTATACTCGCATGTCAGGGGGACACGTGCGGTATCATCTCACCAATCAGGGGGCACGAGCAGTGTAGTCTCGTCAGTTAAATCCTGAGTTCTAGTGATAAGAACGAGAGGTATCTCCTGTCAGAAGTTTAGGGAATGGACCCTAAAGATCCGTCAGGTTCTATATTGTTTAATGCGGACAGGAAGCAAGAGCAAGACTCTAACACTCTCAGTGGGTTGAAAGTACCGCACACTCCAGGATCTTCCTTCAAACGAGTCACAACCCAACAAAATCACATGAAATTAAAAACTTTTATTACATCAAAATGTTATTACAATGTCCAATGATTATAACAATTACAATAAATTAGTATATCATGAATATACAATAAAATTGGACAGCAAACTTTCACTTGGTTGCTTCCCACGGCTTGAGTTTTCCTGCGCTCCCCACAATCAGGTAGTCCTGCAAACTCACCAAACTGTGGACACGTCAGTTGAATACAACTAACGCATTGCTGTAATACAACGATCCTCGCTATACTATAATATAGAGATTCCAAACCTCAGCAACCAAAATATTGATGCAAAGAAAACTGTGATGTCAACTCAAGTGTTTGTGTATGCCATGACCTAAATTCTAATGCACAGAATAAAGAATGCATACGATGCACTTACTCTAATGCAATTCATTTGGGATCGTATGCATCCCATACTACATACATTACCAAGAGTTCGTAGTCTCCAGATCATAGGGTTCGATCCCTCGCTCTGCATCCTACCCTTGTACTCGTCCATGCTCCTCATATGAACCTAGTGACTGGTAGAGTCTGCAATCAGTGCGGCCTAATCCCGCTACTGCAATCGGATCGTGGTCATTCTCCACACTGAACGATAGTGGTCACTCTATTCATTTAGATCGTGACCATTCTCCACTCTGACAGGATTATGGTCCTTCTCCATTCCTGGTCAGGCCGGTGATCATTTGGCTTCCGCTGCAGCTCTGCTGGAATCATGGTCCTTCTCCATTCCCGCCTCTACCCAAAGTTATCGTGAACATAAGGCGAATCGTAGGGTCACCCTTACTTCGCCAAAGGCCATAGAGTGAAACTCCTACTCCCCATTTGCACTGATAACTCAGCGCATAAACGGAAGCTTAGGGGTCCATCCCCTAAGTTCCAAATGACTTGCGATGCATGCTCGCGTCCCATTCTCATCACTAAACTCCAGAAATTAACAGTCGAGACAATGCCACCCGTGTCCCCTTGGCCAGGTAAGACGGTGCCACGTGTGTCCCTCTGATAGGATGAGTACAACACCCGCTAGTGTCTGTCCTTACGTTCAACAAAGACTAGAACTAATCCTACAACACCACAAACTCAAGGTACAAGAGCTAACCCACTCTAGGACCAAGACTAAGAATAAGGTTAATTATATGATTACTATTTTTTTATCTGCTTATCTGACTATCTGAATTCGAAGACTCTAATCAATCTCTAATCCTCTTTCATTATCTCATAAGATGTCTGAATTATTAGGCGAGTCCAGGTTTATTTTATTTTAACCAATTCTCTTAATTAGGCGATCTATCAAGTATTTTCAAGCCCTAACTTAGTAAACAACTTTGTTTATTATGAACAACTAGTAAAGTTCTACTTGTAGACTCTTTTCTAGTTTATTATGATGTTCCGTCCCTTATAATATGCATATTGCTAAATCCATATGCATATTTATCTATTTACTGTAGCAAAAAAGGCAAAAAATGCATAATTACCTAACGACCATTGATGCTCTTATCGTGAGCAAAAGATCTGAGCCGCTGTCCAACGGATCTCCTTCTCTCCACCCATCTAAGTTAGGTAGGGATATAGTGAGGGGCAAAAATGGAATCTCTCTACTCATCTCCTTCTTCTCACTTCTTCGTTTCTTCTTCCCCTCTCACTTCGAACGCTCCCACACCCTCAAACCCTAGTTCCCAAACCCTAGCTCAAATTCCAGCCTCCTTCTTCCCCCTCTCACTTCCCCACTACCCGCTCGAATCCTCACCGGCAACGTCGATGCCCTCGAACTCCCCCAAATCCACCCCTAACTCCCCCCCTCTTTCCCGGATGCCCAAATCACCCTGACGCTCCTCCCTGCCGGTCGACGCCCTCGAACTCCCCCAAATCGAACAACCCTACCTCAAATCCCGACACCCCCCAACCCTACCTTCCTCCATATCTTCCATCACCACCTCAAATCCCGCTCGAAATCCTCCCCTGCAACCCAAGTTGACTGCAACCTTGAAATCCAAGTTACTATGTCGATCCAAGAAACTCTCAGGTATTGAATCCTAAGCATAGTTTTCGTGGGTTCATGAATTTTATTGTTTTTATTATTTTATAGTGAAAAGATGGAACTTTATAGCTATTTATGTATTTTATTGTAAACTCTTTTAGTTATTTATGACGTAACTCCCTATTTCAGTTCTTAACTGAGACAAAGATTGCTTTTGGTAAGCAATACAAAAAACTATTCAGCATGAACAATGTGAGTACTCTTGTGATACGGTCCACCATCCAATTCAGTAGGTCCAGATAAAACTAAGCCTATTTCATGAATCCCTTCCAGGTCAATTACACTTCAGACTGCGAACTTGGAATAATTAAGAATATACATAAGCTCTCTTGGAAAACGTCTATGAAACAGACACATATAGGTTGAACTATGGCTGGTTATAAATAGGGTACGTCAATTTTTGCAGGTAACAATTGATGGGTCCGAAGGTGAATTTGAAGGAGAATCTGAGCTATCCTCCAGAGCTATGAGGGTGTAAATAATCCAAGCCGTCCAAAGAAGTGTACAATTTGATGTTATATTTATGATGTGATGCGATCATCATCCCAGTAACACTATAAAGGTCCATCTCAGGAGGCCAAAGTAACAAAGTTAGTTCACCGCCATGGCACCCTCTGCCTAATACTCCTTGCGATCCAGAATTCATGAGGGCGGCTAGTTACATAAGAACTACGGGGGAAAATGAAAGAGTATAATAGTTATTACCAAGTTTTTAACACCCATGTTGTATTTAATGGGTGAGTTTTGTTTGCAGCCCTTGAGTGGATATGTTACTTGTGCTATAAATCCCACAGAAATTATGCGGTCTGTTAAGACATGCATACTGATAAGCAATGGCTTCCCAGTTTTCTAGTAAAGATCAATTGAAAGTTATCTGAGATCAAGAAACTGCACTGTGGTTCTGGTGTGTCTGGATTGCTTTCTTTGATGTTTTTGTTGAATGTCATAGCCCATAAAAATCATCACTTATGTATGGGAATTGATGGAACGCAATACACCGACAATCCTTTACAATTAAACCTAATAAACCTTGGGTTTGTATCCTGGAATATTTGATTTGGTTGAGCTGTACCAACTACATTGAGTGCTAATTCCCATCTACTTATTGAGTTAACCAATCAACTTCTTGTCGGCTATTTATTTTCAATTCACTAGTCCAGGAACAAACCAAAACTTAGGATTTCCACCTGTGAATAATGTAATCCAATGCAGTGTCTTACCTCGAGTTAAATGGCGTCTGGGTCTACTCATGCACCTAGTTTTATTTTTCTGCACTCATTGATGTACACAGGCATCTTCAGAATGATGTAAACAATAGTTATGAATTTTCCAATAAAAAGGGAGTAAAGAACGAAAGAAAACGTGCACACACAAACACATACACAAGAATGATAGATCTGAAGTTCAACTTAACGTTGTTGCATTTGCTATTAAGCAATCAATGGGGCACCGGACAAATCAGAAAACATTGGCAAATTCTAAACATGTTCTTCACACAATATATTCAGCAAAATAGCAAGTAGCAGCCAGTGATGGCGAATTAGAACTCGTCTCTGATGCAACCATGCATTCACATCTTTTACTAATAGTAGGATTAGACATCTCACTCTTTCAATGTAAAAGTGTACATGAAGTCATGAAGATGATCATGGAACCCCTTGTGAAGAACATAATATGCTGTTTGCATGAATAATGAAGGGGACTCCACCTATATAACTGATATGGCTAAAAATGGGGTTTAATCGGAACCGTCCAAATCAGGCACGAATCTTGAAGCTCAGGGGTAAAACGGTAATTTTACCTACCAATGGGTCTGAAATGGGTACTGGATCCCTTCGTCAGAGATCCAATAACCCACAAACGGATCCACTTTAATCGGGCGCGGGTTTCAACAAGTAAGAAAGCCCGATCCAGAGGGATAGAATTAGGGTTTCTAATTAGATCCTAATCAACGGCCTTGATTCATGCCTATCTCTCCACTGGGAATTAGGGATTACATTCCTAATCTGTTCACAAGGAGTATATTCCTTATCAGATCACGGGGGTTACATTCCTAATCTATCCCCTAAGACGCCTATAAATACCCCCATCCATCTCCATTAAGAGGTAATCAATCTTTCTCCAGTTTTTGTGCTCTTTCATAATCTTCCCTGATTACTGACTTGAGCGTCGGAGGGTGCGTCGCCGGAAACAACCCCGGTGTCTCGCACTTCTTGCAGGTGTACAGCGGGAGCGACGATCAGAACTCCGACGGAACAGGTATACAGGTTCACTATTCAGTTTCCCTAAGAACCCACAAATACTATCTGTTTGCCCCCACACCAAATTTAGCGACAACAGATTGGCGCCGTCTGTGGGAAACTAACGAATAGCAACCTCCCCTCATCCCGTTGAACAGATCTTCTCCAGCCATGCCTCCCAGGAAAGTCAGATCCAGAGGGTCCAACCGAGGACCCAACCCCGATCAGCAGCAAGAAGTTTCCCCCTCAACCCGCTCAACAGCAGGGGCAACTTCTCCCTAAAGCAGAGGACCCACTTCAACAGGGCCTGCCTGCCCCTCAGAACCAACAGCTTCCCAAAGGTCCCAATCCGCAGAAACAGCCTCTCCATCCCGATCACGTCTCCATCCATAACGCCTCTTTGGACTCTATGGCCTCTCATCATCCCCGAGCTTCTGATCCCCACAACACCGTCCTCAATTGGCAGAAGGATGATGATCTCCGCCGCCATCTGGATGAAAAGCGGGCCCGAGAGGGAACCTCCCGCCAACACCGTCCGGATGAGCGATCTCCTCGCCGCCGAGAACACAGAAGGTCCCCTATTCGAAGGGAGCGGAGAGTCCCCCGAGCATTACCGAAGAAGGCCACATTCCCCTGCAGGTCGGCAACAGCCTAGGAACGAGGAGGCACCCATCACTCGTGCCGAGTTCCAGCAGTTCCAAGCAACCGTCCTGCAAGCTCTCAATCTCCATCCTAACACCAATGCTCCCAAGATCCCCTCTCCTCCTCCGGTCCGAAGTCCTTGCCGACAGTCCCCATCTCCTCCTCCAGCTCTCAGCAACTCCCGGCATGAGCCAGGTCCTCGCCTGCTCCAGGAGCTACCATCGTCGTAGCCCCCGCTCTCCCTCGTACGAAGACGAGTCTAGAGGCTCGGCTGACTACCGACGAAGGGACGAAGCCATATACCGCCGTCTCCACGAGATGGAGAGGCGCTTGGGTCAGTTGGACCGTGAAGAAGAGCTTAGAGGAAGGACTCTTCGTCCTAGCAGACCTCCTTTCTCCCGAACCATAATGGATGCACCTGTACCAATCGGCTTCAAGCCTCCTCAATTTGAGACCTACTCCGGGGAGACTGACCTTGTCGACCACATCGAAAGCTTCAAGACCCTAATGCTCATCCATCACGCTTCCGATGCCCTCCTCTGCAAAACCTTCCCCGCGACTCTCAAGGGCCCAGCTCGAGAATGGTACTCTCGCCTTGCTCCATCCTCAATATTCTCCTTCGAGCAATTCGAGACCCTCTTCGTCACCCATTTTGTGAGTAGCCGCAGAACTGAGAAAACCAGCATCTCGCTACTGTACCTCCACCAGAAGAAGGGTGAGAAGTTGAGAGACTATGTGAAAAGGTTCATGACTGAAGCCCGGTCCATAGCATCCCTCGACCAGTCGGTCGCTGCAGCAGCATTTCAATCTAATGTCCTTAATTCCAACCTCCGCTCCTCCCTCGCCAAGAAATCGCCACAGAACTTCTCTGACCTCCTCCTCCGAAGTGAAAAGTACATTCGGGCCGAAGAGGCCGAGCATCGCCCCAACCTGGAGGGGTCTTCCTCCGGGTTTAAGAGAAAGGGAACAGAAGAGGAAGGAGCCAAGAAGCTCCAGAAGGATAATGCCGGCCAGCGCCGGCCTTCCTCCAGATTCGAAAAGTTTACTCCCTTGACCACTAATGTCTCTACCATTCTGATGGAAGTTGAGAAGGAAGGGATCATACCCCCTGCTCCGAGAATGAACACCCCTGCCAAGAAAAGGGATAAGGAGAAATGGTGCCGTTATCACCGGGACCACGGCCACGACACCAACGATTGTCGGGCCTTGAAAAATGAGATAGAAGCCCTCATTCAGAGGGGGCAGCTCACCAGGTTCGTAAGAAAGGACCGAGCCGAACTTCCTCCCTCGCCTCGGGGGGCTAACAAGCGTCCGAAGCGAGATGAGACGCCCGACTTCGAGGAAGAGCGAGACCTCCACCTCATTCATGGGGGCCCAATGGGGGGCTCCTCAAACTCCTCTCGGAAGGCATTCATAAGAGAAGTCAACTCGGTCCGAGCCACCCCTCCTCCCAAAGGCCTCGGAGTGCCCGTCACGTTCTCAGACGAAGATCTTGAAGGTGTCCGCACCCCTCATTGTGACGCACTCGTCATCAACCTCCACATGGCAAACTTCAAAGTGGAAAGGATCCTAGTAGACAACGGCAGCTTCGTTAACATCCTCTTCCTCGCCGCTTTTAAAGGCCTCAAACTCTCTCGAGATAGACTCAAGCCCGCCGGATACACGCTCCATGGGTTCACAGGAGTGCCAGTGACTATTGAAGGGGTAATCACCCTCGACGTAACCGCTGGCAAAACTCCTACTACCCGAACGGAGGCGATGGATTTTATGGTTGTGGATGTCCCGGCAGCTTACAATGTCATCCTAGGCCGACCCGGCCTAGCAGCTCTGGAAGCCGTTCCTTCAGCGTACCATCTTAAGATGAAATTCCCCACCCGGGCTGGGGTAGTGGAAGTAAGGGGCAACCAGGAAACGGCCCGTAAGTGCTACATGACCTCTACCCTCGGACCAGTGCTCTCCTTAGAAACTCTGGAAATCCCCCAAGATGCTTTTCGACCGACGTCCGAGCCGGTGGATGAACTGGAAGAAGTGCTCTTCTCTGAGCAGGACCCAACTCGCAAGTTCTTTGTTAGCAAGACCCTCCCGTCCGCCCTATGCTCGGATATTGTACACTGCATCCGGAGGAACCAAGATCTCTTCGCTTGGTCAGCTGAAGACATGCCCGGAATTTCCGAAGAGCTCTTAGTCCACCACCTCAGCGTTGCTCCGGGGTCCAAATCGGTTCAGCAGAACAGACGCAAGTTCGCCCCTGAGCGTCAGCTAGCTATAAAAGCGGAGGTGGATAAGCTCTTGAAGGCCCGCTTCATACAAGAGGTAAACTATCCCGAGTGGTTGTCAAATGTAGTGATGGTGAAGAAGTCCAATGGGACTGGGAGGATTTGTATTGATTTTACTGATCTCAACAAGGCCTGTCCCAAGGATCCCTTTCCTCTTCCGAGTATTGACACTCTGATCGATGCCACCTCGGGGCATGAACTCCTCAGCTTCATGGATGCCTTCTCAGGCTACAACCAGATCCGGATGTTTCCTCCGGATATCCCGAAGACATCATTCGTGACCAACCAAGGCCTCTATTGCTACAGGGTTATGCCCTTCGGTCTGAAGAACGCAGGAGCAACATACCAACGCCTCGTCAACAAGGTTTTCCAAGCTCAAATTGGCAGAAACATGGAAGTGTATGTTGACGACATGCTTGTAAAAAGCATCCGAGGTGCCGATCATGTGACAGACCTCCAAGAAGCGTTTGACCATCTGAGAAAGCACAGCATGAGGCTCAATCCGAACAAGTGTGCGTTCGGAGTTTCTTCAGGGAAGTTCCTCTGCTTCATGGTTAGCCAACGAGGAATCGAAGCAAACCCTGAGAAGATTAAGGCCATATTAGACATGGCCCCTCCAAAAAATGTTAAGGAAGTCCAGAGGTTAACAGCCCGCTTAGCCGCTATTGGGCGCTTTCTCTCGAAGTCCGGGGAGAAATGCCTCCCTTTCTTTAAGGCCCTCAGGGGGGCTAAAGGTTTCGAATGGGGGCAGCAGCAACAGGAGTCCTTCGACCAGCTCAAGGCTTACCTCATCAATCCCCCTCTCCTCAGCAAACCAATACCTGGTGAACCCCTCTACCTCTACCTGGCAGCCTCCGAGCAGACCCTCAATGCAGTTTTAGTGAGGGAAGAAGACCGAGCTCAGAAACCCATCTACTATATGAGCAAGGTGCTTCGGGACGCCGAGCTCCGATACCCGAAGATAGAAAAGATGGCTTATGCCCTGGTAATGGCCGCGAGAAAGCTTCGCCCGTATTTTGAGTCCCATTCGGTGGTCGTTCTTACTGACCAGCCGCTGAAGCAGGTCCTCCACAAGCCAGAAACCTCGGGTCGCATTATGAAATGGTCTATCGAGCTGAACCAGCACGATATAACTTATCAGCCTCGGACCGTGATAAAGGCTCAGGCCTTAGCAGAATTCATAGTTAAGAGTACCATCCACGAGTCCAGCCAAACAGCGAAGGGACCACCCGTCTGGTCGGTCTATGTGGACGGATCCTCCTGCAACAAGGGAAGCGGGGCAGGGGTTATTCTGGCGGGCCCAGATGACTTCATCCTCCAATACTCCCTCCGTATCAACTTCAAGGCCTCGAACAACGAAGCAGAATACGAGGCACTCATAGCTGGCCTGGGAATGGCTCGAAATGCAGGGGCCCAACGCCTTCGGATCTTTAGTGACTCTCAGCTAGTCGTAAATCAGGTCCTCGGCGAGTATGAAGCACGTGATGACAGGATGGTTAAATACTTAGCCAAGGTCAAGAGCCTCATGACACTGTTTGAAGAAGCCTTCATCCAACGCATACCCCGAGAAGAAAACGCTCAGGCCGACGCCCTCTCCAAACTAGCCTCTTCCTCCCTTCAAGGTCTCGAGCAGACCGTCTTGATAAAGGTCCTTCTAAAGCCGAGCATTGAGGGCGAAACTCCCGACTCTATGGAGTCGCTGCCTGTCCTGCTCGAGGACAACTGGATGAAACCCCTCGTCGAATTCTTAAGGGATGGATTCCTCCCCGAGGATCCCAAAGAAGCTCGAAGAGTGAGAACAAGAGCTGAGCATTACACACTAATCGGAGGTATTCTATATAAACGCTCCTTCACACAGGTAGACGGCCGGCCTTACCTATGATGCCTCTCCCCCCAACAGGCCAACTACGCCCTGCAAGAACTTCACGAGGGCATCGGTGGGGCACACTTGGGATCTAGATCCTTGGCACGCAAAGTATTGAACTACGGATATTTCTGGCCCACTCTCCTACGAGACGCCGAACGACATGTTCGGCAATGCAGCTCCTGTCAGAAGTATTCGACATCCGACGCCTCCCGCAAGCTCCACTCGCTTTCCTATCAAGTCCGATCCCCTTTGCAATGTGGGGGATGGATTTACTAGGGCCATTTCCACCAGCCCCCGGACAGTTCAAATTCTTAGTTGTGGCGATCGACTACTTTTCGAAATGGATAGAGGTCGACCCCTTGGCCACGATCACCGAGAACAAGGTCGTTCAGTTCTTCTGGAAGAGCGTGATCTGCCGTTTCGGCATCCCTCGGGTCCTGATAACAGACAACGGAACCCAGTTCACCGGGGCTGCCTTCCGAGCCTTATGCGAAGACCTTGCCATCCAACACCGGTTCTCCTCCGTTTCTCATCCCCAGTCAAATGGCCAAGCCGAAAATGCTAACCGACAGATCCTCTCCGGCATTAAGAAGAGGTTGGATAAATGTTCCAAAGGCTTGTGGGTCGATCAGCTCCCCAACGTGCTGTGGAACTACCACACCACAAAGCGGACCCCCACAGGCGAGTCCCCATTCAACCTCACCTATGGGTCCGAAGCTATGATCCCCCTAGAGGTTGGAATACCTTCTCCCCGTTTGATGGCTTATGAAGAAGAACAGAACGCCAGATAGCTCCGAGCAAGTCTATACCTGATAGATGAGATCCGAGAAAGAGCGGCCATCCGTCAACAAAGCTACCGAAGAAGGATCGAGTTGGCATACAACAAGAGAGTCCGCCCCACGGACCTCAAAGAAGGGGACCTGGTCCTCAGGAAGTTAGCCATCTCTTTCCCCGGTCAGAAGAGCAAATTGGCCCCAAATTGGGAGGGACCTTACAAGATCGTCAAAGTAGTCCGCCCCGGAACATACAGGCTTGAAGATCTCGAAGGCAGGGAGATCCCCAGGACTTGGAATGCCGACCATCTCTTAAAATACCAAGAGAAAGCACCAACGCCTCTCTAAGTATTTCGAGATGTCGAACCGTTCCTCTCCTATTACTTGTAATGATTTTCTTTTATTTTTTCCTTGTAATAACGGCTAGCAACTTTAGAAGAAGCCAACCATTAGTCATTAATAAAGAACGCTTTTTCATACTTTGCTGTTACATCTCTCTGCTCTCACTCTTTAATCTAACGAGCTCCCACCACCGTTGAACTAATCTAACGATGGTTCGGAGTCCAATACTTGACTCAATTCTACTTCGCAAGTTCGTTCCTAAGCGAGCTAGAAGTAGTTCGCCATTCGGAATCGCTCCCACGACCGTCGAACCACTCTCTCAAAGGTCCGGAGTCAAACACTTAGCTTGAACGCGCTCCGCGAGCTCACTGTTAAGAGAAGTTCGGCTCGTCTCGTAAGTCCGCAAGATTAGGTGACCGAAGCGCAGCTCGACATCGCTGGCCGAACGCTCATCTCGCCGATCCGCAAAACGAGCAAGAAGCTGACTCAGGGACCTCGGCGCAATGAACAGAGTCACAAACAAAACGACCACACAAAGCTATAAAGGACATGCAAGTTCAAGAAAGAAATTTTATTAACGATTGGGACGCCGTACGAAGCGACTCTTCTATACAACAAAGATTACAAGGCATTGAAAAGTGAAAGTTACAATGCCGACTTATTACACTTAGGCTAAATACAAAAGCTCCTAAAAACGAGGTCTTCAGCGCTTCCGTGGCACTGGGGCATTCCGCTTCAAAGACACTCGAGGGCGACGACGTTTATCTCCGGAGCTCGACCCCAAACCAGCAAATTGGGACGTGTCCTCGGCACTGCCCCTAGTTGCCGCACCGACGGATGCCCCGCTCGATGAAATGGCCACCGAGCTTTGAGCATCCCCCGGGCTAGGATGGCCGAGGGGCGGACGGGTCACCATCTCGTAAAACGTTATGCCCCGATCACTCTCCGCGCGAGTACACGAGGTGCTCTGGACGTTGATTGGTCCCAAATGCGGTTTGAGACAAGCCACCTCCGCCTCCAGCTCCGAGATCCGGTCCCACAACGAGTCGTCCTTGACATTAACCTCGAAGCGAGGGGGTATCGCAGAGTCCGGCACGCCGGAGCCACTGGCTATGAGATGCCGGAGATGAGTGACTTCGATACTCTTATCTACTGTCGCTCTCTTCAGTGCATCGACCTCGGCCGTCAGCTCGTCCCGTTCGGTCGTCAGCTTGGCCACTTCGGCCGTCAGCCCCTCTCCCTCCGTCCGAAGCTCTGCCTCTACAGTCTGCAGGTGATGGATCTCGGAAAGCAGATCGTCCCTCTCCGCTGTTATTTTTGACAAATTGTGCCGAATACACTGGATCCGAAGACCGTTGCTGAAGGCGGTCGGCGAACCCCCGTCCTCTCCTGTGGGAGTCATCTCGGCGATCCTGCCTTCCAGACGCCAGATTTCGATGTCTCGCCGACCAAGGACGAGCTGAAGATGGTTCCGCTCACTTTCGGCTCGGCGGAATCCTAGCTCGACTTCATAAAGCCACTCTCGGCACCTCGCCAGGCACAGCCTCGTTGCCCCTAAGCTAGCCTCGGCCCGAGCGTTGTCATCCGAGCGAGTGCGCTCGACGTCTTGAGTTACCACCATGAGCTGAAAAGGAGTCGAGACAGACAACAAAATTTCAAACACTGCCGAAGTCCAACACTTCAAGAATTTTTGAACAAACTTTGCACAACTCAAGTACAGAAAAACAGAGCCGAACTCAAAAGTTAGTTTTTCATTCATTTCCAAAAGGCGGTGGCCAGTCCGCTATTAGGCATTACATTTCAAAAACGAAGAAAAACAAAAACAGAAGAGAAGAAGAGCGGAGTAAAGGCGCGACCTCTTTCCCAGGGCGGCGAGAGCGAGTGGGGGTCGACTTCTCCGAGGGGGGCACCACCGCCAACGGGGTAACCACAGTGCTGGGGACCTCGCCGGTGACTTCAACCTTGACCTCGGCTTCGTCCTCCCCTCCTTCTTCTTCTTCCCCCTCCGATTCGGGGTCGAAGCCCTCGACGTGGCCCGGAAACAGCCTCCATCCCGAGACGTCCACTTCCGGGTACTCCTTCGTCACCCGGGCGATGGCTTCGGCATAAGCCTTGGCCATGTTTTGGGCGAGGAACCCTTGCGCCTTCGTCAAGGTCGCGTCCTCTGCCGCCTTCACCGCCGCCACCTTGGCCTCCTCAGCTTCGGTCAACTGCTTGGCCGCCTCATCCTTCTGGCGAAGGAGGTCACCCTCCAGCTTCGCCACCTCGGCCTCGAGGTGCCCGATCCTCGCTGACCTCCCTTCGTGTTCGACACGAAGCTTATCGAGCTCATTTAACATCCGAGCCTTCTCGTTCCGAGCCTGGTCGGACTCCTGCTTTAGCTCCTTCTCCAGAGCTGTCAACCTCTCGGTGAGGTGTCCGAAGTGGACGATGATCTGCGACAAAGAGAGAAGGACTGAAAGAGTTAGAAAAATTATGGCTAAAGAAATTCAACAATGGCAAAAATCCAACACTTACCGAAACCGCCGAACGAGCGATCTCGATGACATCGTCGTCCTCTTGTCTGGCCTCCATGGCGGCTCGGTCCTTCGGCGTGGCAAGGTGCTTGACAGCCTGCATGCTCGCCAGTGTGTTGCCGAGGAATCCAACGTGCTTTCGAACTTGCCAGTCCAGAATGTGGATCCATTTATGCCCCTCCGTCAGGAGCTCCTCGGCTGCCACCGTCAGCGGCGGCGTCGTCATTCCGAGGGCTTCGGCGATGGGGAACTCGCCGACCCCATCCGATGCCGAGGTCCCCGCCCCGGCAACGACCGGGCTGTCGAGGGTCTCCACCTCCTCGACCGAGGCTGCGATCCTCGGAGTCTTTGGGGTCGGCAACTTGGTCGCGACCCTCTTGCGCTTCTTCGGTGCCTTACTGGCGAGCCCAGCCCTGAGAGCCAACACTGCGTCGTTGTCCATCGTCTCTGCATTAAAAACAAAATTGGTTAATACAATACAAATTACGAGAAGTAAGGTACGAAAAACAAAACATAGCAGAGGCCGCGTACTGGGATTTACGCGGCAGAGCCCTCCCTTGTACAGGACGTCCTCAGTCAGCTCCTTCCAATCGTACTTCGGCCGATCGAGGAGAGTCCGGACTGCCTCTTCTTCAACACTAAGCTTGGGCAGCGCCCTCGCCCTCTTCGGCACCCCTTCTACCCAACCGGAGGGGATCGGTCAGGCCTCCGGACTCCGTACTATCATAAACTTCTCCCGCCAATGCTTGATGGAGTCGGGGCATATGACGAGCCTGCCGCCGTGCCTCGGAGTCAAATAATACTGGTACTCCGACTTGTTCCCTTGATATAGCCGATAGAGTGTCCGAAGCACGTTCAGCTGCGGTTCGATCCCTGCAGCTTGGCAGTGAAGTACGAAGCCATTTATCACTCGCCATGCGTTCGGCATGAGTTGGATGGGGCTGACCCCGAACCAACTCACCACGGTAACGACGAACGTATGGAGAGGCAGCGGAGCCCCGGCGATGAAGGCGTCGACCGGCCAGCAACACATCGTCACTGGCAGCAGTGAATTGGCCCTAACCCCGGGACCCGGCAACATGAGCTCGTACTCCTCCGGGATCTGAAAAGAATCCCGGATCACTGCCAAGTCCTCCTCGCGCAGGATCGACACCGTCTCGTCCGCCTCCATCGTCTCCCTCGCTGCATTCTCCTCGAAGGACCTCCCCCTCCCGTGAACAATTCGCTCGGCTTGATCCTCCGGAAGCTCCCGAACTCTGTGAAGCCCGGTCAGCTGCCCTGGCAGTCTTCCGAACTCCCCCATATGCTTCGGATCCTCCACAATCGAATCCTTGCCGAACACCTTCTTGCCCTTAGTTGGAGTTGAATCTTCGACAACTTCAAGGAAGGGCTCGGACCAAGAGATCGACTCGGAGACAGAAGCAAGAGACATAGTTTATGGAATAAACTAAGTGTAAATTACCTTGAAAGGTTAGCTGCCGGAAAACTTCGCCGGAAAACGAACGTCGACCACTGGAAGTACTCGCTTAAGCACAAAAGATCGTCTGAGCAAAAGAGAAGAGAAGTGAGAAATGAGAGTGGAGGGTGGGGTTTTATAGAGAAGGGCGCGCCAAACGAGGTTAATGGGCTTGTACTACTGGCCCATTCACGCAAAACGACAAAAGCGACCTCAATCGTCGCCATGTTTACCACGCCAAGCTGTACGCTGCATTTAATGAACGTCCTATCTGACAGAAGCTCAGAGGTCACTGCACTTAAT
Source organism: Hemerocallis citrina (assembly GCA_017893485.1). NCBI lineage: Eukaryota > Viridiplantae > Streptophyta > Magnoliopsida > Asparagales > Asphodelaceae > Hemerocallis > Hemerocallis citrina. The sequence goes on from CM030360.1 coordinate 73,372,450, forward strand.
GAACGTCCCATCTGTCAAAGCTGTCAGAATTTCAGAAGGCGCGCAGAAGCCACCAACTCATACGCTAAAAACGACAAGTCATGGACCTCGGCACTAGCTGCCGAGCGCTCTTGACACCGACCCCGTTATGGGGGAAAAATTGGGGTTCGGCACCAGCTGCCGAGCGCTCTTGACACCGACCCTGTTACGGAAAAAGTTGGACCTCGACATCAGCTGTCGAGCGCTCTTGACACCGACCCCATTACTGTAACGCCCCCGATTTTCATGTAACTGGAAAACCGTGACACATGCCAAGATCTTTCCTTCAATTAGTCACGATACACAGAAAAGCAGGGAAAATTTAAAAACTTTTCTTCAACATAGAGTTACTACGCAGTAATTACAAATATCAGTTTGTAATACCAAACTGTAACGCCTGCCCCTTTTCTTTTCTTTTTGACTCCAAAATCAATTCTTCCAAGTTCTATATCACTTTAAACATAAACTAAAATAGTTATGTTTCAAAGAAAATTTGGGCAAAGTCTCCCTTGTAATTTCTGCCCCAAAACACAAAAAGCTTACGGAATTCTGCTCTAAATTCCGTAGCTCACATCACAGGCAATAATATCACGGGCTCCCCAGGCCAAAATGAGCATCATCACACAGGCAATATATATATATGCTCTGGGGGCCAAACTCATAACGATATATCAATTATCAATTAAAAACCATAAATTCTTTTGAAAACACAGTAAGTTTTTAGAAAATAATTTGCAAAAATATACTACAGCGCCCGGTACTCCACAACGAGATGGGTACGGGTCAAAACCATATCATGCCACCTCACACTATACTCTGCATCATCGTCCACATACTTATACATCAAAAATACAATTTAAAGCATAAAACCTTTACTATTTACAATTAAACCATAACAACAAATTTGTAAACTACAGCTCCACTCCACAGAAACCTGTACCTACACCTCACCTCTGCACTGCTGAGGACCTGTAACAGTAGGAACCTAGGGTAGTCCAGGGACTCCCTAACCCCCAAATACTAAGGGGTTAGCCATTTCTGGTGCGAGTATAATTTATAAAATAAGTAAATAAATTAAACTTACAGGTAAAAACATAACGAACTCACAATTACCAAGATAAACAAATCTTACTTGACATCTGAACATGTAAACATCACAAATGAGATTTCACATCAATTACTCTCTGAGTCATCACCTGTATGTATATCTATACCCGCTCATAACATACTTATATTTAGTGACCATTTGAATAACCGCTCTCATAATACAATATTGATTTTATTTCCTTATATCACGTATCACATCATAGACATATGCCTTCATTCTCATACTACCACATTCATTCATGTCCAACCTAACATCTCATTGCACCTTACCATTTACTTGCACTTTATCACAATATACCCCATATCCCAACATAGTTTGGCAATAACATATCACATGCCAAGCCGATAGCTTGGGAAATAATCACCGCACATCCCAAGCCCAACTTGGGTAATATCACATCACATCCCCAGCCCATAGCTTGGTTATTAATTTACTTCAACTATCACACTCGCAATTCATCTCGAATGGAAAAGACACGTGTACATATAATTGATGTGTCAGTGTATGTTATGACTCAACTCTAATGCAAAATTACCAATACAATGATGCTCTTATTCTAATGCAAGCAAGTCTCCGGAACAGTATGCATCCCATACTACATACGCCCCATCTCAAGCCGTTTCTCCAAATATAGGGATTTGAACCCGCGTTATGAATTTCTAATTGTACACAACCTGTTCCTGACAGATACAACATGACTGATGAGGTTGCAGACGTGGTCAAGTCCCACCAATGCAGTACGCTCATGGTGTCTATGTTTGCCACTACTACCCGGTACACCGGACATCACTCAAAAACCAGACGAACACAGGGTCTCCCGAGCGCAGTATAGCATAAAGCCTATCCTGTGTCACCCATAACTCATAGACCGTGATCTATGGCCTGTTCGCTCTCCCTGGCCAAGGACCCGACGAAGTTTTGGGGTCCATCCCCCTAGCTCTGCCCGCCTTATCATGGCACTTCAGGAATTAACAGTGTGAGATACGCAACCCGTGCTCCCAACTCGTGAGAAGGCACCGTACGTATCCCTTTGACGGGAAGGTACAACCCAATAACACCACCTAAGGTCGGCCACAAAGGACGAGTTGGTCGTAAGGTGCCCCCTACTACCGACTCCTCTCTTTCTGGCAAAATGGTTAAGTAAAGGATCTTTATAAGTCGCTACCCTAACGATGTCACTAACCCTGAACAGTCCTAGGGATGACAATATTATAAACACAACATGCTAGGTCTTAAATTAGACTTCGCAAGATAACTCTACTAGGCTGCTCAACCTAGACTTTCCAGAATCCCTCAGGATCCGATTCATGGCCTATCGATCCAAGACCCCGGCAATACGAACGTATTCGCATGCTACTATCCTAAACTTGGATTTCGTCACACTCCGGTCCGCAATCAACCAATGGTTAAGATCTGACAGCACTCGCGAAGTGACTCGTCCACAGTCCCTTAGGAGTAAGCTAAACACACGTCTTGATGGTCAATAGCCCTAGGGCAATGATATCACCTTAGATGAGCACAACAAACTGCATATTAGCTAAGAAGCTACATACGAGTAACCAAAAACACATACGAGCTAAACAGCTACGTATGGGACCAACAGCTACATACGGGCCAGTCGAGCAGCGTATGAGACAACAACATGCATACGAGCCAAATAAGCTCCGTATGAGACCAACATCTACATATGGGCCAGTCGAGCCGCGTATGAGACAACAACACACATACGAGCCAAATAAGCTGCGTATGAGACCCACAGCTACCTACGGGCCAGTCGAGCCACGTACACGCAAAACCACATACAAACGACCATACAGGTAATCAAATCTAGAATCAACCAACTGTGCTTACTAGCAAACTTGATCTTCTATAATTAGAAGTAACAGAAGAATCTACTATAATTAACTTAAGCATGGTATCCTTCTAAAATCAACTCATCATGGCATACCTACTATAATCAACTCAAACATGAGTTTCTCACTATAATCAGCCTACAACAACTCAAGCATGGTATCTTTCTAAAATCAACTCGAGCATGGTAGGTTTTACTGGAATATCACATAGGCATGAATGGGTTCTTCACTCAACTCAAGCATGGATTCTTAATATATCACAAGTGTGGGTTCTTTCTTTACAACAATCCAAATCCATAGGATGGGTTCTTTCTACTCACCACTACTAACAACTAAATTGGGTTCTTTTTCGCATACACAAATAATATAGCCATAGGAATAGGTTCTTTCTCAACCTACAACAAGTAATCAACATAAAGGTGTAATCTTTTAACATCCTATAACTGACAACATCAAAAGATTGTTTCTTTATCATACTACAACTAACATAACATCAAGTTGGGTTCTTTTAGCATCCACAATTTACTCAACCCTCAAAATGGGTTCTTTCTCAACCTACAACAACTCATACCTAAAAGATGGGTTCCTTTCTTCACCTACACAAGTAGTAACCCTAAAGATGGTTCTTTCTACATATACATAAACAAATAAGGAGAGCAAACAACTAATTTAGAAGTAGAGAATCCCCACATACATAACTAATCCCTGATATCGGTTTTATATACTCAAAATAGTTAACTTCACTAAATATGACAACAACCTATTTTCGGGCCCATAAAAATCCGTATTTTCCCTCAAAATCAATCTTTAACATAACTTCTACGAAGTATATCAAAAAACCATAAAATTCGGCCACAACATAAAATATAAGTAGATACATCATACTCACATATTTCTCAATCACAAAATGCATATAAATAAATTAGTACTCACATATTTCTTAAACCCACAAAATACGTAAATAAATCGATACTTACTTATTTCTTTAAACCACAAAATACATAAATAAATTAACACTCACATATTCTTCAAACCACAAAATATATAAATAAGTTAACTCACATATTTCTTAAACCACAAAAATACGTAGATAAATTAACTCACATATTCTTCAAACCACAAAATATATAATAAATCAATACTCACATATTTCTTAAACCCACAAAAATATATAAATAAACTAACTCACATATTTCTTAAACCACAAAAATACGTAGATAAATTAACTCACATATTTCTTAAACCCACAAAATACGTAAATAAATCGATACTTACTTATTTTTTAAACCACAAAATACATAAATAAATTAACACTCACATATTCTTCAAACCACAAAAATATATAAATAAGTTAACTCACATATTCTTCAAACCACAAAATATATAATAAATCAATACTCACATATTTCTTAAACCCACAAAAATATATAAATAAACTAACTCACATATTTCTTAAACCACAAAAATACGTAGATAAATTAACTCACATATTTCGCGAAGATTCGAAGCGCCACCAAGCCACCTCGCATCCAAAGTCGCAATATATTCTATCATCAATTTCAAGCAATTAAACTCAAATCATCCAAACCAATTATAAAAGCTAATAACAACATCCCAAATATCACACAAGCGCTTATTGAACGCTTGGGATATACACGTGCGATGCACGTGATAATCTAATGTCTATAGTATTTTCATCCCTAATTAATTACTAAAATTGCCCCCAAAATATTCTAATAGCCCAACTACAATTTCTATTACTATACGAGAATTAATTCATATCCATATAATTCTCTTTTACAAACCCAAAACCCTATTCTACTAACAACTTGAAATCTCTCTAAAAATCCGCTAATTTCTCACATCCACAATTTCCAATATCTTTAAATCTCTCTACCCTAACATTCCTACTCAATAAGATTTTTCCCAACTAAATTTTATGCAATAAAATAGTTAGGGTTTTACCTTCCCGAATCCATTCGAAAATCCGACGCTACCACCATGTAGAGAATCCCTCACTTAGTCTACCCCTCACTTTAATTTGGAAACGACGAAGAATCGGAGGGGATTTGAGGTGGGGAGAGAGAATCATCGATGGGTTCTTTGGGGATTTCTTCCGATCGGAATGGAACGGAAGGGAAGGAAGGAGGAAGAGGGAACGGGGGTCGGGGCTTCGTTTCCTTCGATCTTGGCTGGCGTGCGAACGGGAGGAGGAGGGGAGAAGAGGCCGGGCTTTGGGATTCTCCTGGGGTCGGGATCGGGAAAGGAACCCGAAGAAGAAGAAGTAAAGGAAGGAGAAGGGAGATGGGTTCTTTTGGTTGGAAGTGAACGGAAGGAGAAGGGAAGTAGGGGAAGAAGAAGGAGTGGGGGAACCGGGGGAGGGTTTTTCTGGGTCGGGGTGGAACCAGACGGGAAGAAGAAGAAGAAGGAAGGAGAAGGAGAGAAGGTGGGGGGGGGGGTCTTTTTGTAAAAATGTAATTAAATAATTATAGATGGATAAATATCTAAGGGAATATTTCGTATAAGCCCCCTAGCCTTAATACATTTCAAATAAAGCCCAACTCTCTACTTTAATAATCCAATAATACAAAATACCTTAAAACTACTTCGTAATAATCCGTATAAAAAATAATTTAATCTTGAAAATAATAATAAAATAAAGTAGATAATAACTGATATTTCTTAATTAAAAATAATTATTATCAGAAAAATACATACTCGCGTGCAATTCTCAATTGCGCACAGATTTCGATGCAAAATAGCCATATGCTATTTTTCGGGTTGTTACAGTTACGGGGAAAAAATTGGGGTTTGGCACCAGCTGCCGAGCGCTCTTGACACCGACCCCGTTATGGGGGAAAATTTGGGGTTCGGCACCAGCTGCCGAGCGTTCTTGACACCGACCCCGTTATGGGGGAAAAATTGGGGTTCGGCACCAGCTGCCGAGCGCTCTTGACACCGACCCCGTTATGGGGGAAAATTTGGGGTTCGGCACCAGCTGCCGAGCATTCTTGACACCGACCCCGTTATGGGAGAAAAATTGGGGTTCGGCACCAGCTGCCGAGCGCTCTTGGCACCGACCCTATTACGAGAAAAGATTGGACCTCGAACCTCGCCGAACTCCCTCTCAGCACTCACGACCAAGCCGAGGTCCCTCTCCTCTTAGGAAAGAGGTGCCGAACCGCCTACAGACCTCGGTCCTCTGGCCAGCGAGCTCTGGAAGGGGTCGGAAGTGTGATACGAGCATGTACGCCCCTCAACGACGAGAAACGGCCGAGCCATTGCACCAAGAAATCACGAAAAAACAATTAAAAATTCGGAGGGGTAAGGAAGAACCCCTGGAAAGCAATTGTAGAGTTGGGAAGCGTTTTCTAGTTCCCAAACAAGCAATTATTGCCAAGAACGATCTTCTAAGACCCCCGAACAACGAATTGACGCTTCGCAAAGATAAAAGGATATTCCTGCAAGAACGCCACATGACCATAAGAGCTCGGGAGCACCTCAGAGTTCAATCCACTTGAAAAATCACCTCACTACCTCCTTCAAGATTCGAAACCTTCCATTTGGGCTCCGATACAACTCTACTAGCCATTAAAACAGTAAAACTACTCCTCAAAGGCTGATCAAGCTCAGTCTTCGGGAGTGGGGGGCTCGTGATATGGCTAAAAATGGGGTTTAATCGGAACCCTCCAAATCAGGCATGAATCTTGAAGCTCAGGGGTAAAACGGTAATTTCACATACCAATGGGTCTGAAATGGGTACTGGATCCCTTCGTCAGAGATCCAATATCCCACAAACGGATCCACTTTAATTGGACGCGGGTTTCAACCAGTAAGAAAACCCGATCCAGAGGGATAGAATTAGGGTTTCTGATTAGATCCTAATCAACGGCCTTGATTCATGCCTATCTCTCCACTGGGAATTAGGGATTACATTCCTAATCTGTTCACAAGGAGTATATTCCTTATCAGATCACGGAGGTTACATTCCTAATCTGTCCCCTAAGATGCCTATAAATACCCCCATCCATCTTCATTAAGAGGTAATCAAGCTTTCTCCAGTTTTTGTGCTCTTCCATAATCTTCCCTGATTACTGACTTGAGCGTCGGAGGGTGCGTCGCTGGGAACAACCCCGGTGTCTCGCACTTCTTGCAGGTGTACGGCGGGAGCGACGATCAGTACTCCGGCGGAACAGGTATACAGGTTCACTATTCAGTTTCCCTAAGAACCCACAAATACTATCTGTTTGCCCCCACACCAAATTTAGCGGCAACAATAACTGTACGAGCTACACTACTTGAACATATAGTGCTTGTTCATGGCTACGGAAACATCCTACGTGCACTTCATGACTTCTGGGAACTCCACGAAATCTCCTTCACTAATCTCAATGTACTCATTGTCGTGGCCATCTGATACACTTTGACCTTGCCTTCAAGAAGGTAGCACTTCTCCTTTGCTGTATATTCCCATGGAAAATTGCTTGGAGGGTAGCCCCACCTACATGAATGACAAAGAAATGTTGAATGGAGAGAGAAGGAAATAAGTATAAGAACACTGCACACATTGATGAAAAAGGGGCTGCGATATGTATGTGTGTGCAGAAGGATATGTAGAGTTACAACCAAGTTTTAAAACTTAAAACCATTTCCATAAATATCTCCTACTTTGTATGATCAAGCTGCGAATTTGTAGCATGCATTAGACTTTCACATAAAACAACAAATCCATCCATGGGATATTTAAGGGAAATGAGTGAGGGACAGAGGATGGTAGTATGGAAAGAGTATCAACAACAATCAAATGTATAGTAGAAGGAAATTAAAAGATGTTGCCCAGGAGGTACAAGTACTTCAGTAAAGTTGTCTAGATAGCCTTGCAAACGCAAAACAAACGGTAATTCAAGACAGAAACTACTTCTGGTACAAAATAATGCATCCACTTGAATACAAACCAAATTGGCATACTAAGCATTATTTTGTCCCAAGCTCGTACAAATGAGATGAAAAGTATACCATGATAAGACTTGTATCTAACTTAAGTTCCATTTATTTAACCCGGCTAATTTAGTTAAATTTTGCTTCCCAAATACCCAACCCATTCACATCACAAATAAATTGTCCTTCACATTGTAAAAATACAAACACAATACCCGAGCGTTTCTTGGATGGACGCAGTAGCTTCGATTTTGGGGGCGACGTCGACGTTGTCGGGGAGAATTTCGAGCGGGCAGCCGATTTGAATTTGGGGTTGGGGGTGTCGGGATTTGAGGTAGAAGGAGGTCCGGATTTGAGCTAGGATTTGGGGGTGTCAGGAAGTGGTCGAGGGAAGGATGCCGGGATTTCTGTTCGAAGTGAGAGGGGGAAGGAGGAGGCCGGGATATGAGCTAGGGTTTGGGAACTAGGATTTGAGCGTGTGGGAGCATTCGAAGTGACAGGGGGAAAGAAGAAATGAAGATGTGAGAAAAAAGAGATGAGTGGAGAAATTCCATTTTTGCCGCTGACTATATCCCCATCTTACTTAGATGGGCGGAGAGAAGGAAGGCCGTTGGATCGCGATCAGGGCTCTTCTCACCATCTCATAATAATAGACTTTCTCAATCTCTTCTCAACATTTAATTTTGGCAAAATTTAAAAAAACAACACAAAAGTTTGGAGCTGTTTAAAAAAACATCACAAAACTTTCACTTTTTAAAAAAACAGCACAATGTTTAATTCTCAACTGACAGAGTTACCCAAACGTTAACTGGCTTATACGTGCACTGCACGTACTTACATAAAATGTCCAAAATACCCCTATATTTAATAGCGATCGACTTCTTCTTGTCCGACTTCTTCTTGTCCGACTTCTTCTTCTTCTTCAAGCTCTCAAGCACAGCAAAACCATTCGTGCTTCCAATCTTAAGCCCGTCATCCTTCCTGCTTCCACCTCTAGCCATTCACTCTTCCTAATTTCAAATTTCGGATTCGTAAAACAAAACAGTCAATGAAATCCACCGATTCTGATGATTTCAGAATCCTGGACTACTACAAAATTCAATTTTCTCGAGACAATCCAATCAGCAGATAAGCAAATTTCAAACTTTTGGGGAAATTTCGACAAATTGTTGAGTAAAGTTAGGGTTCCAGACACCAGAATTGTAAAAGGCAGGAGCTTTAATTGCAAGAAGACAATCAGATCAAAATTAGGGTTTCCAGATACCAAAATCGGCCGAAAAACTTGGGTTTCAAACGAATTGCAGAAAATTAGAGTTTCCGAATATTCAATCAAGAAAAGATATTCAGACAAGCATTTCGATCAAACAACGAGAAGGAGATCAGATCGAAATTAGGGTTTCGTAAATTGGACGAAAATTGGGAGAAACTAGGGTTTGGGGAACCAAAAGTCACGATCTTGGGATCGATATTGGATGAGAAATTCGGGACAAGAAGAAGAAGAAGAAGTCGGACAAGAAGAAGTCGATCACTATTAAATACGAGGGTATTTTGGACATTTTATGTAAGTACGTGCAGTGCACGTATAAGCCAGTTAACGTTTGGGTAACTCTGTCAGTTGAGAATTAAACATTGTGCTGTTTTTTTAAAAGTGAAAGTTTTGTGATGTTTTTTTAAACAGCCAAACTTTTGTGCTGTTTTTTAAAATTTTTCCTTTAATTTTTAACTACTTAGGAACTTTTACTTCATGACAACAAATGTAACATATTATGATTGCACTTAGATTAGTAGAAAGGTTAGAATTCCCTAACTTATTTTATTTCAATTTTTATTATATATCATACCTTCGTATCTTTAATTTTTGCTAATTATTCATGTAGTGCTAATTTGAATAAGTCACAAGCTTCAACAACTTTTTCAAGAATGGAATCCATAACAGAAGATGCTCCAAATAATGCATGATCTTAATTGTTTTATTTGTAGGTATGTGTGTTTTAGACAAATTCTTTTTTTCCATATCTTCAATTATTGTTGCATAATGCCTCATATCACATTTCTTTAAATTATCGTTATATATAAGGTTTGATGAATTACCCTAATATTGATGCTTGCAAGCTGATAGAATTACATTTGTTCGCTATGATGGATAGAAAAGTGAAGTTGATTCTCCATATAGGAAGTGTTTAATTCTCAGTATGAATGCCCCCCCCCCCTGTAGCACCCCAAATTTTTAATAAATAAAAATCAGAAATAAGTGGCACAATTCCCAGCATCAACTTCAATTGCAATTATAAACATAGTACAAAACACAGGGAAATTAAAACTTTTTATTACATGAACTCTTTACAAATACAACTGAATTCAAACACTTTAAATTACAATTCTTTACAACATGATAAATTACAATTTTTAGTTAACTCTAAGGTCTTTCTTAATTCAACTTTACCCATAACTGTAAACCTGCAAAATCTGAATGAAAAGGGCACGCCAGTTAAATACAACCGACGTCAACTATATTAATAGTGATACTTTCCAGTCTCGCAATCACAAAAAATATTAATTAATACATAACAATAATAATAGTAAAATAGGAACAACATAGCAATAATAGATAGATTATTAAAACAACAATAAATGAAGCATAAAATATTAAGTGAAGCTAGGCTGTGTCAAGTATAAGAAAAATAGAAAACAAGCGAGCATAAAACAAGTCAAGAAAACCACAATGCATATGATGATTACTAATGCATACTTGTCAGATTCTATGCATCCGATTCTACGTAGGTCCGGTGCAAGCCCTTATCGTTCACCACTTTATAGGGTTTAATTCCTCGTTATGCAACTAATCCTACTACGGTGATTACTTTAAGATTTAGAGTATTCTGTAAGTATCTAGTGCCACGCCCCGGTAATTCCTGAGAATCAACTTTCCCATCGTCCGTTATATTGGGTACACACCCTCACACCTCGATAATTCCGGAAATTGAAACTCACACCGTCCGCCAATGGTACCTCATCACACAAATATCCCATGAGCGTCGCCTCGACCCCCGGTAATCCCGAAGGTTCATCCCACACCGTTCGTGATCACACCCCGGTAATTCTTGAGACTATCTTCCACCGTCCGGTCATATGAGGCCCCCTACCAATGTTTGCTCTTATTTCATCACAACTCCAACTAGTGCATGTCCTTAGGTTTATTATTATTAGATAAGTCACAACCCCCCCTAGAGTTGGTGTATCCTGCTGGACTTAATTCCACTGACTCAACAACAAGGTCCCACTGGCCAAAATACCGACAAAGTCTCAACCGCCGGCATGTTAGGGTTCCACTCAACCTCTAGAGTCTCAAAACTCAAAACATCAACTTAGCATTTCTTGGTATCTCATAAATCTGTAACGGTATAATTTATCAAAAATGAAACGAAGTCTGAGCAAAACTGAGATTTATACTCTAAAAAAAACAGTGTAGAAAATTACGAAACGTACACTTTCTAAAACCCACAAAAAAATAGAACTTAAACTCCATCAAAACTTAAGAGTTCACACTCCCTGGAAGGGGTATAATCTGAACTAAATCACTTTGAAAATTAGAATCTTTGCCAACTCAAAGAAATAGAAAGAAAACTCAGCAAAATAGTGTGCATAACTCAGCTTGACGGTCGACTGTCATATACAGTATAAAAGATGGCGGTCGACTGACAGCGCTCAAAGAAACCCCTCTTCGCAATGTGACGGTCGACTGACAGTTACTGCAGAAAATACTATAGTCGAATGCATAAGGGATGAATGGCGATGGACCAGGCATGATAGTCGACTGCACTGCGCGTTCAATTGAACTGCAGTCGACCGACAGATATACTGCGGTCGACCGCCCAGTCGACTAGCATGTCCAGTCTGCGACAGCCAAGAACTTCGCAATTCTCTCAAAACTGATATATGTTTAAAACTTCGAATATAAGATTTCAACGATGAAAACCTGTGATAAATCAAGCTTATCCTTGGTGAAAACAACACAGTTCATGCATCTAATCAAATCCTCGTAAATTTCACAAAAATCCAAAATCTTGAAATTATAACTTGATTAAACAGATTTTCATAGAAACCTTCCGTAACAATACTCGAATATTATCAAAACACAGTCAACAATTCCTTCATACAGAAAACACAAATTCGAATATGTTTAAAACTGAGAGTAATCTTGAATACACATTCATTGGTTAAAATATCTCAATCCATCCAACTCAACATCAAGTTCTTTCACTTCTCATTCAATTCAACCCAAAACAACATCAAACTCTCCATGTTTCATCTCAGAACAGCGAGTACAAAAAAGTAAATCAGCAACTTAGATATCCTCTAATCATCCATATGTATGTATGACATTACTATTCAATTTGCATTCTATTTATACATGATATACATCCACAATTCAATAAATCCTCACACAAGCAATAATTTGATCTATGCTAATTAGATGACAACTCTACATATCTCATATGCATTCCAGATCAATTCAAAACATGATTATTCAAGCATGGCATAAGAAAGTGATGATCTTTGTGTATCTTATACATCAACTATTAAAATATGGAAAATTACTCATAACTTCATATTTCTTCATGAAAGATGTTGATTAGTTATCTATTCATTTAGAATCTATATTCACATATTATATTTCATAATCATACAACTTCTAATCATGCATTATATTTGAACAAATTATAATCATATAGCAAACAAGAGGTAAGAAAGCATCACCCACCTCAAAGAAGACTTATTTGAAGAACAGTTGTAGTAGTAAAGAAAAGCCCCTTCCTTCTCCTTGCAAAAGTCCAAGAACTAAGCTTTAAACTCCAAGAAAATAATGAGAAAATAGATTTTGGGTTCAAAACAGGGAATAGCGGCTGCTGCCCCCCCTATATAGGCCGGGATCTAGTGTTTTAGGGTTTCACAAAATTTACAAAAATACTCCTCAAGAAAATTATTTATTTACATATATGGATCTTTCCAATTATTAGTTAATCAAATTGATTTAAAATAAAATAAAATTAAATCTCCTCACTCTCCTGATTTGGCCGACCAACATGCCTAGCCCAAAAAAACCGAAATCTGGAGTTTTTACTCCAAGTGGCAATTTTGCACAAAAGTCCATCATTTTTGAGTATTTGCAAATATGTCATAAATCATTCATAAAAATCCAGAAAATTTATAATTAATATCCACTAATAAATTTTATAATTTCTAATTAAATTTTTCTGACTTCCTGTTTCCCAAGAAAATATTTGCATGTGTTTTGCACGTGCAAAAAGATAAATTTCAGAAAAATATTTATTAAATCACAGAAATTCATTTTAATTAATTTATAAATTTCAAAATATTATTTAAAATTCTAGGATGTTACATCCCTTGTAGTTGGCATGGCATAATAATGCAGCCCTACACTAATCTTGATGCTTGATTTGAACAATCTTTATACACAAGTGTGTTCAGAGCCTACGACTAATTCAACTCATGATTTTGATGATCTTACTACTTTTCTTGATGCATCAAATGAATCAAATTAATTCTAACAATACTAAATCTTTGTTTGGTTGTTTACATGCAGTTGCACAACCCATGAAGAAGGAAATCAAGAATATTATATAACTGGAACTGTAGTTATTATTATAGGGCTTTGAAATGAATTATAACATTTGATGAATGATATGTAACTATTATCACTTGTATCAGATGTATGCTAATTCATATGTGGTGTTTTTCCTTGTTCTTTTTTTGCTATGATGTTATATGTATTTGTGTATGCCCCTCTATTCTTGTGAACTATTATGAACTGAATGAGATGTATGCATGCCTCTGCATTTGTGGGGTTTTTCATTTTCTTTTTTGCTCTAATGTGAACTGCATTGCTGTATGCCGGAATGGGATGTAGGTCTTTTCCTGGTTCATTTTTGGTGTTTTTCCTTGTTCTTTTTTGCACAGATGTTAACTGTATGAGAGGTATGCCTGGATGAGATGTATGGCACATCATTTCTGGGGGTTTTCCATGGTTCCTTTGTAACAACCCGAATTCCAAATAAGTCTGAATTCGAAGTTCCATAGGATCTTTACACTTCTCTCCGTACAATTTTATAAGGACTTAAATTTTTTTATTACAACAGAGATTACATCAATGCAGCGGAAATATAAGTTACAACATGTTACATGAATTAAAAAATAACTTGAAATTATTTAAGCAATGATCAATTTTTAGTCTTGTCAATCACTTTATCCTGCATAGAAACTGTGGGTACGCCAGTTGCATACAACTGACGCTAGGATATAATACATCAATTTCTCTTACTTAGAAGGCACACACTTGTCACAAACAAAGCTAAGGGGGACTATCTTATTGATGTCATGTGTGAATGTGCACTTAGTCCTTAATGCAGTTATTTATATTACATGACACTAATGTGCATTTGTTCAGTATCTATGCATCCCATACTACATAGGTTCGAGGGCAAGCCCTTAATCGTTCTTGATCTTGTAGGGTTGATTCCCTCGCCATGATTTAAACTACTATGGTAACTACGGTAAGTATCCTAGGTGTTCTATGAGTTACGAGCCCATGTCCAGATATCCTGGAGAGAATCCCATGCACTGACACATTACGTATCATGCAGGCATCCTATGGACAATTCACCTCCGCCATGGACAATGGTACCACCCGTAGTCACCAAACACCCCACAAGCGTCGGCATCGGTACGATATCCTGGAGTAGTATCCACGCCCCGACATGACGCATCATGAGGACATCCTATGAACACTCTCACACCGCAGATCCAATGGCCCTCATACTTATGTTTTTCTCTTACTTCCATCACATCTCCACTATGTGTCTAATCCTTAGATAATAGAATCATGAATAAAAATCAATACCCTAGAATTAGCGTTACCTCTACATCGGTCTTAAATATCAATCATTAACCATGACCCACACTTGGTCTTTATTTATCACATTTTCCTTTTCAAAAACTTTCATTTTTGCTGACGTGAGGAATTAGCTAAAATTTTAGTCTCAATTCTCTTTTTATGCTCATTAAAATGAGAGTATACATATTCATAAATTTCACATTTCATCATGTTTCTTTTCAATTTATTTTGCATACACAACTTGCATAATCTTAAACAATCTTGCATTAAATTTTTATTCACTAATTTATATGTCAAAATCTCATTTTGAATTCTTCACAATTTTCTTTTCGTTCAACAAATTATTTTCATCTTTAATTACAAAAAGAATCATATCCAAAAATTTTATTAATTCTTATTCTAAAAAATTTACTTCCACTTCCCATTATAAAAGCTCAAATATTTAGGAAATAACTTGTATAAAGTCTAGGTATTTTTAAAGAAATTTTCTAATAATTTTTTTCAATTTTCAAAACACTTAAAACTAAAAAAAATATAATAATATACCAAAAAATCAGTTTTTTTCTTCTAAAAGTGGCCGAAGCCGGATTCGAACCCACACACAACAGCCCCCGCCTAGCTACAGTAACCCCACTAAGGTGCTGCCGAAAACCAGTGTGGCCATAGTGGCCAATTGTTAAGTGTAGAACTTAAATAATAGTTATGTTCTGGACTGCGGTATTTGATTAAAAATTAATGTTCAGAAAAAATAAGTCTCTGGAGAGACTCGATCCCAGCATACAGCGCCCCGCCGTGCTACAGTAACGCTTTAAGGGCACACCCGAAGACCAGTAAGGCCACAGTGAACAACTGATGTGAGATGGGTTGAGTTATTTTTAACTCGACTCTCTGTTTGTTATTAATATTTCATATTTCAAAAACTCTTAAACTCTTTTCTCCTCTAATTTATTTCATGAAAATTTTCAGATTACTAATCTTATAGATTTGCAACATAACAGTATTTTAAAATTATTATTTTGATATAGAAAACATGAATTTTTCTCTCTAATTTGTATTATATATCTACAATTTTGACATTTAAAGACGACCATGATTTCCACCAATTTTAGCACCACAATTATCAGATAAGTTTGTTTTCTTACTTTCCTTTATGTCTACAACAATTTTTAGAACATAATCTCATTTATCATACTAGTGTCACAATAATTAATATAGCACAAATTAAATATTTCAATTTACCAACTAGCCATTTACAAGCATATTCTACATCTAGCATGGTTCAAAATTCACATTTTCATAGCAACCTGATAATTCTAATGTAATAATCACAACTTATAGCACCTATCAATCAATTCATCAAGCATATACTTCACTTTTAACTAGTCTCTTTTTAAACAAACACATGGCCAAATTTACTAGTTGTTCTTAGCAATTTCATCAATTACATCTCTAGCATGATATCTACATTAGAAGCTTGAGGAATCACCCACCTTTTTGAAGGAAAACAATTGAAAAACTCCTAGAAATCTCCTTTTGAACACATGAACGGTTCCTTCTCCTCCTCAATTGTGCCACCAAAAGCGTCTTCTCCTCCTTGCTTAATGGAACCCGAGCACTTCCCTTTGTTGGATCCTGTAGGCAAGGCAAATAACACTAGAGGAAGAGGGGGGGGGGGGTGAATAGTGTAGTTTAAAAAATAATTAAGAAATTGAACTTTTCGTTCTGTCCAGTCGACATAAAATAAAAATACAGTCGACTGGGGCGTCAAAGAAGAAGAGTATTTTATACAAGTCTGATTAGTCGACTTATACAGGGGGGTTGCCGCAGGTGGCTGCAGCCACCGAGAGGACAGGGGACGCGACGCTAGGCTATCGATGGCACTGCAGTCGTGTCGAAGGGAGAGGGAGGAGGACGGGGTGTGGTTGTGAGGGCGGCGCACACAGGGAAGGAGACTGGGCTATAGCGGGGTGGCGAGGGAGGAGCAGTCGGATGGCATAGGGCATGGGGGAGAGATGGGGACGAAGGTGAGCGGAAGAGAAGGTGGCTGGTATGGGGCATGCATGGGTTAGGAGGCGGCGGAGTAAACACAGGGGTAGACAAAAGGGTAAGGGAGGGGTAAATATATATGGGTATGCAGTTTTAGGTTTAAAGAGGTAAACAGTACAGGAAAAGTGGGTTTCGGGTATATGGGTTTGGGGGTGAAATGGGTATGGGTTAAACAAGGTAGGTAAGTTATAGGGTTGTGTGGATATTTGGGTTTGGGCGCACAGGGGATTTAAAAGGGTTTTAGAATAGGATTTAATTGGGTTATAAAAATCCAATAAGAAAATTAAATAATAAAATACTAAATTAGTCAACAGTCAAAATAAAAAAAATAATAATAAAATAGAGTGGATTTCAAAATAAATGGCTATATATAAATTACAAGATACATTCTGCTTTAGTCGAGATAAAAGAATAATAATAATAATAATAATAATAATAATAATAATAATAATAATAATAATAAGAATAACCGAAATAATAATAATAATAATAATAACAATAGCAACAAAAATAATAGGATTTGAATTACTACATAAATTCATTGGAAAAAAGCCACAAATAAAATCATCGATTACCAATAGACTTTAACAGAAAATCCAAGAATACATTATAAAAAAAAAATTTGAATGCAGAAAACTAGTTTTCAAAAATTTGAAATATCGAAAATACATAGAAAATACATTTTTGGGGAAACAGTGGTTACCAATTCTACCCACCTTACAAGAAAATTTCGTCCTCGAAAATTGCTTAGGCGGTACATAGGACAAGACAAAAGCAAGCTTGGGAACGGTAACAAAGCAGCGGGCTAATGCGGAAGGAACAAAGCAATGGCAACACCAGAATAAGAAAGAAAATGGATAACAATGAGGTCAAATAGAATGCAAGGAAAGGGATTAAACAGTATCAAAAGGAAAGAAACAAGACAAGATAATAAAACAATAAGTGAGTGGGCAGAACTGGAATCAAAGAGAGAATGGACAAGAGAGAATTGAATCAAACAATGAATGGGTGCATGATGGCAAAAAGGGATTGCAAGAAAGAAGTAACTGGTATCAAAAATGAAAAATAAACAACACAAGACTGGCAAGATAACAAGGCAAAGAGATGATAAAACAGATAGAGCTGGAATCAAAGAAAGGATGAACAAGGAAGAGATGAACCAAGCAATGAGTCAACGGATGAGGACGAATGTAAGAGATCGAAAGAAGCAAACAATGCAGGTGATATGGCTAAAAATGGGGTTAAATCGGAACCGTCCAGATGGGGCACGAATCTTGAAGCTTAGGGGTAAAACGGTAATTTCACCCACTGACGGGTCTGAAGCGGGTACTGGTTATCTTCCCCGAAGACCCACTTACCCACAAACGGATCCACCTCAACTGGGTGCGGGTTTCAACCCGCAGCAAACCCGGTCCAGAAGGGATAGAATTAGGGTTTCTGATTCAATCCTAATCAACGGCCCTGATTCATAGTTATCCCTTCACTGGGGATTAGGGATTACATTCCTTATCTAACCACAGGGGGATCACATTCCTAATCTGATCCCAGCGGCGCCTATAAATACCCCCCATCCATCTCCATTAAGAGGTAATCAATCTTTTGCCAATTTTTGCGTTCGTTCATAATCACTTCTGATTACTGACTTGAGCATCGGAGGGTGCGTCGCCGGGAACAACCTCGGTGTCTCGCACTTCTTGCAGGTGAACGGCGGGAGCAACGGTCAAACTCCGGCGGAACAGGTTATTGGTTTGTTATTCAAAGTTCCCCAAGAACCCACAAATACTATCTGTTTGCCCCCACACCAGATTCAGTGGCAACAGATTGGCGCCGTCTGTGGGAATCTAACGTAGCAACCTCCCCTCTTCCCGTTGGTCAGATCCGCTCCGGCCATGCCTCCTAGAAAAGTCAGATCCAGAGGGTCCAACCGAGGACCCAACCCCGATCAGCAGCAAGAAATTCCCATCCAGCCTACCCAATAGCAGGGGAAACTCCCTCCTCCAATGGAAGATCCGCTCCAACAGGACCTTCCTCCTCCTCCTCCGAATCAGCCACCTCCTAAGGGTCCTAACCCTCAGAAACAACCTCTTCACCAGGACCACGTCTCCATCCACAATGCCTCTTCGGACTCTATGGCCTCCCATCATCCCCGAGCTTCCAGTCTCCGCAACACCGCCCTCAATCGGCAGAAGGATGAGGATCTTCGCCGCCATCTGGATGAAAAGCGGGCCCGAGAGGGAACCTCCCGCCAACACCGTCCGGATGAGCGGTCTCCTCGCCACCGAGAATGCAGAAGGTCCCCTATCCGAAGGGGGCAGAGAGAGTCCCCCGAGCATTACCAAAGAAGGCCACACTCCCCTGCAGGTCGGCAACAACCTAGGAACAATGAGGCACCCATTACCGCGCCGAGTTCCAGCAGTTCCAAGCGACCGTCCTACAAGCTCTCAATCTCCATCCCAACACCAATGCACCCAAGATCCCCTCTCCTCCTCCGGTCCGAAGTCCTCGCCGACGGTCCCCATCTCCTCCTCCAGCTCCCAGCAACTCCTGGCATGAGCAAAGTCCTCGCCGCTCCAGGAGCTACCATCGTCGTAGCCCCCGCTCTCCCTCGTACGAAGACGAGTCTAGAGACTCAGCTGATTACCATCGAAGGGACGATGCTGTGTACCGCCGTCTCCATGAAATGGAGAGGCGCTTGGGTCAGTTAGACCGAGAAGAGGAACTTAGAGGAAGGACCCTTCGTCCTAGCAGACCTCCTTTCTCCCGAACCATAATGGATGCACCTTTGCCGATCGGCTTCAAACCCCCTCAATTTGAGACCTATTCTAGGGAGACCGACCCCGTTGATCACATCGAGAGCTTCAAGACCCTAATGCTCATCCATCAAGCTTCCGATGCTCTACTCTGTAAAACCTTCCCCGCAACTCTCAAGAGTCCAGCTCGAGAATGGTACTCTCGCCTTGCCCCGTCCTCAATATTCTCCTTCGAGCAATTCGAGACCCTCTTCGTCACCCATTTTGTAAGTAGCCGTAGAACTGAGAAGACCAGCATCTCGCTACTGTACCTCCACCAGAAGAAGGGTTAGAAGTTGAAGAGGTTCACAGCTGAAGCCTGGTCCATAGCATCCCTCGACCAGTCGGTCGCTGCAGCAGCATTTCAATCTAATGTCTTCAATTCCAACCTCCGCTCCTCCCTCGCCTAGAAACCCCCACAGAACTTTTCCGATCTCCTCCTCCGAAGCGAAAAGTATATTAGGGCCGAAGAAGCCGAGCACCGCCCCAACTTGGAGGGGTCTTCCTCTGGGTTTAAGAGGAAGGGAACAGAAGAGGAAGGAGCCAAGAAGCTCCAGAAGGATAATGCCGGCCAGCACCGACCTCTCCCCAGATTCGACAAGTTTACTCCCCTCACCACTAATGTCTCTACCATTCTGATGGAAGTCGAAAAGGAAGGAATCATACCTCCTGCTCCGAGGATGAACACCCCTACCAAGAAAAGAGATAAAGAGAAGTAGTGCCGTTATCACCGGGACCATGGGCACAACACCAATGATTGTCGGGCCCTGAAGAATGAGATAGAAGCCCTTATCCAGAGGGGGAAACTGACCAGATTCGTGAGAAAGGACCGAACCGAACTTCCTCCCCCGCCTCGGGGGGCTAATAAACGTCTGGAACGCGATGAAACGCCCGACTTCGAAGCGGAGTGTGTCCTACACCTCATCCACGAGGGCCCAATGGGGGGCTCCTCCAACTCCTCTCGAAAGGCATTTATAAGAGAAGTCAATTCGGTTCGCACCACCCTTCCTCCCAAAGGCCTCGGAGTGCCCGTCACATTCTCAGATGAAGATCTTGAAGGTGTCTGCACCCCTCATTGTGATGCACTCGTCATCAGCCTCCACATGGCGAACTTCAAAGTGGAGAGGATCCTAGTGGACAATGGCAGCTCTGTTAACATCCTCTTCCTCGTCGCTTTTAAAGGCCTAAAGCTCTCCCGAGACAGACTCAAGCCCGCCGGATACACGCTCCATGGGTTCACAGGAGTGCCAGTGACTATTGAAGGGGTGATCACCCTCGACGTAACCGCTGGAAAAACTCCTACTACCCGAACGGAGTCGATGGACTTCATGGTCGTAGATGTTCCCGCAGCCTACAATGTCATTCTGGGTCGGCCCGGCCTGGCTGCCCTTGAATCCGTCCCTTCCGCCTATCACCTCAAAATGAAGTTTCCCACTCCGGCCGGCAATCAGGAAACGGCCCGCAAGTGCTACATGACCTCTACCCTCGGTCCCGTCCTCTCCTTAGAAACTCTGGAAATCCCCCAAGATGCTGCCCGACCGACGTCCGAGCCGGTGGACGAATTAGAGGAAGTGCTCTTCTCTGAGCAGGATCCAACCCGAAAATTTTTTGTTAGCAAGACCCTCCCATCCGCCCTATGCTCGGACATTGTACAGTGCATACGAAGGAACCGAGACCTTTTCGCTTGGTCAGCTACAGACATGCCCGGAATTTCCGAAGAGCTCCTGGTCCACCACCTCAGTGTTGTTCCGGGGTCCAAACTGGTCCAGCAGAAAAGGCGCAAGTTTGCCCCTGAGCGTCAGCTAGCTATAAAAGAGGAGGTGGACAAGCTATTGAAGGCCCGGTTCATACAAGAGGTGAATTATCCCGAGTGGTTGTCGAATGTAGTAATGGTGAAGAAGTCCAACGGGACTTGGAGGATTTGTATTGATTTTACCGATCTCAACAAGGCTTGCCCCAAGGATCCCTTCCCTCTTCCGAGTATTGACACTTTGATTGATGCCACCTCGGGACATAAACTCCTCAGCTTCATGGACGCCTTCTCAGGCTACAACCAGATCCGGATATTCCCCCCGGATATCCCGAAGACATCATTCATGACCGATCAAGGCCTCTATTGCTACAGGGTTATGCCCTTCGGTCTGAATAACGCAGGAGAAACATACCATCTCCTCGTCAACAAGGTTTTCCAAGCTCAAATCGGCCGAAACATGGAGGTGTATGTTGACGACATGCTTGTGAAAAGCATCCGAGGCGCCGATCATGTGACCGACCTCCAAGAAGCGTTTGACGTTCTGAGAAAGCACAGCATGAGACTCAATCCGAACAAGTGTGCGTTCGGTGTCTCGTCAGGAAAGTTCCTCGGCTTCATGGTTAGCCAACGAGGAATTGAAGCAAACCCTGACAAAATCAAGGCCATATTAGACATGGCCCCTCCCAAAAATGTTAAGGAAGTCCAGAGGTTAACAGGCCGCCTAGCCACCATAGGACGCTTTCTTTCGAAGTCCAGGGAGAAATGCCTCCCTTTCTTCAAGGCCCTCAGAGGGGCTAAAGGTTTCGAATGGGGGCAGCAGCAACAGGAGTCCTTTGACTAGCTCAAGGCTTACCTCGTCAATTCCCCTCTCCTCAGCAAACCGATCCCTAGTGAACCCCTCTACCTCTACCTGGCAGCCTCTGAGCAGACCCTCAGTGCAGTTTTAGTGAGGGAAGAAGACCGGGCTTAGAAGCCCATCTACTATGTGAGCAAGGTGCTTCGGGACGCCGAGCTCCGACACCCGAAGATAGAAAAGATGGCTTATGCCCTGGTGATGGCCGCGAGAAAGCTTCGCTCGTATTTTCAGTCCCATTCGGTGGTCGTTCTTACCGACCAGCTGCTGAAGCAGGTCCACCACAAGCCAGAGACCTCGGGTCGCCTTATGAAGTGGTCTATCGAGCTGAGCCAGCACGATATAACTTATCAGCCTCGGACCGCGATCAAGGCTCAGGCCTTAGCAGAATTCATAGTTGAGAGTACCATCCCCAAGTCCAGCCAAATAGTGAAGGGACCACCCGTCTGGTTAGTTTATGTGGACGGATCCTCCTGCAATTGGGGAAGCGGGGCAGGGGTCATTCTGGCAGGCCCAGATGACTTCATCCTCCAATACTCCCTCTGTATCAACTTCAAGGCCTCGAACAACGAAGCAGAATACGAGGCGCTCATAGCCGGCCTTGGAATGGCTCGAAATGCGGGGGCCCAACGCCTCTGGATCTTCAGCGACTCTCAGCTAGTCGTCAATCAGGTCCTCGGCGAGTATGAAGCACGCGATGACAGGATGGTTAAATACTTAGCCAAGGTCAAGAGCCTCATGGCACTGTTTGAAGAAGCCCTCATCCAAAGAATCCCCCGAGAAGAAAATGCTTAGGCTGCCGCCCTCTCCAAACTAGCCTCCTCCTCCCTTCAAGGTCTCGAGCAGACCGTTTTGATAGAAGTCCTTTTGAAGCCAAGTATAGAGGACAAAACCCCCGACTCTATGGAGTCGCTGCCTATCCTGCTCGAAGACAATTGGATGAAACCCCTCGTCAAATTCTTAAGGGACGGACTCCTCCCTGAGGATCCCAAGGAAGCTCGAAGAGTGAGAACTCGAGCCGAGCGTTACACACTGATCGGAGGTATCTTATATAAACGCTCCTTCACACAGGTAGACGACCGACCCTACCTGAGATGCCTCTCCCCCGAACAGGCAGACTACGCCCTACAAGAGCTTCACGAGGGCATTGGCGGGGCACATTCAGGATACAAATCCTTAGCCCGCAAAGTATTGAACTACGGATACTTCTGGCCCACTCTCCTATGAGACGCCGAACGGCATGTTCGGCAATGCAGCTCCTGTCAGAAGTACTCCGACATCCGATGCCTCCCTCAAGCTCCACTCACTTCCCTATCAAGTTCGATCCCCTTCGCAATGTGGGGGATGGATTTACTAGGGCCATTTCCACCAGCTCTCGAACAGTTTAAATTCTTAGTCGTGGCGATCGACTACTTCTCGAAATGGATAGAGGCCGAGCCCTTGGTCACGATCATCGAGAACAAGGTTGTTCAGTTCTTTTGGAAGAGCGTGATCTGCCGATTCGGCGTCCCTAGGGTCCTGATAACAGACAACGGAACACAGTTCACCGGGGCTGCCTTCCGAGCTCTATCCGAAGACCTTGCCATCCAGCACCGGTTCTCCTCCGTTTCTCATCCCCAGTCAAATGGCCAAGCCAAAAATGCTAACCGACAGATCCTCTCCAGCATTAAGAAGAGGTTAGATAAGTGTTCCAAAGGCTTATGGGTCGATCAGCTTCCCAACGTGCTGTGGAACTACCACACCACAAAATGGACCCCCACAGGAGAGAGCCCATTTAATCTCACCTATGGGTCCGAGGCCATCATCCCCCTAGAAGTCGGAATACCCTCTCCTCGTCTATTAGCTTATGAAGAAGAGCAAAACGCCAGAGACCTCCAAGCCAGTCTTGACCTGATAGACGAAATCCGAGAAAGAGCTGTCATTCGTCAACAAAGCTACCGAAGAAGGATCGAGTTGGCATACAACAAGAAAGTCTGCCCCACGGACCTCAAAGAAGGGGACCCGGTCCTCCGAAAGTTGGCCATCTCATTCCCAGGTCAGAAGAGCAAATTGGCCCCAAATTGGGAGGGACCTTACAGGATCGCCAAAATGGTCCGTCCCGGTTTATACAGACTAGAAGATCTTGAAGGCAGGGAGATCTCCAGGACTTGGAATGCCGACCATCTCTTAAAATACCAAGAGAGAGCACCAACGCCTCTCTAAGTATTTCGAGATGTCGAATCGTTCCTCTCCTATTACTTGTAATGTTTTTTCTTTTATTTCACTATTGTAATAACGGCTCGCAACTTTAGAAGCAGCCGGCCATTAGTCATAAATAAAGAGTTTTTTCGTATTTTACTTGTAAAAATTGCTTACATCTCTCTGCCTTTACTCTTCACTCTAACGATGGTTCTGGAGTCCAACACTTGGCTTGATCCTACTCCGCAAGCTCGCCTCTAAGCGGGCTAGGAGTGGGTCGCCATTCGGAATTGCTCCCACGACCGTTGAACTCTAACGATGGTTCCGGAGTCCAACACTTGGCTCGATTCTACTCTGCAAGCTCGCTTCTAAGCGGGCTAGGAGTGGGTCGCTATTCGAAATTGCTCCTACGACTGTTGAACTCTAACGATGGTTCCGGAGTCCAACACTTGGCTCGATTCTACTCCGCAAGCTCGCTTCTAAGCGGGCTAGGAGTGGGTCGCCATTCGGAATTGCTCCCACGACCGTTGAACTCCAACAATGGTTCCGGAGTCCAACACTTGGCTCGATTCTACTCCGCAAGCTCTATTCTAAGTGGGCTAGGAGTGGGTCACCATTCGAAATTGCTCCCACGACCGTTGAACTCTAACGATGGTTCCAGGGTCCAACACTAGGCTCGATTCTACCTCGCAAGTTCGCTCCTAAGCGAGCTAGAGGTAGTTCGCAAGTCGGAGTTGCTCCCACAACCGTCGAACTACTCTTACGATGGTCAGCGAGCCCACTATTAGGTAAGGCTCGACTCATCTCGCAAGTTCGCAAGATTAGGAGACCGAAGCGCTGCTCGGCACCACTGGCCGAACGCTCATGTCGCCGAACCGCGATCAAGCAAGAGGCCGGCTCAGGGACCTCGACGCGATGAACACAGTCACAAACAAAACGACTACACAAAGCTACACAGGACATGCAAGTTCGAGAAAGAAATGTTATTAATAATTAGGATACAGTGCAAAGCGACTCTTCCATACAACAAGGTTACAAGGCCTTAAAGTACAAAAATTACAAGGCCGACCCACTACACTTGGCTTTGAAAACGATCATCAATGTCCCGTTCGGTCGTCAGTTTGGCAACCTCGGCCGTCAGTCCTTCTCCTTCCGTCCAAAGCTCCGCCTCTACAGTCTGCAAGTGATAGATCTCAGAAAGCAGATCGTCCCTCTCCGCTGCTATTTTCGACAAATTGTGCCGAACGCACTGGATCCGAAGGGCGTTGCTAAAGGCGGTCGACGAACCTTCGTCCTCTCCTATGAGGGTCATCTCGGCGATCCTGCTCTCCAGACGCTGGATCTCGATGTCTCGCCGACCTAGGATGAGCTGAAGATGGTTCCGCTCGCTTTCAGCTCGGTGCAATCCCAGCTCGACTTCATAGAGCCGCTCTCGGCACCTCGCCAAGCACAGCCTCGTCACCCCCGAGCCAGCCTCGGCTCGAGCGTGGTCATCCGAGCGAGTGGGCTCGACGTCTTGAGCTACCACCACGAGCTGAAAAGAAGAAGAGACAAACAACAAAATTTCAAACATTGCCGAAGTCCAACACATGAAGCCAATATTCCCAACGCATCATCAGAAGCAAAGCAAAGGTTTTTATTCAAATAAAGTAGCTCTACATACAACTAGACCGACGCTACAGCAGAGTTTTACAATAACTTAAAGGAACATAATACAACTTGTTTAGTGCCTCTTCGGAAGGGGAGCACTCCGGTTCAAGGAAACGCGGGGGCGGCGATGCCTAACCTCCGAGCTCGATTCCAAACCAGCGAAGCGAGATCCCCCTCCGCCGCTAACTCTAACTATGGCACCAACTGAGGCGCCGCTAGACGAGACGGCTACACCACTCTGAGCGTTAGCAGGACTCTGCATCACCGTAGGCAAATGAGTCGCAAGTTCGTAGAAAGTAATTCCTTTCTCGCTCTCTTCGCGAGTACACGACGTACTATGAACGTTGGCCCTCTTAGGTAGAGGCTTGAGCGACGCGATCTCTTCCTCTAGCTCGATAATCCTATCTCTCAGAACATCATCCTTTGTCGACATCTTTAAACGAGGAGGTCTTGACGAGCCCGCAACATTGGCACTATCGGTCGCAAGACGTCGATAATGGGTGACCTCGATCCCCCTGTCTATCATAATCCTCCTAAGCTTGTCGATCTTGGCCAACAACTCTTGGCGCTCGGATGACAACTTCTCCAACTCGGAAGCTAACTTCTCTTCTTCCGCCGAATGTTCTTTCTCCGTTACCTCCAAGTGACGGATCTCCGCCAAGAGCTCGTTATTCTTTTGCTCGACAACGAAAAGCTCCCTACGAAGCAGCTCTATCTCACCTTCGAGACGAGAAGCTTGGGGTTGCTTCCGTAGTTGCTTCAACTCACGACAATACCCCCTCGCAGCTGCTTTTATCTCCTCCAGCTTCAGGAGCATATAAAACCGCCTCTCTCGGCTATGAGAAAGCTCTCGCTTCGTTTCTTTCAGCTCCTTACGAAGATACGAAACCTCCGTGATCGGAACAAACTTCACCTGAAAAGCAAAGATAAATCCGATGCCCAACACTTGGAGAAATTTTGCGACTAGTCAAACACAAAATCCGAGGTCTAACACTTGGAGAATTTTTAGCCAAGCAAAAAGTGTTTTCAATCAAAACTCAAAAAGCTTTTACGAGAGCGGTGGCCAGTCCGCAGTTAGGCTTCACACATGAAAAAAAAAAAAGAGAGAGAAAAGAAGCAAAAAGAAGACCAAAGACGCAACCAAGTCAGGGGTCGACCTTTTTGTCGGTCGGGTCTATCGACCCCTCGACGATTCCTATGTCCTCGTCCTTGTCGTCGTCCTCGGAACTGTCCTCCTCCTCACCTTCGGCCTCTGTCTCGCCCGTGCCTTCGACACCGTCGGCCTGTCCCTCGGGGCCAAGCATTGCCGAAGGAAGCTCCTCCTCCCCCTCCACAGGGTCGTAAAAGTGGTAGGAGGAGGTGTCGAACCTCGGGTTCCGAGCTGCGATATGAAGTAGGGCTCGGCCGTACGCATCCTCCATGTTTTTAAACATGTGCTCCTCGGCCTCTTTCTGGACAGCCCTCTTCGCCCTTGCCACCTTCGATTGGTGCTTGGCTATGACCCTTTCGGTCTCCTTCCGAGCTTTCTCTGACTCCGACCGTGCTTTGGCCAGCTCCTCCGTAAGCGCGACATTCTCCTTCTCCGAGGCCTCGAGCTTGGCTGCCTCATCCGCCGACCGCTGCATAGCTTCGGCCAGCTTCGCCTCCAACCCCGCCACTTCGGCACAGCGCTTTGCCGAGAGGAGTTGCTCGGCTTCGAACAGCTTCATAGCTTTCGCACGCTCCGACCTTTTCCGGTCGCACAGCGCCGTCAGCTCCTGTTCTTTGCTCGCGAACTCTTCGAGCAAAAAGTTGAAGTGGCAGAGGGTCTGAAAAGAGAACAAACAGTTAGAATCCGGACCTAAAAACTTAGAAATTTCGAAAAAATGCATCAATAAGAAAGTGTTCGATCTACTTACCGACATCGTGTTCTGAGCAATCTGCATTGTAGCGTCCCCGACCTCCCTAGACTTAAGCGCCGCTCGGTCCTTCGGGATCGGCAGGTGCTTCACCGCCTGCATACAAATGTTGCCGTCCCCCAAGAAGCCGTCGACCTTCATTACTTGCCAGTCGGGGATGAAGATCCGCTTATGCTCCTCGGTAAGAATCTTCTCCGCTTCGGCGGTGAGAGGCAGAACTTGAAGGGCTAATGCCGCGCTCACGTTGAACGCGCCGCTCGACGAGCCAAGAGCATCTGTCTTCGTCGTTGGAGTCGGCGCATCCGAGACAGGAAGATCGGAGGCCGCGACCTGGTCTTGCTCGGGATCGGCATCCGAGAGCACGACCACCTGCAGGTCGGCGGTATTTGAGACCGAAGGTATCTTCGGCGCTCGGCCGCCCTGAGGCCCTGTCAAGGGTCTTTTCTTCTTCTTCGCCTCCTGCTCCCTAGCCACCTTGGCCTTCGTCATCAACGCCCTATAGTCCATGCCGGAAGACTCTGCACAAACCGAATGAAAAAACTTAGAAAAATTTTCAAGAACTTCAAGGAAAAAGTAAAAATACCAAAGGCATACTGGGATCGATCGGACTGAGACCCCCTCGGAACAAGGCCTCCTCGGTGATGTCCTTCCAACTAAGCGTCGGCAGGCCGAGGAGTTTCTTGTGGACTTCGGCCTCCTCGTCACTAAGCACTGGCTCTTTCTTCGCTCGCTTGGGCAGGCCATCCCTCGACTAAGCTATCGGAATTGCCCAGGGTTCGGGAGCTCGGACAATAAAGTACTTCTCCTTCAAATGCTTGATCGAGTCCGGATTCTCGATCAACTTCACGCCTGTCCGCGGTGAAAGGTAGAACCTTTGCTCATTCCTGTTCGGCTGGCAAGGACGGTAGAGGCTCCGAAGAAGGAACAGACTTGGCTCGGCGCCGATCTCTTGACACTGAAGAACAAACGCCAAGACGTGCCTCCAAGTGTTCGGCATCAGTTGGGCAGGACTCAGGCCGTACCAATTGAGGACCTCGACAATGAACGGGTGCAACGGCAAACGAAGCCCGGCGGCCAAGGAGTCGACCGGAAAAATGCACGTGTCGGCCGAAGACGACGTGCAGGCTCGAAAACCGGGTTCGGGGAGAAGTAGCCCATACTCGGCAGGAATCTGGAATCCAGTCCGGATCCGATGCAGATCAGCCTCGGTAAGGACCGAAGAGATTTGGTCCACCTCGGACATCTCTCTCGGCTCGTTCTCCTCTACCAACTTGGCGGTGCCCTGGGTCACCTTCTCCAGCATTTCTTCGGAGTAGCTCCGTACTGCCCCCACGCTCGACAGAGTGATCGGCTGCCGACCGAACTCCCCTACCGTCTTCGGCTGCTCTATGACCGTAACCACTCCCTTACCCTTCCGGGACCTCGGTGAAACCTCCTAAAGTGGCTCGGCGACCTCCCCACTCTTGCTCGGCCGGACCACGGCCTGCTCGGTCAGCTCTACCACCTCCTTCTATTTACCCGATCGGCTAACGACTCGGTCCGATGCGGGGGTCTCATCCGAAGAAGTAATCTTAACCATTTTTTCTAAAGAGAGAGGAAAGAGACTGACCTTGAAGTGACTGTTACGGTCAGAAAAGTTCGCCGGAGCAAAGAAACGCCTTGCCGCGACAGCTAGCAGCGCCACCCGGGAGCTAAAAACTTCGATGGTGAAGAGTAAAAACTTGAGTAAGAAAGTAAAAGTGAATAATGAGATTGGGGGTGGGGGAGTGAAGATTTATAGTAAAAGAAAAAGTCTCTTGGACTTTGTAACGTAAGGGCGCGAATCTCGATCGGCTCTTGAAGCGTTACGAAAGCCCAAACGACTTTATAACTGAGCAGCAACGGTTGGCGAAAAGGCAAAACGTTTTGATACAAGTCGAATAGCTCGGCACACATGGGATCAAAATCCGAGCGACGTGCGATCCGACCCCAACATCAAAGAGCCCGGTCGGCTACCGAGCAAGTGCCCATCCGAGCCCCAAAACGGAGAAAAATCACTTTTCCCTCAACAATCGTGTAAGATCTCGATCAGACGGCCCAGATCTTGCCAGCATCGCTAAACGACAAGATAGTGTTTTCTTGGAAACTGGACCCGTCTCGAGATTCGTGCCACCATCCAACGGCCCGGATCGCGCCACATTGCTCGGACTGTCGAGCCCCTAGAGCTCCGGTCGGCTACCGAGCAAGTGCCCATCCGAGCCCCAAAAACGGAGAAAAATCACTTTTCCCTCAACATTCATGTAAGATCTCGATCAGACGGCCCAGATCTTGCCAGCGTCGCTAAACGACAAGATAGTGTTTTCTTGGGAACTGAGCCCGTCTCGAGATTCGTGCCACCATCCAACGGCTCAGATCGCACCACGTTGCTCGGACTGAGGAGCCCCTAGACCTCCGGTCGGCTGCCGAGCAAGTGCCCAACCGGCCCCAAAACGGAGAAAAATCACTTTTCCCTCAACATTCGTGTAAGATCTCGATCAGATGGCCCAGATCTTGCCAGCGTCGCTAAACGACAAGATAGTATTTTCTTGGGAACTGGGCCCATCTCGAGATTCGTGCCACCATCCTACGGCCCAGATCTTGCCACCGTCGCTAAACGACAAGATAGTGTTTTCTTGGGAACTGAGCCCATCTCGAGATTCGTGCCCCCGTCCAACGGCCCGGATCGCGCCACGTTGCTCGGACTGCCGAGCCCCTAGACCTCCGGTCGGCTGCCGAGCAAGTGCCCATCCGAGCCCCAAAACGGAGAAAAATCACTTTTCCCTCAACATTCGTGTAAGATCTCGATCAGACGGCCCAGATCTTGCCAGCGTCGCTAAACGACAAGATAGTGTTTTCTTGGGAACTGAGCCCGTCTCGAGATTCATGCCACCATCCAACGGCTCAGATCGCGCCACGTTGCTCGGACAGCCGAGCCCCTAGACCTCCGGTCGGCTGCCGAGCAAGTGCCCATCCGAGCCCCAAACCGGAGAAAAATTACTTTTCCCTCAACATTCGTGTAAGATCTCGATCAGACGGCCCAGATCTTGCCAGCGTCGCTAAACGACAAGATAGTGTTTTCCTGGGAACGGGGCATGTCTTGAGATTCGTGCCACCATCCAACGGCTCAGATCTCGCCACGTCGCTCGGACAGCCGAACCCTCAGACCCCCGGTCGGCTGTCGAGGAAGTGCCCATCCGAGCTCCAAAACGGGAGAAAAAAACTGCCGAGCGACAACGACCGTTGGATCTTCCAGAAATTCGCACTTCTGGTGATGGACGGTCCAGATCGTGCCACGTGCGCTAAACAACAAGATAAAATTTTTTTGGGAAACGCGCCTCCTCGAGATTCGTGCCGGGATCCGACGGCACAGATCGCGCCATGTCACTCGGACTGTCGAGCCCCTAGACCTTCAGTCGGTTGCCGAGCCCCTAGACCTTCGGTCGGCTGCCGAGCAAGTTTCCATCCGAGCTCCAAAACGGAGAAAAAATCCGCTGAGCGACTACGACCGTCCGATCGCCCAGAAAATCGCGCTCAACACAGATAAAGGTCCCAGATCAAGCCACGCCATAAATAGGTATTAAAAATCAGTTTTTATTTATTTTAATCGTTTTATTTATTTAAAAATTGCGAAAAAATTACTAAAAATTGGGAAAAATTCACTAGAAATTCTAGAAAATAATTATAAATTCGGGGGAATATTTTTGAACCCCTGAACGAACAATTATTGCCTAGAATGTATTGTGAAGGCCACCGAACAACTGGTTAACACATCGCAAAAGTAAATAAATAATCCTAAAAAATATATAAAGACCGTCGGATATTCAGAAAAGCTTAAGAACAGCTTACAGCTTCAAAAATCACCTCACTACCCCCTTCGAAATTCAAAACCCTCCATTCGGACTCCGATACAACTCCACTAGCCACTAAAACATTTAAACTACTCCTCAAAGGCTGATCAAACTCAGTCTTTAGGAGTGGGGGGCTCGTGATATGGCTGAAAATTGGGTTAAATCGGAACCGTCCAGATGGGGCACGAATCTTGAAGCTCAGGGGTAAAACGGTAATTTTACCCACCGACGGGTCTGAAGCGGGTACTGGTTATCTTCCCCGAAGACCCACTTACCCGCAAACGGATCCACCTCAACTGGGTGCGGGTTTCAACCCGCAGCAAACCCGGTCCAGAAGGGATAGAATTAGGGTTTCTGATTCAATCCTAATCAACGGCCCTGATTCATAGTTATCCCTTCACTGGGGATTAGGGATTACATTCCTTATCTAACCACAGGGGGATCACATTCCTAATCTGATCCCAGTGGCGCCTATAAATACCCCCCATCCATCTCCATTAAGAGGTAATCAATCTTTTGCCAATTTTTGCGTTCGTTCATAATCACTTCTGCTTACTGACTTGAGCGTCGGAGGGTGCGTCGCCGGGAACAACCCCGGTGTCTCGCACTTCTTACAGGTGAACGGCGGGAGCAACGGTCAAACTCCGGCGGAACAGGTTATTGGTTTGTTATTCAAAGTTCCCTAAGAACCCACAAATACTATCTGTTTGCCCCCACACCAGATTCAGCGGCAATAGCAGGAAATAAAGAGAAGCCAACAATACAAAGTAAGAGAAGCAACAAGAGGATCCTGGGACCTGTGGGTTATGGGCCCACACGCTTCCGCTGCGCCACTCTGATAGAGGAAGACTCTGCCAATAGCATCCAGCAATGCCGATTGACGGACCAAGCAAGAAAGAAAAGAATGGATGGCACCAAAATCAAGGAATATGGGTACGAGAAGATTGAATTCATACCCAAGAAGAATCAATAAATGAGGACGACAGAAAAAGGCGGAAGAATCAAGGAATCAAGGGATGGAATAAGAAGGGACCAAAATGAATGGAATAAGACTAGTATCCAAACCAATGTTGGTTATGATTCATTTATGCATGCATGGTTGGTGAAATGTTAAGCCGATCCCAGTTCGAGCTAAGCTTGTCTAATATATTAGGTAACTAATACATTAGCCAAACCTGGTGCTCTGATACCACTAAAAACCCTATCATGCTCTGCATTCCAAAAGAAAATGCGGAATATGGATACACGACAAAAGCCCAGTAAATGATTTTCATCATCCATAAGTTGTTCAAAAATCTTTACAACATCTCACGAAATAATCAGAGTCAGAAGCAAAAGTATCAACCAATATGCATATATGAACCAAAATACCAACAAGAATACTTGAAACCAAATATATAAATCTCAAATAGTCATGATCTGAATAAGACAACTATCCTGGGTCACATTGCCCAATACAAATAAATATCCAAGTAGCAGATACAATTATTCATGAATAATAGGAAAATAAATAAATGTAGCAAGAGCTCCAGCAACTAATATCTCATCTCGCCTATTCCATCTGGCAGCTGATCTCCAAAATCTGCAATTTAATAAATTGCAGGAAAGAGGAAAAGAGAAAACAAGGTACCGTCAATTGTAAGTTACGGCCCACTTGTAATGCAAGATACAAGTACATGGGGAAAACTAACTAACAATAAGGAATAGACATGATAAAAAAACATAACAACTTGCATGGTAAGGTGAACAAGTATCATGTAGCATATATCAAGAGTCAAGTAAACAAGTATCATGTAAATATGTGTCAAGGATCAAGTATCAAGTATCATGTATCATGTAGTCAAGTATCAAGTAGCATGTATCATGTTCAAGTGTCATGTATCAAGTCTTGTAGTGATTACTATCTAGGTTGCACTTCATGCATCCCAGCTTTTACTACATGGTTGCTACAACAAACAGTTTCGCTTTAGAACTTGGTCGGTAAACTTGATCGGTAACTTGGTCGGTAACTTGATCGGTAACAGAAATTAACTTGATCGGTAACATGTCATACAAGAAACACAAGTCTCCTTCCAAATACACGTTTCTGCATTATCCGCTGCTAGATATTTCCTATTAAAACTCTGGTTTGATTATTTATTATTATTCTCAAACAAGCATGTATAAGCAAGAAACAATGTCAAACTAACATAGTATAATCAGTATCAGGTCTAGGGTAACAAATAAGCACGCATAGATGATAGATAGTCACATAAACGAGCAAAACAGTGTATGTTCATATTCAGGACAACATGACAGTACAGTACTAAAACAGTGATTCCTATTACTACAGAAATCTAAATCTGAATCCGTCGAAATGTCTAGAAAATAGACTCTCAACCGAATCCTGCGATTATAAATAAGTCATATAGTATTTCACAAAAACTTAACTCAAAACTGATTTCAATTCAGAAATTAGGTTCAGCCAGAAATCAGTAAATCAAATTCTCAGTCAGGAAAATAGCATCAGAACTCAATAAATAAATCCACGAAAAATCTGGGGTATTCCCCTATATGTCCAATTTTAGAATATTAACTGTCATAATTTTTCAGTAAAATTAGATCAGTCATCAAAAATCAGAAAACATTAAGAAACGATAGTTTGGCAAATCTGGAATTCCCAATACTGCTGTACGAAAACTATAATATCTCGCAACCAGTGAAACGAAATCCAAATCCGCCAAAGGGAGATGAAACTAGATAGAATAAGCTAACTTTTGTATTTCACAAATATTTTCCGTACAGTAAAGCGAATCAGGGTGAAAATACGATTCTTTACAGAACATCCAGCAAAATACAGCAAGTGTAGTTTTCATAAATGAGCATGAAATGACATATAAAACTCATCAATAAAGTCCGCCAAAATTTTGGGTAATCCCTAAATAAGTATAGAAAATCTGACCAAAGTTTTAGATTAAAATAATATGTGCAGCACAAGTATCAAAATAGTTTAGTCATCAAAATAATCAAGAAACAAAATCTGAAATTGATCTACACCTCTGTAGTAAAACAGTCATATCTCACACATACGAAAACGAAATCAAGCAGGGTCAAATGGGTTAGAAAGAAGATGAATTCCTTTAAAACTCATGTTTTATACCGAAATTAAGATACTGACTTTAATATGGTCTAAATTAGTGATCAAGACAGATCATTAACGAAACACAGAATTTTCTCAAAAACCAAAATCAACATAGATCCAACGAAACTTGATCCAAACACAACCAAACATGAAATCGAGTCTACAAAGTGTCCAACCAACATGAAATAGGGTAATTAACATATCTAAAACAACTCTATCACATGGTTCTCAATAAATACCCAAATTCTCAGAAGATGTCTCACATACATGATCAAATCAAGAAGGGCAAAACCAAAGTTAATTCATATCAATATTGTGTCATGAGGAAACTATGGTCAAATCACTATAGAGACAATATCAACAAAGGGTTTCACACACAGATTGTCTCTAGAATCCAACTACACTATAAGCGGTATTTTTGACTTGTATCATACAAAAAAATTTGAGTACAAGTTACTTGCCTGAAAGACGACGACGGAAATAGCACAAGAGCAAGAATAACGGGAACGGATCCCGGGGCACGAACACGAACACAACGAACGGATCACGAACCAATCACGAACACACGATCACGAACAAGATGAAGACGGTCGGGATCACAAACACAATCGGACGGCTGAGATCGAAGAGCAAGATCAAGATGATCGGATCAGATCGGACGGTCAGATTTCTTGATGATGACGATCAAGATCGATCGATCTAACGGCTGCGATCAAAAGTAGTTGATGATCATCATGATCATGACGATCAAGAAGAGATCAGACGGCTAGGATCTAATCGGATGATCAAGAGGAGATCGACGACCCACATCCAATCAAGCATGATGATCAAGATCCAATGGATGACCAGGATCACCCCGAGGGTGATGATCAAGATCAAATCAACAGATGAGATCAAGGGATCAAGCAATCAAGATCAAGAGCACAAGCAAACGGACGACCCATAATCGAAGATGAGATCATGATGATTAGGATGATGATGAAGCTATCCAACGGTCGGGTTCTAACATGATCAAAACACATGCAAACAGCCAAAGAAAACTTGGCTGTGGCTCGGCTCACTGCGATGGGCGAGAGGACAGCACGGGGAGCAGTGCTGCAGAGGGGAGTCGGGGGGTTGCTGCCGGATTGGCTCTCTGCGACGTGACTGCCGGCCAAGGGGCTGCAGGCGGTGCTGTCAGCAGCCAAGAGGGCTGCCGCAGGTGGCTGCAGCCACTGAGAGGACAGGGGATGCGATGCTAGGCTGTCAGGTGGCATTGCAGTCGCACCGAAGGGAGAGGGAGGAGGACAGGGTGTGGTTGTGAGGGCAGCGCACACAGGGAAGGAGACTGGGCTGTAGTGGGGTGGCGAGGGAGGAGCAGTCAGATGGCACAGCGCATGGGGGAGAGATGGGGTCGAAGGTGAGCGGAAGAGAAGGCGGCTTGTATGGAGCATGCATGGGTTAGAAGGCAGCGGGGTAAACTCAGGCGTAGACGAAAAGATAGGGGAGGGGTAAATATATATATGGATATGCAGTTTTAGGTTTAGAGAGGTAAACGGGTAGGGGAAAATGGGGTTTCGGTATTAGGGTTTGGGGGTGAAATGGGTATGGGTTAAACAGGGTAGGTAAGTTATTGGGTTGTGTGGTTATTTGGGTTTGGGTGCATAGTGGATTTAAATGGGTTTTAGAATAGGATTTAATTGGGTTATAAAAATCCAATAAGAAAATTAAATAATAAAATACTAAATTAGTCAACACTCAAAATAAAAATAATAATAATAAAATAGAGTGGCTTTCAATATAAATGGCTATATATAAATTACAAGATACGTTTTGCTTTAGTCGAAATAAAAGAATAATAAAAATTATAATAATAATAAGAATAACCGAAATAATAATAATAATAATAATAATAACAATAGTAACAAAAATAATAGGATTTGAATTATTACATAAATTTATTGGAAAATAGCCACAAATAAAATCATCGATTACCAATGGACTTTAACAGAAAATCCAAGAATACATTTAAAAAAAAGAATTTGAAAGCGGAAAACTAGTTTACAAAAATTTGAAATATCGAAAATGCATAGAAAATACATTTTTGGGGAAACAGGGGTTACAAATTCTACCCACCTTACAACAAAATTTCGTTATCGAAAATTGCTTAGGCGGTACATAGGACAAAGCAAAAGTAAACTGGGGAAGGGAAACAAAGTAGAGGGCTAATGGGGAAGGAACAAAGCAGTGCCAACACCAAAATAAGAAAGAAAATGGATAACAATGAGGTCAAATGGAATGCAAGGAAAGGGATTAAAAAGTATCAAAAGGAAAGAAACAATACAAGATAACAAAGCAACAAGGGAGTGGGCAGAACTGGAATCAAAGAGAGAATGGACAAGGGAGAATTGAATAAAACAATGAATGGGTGCATGATGGCAAAATGGGAATTCAAGAAAGAAGTAACCGTTATCAAAAATGAAAAAGAAACAACACAAGGCTGGCAAGATAACCGGCAAAGAGATGATAAAACAGATAGAGCTGGAATCAAAGAAAGGATGAACAAGGAAGAGATGAACCAAGAAATGAGTCAACGGATGAGGACGAATGCAAGAGATCGAAAGAAGCAAACAATGCAGAAAATAGAGAGAAGCCAACAATACAAAGTAGGAGAAGCAACAAGAGGATCCTGGGACCTGTGGGTTATGGGCCCACACGCTTTCACTGCGCCACTCTGATCGAGGAAGACTCTGCCAATAGCATCTAGCG
Source organism: Hemerocallis citrina (assembly GCA_017893485.1). NCBI lineage: Eukaryota > Viridiplantae > Streptophyta > Magnoliopsida > Asparagales > Asphodelaceae > Hemerocallis > Hemerocallis citrina. The sequence continues at coordinate 73,410,182 of CM030360.1, forward strand.
ATGCCGATTGACGGACCAAGCAAGAAAGAAAAGAATGGATGGCACCAAAATCAAGGAATATGGCTACGAGAAGATTGAATTCATACCCAAGAAGAAATCAATAAATGAGGACGATAGAAAAATACGGAAGAATCAAGGAATCAAGGGATGGAATAAGAATGGATCAAAATGAATGGAATAAGACTAGTATCCAGACCAATGTTGGTTTTGATTCATTTATGCATGCATGGTTGGTGAAATGTTAAGCCGATCTCAGTTCGAGCCAAGCTTGTCTAATATATTAGGTAACTAATACATTAGCCAAACCAGGTGCTCTGATACCTCTAAAAGCCCTGTCAAGCTCCGCTTCCCAAAAGAGAATACGGAAAACAGATATGCGACAAAAGCCCAGCGAATGATTTTCATCATCCATAAGCTGTTCAAGAATCTTTACAACATCTCACGAAATAATCAGAGTCGGAAGCAAAAGTATCAACCAACATGCACATATGAACCAAAATACCAACAAGAATACTTGAAACCAAATATATAAATCTCAAATAGTCATGATCTGAATAAGACAACTATCCTGGGTCACATTGCCCAATACAAATAAATATCCAAGTAGCAGATACAATTATTCATGAATAACAGGAAAATAAATAAATGTAGCAAGAGCTTCAGCAACTAATAGCTCATCTTGCCTATTCCATCTGGCAGCTGATCTCCAAAATCTGCAATTTAATAAATTGCAGGAAAAAGGTAAAGAGAAAATAAGGAACACGTCAATTGTAAGTTACGGACCGCTTGTAATGTAGGATACAAGTACATGGAAAAAACTAACTAATAATATGGAATATGCATGATAACAAAACACAACAACTAGGATGGTAAGGTGAACAAGTATCATGTAGCATATATCAAGAGTCAAGTAAACAAGTATCATGTAAACATGTGTCAAGGGTCAAGTATCAAGTATCATGTATCATGTAGTCAAGTATCAAGTAAGCATGTATCATGTTCAAGTGTCATGTATCAAATCTTGTAGTGATTACTATCTAGGTAGCACTTCATGCATCCTAGCTTTTACTACATGGTTGCTACAACTAACTGTTTTGCTTTAGATTTCATAGGGAACCATACAGGGCAGTGTACTCGGGTATTCACAGAATCACAAAACTTTGTCAGTAAACTTGATCGGTAACTTGATCGGTAACAGAAATTAACTTGATCGGTAAACTTGATCGGTAACATATCATACAGGGAACACAAGTTTCTTTCCGAGTACACGTTTCTGCACTATTCACTACTAGATCTTTCCTATTAAAACCCCGGCTTGATTATTTATTATTATTCTCAAACAGGCATGTATAAGCATGAAACAGTGTCAAACTAAAATAATATAATCAGTATCAGGTCTAGGGTAACAAATAAGCACGCATAGATGATAGACAGTCACATAAACGAGCAAAACAGTATATGTTCATATTCAGGACAGCATGATAGTGCAGTACTAAAACAGTGATTCCTATTACTACAAAAGTCCAAATTTGAATATGTCAAAACGTCTAGAAAATAGACTCCCAACCAAATCCTGCGAATATAAATAAGTCATGTAGTATTTCACAAAAATTAACTCATAGCTGATTTGAATTCAGAAATTAGGTTCAGCCCGAAATCAGTAAATCAAATTCTCAGTCAGGAAAACAACATCAAAACACAATAAATAAATCCACGAAAAATCTGGGATATTCCCCTATGTGTCCAGTATCAGAATAGAAACTTTCATAATTTTTCAGTAAAATTAGATCAGTCATCAAAAATCAGAAAACATCAAGAAACGATAGTTTAGCAAATTTGGAATTCCCAATACTGCTGTACGAAAACTATAATATCTTGCAACCAGTGAAACGAAATCCAAATCCGCCAAAGAGAGATGAAACTAGATAGAATAAGCTAACTTTTGTATTTGACAAATATTTTCCGTACACTAAAGAAAATCAGGGTGAAAATACGATTCTTTACAGAATAGCAAGCAATATACAGCAAGTATAGTTTTCATAAACGAGCATGAAATGGCATGTAAAACTCATCAATAAAATCTGCCAAAATTCTAGGTAATCACTAAATAAGTATAGAAATACTGACCAAAGTTTTAGATTAAAATAATATGTGCAGCACAAGTATCAAAATAGTTTAGTTTAGTCATCAAAATTATCAAGAAACGAAATCTGGAATTGATTTACACCTCTGTAGTGAAACAATCATATCTCACACATACGAAAACGAAATCAAGCAAGGTTAGAGGGGTTGGAAAGAAGACGAATTCCTTTAAAACTCATGTTTTATACCAAAATTAAGATACTGACCTTAATATGGTCTAAATTACTGATCAAGACAGATCATTGACAAAATAGAGAATTTTCACAAAAACCAAAATCAACATAGATCCAACGAAACTTGATCCAAACACAACCAAACTTGAAATCGAGTCTAGGAAGTGTCCAACCAACATGAAATAGGGTAATTAACATATCTAAAATAACTCTATCGCATGGTTCTCAATAAATACCCAAATTCTCACATGAAGTCTCACATACATGATCAAATCAAGAATGGGCAAAACCTAAGTTAATTCATGTCAATATTCTGTCGTGAGGCAATTATGGTCAAATCACTATAGAGACAATCTCAACAAGGGATTTCATACATGGATTGTCTCTAAAACCCAACTACACTATAAGCGGTATTTTTGACTTGCATCATACAAAGAAATTTGAGTACAAGTTACTTGCCTGAAAGACGATGATGGGAATAGCACAAGAGCAAGAATAACGAGAACGGATCCCTGGGCACGAACACAAACACAACGAATGGATCACGAACCAATCATGAACACACGATCACGAACAAGATGAAGATGGTCGAGATCACGAATACAATCGGACGGCTGAGATCGAAGATCAAGATCAAGATGATCGGATGAGATCGGACGGTCAGATTTCTTGATGATGACGATCAAATTCGATCGATCGAACTGCTGCGATCAAAATAAGTTGATGATCATCATGATCATGACGATCATGAAGAGATCAGACAGCTAGGATCTAATCGAATGATCAAGAGGAGATCGACGGCCCACATCCAATCAAGCATGATGATCAAGAACCAACGGACGACCAGGATCACCCCGATGGTGATGATCAAGATCAAATCAACGGACGAGATCAAGGGATCAAGCAATTAAGATCAAGATCACAAGCAAACAGACGGCCCATAATCGAAGACGATATCATAATGATCAGGATGATGATGAAGCGATCCAACAGTCGAGATCCAACACGATCAAAACACAAACAAACAGCCAAAGAAAACTTGGCTGTGGCTCGGCTCGCTGCGACGGACGGGAGGACAGCACGGGGAGCGGTGCTGCAGAGGGGAGTCGGGGGGTTGCTGCTGGACTGGCTCGCTGCGACTGGACTACCGGCCAAGGGGCTGCAGGCAGTGCTGTTAGTGTCCAGGGGGGCTACCGCAGGTGGCTGCGGCCACCGAGAGGACAGGGGACGTGATGCTAGGCAGTCGATGGCGCTGCAGTCGCACCGAAAGGAAAGGGAGGAGGACGGGGTGTGGTTGTGAGGGCAGCTCACAAAGGGAAGGAGACTGGGCTATAGTGGGGTGGCAAGGAAGGAGCAGTCGGATGGCACAGGGCATGGGGGAGAGATGGGGACGAAGGTGAGCGGAAGAGAAGGCAGTTGGTATGGGGCATGCATAGGTTAGGAGGCGGCGCGGTAAACACAGGGGTAGACGAAAAGGTTGGGGAGGGGTAAATATATATGGGTGTGCAGTTTTAGGTTTAGAGAGGTAAACGAGTTGGGGAAAAGTGGGTTTCGAGTATAAGGGGTTTGGGGGTGAAATGGGTATGGGTTAAACAGGGTAGGTAAGTTATAGGGTTGTGTGGATATTTAGGTTTGGGTGCATAGGGGATTTAAATGGGTTTTCGAATAGGATTTAATTGGGTTATAAAAATCCAATAAGAAAATTAAATAATAAAATACTAAATTAGTCAACACTCAAAATAAAAATAATAATAATAAAATATAGTGGCTTTCAAAATAAATGGCTATATATAAATTACAAGATACATTTTGCTTTAGTCGAGATAAAAGAATATTAATAATATTAATAATAAGAATAACCGAAATAATAATAATAATAATTACAATAGTAACAAAAATAATAGGATTTGAATTACTACATAAATTCATTGGAAAATACCCACAAATAAAATCATCGATTACCAATAGACTTTAACAAAAAATCCAAGAATACATTTTAAAAAAAGAATTTGAAAGCGGAAAACTAGTTTACAAAAATTTGAAATATCGAAAATACATAGAAAATACATTTTTGGGGAAACAGGGGTTACATAACAAGTGGGTTAGGTGAGCAATACTGGCCTCCAGAGTATCCTGACGATCCATGAGATAGTTGACAGAATGATAAAGACTCTCAGGATCGAAAAATACAGCTCTAGGACGAGACGAACTAGAGGCAGAGGACCTACGACCTGAAGTGGCTAAAGAGATGGGAGGGACATTCCATTGAGGAGACCTAGAAGGAGAGTGAAGAATCCTCATACGAGCTAAACTCGAACGTTCAAAAGACTGATAATAAGTGACAACACTAGACTCAAAAGTAAGATCAACTTCATTGAAGTTGAAAACATGAGTAAGTATTGCACCAAAAGGAAGAAAAGAAGTATGACCCTGATGGAGACGATTGAAAATGACTCGACTCCAATTTATTTGGATGTTGGCAAAAATGGCATACACTGCTTGTTGCAATTCAAAAGAAAATTGGTCGTAGCTACCCATTTTAGGGATAATGTTATACGACAAAATTCTTGCAACAAGTTTCGCAAGCGGTGTAATTGACTTGTTTGTCATCGGAGGACCGCAATTTGGCAAGTAGATTTTTGAAACAATAAAGTTGTCATCCATGTCAATTTCCCCTAAATCCAACCCTTCATATGGAATACCCAAAATAGTTTCCAATTTTGCAGGAGTTAACCTCATACGAATATTTTTTACCGGTAGTAGTAAGAAATATATCGTTACCATCCTCGGAAGTGGCAGCTCTCATATTTGTATAAAACAAATATATAAGTTGTGGTTAGTAATAAGGTTGATTAATAAGGGAAAGCAAATTAAATAACCCACATTGTTCAAACAATGGGGCTAAGGGGAAACCTATCTAAATCAGGAAAAATTTACAAATCTCCCCGGAAAGATAGCGATTTGACATATGGGATAGAATTTCTCAACAAGGTTGGGATTTCTAAGATATTGATGGTAATTGCTAGAGGATTGACCTTCCTCAACATTAGAACTACGAGTTCTCTTTGGAGGCATAATTCAACTCTAGAAAATTTAAAAGGGAAAGAGGTAAAGAAATTATACCCAACAACGAAGAAAAAAAGAGAAGCACAAAGCTTCAACCAACTACTATTAGTAGAGCCAAAGATTATGTCGTCTACATATATATGTATAATTAGAATATCGGTTTCTATTTTCCGAATAAATAAAGTAGTATCTACTTTACCTATTTCAAAACCAGTTTCTAATAGAAAAGTTTTCAATCGATCATACTAAGCACGAGGTGCTTGTTTAAGACCATATAAAGTCTTTTTCAATTTAAAAACATGTTTTGGGAATTGTTCATGTTCGAAACCAGGTGGTTGCTTAACATAAACATCTTCCTTAATAAAACCATTAAGAAAAGCACTTTTAACATCCATTTGGAAAAGTGTAAACTTCATAAAACATGCAAAAGATAATAAGATCCTAATTAATTCTAGTCTAGCAACAGGAGTATATGTTTCATCAAAATCTATGCCTTCTTCTTGATTATATCCTTGAGCAACTAATCTAGCCTTGTTCCTAACGACTTGTTCTGATTCATCTAACTTGTTTTTGAATACCCATTTTGTACCAATTATAGTTTGGTCAGGAGGTCGTGGAACTAAATCCCATACATCATTTCTTATAAATTGGTTTAATTCATCTTGCGTGGCATTCATCCAAAAATCATTCTCACAAAGCTTCTTGTATATTCTTCGGTTCAAAATCTGACAAGAAAGTCGTATGAGAAATCATAATAACATGAGATCTTGTTTGAATACCATGTGAGATATCACCAATTATTAAGTCATGAGGATGATCTCTAACTTCAACAAATGATTTGGTAAAGTTTGAGTCATCACAACAGGATCAGTCGACTTGACTAGTTCATCAGCCGACTGATTCACATCAGTCGACTTGTTTTCCTTGTCGATCGACTTATCTGCTAGGGTAGTTTGCTCTAGTGATTTAATTACGTTATTTAAAGGTGATGAATCAGTTTCATCATCTTCAATAATAGTAGATGAAGTCAGAGATTCGTCAAATGAAACATGCTTGGATTCTTCAATAGTAAAAATTGACTTATTGAAGATCCTATATGCCTGACTCCTATTTGATTATCCAATGAAGATACCTTCATTAGATCTAGGATCAAACTTATCTAAATTATCTTTAGTGTTTTTTTATGAAACACTTGCAACCAAATACTTTAAAGTAAGATACTTTAGGAATCCTAACAAAAAATAGTTCATAACATGTTTTCTTAAGCTTAGGCCTAATGAAAATTTTATTTAAATCATAACACGCTGTTGAAATAGCTTCAGTCCAGAAGTACTTAGGCAAATTGCTTTCAACAAGTATAGTACGTACACATTCTTGCAAAGTCCTATTCTTTCTTTCAACCACTCTATTTTGTGGTGAAATTCTAGGAAATGCAAATCAATGTGTCATACCATTCTTGTTGCAATATTCTGAAAACATTTCATTCTCAAATTCTCCACCATGATCACTTCTAATAGTGACTTTGGTTAGAGATTTTTGATTTTGAATCCATTTACAAAAATTTTCAAATACTTCAAAGACATCATTCTTATGTTTTAAAAAGAAAATCCATGTGAATCTTGAAAAATCATCTACTAAAATAAATACATACCTACTTTTATTTAAAGAGGCGACTCTAGTAGGACCAAATAAATCTATATGGATTAATTTGAGAGGCCTACTAGTAGAAATCATTTCTTTTATCTTAAAAGTAGATTTGACTTGTTTACCTAGTTGACATGGATCACATAACTTATCCTTTTTATAGGATAGTCTTGGCGGTCCTTTAACTAGGTTGTACTTAGACAATTTAGCAATATTTTTCATATTCACATGGCCAAATCTCTTATGCTGAAGCCAAGAATCATTGTTAGAAGCTACTAAGCAAAAATCATTCGAAAAATCATTTGATTTTAAACAGAACTCATAAATATTATTTTTCCTAAAACCATGAAAAATTATATTTTGCATGGTAGAATCATAAATTAAAAATGCATCTTTTTCAAAAACAATTTTATATCCCTTATCACACAATTGGCTTATACTTAACAGATTATGCTTAAGACCACTAACAAGAAAAACTTCTTCAATATTAGGGGTAGTGTTCTTACCGACCATGCCTATTCCAATAACCTTACCTTTGTTGTCACCGAATGTGACTGTTCCTCCATCAATCTCTTGTATGAAAGATAGGAGGTTGGCATTTCCAGTCATGTGCTTGGAGCATCCGCTGTCAAGTATCCAACGTTTTCTTTTAGGTACCTATAAAAAAATTATTGCGAATATGGTACCCTTTTTATTGGGTCCGAAAGTGATTAGTTTTTGGGAAACCAAACCCAAAATGAGTTTGATTTACCACCAAATGCAGGAATATAGTCTACAGAATTATATGCAGTAAGAACATATGAATTTATGTAAGTAATTCTATCTTTTTGACTCAAGTTGACTGGAACCCATATATATTTGCTCTGTCCAGTCGATTTTATCGAACCTTTCAGTCAACTGTTACTGAAATCCAGTCTACTGGGAGGTGAAATAGGTCGACTTATCTGAGTTTTTCATCTATTTGAATAAGACTCTGAACCTCAGGACAAACGACTGAAATTAGGGTTCAGTCGACTGGTCTGAACTACAAAATTACTCTTTTCATTGAAAACAATAGTTTTTGGTTTTTCAAAAAACTCATATAATTTATTCTTAATACTAGAAATAGATTCAGCCTTATTACTACTAGTGTTCTTAGAGACATGATGTTTTGCAAGAGACTTTTGAAAACCAAATCTAAATCTCTTATTAGTTTGAACTTGATTTTGGAGAACTTCATTTAAATTCTCCTGTCCTTTGTTAAATTTAGAGACATTCTTGGATATCTCTTTATAATTCTTTTTAAGAGATACAAGATCTATATCTAAATTAGAAAGTCTAGAACTTAAAGACTTGACTTCAACATTTAAGTCAAGATTCTCTTGAGAAAGTGTTTGATTTACTTTCTCTATATTTTTAACTCTAATTTTCTCCTTCTTAAGTTCATGAAAAATCTCATTAAAAGTATCTAATAAGTCATTTGAATCAATGTTATCACTTGCTTCGTTTTGTGTAGCCATAAAGCATACATTAGCAACTTCGTTTGTCTCTTCATTTTCTTCTTCGGATGAAGAGTCGTTATCGTCCCAAGTTGCTTGATACACCTTCTTGTTCTTCATGTACTTGTTCTCTGTATACTTGTCCTTCTTGAAGTTGGAAGCCTTTCCTTTAGATTTCGCCTGTTCTAGTGGGCAATCCTTCTTCATATGACCTATCTTGTTACACTTGAAACAAGTTCGAAGTTCATTAGTATCTTTAGATTTGGAATTAAATTTACCTTTCCTTAGAATCTTTTTGAACTTTCTCGTGAACATGGCTATCTCTTCCTCATCTTCATCTTCATCTTCGGAGTCCGACATGGCCTTGAACGCGAGTGTCTTTTTTTCTGATTGTTGAGGTTCTAGATCCTTCTTGCGTTCTTCAAGTTGAACTTCATATGCCATAAGATTTCCCACAAGATTCTCAAGAGAGAGTTATGTTAAATCGTTGACCTCTTCTATGGCAGTGATCTTCTTCTCCCATTCGGGGGTTAAGGCATGAAGAACTTTCCTCACCATTTCGGCTTGAGTGTACGTCTTTCCAAGAGCCATAAGTGAATTTGAAATATCCGTGAACCTTGTGATCATCTCTGACACATTCTCGTTCTCCTTCATGCGGAACATCTCGAACCTGCGAACAAGAACAAATATCTTAGATTTTTTAACTTTATTAGTACCTTCATGAGTTACCTCGAGTGTGTACCAAATTTGATACGCTGTTGTTGCATTGGACACATGATTAAACTCCTTGGTAAGAGCACAAAATAGAGCTTTCATCGCCTTTGTATTGTTCATTGATTCTCTCTTCATGTCGTCGTTCCATTGTGCATAAGGAATTGTAGGAGCAGTGTACTCGGTCTCCATCATGTTCCATATCTCATAGTTGATGGACTGAAGGTAGATCTTTATTTTACACTTCAAATAGTTGTCGTTGGTTCCATCGAAAAGGGGTGGCCTTTGTGTGGATTGGCCTTCATGGTATTGGCTTGCATTAGAAGTAGTTGCCATTGCACTCAACCATGCTTTAATACCAAGTGTTGGATCCTGTAGGCAAGGAAAATAACACTAGCGGGGGGGGGGGGGGGGGGGGGGGGGAGGGGAGGGGGAGGGTTGAATAGTGTTGTTTAAAAAATAATTAAGAAATTGAACTTCTCGTTCTGTTTAGTCGACTTAAAATGAGAATACAAGCCGATTGGGGCGTCAGAGAAGAAGAGTATTTTATACAAGTCTGATCAGTCGACTTATAGCGAAAACTCAGTTGACTTACCAGACAAGTGTTCGAAGAGTATTTTATACAAGTCTGATAAGTCAACTTATAGAGGAGACTCAGTCGACTTGCCAGACAAGTTTTTGAATGAAACACAGAAAAGTTGAAATGCAAGTGAAGAAAATACAATCACAGAGAGAGTCAACCACAGAGTACACTGCGATGTATCCTGGTTCGGTCCTCTTGGCCTTCATCCTGTCCCTAAACAACCCACTTGAGATTTTCTACTATTTTTTAAAAAATACATGAATACCCTACGGCGTTTGACAACAACCTTGCCAAACCCGTAGACCTCTTTCACCACTAGAGAGAGCACACCCACTCTACAATCTAGAGTGAAAAACCCGACTCTACAACCTAGAGTCCTACTCTCCAACTGAGAGGACCACTCTCACAACCCGAGAGTGAAAAACAACAACAAAAGAGTTACAATAACCTATGTCCTTATTTGTGATTTGTGATTTTTGTATGGTGGCTAATAGGTCAACTTATGAAATCAGCCTAAAACGAATTCGATATTATACTAGACTGATTTTCAGAGAACCAAGACTTAGAGAATATGAATGCTTTTTAGAACGCTGTTTTTTTTTTTCAAAAACAAAAGCTTGAAACTTAATAATTGCTTGGAACCTTTACAAGGTAATTTTTACACTATATTTATAGAGTTAGACTTACTGGACGTTGAAAAACAGTTGCACCAACTGTCAACCAACGGAAATAAATGTTTTGAATTTGAAAAACAAGTTTTAAAAATAGAAAACTGTCGAAATGGCTTGAACAGTCGACTGGGTTGCCATAATAAGTCGACTGGTCAGAGCTTGTATGAGTTTAGACAGTTTCGTACTAAGACAGTCGACTGGTTCCGAAGAGTGGTCGACTGGTACTCAACAGCTGATCTTATTCAAGCTTGTTTCGACCTTTTAACTTTTGTAAAACACTCAATTATTAAAAATATGTGTGAGTGTGTGTGTGACAAGGCTATTACAACATTCTAAGACTCAAAGAATAAAAAACTACAATTGTTACAAGACACTTAATACAAAACATTTGAAGCACTTAAGTCTTGTCTTGAACTTAAGTCTTTGACTTAAGCTTGAGTCATTGTCTTTATGTCTTGAAGCTAGCTTGATCAAATGTGACTTGAACTTATAATTTTGTAGTTTGATCGATTCTTTTGAAAGCTTTATTGGATCAACTTTTCCTTTATGTATTGCACCATGGTATTTGTCTTTGATACATCCTGCAATATATATATAGGTGGTAGCACAACTTTGTATTGTATTGTAGTCATCAAAATCAAGAATCAACACCCTTGTCCTCCAGATGTAGGCCGGCCTCCAATGGGTGCAAGAACACACAACAAAACACAACTCAATCTTTTACTCACAAATGCTCTCAATCTTTTTCTTCCAACTAGTTTCTTTCTTTCTCTTGCAAATTTTTCTAGTGTTTTTCATGAAGAGAATGAGGGGGGGGTATTTATACCTTTTTCAAAGCAAAATGGAGGGATAAGATTGATCTACATGGATGTAGATTAGGGGCTAGGATGTATTAGGGAGTTAGAGCAACCACCCATGAACACAAAACTACCTCTCCACTACTCCATCTCTCCCACTCTCCACTATGCACACCCGGCCTACCCCTTCTCTTGTGCTTGGCACGTGCAAGTGCAATGCACGTGTCACGCAAAGCACCCCTAGTTACTAGTTGTACAAGTTAGTTTAATTAATTGTTACAAAAATAAGTCTACCCTACAAGTTGTCTCATTTAAATGAGAATTAAACTAGTGGGCTCAAATTAGTGGGCTTTAGAATCCATGGGCTTATTAATTAAAATAATTAATTTAATTTGTGTGGGCTAGATTTAAAAAATTAAGCCTAGGATTTAAAATAGGATTTTGAATTAAAAGAAAAGAATTAAAATACTTGGTTCATGGTATAAAATAAATAATTTGTAAGAGAAGATGTACATAAATTTGCACGTGCAAAACTCTTAAAATCAAACAAACTCTTATTTAATTATAATTGAAAATTCAGGATGTTACATCCTTTTTGCTCCGATGTTACCTGTATTGCTATGCCACTTCCTTGTGCTTTTCCTTGTTCTTTTTTGCTCTGACGTTAACTATACTGCTATGCTATACTCTGATGTTGGTTCTTATCTTAGTCAAAAAAAAATTTTGTTTGCTTTTTAGTACGAAATCACCCTTCATCTTTAGACAACTCTCTTCTTTTATATTTGGCATTAGTACCTTGTAAATGTGTGTTCTTAACTTCTTATGTAGAGTATTAATGGTAATAAGTCATTATATTCATCTCAGTTGCTAGGTAGAATTCTCCCAGCTGTTCTTAGCTCGCTTCTTTTGAGGCAATTTGTGCATAAAGGTAGAATACATTGCACTTTAAAAGAATAAATTGTAGTTATACTGCATAAATAATATTACTGAAATGAAGTAAATTGTTGATATGGATCTTTATTTGCTTTAGAGAGATGGAGTACATGTTTACACTGCACATTAGAACACAACAAAGTTGTCAACAATAAATTGAAATGAAGTAAATTGTTGTCATACTGTCTAAATAATATGAAACAGGGTTTCACAAGAGCTTCAAATGAAGTAAATGGCTACTCTTTTAGATGATAAATGGCTGCACTTTGAAATGAGGTCAATGGCCGCAGTTCGAAGAAAATGGGTTTGTCTCTCACTTCACTGAATCTTAAGGGTCACCACATTTATACACATTCTCATTCTCATCAACAGATATTGGTATAAGAACCAGCACTTTTCCAGCCAACAACATATCTATACTATTATTAAGCAAAGTCCCATTTTGGTGGCTTTTTACTATCATGCCCCCATAAACATTAAAGACTAAAAAAATATATAGGGTTAAAAAATGTAATTTGCATGACTAATAAATTATTTTGCATGCCGCCCATTCAAGGTGATTAGTATTGAATGAGTTTCATTAATTCATAATCTGGATTGAATGCATTATACATTATTCTTACCCTTCATGAATGAGTTTCGGCCCTAGGTGGTCCCACTTTCCAGAATTTTAAGATGTATCCCATTCAAGGTGATTAGTATTGAATGAGTTTCATTAATTCATAATCTGGATTGAATGCATTATGCATTGTTCATACCCTTCATGAATGAGTTTCGGCAATGGGTGGTCCCACTTTCCAGAAGTTTAAGATGTACTAGCATTTTGCATGCACAATTTATGATGCCTAGAAGTTTTCTCATGGCTGCATGCATGCCGGCCATAAAATGCATGTTAAAAAAACAATTAACATGAGCTAAACTGCATGTTAAAAAATAAAATGAGCTAAACTGCATGTTAAAAAAATAATTAACATGCAGTTTGAATTGTGTTCCATGCACAATTTATTCTTAAGAAACTTTGCTCCTATTAAAGCCAGTAGGTCTAACACATGCATGCAAATATCAAAATGAATAAATTGTGCATGCATGTCTGCATGCAACCTCTTCGGTGACTTGCTCCTTCCTTAAAATCCTACACATCTTTATAGACGTGCATAGCACGTGCATTATACTAGTACTACTAAAGAAAACATCATCATAGTCACTAGGCACAAGAGCATAGTAAAAAAAATGTTCATGCATATTGATAATTCAAATTATAAGGACTAGATTCATAGAATTAACTACAACAATTCACAAAATTCATTGCAGTAATATAAGGACCAGATTCACCAAATTTTGTTCATACATTTTGTTCACAAAATTGATGGTGCAATCCACAAAATTCATTGCACTAATTAAAAAGCTTATAACAAAACATGATAATTCAAATTTTAAGGACCAAATTCAGTTAAAGAATATGCTGACTTTCACCATTTAACACAATACCGTTCATTTCCAGACTCTTTTTTTCCAAAAACAAAGCATCAGCAGTTATCGCACACTACATATATAACTTTCTGTTGGATCCTGTAGGCAAGGCAGATAATGCTAGAGGGGGGGTGAATAGTGTTGTATAAAAAAATAATTGAGAAATTGAACTTTTCGTTCTATCAAGTCGACTTAAAAAGAGAATGCAGACTGGGTGTTAGATAAGCAGAGTATTTTATACAAGTCTGATCAGTCAATTTATAGAGGAATCTCAGTTGACTTAGCAGACAAGTGTTTGAAGAGTATTTTACACAAGTCTGATCAGTCGACTTATAGAGGAGCCTCAGTCAACTTGGCAGACAAGTTTTCGAATAAAACACAGAAAAAATAAAATGCAAGTGAAGAAAATACAAACACAGAGAGATTCAACCACAGAGTACACAACGATATATCCTGGTTCGGTCCTCCCGACCTACATCCAGTTCCCTAAACAACCCACTTGAGATTTTCCACTATTCTTGAAAGATAATACAAGAATACCGTACGGTGTTTGACAACAACCTTACCAAACCCGTAGACCTCTCTCACCACTAGAGAGAGCACACCCACTCTACAACCTAGAGTGAAATCCCGACTCTACAACCTAGAGCCATACTCTCCAACCGAGAGGACCACTCTCACAACCCGAGAGTGAAGAAAAACAACAAAAGGATTACAACATCTTCTAGCCTTGTTTGTGATTTGTGATTTTTGTATGGTGGCTAATAGGTCAACTTCTGAAATCAGTCTAAAAGGAATTCAATGTTATACTAGACTGATTTTCAGAGAATCAAGACTTAGAGAATATGAATGCTTTTAGAATGCTTGTTCTTTTCAAAATCAAAAGCTTGAAAACTTAAGAAACATATGCTTGGAACCTTTTCATGGTGATTCCTATGCTCTATTTATAGATAGGAATCATAGGAACGTTGAAGAACAGTTCCTAAAACTGAATTAAAACAGATAAAAATTGTTTTGAATTTGAAAAACAAGTTTTGAAATCAAAAAACTATCGAAACGACTTGAACAGTCGACTGGGTTGCCATATTAAGTCGACTGGCCAGAGTTTGAATGAGTTCAGACAGTTTCGTACTAAACAGTCGACTGGTGCCAAATAGCGGTCGACTGGTACTTAACAGCTGAACTTATTCAAGGTTGTTTCGATCTTTTTAAATTTGTAAAACACTCAATTATTAAAGAATATGTGTGAGTGTGTGTGTGACAAGGCTATTTACAACATTCTAAGATCAAAGAATAAAAAGTTACAATTGTTACAAGATACTTAATACAACACATTTGAAGCAATTGAGTCTTGTCTTGAACTTGAGTCTTTGACTAGAGCTTGAGTCAACGTCTTTATATCTTGAAGCTTGCTTGATCAATGTGGCTTGAACTAAGTTCTTTGAGGCTTGATCAGTTCTCTTTGAAAGCTTCATTGAATCAACTTTGCCTTTGTGTATTACACCAAGGTATTGATCTTTATACACTCTGCAATATATAAGTGATAGCACAACTTTGCATTGTGTTGTAGTCATCAAAACCAATAATCAACATTCTCTCTCTTTTTGATGATGGCAACACAATAGCTTACAATAATAATAATAATTAAAGTTGCTCCCCCTAACTAATGTACAACAGGCACAAGTTATAAAACATATACCAAAACATGCACATAAAAAATAAACCACAAAAGATGCACATACCATACACATCCATTTCCCCCCCTTTGTCATCAACAAAAATAGAGGAGAAAAGAAACAATAACAAAAATGTAAAGCATAACACAGTGAAAAAAAGAACAAATTTGTACATTGGAAATGAAGTACATGGTTTCAAATACTACATAAAAGTGAAATACATAAAACATAACGAAAAAGTAAAAAAATAGAAAATACATCAAGTCAGTCTTCTTCTTCGTCATCAGCACCTTGAGAGGCAGGGGGTGGAAATTGTTAGGTGAACAAGTCGGTAAGATAAGAAATACTAGCTTCAAGGGTATCCTGACGATCCATAAGAAAGTTGACAGAATGATAAGTACTCTCAGGATCGGTAAAAACAGCTCGAAAACGAGACGAACTAGATGCAGAAGACCTACGACCTAAAGTTGCTAAAGGAATAGGAGGGGCATTCCTATGAGGAGATCTAGGAGGAGAGTTTAGAATCTTCATACGAGCTAAACTCGTACGATCAAAAGACTCATAATGAGTGACAACACTCGATTCAGAAGCATGATTAACTTCACAGAAGTTGAAGACATGAGTAAGTAAACCACCAAAAGGAAGAAAAGAAGTATGAGCCTTATGGAGACGACTGAAAATGACTGGACTCCAATTTATTTGGATGCTGCCGAAAATGGCATACACAGCTTGTTGTAATTCAAAAGAAATTGGTCGTAGCTACTCGTTTTAGGGATAATATTATACGAAAAAATTCTTGCAACAAGTTTAGCAAGCAGTGTAACTGACTTGTTTGTCATAGGGGGATCGCGATTAGGTAAGAAAGTTTTGGACAATATAGAGTGGTCATCCATTTCAATCTCTCCTAAGTCCATTCCTTCATTAGGTAGATTCAAAATAACTCCTAAATTTGCAGAGGTGAGTTTCATGCAAATACTTTTCACTGAAGTGAGTAAAAATATTTCGCTACCATCCACAGAAGTAACAACTTTTATATTTGTATAAAACAAATATATAAGCTGTGGATAATAAGGGGGTTGATTCACCAAGGAAAGCAAGTCAAACAACCCACATTGTTCAAACAATGGGGCGATGGGAAACCTATCTAGATCAGGAAAATTGACAAATCTTTCTGGAAAGATTACAATTTGACAGATAAGGAAAAAATTTTCAACTAGGTTTGGACTTCTCAAATATTGAAGGTAATTGCTAGAGGATTGTCCTTCCTCAACATTAGAACCACGAGCTCTCTTTGGAGGCATGATTCAGCCTAGAAAATTGAGAAGAAAAGAGGACAAGCAATTATACCTAACAATGGAGATTGAAAGAGAGGCACAAAGCTTCAACCAACTCAAAAATAGACTTCGGCAAGCTTAATGAAAGCTAAATGAAAGCTTAAATTTTTTAGCTTCAAATCGCTGAAATTGCAAGGTTGAGGAGCAACCGACTGGTCTATTTCTTTCAAAGAGAGAGATAATGAAAGAGGGGATAGTGAAAGAGAGAAGTAAAAAACTAGGGTTTTATTTTAGAATAGAGGGCTGAGATCAAAGTTGGAGAGAATCAGAGGTTGGGATCAGCCAACGGGTAAGAAAGGGTAAAGAGAGTTGCCTAAAAAAGAGCGCCATTTCAAAGCAGAAAGACAGACTAATGTTGCGATAGTCGACTGTAATTTTAGATCAGTCGACTTAGTTGAGAGCAAAATAAAATAAACGAAAATATTAAGTAATACTTCTGTCAGTCGACTGGGTACTGTGCAAAGTCAACTTTCCAGAACAAATAATTCAGTCAAAAATAGATTACGAAAAGTACTTCGTCAGTCGACTGAAAACTAGTTTTAAGTTGACTTATACAAGATAAAAATTCAAGAAATATCATGAAAACTGTAAATTCCTACTTCTCTTCTTAAGGTGATAAAAGTGTCTTCCTTAAGTGGTTTAGTAAAGATATCTGCTACTTGTTTATCAGTAGAAATAAAGTCTAAAGATATATCTCCCTTTAAAACATGATCACGTAGAAAATGATGTCTAATATCAATGTGTTTCGTAAGTGAGTGTTGAATCAGATTTTTAGATAAATTAATGGCACTGGTATTATCACACATAATAGCAGGTTTTGAAAATGAAATACCATAATCTAATAGGGTTTGTTTCATCCACAAAATTTGGGCACAAGCCAAACTTGCAGCAATATATTCAGCTTCTGTAGTGGACATGGATACTGAATTTTGCTTTTTACTGCACCAAAATACTAGTGAATGTCCCAAAAAGTGACAAGTACCACTAGTACTTTTACGATCAGTTTTACTAGCAGCAAAATCCGCATCACTATACACAAAAGTTAAAAATTATCGGTGCGTGGATAAAATAAATCATACTTAGATATGCCTTTAATGTATCTTAAAATACGTTTCACAGCTTTTAAGTAAGACTCTTTAGGACTTGACTGATATCTAGCACACAAATATATACAAAACATAATGTCTGGTATACTAGCAGTTATATATAAGAGTGAGCCAATCATCCATCGATAGAGTTTTTGATCGACACTCTTACCTAATTCATCTTTGTCAAGTGTAGTAGTAGTAGTCGTAGGTATGGTCTTACTACTAGTGCTATCCATGCCAAATAATTTGAGTAATTCCTTAGCATATTTTTCTTGATTAATAAATATGCCTTTATGTGACTGCTTTATTTGAAGTCCAAGGAAATAATTGAGTTCACCCATGTGACTCATCTCAAACTCATTTTTCATGTTCTTAGCAAACTCTTGACAGAGATTACTATTAGTAGAGCCAAAGATTATGTCATCTACATATATTGTATGATTAGGATATCGGTCTTTATTCTCCTAATAAACAAGGTAGTATCTACTTTACCTATTTCAAAACCAGTTTCCAATAGAAAAGTCTTCAATCGATC
This sequence comes from Hemerocallis citrina, assembly GCA_017893485.1. NCBI lineage: Eukaryota > Viridiplantae > Streptophyta > Magnoliopsida > Asparagales > Asphodelaceae > Hemerocallis > Hemerocallis citrina. The sequence goes on from CM030360.1 coordinate 73,428,483, forward strand.
ATACCAAGCACGAGGTGCTTGATTAAGACCATATAAAGCATTTTTCAACTTAAAAATGTGGTTTGGGAATTGTTCATGTTCAAACTGGGTGGTTGCTTAACATAAACATCTTTCTTAATAAAACCATTAAGAAAAGCACTTTTAACATCCATTTGGAAAAGTGTAAAGTTCATAAAACATGCAGAAGATAATAAGATCCTAATTGATTCTAGTCTAGCAACAGGAGCATATGTTTCATCGAAATCTATGCCTTCTCCTTGATTATATCCTTGAGCAACTAATCTAGCCTTGTTCCTAACGACTTGTCCTGATTCATCTAACTTGTTTTTGAATACCCATTTGGTACCAATTATAGTATGGTCAGGAGGTCATGGAACTAAATCCCATACAACATTTCTTATAAATTGGTTTATCTCATCTTGCATGGCATTCATCCAAAATTCATTCTCACAAGCTTCTTGTATATTCTTCGGTTCAAAATCCGACAAGAAAGCCGTATGAGAAATCATGTTAACATGAGATCTTGTTTGAATACCAGGTGAGATGTCACCAATTATTAAGTCATGAGGATAATCTCTAACTTCAACAAAAGATTTTGGTAAAGTTTGGGTCATCACAACAGGATCAGTCGACTTGACTAGTTCATTAGCCGACTGATTCACATCAGTCGACTTGATTTCTTATCGATCGACTTATCCGCTAGGATATTTTGCTCTAGTGATTTAATTACGTTATTTAAAGGTGATGAACCAGTTTCATCATCTTCAATAACAGTAGATGAAGTCAAAGATTCATCAAATGAAACATGCATGGATTCTTCAATAGTCAAAGTTGATTTATTGAAGATCCTATATGCCTTACTCCTATTTGAGTATCCAATGAAGATACCTTTATTAGATCTAGGATCAAACTTATCTAAATTATCTTTAGTGTTTAAAATGAAACACTTGCATCCAAATACTTTAACTAAGATACCTTAGGAATTCTATCAAAAAATAGTTCATAACATGTTTTCTTAAGCTTAGGCCTAATCAAAATTATATTTAAAACATAACATGTTGTAGCAACAACTTCAGCCCAGAAGTACTTAGGCAAATTGCTTTCAACAAGTATGGTAGGTGCACATTCTTGCAAAGTCCTATTCTTTGTTTCGACCACTCTAGTTTGTGGTGAAGCTCTAAGAAATACAAATGAATGTGTTATACTATTCTTGTTGCAATATTCTGAAAACGTTTCATTCTCAAATTCTCCACCATGATCACTTCTAATAGTGACTATGGTTAGAGACTTTTGATTTTGAATCCGTTTACAAAAATTTGCAAATTCATCAAAAGCATCATTCTTATGTTTCAAAAAGAAAACCCATGTGAATCTTGAAAAATCATCTACTAAAACAAATACATACCTACTTTTATTTAAAGAAGCGACTCTAGTAGGGCCAAATAAATCCATGTGGATTAATTCGAGAGGCCTCCTAGTAGAAATCATTTCTTTTATCTTAAAAGTAGATTTGATTTGTTTACCTAGTTGACATGCATCACATAACTTATCCTTTTTATAGGATAGTCTTGGCAGCCCTTTAACTAGGTTTTACTTAGACAATTTAGCAGTATTTTTCATATTCACATGGCCAAATCGTTTATGCCAAAGCCAAGAATCATTGTTAGAAGCTACTAAGCAATAATTATTGGAAAATTCATTTGATTTTAAACATAACTCATAAATATTATTCTTCCTAAATCCTTGAAAAATTACATTTTGCATGGTACTATCATATATTAAACATGCATCTTTTTCAAATACAATTTTATATTCCTTATCACACAATTGGCTTATACTTAACAGATTATGCTTAAGATCACTAACAAGAAAAACTTCTTTTAGATTAGGGGTAGTGTTCTTACCGACCATGCCTATTCCAATAATCTTCTTTTTGTTGTTGTCACCGAATGTGACTGTTCCTCCATCAGTCTCTTGAATGGAAGACATGAGGTTAGCATGACCAGTCATATGCTTGGAGCATCCGCTGTCAAGTATCCACCGTTTTCTTTTAGGTACCAATAAAATAATTATTTTGAATATGGTACCCTTTATATTGGGTCCGAAAGGGATTAGTTTTTGGGAAGCCAAACCCAAAGTCAGTTTGATTTTCCACCAAGAGCACATTACGAACATATGAATTTATATAAGTAATTCTATCGTTCAGACTCAGGTTGACTGGAACCCATATATTCTTAGTCTGTCCAGTCGACTTAATTGAACCTTTCAGTCGAATGTTACTGAAATCCAGTTGACTGGGAGGTGTAATAGGTCGACTTATCTGAGATTTTCGTTTCTTTGAATAAGACTCTAAACCTCTGGATAGATGACTGATATTGGGGTTCAGTCGACTGGTCTGAACTACAGAATTACTGTTTTCATTGAAAACAACAGTTTTTGGTTTTTCAAAAAATTCATATAATTTATTCTTAACACTAGAAATAGATTCAGCCTTATTACTACTAGTGTTATTTGGGACATGATGTTTTTCAAGAACTTTTGAAAACCAAGTCCAAATTTCTTATTAGTTTGAACTAGATTTTGGAGAACTTCATTTAAATTCTCCGCTCCTTTGTTAAATTTAGATACATTCTTGGATATCTCTTCATAATTTTGCTTAAGAGATACAAGATCTATATCCAAATTAGAAAGTCGAGAATTTAAAGACTTGACTTCAACATTTAAGTCAAGTTCTCTTGAGAAAGTGCTTGATTTACTTTCTCTATGTTTTTAACTCTAATTTTCTCCTTCTTAAGTTTATGAAAAATCTCATTAAAAGCATCTAATTAGTCATTTGAATCAATGTTATCACTTACTTCATTTTGTGTAGCCATAAAGCATACATTAGCAACTTCGTTTGTCTCTTCATTTTCTTCTTCCGATGAAGAGTCGTTATCGTCCCAAGTTGCTTGATACACCTTCTTGTTCTTCATGTACTTGTTCTTTGTATACTTGTCTATCTTAAAGTTGGAAGCCTTTCCTTTAGATTTCGCCTGTTCTAGTGGGCAATCCTTCTTCATATGACCTGTTTTGTTACACTTAAAATAAGTGGGAAGTTCATTAGCATCTTTAAATTTGAAATTAAATTTACATTTCCATAGAAACTTTTTGAACTTTCTCGTGAACATGGCTATTTCTTCTTCATCTTCTTCTTCATCTTTGAAGTCCGACAAGGCCTTGAAAGCGAGTGTCCTTTTCTTTAACTGTTGAGGTTCTAGATCCGTCTTGCGTTCTTCAAGTTGTACTTCATATGCCATAAGATTTTCCACAAGATTCTCAAGAGAAAGTTGTGTTCAATCGTTGGCCTCTTCTATGGCGGTGGTCTTCTTCTCCCATTGGGGGGTTAAGGCACGAAGAACTTTCTTCACCATTTCGGCTTGAGTGTACGTCTTTCCAAGAGCCATAGGAGAGTTTGTAATATCCGTGAACTTTGTGATCATGTCTGACACATTCTCGTTCTCCTTCATGCGAAACATCTCGAACCTGTGAACAAGAACAGATATCTTAGATTCTTTTACTTTATTAGTCCCTTCATGAGTTACCCCGAGTGTGTGCCAAATTTGATACGCTGTTGTTGCATTGGACACACGATTGAACTCCTCATTAGTAAGAGCATAGAATAGAGCATTCATCGCCTTTGCATTGTTCATTATTTTGCTCTTCATGTCATCATTCCATAGTGCATAAGGAATTGTAGGAGTGGTGTACTCGGTCTCCGTCATGTTCCATATCTCATAGTTGATGGACTGAAGGTAGATCTTCATTCTATACTTCTAATAGTTGTAGTTGGTACCATCGAATAGGGGTGGTTTTTGTGTGGATTGGCCTTCATGGTATTGGTTCGCATGTGAAGTAGATGCCATTGCACTCAACCAGGCTCTGATATCATGTGTTGGATCCTGTAGGTTAGGCATATAACACTAGAGGGGGGGGGTGAATAGTGTTGTATAAAAAATAATTAAGAAATTGTACTTTTCGTTCTGTCCAGTCGACTTAAAAAGAGAATGCAGTCGACTGGAGCGTCAGATAGTATTTTATACAAGTCTGATCAGTCGACTTATAGCGGAAACTCAGTCGAATTACCAGACAAGTGTTTGAAGAGTATTTTATACAAGTCTGATCAGTCAACTTATAGAGGAGCCTCAGTCGACCTGCCAGACAAGTTTTCGAATAAAACACAGAAAAAATGAAATGCAAGTGAAGAAAATACAACCACAGAGAGAGTCAACCACATAGTACACAGCGATATATCCTAGTTCGATCCTCCCGACCTACATCCAGTCCCTAAGCAACCCACTTGAGATTTTCCACTATTCTTGAAACTAAATACAAGAATACCCTACGGCGTTTGACAACAACCTTGGCAAACCCGTAGATCTCTCTCACCACTAGAGAGCACACCCACTCTACAACCTACAGTGAAATCCCAACTCTACAATCTAGAGCTCTACTCTCCAATCGAGGGGACCACTCTCACAAACCGAGAGTAAAGAAAAACAACAAAAGAGTTACAACAACCTCTAGCCTTGTTTGTGATTTGTGATTTTTGTATGGTGGCTAATAGGTCAACTTCTAAAATCAGTCTAAAACGAATTCAATGTTATACTAGACTGATTTTCAGAGAACCAAGACTTAGATAATATGAATGCTTTTAGAATGCTTGTTCTGTTCAAAACCAAAAGCTTGAAAACTTAAGAAACAAATGCTTAGAACCTTTTCATGGTGATTCCTATGCTCTATTTATAAAGAGGAATCATAGGAACGTTGAAGAACAGTTCCTAAAACTGAATTAAAACGGATAGAAATTTTTTTTGAATTTGAAAAACAAGTTTTTAAATCAAAAAACTGTCGAAATGACTTGAATTGTCGACTGGGTTACCATATTGAGTCGACTGGCCAGAGTTTGAATGAGTTCAGACAGTTTCGTACTAGACAGTCGACAGGTGCCAAATTGCGGTCGACTGGTACTTAACAGCTGAACTTATTCAGCTTGTTTCGATCTTTTTAAGTTTGTAAAACACTCAATTATCAAAGAATATGTGTGAGTGTATGTGTGACAAGGCTATTTACAGCATTCTAAGATTCAAAGAATAAAAAGTTACAATTGTTACAAGACACTTAATACAACACATTTGAAGCACATGAGTCTTGTCTTGAACTTGAGTCTTTGTCTAGAGCTTGAGCCAATGTCTTTATATCTTGAAGTTTTCTTGATCAATGTGGCTTGAACTAAGTTCTTTGAGGCTTGATCAATTCTCTTTGAAAGCTTCATTAAATCAACTTTGCCTTTGTGTATTACACCAAGGTATTGATCTTTATACACCCTGCAATATATAAGTGATAGCACAACTTTGCATTGTGTTGTAGTCATCAAAACCAAGAATCAACACTTTCTACTCATTTCGGTCTTCAAGTGACTAAGGCAACAACCCTTTCCCTCTTCTCATTGTTGCTCCAACAAAACATAATGAAAAACTCTCAATACCTCACCATCTATGGATACTCTTAGCAGTTTCTATTGAGAGTCACCTCTCTTAAGAATGCTTTCCAGCCCTTCAACCTTTTCTAGTAGTAGTGACCCAACATTTGAACTGGTAGAACTGACCAATTTATATGCTGTATTCAAAGTAACTACAAAATTAGGCAGTAGTGCAATCATAATATGTTATATTTATTGTCATGAAGTAAAAGTTCCTAAGTAGTTAACAATGAAACCTTCAATGTTTACAAACTAACTGTAGAATTTATTATAAATTTTTTAATTAAAAAATCTCTTTCTTTTATCAAGAATTAAACCTTCTACAAATTAAACGCCCAATAATTGATCTAATGCTTTCTACTAATCTAAATTTGGCGAACTCAAAAACAAACCAACATGAACAATTATATAGGAAAAAAATTGGATTTTCGAGATGGGTTTGAGATCAACCGACACAAAGATTGCAGCTTTGCTAGGAGATCGACGAGTTGCTGGATTTACGAAGAGGGTCTAGAAGCAAACGCATCTAGGGTTTCGATTTGGGGAATCGGGTGCGATTTGGAGTTATAGTTTGCAAATAGGTGTTCGTTCTTTGGGGTGCGATGAGAGAGAAAAAGGTGGAGGCTTGATTTACAGGGAAGATAGTAGGGGCTCATAGTGCATTGGAGCTACGGTTTATACATTTGGAGGATCGTTGTGTACGTGAGAGATGAGAGAGGGAGAAGGAGATAATCAGATAGAGAGTTAGAAAAAGGTGAAGATGAGGATTAGGGAGATCGGATTTTAGGGTTTGGGTTTGAGTTTCGTTTAGAGAGAGAGAGAGAGAGAGAGAGAGAGATAGAGCGAACTGAGATGAGAGTAAGTGAGAGATGAGTGAGGGGTTGATGAAATTCCATTTTTGCCCCTAAATAACTCCCCATCTCAGTTAAGATGGGTGAAGAAGATCTTAACCATCAGATTGCGATCCAACGGCTGAGATCTTTTGCTCACGATAAGGGCCTCTTCTCACCGTCACATAATAGACTCACTCTATATATTCATACCTTGTTTTTTATTAGCAAAAGAAAAAAAAGTTTCTAATATATAGAATACACTCATGCAATTTAATTTATTAATTAATGTTTAGGATGGTGGTTCGGGCGGGTTTTGGCAGGTTAATGTTCGGGCATGGGTGAGTTTATTGAACATATGAAATCCACCATAAAAAAAGGGTTCGGGCAGGTTTTTCAAATTTGGGTTCAGATGGATTATAAATGAGTTTACAACACTTTATTTTCTATTTGGGTTCAGGTGGGTCCAGGTCAAACCCGACCCAATGAATAACCCTACAGTAATCTTTCGAATTTAAAATTTGAATGCACAAAAGAAAAAGAAAAAGAAAATCAAAATTCAGATTATTAACCTTTTATTATTGTGTTCCAGGACATCAGTGTTGCTGCTTTTTCAGTGTGGGAGCAATAAGATGATGAGTTCTTTATTTGAGGAGCAAAACTCTGATATGGACCGTTGATCATGATCTGAGTCTAGTTTGCTGGTGACCGCCCGATCTAGATGGCTAGAATCATTTGGATCTGGATGTTTGAAAACGTCCAAAAACTTGAAAAAATTTCTAACACCAAAGGTGGCTTCGGTGAAACACCCTCTGACGCTTAAGTCAATAACCCAGAATAAAGGTTAGGGTTTATAGTGGAGAAATATTCATTACTTGTTGCTGGCTGAGGATGGAGAATATTTATAGCCTAGGAATTAGTTATAGAAGATAGACGTGAAAAATGTATCTTTGAAGATTCGGTTGGAGATTCCCCAGATTAAGGGATAGAATTTGTTATTTTAATTCCTGATTTGGGGAGATTTGACTAACAGTTGTGATTAGCTGGAAATCCTTCTTTCTCAGGTTGTAAATAAGCTGGAATTGTAATGCCCCGAATCCCTGCACTAAAAATCTGAGACATATCCAAAAAATTTTACTTCAATTTGAGTACAAACACAATATAATACAGAGGGAAACAATAAAACTTTAATTACATCTGCACTTGTTACAGTAATCAGTAATGTCTACACGAGAAATTTCAATTTGTTTACAACACAAGTTTCATACTTCCACTCGAATCCGCGACAATACTCGAGTCCATGTCACCAATTGAACAAGGATCCTACAAAACTTCCAATTGTGGGCACGCCAGTTGAATGCAACTGATGCAAGGTTGATGATAATAATGATCTATAAATTCTCAACAAGAAAAGTTTGATTCCAACACAAAATGTGAATAACTAAGTAAATGATCTAGGTGTGTTGGTGCATGCCCTGACCCTAGAAATCTAATGCACAATTATGCACACAATGCACTTTTTCTATTGCACGCTTGTTTGGAATTCTTTGCCAAATATACAACATAGTTTCTGAATGCAAGCTTCTAACATCTCTCCTCATTACAGAGTTCAATCCCTCACTATGCATCTCTAAATCCGTAAGGAACATTAAAGATTAAGACATACTGTGAGTATTGGCTATCATTCCGAAATACTAGAAATCAATCTCTATTTGCAGATTATTCTGGAGCTGATTTCATCTCTCATCTCGGAACTCTAGAGATTATCTCACTTTGAAGATCATCCTGGGGCCCTGATTGCATGAACATCCTGTGCGTGTCGCATTCGTCCCCGAAATACTTGAAATCAATCACACTCTGCAGATCATTCTGGAGCTTATTTCATCTCTCATCTCAGAATACTAGGAACAATCTTGCTTCATGGATCATCCTGGAGCCTTCTTCTCACATTTTCTCTTGCTTCGTCACAACTCATCTCTAGTGTCTGTCCTTACAATCATCAATAACACAGTGTAGAACTACTGCCACTCTACTAACTTATATCAAAGACCCTAGAACTACTAAACAAAAGTCAAATCTCATTCAACCTCTAAACTCAAGTTTCTGATCGAACTCTAATCATGAAGTAGGTTTTCCAATCTACTTTGATCATTTGCTAATTGGGAAACAATGATAGGTTACTAGTCCCACAAAAAATCTAATTCAAGATAAGCACTAAATTACACATGAACCCATCCTATCTAACTATCTACTTTTGTACAATTCTTATACGACTACTAGTCTCCCAACATATCAAGTGCCCCACTTTCGATTTTTTAATTCTGACAATCCATTCGCTCCGTCACCACTAAATCAACTCCTTCTCACGCAGCCAACTAGTTAAGGGAGAGAATTGAACAACTAGCCTAAACATCATATGATTTCAGTTGAATGCCCATAGTTCAACTCGACCCAAATTGACCACACACTTAGCCTACACACAGCCCAACCCGGCCCTCATGCTAGCTCGAACATGGCTCCACGCACTGACCATACTCGACCATAAACATAAGCCAAAATCTAGCTCTATTATTCTAATTCAGACTGAATTTGTGTCCAAATAAGTCTCAAACTAGAACACTATTTTAACCTGATTAATCACCACTTATAACACATCTTGAATACTAGAAATATGGTCTCAAAATACTGATTTAACAACAACAAACAGGGTCCATAAACCCAAAAGATTCCAACAACACTGCCAGCTTAAAACCGTTGTTCTCGGGCATTTTTCACACTCAAAGGTATTTGAGTCGTAACACTCCTAAGGTCAGCCAAACATATCGACAATGGTTTGGGGTTCAATTTAAATACACTAACATCCCCTAAGAAGTAGAATTACTCGCTATATGGTCAAGCAATGAAAAATTCTAGCAAGCATCGACAGAACAAAACTGTCGTTCTCAAGCTCTTTCCGTGCCCGAAGCGAACTCTATTCCAACTCTAACTCTTCTAGATCCAAACTAAGTCAATAAAATGACTCCATAAATAGTAAGCAAACAACATGTTTTCTATGTATTTCCTGATTATCTACCACCCAAATTCTTTTTATTTAGCACTATACGATAGCATGGCCTAACATTGTTCTAAAGAATCAATAAAGAAAATTTAACAACAATACTCCATATATAAACTATGTACTAAGCAACTTCGAAATAGTAAAACTAGCATTTTCAACCACTACGATTATTTGTTTATTGAACATGCCATCTATGGTCATGAATGTTAAAAAATATAATTCAAATAATAGGACCTAGCATGCTACTAAAATTTAACATCATTCCATCATATAAATATAGCATACTACTAAGTTTAAATTAACAATAATTCATAACAAGAAGAGAAAATAACCACCTAACACGCTTTCTACAATTTCTTCATAAATTAGAGTTCGACAATAATTAATCATTCTAACAATAGAGTCTTAACATGCCATTACTTCATGCTAATAAAACAACCATGAAATCAAGAGAACACCCACCTAAACCGTCGAATTCCTTGCTTACAAGCTCTCAAAAGTCCTCCTCCTTTAACTCGAATTTCACTATGTAGAATAATATGCTCACATACACCAAATAAAATAACAAGTGGGGTTCACCTCATATATTGGCCGGCCTAATCATACAAAGGGGTTGGGGGGTTTTGAGGAGTTACAAATTACATTCATTTCAATCCATAGTCATACAATTGATTGGCCACTTATTTATTTATTATTTTGATTATTTTTTAAATTTTTTTTTTGGAAAGGGCGGGGCGAGGGGGGGGGGGGGGGGGGGGGGGGTTGGATTACAAAGCTACATTCAAAATATCCAATTAATTAGCTAATTACACTACTCAATTAATGAATTTTGAATTACTCAAACCCCCTACTCCACTACATATAGTTGGCCGGCCACGCTTAGAGTTTTTTTTTGCACATTTCATATTTTAATTGTACACGATTGATACAATTTACTTGTCATGTTGCGTAGGTCAAACTAGACCCATTTTCAACATGAGACTTAACTCTATTGGGTTTAAACCATTACAACCCAAGCTAAGTTAAAATCACCCTATTTATTTTATCCACATCAAAATAATATAACATACACCTTTGTTCATATTGATTTATAATGAGAAAATACAATTCATACGTGCAATGCTCACACATACTATCTTGTAATCAAAATACTAATTTATTATTTTGTGGGGTATTATAAGAATTGTGGATATGGTTGAGTTGATGGGCCTGAAGACTGCCGATGTTCGTCAAGTCAGCCAGTTGTCGATGTGAAATTACTATGTTGCCCTTGAAAGCTTTGAGATAAATACTGAGATCATGTGGCTCCGATTTATACCCATATCATAAGCCCCCACTTCTGAAGGCAGCCTTCAAGAAGTAGTTCTCTCTGTTTCAGGCAATGGGGGGAGCATACGTGTCCTTCGAGGATTTTTGGAGTCTTGTTAGGAGATTCTTAGGGCAATACACTTTCCAGAATTTTTAATTAACTTCTTCGAACATATAATTAATTTTAAGAATTCTTAATTAATTTTTCCAAATTTATAATTATTTTTTGTAATTTTTAATTAAATTTTCTAAACTTATAATTGTCTTCCAAAATAATCAATTAAATAATCAGATGACCCAAATCTTGAGGAAATTGGAGGGTGTCCAAGGCGTGTCACGCCACAGGGGCTTGAACGACAGGCCGAGCACTGAACAAGGGGTTCAACTCAGTGAGGCAGGAGCGTTACGCTAGAGGGGATCAAACAATAGGTCGAGCATCGAACCATGGGAGTTTCAGCTCGGTGAGGCAAGAATGTTAAGACAGAGGTGCTCGAATGATGGCCGAGCGCCGAACCAGAGGTGGTTCAGCTCCGCGAGGTAGGAGCTTAACGTAAGATGCGCTCGAACGAGAGGCCGAGCGCCAAGCCAGGGGGTTCAGCTTGGCTCAACAAGAATCAATTTTGAACAGGCGAGGCTGTTCAGATGGCACGAATCTTGAGGAGGTAGAACGGTGGATTATGAATGCACGACTTTTGAGGAGATCCAATGGAAGATTAGGAGTGTGTGATTCTTGAAGAGATCCAAATGTAGATCAGGGGTGCACAACTTTTGAGGAGATCCAAGGGTTGATCAATAATGCACAATTTTTGAAGAGATCCGACAGTAGATCAGGGGTGCACTACTATTAAGGAGATCCAATGACAGATCAAAAGTGCCCAATTTTTGGATAAATCTGACAGTAGATAGGGGTGCACAAGTTTTGAGGAGATCCTAGGATCCCCAAGGTGCTTCATGCCAAGGGCAGTCGAATGACAAACCGTACACTGAACCAGAGGGAGTTCAGCACAGCGAGGTAGAAGGGGCTTGCACAGATTGAGCATCAAGCTTAAGTGATTTTTTCTCATTTCTGGTAAGGGACTCGAATGACAAGCCAAGCATCGAGTGTTGAGCCGAGGTGATTTTTGCACTTTCTTGCGAAGGGTCGAACGACCGGTCGAGCAGTGAGCCTAAGATATTGTTTAGGCAACTTTAGCAATGGGGGGTTCGTATAGGCGTGCCTCCGAACTTAAGAAAACCTTTCTCGCTGGGTCCTCCCGGTCACTTGGCTTCCACCATTGGGTGAAATGACATGTGGGTGGTAGAGATTGTGCCACATCATTGGCGCGATTATTGAGGAGTCTTCCATGGCATTTGGTTCCCACCGTTGGATGCAGTGACATGTAGGTGGCGGAGATTGTATCACGTCATTGTTGCACTTATCGAGGCATCTCTTGAGATTTCAACTTTACTTTCCCTCTATACAATCCCCGAACCCCTTCTCATTTCTCACTTCTACTCTTCATTTCTCAATCGGTGCTTCTCTCTCATCATCGCTCTTCTCTCTAGATCTCCGACGAGTTCTCCAACAGCTTTCGTCATTAATTCATTGTTTCTTTCCCACCTGGTAATTTTTAGTTTAAGACAATGTCTATGGCCCATTCTAGTGATTGAGCCTTTAAATCTGGTCAAGTATAAACCTCTTCGTCTGGCTGAGGAGGAGATAGGGAGGTGGTTATGATGTCCGAGTGGTCGGAGGAGAGGGAGACCAAAGCGATGATCTTTTGATGAAGATGGGCAGAGGTTGAGGTGCTGCCTTCTGAAGGGGTGCCTTCCAAAGAAGGAGGATGAAGTAAGTAAATGTGTAACTGATGGCCCCTAAAGCTCCGAGGAGTAAGGGAAAAGGTAGTGAGTTTTTTCAGAGAAGAATTCAATGGTGAAGGAGGAGCCCATCGAGTATTTGAGGGAAGTTAGCTTGGAGCACCCCTATTATCATGATCCAATACTGGTATGGATGTACCCTGAGGATCTTTAGGACTTTGTGCAATTTGGACCTCACCCCCTTCACTTGGTCGGGCACCGATCGAAGCTGAATGTACCCAGAACATCCTATCTAAAGAGGACCTCTTGGTTATTCGAAATGTCTTCTTCATCTCGAGGGAATACGAGTTGCTTCTCCTTAGATCTAGGGTCAGACCCACTGATGTTCTTGCCCCGAAGTATTGCATTTTCCCTTTCGACATTTTTCTTTCGGACTTGCATTTACCAATCAACCACTTTATCAAGGAGGTCCTCAATTGGCTCGGAGTGAGCCCGATGCAGCTAGGGCCAAATTCATGGAAGCACGTGGTGAGCTTCTGTAATGCCCTGAATTCCAAACACAGATAATTCGTAGCACAACCAGGATCCTTACTTCAATTTTGTGCAAAAATACAAGGAAAATAGAACTTTTACAATACAACATAGTTCTTTACAATGCACAATGGAAATACGCATATATAATACAACTTATATCATTATAAATCTTAAAATCTTGCAACATCCCTCGTCACTAGCTCGCACCCATGCTGCTTGCTAATCTGAGTCCTGCAACACTTGAAATTGTGGGCATGTTAGTTGAATGCAACTGACACAATGCTATAATACAGCGATCCTCAACTTTAACAATCACAAACTTGAACGTAGAAATAAATGTATGAAAACTAACTATCTTAAGTATGTCAGTGAATGCCATGGAACTAATAACTAATGCAACAATTCAATGCACACAATGCACTGCAAATGCACACTTGTTTGGATTCTATGCCGCCCATACAACATAAGTCTTAGGGCAAGCTCTTAACAATTTCCTTATTATAGGGTTTAATCCCTCATTATGCAAATCTAAAACCAGGATGAACTTCTAGATTTAGACATTTTGTAAGTATTGGCTCTCACCCCAGAACTGTGGAGATCAATCTCTATCCACAGATCATTCTGGAGACTATTTCACTCTCGTATGGGAATCATCAAGAATACCTCACCCCGTAGGTCACTCTGGAGACCTCATTACACAAATTTTCCATGAGCGTCGCTCTCGCCCTGGATCTTTAGAGATCAATCTATATCCACATATTATTCTAGAGACTATATCACTCTCGTTTGGGAATCTCCGAGAATACCTCACCCCGTAGGTCACTCTCATAATCCATGTTTGCTCTAGCTTCGTCATATCCCCTCATCTAGTGCCTATCCTTATATCCAATCATAATTAATATTTCCTAGAACTACCTTACCCGATTGGACTTAAATTAACACACTGTGAACATTAACCCACACTGACAATTTATCAAATTTTTAATAATTCACAACTTACCGGTATTCTGGGTCTCGCTCATCCTCTACAGTCCACACAATTCAAACAAATTTTTCTAGGTTATCCTTAACTTCTTTTATAATCATTATAAATTACATTCATTCATACATCCAATTCATATCTTATTCATTCCATCCAACTAGTCATCCTCAAATAATTAGATAAAAATTTTCAAACTATTATAATAGGACTTCAAAAAGCCTCAATTCAATCAACATCATCTCTGTTCTAATATTTCAAATCTAATTACCTTTACTTAATCGTTCATTCTAATATGGAAATTAATCAAAAACATTTGTACCAATTTCCATTAAAATAATATCATTTAAAATCAATTCTTAATTTTCCCAAATACTTCCAAACATTTGTACCAATTTCTATTTATACAAAACTCCAAAAATATAAATTTTATATTAAAACTACTTAAATAGTGAACTTTTAAACAAAATCTGAACTCCACAGGATTCGACTAGAACACAAGCACTCTGAACCGTACCTGCAAACTAGGTTTCCAAACCATTTTCTGTGTAAGAATCTTTTCACAAATTAATATATGGCTTACTGACCTATAATACATTTTCTTTACATTAAACTGAAGAATCATACCTACTCTTAAGTTGTAAATTCTGAGTTCTACAGTACAATTCACTTAATAGGAATTACTAGCATGGATATCTAATATTTATAATAACCACAAATATACTTATATATATGAGACATCAATTTAATATACACATACCAAATTGAACGAACCATTTCTACAGCTATATTTCATGCAATCTCCTATTAAATTATACTCAATTCTACTTACAATTTTGCTAATAAATTAGTGCATTCTCACACAATAACAATAATTAAGAATTTCAAATAGGATATCACATTTTTATCATAATCTAGTTATACATGAATTTGTCTAGCATGCACACAATTCTAGTGGAGAAACCATCGCAATTTTAAAGAGAATTACATCTACGCATAACATGATTTCCATCAACATTAACAAAATTCTACTCAAAGAAACTATAGAAAATTAAGGAAGCACACGCATATATATATATTTCATGCACATAATCTAACCACAACATACACACAATCTAAGCATGAATACTACTGCACAAAATTTAGAAAGTTGGAGAACACCCTCATAAATATATTTCATACATAAAACCTATTCACAATCTATATACCATTTAAGCATGAATAATACTACAAAAAATTTAGAAAGTTGGAGAACACCCACTTGTTAGATGTAATCCTTGCACTGAAAATTCCCACTTTCTCTTCCAACTCCAAGTTCCAACTGAAAAAGAAATGAAAACCTCCCTCCTAAGAACAACTCCAACACCAAAACCTTTTGTTTGATCAAATGAGAGCTTCCCCATAGAAGTGGCCGGCTATACTATATAGGGGATGCATCATGTGGGAGTTGTAAAACTGCCCATGAACTCCTAATTACTACCCACTAACTCACTACCTTATACTAATTTAAACTCGAATTAAATTCCTTCTTATTTGTTGAAATGTGGCCGGTCATAATATGGGGAAAGAGGCACGGGGTCAAGATGTGGTTTATGTTCTCATAAGCATCACGTTAGGTGTTATGAATTGCTAACTAATAGAACCACATGCACCATTCAAACTAATATGGATTTAGTTAAGTTAGTTTAGTTAAGAATTAGATTATGCATTTATACTTGGCCAGAAAAAGAAAATATACATATACATGACTTCATTAACAAATATATTACAGCTATTACACGTAACGGTACAAAATACATGTGTGTAATACATATGGTGCAAAATTGTAATAACTCAAATTTTTGGGATGTTACTGCTATGTGCGACGAGGGAGGTGCCACCGAGCCTCAAGGTCATCCGTAGGTGCTTCGGTCTTTTCTTCCTTCGAACCAGAGAGGATTGGTATTACCTCTCCGCTCTTATTGGAAAACTGGTGCCTCGGGGGCACCCCGATTCCATTAAGGAGTGGAAGTCGAAGTACCGCCTGGTGCATGACACCAAATTATAGGATATTCCCACATATTGGGTTTTCAATCTGCCGGGGGGCAGTGATTTGGCCATCCCTGAAGGAGAAGCACTTGACAAAGTGGGGATTGAGTCTGGAAGACCCTAGTATGTTATTGTGTAGGTTTTTTTGTCAATGTTTAGCTTCTTTTTAACTTGCATATATGATCAGCCAGGAGGAGCTTAATGCTTGGAGTGCCAAGCTTCTGAAGAAGAGGAAAGTTGACATGGTGAAAAACCGAAACAGGGCATCGGTGTCTCCCTCTACCTCTTGGGCTTCGAAGAAGGCATTGGTGGTGGCGGACTCTCCTGCCGAGCCGGTAAGGGTACCCCCGAGCCCCACTACTCTCACTACTACCAAGCTTGGCGGACTCTCCTGCCGAGCCGGTAAGGGTACCCCTGAGCCCCACTACTCTCACCACTACCAAGCTTGTTCAAGCTCCTTTCCCCAAGTTCACTCCTCGGTCTGCGCATCGGATATGGAGATGACCTACCACCCTGACTAGAAAGTGACCATCGCAGACTCGATAATCCAGTCGAGGGTCATGATCGAGGTGATGGACAACCTAGCCTCCCAGAGATTGGACAATGTTGGCATAAGAGATCTTCAAGTCCAGTTATTTCAAATGGGCTCGATATGATGTTGTGGTTTGTAGGTAGCTCCTTCCTATTGATTTTTGCTGGCTTTATTTTTCCAAGTGTTTGGAGCTTTTCTTTGCAAACTACTCTCCATGGTTCTGAGATGAAGAGGCAGTCTGACTACAACACAAAATTGCTGAAGGGTTGGATCGCACAGGTCCAGGTGGAGTGCCTCGACACCAAAGAGGAACTCAAAAATTCTGGGAAGTGAGAGAAGTCCCTGCAACTAGAAGTCGCCTCGCTCAACACCGAGCGAGAGAAGTTGCTGAAGGAGAAGGCCGACTGGGATGAGAAAAAGATGGAGATGGTGAGGTTTAGAACCGAGGTCTTGGATATGGTCATCGAGGCCCAAAATGAGGGCAACAAGAAGGCCCTAAAGGACGTGGAGAAGCGGGTCACAAGCTTCAGTGGCGAGGGGTACCACGTTGACCCCAAAGAGGGCGAAGATGTCTTGGTTCTCGTGGATAGCTGGAGCGGACTAGAGGAGGGCGTGCCCAACGGAGGTCGGGAGGAGACCACTTCGGAGCCCTTGAAGAGTGTTGGATATGAGTAAGCCTCTGACGGCACCCATCGTGGGCAACAAGGTGCTCCCTTGATCCCACCGCTCGAATCTTTCTGTAATTTTGTTGAATCGCAGAATGGACACCTCCATGTATTATTTTCTTGATTAATGAAAAACTTTTTGTAACGCCCTGACTTCCATACACAGAAAATTCGTAGCACACCCAGAAATCTTTTCCTTCAATTGTGTACATAAATATAATATAATACAGGAAAATGTAGAAATCTTACCATAAATCCAAACATCTTGGATTGATAAGATGACGGGCACAAGATGTCACACCTCTATACTTAAACTCAAGGCACTCTTACCTGCACAACACAATCTTTGGGTTCGTCAGCTTGTAAGGTCGACGGTAAGAATCACAACAGCTTTAACTAACTCCAAAAATAACATAACAACATACATTGCATAATAGAAATAAAACTGGAATCAATAAATATAAACAGGAAATAGTCAAATTAATGATGTCATATAAGTGTGTGTATAAACAATTAATTAAAACATCAAACATATATTTATCATGAAAACATGCACAAACCAAATATGCTCTTTTAATGCACGCTTGTTTGGAATGATATGTCGCCCATACGACATAGTTTCTGAATGCAAGCTACGAGCATTTCTATAGTACCCCATCTTTTTAAATATTGTTTTTAAGATTTAAAAATGAATTAAAATAATTTTTGGAGATTTAATAAATATTTTTCTGAAGATTTACCTTTTTTACACGTGCAAATGTTTTCTTGAAAAGTTCAAAGTCAAAAATTACTTTGGGGAAACTTATTATTTATTATTTGAGATTATTTGTAATTTTTCTAGGATTTTTCTGATAATTATTGGACCTATTTGCAAATATTACAAAAAGAAGGACTTTTGTGCAAAATTACCAATTGGAGTGAAAACTCAAGATTTTTGGATTTTAGGGCTGGGTATAATGCCTAGTCAACTCATGGTTAAAAAGTTTACCTTTTGTTTTGATGAATTTGATTTATTTTACAAGTTTTGATAAAAGAGGATCTTTTTGCAAAATTGTCATTTTGAGGGGTAAAAGTGCAAATTCGTTTACTAGGCTTTTTAAACAGTTTCAGTTGACTTTATGATAGTTTTTTTTAAAAAAAAATCTCAAATAAATTATTTTTATCAAGTTTTCAAGTATATGGATCTATATATGTAAAGATGTGTTTTAAAAGGAGTATTTTTGCAAATGTGTTCAAAACCCTAAAACCTTGGATCCTGGCCTATTTAAGGGTGGAGTGCAGCCGTTTTTCATTGCACAACACAAGGGATTTCATTATTTTATTTTCTTGGAGTTTTAAAGCAAAAGATCTTGGATTTCTTGCGAAGGAGGGATTTTTCGTATTGCTTTATTATCTTCGTTTGATCTCTTCAACAAGGTGAGTGACATGTTTTGTTTATATCTATTTTATGTATGTTGTATTGATGATCTATAGATTAGAAAGCATGCTAGGAGTTTGTATGATGATATATGAAGTTTTGATGAGTAGATGAATTAAAAGTGAATCCTTTCATGAAACTATATTATTGATGATTGAAACCCTAATTTATTGACTTAAGATTTTTAAAGAACTGAATAGAAATTATGAGTAGGATGCTTTCCTTCATATACTTGCTGTTTTAACTTATCATGATGTGTTGTATGATATTGCATAAAGTGGATAAAAAGATTACCTTTACTTGGGTATAATGCTTAACTCTATTTGGGAGCTTTTCGTTGAGTAGAAACTTAATTAGTGATTGATATAATGGCTCATATGCATGAAAAAATTATTGTGAATGATTGTGGATGAATCTATTGGCTATTGGATCTAAGAATCAATTCTTGAAGTTTGAGAAAGGGGTTTAGATTTGGATCTATGCATTATGATCAATTTGGGGATTTCGAGATTTTGTGAAGTTTTGAGAAGTTTTCAATTGGATATGATTATTTTTAGTACTAAGATTAAATATAAATACTTCACTATTTCTAATTGATGATTTTTGAAGTTTTCTTGGCGCACAAACATGTGTACATATCTCTTATTTCGTTGTTTTCGAAGAAATTGGGGTTTCGTGTGTTTTGATGGAGTTTTGATTGGATTTCAATTGTTTTGGTTCTGAGATAGTTTTAAACTCTTTACTACTCTTATTGATGGATTTTTGACGTCTAAATTGATGTTAAAATTCGTATTCGAATATATATGCATATAAGATGTTGTTTTGAACGATTTTTAGGTAAAACTTCTATTTGGAGATCTTGATATGTTTTGATGTGTTTTAATAACTCCTATATGTTATACAAGTTACAATTAATTATCCCAGGAAATTAGTTCTTCAAATTTGTGGTTTTTACAAAGTGGAATCGTGTATCGGTTAAAACATGCACAACCTTTAAACTGCAGTCTGGAGGTCTGACAGGCGACCGACCAATGTCGACAGTCGACTGTCGGGGCTCCTGGCTGAAGTATTTTCTTGAGTCTTCGGATTGTTCTGCTGGACAGTTGACTGGCTACATTACGCGGTCGACTGTCACTGCGCTGCTTGATATTTTCTTGAGTTTAGGTTTCACGCGGGACAGTCGACTGACTACTTTATGAAGTCGACTGCTAATGCTCTGACTGATGTTTTCTTGAGTTTTCTTAAGCTTCTGTTGAACGATTATTCTTTCAATATTATACTGTTTTAAAAGATGTTTTGCATTGTTTACAGAGAATTATATTTTATTTACGATGGAGTTTTAAATGTATTCTTTTATACCTTATTTAAGTTATACGTGCTTTCAGAAGAATTGATGTTTTGTGATATTCTACAACTTAAAGATATGGCTTTCAGTTATTTAATGGATTTAATATTTTATTTGGATTCGAGAATTGTATATATGATTTGGATTTTGTTGAGTGGAGAAGTATCTTCATATAATCATTTTGACGATGGATTTGTGAATTTGTTGAAAGTTTTGGTTTTGATGGATGAGTTGTGAATCTCTAGGAGTTGAGTGGGAGTTCTATGAACCGGCAGATGATTTGTGGATTTAGACCTGCGGGGCCTTGGGTTTGTTCTGTGGAATTAAGTCCGGTAGGATACACTAACTCTAGAGAGGGGATGTTTTGTGTTTTTAATAATTACCAACCTAAGGACATGCTCTAGTAGAGATGTGATGGAACTTGGGAAACGTAAGTATATGCTCTGGTCAACGGATGCGTTCCAGGACTGTTTATTGTTCTGTCTCGAGATGACATTTGTATGTTCGCGTGTCGAGAGTCTGCAGGCCTATTCACGGAGCATGCAGGTTGCATTCACGTGTCGAGGGTCGGCAGGCCTATTCACGGAATGTACCTGGTGTATCTGCAAGTTGAGGGCCTTGCAAGCCTATTCGTGGGGTACACGGTTGGGAGGTGATTCTCCGGTTTTTGAGCTATTCTTACATGATGCTTGGGCATTGAGGGCTGTGGTGCCTATTTGCAGAGTATTCTGGATCTTGTTTTCATCACCGTAGTAGGATTAGTTGCATAACGATGGATCTAACTCTATAAAGTGGAGATCGTTAAGGCCTTGCACCGGACCTATGTAATATGGAATGTATCGAATCCGACAAGTATGCATTAGAGAGTCAGCATATAGCATTGATGTTTCTTGACTTGGTTTTATGCTTGTTGTTTTCTGTTTTCCTACACTTGACACTTAGGCTAGATTCACTTGATGTTTTCATGTATTACTTAATACTATCTTATATTCCTTGATGATTTCATGCTTTACTTATTGTTGTTTCTCATTTCATTTATTCTTGCTGATAATACACGTTGTTGATGACTATGTTTTATGATTTATTTATGTTATTTTCTTTTTATGTCATTCATACCGTTATGGCTGACCCCTGTAGTTTTGGGGGTTAGGATTATCTCTAGCCTCATGTTTTACAGGTAGCTGCTTATAGCTTGGAATTTGGATGCCTGTGCTAGAATGTTAAAAGAGCTTATGTAAAATTGTAAAAGAAGTGTTGTAAAAGGAAAAGATTGTAATTCAAGGTGTTTTGTATTCCGCTGTGTTTTGTAAACAAGTGATGTAATAAAAGTTTGAAATAAAAATTATCTGTATTTTTGGCTATGTTTACTATTGCAATTGAAGTTGATGTTGGGAATTGTGCCACGTATTTCTGAGATATCACATTGGAAATTCGGGGCGCTACAATTTCTTCTAATTACAGGGTTCAATCCCTCGTTTATGCAATGCCTAAACCCAATGATTTTGTTCCAATGCGTAATCACGTGTGAGTCGCACCCCCAGGATATTGGACCTTACCGGCATACCCCTAGCCCACACATCGTGGATTTACCGGGCATATCCTCAGCCACAAACCCAAGAAAGTCGATCTCCCGTAACTACGAAGCTGACAGGCATACCCCTAGCCCACATTCCATGGATTACCGGGCGTATCCGTCATCCCGAACATTCCTAGGAACCGCAAGCTCTTTACCAGCCTTTTCTCGAATTTGACAGGCATACCCCTAGCCCACATTCCGTGGATTACCGGGTGTATCCTCAGTTCTCTAACCCCTAGGAACCGCAAGTTCTTTACCGGACATGTTCGTCATTGTTTCTGTCATATCTTCTTCAAGTGCAAAAATATTAATTTAATTAATGCAAGATTTTAGTTCAAATGATAGCAAATAAAATATAAACTCAACGATACCTATTCCAGACTTTACATTTCACATAAAACTGGAATCTTGGTCATACCGACCCTATTTCATTCCTCCCTCGGAGTTCTCAAATTCTTGTCGGACTCGGGCATCACTAAGTCACAATCATTCTCAGTCCCATATATAGAATTCACTATTCAAATATTCAACTGTCTTTGGACAACAACCCAATAGTTGTAAAAAAATCATATAAATTCCAATACCTATCAGAAAATTAATTTCTTAGTTTCACAAGAAACTTAAATGAGTCTACTACAACATTTTAGTTAAGAACATCAAATTTTATAAGATAGTATATTCAGATTCCAGAAACTGCCGCTCTTTCTACTTTCAAAAATCACAGAAAATCTCACACTTCTTGGAAGTTGGATTTCTTAGACTCAAAAGAAATATTAACGAGTCTACTTCAAGTTCTCCGTTTGTAGTTTCTTCAAAATACTTCATTTAAGGGGCTAAAACAATCAAACAACAGAAGGCGTATAAATTTCCAGAATCCAGGAAAACTGTCAACCAGTTATAAGTTCAAATTTATTAAAAATAATAAACGATATCCAAAATTCATGAAATTTTGTGAACATATAATAGACATACACTAGATTCACATACAAAAAGTTCAGCTTACAATTCCATATATTTGGAGAGATATGATTTTTGGAAATAAGTATGATTTCAGCTAGAATTATGAAATAAATTCTGTTTCATTTCTAAACCAGTAATGTATTCAGATTTTATTAAAATACCAAACGACATCCAAAAATTATGAAATTTTGAGGAGATGTTTTACAGACATACATGATACACATACAAAAGTTTAGTCTCATAATCCATGTATTTAAATAGAAACGATTTTCAGAAGTGAGATCAAATTAAGAACAGAATTATAATAACATTTCTAAGATAATCATATCAAAGCTAACAAATTAATTAACAGAAATTAACACCCATAATCAAACAACATTTGTACACAATCTAAGCACGATTACTCAATTTATTAAATTATCTAGCATGCATACAACCTATAATATAAATAAAGTTGGTTAAAGTTGTTACCCACTTATGTGTTTCTAAAATTATCCAGCATGCACACATTCTTCAATATAAATAGAATTGGTTGAAGTTGTTACCCACTTATTTGTTTCCGAATTTGGTTGTTTCTACGCTCGAGTTGAACGACGACTACGGCACCATGGACAGCAACCGTGTCAACGATGATGGTATTACAGACTGCAATTGTTCACCGAGTTCGAAAAGAGTAATAAAATTAGGATTGTATGTAGGTATTTATTTAAATAATATATGTATATATATAAAGATAGACAGAGCGAGAGAGAGATAGTGAGAAGCTTCAGGTGCGTTCGGGTTTCGGGTGGTGGCGATGGTGGAATTATGTAGCAGTGGCTACAGCTGTGAGGTGGTGAGAGACAGTAAGAAGAAGAAGAGGAAGGTGATCGGTGGTTGCGAGGTGGTGGTACTGGCGGCGAGGTGTCAGGGTTGGAGCTACGAGTGGAGCTTCAAGTTTCGGAGGGGTGCGGTGACAGTGCTAAGAGAGGAAGTGGATGCCGATGGTTGCGGGGTGGTGGTGCTGGCGATGGCGAGAGTGGCTGGGGTGTGACGACGGCAAGGTGGAGAGGAGATAGGGTGGTCAGGGTTGGAGGTAGTCAGTGGTGATGTTGGTGGTGCTGCGGGAGGTTGACGGCAGTAGCGATGAAGGTGGCTTATTGTGATGGCGAGCTGCTGTGGAGGTGGTAAGGAGCTCGGGGGGTGACTGTAACGCCCCTGCCCCTGCTCGGATAATTTTATACAATTTAGAAGAAAAATTATTTGTAGTATAGTACAACTGCCCACCACAGGCTTCCTCTCAAAAGGTGGTTAACCGGATTGGTGACTCTTGATCATAGGCATTATTATTTATATTTATTTTATTCATTGTTTACTCCCAAAATGGGATTATTTTATTCAATCTTTCTCCCCTCTCTCTTTGCGTGTACATACTAACCCCTAAGTGGGCCCCAGCATGCACGTCAGCAAGAGGCAGAGCACTGCCTCTCACTTGAACCCGGGAGGCCCCCACAGGTGACGTCATCAATGACGTCACCGAAAGCCACAGCATTTCTGCTGTTTACACAACTCGTGGGCCCCCTCAAATTCCAATATTATATATATATACATATGTATATATATATATATATATATATATATGTATATAGAGAAATCTTCGGTTGCACACTACTTTGGTGAGCACTCCGTGAGCACTCACGAAATAGAGCACCTATGACAAATCCGAACCGCCCATATTGTTCTATATACCTTAGATAGCCTAACAATAAAAAATCAAGTAATTTGAAGTTCATTTGCCCATGATTTACACCATTACAAAATTGTATGGCTGAAAATTCTAACAACATGATAGATGGGCAAATGAACTTCAAATTACTTGATTTTTTATTGTTAGGCTATCTAAGGTATATAGAACAATATGAGGGGTTCGGATTTGTCATAGGTGCTCTATTTCATGAGTGCACACGGAGTGCTCACCAAAAGTAGTGTGCAACCGAAGGGGACTCTATATATATATATATATATATATATATATATATATATATATATATATGACATTACGGGATGTTACATACACCCCCCTTCAGAAATTAGCGTTCTCGCTGAGCACGCGGCATGCACAATCTAGTGTAGGATCTACTTTCTGGCCGATGTGGAGCATCTACTCTTCTATTCGCCCGATTATTCATGATCCCGAAATCTGTTGATTCTTGATTTTGATGACTACAATACAATACACAATTGTTCTATATTACATATCTTTTGCAGTGTGTATCAAAAGTGCTCAAGGTCAATACCATGCTGAAGCTTTCAAATCCAATACAATGTGATGAAGCTTTTAAAAGTATTTGCTCAAGCTACAAAGACTCAAGTTCAAGGTCAACACTTTCAAGAGCTTTCAATTCATGTTTTTCAAGTGCTTCAAGTGATTAGCTACATTGAACAAATGTCTTGTAATATTGTTTGTATTATTTGTGAGTCTTGGAATCTTGTAAAAGCCTTATCACACACACACTCACACATTCCCTACATAACGAAAATATTTTACAAAATAAAAATGTCAAAACAGAGCTTGTATAAGTTCAGTTGATTGAGTACCAGTCGATTTACTCTTGGAATCAGTCGACTGTTAGGGTACAAAACTGATTGAACTCACTCAAGCTCTGAACAGTCGACTCTTTTAGCAACCCAGTCGACTGTTTAAGCAGTTTTTGACAGTTTTCTGAATTTAAAACTTGTTTTTCAAATTCAAACTTTTACTGCCGTTGTATGGCAGTTGGGATACTATTTCTCATCGTCCAAGAGAATCTAACTCTATAAAAATAGTATAGATTTCAATTGGAAAAGATTACTAAACTTTTGATTCAAGTCTTTTGCTTTTGAGAAGAAAAAGAACAAGTTTAAAAAGCATATACTTTCTTTAAGACTTGATTCTCCGATTTTCTGTCTTGTATAACATTGAATTCGTTCTAGACTGAAGTCAGAAGTCGACCTATAGCCAATATACAAAAAGCACTTTCACATACAAGGCTTTAGGTTGTTGTAAATCTATTATTGTTGTTGTTTCATTCTCGGGTTGTGAGAGTAGTCCTCTCGGTTGGAGAGTAGGACTCTTGGTTTAGAGTCGGTTTCACTCTAGGGTGTAGGGTCGGTTTTGCTCTCTCTAGTGGTGAGAGAGGTCTACGGATTTGACATAGTTGTTGTCAAAGGCCGTAGAGTATTCTTGTATTTTTTTCAAGAATAGTGGAAAATCACAAGTGGGTTGCTTGGGGATTGAATGTAGGTCGGGAGGACCGAACCAGAATACATCGTGGTGTTTGCTGTGTTGACTCTCTGTGGTTGTATTCTCTAAACTTGTATTTTTAATTTCTTTGAGTTTCTTGTGTAAATCGAGTCTGGTTAGTCGACTGCTTTAATCTCTAAGTCGATTTAACAGACTTGTAACTCTTCAGTTAAATTACTTTTCTTATCTGACGCTTCAGTCGAATGCCTTCTTTTTCAGTCGACTTAACAGAACGAAAAGTTCAATTTATTGGTTAATTTCTATACAACACTATTCACCCCCCCTTTAGTGTTATTTTCCTTGCATACAGAATCCAACACTTGGTATCAAAGCCTGGTTGAGTGCAATGACATCTAATTCAAATGCAAGTCAATTCCATGAAGGCCAATCCACACAAAGGCCACCTCTATTTGAAGGAACAAACTACAACTATTGGAAGTGTAGAATGAAGATCTATCTACAGTCCATCAACTATGTGATTTGAAACATGACCGAGACAGAATATACCATACCTACAATTCCATATGCACAATGGAACGAGGACATGAAGAGCAACAGCATGAACAATGCAAAGATGATGAATGCTCTTTTCTGTGCACTTACCAAAGAGGAGTTCAATCGTGTGTCAAACGCAACAATGGCTTATCAAATTTGGCACACTCTTGAGGTAACACATGAAGGTACAAATAAGGTCAAAGAATCTAAAATCTCTGTTTTTGTTCACAGGTTCGAGATGTTCTGTATGAAGGAGAATGAAAATGTGTCGGATATGATAACAAGTCTCACGGACATCGTAAACTCTCTTGTGGCTCTTAAAAAGACATATTCGCAAGCAGAGATGGTGAGGAAGGTCCTGCGTGCCCTAACCCCTGAATGGGAGAAGAAGACCACCGCTATCTAAGAAGCCAACGATTTAACACAACTCTCTCTTGAGAATCTTGTGGAAAATCTAATGGCATAGGAAGTACAACTAGAAGAACGCAAGAAGGATCTAAAACCTCAACTAGCCAAGAAGAAGACTCTTGCTTTCAAGGCCATGTCCGATTCAGAAGATGAAGAAGAAGTGAAGAAGAAATAGCCATGTTCACTAGAAAATTCAAGAAATTTATTCGAAAGGGTAAATTCAATTCTAAGTTTAAAGATACTAATGAACTCCCCACTTGTTTCAAGTGTAACAAGACAGGTCACATGAAAAAGGACTGTCCGTTAGAAAATGCAAAATCAAAAGGGAAAGTTCCTAACTTCAAGAAGGACAAGTATACAAAGAACAAGTACATTAAGAACAAGAAGGCATATCAAGCAACTTAGGATGATAGCAACTCATCATCTAATGAAGAGAATGAAGAATTAAATGAAGTCGCAAATGTGTGCTTCATGGCTACTCAAAATAAAGTAAGTGAAAATTTTGATTCAAATGATTTATTAGAAGCATTTAATGAAGTTTTTCAAGAACTAAAAAAGGAGAAGATAAGAGTTAAAAATCTAGAGAAAGTTAATCAAATACTTTCTCAAGAAAATCTTGACTTAGATGTTGAAGTCAAGTCTTTAAATTCTTGTCTTTTAAACCTGGATATAGATCTTGTATCTCTTAAGAAAAATTATGAAGAGATATCCAAGAATGTATCTAGGTTAATAAAGGAAAAGAGAATTTAAATGAAGTTCTCCAAAATCAAGTTTAATCTAATAAAAAGTTTGGGCTTGGTTTTCAAAAAACTCTTGAAAAACATCATACTTCTAATAATACTAGTAGTAATAAGATTGATTTTGGTTCTAGTGTGAAAAAGAAGTTATCTGATTATTTTTAAAAACCAAAAATTATTTTTAACCATTAAAAGAGTAATCTCTCAGATCAGACCAGTCGACTGAACCAAAAATTCAGTCGTCTGCCCGGAGGTTTGGAGTCTTATTCAAAAAGACGAAAACCTCATATAAGTCAACTTGTTTCACCGCCCAGTCGACTGACTTCACAGAACAGTCAACTGAAGGGTACAACAAAGTCGACTGGACAGACTAAAAATATTTGGGTTCCAATCAACTTGAGTCTTAATGATAGGATTACTTATATATATTCTTTTGTTCTTAATGTGTGTAACTCTGTAAATTATGTGCCTGTTTTTGGTGGTAAATCAAACTCACTTTGGGTTTGGTTTCCCAAACACTAATTTCTTTCGGACCCAATGAAAAGGGTACCATATTCACAATTCTTATTTTATAGGTACCTAAAAGAGAAAGATGGATACTTGACAGCGGATGCTCTAAGCACATGACTGGCCATGAAAACTTAATTGAGCTGCCCTCCTATCCGCCCGAATAATCATGATCCTAGAATCCACCGCCCGATCAATCATAGTCCCGAATTCAATTGAGGGCTCACCACAGTTCCGGAATCCACCGCCCGACTGGGTCTATAGTCTCGGAATCCACCACCCGACTATATAGACATACCCCACACTCGGTGTCGAAAGTCAGCTTTGATACCATTTGTAACGCCACAGCCCCTGCTCGGATAATTTTATACAATTTGGAAGATAAATTATTTATAGTCTAGTATAACTGACCACCACAGGCTGCCTCTCAAAAGGTGGTTAACCGGATTGGTGACTCTTGATCATAGGCATTATTATTTATAGTTATTTTATTCATTGTTTACTCCCGATATGGGATTATTTTATTCAATCTTTCTTCCCTATCTCTCTACGTGTACACACAAACCCCTAAGTGGGCTCCAGCATGCACATCAGTAAGAGGCAGAGCACTACCTCTCACTTGAACCCGGGTGGCCCCCGCAGGTGATGTCATCATTGACGTCACCGAAAGTCACAACATTTGTGCTGTTTTCACAACCCGTGGGCCCCTCAAATTCCAATATTATATATATATATATATATATATATATATATATATATATATATATATATATATATATATATATATACACACTATATATAGATATTTTAAAATTACGGGATGTTACATTGACGATGGTTGTCGAAGTTGGAGATGGAGCTGTAAGCGGCGGTTAGAGGGTGAGGCAGCAATGGTGGAGGTTCGACTATGATGGAGGTGGAATGCAGTGGCGGAGGCAGGCAGCGGTTGGAGCTTCGAGGTGGTTGTGGGTGATGGTGGAGGAGCTTCAGCGTTCGTGGAGGTGAGCACGGCAGCATTGGCGTGGAGGGCGATCGGAGCTGGCGTTGGGTGCTAGGTGGAGCTTGCAGTGGAGTTCGGAGGTGGTCGGGGGTAGTTATGGGTAAGGGTGAGGTTATCGGGTGTTGAGGGTGAGGCAGAGGGTGGGGTGTGTGTTGGGTTTCGGTGAAGAAAAGAAGAAGGAGATGATGATGGGGATGAATGTGTGTAAGTTTATGTATATATATACATAAAAGAGGGAGGGGTATAGGTAGCGAGTGAGGTTGAGTGTGTATATATATATATATATATATATATATATATATATATATATATATTAGGGGTATAATTAGTAGGGTGTAGGAGGAGATGTTTAATGCTGTAAAAAGAAGTTGAGGGGTTGGGGAGTGAGAAGGATGAGAGGTTTAGGGTTATAAGAGGAGGTGGAGGCAGTAGTAGTAGGGGAGGTGAGTTAATGCTGTAAAATATGGTTGGGGAATCCAGTTTACAGTTTGGATTAGGGAACTAAATTAGGATTAAGGGATAGGATTAAAGATTCAATTAGAGTTAAATCCTAAATTTAAAATAACTTACAACCTATAAATCGGATTGAGAAACCATAAGATGATCTGATTCTAGACTCGATGTTCAATGATTTTCATGTATAAAGTTTTCAATTTCAATGGAGAAAATTAAGTCAAATTCTTAGTGCTAGGTCAAAAATTTTAGAGATAGAAAGGTTGAATATTCGATAATACGATAAATTTATGGTCTTATACTTGAATTAATAACACGGCATGATAAGGAGACTGAATCAATTAAATCAGAAAATTTAGAATGGATCAGAAAATATTTTGGTTGGTTCAAATAAGAGATCGAAAATGAATTTGAGAGATCAGAAATATATTTATAATATAGAAATACAAAATATGTGAAAATATTTACATTAATATTGTAGCAGATATTATCCGTAACGGTACAAAAATATACGTGTATAATACATGGTGCAAAATTTGTCATAACACAATTTTACGGGGTGTTACACTTTTTGTGTTGAAATTTTTAGTACAAGTTTCCTTTGTGTTTTGTTGGATTTTAAAAACATCTAAAAGTCAAAGCTATGTGTTTTAATACTCGTATGTATTGTAACTTCATTCTTGGTGTCATCAGTTTGTTGTGTACACCAGATGGGATCCCTGTGATGCCGAGATCGTTCGTCTTTGCAACTCATTGCATGAGACCATGCTCGAAAGGGGACATTTGAAGGAGGAGTTAGTCGATAGGGATTTGGAGCTTGCTAAATTAAAGGAGGCTCATCCTGGTAGTTCGGTGCGCCTTCGTGTAGTGCCCCAATTTCCTAAGAGCATCTGTAGTCGTTGAGATGTAAAATATGGATATATGGATAAATAGAAATAGAAATCGCAGTTTTGCTGCAGTCGTTTAAAGCTATATTTTAGCTATCTATATTTAAATAATAAGCGACGGCACATGAAGTGCCGTCTGAGAAAAAAAAAATTAAAAAATAATGGCGAAAGCACGGAGAAAGCACGGAGAAGAAAAAAAAAATCCACCGGAAATCCCGGACGGCACATGATGTGCCGTCCAAGGAGTCCAGTATGAGTTGTTTTTGGCATTTTCCATTTTTTGGGATTTTTTAATTCCTTTCGGGATTTATAATTGAATAAACTAATTAATTTATGAATGGGACGGCACATGATAATGGGACGGCACATGATGTGCCGTCCGACGAAAAAAATATTAATTTTTTTTTTGGGACGGCACATGAAGTGCCGTCACTCATATATGCATAAATCTTATACGGATTCTCAAATATAGCAATCTACTGTAGCGATTTATCGATAATATGGATAAATAGCAAACGACTGCAGCTGTTTTTTTGGCAAAAAAATGCATATTATGGATAAATAGCAAACGACTACAGATGCTCTAATACTATAAAATCGAGACACAACCCAGAATTCTTACTTCAAATGAGTACATAATACAAAAAATCACAGGAAATTAAAACTTTTATTGCCATAATGTTATTACAATGCACAAAATGATTGCAATAATATATTACATCATGAATTTAGAAATAGAATTGTACAACTGTCCATTCTCTTGGATGCTCCCTATAGCTCAAGTCCCCTGCTCCATGATCAGCATTCCTGCAACTAACAAAACTGTGGGCACGCCAGTTGAATGAAACTGACACAAAGCTGATGAAACCAGCGACCTCCAAAACTCAACAAACAAATTGAATACAGAATATGTGAAAGTCAAATTACGAGTGTCAATGTACACCATGGCCTAGAATCTAATGCACAAGATTCAGATGCACATAATGCTCCTACTTTAATGCATATCGAATTGGAAATGTATGCATCCCATACTACATAATCCCCAATCAAGCTCATGTTCTTCTGATTGTAGGGTTCGATCCCTTGCCAAGCATCATACTCTTGTACGTTTTCTTGTTCCTGACATTCATCTAGTGATTGATGATGTTGCAGCTGCTCAGTCCAATTCCGCCTCTGCAGTCGAAAAATGGTCATTATGCCGAAACCCTGATAATGTCAAAACCTTGACAATGTCGGTCCATGTGGGCCTTATTCTACCCCCCGGCCTTTAAAGAATAAACTCCACTCGGTCCATGTGGTCTTTTTTCACTCCCGGACAATGCCGGTCCGTGTGAGTCGTTTCCACCCCTGGACCTCACCAAAAGTTGTTACGAACATAAAGGTGGCCCCATAAAATCCCCGCTCACAGAGAGACTGAGAGTCTTACTCTCGATTTGGAGTCTTACTTTCGCTCCCTGTCTGTGTTAAACAACATAGAACTTGACAGATACTTTAGGGTCCATTCCCTCACTTCTGACTGGAGATTGCGGCATGTGCATCCTGTTCTTACCACTAGACCCCATTAATAAAATGACGAGAATACGTCGCCCATGTCCTTTGACAGGTGAGATGGTGCCGCATGTGTCTGCTTGACAGGCAAGTACAACACCCAACTAGTGCATGTCCTTACAATCAATAGTGACGATGTATTCTGTTCCTATGAAACTAACATTAGTTACACAATCTTAACTTAGAAATTATGCAATGGCCTTAGTTTAAAGCAACAATTACCTTTCATTAGCTAAAATGATTTGTGAAAACTAGACAGTTTCTTCCTTGTTGATTAATCTAGTCTTTTTATCCAGACTTAGCCCGTCCCAAGTGATGTCCAACTCGGCCTCCAAATCAAGCCCAAGACTTGGCCCATCTTGGCCCCCATCTTGACCCAGCGAAATCGGCGAGTCGAACCCTCATCGATCGTCGTTTTGCCCTCTTTGCTTGGATTTTGACCGTGTCCTCACCCTACCGCCAACCCCCTTAAGTCCTCTGATCTTCACAATTCCCCGGTCCTTTGGACGAGTGGTAGCTCTCAACCTGCGATTGGAATTGTCCTTGGACAACGAGCAAGTCGGCGTGCGAAACAGACAAAAATCGAAGCATTCGAGGTGACACATGCTCCTATTCTACCCAATTAATAATGTATTAACAATTAAGGCCTGGGGGTTCACATTAATAGCCTAGATAACAAGTTAAGTGCCTCATGAGTGTCTTTTTCCCACCATTCTGGTGTGCAAAAGCTCTCAAGCGACCAACACAATTGCCAATCAATGACAACCCAAAATAGTGATTAAATCGACTATTTTGAGCTCGTTCTGACTGTCAGATCACTATCTAAGTAATCCTATACTATCATAATACTATAGGACATTTACCCACATGATATTCATGCAAAGGAATTGATAAAGTCCTAACACATCGAAATTAACATTTCAAACACCAAGTAATGTCAGCTAAAAACTGCCATTTAGGGGTTCTTTCCGGACTCATTTCATATGTTAAACATGTCTAGACAAGTCCCAAACATTCACACAACATTGAAAACATGTTAAGGTACATAATAGGGGTATTTCCATACCCAAACAACAGTCATACAAACATCATCTACACAAAACTAAATTATATCACTAAATAGTGAACACTAAGTAATTAGTTTGCACAAATGAGTTACAAAATAAACTTTATCCATGTTCACTTTATTATCTACTGATACACATGCTCATCTACAATTTTTGACATAATATAAAATTCATTGGCAGCATTTCAATTCATTTTAAAGGTCCTAAGCTCATGGCAACTTATATATCTCAAAACATTAATTAGAAATTTAACATGCAGCTTCTGTTACTTGCAAAAATCACCAATAATCATTCCATGGAATTTCGACTTCTTGGACTTTACAGAAATCTCAGAGAGTCTACTACAATTTCTTAGTTGAAAGTTTCCTCAAATTATTTCATTTAAGAGGCTAAAAGTATTAAGAAGTAAAAAAAAAAAAACAAAAATCTCTAGAGACTGAACAAAACAGTTAACCAGTTGCAAGTTTGATTTATTTAAAATAGCAAAAGATGACAAAAGTTAATAACTTTTTTTGAGCATGCTATAAACACATGCAACGACCACATATAAAAATTTAAGCTAAAAATTCCACATAATTAGAGATATATGATTTTTTTGAAATGGGTATAGTTAACATGACAAAATCGCAGCTCATGCTCTGTTTTTCTTCTTAACCAACAGTAAGTTCGTATTTTATAAAAATATTAATTTTTACCCAAAATTCATTAAAATTTTTGGAGATGTTCTAGACTTGCATGAGATACCACTGTAAAAATTTCAGCCCCAAATTCCATTTTACCACGAAGATATGATTTTTAGAAACTAAACATGAACAACAAAGCAGAATATAAAA
The DNA here is from genome assembly GCA_017893485.1 of Hemerocallis citrina. NCBI lineage: Eukaryota > Viridiplantae > Streptophyta > Magnoliopsida > Asparagales > Asphodelaceae > Hemerocallis > Hemerocallis citrina. Next base: position 73,462,227 of record CM030360.1, read on the forward strand.
ATAGTTATGTTTTCTAGCAACAAATTTGGATTTCATTAAAATATCAAACCATGTTTAAAATTACAAAAAAATTGTGGAGTTGTCATGGACATGTACATGATGCTACTGTAAAAATTGTAGCCCTAGAAACCAATTATCACTACCATTTCATCATGCATGAATAAATTGGTGGTTTTTATTTTATTTTTATGCATGGTATTATATATATATATATTTATATATCATGACAAGTGTACACATACTCAATTAAGAAATTGTTTGTATGTATTTATACAAAAATATTTACAAATGTTTGTACATTCCATCTCAATTTACAATTGAGATAAACACTAAATTTAGTTATGAAAATACCTCAACTGCGGTTCATAATTATACATTCGTTGGTTTCAAAAACACATATAATATGTTTCAATACATACTCAAAAAATCCATCAATACGTGTGATCCTCAATCGTACATGGATTAACATACAAAATAGTTACATACTGTTTGGCTGGGTGTTACACCTTGTGTGGCAGCGAGAATGGTTCATGGAAAGGAAGTCCTCCTCAGGGAGTTGCTTGTCGGGAGGCAAAGCTCAGGAGGCTGCAGACACAAAGTACTCGTTGCTTTCGCGATGAGTATAACTAATTAATGAGGTTCCATGAGCTAACATTGGGGATTCGGGCAGCACCAAGGAAATCCGGCGATGGTCATGGTGGAGTAGTTGGGACTTCGAGCATAGCATTTTCTGAGAGGGCGTTACCCCCTTCCACCGTGAAGTTTCGTACTCAACTGGCCAGACTGGAACCTTTTTGGGGTTTTGAACTCAGAATAGCTCGGGTCATGAGCTGGACTCCAAACTTACAAATTGAGAATTAACGAGTGCCAGGGATAACTAAAGAAACAAGCCAAGCTTCGAAGTGGTAGTAGCTCAAGTCGTGAGTTGGGCTCCAAACATGTTATTTGAGAGTTAGCGAGTTGCGAGAGCAGCTAGAACGACAAGCCGAGCTCCAACATGGGAGTAGCTCGAGTCGTGAGTTGGACTTTAAACTTGCTGTTTGAAAGTTAGAGAGTTGCAAGAGCAGATCGAGCAACAAGCTGAGCTCCAAAGTGGGAGTAGCTCGTGTCGTAAGTTGGATTCCGAACCTGCTGCTTGAGAGTTATTGGTGAAGCTCGGTGGAGGAGCTGAACACCAAACTCATTGTTTGAAGTTCAGATAGTAGTAAAAGAAATTACGAAAGAAATGTTAGGTTTTTATTGAAAAATAAATCTAAGTGGCTTCTTAAATAGTTTTCCTTTATTACATGCTTTGACCGTTATAAAAATTGGTCATATTACAAAACTAAAAAATGTAGTGTAGGATGTTAAGCACCTTCGTTGAACTTCATGAGATGATCGACATTCCAAATACTTGATATCTCTTAGGCCCCCAACTTTCCAAGTCGGTAAGTTCCTGGGTGGAAAACTTTAGAGACCTTGTAGGATCCTTCCCAGTTGGGTGCGAGCTAACCTTTCTTGAGATGATAGATCTGTCTTTGTAGGGTATGTTCGCCTTCCATTAAGTTTGTTCGCTGATTTTTTTTTTGTAGAAGTTCTCGACCTCTTTTTTATAGATCTGTTTTTGTAGTGCAGATTTCTCGCCGGCCTCTCTAACACGATCAAAGTTCCCCTGGAGATCATCCGAGTTCTATTATTCATTAAAAAAGAGCAGACGAGGAGAGGGCAAGCTAACTTCTAAGTGGATTAGATCTTCCGACCCGAAGATGAGGCCTATACTATATCTTATGCTAGTATGCCTACCCCTCTCTCCTTTCTCCATTTTGAAATGGAGAAAGGGGAGAAAAAGTAAAAATCCACACACACCTTAACACGTGTAAACCACACTTTTCAATCAACAAATCAAAATAATCAAAACAGAAAAAAAACACACAAAAAACCTTCATCTCCCAAATCCCCCCAAACCCCTGCTACCCCTTCCTTGCCCAAAACCCACTAGTCGTCGTTCGCCTATCCTCATCGCTCCCCTGGCCAGCCACCGCCCCTCACCCAGAAAGCATCCGTAATCGTTCGCCATTCAATCCAAGGGGTCGTCGCACGCCGTTCATAGGTCCACCCAAATTTGAAATTGTCGCACTTCGCCGGACTATCCTCGCCGAGATTGTGGTATTCAAGAAGAAATTGTAAAATCCTCTTCTTGAGAATCTATGCCATTCGATCCAAAGGGTCGTCGTACGCTGTTAGTCTGTCCACCCAAAATTGAAGCCGTCGCACTTCGCCGTACTATCCTTGCACATGGTAACACTAGCAGTAGGGATATTAACCTAACCCTAATTTCTTATGTTATTATCTCTCCTAATCTCTAACATATCGTGCAGTGATAATGTCGAATAGAAGGTGTAAATCTGATTGTTCAGTTTCTTGCTTATATGATGTGATGTTCACTGAGTGTGATTAAGAAATAGCTGATAAAATTTTGGTGTTCAAACCAGTGAAAGTAAACTGGAATTCTTTTTTTTTCTTTATCCTTTTTTTTTAATTTTCCATTTGACATACAATATAGTTCTTTCAAAGGATATGGTCATTCCGAGTGTAAAATGTACTCTTTTATTATTTCAGGCCACTGATTTGTTTGCGATGCCATATTTAACCAAAAACATGGTTCTCAATTTTCTCGAGTTTAGCTGAAAATTTGTTTTTAAAGAAGTCTAGCACAAAAGTTCAAGTCAAACCGCTCTTCTGGTGGGTCTCCGATGCAATCAAATTTGGCATCCCCTATCAAGAAGTCCTCTTCGGCACTGTAGCTGTGAGCAAACCATAAATGGAAGGTAAGAGATATGTCTTAAGAAATTTCTGCAAGCTATTTGAGCAAAATTATCCTTTATGTTTCAAAGGTATCTCGTCTATTGAAAAAGGTATGTTGGTTCTATCATGCAAAATTATGATCATTTATAGAGCTATAAAATTCCCTGAATAATGCTATAAAATTTATGTGTGGTTACACTTTGTTGCCTCTTTCTCTAGATTATAATTAATTGATTGAAATATATTGTCATTGCTAAACATAAATAATACGTAAATATAGTTCCATTTTTCACAGAGATTAATTACTATCATGAATCTTTAATTTATTATTGCAAAGAGCTTCCAGTCACAGAAAAGGGTCTATAATGGACTAGTATCATATCCTGTGACCTATAGCTAACATGACGAGAATTTTGAAGAAAATGTTAAGCCACCTCTCTCACTAACGAAAGAATTTAATCAAACTAATATGCCGAATTGCTTAACATAATCTGATATGAACAAAAACATTTATAATGTATTCTTAACAGTCATTGCAAAGGTTGAGAAAAAGAAAAGATGTCATTGTAAAGAAAATGGCACAATTCATGTTTTAGTATAGAAAATCAACAGAAATAATTACTTACCCACTGTTTGTTGCTAAGCACTTCATTCCTGCAGCTTTAGCTGCAGAGACCGATTACACTGTCTTCAATCACAACACAACTGAAGGGAAATGGATTAGCTCGGTACCCATTGATGAAACATAATTTAACACAAAAACATAACAAATGGTGTAGAGAGAAATAATATCAACCATGAAGCTCTTTCAAGAAAATACTATATCTTTCACTATAAGACTGAAAAGGACATGGTTTGTTATAACTCAAAAGAGGAGGAGAAGAATAAAAGAAAAGAGCAACATTTCATGTGTTACCAGACTATTTTCATGGAAGGTAAAAGGTGAGCCACTGAACTTTAGAGGCGGTTTGCGGAAGTAATAGAAGAAGCAATGGAATCTACCATATGCCAAGCTAATTAGCAGGGTTGATTGACATTCCCAACTCTCTCGCAACTTGAATCATGTCTTCTATTCTCTCTTTCTAGAGTTGAGGAAAGTTGGTAATATGAGTTTATTTATGTCAAATAGTGATGTATGTCTGCATAACTTGGCACTATAGACTATATACTCTGGTGGTGAATGAGTAAGCAAAATTACTATTATCCATTGTACAGAACCCGATAAGGAGGTTCCCAAGGTCCAAAGACATCAGGATACATGAGAAAGCCAATCGCAAGAGATGAAGAAGGGTTGAAAACTTGGTGTCTATATTAAAAGTCTGTTTGTTAATTACCAACAGTATCGGACGTATCTGTTCTCATTCTCAATTCTTAGTCTCCGGCTCTTAACATGTTACTTGAGCAAGAACAAGAAAAATCTCCAAAAAACTCCAATTAGAAAGAGGACTTCAGTATACTTTAAATTATAGTATTATGATTTTCATCTATGTTAGTCTTAAGTAATTTGTAGTTACTATATAAAGGTTCTATAACTCTCAGGGTAGGTATGACTGTACCTTGATGGTTAATTAGATGCCAAGAGACAATGGTGTTTAAACTTTCCACTAAAAACTGTAAGGTTTAAGTTATTAAAAAGAACATGATTAGTATTCCTATTTGAGAAATCTAAGCAATGATAGACTGATAGCAACTTCTACTAAAGCAGATGGATTACAAAGTAAGCCGAATTGATCAGAAAACAAGAAATTTCCTTTGCAAATTGCACAGACATCTATTATTATTGGGAGACTCGTAAAATTGCAAATGAATCATATTTTTTCAAATCTTTTATTGAATATTTCTGATATTTTAATATATCTTTTGGTAAAGTATGTTCAATTTGCACAGGGGTATACTAGACTTGCATGAGATGCTCTAAACTTGCATAAGATACCACTGTAAAACTTTCAGCCCCAAATTCCATTTAACCACGGAAATATGATTTTTAGAAACTAAACTTGAACAACAAAGCAGAATATAAAAATAGTTAGGTTCCAACAACGAATTTGGATTTCATTAAAATATCAAACCATGTTAAAAAAATTACAAAAAATTGTGGAGTTGTCATAGACATGTATACGATACTACTGTAAAAATTGTAGCCCTAGAAACCAATTATCACTACCATTTCATCATGCATGAATAAATTGGTGGTTTTTATTTTATTTTTATGTATGGTATTTAGTGGGTATATATATATATATATATATATATATATATATATATATATATATATATATATATCATGACAAGTGTACACATACTCAATTAAAAAATTGTTTGTATGTGTTTATAAAAAAATAATTACTAATGTTTGTACACTCCATCTCAATTTACAATCGAGATAAACACTGAATTTAGTTAAGAAAATACCGCAATTGCGGTTCATAATTATACCTTCGTTTGTTTCAAAAACACATAATATGTTTCAATACTTACTCAAAAAATCCATCAATACGTGTGATCCTTAATCGTGCCATGGATTAACATACAAAATAGTTATATACTATATGGCAGGGTGTTACACCTTGTTTGGCAGCGAGAATGATTAATGGAAAGGAAGTCCTCCTCAGGGAGTTGCTTGTCGGAAGGCGAAGCTCAGGATGCTACAAACACAAAGTACTCGTTGCTCTTGCGATGAGTATAACTAATTAATGAGGTTCCATGAGCTAACATTGGGGGTTCAGGCAGCACCAAGGAAATCCGGCGATGGTCATGGTGGAGTAGCTGGGACTTCGAGCATAGCATTTACTGAGAGGGCATTACCCCCTTCCACTGTGAAGTTTCGTACTCAATTGGTCGGGCTGGAAACTTTTTGGGTTTTCGAATTGGGAATAGCGCGGGTCACAAGCTGGACTCCAAACTTACAGTTTGAGAATTCATGAGTGGCGGGGATTGCTAAAGAAACAAGCCAAGCTTCGAAGTGGTAGTAGCTCAAGTCGCGAGTTGGGCTCCGAACTTGTTATTTGAGAGTTAGCGAGTTGCGAGAGCAGCTAGAACGACAAGCCGAGCTCCAACGTGAGAGTAGCTCGAGTTGTGAGTTGGACTTTAAACTTGCTACTTGAAAGTTAGAGAGTTGCAAGAGTAGATCGAGCAACAAGTTGCGCTCCAAAGTGGGAGTATCTCATGTTGCAAGTTGGACTCCGAACCTGCTATTTGAGAGTTATTGGTGCAGCTCGGGGGAGGAGCTAAGCACCAAACTCATTGTTTGAAGTTCAGATTGTAGTAAAAGAAATTACGAAAGAAATGTTATGTTTTTATTGAAAAATAAATCTATGTGGCTTCTTAAATAGTTTGCCTTTATTACATGCTTTGACCATTATAAAAATTGGTCATATTTCAAAACTTATAAAATGTAGTGTAGGGTGTTAAGCACCCTCGTTGAACTTCATGAGATGATCGACATTCCAAATGCTTGATATCTCTTTGGCCCCCAGTTTTCCATGTCGGTAAGTTCCTGGGTGGACAACTTTAGAGAACTTGTAGGATCCTTCCCAGTTGGGTGCGAGCTAACCTTTCTTGAACAGAGACTCTCCCAATGGGGTCCTTTTTGTGGTCTTGTAGGACCAATGTACACTGGGGAGCTCTTCGAACCTTCGTACCTTTGGAGCTTCATCAAGCCTCTTCTTAAGGTCATCGAAGTGTCTGTTTGTTGGTGTTCTCAGCTTGACCATCGGTCTGAGGATGATGGAAGAGAAACGTTGTTTGATCCCGAGATTGGAGTATCCGTTGTCAGTGACAAGGATGTGGGGGATCCCAAACCTGCAGACAATGTTCTTCCAAAATAACTACTGAATCTTCTGTTTGGTGATGGAGGCCAATATTCGACTTTGATCCACTTCATGAAGCAGTGAATAACCGCTACATAGAAGTTTCTCTGTCTAGTCGTGGGGAAAAAATGTCCAAGTAGATCCATTCCCCACATGGCAAAGGGGATCCGATTTTTCATGGAACGGAGCTCGACCTGATTGGGGAGAACTTCTGGTAGGGGTGCATCGGCGAACATATTCTTGCACATTATCAATGAGTGTTGGTCAATAGTACCGATGATTAAGGATCTTCTGTGCTCGAGACCTCACGTCCAAGTGGCCACCACCAACCCTTTTATGTACTTTTCTAAGAGTTTACTTGGCCTCCTCGGGTGAGAGGCCTCGCAAGTAAGGCCTTCCACGTATCTGGGTGTAGGAGCTCCTTATACATGACTCATTGAACAAGTGTGTATCTTTCAGCTCTTACTAGGATCTTCCTTGCTTCTTTGAGATCTACTGGGATGATTCCATTATCATGGAAGTTGATCAAGGGTTCCATCCAATTGTCTCTGTGTGTCTGAGGAGTGACGACCATGAGTTCCAAAGTTTCCTCTTCGATGCTCGTCATGTGTAGGACCTCAATGAGTACAATGTGGTCGAGTCCTTGAAAGAGGAGGAAGCCAACTTTGAGAGGGCATATGCTTGCCTGTTCACCATGCTAGGGATGCAAGCAACTTTTGTGTCTCGGGAATGTGCCAAAGAGTTTATAGATGCAAGCTGAGTACTTGACCATGTGGTCACCTTGGCCTCATACTCTCCTTGTATCTGATTCATCACTAGCTGGAAGTCGCTAAACGTTTTGAATTTTCTGGCCCTGATTTTTCAAGCTAAGAGGAGGCAGACAATCATAGCCTCATATTCAACCTTGAAAATTGAGACAGCATGAGTATTGGAGAGTGAACTCTCTAAGCTGAGTAAGATGACACAAACCTCGCTCCCTTCGATGCAAGAGGATCCATTAACGTAGACACTCCAAACCAGAGGATCTCCACATTCCTCGTGAGGATCTGGGATAGTGCTTTCGACAATGAATTCTTCTAAGGCTTGGGCCTTGATAGTTGTCCTTGACCGGTAGTGGATGTTGGTTGGTGAGGACCGTAATAGAGTGTTCTTGGAAGTGGGGGCAGAGTTTTTGGGTAGCTGTTATGAAAGCATATGCCATGTTCACCATCTTGGAATAACGAAGCTTGGCATCATGAAGTACCTTGCTTACATAGTATATTGTCTTCTGGGCCTGTCTTCCTTCCTTACTAAGACGGTGCCGAGTGTCTAATCCAAGGTGGCTTGATAGAGGTAGAGTAATTCCCCGATTCTGGCTTGCTTAGGAGTGGGGAGTTAGAGAGATATTCCTTGAGTTGATCAAAGGCCTCTTGATGCGCTTCCCCCCACTCGAAGCCCTTTGATCCTTGGAGGGCCTTGAAGAAAGAGAAACACTTCTCCTTGGACTTTGAGAGGAAATGATTAATGGCGGTGAGGCACCCTGTGAGTTTCTGAATTTCTTTGATGTTGGACGGGGGAGACATGTTGGGTATAGCTTGGATTTGCGCTGGATTGGCATCGGTTCCTCTCTGTCTAACCATGAATCCCAAGAACTACCCCAAGGAGACTCCAAAGGCGTACTTCAAGGGGTTTAGCCTCAGGTTGTGCTTCTGCATGATGTCGACGGCTTCCAATAGGTCATCCACATGGCCTTATTTCCTTAGAATCTTCACAAGCATATCGTCTTCACAAACATCCATGTTTAGGCAGATCTGTTCATTTAAGACATTGTTTACCAACCATTGATAAGTGTCACCGACGTTGGGATTCAATAATAGTAGAGGCCGTGTTCGGTGATGAAGAATTTCTTCGGGATGTCAAGAGGGAACATTCAAATATGATTGTACCCAGAAATTACATCTATGAAGCTGAGGAGTTCATGTCCAGACGTGCCATCAATCAGGGCATCAATGCTAGGAAAGGAAAAGGGATCCTTCGAGGAAGCTTTGTTCATGTCCTTATAATCGATGTAGATCCTCCACTTGCTATTGACCTTCTTCACCATAACTACATTGTCTAGACACTTGGGGTAGCTGACCTCTTGAATAAAGCGAGCGACTAGGAGCTTGTCGACCTCTTCTTTGACTGCTTGCTGCCTATCAGAGGAAAACTTGCGGTGCTTCGGTTGAACTGACCTGACATCTTGGTTGACACTTACGTGGTGCATGGTTAGATCTTCCGATATATCAGGCATGTCATTATTAGATCTTCCGATATGCCAGGCATGTCGTTAGTGGTTCAAGCAAACAAGTCTGGTTCTCTTTAATGCAACTGAAGAGTTGTTCCTTGACTCTGTGAGAGAGGTCTTGGCTGATTTGAAAACACTTGAAAGAATCTTCATGGGAGAAGGGGACCTCTTCTAGTTTATCTACCAACTCGTATACGACCTGATTTTACTCTTGAGGGAGCTCCAAGGCTTCGAGCGGGAGGACAGAGGCCCCCATTGTGGCGTGTAACATGTCCGAGCCACTTATTAACTTCCCTTAACTTCTCAAACCCTAACTTTTGTGGGGAAATTCATCTTCATATGGAACGACAATGATGGCGTGGAGAGCCGCTAGGCCGTGACAGTTGAGGGTGGCATTGTAGGTGGCCTTCACGTCAACGACCATGAAGTCCATGGCCTCGGTACGAGTGGTTGGAGCTTTTCGTGCAGTTACATCGAGAATGACTATTACTTCAATCTGGACCGGAACCGAAGTGGAGGAAGAGGATCAGCTCCAAGATTCCCAATTGGTTATGATAATTTAGTGGTAAGTAAGAGTTATCATATTCATTTGATTATATGCATTAAGAAGACATAACGATTAAGCTATAGTTTAAGATTATTATATAAGTAATACTATAATGATATTTCCATTATGGTAATATAATGATACTTGTATTGGAAACAAAAAATATGTAGTTTTTTTCTAAAAAGTGTTATATATTAACAATATATATTTTACAATACATATTGCTGGTGAACTGTGCTTATTCTAGGTTGGACCTGATTGTGAGAGGCCTCCATGATTACCTTCGGGAAGTAATGGAGGTATCTGTCTACAGAGAGGAAGAAGAGTTACTTTTGCGAGAAGAGGAAGAGGTTGACTTGTTTCCGTTGGCAGAGGCCAAACTATGGGAAGGGCTTACTTTGTTACACATGTAAGTACATCCCTTGTAAACTCAAATTGCATGATTCTGTGTATAAAAAAAATTTGCTTGTTAAATTTTGCACTAATGGATTGTTTATATACAAATTCCACCATCAATACCCAACTCTTTAGTTTCTCAGGATTCTCATGTGATTCACGCACCACCAACTCAAGACAATCAACAATAAAATCAAAAGATTCAAGCATTTTGATGTGTTTTTGGGATATAAATTTTGTATCGCAAACTTGATGAAGCTATGTGTGCCTACTACTACATTTGTTTTGAGTTTTTTTTTTTTGAGTGGGTGAAGACTCCAGAGTATGAATTCAGCTTAGTTTATGTCCTAGGATCTTTTTAAATTGTTAAATGTATTGTTTTTGTCTTGCAAAATTGGAAGTATTGAAAAGCTTCGCGTATGAAGTATGTTTCGAAATGCTATTAGATATTTAGATCTTCTATCAAATACAACCTTGGGGTATCGAAATCAATGAAAGACTCTGAAACAGTGAATGTGGGGTATTATTTGAAATGCTCATATCGTTGATATATCTCTAACTTTATGTGTGTTGGAATAGTAAATTTGGATTTGCCGACAATTTTGTGAAACTGTTGTTGTCGATTTTGAACTATTCGTCTTGTTGATGTAGTGGTTGACTGAATTGAAGTGTGATTTATTATTCTGTAAGTTAATCGGAAAAGTGCTTTCTTATGTTTAGCTTTTATTCATTTTTTTTGCTCTACTTGTTCAGTTTAAATCTGTATAGAACATGCTATAATGATATATACCCTTCATTCCTACAATCGTTTTGCTTAAATTTCTTATGCTATTTTGGTTTGCATAACGAGCAATGTTTATATTACAATCATCAACTCTGATCTATCTGCAAGTGGAGTTACTAAGAATACATCCCATGAATTAAATGTTTGATACAATCATGAACTGAAAGAAACATAATGAAAGACATTTTCATTGACATTAACTCGAACACCGTATGCATTGAATTGGACATCCGGTGTTAGTTGAGAACAATGAAGAAAGGTCACCAACAAAATTGAACTAAAAATTTCCCAAAAATGATAAATAAATAAAAAACCCCCGTCCCTTACTACTCTATAAAAAAACATATCACAGACACCAAATACATTTAACAACACTCCTTACAATAACATCATCTTGGCAAATAATGCTACAATTACAAGGATAAACAATAACTGGACTTCATTATAGCTTCCATTATCTTCGATGTACGGATTTTATTTCTTACCACCTTCACCATCTCCTCCAATTGATTCTTCAGGCCATTAAGCTCAGCTAATGAGAGGAGGGAAATTTTGATGGTTGACATTGCTGGGAGAAGGGGAAATAAGAAATAACTTTATGAAAGGAGTGGGGAGGATTGGGTTGAACAGTGATTTGAGGCACAATGGATCTAGGGTTTGAGAGGAGAAAGGAGGGGTTGAACTGAAGATGGATTCCTTGTTATGGGCTGAGCTAGCTGCACATGAAGATGGAAGAGTATATGAAGATGGAAAAGTATAGAGAGTTAATATGAATTGTATGTGTATATAAAATTGATACATAACAGTTTAGTTGTAAACACCTTTTCATTCTGAACAGATGCTTCGAGTCGGGTCCTGTAAGCGGGTCGAGTTATATAGCAATCAGTGTAAGTTTTTCAGTTAACAATGTAGCACTATGTGCATTTTATGTAAATCTCCCTCATATATAAGAGTGAGATTGTTATGTGAATTTCAGTCAAGAATCAATAAAATTTCTAATTGTTTCTTCCCAAGTACTAGAGCTCTAAAGAGTAGATCAATTCCATGCCTAAGAACAAGCATTCACAAGTCTCAGCCCCTATCAACGTGGTATCAGAGCCAACCCCCGGCGAAGACGATGATCGTGATGTTGGGGACCGTTGGTGGTGGAATCGGAGATGGCAGAAAAGAGGAATCAAATGGCTTCAGTATAGACACAACTCGATTTTGTTGTGGAGCAGCTTCGTAAGATGGTGTTTCAACGTCGTGCTTCGTCAACTTCGATTCTTGCAATGATTGTGTTTTCCGATCTTGTTCGTGAGGTATCAAATCTTAACTTGGCACAAGCTAGGATTTCTTTTGGATCTGGTAATGCAACGAGAACTCCTTTCAAATTTGAGTTCCCAACGTTCACCAAAGGTGATCCTACGGAATGGATTTGTAGTGCTGAAAAATTCTTTGATTTATATGAAGTGGAGATTTGATTCCTCGAATCTTAAAAGTAGAGCCACTTAGTGGTTTCGTACACACATTAAGAGTGGGAAGGAATCACTTTCTTGGTCTCAATTGTTGTAAGAGTTGATAACTAGATTCAAACCCACTGAATTTCAAGATTATAAAGGAACTCTGTTTAAACTTTGCCAAAAAGGAGATCTAAAGTTGTATGTTTAAGAGTTCGACAGGTTGTCAAACTTTGTAGAAGGGTGGACTGAGAAGAACTATCTTAGCACGTTCTTTAGTGGTTTAAGGGATGAGATAAGGTGGGATGTTAAGTCACAAAGGCTTAAGAATGTAAATGAAGCTATACGGTTGTTTCGGGGTTATGAAGAGAAGATACAATGTGATAAAATGTTTACTTTGTCCACTTTCATTCCCAAAGTAGTTGCAACTAATAGCCCTGGTTCAAAGAGTACTGATATAACTCCTACTAGTTCAAATTTTCTTAACCAGTTACAACCACATGAACAGAGAGAAAGGCTAAGGGCCTTTGTTTTAGTTGTGACGAAAAATACCTACCTGGTCATAGATGCAGATCTCATAAGTTTTTCATTTTTGGAAATGTTTGATGATGAAGGAGAAGAGTATACTATAGAGGAGTGTATATTGGAAGAAGAGACTACAGGTATGAGTAAGGAGATAGAGATTCCCAGAATATCTCGTCATGCACTTGTAGGGTCTTCACTTTATCCACAAACTCTAAGGGTTAAAGGTAGAATCAGATGTAGAGAAGTGAATATTTTGATAGATAATGGATCCACTTACAATTATATAGATCCCCATACAGCTTTAAAAAATGAACTTTTGATTCACACTAAACCAAAATTCAGAGTGATTGTTGCGAATGGAGAGGTTATGCATAGTGAGGGCAAGATAGAAAATGCAGTATTTTCTGTTGGGACCTTCTCAAATGGTTCTTGGAGCTCATTGGTTGAGATCTTTGGGGAGAGTAACCATGGATTTCATTAGCTTGACTTTGAAATTTATGTTGAAAGGTAAGCTGCAGATATTACAGGGCAAACTACAGCTGATTGATGCTTTTGGAAAATTCATGTCAAGCTTTTATGCTACAAGTTCAACATTGTGAAGAGTTGTATAGTGTTCCTCAGAGTTGTAGTTTGGCTGTGGGTTCTTTTATGCACATACAGCTACAAGAGGATAATATTAAGCAGGTTTTGAACAAGTTTCCTGAAGTTTTTACTCCCATATAAGTATGCCTCCAAAGCGAAGTGTTGATCACTAAATTTCCTTCATTGAAGGTCAAAAACCAGTTTGTATCCAACCCTACAAACACCCTTATTACCACAGAAATAAAATGGAGAGGCAGATGAAGGAAATTCTAGATACAGGGTTGATCAGGAATAGTAATAGTCCCTATGGTTCTCCGTAGTTCTTATGAAGAAAGTTGATGGTAGTTGGAGACTATGCGTCAACTATAGAGCTCTTAATTCACAGGTAGGCAAGGCAAAATTTCCAATCTCTGTCATTGATGAGCTGTTAGATGAACTTTTTGGGGCCAAATACTTCTCCAAAATAGACCTATTGTCTGCATATCATTAAATTAGAGTCTGTGAACAAGATATTCACAAGACTGCCTTTCGAACACACCAATGTCACTATGAATTCATTGGTATGCCCTTTGGACTTACCAATGCTCCAACTACCTTTCAATGTCTCATGAATGAGATCTTTCACGAGCATTTGAGAAAGTTCATTCTAGTCTTTTTTTATGACTTGCTTTATAGTCCATCTTGGGAAAGCCATGTTCAGCATTTGTCTAAAACTTTGGAGATTTTGGAGGATCACCAGTTAATAGCCAAGGAGAGTAAATGTAGCTCTGGTAAAGAGACTGGGTATTTGGGATATGTTATCGGTGACCAAGGTATTGCAGTAGATCCAAACAAAGTTGAGGCAATGACTAAGTGGCCAGAGCCAAGCTCTGTTAAAGAGCTGTGAGGATTTTTAGGCCTTATAGGCTACTACAGAAAGTTTGTCAAAGGGTATATG